>JADMLD010000758.1:8272400-9617350 GCA_017589585.1 Phylloscopus whistleri | reverse complement strand
AACTTCATGTCTGAGTTATTCCTCCCAGAATCACTAGTTTTCAATACAGAAAACCCAAATTTAACAATAAAGAAGTATAAAGAATTCAAAATAGATGCGTTTGAACTTGAAACTGGTATCTCAAATTTCAGACAACACCACCTTATGAAACCATGTTTTTCAAATAGGTGATTCAAATCAGCCTGGTGTAATCCAGCTTTCACAGTCCACCATAGGAGGAGGCTCTGATCAGCATAAAAAAAAAATCTGATTAGTCTAAATTGGAGTTTATTTTTAGTGTTGATTTTTACAGTTTCTGTTTTCCAAGGAAAATATTTCTTTTCAACCCCATAAACCCTGCTCATACAGTCAGCAGTTGTGGGAGGTCTCATCTTGGCCAAGTATGTGCTGTGCAGCTGACATTCATATAGCAGTAAATTTCACCAGGACTTTAGGAGGGAGATCTTTACATCCTCTACGGCCTGTGAGATTTCTGTATTTAGACAAAAGAAAGGCAAAACCACAGGCTCAGCTTCCAGAAAGAAGTTGGGAATGTTTTGCTCAAACTGTCTAGCACTCCAGTCAGGCAAAGCAGGATTTTTGGTGAGTCATAGTGATGTGAGCTGTAACTGAACAAGTAATCTGAAAGCCATCGTTACTAATAACAAAGAGCAAATACCATCAAATGAAGTTTTCCATAGCAACTTGCCTAGTCACAAAATACCCACAATATTTCAAGTTAAAACACAACTGAGCAACAGAATACACTTTTACATTGTAGTCTACAAAGTCATAAATAGATGTAGAAATGCACACAGAAGACACAGAGGGTTCTGATCAGTTTATTAGAAACCCCAAACCACTTCTGTAAAGTCAAAAACTACCTTTCTTTTAAAGCTGGAGTATCTTTCCTCCACATATATTTCCTGACAGAACCAATGGGAAGAAGGCAAAAGCAAGTGAGCACACACAAGTAAACCAAAATTTCCAGAACTTCTTAATATAGCTGTTCTAAAATAAGGTGAACCAAAAAACTGCCTCAAGCACCCTAGGCTAGAACTCAGCAGTATTAACTTCCAGTGTCATGTAATTACTGCTTATTACTCTGGTCCTCTTATGTGAAAAATCTCATGGTCTGGTGAAATGTTTGGGGGCCTATTTTCTACTGTTGTTCATAACCTTAGAGGTTTATTTTTATTTTAATTTGAAAGCTTCACTGTGGACCCTCTTCAGCCCCTTTTATGACAGATTTGCTTATGGCTGATCTGTGCTTTTGAGAGAACTGATGAAATCAGACTTTCAGCTGAATATAAGAACTATCAGTGTTCAGCTTTCCCACTTCTTTTCCTCAAGTTTTTCTTTCATACTTCTAAAGTTTACTCTTTTTATTTGATTTTCTGTGTTTGCACCCACTATTTGGGTTGTGGATAATCTTTCTTCTCAAAAATATTTTCGGCATTTCCTGCAGGTAGATCTACATAAAGAATCATCATTTAATTTTTAAGACAGTGGTCCAAGATAAACACCCTAACTCATCAAGTTCTCAACCTACCATTCTGAATTGCTTACAAGGTGCTTAGTGCTTTATGTTCTGCATTTAATATTCTTTTTGTTACGACAAATCTATGCTGTATCGTGTTCTGGAATTAGCTGTCAGTGCAACAGAATTGTAATTGTGTCTAACCCCACAGTCAAGGCAAATTGCAAAGCAATTTCAAGTTTTGCACTCTAAGCCTCGAGCTGTCATCACTGCTGTTCTTGTCATTGTTCTCCTTTTCCCTTCATTGGTAAGCCTGTTGGTATTGCAATTTGAGATTTGTATGTCTCTCTAAGGCCCTCCATCCATACCCCTACCCTCAAGAACTCTAAATGCACAAGCAAATGTGGAAACAAAACTAGAGCCCTCATCAAACCCAAGATTTAAAAAGCTAAGAAGTCTAATCCTAATTCTATCTTTGGTTTTTTTCTGGACTCTATTTTAAGCCCTCACATTTGTTTCTGTCCCCTGGTCTATAAAGGTCTAAAACATGGCTTAAAGTCCTCTTAGAGTTGAGTAAATTACCATTTTAAAAATTTATTTCTCTCTTTGTTCTTTTTCACAAACTGTATGCAACCAAATCTATTCATTATTCAGAATGATTCACAATTTCCTTCAGTGATTAATTCTTAACCAACCCATAAATCTCAAATACTGGAAGAATAGTACTGGAATCAAATATGCTGTCTGAAACCCTTTCCAGGTTGGTTAGCTCTGTAAGACAATCAATAAGAAAGGACAAAAGAATCTCAAATTTTATAGAATTTTTTGGTGGAGAGCAAGATCAGAATGCTGAGTTTTTGTGGCATGACTAAGTAATTAGTACATTATTCTAATTCACTATAGATGTGGTCCTCCTTTGCCAGACAGCCTCTACCCTAAAGCAAGGTGTAAGATTATTTTTGGTGAAATTTCCATCTGAAAATTATAAGCCCATGACACTTAATCTTGAAATGAAATAACTGAAAGTAAAAACTACACAGATTCCAAACAGTATTTTTAAGAAAAACACACTCTCAGGAATAAACCAACGGATTTATTCAGCATAGCACTTTTCCTCTAGCTATCAATGAATTAATGAAGTCCAGATGTTGTAGACTTGTCTTGCTCCAGACCAAGCAGACATCACTCCACCAGCCATTAGCAACCCAACAGGTCTCTGAAAGTATGCTACTTTCTAAGATGATGCTAAGATGGAATCTCTACAAATCTCACAGGGGACAAGGTCAGAATTCACAATGACCTTGGTAGACTGAAAAAAGGGTCTTAAAAAAAAAAAAAGAGTATGCAGTTCAGTTAGTTTATCGTAGTGCTCTGTACTTCGGGGGGGAAATAACCATTTTCACAAACAGGAAAAAACAGATGGCAAAAGACTGACAAGGTAATAGGTCTTCAAGACAGATCACAGGAACTACAACAGACTATGAATTGCAGGCAAATGAGCAGTGAGATACTATTAGAAAATACAATGTTTTTTTAAAAAAAGTCGAATATTAGACAAACACTTAAATGGCAAAAACATTATCAGACACCATAATTTTTTTCATTATACTCAGCACTACTAAAACTATAGTTAAAGACTAATGTCCACTTTTATATACTGCACTTCAAAAAAATCATGTGTATCAAACTGGAGACAATCCAGAGTAGAGAAAAAGGAATGATGAGGCATTTGCAAAACATAAGCAATTAAGTAAGACTGAAATAATTTGGTTTGTTTTGTCTGAAGTTCAAAAGATTATATGAGCCTGGGCTGCAGAGGGGTGGAGATGGACAAGGCTTGAGAGAAAATGATGACAGTCTTTAAGTATTTAAGAGGCTTCTTCAAATGGAAAGGAAAAAAATCATATACACTCTTGTCTTTAGTGGCAACAACAGAAAAAAAAAGGTTGTGGTGTAATAAGAGAAACTGAATTTAAACTGCATGAAAAAGAATTTATAAAGTTTAAGACAGGAAAAAGTACTATGATAGATATCAAAAGGGCAGGATTCCTACCTGAAAAACTAAAGCTTTTAAAAGAACAAATTAAACAAATGCCTGTCTAGAGTAAATGAACTTTTCTAGTCCTTTACAGCCTTGTTTTCTGTCACCATGATCATCTGTGCTACACAGATAATCCCTTGTGGCCTCACAAACTGACTTCACTACAGTTCTGTGCTTTTATTTGATGCAATTTATTTGCAAGTATTTAGCTATTTATTAAGCCCTTAGGTCGATTACATTAAAATTTTTCATAAAAAATGTAATAGAAGAAATGCAATACGTATTTCTGAAGAAAACAGGAGCATCTGCTGATTAAGCCAATGTTTAGGACATCTACTTTTATTCCTTTTGCCCATACAGTTATCACAAATTGCATGCTGTGTTAGCACTCTGCAATGAGATTTGTAGTAAGTTACATTTCTCAGGGTCGTTTGACATGTGAACATATAAAACATAGCCTCTTACTTTTACATACAAGCCCCCTCAAAAGTTCATGCCTCAGTAAATCTTTCATCATAAATTAATTCCAAATCCATTCCCCTCCCTCCAGAAAAAAAACTCCTTTGTATGGACAAAAACAGCTTTCTGACATTTTTAATGCATAACTCTTTCCTGAGACAGATTATTATTTACTCCTATATCAAGGAAATTTCCAGCGGTATTTTTCATACCCAGTATCATGTCATGACAAAGTTCAAGGAATAGAGAAGACATTACTGACTTGCAAAATTGTCATGACAACCACCAAACACAAATCTTTTATCTTTTATTCCTTAGCAGGGATATGCTGGATGGAAAATAGTGAAAAGCAATCTCAAGCATCCAATAAATCTTCTATAGCATGTCAATTAAGTCACTTTGTCAAGAACTGAGGGTCAGAGCTCTATTCCTGATTCTGACAACAATCAAACTATCTTGATCAATATCCTTCATAGCATTGCTTTTCTTGTTGTATTTCATTAATGCAGATTACATAAATCCATTGGAATACTTTTTCTACAGGTATGTAAAGTGACAATTCAGCTTAGTTTTGACTTCAGCCAGGCACTGAGGTAAGGCCATTGAATAATTAATTTTTAGGCTATATAGAGATCCCTGTGAAGACACATAGGTAATGATCTCCAGTGGATACCAAAAATAAGAGTGAAGCACTTCTCCCCCTGCCACCCTGGGTTCTTGTGCTAGCTCAGTTTCTGGGGAGCTTTTGGGAGGAATGCTTCAGAGGATAGGGTAAAAGATTCAAAAGAGGCTCTTACCTCAGGTAATATTCCAAGGCTTTATTCTGAAGGGATACCGGAGGCCAAAGAGGCCGAAAGAGGAAGAACATGGGTTTTTATCTATTCTCTGTCTCGAGATAGATAGCTGGCACCAAGCCAATAGGTCAGAGATAAGGGGGGAACAGGGTCAAACTAATAGGTACAGACATCAGGGGGCTTCTGGGGAAAACCATTTTCCCCAGAGGAATACAACATAAGAGCACTGACTATTCTTTAAATCAAAAACAACAGGAAAATGTCAACACAGCTAATCTGCATGACAAGCAATAATAAAGAATTATTGACTACTGTTCATGAGAACCTACAGGGCTTCTGGATTAAATATTGATAATTCTTTCTATGGGCAGAGTTACAGCTATTTTTCAGAAGATGGTAATGGATCAATACTTACATTGCAGGTATTTGTTATGCTAATCTGTTTATCATCATATTCATTGAGGAATACATATTGATCACCCATAAATGAATGCACTACTTAGTAATATCCAGTATACATGATAATTACTGTATTTATTTATAAACTTGCTTCTTTTGTAAAGTTACTTTAAAAAGAAAAAAAAAAGAAAGGAGAAAAAAAGAAAAATAAAAGAACCTAGTTGACAGCAACTTTTGGCTGTGATTCACCCCTTGTTAGGGAACAATAGCACAAGCAGTCTTTGGGAAAGACAGAACAGCTACTTATGGGTCTGACAGACTGAACAAACCTCCCACTGAAACAGGGAGCTTACACAAACTTATAAAAGATGAGGAATACCCCACTAAAGCTTAAATTCTTGTGCCACTAGTAATTACTTGAAATTGTATCAACAAAACATAGCCCATGACACAGAACAACGCACAATTTTGATGCCCTTGCTTTTGTTTGTACACTCGTCTTAATTCTGAAGTGAATCACCACTTATTCTGTAGTTTCTGTGCTTAAGAAACTGAACATTTAGAGTACCCACTGCATAACTTCCCTTTGGAGCCTCCCACTTCAATCTGGTCTCTTGGCTTCAGGGCATACAGAGGCATGTTTGCTATTCTTTGAATAATGATTTTGACTATCACAAGTAGAGTCAATAGAATTTAGATCATCATCTTTCACAGCTGCCGGCTTAGAGCAAATACTGCTTTTCAGCCATCCCCATGTTCTCTTATCCTCAAACAGCCAAATAAGGGCAGAACTGATAAAATAAGAATAGCTGGCTTCTTATTACAGCCACTAAATCTTGAAGACTATACAAACCCAAAGGTTTGACAAAGAAATAATTGGGGATTTTTTTTCTGTAAGAAGAAAATTATACTTTAAAAATTTCAGGATTATATTCTTATATTTTAAAAAAATTACATATTTTTGCAAGTTATTTATTTTAAGTGCTTACTTTAGAAATTTTTTACATTCAGAGCAAGGAAGAAATTACATATAGAGCCTTGGAGTTGGGTCAATGAGACTGAAAAATTCCTGCCAGGCTGGAGGAAGTAAGGGTTCCATTTCAAGTTCTATCTCATTCAATTCACAGCACATTCCTCATTCTAACTGGTGTAAAAGCAAACAAACTATAGGTGTTTTGCGATGAATTCCTAATGCATTATTTTTTCTAATTCCTTCATGCACTTTTTTTCCCCTAGTTCTGTGGCTAAATTAGAGCTTCTGTGAATACATGTTAGTCAGGACTGGAGTTAGCCCCACTCACTCTAGGTGGTTTCAATTCAATACACCAAAGTGCCATTCATTAAAAGGTCAGAAGGTTTGCATCTGGATAATCTTAGCGGTATAGGTATTAGATCCTAAAGACTTGATTTCTTCTCTATTCTCACAATGTGTTTTTATAATACTGTAGGTCTTCTGAACATTTAAAAGTTACGTGGGTTCTGTTGTGTCTTCAAGACATAGAAGAGGCAGCATTTTCTGTCTGTGTAACAGCCCTAATAGTGACTTTTACTGTAACTAATATGATTGTTATTCTATTTTTCTCCATTAACATTGCTTCTAATTATTGTTTGGTATTGCTTCTAACAGTATTATTATTTGACTGCAGTTGCCAGATAAATCGTCCAAGAAGTGCTTATGAAGGAAGGCAAAGGCAAAGAGGGAACAGAATTTCACTCTGGACCATACAGAATTTGGAGTCCCCTTGGAAAAAGCTTTTGATTTAGTATTTGTACAACAGAATCTCCTCACAGCATACCTCTGCAAGACACTCAACCTAAGACTTCATAAAGCATGTTCTCCCTTACATGCAAAACAGAAAAGAGGTTTCCTTGCTAATCTAAGCAGTGGAGGAAATGTCCACGGCTCCATGAGGAAAAAACAACCAAGTGACCTTTTCTGCTTGAAAGTTTGCTGGCATGCTGTGTACCTACAACTCTGAAAACACAGCCAGAATGTCTGTGATTAAACTAAAAGCAGAAAAGGAAGGAAGAGCCAGCTGGAGACACTGAGATCCTTCTGCTGGGTGATAGAGACATCCACAGTCTGACATATTCCAGCCTTCAGCAGCCAAAGATTGCATGCAGGCCAGCATGGAGAAATGTTACGTGTTGAAGAGTTCTTCAGATTTCATCTCAACCCTGCTGAGCAACTGAGGTCTCTAATGAGGGTTGAATGGATACACTTGATCTAAAGGAGAACAGCACACTTGTGAATAGAGGGATTTAAGCCAGGAGTTCCATATCCATGGGCTATTTCCATTATCTCTGTGAATGCTCTGTAAGCTGTTGCTTATCAATATTTTCATCAGACTTAGTCCACCTTAAAAACAAACACCAAAATAGACTTGGCAGAAGTAAACACATGCTGATATCTTTGAATTTAAACTGTAAGCCAAGAAGTAGCTTTCTTTATGTCATTAAGCTGTCCATTTTGAATACTTTGGGAACAATTCAACAACCCTAGTATTAAAACTCTCTAATACATCATGCTTCAGCTGTAGCTTTTTTTCAGGTACTCATCACAGAGGTACCTAACTGAACATTTCTTTGGATATTTAATTTAACAACTTAGCTGTCCTCAGCTCACATTTAAATTGCTCATGGAGCTCCTTCTGTGTTTCTATCTTTGGCCTCAGTTTACAAGAAGATGATATCTGAATTTTCTTTTCTAATTGCAGGAAATTTAATATTTCTCTTGCAAGCATTAGTATTTCTGCATCATAATTAGCAAAAAGCACATAGGACTTAAGACCAGATGAGAAGATATTTGAAAAGTCTCAAGAACATGCAATGTTGTATTTTCATTAGTCTCTCTAAACTATCTGAACCAACATCGAGATATTTTAAAGGATATTAAAAGAGGAATCAGGTCTCAGATGTACCACTAGATTTTATCTTGTCTAATATCCAGGCCTAGGTTTAAAGTCTAATCAATATCAGGATTTGTGTTTGACTTCAGCAGAATCGAAACTTTATAATAGTACTTTGAAGTCTTGCAGTTAAACTAGTGGTTTAGCATTGTGAAAATCTGAGCTCTGTTCTGCCCAGCTCAGCTCAATTCCTGTCTGAGCTCCAGCAAGCCCTTGAGCTGCCCTCCTCCTTGGCACACTGCCTGGTTTGAGACAGAGTCTGCCTTGTTTGTTCAGTACAAATTCCTGAAACCCAAGATTCCCACTGTGTATTTTCTATCACAAGGGGACCCTGATGTTGGTTGAAGCCTCATAAATCTAAAAAAATGCACATACTCCTGAGCAGTGAAAACTTTTACAGACATGCTGTCCTTGTAAGGTATTAGCTTAGAGTCATAACTGGAAAAAGACGTCTCTCTGAGTTTAGGTTGCATAGTCACTTGTATTCTCTAGAAATAGAGAGTACAAGTGACTATGCAACCAGAGATCTGAATCCTTCAATTCAACTAAAATTAGGAAGGGGACTTACCTCTCAAGGTCCCAGTTTGGAATATTTCTATTTTAAAATGCAGTCTTTCATTACTATTGTTAGCTAAGACAAGGAACCACATTTCTGTCTTATAAATATCACTTGAAGTGTGCACTAGTAACTTGAAAAAAGAAAGGGGAAAATGGAAAAAGGAAAAAAAAAAAAAAAGCCCAGCAGTTTTCATTTTATAGTGTTACATGTAGGTGTGGGAGGAGGAGAAGCTATAGCTTCATTGATTATATTTTTAAGAAATGGCCATATGTACGTGATTATAGTAACATATCCTGAAGACCATATCCTCATTAAAAAACATTCTCTGCTTTTAGTCTGTCTCAGATTTAGAACACCAACGATTTTCTCTATAGCTGACAAAGCCACAGTTTCAGGATACAAAGAAAGAAAATATTAATTCAAGAAGATAATATGTATAAATTCCTCTTGTTGGAATTTATTAAAATTGTAAAGTAAGAGGAGAAAGTTGATAGTAAAAGTAATTCCTTGGATCTAGCATTGAAAGTCAGACTTTGTCACTCCACTATGTAGGCCAGTAAAAACTTTCTGAAACACTTAAAGAAAAATATACTGTCTGAAAGTTGAAAGACCAGCAAAGGGGAAAATAATCACAATACAGCAGGAAGTAGATCCCTAACTTTTGCGGATCATCTGTAAACCTCTTCAGTACTGCTATCGCCACTACAAAACTGGAGGAAATGTCTAAGTAAGGTTAATCAACTCAGCCAAGATTGAGAAGATGCAGAAATAGACTTTATGGCATCTGACTGTCAGCTCGTCTATACTTTTGATGTTACATCACCTTAGTTGAAAAATCACCACAGACCACTGAACTAGACAGAAAACACCAAAATTCTTGAAGAGCATTTCAAAGCAGCCTTCACGCTGCTCTTAGGCATTTTGAGAATGCCATGGCAAGAACCTTAAGCACTATAATTTGGTGCCAAGAAGTTAGACTTGTGAAAATAATGACAAAAATTTAGATGGTTACTGTTCAGGTTAGCTGAAAAAATTAGCTGAGGCACATGATGTTTAGGCCAGCTTTACTCTCAGGGCTATTAATTCTTTAAGTTTTCCTTGACAACTAGCCTGCAGAAGGAAGCACAGGGCTCCATTTCCACAGCAAATTAATGTCTCTATTATGCATTTGTGGGGATGTTACTGGAGTATCTCAACCAATCAGTTGAAAAAAGTACCACACAGGTAAAAGAATAACTCTAGTTTTCACTACTGCAGAAGCACACGAATGCTGAATGAGTCATTTCTAGGAAATTAAACCCAGAATATCTGGCACCATAAAGAGCAGCTCAACAGAAGCTGACGCAGCATCAAACATCTTTCACTGGTGGCCTCAATCCTGACTAAAACCTTTGGACAGTACGAGGCCATAACTGAAAAGGTGTATATTCCTCAATGAGGCAATATGGATTAACCTGTAGGAAACTCTGTGAAAAGATGAAGCATATGAAAAGTCTAACAAGAGTTGGAATTAGATTAAATTTGTGGCAAACCATTCTTTGGTGTGACAGGGGATCATCAGTAAGGGATCCTGATATCAGGGATCTGTATGCTGCTGATTGAAAGAAATGATGATTGGAGTAGTTGAACTGTAAATGTAAGAAAAATCCGAGTGCTAGAAAAAAATCTAAGACCAGACCCATTGTGGATTTGCCATCTGAGAGAGTTCCTTGGGCCGAGGTCTGATGACTTTTCTTTATCATAAAGGGTCTAATAAGCTTCTGATGTGCATGACAAAAGCCACCCAGGCAACAAAATAGCTAACGAGGTATCTGTGAACTGTGACCATGACTGTTATTGCAGTTATGTGGTGGTAATAAATCATTGCATCAATGTAGTCACCAGTTAACTTAGTACCTAATTTGCAGCTGCATTTCAAATCAGCTTAAAAGTTACATCCTTGGGTAGTTTGTGGTCACTGCATAAAGCAAAATACATTGAACTTATTTTGTTTACAAAGCATAAAGAATTAAATATTTGGTTTTGGCTTTATAATGCTGTATGCTGTCAGTCTGAATATATGAATTTCTGGACATATTTGTCAACTCTCCAACAGCTAAAGGAAGAGGTTCAGGCCTTTTTCACCTACCTTTTTTTGCATGATTTCTAAGACCATTCTCTCTGACACAAAAAAAATCTGTAAATGCAATTCCAAATGGTGAAGAACTGAAAACGTTAGAGAATATTTGCAAATATAAATTTTAAGCTTGATTAAATGAATTGGTTCATTGGGCTTATCACTAACAAACACCTAAATATAAATTTACTTGTGTAAGCAAACAAATTTAAAAGACAATAAAAGAAATATGAGGAGAAATAAAAACTTAGGACTGCACATTAAACACCTTCCTGCCAAACAACAAGGATGGAAAATACCCTGCAGCTCTTTGCACAGTTTGGCTGGCCCTAATTTTTAATTAATCAGTTTATGTTTAAGCCATAGTAACTCCTTCCAATTTATATAGCAATATGTCTGAAATATTGAGAATGCCATTTCCTGTTGCTACACCTAGTTGCAACAATTTTTGGTAGGAAACTATCAAGATGCATTAGAAATTCAATGACTTACCAAGTAAACTCACAAAATGCCTTCTCTACCTGCCTACACACAGGGACTAATTTTGATTTACTTTGCTGTTCCCACTTTCTCGTACATGCATAGAGACTACACTAAAATGTAATCCAGCCTTTCTCCCTTTAAAGAGGCAAACTTCTGAGGTGAGAGAAAAAAAAAAAAGCTTGAGGATTTTTGAGACCACTGTTAAAACTGTTAAAACACTTTTGGAATTTTATTTCCATGTTATTGAGAACAGTATGAAAAGAAAAAAGTTACAAAACTATGTGCAAGTCAATTTGTTAATCTGCGATATATCTAATCTTTGTTTCTCTTTATGTCACCTAATTATATAAACTAATACAGACAGATCTGACTTTCAGGTCATTTTCTGCTCAGACAAGACAAACCCCTTATTGGAAGTGAAACATTTTCACCACTCGCTTATCACAAAAGAGTAGAGGAGGAACAAAGGTGGATTAATTGTAACAGGAATTGTAAAAGGAACACCAAATATGGGTGCACTGGGTGCATTAGCACTGGAGGTGCTTGAGCCTGACTGTGCCCTTTGACAGCACAAGTGGGAGTTACTAACCCTCTCAATCTCTGGATACTCTCCTCATAGTAAGGCATACGTCATCTCTTGTATGTATGTTTCAGAAGTCTGCTTGAAAATTCTGGAACTTGAGGGGAAAGGTGCTGTGTATAGACTGGGGATGAGAGAAATTAGATTTCTTTAGACTAGGATGGTTTTCAATGTTCTTCAACCTCCTTAGGAAGTCTGAAGTGTCAGAGTTAGAAACATCAAACTGAAGGATGATTGCATTTCTCCTGAATTTGCACGCAATTGTGTTCTGTTTTTACATAGATAATGAAGCTTTCAGAGGCACCTTCAGGAAGAAGCCCAGGATTCCGAAGTGTCTGCCTTGACCTTCCAGTCTCCTTCCAGAGGTCACAGTCAGGAGCATCCATGAAGACTTTGTCAACCACCTTTGAAATGACAATATCTGCAAAACTATATGTGCCTTTCAGAAACCTTATACAGTCTCAGCTGCACTGCCTTGAGAAACACTCAGACATCCCTCAAGACTACACAGAAATGTTAGTTATACAAACACCTGGCCAGATGCTTCTGTGAATGAAATTGGAGTGAAGGCAAAAAAGAGAATAATTGAATTGCTTGTCTGCTAACAAGAAAGGGACGGCTACAAGGATAAGAGGAGGCTGGATAGTGATACCTTTATGCTTTCAAGAGAGGAACAAGAGCAGAATGAGCCTTCTGGCCTCTGAGCTTCTGAGTATTTCCCAGGGTACAGAGATGCCACTTAGAGGAGAACAGGTGAAATAAAGAGCCCACTGGACAGAGAACCAGTGAAAGAAAGTAATTTAATTTGTTCAAAAATTCTTCAGATCTACCATTTCATCTTAAAACAAATAATTTTGAAATGCAAAAGGAGAAAACAGGAAAAAAAGGGGCATTTAAGTTGAATTAAGCTACCAAAACAGTATGAGAGCCTTGAAAAATGGCATAGGTCAGAAACCTTGCAGGAGGAGTCTGACAAATGGCCATGATGAATGGGAATTGAACTTTGTCTCTTGATTCCAAATACATGATCCATCACAATCCTACCTGTCATCCGGTAAGGTCAAGAGTCTCAGTGTTCAGTTGTTAATTTTCCACCCCTCTTGGCTTCTAACAGGAGTTATTTAAACTGATGCTGTGTTTACCCAGGCACAAATGATAACTAACAAAACATCTTTATTCTGATAGGCTCATGTCTGTGGTATGGAAGCCTAATTTGCTGGAAGTAAAGCTGTATATAAAAGCTAACATAATAAAGTTAATAAAGTTATCTTAGCTATATAGACTATTGATACCATATAGACTATATACTATATATAGTTATATAGACATTAATATAGACTATTAATACTTTGTGTCCTTCTAGGAAAGTGCTATCAAAAAATTAACAAAATGAGCTCTGCTCAAGAAGGAAAAAAATGCTCATAATGCAAAGAGGGAATAAGCTGTTGTAAGATCTATAAAAAATTTCTGAGGCTGTGCTCCAGCAGATTGCAATCTTGTATTAAAGAGCTTTACATGGTGTATTGGGTTTTTGTGGCAAACTTTTTGTAGCAGGTGGACTAC
Source organism: Phylloscopus whistleri (assembly GCA_017589585.1). Classification (NCBI taxonomy): domain Eukaryota; kingdom Metazoa; phylum Chordata; class Aves; order Passeriformes; family Phylloscopidae; genus Phylloscopus; species Phylloscopus whistleri. Next base: position 9,603,988 of record JADMLD010000758.1, on the reverse strand, counting down.
AGAGGTGGATTCTGTGAGAAGCTTCCAAAAGCTTCCCCTGTGTCCAAGACAGACCCATCACTGGCCAAGGTCAAACCCATTAGTGATGGTGGTAATGCCTCTGGAATAATGTACTTAAGAAGGGGAAAAAACCCTGTGTGGCAGTAACCAGCAGCCAGAGAATGGAGGAGTGAGTACACATGACAGCAAGAGCCCTGCAAACACCAAGGTCAGTAAGAAGGAGGGGCAGGAGGTGCTGGAGCAGACATTTCCCTGCAGCCCCTGTGCAGACCATGGTGAAGCAGCTGTGCCCCTGCTGTGGAACACCAGAGCAGAGACCCACCTGCAGCCCATGGAGGACACCACTCTGGAGAAGGTAGATGCACCTGAAGGACACCGTGACCCTGTGGGAAACCTGTGCTGGAGCAGGCTCTTGGCAGGACCCATGGAGAGAGGAGCCCAGGCTGGAGCAGGTTTTCTGGCAGGATTTGTGACCCCACAGGAGAGTCACTACAGAGCAGCCTGTTCCTGAAGGAAGGGATTCATGCTCTGGAAGGGATTCATGCTGGAGCAATTTGTGAATAACTGCAGCCTGTGGGAAGGGCTCACATTGGAGAAGTTCATGGACGACTGCCTCCTATGGGAGGGACCCCACACTGGAGCAAGGGAAGAGTGTGAGGAATCCTTCCCCTGAGGAGGGAAGACCAGCAGAGACAACGTGTGATGAACTGACTACAACCCTCATTGCCCGTCCCCCTGTGTCAAGGTAGAGAAAATCATGAGTGAAGCTGAAGCTGGGAAGAAGGGAAGGGTGGGATGAAGGTGTTTTAAGATTTGGTTTGCACGTCTCACTTATCCTCTGATTTGACTGGAAATAAAATAAACTTATTTCTCCAACTTCAGCCTGTTTTGCCCCTTATGGTAATTGGTGAGTGATCCCTCCCTGTCCTTATCTCAATCCACAAGCCTTTGGTTGTATATTCTCTACCCTCTCCAACCAAGAAGCAGAGGGATAGAGTTGCTTCAGTGGATACCTGGTGACCAGCCAGGGCTAGCAAATCACATACATGACAAAAACAATGTTAAAATAGACAACTTATTATTATTTTAAATAAGAAAATCAGGACAGCAGCAGGTAGCTTGGAGAACTGAATAACAATGGTATTTTAAATTTATAAAATCGTTTATGTTCTAGAGGGTTTCAAAACACCTGGGGAGAAATTTTTCATTGCAGGAGCTCCAAGGAAATCTTATATACCCTTCATAATTAACAACAAAGAAAACAGATCATAAGCAATTTCTGTGTGTTTTGTAAATATTGGCATGTTTAGTTCTAAATAGTTGTCATTTCACAGCTGTAAATTTAGTAAATTCATCTTAATCATGAAATACATAATGAGTAAAACCACTTAATTAGTATATCTCCCTCAGAAATTATTTACCTAATGAGATGTAATTGCAGTGAATGCTGTTTAATCGGAACACAATTAGCATATATTTATACCATGGTACTTACTCATTACCAGGGACATTCTATGGTGGTTAACCAGGTGTTAAAATCACTGCAAAATTTTAACTTTCCACGAACTGATAACACAAGTTGCCAAAACAGATAGTTTATGTGAACGGAATGTGATTTCTGTTCTTGCATTTCTATTCAATTACAGTATTTCTGTCAGCTTTTCCCCTAATTCTAAAGTTGGAGACTTAAAAACTGAATGCTAGGAAGTATTTGTAATTTCTTCCATTTGGCCAAACATTCTAAATTCCTACAGGCAATTACAGAACTTGTTCACACAGTCATAAAAATTGCACATGCAAATGGAACACGGGTCCCAAGTCTTCACAGATGATTATTCTCAAAATATCTTATAACCATAAAAGCCCCTTAATTAGGACTCCAGGATATCTAATTAGATTTCCCAACTACCAAAATAAAAATGTACCCCAAACCAGCTGTAAATCTGAGGGAAAAAAAGAAAAAAGATTGGCAGGCATGCTGCCTTACCATCTTCTCTGCCTGCAGCTGCTCTGTGATGAGCTGACAGCTGAGCAGTGCCGCTGTTCACTTAGAACACTGTGACAGGAGACAAGGTGATGGGGACACCAGTTCACCCAGTAAGGGGGCAGAGGAAAACCAGGCAAACGTAATCCTGAACTAACAGGGCACTCACTGACAGCGGGAGGTGACGTTTTCTTATTAACTAGTAGTAATTTAAAGACACACTGCCTCCAAAATGCATTTTGTATTCACATTTGTTCATTTAGAGGCAGAATCTTAGCCCATTTCTATGTTTTTACCAGTGGAATAAACATTCAAGAAACTGCACTGCAGGAATTGGTGAGATGAACCCAAGCTCACCTACCCTCTCTGCTACACTCCGTGGTGATCTCAAAATAGTTTTGCAAAAGCTAAATGGTGCTGTCAGATCTCAAATGACCCTTATCTATTATCACAACATATGGCTGTGTCTGTGCCATGTAATCACTGCACTATAAGCAGTCACTGGGGCTTCTCAAGGCAAAATCCTCACTCACATTGTCATGGCACTGGAACTGACTAAGTGTCTGGGACAACAGTGCTCCAACCAGGTTGCTCTCAGAACCACTGTGGTGCATATAGACACTACAACAATTCAGCTCATTATTGAATGGCGAGAACAAATAAGACAGCATGGAAAAACCTTGACATACAAAATCCAACTTTACCAAACTACCTCTTTTGAAAGGGAGCATTGTGGGGGTGGGCAGAGCCCCAGTGGTTCTGCCCTGGAGAGAAGCCTGCTGAGGAGATAAGGAGAATTGCACAACCCCCGCCAGACCCCTAAGATAACAAAGCAAGCTTTTCTGTGGCGACTGTCCAAAGGACCCACAAGTCTCCACGGGATTTTATGTAGATCTGTTGTAAACGATAGGCTTTGTACCCTTTCCCTCCCACCTGGTTTCCCATAAAACCCCCTGAAGTCTCCCTAATCCCCAGGGTATCTCGTCCTCTGGCCCCTTCGCTGGTACCTCTGCAATAAAGCTACTTCATGCGGAATCGCCAAAACGAGACCCTCTCTCTCTCTCATCCCGGCCAGCTGAAAAGAGAAGTGAACCTCGCAGGGGCAGGAGCTGAGAAATCACTGAACTGAATCACAAGAGCTGATCACTGCTCTGCCCCCTGCTGAGACGATCTCTGTCAGCTGAGGGAGTGCTTCTGGCCCCCTAAGGTGTTGTCTCTAACCAGATACCTTTTGGGGTGGCTTTAGCCTCCTTGGGTCCAAAGCTGCGGACCCCACTACCAGCTGGAATAGAGCATCAAGGAAAAAGGATGGCATATTGCCTGAACAAAACCCTGAACAGGTCTATTTCACAACTGCAGTAGGCAGTACATCTGTGAGCACACAAACGGAGCCACCCATGCTGCCCTAGTCTCACAAAGCTCTTCCTTCACTGTTCAAAAGTAAGGACAATAGGTCTATGTCAGTATCGTATCTTCAGTGCTCCTCAGACCACCCTATCCACTTCATGAACAAACACGTGAAGTTCACACCTATGGCATATTCTCTTTGCAGTCTCCTTGGTGTTTGTCCATCTCCATCTTCCAAGGTCCACAGCCAGTACTACTGAGTATGCAGGCAGCCACTCTCATGTGAGATGGCTTCTTGGGGCCAAGGGCTGGCTTGTACTGTACCTTCTAGATGAAGGCAGGCAGAAAGGGAGGAAAGGAGGCACAGGCTTGGCACTGCCCTTGCATAGACGATGTCTCTCTATCATCCATTTCATAATCACCACCATATGCCAGGAACAGGCCAGATTTCCTAATTTAATTTGCAGCTGAAGCAGAAGTCCCCCATCCTTGTCCAGGGACATCTTCAAAGCCTCTCATAGCAGTCAAGTGAGACTGCTATAACAAATATGTCTGTAGGAAGGAGACAAAAGTTCCCTTTATCTACAGAATAATTTGGATAATGTTCTCACCTGGATCAGAATGTTCTGAATGCACATGGTGATTGCTCACTGTATCTAGGACAGGCCTTGTTACAGAGGGAATTATGCACTTCACTCATAAAAGAGAAGCAGCAATATACTTAATTGATATAAAACTGTGAATTTACAAAGTGCAATGGTAAATGCAACAGCGGTGTAATGGCAAGGCATACTCAACTGTTTACTATATAGAAAACAGAGTAAGACAAAACTCTCAGTGAGAGCTCACAGGCTTATGTGTGAGAAAAGACCACACCAGTGGTTACTGCACCTATATTTAAACATTTCAAAAAGCCAGTTCTCACATGACTTCAGCTCTACACAAATGAAACATGATGTTTAAAAGCACTCCTGTGCCCATTGGGGTTGTTCTGTATAACCCAGGAAGAACAACCGCCTGGACAGATGGCCTTCAGATAATTGCTTTAGGGCCCAAACTGGATTACATACTAAGACAGGAGACACTCTTTTCTGCCCATTGTAATTTTTATATGATGGCAGGACTCTAGAGTATCTTCTTTGCTCACAATCCCTACAAATGGGAAAATAAAATTTCATTCTGTCGTGCAAATTAAGAGCAAAATATTCTTCTGGCACAGGTTAGGGTGTATCCCTTTTATATGTGTTTTGCCTCTTGACAAGAAGGGAGCCCTGGGGTAGGTTCCCACATCTCCCCAGTCTTGCTACAACGTGCTGGCAAATTTATGACATAAATCAGCCTGGCCCACACAGACAGGCCAAAAGCAGACAGTTTGGGTTGAAACAAGTATTAGACATACTTTGCCGAGGTCCCCGGGCATTGATACTGGAATAACATTCAGGGTATGGGTATAAATAAGGTGCATTCTACTGAGATAGGCCTTTAGGATGACCTAACAGATCAGCATGAATGTAGATGTTAAAGCTGCAAATAGAAAGGTTTTCAGCATCCCTTAAGCCTTGAAGCCCATAACAACCACAACACCCAACAGACCTTACAGGTCCTTTACTTTCAGGCAATCTAAATTATGTGTGTTAAGTAGATAGCTTTTACTAGCAGCTGATAAGATTGAACAGATGAGAAGCATTATATAAAAGCACATCAAAGCACAGAAGAGGCATAGTAAAGAGATAGGAAACATGTATTCGAACGATTACCATTGTTCTCTGTCTCTTGTGGCATTTTAAGTACCCACAGCAGTCACACAGAGTACTAATGGCTTTAGCCCTTTTCTATCCTGAAGTTCATGTCTCTGGCATCTTCAGAGTGACTCTGCCTTCCCTTCTCCAGTGGCAACCTCCACAGAAGCACTTTGGGTATCCTTTCTGATTTGACTATGCCACAAAAAGCACAATAGAAATCTCAGATAGGAAAAAAAAGAAGTGTTTATATTTCTGGACTAGCAGCTTTCCAAGAATGCCTAGGAGCTTTATTCTCAGAGAATGAGGGAAAAAAAAAAAAAGGAAAATGGGGAGAAATAGAACAAATGTATTATACAACAGTCATAATCTTATCCTACTGTGCTGACTGCTTCCTTATCAGCAGCAAGTCTGTCAAGCAAAGAAAGTGCACATTAAGAAAATCTTGCTCAAATAACAACCTGATTTCAAGTTTCAACTCTCACAGGCAAGGAAACAGACAGCTACTGGTATTAAGAGAGTAAAAGGCATACACAGCCATTTTCAATTTGGAGATACTTGTAGTCCACAGGATTGCAACAGGATTGGCAAAGATCTACAAATCAAAAAAACAACCCTCCATTGATTTAGTACAAATCTCCCAGTATCATTTGCTTTAATAAGACTGTAGCAGTACATCTGAAGTAATACATTTTCTATCAATGACTTTCCTGAAGAGAAAGTAACATAAACCACTTGAAGCAAGCAGAAATATTGGAGAATTCTGTGGCAAGTGCAGAATTGGTAAGTGTGGTGTGTTGGCTCCACAGCATGTAAGTAAAATCCTGAGCACAACACTGAGTTCCTCTGCTGTTTTTCCATTCTTCTTAAAGGAATATTGATGCTTACAGAATTACCAGCCTTCTTAGCATTTGATAAACATGATTGAATCTCCCACCAGGAGGCAAGGTGCTAGAACAAAAATATTAGAAATGCTTACCCAATGAGTATAAGAAAACATTGATACTACACATTGCAATATTCCAGAAATCAATTTAAAACTGTTTATCATAAACTGAGAAAGATGTTATGTGTTTTTAGGACTAGTTAATGAGATTTCATCCTTCAAAGCTATGATGTGTATTTGGGTTTCTAATGAAATTAAAAATATACAGATTTTGCCTCATTTGAGTCTAAGACCTCAGCTGCCTGAATCTGATGTGCTTTGGAGTACATTTGGTGTTTAAATTCCAAACAATTCTGTGTTTAAGGCATAACAAAGGCTTGGTAAAAGACGACTGCAATGTACTGTGGTCTTACTAAAATAACTAATGATAGACAAGCAGAACAAAAAACCCAAAAAACCAAACAAACAAAAAAACCCCCCCAAAAAAAAAAAAAAAAAAAAAAAAAAAAACACCAAACACAAAACCCAAACCAGGATTACTGCACTTATGTCAAATTACTGTTTTCTCCTCAATATGTAGAAAGCCAGTTCTAGCTAGAAGCTTCCAAAACCAAGAAATTGTGTAAGTCATGTCTACATGACACCAAGCATAGACAACAGTGAGTGAAAACCACACTGGCTTAGGAAGCCAATACAGGATAGCTGCTGTAGCACATTTTATTCCACAAGCTGCAAGAGCCATTAGCTTGGGCACAGTGCCATGCTAACACATGAATAGGATCAAGGTGTTACATGCAAGATATTATATGTTTTCAGGAACAAGGCACTGTACCCGAACAGTGCTGTGCTGCATTTTGTGACCCTCACGCAGATTTGAAATCTTTATACTTTTATACACAACAAAGGAGTTCCTAGGGGAAAAAAAAAAAAAGAAAAAAAAAAAAAAAACACCACGAAACCCAAGGTAGGCTTCAGACAGCTCATTGGAAGTTTTTATTAGAAAATATTGTGTTGGAATAGATGGAACAGTGTTTCACAAAGCTGGAAATGTACATTACCCCAAGGAAAAGATGCCCTCATTTTCCAGCTCCATCCAAGATTTTGTTCTCTTGTGGATTCAGTAAAGAAACTGTTGCAAAGAAAAGATAAATCATTTTGGGAGATAAGACACACTTAAAATTTAAAGTGAGGAGGAGGGGCAGTCAGCTACCTGCTGAGCCATCTGAGTTCAAAGATAAAAGCCAGTACACAGCTAGGCTTTTTTCACAAAGCAGCGCTGATCCCTCGGTATGCTCATTCTTAAAAAAAAACTGGTAGCAACAAGGATCTCAGCTTCCAAAAGAAATGGAAGCTATATCAAGCAGACGAAGTTCTAATAAGGGTCCATGAATTTTGGAATTTTTGTTAGAGAGGCATTAGCAAATGGAGGCTTACTCAGAAGGTGTATGAAGGAACATTCTCTTGTGCCTTCTGTGGTGTATCTGTGGTAAGACACTGATGTGAGCATAATTTTTTCTTTATGGCTCTATAGCTTTATAGCTATATAAACTGTAAAAACAGCTTGTCTTGGGTTATGGAACCTAAAATGTGTATTCTATTTTCATCTGCTGAAAGCAGTTGGGGAATTGTTCTCTTTTATCTCTTGTAACTCTGGAAAGAGGGGGCGGATGCCTTCTGATAATGGGCCAACTGTTAACACCAGGTAGGGCAGTGTTTCTTATCTCTCTCACTGCCTGTCCTCCCTCCAGGGGAATATTTTCTGCTAATGGGCCATTAAGACACCCCTACCCTCCCCAAGATAGCACATCCACATTCCATCATCCTATTGTGAGATGCTCCACCCAGTGGGGGGAGCCAACCATTCCTACCTGGATAAAACTGGGACTCGGGAACAGGAAGCTCTCTGGCTTCACTCGATTACTGGAGGAAGACTGGACCCTTCTCACCATCACCAGATCCTTCTCACCATCACTGGACCCTTCTCACCATCACTGGACCCTTCTCATCATCACCGAACCCTTCTCACCATCACTGGACCCTTGTTCTACACGATCATCTCTACTCTAACAGAACCACATCTGCCACTCCAGGAGGACTCACTTTTGGACTGCTTCCAACACCCTGACCAACAGGGTGTCAGGCTGTAGCTCTGACTCTGTCAGGGTTTTCCAAAATTGTTGTTTGTTTGCTGGTTTGGTGGGGTGGTTTTGTTTTTCTGCTACATTTGTATTGTTAATATTTCTAGTAAAGAACTGTTATTCCTATTCCCAAATTTTTGCCTGAAAGCCCTTAATTGCAAAATTATAATTTAGCGGGGGGTGAGGGGTTTACATTCTCCATTCTAAGGGAAACCCCAGTTTCCCTGGCAGATACCTGTCTTTCCAGTTGTTCCCTGTGACAGAACCAGAGGTAATAGGCCCAAACTGAAAGACCGGAGGTTCCTTTTAAACAGTGGGAAATGGTCTTTTACTGAGAAGGTGACTGAGCACTGGCAGAGATTGCCCAGAGATGTGGTGGAATCTCCAACCTTGAGAGACACGGTATTCGGAAGCATGCTCTAGGTCTCCTTACTGGAACAGGGAAGTTGAACCAGATGACCTCCTGAGGTCCCTTCCAACTTCAGCCCCACCACGATTTTATATTTTGTTGAGGGAAAATAGCAAAAGTAAACACATGAGAAATTCTAGTTGAGGAAAAAATCAGAAGTAAATCTTAGGATTATTAAAATAGCATCACACTTGTCAGAGTTCTCAGTATGCTGACCGGAAAGAGGCATAAAATTGCAATAATATTTTACCAGAAATGGCAATATAAATTGAGATAAAGGTGTTATGAGGTTCTATTTTTCATACCATCTAAGAGAAAAAATAAAACTAGTACATGGCACATAGGTGAGTACAAAAGTCTGCTTCTTCTGCACTATTTGTCATGCTGTTCTGTATGTTTCATAGCATGTTTCTGAACTATATTCACAAAATGTATATAGGTAAGGTCATACAGTATCTAATGACGTATCAAGACCATTTAGACCCAAAGCAAAAAGGGTTCCTGAAAAAAAAAAAAAGGAAGATACAGGAGCTGTACTTCTTCATTTGACATTGCCACATGCTTTTGAACATTAGTTCTCTTAGTAGAATGGCTATCTTGATACAGTTTTTGGTGGCTAAGAAAACCTTCAGGACAAATAATTTCAATTAAAGAAATTAATAAGAACCTCAGGATATGCAAAACACAAAATATCCATAAATCTGTAGTTGTTTATTGCAAAACAGTTAAAAATGGTCTGTGTCAACAATCTCATGACAATGTTATTATCTACTAGACAACAAGAGACAGAAATTTAACCAAAGTGCAAAATATATGAAGGAAACTGCAACTTGTTATTTCTTTTCTAATAATTCATTATTGTCAAATATCTTTCCTGCCTATCTGCATGAATCATACTGCCTTATACCATGAAAACAATAAATGAACAAAGTCAGCCTCTGACTTTTTGATCTGTATCTTAGGATAAATACATAGGCTGCTTTGGACAATAAGATAATAATTCAATTGGAGTCCTCAAACACTTTCTGCAATTCAAACGGGAGTGAAATTATGATGCCAAGAGGTTATACTCCAGCTCTGTTTAGATAAGTTTGGATATCTCCAAAATAGCATCTGTTAAAATATTACAAGATACATCATTTATAGCACCACTAGAAAGAATCCATGGAAGAAAATCAGGAAGCTGTAAAGATTAAGTATGAAAAATGGAACAAAAAGAATATGGAAATAAACCCCAACTGATTTAAAAAAAAAAAAAAAGAGAGAGAGATAGAAGAGATTTATACAGTAATGGGCTGACATTACTAAGGAAAAACAGAATTAGGGCCACTTTCATTGTGCATTCGCTAATTCCTAATCTAGTGTCTCAAAGAAGGCTGATACTGGAGACAAAATCTTCATTTGGCTCTGCAAACCAAACACTCCAACTAGTTCTCCTGTATACTCTACTCACATTTGGTCCGAGAGATGCAGGACTGCAGTCTATAATCTAAATTTGCTTCAGATTCCAAGAGCTATTCTGCCTGACTTTCACAGTCATTCTCACAGAGTGCATGGTATCTGTTCAGTATTAGTGATCAATGGAACAAACTGTCTTTCACCAATGAACATAAGGGTTTCCATTCTTCTGTTTAGGTCAGTGCTGGGGACAAAACAGTTCACTGACCGACTACAGCTAAGGACAGATCCTGTTGTAAAACAGACCGGTCAAATACAAAGAGTGCCTATTTTTCACCTGTGTTACATAAGTTTTTGGAGGCACTCAAGTCCTCATCTTGACTTACAGGAAGGAGGAAATCCAATGAGACCAAACATTTGTGCATGTGCCTGTAAGTCCAACACATCACAAAAAAAATGTAACTCTGTTTCAGAGGCTGAGAGCTCTGGCAGCACATTCCCAAATGTACTCCCATACACTCAAAACTCTTGTAAGTCCAGAGAGTCCACCACTGATATAACCTAGAAACACTTAGACTTATACAGGTGTTACAGGCTGTAAACACGGATCTACATGGTCTGTGCTGATTGCCATCAGCATATGTCCTTGAGGAAAAAGAAGTCCTAAGAGCAGCCATGATGCCCTAAGACAGGACAATTCAAGACATTTCATAGGATAAACTATCTTACAAATATTCTTAATGCAGACAAGACACTAATGCAGGGAAAAATATAGTGAAACTTCATAAATCTGTGAAATTTAGTATACTTACCTTCATATTGTTTGTCATAGTACGTGTGGTATGGACAAGCCATGGTCAAAACTGCAAAAATACCACACAGTTCTCCCATAAACACCCTGCAGAAATTCTGTATCTCTTGGGCACAGCACTGGTGTTCCTTACTTAATACCACAAGACTTTTCTCTGGGAAACATTTGAAGTCCAAATCCTCAAAAACACACCAAAAACAGTCACTGCACTTAGTAGGATGCTAATACAGGAAATAATTGTCTATGACCTGCAAAATATCAGTTTCCTCTAAGCCCCAGGTAGCACTTTTTTTTTCAGTAAGGGTTTTAAAACCAATTCATCTCTTAGTTAAAATATTTCAGACATAAACATTTCACAGTCTTTAACAGCAGGAATACAGTAAACTTGTGAAGTTTTTATACATCATATAAGAAAGAATACATAGCGACAAAGGAAGACTATGCTATTAAGTAGTCTGATGCTTCTGGGAGTAAATTAAATGTCTAAATTTACTTAGAATCTTAAAAGACATAGCACCTACAATTCCGTAGCAGTCACAATAGAATCTTGGCAACCAATTTTCATTATGTTCATCCATCCACAGTGGTCTGGCTTAAAATTTTCAGTCTCAGTCTTCTACTCCACACACAGCTGAACACAATAACTGCAATGGGAAGAGAATCCACATCAGAATAACTGGAGGTGGAAACACCTAAAGCACCAAAAAGAAGTATGGGGTTTGAACAGGGAAACATGAATTCTTGAATGAATCAAGTGTACTGAGCTCTAAACCAATGAGCAGCAGTTTTAGAAGGAAGCAGGTCCTTTTGGTCTGTGCCAATGCTACCATAGCAGCAGTCTCTGCTTTGCCTATATGATTGTTCTGCAAAGAACCCATTTTGTCATATTCTCGTAGTGCCTTTAGAAACAGAGGAATGGGCAGCTCTTTGGTGTACAACCTTTGTGTGCTGTCCTGCTTCCATTTTATTCATTCACATGTGTACAGGATTAAAATACATTGTGTTCCATATGTTAGTCAACGGTCACGTATTTTTACCAGATTTCTTCTATAAACTACAAGCTCTCCTCCTTCTTTTTCTCCAGAAAGATTCATATTCCCAACATGTATTTCTTAGTGCCTGCCACAGACATTTTTTACTGCTCATTTGAGCACAGTGGAATGTCAGTATTTGGGTGGTCCATTTGCCAATGCAGACTCCTTGCAATCTCTGGGTGGTCAACTCAGTGCCAGATTTCTCACCTGTGGTGAAAATACTGCTCCAGGGAAACAGACAGCAAGCACAGTAAGTCATATAAAGGATGCCACTGGGAACAATTTTTCAAAAAATTGAGATCCTATAAATCTCAATCCTACTTTTTCTTAATATGCAAATCTCTTAGGCATGCCTCCAAGATGATTTTCCACTGCTTTTCTAAGTACCACTTACAAACAACAGCAACACAAAAATTGATTTTCTGCCCCAGAGACAATCCCAGCATCACTGCATTTCCCTCATAGCGGAGGACTTAAAAAATTCCCCTCTAGTTTGCAACTCTAGTATGCAAACCTGGCCTCAGCAAATGCGTTGGTGGGCTATGGTCTCCCCCTGCCGGGCCCGGTCAGAGATGATTTTTAGCACAGCAGCTGAGCTGGCTTTCCTTTTGGATACCTTCTTCTTCTCTAGTTGTGTTTACTTCTCATTAAACCTAAGATAATTGGACAATAATACTGCCTTTATTTTATATCAAGTTCCCAGAACCCAGAAGATATATTTGGGCAGTGTTGAGTTGTGGTGGTCACGGATTCTTTATTCAGTTTGCCATAGTGGGCAAAGCCCTTCAGTGGCCCTTACAGTGCTTAAGATGTATATGATTGTTAAGGCTCTTATACTATGGAAAAGCAGCACACGTATTCCTAGTTTCATGGTGAGATATGCAGATAGCTGTCATACCATGACCAGTGAAGTACCCCCGTGTATTGTTCTGGAAAGACAGGTATCTGCCAGGGAAAGCTGGAGTTTCCCTTGGAATGGAGAATGTAAACCCCTCACTCCCTCCAAATTAGAGTTTTGCAATTAAGGGCTTTCAGGCAAAGATTTGGGAATAGGAATAACAGTTCTTTGCTAGGAATATTTAAAAAATTACAAAAGTAGTAATACAAAAAACGAGCAGGCAAACAAACAAAAATCCTAGAAATCCTGACAGAGTTAGAGATACAACCTGATGCCCTGTTGGTCAGGGTGTTGGAGACAGTGCAAAGTAAGTCCTCCTGGAGTGGCAGATGTGGTTCTGTTGGAGTAGAGATGATCCTGAGAGAAAAGGGCTATGTGATGGCGAGAAGGGTCCAGTGATGGTGAGAAGGGTCCAGTCTTCCTCCAGGAATCCAGTGGAACCAGATACCTCGTGTTCCTACGTATCAGTTTTTATCTAGGTAGGAATGGTTGGCTCCCCCCACTGGGTGGAGCATCTCCCAATGGGATGATGGAATGGTGAGCCTTAATGGCCCATTAGGCCCATATCCCCCTGGAGGGAGGATGGGTGGTGAAAGAGATAAGAAACACTGCTCTACCTGGTTTTAACAGTTGGCCCATTATCAGAAGGTATCCGCCCCTCTCCCCCCAGAGTTACAAGAGATAAAGAAAAACATCTCCCCAGCTGCTTTCAACAGATAAAATAGAATACACATTTTTAGTTCCATAACCCAACACACCCAGACAAAATTTTCCTAGTACTGGAATGAGCTGGTTTACTACCTTGTGGAAATCTGGCAGTCTGAAGGTTGTGGGAACACCAGCAGTAAAGTGCAGCACAAGAAAATTTACAGCTTGTAGAGGATGACTAAGATGGGGAACATTTCAACAACCTCAATATACACAAGTCCATGGGAACTGATAGGATGCACCAAGTGGTGCTGAGGGAACTGGACAATGCCTGCCCCCAGTCACAGAAATTAGAGGGTGTTCTTAAGCACTGAAAGAAATAAATCTATTATCATTCCTATTTACAAGAAGAGGAAGAAGAAGGATCTGGAGAAATACATACTGATCAGCTTTGCTGTTTCTCCTGGGAAGATGATGGACTAGACAATCCAAACATATAAAGGACGAGAAGGTTATTTGGAGCAGTCAGCACGGATTTATGAAGGTGAATCATTCCTGAATAGCCTTATAGCCTTCTATGGTGAGATGAGCAGCCTGCTGCATGGAGACAGCAGAGAATAAGAGAGGTTGCTTTATCTTAACTATAACAGAGTGTTCCACACTGTCTCACATCACACCTTCCCAGACAAAGTGATGAAGAACAGACTAAGAAAGTGGCAAATAAAGTGGACTGGAAAAGCTGACAGACCTGATGGGCTCAGAGAGCTGGGCTAAGTGTCACAGAAAGCAGCAGAAGGCCAGCTGTCCACAGTGTACTCCAGGCACTGATGCTGGAACCAACACTGCTTAAAATCATCCTTAATGACATGACTGAATGCAGTCTCAGAGAGTTCTCAGGTGATAGAAAACTACAAGAAATAATTAATATACCCGATGCGTGCTGCCATCCAGAGGGAATTTACAAGCTGGAAAAAAGGGTAAACAGAAACCTCATCAAATGCATCAAAGGGAAATTTAAGGTCCTGTCCCTGAGCACAAATAACTGCAGACACAATATGTGCTGGAGGCTGGCCAGCTGGAAAGCAGCATTGTGAAGAAAGATCTCAGTCCTACAGAACAAGCTGAAAATGAGCAATGCAGTACATCTTTATGGCAAAGATGGGCAGCAGTTTCCTGGGCTGCACTAGGAAAAGCCTTGACAGTAGGTCAAGCAAGTTGTCTCTCTTTTCCAGAATTGGTAAGATATTTCTGTAGTTCTGGGTGCAGATGTGGGCACTCTAGTACAAAAGATATGGAAATACTAGAAGGAGTCCACTACAGGACCACAAAAAACTCAAAAGACTGGAGTATCTTTCACAGAAGGTGAGGCTGAAGGAGCTGGGTCCTCTATAGCATGGTGAAGACAAAGCTCAGAAAAATCTTGTGCATTTGTAAAAATACTTGATAGAAGGGTGTAAGGATGATAAAGCCAAGATCTTCTAAGCAGCATCCTGTGACAGGATGAGAAGCAATGAGAACAATCCAAAACACAGGAAATTCCCCATAGGTTTAACAACCCTGCCTTTTTATTATAGGGGTGTCAAACACTGTCAGAGGTTTCCCAGAGATAACGTGGAATCTCCATCCTTGATGATATCCCATACTCAGCTAGAGATGGCTGGGGCAACCTGCCTCAATTGACCTTTTCCTCATGCTGGAGGATTGTCACAGACAATGACAATCAAGGCACTTCCAACCTCAGTGACTCTTCCTTTTACTCTGTTCTAGACTTCTTTCCTCTATAAAGAATAGGACTCATAGCACGCTCAAACCAGGTGACAGGGAAAAAGGTAGAGAGCTGAGGAGAAAGAAAGTGGCAGGATAGATCCTGCATTACCAGCCTCTTACACAAAATAGGGCCAGGCTGGAAACCCACAAGCAGCAAAAGTTCTGCTAGATCAGAATTTCTCTATTTTTCTAAGTCTAGCTTTAAGGTGACACAGTAAACAAATATGAAAATACACTATTTTTATCCAGTTGAATAGTTCAAAGTTATTTTCACATGTGAACGAATATTTTCTTTCACACTGCACAATGGATCCTGATTATCTGCCTTCCTTATGTCACTTTTATCATTGAAAATATATATGAAAGTGTATCTAAAAGGCTGCCCTATCGAAAGTGTATCTAAAAGGATGCCCAATCCAAGCAGGGCTTTTTACACATTCTTCTCTCTAAAAGCTAAGCCCTTTCCCTTTCAAAAGCAAAATCCTTTTACAGAATAATGAAAGGATGCAGAGATGATAATTAATTCTAAAACTTTAAAAAATATCAGGTGCACATTTTTCAACATTTTTGCAAAATTATGGCCAACTTTTCCTTACTAATAATTAGATTCTACTTGAGACCCTCCTTATAGTTTTATGCCTAATTCAGTAAAGGGCTAAAAACCACAGAAAGACTAAATTGGAAAGAGTATTTGGTAAGGGTTGGTGGTCAGCATGCAGAGACAGGATACACTTCTGTATCTCTGAATTGTTCTGAAAGCATGAAAAGAGAGCTCTTGGTTCTCCAGTTGAAAGGAAATATTAAGAAGCTCAGAAAATAATTTCTTGTCAATGTTAGGTAAGACACAGAAATGTTTCTGGGGCCATGCAGACTTGAGGAATTAAAGGCAGTTCATGTTGATATGAGACAGGCAAAAAAAGGACACAGACTTTTCTAGCAGACAACAGCCAGATCTAGCATTTTTTTCTCTATTTTTCTGTTTCTGAATTATAGTATATTTCTGAGTGACCCTTCATGAATTATAGGTGACACCCATTTCAAGTTATGCTGTAGGTATAATTTTTCTAAGTCATCATAGTTTAAGCGGTTCTTCACTGTCCTAAGTTTTTCACTCCAGAAGCAATTCTATGTGCAAAATTACACAGCATGTGAACATTCACAGGATAGTGCCTAAGTTGGTAAAAGGCTTCCTATGACATCTTAACTAGGATATCTTTCTGCATCTCTAGCATGTTTTATTACAGAAAAAAAATACTAAATTTAGAAGCCATACTTGGAGTATTTTTCTGGAGCAATCTGCATTTTATAAAACAAAAATGAAGTATTGTACTTTCGTACTTGACTCATTACCAGCACTCAGTCTGGTTAGGAAAACAGTGAAGGACTAGGCTTTTCTGTTGTTAAGATTAACTTGAAAATACATATATATACACAATTATTTACTGGAAAAATCTTGTTAAGACAGAGCAGATAAAATAAACATATTTTGGAGAAACAAAGTATTCAAGACACAACCAACATCCCAGTAAACCACAGCTCTTCACAATAAATTGATCTTTACACAAATTCAGCTCAAGTGCCAAAAGCAATATCCACCTTTACTTTACTCTAACATATTTCTGAATCCCACAATGAAGCCATAATTCATTTTTGGCATGAACTTCAAATCTCTACTTAATACACCAGGAGAAAGTTCTGCAAAACCTACTCCCACACCTGACATTTAGGCTACAGTTTAAATGTAAATCTATTCCCACTTCTCTAGACTGTGCGTAAGCAAGGAATTATTTAATCTTTTCCCACATTCATTGCTTTCCTAAGCCTACCTCACACCAACAATTACATTACATGCAAAATCTTCTTATGCCATATTCATAATATGCCAAATAATAATCACAATTCAAAACATCTGTTTATGCAACAGCTGATCCATACCAGGGACTTACACCTATCTATCCCCCATACATGTCTAGGACTCTCCCTAAACATGGAGATAGTAACTGCGATCTCAAAGTGCTATCACAGCTTTTATCTGCAGTCCTGAAGGACTCTGTTACCTTAGATACTCACTTTGCAGCTCACAACTCCTGTCTAAAGCAGTGTTGGAGGAGGGCATGGTTGGTTATTTTTGTATTCTCTTTTACATCTTTGAAGGCAGCTGCTAACTGACTTGCCTGGCAAAAATTTCCATACAGCTTCCAATTACAGAGAATTGTGCAGGAAGAACAAGTATATGAGAACCTCTATAGATACATAAGAGCAGCCAGACATTCACAAGCCCTGCTTTTCATGGGGAACTTCTAACACCCTGATACCTGCTGGAGGGAAAATACAGCAGGGCATAGGTAAAACAGGAATTCCCTGGAATGCACTGATGATAATTTCCATCTCCAAGTGATAGAGGAGCCACCAAGGAGAGATGCTATGCTGGACCTTGTTCTCACCAACAAGGAAGGGTTGGTGAGGTATGTGAAGCCCAAACGCAGCCCTGGCTGCAGTGACCATTTACACGTGGAGTTCAAGATCCTTAGAGCAGCAAGGAGAGCACACAGCAAGCTCACTATCCTTGAGCTCAGTAAAACAGATGTTGGCCTCTTCAGTGATCTGCATGGTAGGCTACCATGGGATAATTCTCTTCTGGAGAGAAGAGGGGCCTAAGAAAGCCGGTTGATATTCAAGGACCACCTCCTCCATGCATCCTGAAAACAAAAAGCCAGGCAAAACTGCTGGGAGGCCTGGACAGGTGAACAAGAAGATCCTGGAGAATCTCAAACACAAAAAGGAAGGACACAGAGGGTGGAAGCAAGGACGGGTAGCTTGGGAGGAGTACAGAGAGATTGTATGCAGAGCCAGGGATCAGCTTAATTAAATCTGGCCACAGATATCAAAGGCAACAAGAAAAGATTCTACAGATATATCCATGATAAAAGGAAGACATGGGGAAATGTGGGCCTCTCCAGAGGAAAATGGGACAACTAGTTATCCAAGGTTTGGATAATACTGCAGTACTCAAAGACTTTTTCCTCAGTCGCTACTGAGGTGAGTACTCCATGTCATGACCCATGAGTAGGGAAGGTGATGTTTGTTATAAATTCTCATCAGGCTGTTTAAAGACACCAGTCCATGTGATAGAGAACTCTTATGCTTTTATTATGTAGTCATCTTAACTCTGGCAAGTAGTCCACTATTTAGTCTCAAAAGTGTTGGTTAAACAAGCCCTTAAATTTTACAACACATTTCCACAAGCTTCCAATTCCTGCAACAAACTCCAATACAGAATAAGTGGCAGAATATGATAGGTGCACTTTGCCCAGAGAAAGCACAGTAAGAGAGAAATAAGGACATAAAAAAGAGAAAGAGAAGAAAGAGTTCACCAGTCTGTAGTTCCACGTTGATCCTGCTGCATGGACAGTCTGGATCTGGAATAGCAAGACAAAGAGAAAAAGTGGAGAAAGGGCTGCAGGCAGGACCAAATTTTCATATTTAGCCTGGTGCGTGCCTCTTACACAAATTAATTTTTTTGTGCCAGTTCATTTGCCCATGAGCATCCAGACCTCTAGGAGATGAGTCAGGATGGGCATCTCTAGCTGGAAAGGGAAGCTGGCTTAGAATAGGGCTGTCCCACCTCCACAGGATGTTTCTTCCAATCACAACTTTTCTTTCACAAGTCAGAATGTCTGAGACAAAACATGTGCCTGGTCCTCACATCTGGCCACACCAAGCTGCAGAAGGCAAAGGGAGAATGAAGAGCGAAGATCTGATTCAAGGCTTCATCTATGAGGTCTGAAGGTGTATAAGTCCACAGGACTTGATAAGAAGCATTCATGGATCCTGACAGAACTGCCAGAGGAAGTGGCTAAGCCACCATCCATCATATTTGTGAAGTACTGACAGTCTGGTGAGGCTACCACAGACTGGAAAAGGAGAAACATAAACCCCCATTTTTAAAAAGGGAACAAAAAGGCCAAGGTAACTACAGGCCAGCCAGGCTCACTTCTATGCCCAGCAAGATCAAGGTGCAGCTCCTCCTGGGAATTATGCAAAGGCATATGGAAAATAAGGAGTGACAGTTAACACTGTCAAATTGTACCTGACAAATTTGGTGGCTTCCTAACAGGGTTACAGCACCGGTGGACAAGGGAAGAGTGACTGACCTTTGCAAAGCATTTGACATTGCTCCACTCAATAGCTTTGTCTCTAAAACAGAAAGACATGGATTTGAGAGAGTGACCACTTGGTGAATAAGGAATTGGTTGGATGGCCAGGCACAAAGAACTCAATGTGCAAGTGGGGAGCAGTGGTGAGTGGTGTCCCCAGGGCTTGGCGCTAAGACCAGCACTGTTTAACAAGGACATGGACAGTAGGATCAAGGACATCCTCAGCAAGTTTGCTGATGGCATCAGGCTGTTTGGGGTAGCCAACATGATGGAGGGAAGGTATGCCATCCAGAGAGACCTGGACAGGCTGGAAAGATGGGGTTGTGTGAATGTCATGAAGTTCAACAAGGCCAAGTGCAAGGTCCTTTAGCTGGGTCAGGGCAATTCCAAACACAAATACAGTCTGGGTGGAGAATGAATGGAGAGCAGCCCTGAGGAGAAGGACTTGGGGCTATTGAGGAACCAAAAGAAATGTGACCAGCAGGTCAAGGGAGGTGATTTTCCCTCTCTGCTCCTTTCATGAAACCCCATTTGGACAACGGCATCCAGCTCTGGGGGCTCCAGCACAAGAAGGATGTGAACATGCTGAAGTGAGTCCACAGGAGGCCACAAAGATGATCAGAGGGCTGGAGAACCTCTCCTATGATGACAGGCTGAGACACTTCAAGTTTGTTCAGCCTGAGGAAGAGAAGGCTCTGGGAAGATTTTACAGCAACATTGAAGATTCCAAAGGAGCCCTATAAAAGAGCTGGAGAGGGGTTTCTACAATTGCGTGTAATTACAGGACAAGGTGGAATGGCTTTAAACTGACGAGGATGGGGTTTAGATTAGGTATTATGAAGAAATTATTTACTGTGATGTTGGTAAGACACTGGAACAGGTTGCTGAGAAATGTTTTAAATACCCCATTCTTGAAAGTGTTCAAAGTCAAGTCGGATGGTGTTTTGAGCATTGGAATTAGATGATTTTTAAGGTCCCTTCCAATCCAAACCATTCTATGATTCTGAGATTCTAATATACAGCCAGATTAGCCCTGTTCGTGAATTCTAAAAACATTCCCATTAATGTTTTTTCATCTGTTATCATGTAAAAACTTATATTTTATAAATTTTAACACTAATTTTATCTACATTCTTAACTATGTTTTACCTAAGTTGTAATCTGAAAGGAATAACAAAATTTTTCAGGATGCATTAACTAAAATAAAGCACATTTAAGGTATGACATGTCCTGCCTAAATGGCAAAAAAATACAATAACTATGAGCTATACACCAAAATTTTTTGTTGCTATTTCTTGCAGCATACACATCACCACCATCAAATCCTAGGGAATAGAAATTGGAACAGAGATTATTTCTAGCTTGAGAGCTCTCAACAGTGTATGTAACCCTTTAAATCACAATGACTGAAAACATTAGAGGCTCGGATCCAAGCACTTTGTTGTTTGAATAACTCTACGGGGTAGAAGTCCTGCTCATTAAATGAAGAGCACCTTACAAAGAGTAAGTATTAAGGTTTGGAGCATCCTGGTTAAAACTTCTGTGATTCCTTCAAATGGTATTCTCAATACTTCTGAAAACAATATAATTTCCTAGATCTGCATCCTTTAACAAAATATGGAGATTTCAGATGTTGCTGTTAATACAGTGAAATGATCTTCTCATTGGACAGCAGAATTTGAACTACAAAGAAAGCCTTTGTTTCACCTCTAATAGTAAAATACTTATTCAGAAAGCAGATGTATTGTCTCATTCCTCAAAAGGATGTCAGGACCTAAAGCAATCATGCTGCAGGTATGCAATCAGTGCCTCAGCATCTTAAAGTGGATAAGAATCATAGGAAGAAGCCAAGGGCAAGTCCTGAGAAACATCCTTAGAAAATGTTGATGTCTCTATCTAGTACTCCCCAAGGTGCTAATAGTACATGCTATTTAAAGTAAAATGAGAAAACAAGACTGCAGTGTTCTCCATCTGTTTTGGATATCCAGCTGTGAAACTGGTGCAGGATGGTTCAGTTCACAAACTGAACGTGAAGCAGATGATGTAAGAGCACAGGATGGATGTTTGGTGGGTGTGCCAGGTCAGCAGCTTCAGCTGGCAGCCCCATCTGCTGATACTGCCCCAACAGGTCAGACCTCAGCCTCCGAGCCACACTGGCCTGGTGCTCCACATAGTCCTAGCAACTGGAGCAAAGCCTGTGACATGCTGCACTGTGCGTGCAGCACTTCCAGAGCTGACTCATGGCTCATTCATCTGTCTCTCTGCTGGAGTTGTTCAGAGGAGGACAGGGAGATCTGGCACCTGTAACTAACCTGCTCAGGGCGGCATGCCTTATGCACTGCAGCCAAAGAAGTTTATCTGAAATTCCAACAATGGCTCAAATTTCTGGCTCCAGATAGTGGCAAAAGCCACACAAACACTCACAAATATATATAAAGATATTCAGAACCACCAGCATGTACATATCAGCATCTTAAAAGGGTTCTGCAAACAACATCTCCATGTGAACCTGATTCAAGCACATTATTTAAGAAAGGTGTGAGAGGATGATCAAAGAATATTCTAGTATCAGATACCCAGAAAACAATCCAGTTAGGTAGAATAGAACCAGTTATGATCCAAAAATGCTGAAAAATAGCAGGACTTGGGACAGGATGAAATGCAAAAAAGAAGGCCAAAATAGAAAAACATCCCAATCCTATAATGACAGACATGGCTGTCTTTTTCTCTCCTTTATGTACTTAAATACAGTCAGTCAATTACAGTTATACTCACT
The DNA here is from genome assembly GCA_017589585.1 of Phylloscopus whistleri. NCBI lineage: Eukaryota > Metazoa > Chordata > Aves > Passeriformes > Phylloscopidae > Phylloscopus > Phylloscopus whistleri. Next base: position 9,581,996 of record JADMLD010000758.1, on the reverse strand, counting down.
TTGCTGTTTAAATAATATAATATGGCCTTAATGCAACCGTGACTCTCAAACCTTTACATCATCATGTTTAAGAGCTCAAGAACTGAATACAAATGTTCTCACTCAGGAAAATGATTTTGAATGTAACATGGATTTCCTAGAGTGATACATGCAGCTGGCAACATGTGAGTTAGAAATCCTTGACAGCTTTTCATTGCAAGGATGGCCTTAGTGATGTCTTACTGCGGTTTTCTATTAAAAGTTATTTTTCAGTGGTATCTAGAGAGAAATGAGGAAGTATGCAGATCCTCATATAAAGAAGTATTTCATCTTTTCCCAACACTCTAATACACCCACCCTATGAATGAAAAAGAACATCATAAGCAGCCATTTTTGGCTGAAGGAGAGGATGTTTTTGAGACTAAGTTCCTGCTCATTATCTGTAATAAATTTTAGAGAGTCAATTTCATCAAAAGCAATTTATTTACCAGAGAAATTTCCGGACAGCGAAATCGTCAAAGCTCACAATCAAGGAACGGTGCCGGCACTGGGTGAAATCGCGAGTACAGCCTCTATCGCACTGTACCCACGGGTTTTCACCAAGGACTGAGCCCATGACAGCTGGTTTTATACCTTTCTGGCTGGGCTTATGTGAGTCCAATATTCTGTAAGTTCTTTTGTCCCTCGGTGACTCCATTTCGGTGGTTGATGAAATTTCGAAAGCAAGGTCCAGTTTTCTGAAAAGATTTCCTGGGTGGAGAAGACTCCTGAGTGCTCCTAATAGTCCTGATAAGATATCATCTCAGGACCATCAAGCCATATCAGGTGTTGAGTGTCCTCGTCCTGGTTGTCCTCCACCTTCTATTGGTATTGTAATTCTTTTGTTCCTTCCTCTGGAGACGAGGAGAGCTCTTGCGAAATTTCCAAACCCTCTGTCCTGCTTTGAGAGACTTTGGCTTTCTCAGAAAAACACATTTTTATTTCTATTTACTACAACAACAATATTATGAAAACATGAATTACCATCAATCACATTATCCATAAGTAAATTCACCTTCCATAAAATAGATTACTGAATACTGTCATTTAATATTTATGATACTCCAGCCTATGCTCAAAATAAGAAATTTACATGCCCCACACCAAAATCTGCTTTGTTGTGGTTCTTTGCCAACTCTGCCAAAATACAGACGTCTGCTGCTGCAGAGCTGAAGTTTCTGGCGTAACTTACAATCCAGCCAGCCTAGCTATATTATTCTTTTATTATGCAGTACATCAACAATGTTATATTCACTTTCAAAAATCCTAAAAGCACTACTCGACCTGGAGTCACAAAAAAAATTTTATTTTGAGGGAGCCTGTTTCCGTATTTGGTAAGCTGCAAGAGAGCTTCAAAATACACTTAGGCACAGGCAAATTAAAACTTACAGACTGCTTCAATGCACCTCTGTAATAACTACTTCTTTGCCTATTCCAGCCACCTGGATCTTTGTACAACCACACAACATATGCTGCACTTAAAGTAATTCTCTGCCTCCTATCTGCACAGCTAAATACAGAGGACTTGGGTAGAGCTGCTGCTGCCACCTCTATATTCATTAGAAGGATCAAGGTGGATGAGACCATAGTCTCTCAGAAGCAAAAGCTGCCATTCACGTCCTCCTCCGCAGCATCAAAAGCAGGAAGCCCAGCGGGATATTGCTTTTCTGTTGTTTGGTCTTCATTCTTGGCTTGGCCAGATTCACACTGACATTGCTGAGAAGCCTGTGAACGGGCCAGAAGGGTCAAAGTGGAATAGTAAAGAGAACAGGGCAAATAGATGACTGCAAGGGAGCAGGGCTATACTGAGTGCCCTGTGTGCTACTTGTAGAGGAGGAAAAGACAGAAGAAGGCAATTGTATTTCCACCCCTCCTCTGCCACTCAATGCTGTTTTAATTTTTCAAACAAGCTGCCTTCTTGTTGCAGGTATTACTGCTGTCCATATTCAGTAAGTAAATGTCCAGGAGAGAAAAGTAAGTACAAGGTGACTCATTGAGCAATGTCTGCAACCTCACTAGGTTCCATGATGAGATATTCAGGCTTTTATGGTATTAATGTGACTGTCTGTCAGATGAAACCTAAACTGAGATTGGTTTGAAATTTGATGCAGCAGTGCCTCAGCATGTCAGATTTAGAGCAAAATTAGAACAGCAAGGGTCAGTTAAAAACTGCCAACACCTTTGCATTCCCAAATAAATAATTTTAAGAACCTCGTTCATCACAACTTGTTTAAAAGGTACATAGATTTACAGTATCTTTGTAAAGCCTTAATAGATATTCTCTCTTTACCAAAAACACCTCAGTTCTTATAACAGTAGTTTGTTTTGTTAGTGTAATGTGTTCCCATAGCAGAGGGAATACTTTGCTAAGGCAAACATGCTTACGATCACATTATTCATAAACCTGAAAGGAACATTCCAAGATCAAGATTCAGACCAGCACAAGGCTACTCCAGCTGCACAGATAATTACAAGCTGTGCAAAATTTGCACATGGTAGCTGTCAGAGGACTTACACCAGCAGAAATGCACATGGGCAGACATTTTTGTTAGGGCTTACTTGGGTATTCTCTCTACAGAGCAACTTCTTAATGCAACCATTTAGAAATAACAAAATAAAACCTGCTACTTCTTATCTTGTTAAATCCTTTCCCAAATTGCTATTATCATTATATTATTCTTTTATGCTCCACTGATCCATTTTCAATTCCAAAACACTTCAGCAGATTAACATGAACTCTGCCCAAGGAAAAATCACTTATCCCCAAAATGTTTCAGGAAAAGCCCAAAAAGAAATACTACCAAAAGATGGCAAAAATCAAGAAGGAAGAGTACAACTTTCCAAACAAATTACTTGCTGATTTACAGCTGCATGGAGATTAATACAAGTTTTGCTAAAAAATATGGGGATGTTCTGGCCACAGAAAAATCTTTGAAAACCACTGGTATCCAACAATGGTAAACTGGCTGTTTTCTTTATTGGATCAGACCAAAGGCACCACAGTATCTGCAGCACTGGTTAACTACTGATAGAAACTCTTTACCTTCGTGTCCTTTTGCAGCACTAAGCTACATTGCAAGCTCTGCAATGCATTTACTTCAGTACTTGAACACAGCTTAGGTCACTTGATCTGAGTTGTTCTCATCACCATCAGGCAGCACTTCACACACTCTTGACAACAAATTGGTCCAACCTGCTCCAAGAGACGGAGGATTTTCTGGAGGGATTTTTGTAAATTGCATGCCTGTTCAATGTGGCAAAACATCAAGGAATAAACAAGTCTTCATTTTTTTCTGGATTTCTTTCAAATCATTTGAAGTGCACTTACTCATGTCATAAATAATAATGTCAAAACAATCAAACTATTTAACTACAGTCTGTGAACACTTTAAGTGACCAATCTGTCTAACTATATTCATTATACTTTTTTTAGGTGTATCAGAGATTTTGGTCTTCTGTGGCAGAAGGCAGGATTTCCATTAAGTCATTATTTGTTTAGAGGTTCTGTAAAATTCCATTTTATAACTGTAACCTTTTATAGTCTTCAATACAGACTGTATAGACTACAGCAAATTGTTGCATGCAAAGGGGAAGGACTGAAATCAGGATGTTCTTTATAGCTTCACTATTAGAGATCTAGGAAGAGGGAAAAAAGTGCAAAACTCCCTAGTTCCAAATATTGGATGGAGTCAAGAACTACCACAGCATCTCAGAAAACATACTCCATTATGGTTTTCTCTATATAGGAACAGCAAACCTACACCTAAAAAAACCTTACACATCTTTCTGCCCATTTTCCTAGTCAAATTGTCTGAAGTAATTCTGTTCATGGCCTACTGGGGGGGGGGAAATCCATTAATTTGTTTAAGGTTCCTTGTGATAGTGAAGAGAAGCATTTCTTAATGGGAAGAACTAGTGACTGTTTCCCTTCTTTTTCATATATGAACAATCCCTCTGCCCAAAAAATACTCCAGCAATTGCAAGTCTTGTATGTAGCAAAATGGTATAGGAGAGTATTTACATCCTGTTAACTTCTGGGGGCATTTGGCAGCTAGACAATGAAAAAGAGAGTGATCAAATTAGTCTTCCACAGAAGAATGTCTCAGAGGAGATAGCAATGCTGATATCCCCCTTCTAGTTAACAGGGAAGCAAGCTGGAGTTCCATTCATCAAAACCAGGAAACTCTGGTCAGCACAAGTTTTCCTTCAGTAACAGCAGTTGAAAGAAGAAACTTTAGCTTCATAAAGATGCTGCAGAAACATGATGCTAGTTCAGTTTTGTAGCAATTCAAAAGGCAGAGTTATCTTTCTGAAAGTTTAGTTCCATGCTGTGCAGTAACTTCTTGAATGGTGATGTTGCTTCATCTGTCATCCAAATAAGCAAACACTCCTGTCTGCAAGCATACTCTCACAATTGCCATGTACAGGACCATATTCTTCCTTCTTCTGCTGTTTTGGACCTGTGTTACATCAGCCACTGTCTTTCTTTATCTTCTTTCAGGGCCCTTCCTTCTTGTAGTTGCCTGCAATTTGTTAACTACTTAAAAATCTGACACTTTTTGGACTTCTCCTGAAATCCTCTTCAGGGCGGGTGGGGGACAGACGGGGGACAACCAACCAACCAACCAACCAACCAACCAACCAACCAACCAACCAACCAACCAACCAAAACCCCAACAAACAAAAACACAAACAAACAAACAAACAAACAAACAAACAAACAAATACCAAAAACCCACCCCCCAAAAACCAACAAAAAAATATGACCACCCCCCAAAAAAAAACCACCAAAAAACTGTTATATTCAGTTTACAGGAAGCAGATACTGACTTGAAGTTATTTTCAGCAGTTAAGTCTATTTCTTTTTATACTTTCAGGATCTTGCATTGAAAAGAGATCTCTGAGACAGCTATACATTCTAAATCATCCAAAACCAAACACATGCTGGCCTAATCAGCTACTTCACTGCAAATCCATAAAGACAACTTACTCCTACTTATGTATGTATCATCACGATCACAGCACACTGTTGTGTCATTAGAAGCATAAATTTCAAGAAGCCTAAGTTCACAAATACCAGCAGCAGCTCTATTCCAGTGGCTACCAAGAGAGTCCTAGAGATGCTTTTGATGATAAATCTTTCCAGAAACCTCAGGAATCTACAGTTATTTTGTGAAAAGTCTTGAGAGCTGTTTCTAGGACGTTACTGAATTTCTGATCACAGAGGGAATATCACTGCCTTGAAAAATCATTAATAGCTGTGGTCAGAACTTACTTTCATTCTTGAAGCAATGCTATTTCAGACACTCAAACTGCTTCATATTTTTTGCTGCATTTCTCAAGTTCACACTCTAATGAGCTGTAACATCTGCTTTGGAAAAGTGTTGAAAGAACTCTTAGTAGAAAATTTTAAAGGAAGACTATTTTAAAAATAGTCCAGATGGGGAATAAAGAGTAAGCTGTTGCTTTAACTTCATTGCCAGCTCAGAGGCTCCCTGGCTTCAAAGTCACACATCTTACCTGAAAGATAGGGGGAGGGATATTTATAACTGCCTTCCAGCTCCTGTTACTTACACACTCACTGATACTGGGGATGGGTTTTTCTCATGTTTGGTACAGTGGCTGATTCAGCCTCTCTCCTTGATATGACCACACTTGCAGGAATGGATATCAGACTCTATGCTCCCCAGTTGTGCCATAAACGTGGTCAGTAAGCACAGGGATGCTTTGCAAGAGAATAGAGAGTATGGTGAGAAAGAGAAGGGTAAAACCAAATAGGTCCTAACTTAGTTTGGTAACAGACTGTGCACCAAATAGGGTGGGGAGGCTGTTGGGAATACTGGGTTGGGACTGCTATGAGAAAACTGGGACAGTACAGTTCTCTGCCTGACTGACAAATATTTTCTTTGTTCTCAAGTCACAGATTTTCAAATTTTGTTGTACGCAGCCAGTGAAGACTCAGTTTTTGCTTTGATTATATATTGAACTTCAGCTGCATTTTGCATTAAGGTTCAATGGTGAATGAGTAATTTCAAAGGAAGGATACAGACAGAAGAAAATCTCTTTGATGAACCAGTCGATACAGTGCCTCAAGAGTCAAGTTATAGAAAATGTGAAATTTCAGACAATGTTGCAAAACGTCTTTCCTTGGTTTTTAATTTCAAGATTAGAAGAAAATAGGGTTCTACTTACCCTTTCATTAAAAATTTACACAATTTGACGAGAAAGGTGACAGAAATCCTCATGAGGTAGTCTTCATGAGAAAGTGTACCTCATTGCTGTATAAATGCATAAGGCACATAACCTTTCCCATTCCAGCATTACCCCACTGAAAAATACAGCTATTTAAAAAGTAAGTCTCTGGTTGTTTTGATCACCTTTATTTTCAGAGGAAACTATGTAAACTGAAAAAGTAGAACAGATAATAATGTTCCTGGGAGATTTTCAAACTACAGCATTACAGCAATTGTAACATGCAAATTGGACATGATAATTTGTTCTGACCAGGAATTCCATACACATAACAAATCTTACAATGTCTTTCTCTGAAAGAAGTCTATTCTTGGGCGTACACATGAAAGATGGATTGATGAGCCTTCTCTATCTTATAATAAACTGTCAAAATACTTTAAAATATTGTCCATCAAAGACAAGGACAAAGCCATATTTTCTTCTTCTACACAGTATACTCATTAAATCTTCCAGAGCTGAAGTTCATTTCCTCATAGCAGACCTCATGGTGATGTGCTTTGCATTGGTAGCTAGAAAGGTATTGATGACACACCAGTGGTTTGGCTACTTAACCTCCTAAGATGGTAAAATGGTAAAAGGTTACTTAGGATTCACAGATGGATCTTTGTGTTTGCAGTGGAAAACCTACTGGGCAAAATATAGCCCCTTCATTTTCTGAGTATTGCAGTAATCATCACTAAGTACTAAATTCCAAAAACATCCCCAACTGGACTGTTAAGGTGTGATGCTTCATATAATGTTTCTATTGTCACAGCATGATGAGGAAACCACTGTGAATTACAATTATTCTTATTTTACAGTTAAGGAGTTATCATAAAAATGTATTATCCACATTAATATGAGGCTTTTTGAGGAGAAAGAATAAGCTTGTCTCCTTGTGCTTCATTCAGAGATAACTGTTCATCTAAATAATTTTAAAGTTTCATTTTATTGACTGTGTGTAGAACAGTTGTGTTTTTCAGAATTGTGTTCTATGACTGACATTACCACAGAACTTAAAGGGCTAAATTATTTTACACTGCTCAAGTACCATGCTTTTTTAAGGTTCCCAGTAAAGCTATTTATTAAAAGAAATCCGGTTCATAACTATAGGTTCATAAAAGGAAACATTTAATGCCATTCAAAACATGGATTACAATACATCTTTATTGGAAGAAAGTTCTCAATCACATAATTTATCAGCAAAGGGAGAAGAGTTGCCAGTACTGTTGGTGATGCAATTGGGAATTCCACGAATTTGTTCAATGCTTGCAATTTTGCCCTACAGGTAGTTCTTCCACAATGACCTATTTTGTATCAAAAGTAGCTGTGGTTTGATATTTATTTGTATGATCAATCAATGCTCTCCACACAATTATCAGACTAAACCTTGTTCTAGAAAATGGTATCTAGAAAAAACAGCACATATACACTTGTTTTTCAAACATATATAGAAACACTAATATGAACACCAATAAGAGAAAGTCATATTTCATAATGAAGATTACATTAGAAACCTGGATTTCACTCATGTGACATATTAATTTTTAGTGCAAAGGAAAATTTAGGGTATTTCAAAGAACAAAATAACAATGTGGTACTCATTCTAAAATATATGTTAAATGCCTTAAGTTATCATTACCCTTTGTATCTCTTGGCTTATACTCAATCTGACCTTTATCTTTCTAGAAACAAGCACCTAAAGGCAAAGATCAAGTCCATGTCTCTTGTGGCAGACCTTAAAGAAATGACTAAAATTAGTAATTAGATATAGTGAAATATTAAATATCCCTTGAGGTATCTGCATGGTCTATAGTTTTACTGCCCAAGTCTACATTGATTCAGTGATCTCAGCATTAAAGTAGTATTAAAATATTAGTCTAAAGACAGTCAAATGTTGCTACACATCAGTACATAACTCAAGGTAAACTTCAGCGAGATTTGTTTTCTATCTGCCAAGATAAAATACCAATAAAAAAGCTCCTAACATTAAGGCAAAAACAGATCATTACCTACCAGGAAGATGTTGGTTTACAGTCATTATTACAACTCTCTTTCCAAAATTGGCTAAAAAGTGCTCACAAGCACAAGCACAGTCTCACTGATAAAAATTCTAAAACATCTGCTAGTATGCCATTCACACGTGTTTTCCTTGTTCTTGAACCCATTCATGGCTCCATTTTTACCACTTCAAATCCTAAATATTCATGACAGGCGCCTGTCCTGGTTTAGGGCAAATTTGGGGGAAAACCTCCGCAGGGGTTCCTCTGGAAGAGCAAACCCAAACGGCCCCTCCCCCCAGACGGTCCGGGAAAAGAACTTCCTCGGAGAAAAGTGGAAAAAACTATTTATTTAACAAACAAAATGCCCACAAATGCAAAGAATCAATAATATGAAACAATAAAACCTCTGCCCGCTCCGAAGAGAGATGGCAAACAGAGACAGTCCTTGCCGTGGGTGTAGCTCAGCTCACTCAGTCTCTCCGAAGGTCCAGGCCCAGCGGGCCGCAGGTGCCAGCCCTCGCTGCTCCTCTGGGTTTTTTCAGTCCTGAGCAAATTTAAACAGTCCCAAGAAAAAGGAAAAAAAAACAGTCCAGGGAGTCTTCTCTGCTCTAGCTAGCTAAAACTAACTAAAAGCACAGGAGATCTCTGTTTGGAGAGAGCAACATGGGGGAGTCAGGCAGTTTTCTCAAAACAAACTGCTGCTGCTTCTTTCTCCCCCTTCACTCCCAGAACAAGTTTTAAAGGTACAGAACTGAATATACAGCACAAACAGAACAGACAATTGGGGATACAAGCAGCATAAAGTCAGCCTACCACAACGCCACAGGCCCATCCATACACTAGTCCGTTCATCCACTATACTGAGTTACAGCCTTGAAAGACAAACCAGAAATTTCTCTGCTACTGGTCTGATACAGTGAGCTAAAGAAACCTGTTAGGAAACTCCCAAGTTCTCTTCACCATTTTGGGATGAGTTTTCCTTCTGCCCAGTCTCTTCATGATATGACCTTGTGTCTTAGTACAAGGCACACTACCGTTCTCCATGCCTTTGAGAGAACAAGTTTTCATATACCTATTGGCATGGAAAAATTACTTCATTTCAGAATCACAGCGGTAAATGACATGCCAAAATAAAGGACATTTGGGATGGGATCTTTTTCCTCAATGATTTTTTCAGTCATGCTGGTATGGCTTCTCATCTTGCTGAACAAGCCAGTCATTTCCTGCTCACCTGTTCCTCCAGCTCCAAGAATTATGTCCTTAACTTATGTATACAAAGACAGTTTTACTCTCTCTCAAACCCTTATGTCTTATTCCCCCTAGAGTGTCATGGGTCTTTCCAGTTCCTAAAACCCGAATACCACAACTCCAAATCCGTAGTGAAAATGTGGTGCAGACTGCAGCCCAGGAGAGGTAGCAATGAACAGTTTGGGGATAGGAATTGCATACCTCCCTTGGACAGCATTTTACCCCACAAAAACACATACTCTTCACATGATAAACTGTAAGGGAAAAAGTGCCTTAGCCTCCTTGCTTCCAATATCCAGCCCATGGTTTCTTTGTGAGTATTCCTAGCCACATTACCAGTCTCTGTAAATTCAGACAGCAAAAGAAGCAAGACACAGGATGGCACAGATTTGCAAGACTACATCATCAGATCCAGTATAAGGAATGGGGGTGCTATTATGTGCATAGACAATAAATGCAGTTTCAGTTGGTATTCACAAGGATTTATGAGATTTATGACTAAAAGAGGAGAGTGCTTAAGCCTCTGAAAGTTGTTTAGGATGTTTTCCTCTCTGTCTAAATCACATTGCTCACCAATAAGATGCTAAAACAGCAGATGCAAAGGCAACCAGAATGTGAAGTTTACTTGGAAACAAACATCATGCTATGTACACTATAACAGCTCAAAAACTGTCTTGTACATCCATGCAGCAAGAGCAGAGTTGACACTGGAGGACATAAACATTTATTTTCCATAAGAATCTAAGATCTAAGCCTGGATCCATGATGTGTTGAATGTCTTTTGAGCCCTTCACTACAACAAAAACACTGGGGTGATGAAACAAGTCCGGAGAAGTGCAACAGAGCTGGTTAAGGATCTGGAGCACAAGTCTTATGAAGACCAGATGAGGGAGTTGGGGGGTGTTTATTCTGGAGAAAAGGAGACTCAGAGGATACCTTACTACTCTCTAGAACTATCTCAAAGAAGGCTATAGTGGCATGGGGGGTCATTCTCCTCAGTCACAAGTGACAGGATGAGAGAAAACAGCCTCAAGTTGCACCAGGGATGTTTAGATTGGAAAAATTTCTTCACAGAAAGGACTGGAAAACATCTGATGCTCAAAGACCAGTAAGGGAGAAAACTATTTTAGCTTACTAAAATCAGAATCAGTGAAAGTTTTGCTATCAAAGATGCATGTTAGATGCATGTATAATTATACACTAGTAGCAATGTATTCACTGTCATATGTGATTTTTTCAACAGAGAGAACTTCCTGCTTTCCAAATTGTAAGACTAAAAATTCGGTATACATAGGTGCAAGAAAAGACAGTTTTTAGAGAATAAATGCAGCTGAAAAAGATATTAGGATATTTTGGCTATGAAAAAAAAAAACCCAGAAACAATGAGTTCAAAGGCAGCCTAAATAAATGTCATCTCCCATACAACGTTATATCTACAGAGAAATGTCAAAATGAAGAGCCTTCCAACAGAGTGTTTTTTACCTACTACATATACTTCTGCAGCACACCTACATACCTAAAGAAAGACAACCAGTTTATTTTACAAAGATAATCTCAGTATACTTGAAAGAGTATTGTTCTTTAGTATTTCACCATGGCTTTAGTCCCTAAAAGTTAATAGTCAATCCCTGAGACAGACACATGCCTCTCAAGCATATGCATGCTGGCAACTTTCTCCTTACACCTGCCCAAACAAATTACTTTTCAGGCAGAGAGGCAGCCAGATTGTGCAGCATATCCTAAAAGCCCTTAAAGGACTTCTGATTTATGGGAAGATGCAATCAACCCAAGGGTAAAGCAGACTCCACAGCCCATGTGTCTTTCCCACTTTTTATCTAGCTGAAGCAGCAGATGTTGTCACTACTTTCTCCAGTAGACACACATTTTCTTGGAAGACAAGGAGAGAAAAAGGCCAGCTTTAAGCAGACTAGACAAACGTACCTTTTAAGTATAGTAAAGCTTAAGCTAATTAGAGAGCTCTAAAGAATACAGCTGCTTGTTTACAACTATAATGTTTGAAGATTGATAAAAATCAAATTCTTTTGGAGCAGACCAGCATCTTTGCAGTTGCAAAAAGTAAGAAATATACAGTAGAGAAAATTAAACTGATCCATAGCCATCTATCAATAGATCTATTCTGTTTGTAAAATTGTTTTCTGAGATATTTAGATCCCTCCTTGAAAACAAAGTAATTGTCTTTCAGTCTCCAAAGATAATTCATTTTGGAAAGTGAGCACCAGAGAATATCAGCTGAAACCCATGTTGAGCAAGAACATTAACTCTTGATATTAAAAATGTTAATGCTATTGGGAACTTTGCTAAAGTTAGTGCTTCCAGGTGCACAGATATTCTCATGGCTCTTTTTCACAGTTTCTTCTTCCATTAAAAATAATGGAATTCTATATCACTGAGACTATGCACAGAGATCTATAAAACACAGGAGTACACAGGCCATACTCCAAAGACTTAACATTTAGCAAAACAAAACTGAGCACAGGATTTATAGCATCTACTTTCTGTATTACAGGGTTTGGATCCTAGTAAATAAATGCATTAACACAGACTAAAAAAGTGAAATTGGAAAAAGCAGCAGCTTATTGTATTGCTTTTTCTGTTTCCACACCACTCCTATACAAAACCAGAAAGACTGTCCAACACACAGGGAGCTGATCTAAAGCCAGTCCTGGCAGCAAACACAGAACTGGACCACCATGCCTACAAGATGGAAGCAAAATTTACCAGCTTGCATGCACACTATCCTTTATTTCCGTAATAATAGTTTCTTGATATAAGGATTTGCAGCAAGTTCCTGCACCACCAGCAACTTCTAGCTTCTGCAGCAGTAGTTTGCAGCACTGGATTGCACTAAAACCTGCAGTGCCTGCATTTAAACTGGCTTAGCTTCTGCCTAAAGATGAGGCATTACAGTGTCTCCACAATTTTGTGTCTCTAAGACACATTTCACATTTTCTAGGTGGTTGTGGTCATCGTTCAGTAGCAGATTGCAACTCTGTAAATTCACAGTTGGAAGGTTTAAAAGCAAAGTAGTCAATGGAAAACCTGCAACTCACTACAAGCAGTGAAATGAATGGACAAAGCATATAAAGGCCAAACTCAAAAGAACCACTTTGCTATAGAGTTTAGATACTAATGCCTATGTGCCCAGGGATAATAAGATCTCAGAATTTTACAAAAGCATGCGGTTGAGTATTTAACTTCCTTCACTTGAGGGAGTAAAAGCTAATCTTGAATAAATACGAGTGGTTTCAGGATCTTGCCTAAAGCTGCTTCAACGGTTTGGCTACTGCTTTTAAATGCATGCAAAACCTCACTTCATAGTTGCTTCAGTCTTTTACAACCCTTGAATGCAAAAATTTATGTGATCAGAAATGATGCAATGTCAATTCATAATTTGTTTCTTAACCTCTCCCAAAGTCAAAATACAGAGACACAAGTCTGCTAGGTAGGTGGTAAAATACCTCTAACAAACAATTAACTCTCCCAAATTTTAGAACCTGACACTTTGTAGTTTAATTTGATGCCCTTAGAGTTCTTTATTGTGGGGAATAGGGAATATTCACTGCTTTTTATAGCAACTCATTATTTTACTGGCCTCTATCTTATCCCTACCAGCTTTTTACTTTTTTGATGTACAGAAGCAACTGTCTGCCTTTGATTTTATTTTTCAGTTGTTAAAATGCTCCCTTTTGTGTCAACTGCAATTTTCATTATAAGGAATCATAATGAAATTACATATTGACATAGTGGGTTTTTGTGGTGCTCTCAACAAGAAAGTAGAGAAAAAAATACTCTATTTTATTTTTTAAACACTACTAAACGACACACTTAAATAGTTAATATAAGTTCTTGAGAAAAATCATCACCTACAAAACAGAAGGAAAAGAGGGTTCAGAAGGTAAATGTCTTAACGTAAGGTAGGTTAATGTCTTAATGGTAAATGCTTAATGTAAGAGTAATTATGAAGATCTCCAATATGTCTGAAGAGACATTACATTCTGCAGGTCAAAATGTTTTATTCAAGATTATAGGCTAGATTTGCAAGTGAAATTTTGGGAAATCCAGCTCATAGATGGCTGGTGCCCAGTTTCTTTTATGTTCCTTTTATGTCATATACAGGTAGAATTTATAACCTAAAAAATCATCTTTATTGAAAACAATACATTGATTCAATCTGCTTCTTGAATGTGGACATGGCAGGAAAGAAACTCTAATCCCACTCAGAAAGAAATTTTAAAGGTCTAACCATAGACCAGAGAGAGGTACGGTCTTCTGTTTGGGATTAATGGCTGCAAATCAATGTGTCTGGGACAAGTTATATGGTCTCCTTCCTCTCTCAGGAATTCACTGCTGCAAAATGTTGTGGATATCTTAGGCATATTAAAATCCAAAAAGAAACTGGACAAATACAGTCCAGGAAAGTATTACTACCTCCATCACAGGTTGTATTGCTCACCTATATGTAACAAAAACTGTATTCCCCTCTCTTTACAAATGCATGTAAGATGTGTCCATCGTCAGCTCTCAAAACTGGGAGAAAAGTTTGAGTGAAGGCAAAAAGCCCAAATTCTACGTCTTCTAGGACAGAAAGCCTATACTGGAAAAATATATTGATGTAGTATCTCTACATTTCTCCCTGCCTTTCTTTATGTTTTCACAAGCATTGACCATCTTCAGAGGCAGAACACACTGAAAAACAGACTATTACAATACTTGAAACTATCAATGTATCCTGAAAAGTTTTATGGCCTTCTGGGCTGAAGAAATGGCACTAGAAAACAAAAATCCCAAGGAAGATGGAAAAAAGATGACCTTACACATTTGGTTCTTAGATGTGTTCAGGGTACCTAGGCAATTTAATTAGAAAAGTTTCATGATTGCAGTTTCCAAAAAAATTGGCCAAGGTCAAAAAATTCATTGCATAGAAGAGACTCTCTGTTGGTTTCAGATGGGGTAGAGTTAATTTTCTTCACTGTTTTGGATTTGTGCTGAACACAGGTTTGATAATGGAAAGATATTTTTGTTACTGCTGAGCAGGGCTCACACAGAGCCAAGGCCTTTTCTGCTTTTTGCACTGCCACAATGGCAAGGAATTTGGGGGTGCATGGGAGGCTGGGAGGGGACACAGCCAGGACAGGTGGCCCCAGCTGACCAAAGGGATATTCCAGACCATGTGACATCAGGTTCAGTATGTAAAATAGGGGCAAGAAGGCAGAAGTGTCTTTTGGAGCATTTGGAGTCTGTCTTCCCAAGTAATCCTTACTTGTGATGGAACCCTGCTCTTCTGGAGATGGCTGAACACCTGCCTGCCCATGGGAACACTGAATGAATTCCTTGGTTTGCTTTGCTTGAGTACACAGCATTTTTTTTATCCCTGTCAAACTGTCTTTATCTCAACCCATGAGTTTTCCAGATTTTACCCTTCTGATTCTCTTCCCCATCCCACAGGTGGGGAAGTGAGCAAACAGTTCATGCTACTTGGTCCATTAGTGGTTAAACCAAGACATAACCTAAAGAGCTGCTGAAATATTCAAAGAAAGCATTTATAGGAATAAAGATCGGAAAACTGTTGTTGAAATCTCAAATGGTCTATTTGAAAAAAAAAAAAAAAAACCACAAAAAAACCCAACACACCCAAGCAAACCCAGTCTGGTTCACATTTAAGTTAGACATTTCAGAACACTGAGGTCAAGTTGGTTTTATTCACATTTTTTTCATAAAAATAATGAGACATATACACGTAGGAATCTGGATTTGTGAAATATCCTTTCAGAAGAACATGCACAACACAGAGATCAGAAAAGGGTTTTTTTCTGTTACTGTTCTTTTCTGTTTGATGTTTGCTAGGCATCTGGAATTCACACTAATTTGTTTTAACACCTGCAGAAGTTTTATTAGCTATTTAAAAGCATTGAGTACTGAGTCTCTTATTTGAAGTGTCCTCCAGTGCGACTCGCTGGGTGCAGACTAATTAGTATGTATGCCAGCACATCAGCAGCATGTGGAGGAGGGCACACTGACCCTTTGTTTCAGAGAAACAAAGCTCAGATCACCCACCCCTCATAAAATCAACATCCTTTTGTCTCTGACTGCAAATAGTCTGCCTATTCTGTAAGGCAGAGAGAACAGGTAGCAAGCATCTTATTCTCGCTCATTTTGCATTTCTGACAACACACAGGAGTCAGTAATCACACGATTCATTAGTGAGCCAGAACTAGCCCAACAGAAAAGAGGCAGAGCCACTGCCTCTCCCGGGTCTCTCCCTGCCAAATTCACTCTGTGGGGAAGGCAAACCTCTTACATATTCCCTGTCTCCTATCGATTCTGGTCCCCAAAGAAGTTGTGGAGCATTGGGTTGAATTTATATTCTCCTAGATAAACTATAATGAATATTATGCAGTACTAGGAACAACTTGCAGAGTTGTGTAAATTACTGTGACTTTTACAGCCTTGTTTTTTATAGTTCAATGTCAAGACTAGTAACAATATAGTACATCACTAGAAATAGAAAAACTATAATTAAAATTTGCTGGTGACTCTTTGTCTACAAAAGCAGCTATGGTGCACAGGTAAGTATTACTACCTCCATCACAGGTTGTATTGCTCACCTACATGTAACAAAAACTGCATTCCCCTCTCTTTACAAATGCATGTAAGATGTGTCCATCGTCAGCTCTCAAAACAAAATTCTCAAAAAGGACCTTCGTCTTTGTGCTTTTATTGTTATATTTGAAAGACAACATCAGGATGTCATTTCAAGTGCCAGACAATAGTTCGCAGTCAGAAGTCAGAGAATCATTTACTCTCTTTAACCTTTGCTTTGTGAACCTTTGTCAACTTTGTCCACACAAAAATACTTCTCTAAAAGTCAAATTTTTCCACAGGTGTGGAGACACAAGTGCAGATTGGATTATCTTTGCAAGGATATCAGGAGGCCAGAAAGAAGATTACGTCTTCCTCACACTTATCCAGCAATTCTCACTTTCAGTGAGAAAGCATAGCAAGCACAAGTGTGTCTCAAGCATTATGCTCTTTGAGAAATATCTTAACTTCTTTTTCCTCTTTTCTAGCCCCTAAAAATTTTGGTTTCTGTATTTCTGTCCATCATTAGCCAATAAGGACAAGTATGAAAGACATCCTGCTCATTTCAAATAGGTGAGGGCACAACAGCTAAGATTGTTCCACATGTCAAATGAAAATGAGAATTTTTCCTCTACAGAATGTTTTAAAAAAGGTTTGTCTTCATTCAGAAATTAACTTCAAGGATCTACAAAAATATGAAGAATCTATCTTGATTTAGCACATTTCTTTCCGTTTGAGTATTAGTTTTATTACTGCAGCTGGCAACTGAGACACTTTTCATTTATATGTAGTTTGACCCCATCTTGCATCAGGCAAACTAGTGATCTAGAACAAATTCTGACAGGCAAGACATACATAACCTCAAGACGTACAGTATATTACATTATTGCTCCCTGGGGCAAAACAAAGGAAGAAGACTAAGTGACACATTATTTCACACTGCCAAATGAAAGCAAAAATGTTCACAATGATTGAACTAACCAAAGAAATCTGCACTGTAGATCTATTCAGAAGTTTCTAGAGGTCTTTGGAAAATAAGATAATCTTTTTCTTTTTTAAGAATAAGGGTTTCTGAGATAAAATTACTCTGACATTTAAAACTTCAAACCAGAAAGGTATTTGTTTCATTTTAAGTGCAATTTACGTTTGACTTAGGAAATATACATTTAGTTGGATCAGGACCTGCACATGGATGCCACAGTCAGTTCTCCTCGATGGAAAGCAGAGTTCACTAGTTTTTCCAGATCTCTGAAGGAAAAATATCAATGAAAGGACTTTCATCTTACATAAGGGAAGTAAGAACAGATGGTGCTTAAGAAAATAACCAAAGCTATTTAAATGAAAAAACGTCAAGTAAATGAGGTTGAGAATTACCCAGATGCAGTCCCTATGACTAATCTTCCATTGAAATATTTTACTAGGGATTAAGATTTCAATCTAACCTGAACACTAGCACTGCCTTACCAGTCATCCTCCAGTCAAATAGTGACTGAGTCTCTAAGAAGTAACCAGGTATTCATTATGGCAATGTGTACAGACAGACAGACGGACAGTATCTGTCCATCGCTCTCTTGCATTCCACAGTGTACAAATGTATGAAGAGAGATAGGCCCTGCTAACATGGAGTTAAGTACTAATCACTATGGCTGGAGATGGTGCACAAAAACGATGGCGCAAATTAGTCAAAATCCCATGGAAAACAAAAGGAGAATATTAGGTTAATATTTTACCTAGTTTACCCAGCCATGTGCCCTGATCCACCAGACAACATTGCCTCTGTCCTGACTCTTCTCAGATGAAAGTTTTTGCTTTCTTCAGGAAAAAAAAAAATAATAAAAAAAAAGAACTAGGAAGTTGATGTAATTCTCCCCCTTTCCCTTCTGCTATCACCCAAAAGATAATTCACTTAATGACAGACAAAGTGACAATGAACGTACAAAACAAAAAACTAGTCTGAAAGGAATCCACAGCCTATGAGCAGCCCAACTATTCAGTGAATCTGGCAATGCCAGTGAATCTGGCATTATGAAAACATCGTAGACTCCAAACAAGCTTGTCCAAGTTCTGTAAAGAGGTACTTGGACAAACTCAAGAACTGAGCCCATGGGAACTTCATGAGGTTTAACAAGACCAAGTGCAAGGTGCTGCACCTGGTACCAACACATGCTGGGGCAGAGCAGCCCTGGGGAGAAGGACCTGGGGTGCTGGTGGGTGAGAGGCTGGACATGACCCAGCCATGGGCACTCCCAGCCCAGAAAGCCAAACGTGTCCTGGGCTGCATCCAAAGCAGAATGGGCAGCAGGGGAGGGAGGGGATTCTGCCCCTCTGCTCTGCTCTGGTGAGACCCCAGCTGGAACCCTGCATCCAGCTCTGGGGTCCCAGCACAGGAAGGATATAGACATGTTGAAGCAAGTCCAGAGGAGGCCACCAAGATGATCAAAGGGATGGAGTACTTCTCCTATGAGGAAAGGCTGAGAACATTGGGATTGTTCACTCTTGAAAAGAAAAGCTTCAAGATTATCTAATTTCAGCCTTCCAGTACCTGAAAGGAACTTACAAGAAAGATGGAGAGACTGTTTACAAGGACATGTAGTGACAGTACAAAGGGCAGTGGCTTCCAGCTGAAAGAGAGTAGGTTTAAATTAGGTACTAGTAAAAAATTCTTCACTGTGAGGGTGGTGAGGCACTGGAACAGGTCGCACAGAGAAGCTGTGGATGCCCCATCCCTGGAAGTGTTGAAGGCCAGACTGGCTGGAGCTCTGAGCAACCTTGTTTAGTGAAAGGTGTTCTTGTCCATGGCCAGGTGGTTGGAACCATATGGTGTTTAATGTCCCTTCCAACCCAATCCATTTTATGATTCTATGAAATCTTTTCATAAACATGAAAGTTTATGAAGGTTTCATAAACTAGAGAAACAGATTAAAAATCGGCTATAATTTGTCACCTTGACATTGCTTTACCAATAACATATCATCTAGTGAGTCTTAATGATCCTGTCTTACTCCAGTATTTGTAGTTTTTACAGAAACAGGAAATCACACAGCTTATATAACATGTATTATTTATTGTCTACACCTCAGGCAAAGGTAGCAGTATGGTGCCACAAGAGTCTCAGCCATTTTAAATCCTGGAAGCTCCCCTCCTGGCCCATCTTCTGGCCTTGTCTTCTGCACTGGCTCTGTGTGGTTAAGATGTTGCAGGAGGCAAGTATGGTAAAAAACATATTTTAGTGGTGGCAATAGCAAAGTATTTTACCCTAGTCACCTCCTAGTTCATTGTGCAAAGGAAACAACATAGTTTCTAGCACAAGAAAAAGGACAAGAAGACACAAAGAGGGGCAGGTAAAATTTGTGACAGTTCAGACAGGCAACAGGGTTTAAATTGCTCTGGACTTGTACCAGCACAACTGAGGTAGCTGGCACATGACACAGAGCACACGAACTGTTGGTTTTGGCCAAAATCAAATTTCATAGCTGCACCTCTAGAGTCTGTGTTTTTTCCAAAGGAACATAGAAAATCTGAGTCAAACTTAGAATGGCCATCTCAGTGCCTAGACACCAGTTCATTAGTGCTTTTTTTACAGAACAAAAACAAAACAAAAAAACCCAACCAAAACCAAACCAACCAACAAACAAAAACCACAACCTCCCAAATCCCTTACTTTCTTCCACATGACTGTCCTGCTTAAAAGACTCATGAGTGCTAGTCCAGGCACTAAGTTACACACTGAGAAGATCAGTGAAATATGGACGTGGCAGATCCACAGAGAAATGAGAGTTAATGTAACACAAACTGCGATGTCTTGGAAAACACCTGGAAGAAACATATATGACTATAAGACTTAAAATTAGGAAGCAAATAAAATGTTTACAAGTGCAGTATTACAAGCTGAATTCTCAAGTGTGTCCCTTTGTTTCCCAAATCTCATCTAATTCACTACTATGTGGAGATACCCAACATCTTTTAGAAGATTTGACTGAGACAGTGTTTCAGGTCTCTTTTAAGTATTTGTCTTCAGGAACATTTAAAACACAAGCAGCAGTTTCATTGTCATCAGTGGTATGAAAGGATCTGTGAGTAAGGCTAGGGTGAAAGCTTTTTTTCACCTCCACTAATGAAAACAAAGTACAGGAAGTCCTATTACTCTACCTATTATACTCCTTAAAAGTCACCTTGCCTTTTCCTGTGTTGGAACACTACATCAAAGTAAGCATGAATATCAGTCCTTGCCTGAGTTCCTAATATTTCTGACTGATGTTTCTCAAAAATGGGTCATACCTCTACATTTGACAGGAAGAGCACAGAGCCATGTTAGGCTCACCGAATAAATGTGAAAGAGTAATACAAAGAGCGAGTCCTAAAGTGACTGTGTTCTGAGTGACTATTCCCTTTTCTCTGTGAGAAGACACTGTTGGATATTATGGATGCACCTTAAAATCTCATCAGTTTGAGTACAACCAGGTTAACTTTGCAAAGAATCACCCCTCAACACAATTACCCAAAATCCTCTTTTTTTTTTTTTTTTTTTTTGCATAATTCTCTGTCTTAGAAGACTAATTTAATTTTTATGTTAATTGGATATCATACAACTTCCCATGAAACACCAGATTTTCCTAAGCTGGAAAAAAGTGGAGCAGTTTACAAAAACAAAACAAATATATATGTAATTAATAAAAAATCTAAGCTCACATTTGGAATTCAGTTTATACGTAAGTATAGAAGACATATTCAAATCTTAAAAAGATAGTCTATTGTTTATGCTTGTTTTAGAGTTTCCATTTTAAGAGGATTTCAAGCGATTTTAAATGTGTCACTGTATGTTAGAGAACTACATGGTGTAAAAAATATCAGCAATGAAAAAAAGAAGTCTGAGTTTAGTCTCCTGATTGTGAGCAAAAAGACTGTCTTCACGGAAGGGAAATAGGAGCATGAAAAATATAATGCAGTCAATAGTTATAGAAATAGAGTTATTAGAGTATAGTATATACTCAATTTTATAGTAAGAATAATGCACTGAAAGGAATATCTGACAGTTCTCATAGAAGAGTCATGGTAACATTTGCAAGATGCTTACACAACCAAATTATTTATTAATTGGGTTATTTACCCATCTATCTATCCTAACACTTATTCCCCTTTTACAAATACTCAGCTGAAAGGCACAAACTAATTACAGAACTCAGGTGATGGTTATCTCTTGTTTGTAAAGGATGCAAAATTTTCCATAGAAGAAAATCAAGATGTGAGCTGAAATTACCTTGTGTCAGTGGAGGCTGACTCTGTTTCTGATACTCTGTTATCAACACACAGCCTTACAGAGCAAAATAGAGCCAACAAAACAATCATCAAATCTATTTAGGCAGGGCATCAAATCTATTTAGCACAACAAACCAGCAAACACAATTCTTGCAATTACGCATTGGAAGCCAGGTGGACTGCTTCATCAGTTTAACTAACAGAAGGAAAAAATACAAAAAACACCACATTTGCAGAATTCTGGTGTATATTGCTCACAGAACTGGATCACAAAACCAAGGCAGTTCATTACAGTGGGTTCAGTACAAACAAATAACCACGGTCCATGGAGCCCTCGAAGTAACATGTCAGAAGGATGAGACCAGCTTTTGTCTAACAGCAAATTTCAGTTCTCAGGATGGTAGGAGTATAGCTGAAATACTGATAAACAAATGTTACTTTTATTCCCATAACACTAAAGGTTGTCTAATTATTTTGTTTATTTCCACCTTGAGATTGCACTATGTATGAGCAATCAGGAATCAGCTCTGCTTCCTGTGTATTAATTAATTTTCAGAAAATGTGATGAACAAATTTTCATATCAGAACCATACAGTAAACCTGAGCTTTAATGTTTTATTCATCACCTTTGCCTAGTGCTTTCACTTGTGTCTGTAGAAAAGCACGTCATGCTCTATCATACAGATAGAAAGAATATTTCCCTCAATTATGGAACTCTTTCATTGCTGCCAGCATGAAAAGGGAATAAATTTATTCCCCAGATTAGAAAATGCAGTTGCAATTAGTCTTACTGGAATATCTTAGTCACTATCTTTTCTTGTTATCACTAGACTTCATTTACAGAAATGCACTTTCAGAAAGTTGCTGTCAAAACAATGATAACACAGGCAGATAGAGAGTGACCTTAGAAAGAGAGCAAGATGCAGTACAGCTCCTCTACAGCATGATGCAGAATCATCCAAATGTAACCAAATACACTGAGAAAGGATGTTAAAATTACTTGAGAGCACTTTGCAACTTTCTGATTCTCTAGGGATTCTCTATTCACCAGGGATTAACAAGGACTTCCATAAATTAGAGAGTCCTTATTTTCAAATTCAGAGCAGCACCAAGAAGATGCTCTAACTGCTGGTTTTTAGATCAGAGCCTGCTCATGATATACACTCCCAATTTCCAACCCCACCTCTGGCTCATCTCAAATATTGCTAGATGGGGTACCTGCATAAACAATATTACAAGGACAATTTTCAGTCTGACACAGGCTTCTGCATTCTGCCCTAAGCCTTCCAATCACTACATTCAAGCCCAGAGGAATTTACTCTTTCTTTTCCTACTTTTTTTAGTGGTGACATCCCTGAACAGATAGCCAAAAACAACTCACCTCTATCAAACAGACTGGCAAATTTTATCACTGACACTACATCACCAGTGGTAGTAGACAGGTTGAGAATTGAAGCATTGACTATTCCCTCAGGTGTATTGGGAAACAGTACAGAGGAGCCCACATGAATATATGTTTTACATATAGGTAACCAAAATCTTTCAGTTAAGCTCAATATTCCAGCCAGTATCTTTAAAATGCTCCCAACTAATTCCAATTATATAAACAGAAATTAGCAGTGAAGCAAGTAATATTTCATTATACACCTGATACTTTGGTGGATAAGGATACATTAATGCTCACAATAAAGCTGCATAAGAATAAATAGAATATTTTCTGTTTTCTATTTCTAACCCATAGGTTTCATGTGTGTTTAAGAGTCCTATTTACAAGAGCTATTTGCTCTTCTCTGGAAAACACAGCAATAATTGTAATAGGCAAAAAGCCATAACCTTGCTAACAATATTGTTATTGCAAGTCTCTAACTTCTACTTAGAAGCAAGACAAACATCTTGTTAAGCTAATTCCACCTCTTTTCTGATCTCATTTCCCTGTGAGGATCTAGTCTGTTAGGGGGTTGGTTATTTTCATGTATTAGTAGAGCTACATTCTGAGTATCTTTAAAAGAACTTTTCTAAGCTCAAATCACCTTTCTACCTGTAAGTGCCCATTTTTTGCATCACTTTTACAGATGTAGCCTCATAAAAGCTGGCAACAGCATATGAAGGAAGAATGAAGCCTATTTTACCACAGAAGCACTCTGCTGTAGCCAAATACAAAACTCATGAATCAGCTAGTAGCTGGGTATCAAAATTACCTCAAAGGACAAGAAGGACCTACAAGGATAAGGAAAAGTATTTTATATATTAAAATATACACTGAACCCAAAGGTTGCCTAGTGAAAAAATGATTCCTGAAATTATCAGTCACGATAAAAGCTTATCAGAAATATTTCCACTTTAAAATAATTTTAATCAGCTTATAGGAAACAGTTTCCTATAAGGGAGTAAGGCTTAGTATAATCCAAGTTCCTTGATTCAGAGTACACTTACAACGAATGGCAAGCAGTGGTGGCAGTCTGGGGAAAGAAAGGAAGTCTGGTGTCTTTAAGTTTTAGCTATGAACTCTTGAAACAACGAGAGCACAGACAAAGTCAGGGCTTTTCAAAAATGAGACAAAAATGAGCAACAACATGGAAACTTACACATTCCAGAAAGACAGAAAATAGATCTGTGGCTTTCTGACTTATTTTTTTTCATGGGAGACAAGCCAGAACTTTAAGCAATGCTTCTTCAGGTCAGCATACAGAGGCAGTGCCTCTTATGACTCCCCTCTTGCCTGGATTGCCAGGCATCTCAAAGCTGCATTGTATTTCCCTAGGGATTCAGTGCCCTTACAATGCTTTTAGAAGTCTGAAAAAAATTAAAAGTGACTGTTACCAAATTAATTTTCCACTTCCCATCTCTCATCCATATCTCTTCCCTGTGAAAACATAAAAATAAACTGAGCTGCAGCTGAACAATAATGTCTCTATTAGATTGGTTGAAAGTGCCAATGCTAAACCAGTGTGTTTTTTGGGTTTGTTTTGTTGGGTTTTTTTCCCCAGCAACTTGTATTTAGTCAATCTAAAATAGAAATCTAAGGAAGAAAATACAAACATTTTGTATTTGCAGTCCATTAAGCAGCTTATTAAAAAATATGTTTCCTGGTCACAGTCACAGACAGTACTTCTAATACATTGACTTCCTTCTAGTACTAGTAAAAGGCTGAGGAAACCAGAGTTGACACTTTTCCAGCTAAGGCAATCACAACCCAGACATACTGAACAATATGGTGAGAATATGATTCCATTAACATTTTTGCTAATTCTGACTCATTCTTGATTCTGTCATGTTGACTTTCCATACATTATTAATTCAAGGATTAAACTCTGTTCCCACAAATGTTCATAGAAGGCTGATCTCTGCTGTGGGTGATAAAATCAAGCAAGCATCTAACCTAGCCTGTGAAAAAAGAATAATCTACTGAAGCACAGTCATATTCCAATATGACTTGCATATTCCAATGAGAAAAAGTAAGTACAATCTTGTACCTTTTCAGATGGGCAATCCCAAAGTACAGGTAGGAAACCGAGTTGTTCCCAGCAAATAACACAAAATCATAGTCTGGGTAGCATTAGAAGGGACCTTAATATTTCATTTAGTCAAACGCCCATGCCCAAGGCAATGACATCACCAGATCAAGCTGCTCAAAGCCTCATCCAACCTGATCTTAAAGACTTCTAGGAATGGGGGTATCTACTTCCCTGGGCAATCTGTTTCAATGTCTTACCAAATTTACTATAAAAAATGTCTTCCTTCCTCTTTCAATTTCAGAAAGACTTTCTCTGTCCTCCATATATTGAAAAAATGCTGTAAGTTCTCTCTGCAGCCCTCTCCTTTCCAGGCTTGAACAACCCCAGGTCTCTCAACCTTTCCTCACAGGAGAGATGCTCCAGCCCTGATTCTTTCTATGGCTGTCAACTGGACCCACTCCCAACAGGTCCATGTCTTTCTTGTAATAGGAACCCCAGAGCTGGACACAGTACTGCAGGTGAGGTCACACAAGAGCAGAAGGCAAGAATCACCCCCTGCTCACTATGCTTGCTTGGCTGGAGCCCAGGATATGATTAACTTTCTACACTACAAGTGCAAATTGAGAGCTTACTCCTAATTTTTCATCTATCCATATGACCAAGTCTTTCTCTGAGAGCTGTCATCAATCCAGTCACCTCCAAACAAACACTGATTCGGTCACTGCCCTAACCCAGGTACAGGACCTTGCACTTGGCCTTCCCCCCATCTCTATCTGCAAACTTGCTGAGGATGTACTCACTCCCACTGTCTATGTTGATATGAAGATACTGAACAGTATTAGTCCCACTATGGACTCCTGAGGGACAGCATTCAGTATTTCTTTCTATTTGGACATTGAGCTTTTGGATTAGCAATTACATCTGATAGTTCCCTCAGAACTCTAGGATACATCTCATTCTGTACCCTATTTTTAAGTTTTTAGGTGGTCTTGAACCTGATCTCTTATGGTAACTTCATTCCTCTTGTTCCTCCCTTGACATGCAAGGACTTGATAGCAGCAGGAAGAGAATTATCAGTGAAAACTTAGGCAATGCAGTTCTTGAATACCTCAGTGTCTCCATGTCAGTTGACTCATGTATTAGGGGGGTGTGGAATGGTGTCTTTCTTTTCTGACTAATATACCTGTGGAAGCCCTTAATCTTTCTCACACCCTTTGTAAAATTTAGCTCCAGCTGTGCCTTAGCTTTCCTGATCCCAGACATCCACCTGCTCTGGCGTGAGGCTCCTCCATGGGCTGCAGGTGGATCTCTGCATCCCCATGGACTTCCATGGGCTGCAGGGGCACAGCTGCCTCACCATGGGCTGCACCAGGGGCTGCAGGGGAATCTCAGCTCCAGTGCCTGGAGCAGCTCCTGCCTCTGCTTCTGCACTGAGTGTCTGCAGGGCTCCTGATCCTCTCACTTTGCTCTTCTCTGGCCACAATTACAACTGTGCAATAATGTTTGTTTTTTTTTCTTCTTCTTCTTAAAGAAGTTATCAAAGAGGTATTACCATTACTTCTAACTGGCCCAGCCTTGGCCAGCAGCACATCCATTTTGAAGCTGCCTGGGATTGGCTCTGCTGAACACAAGGAAGCTTCTGGCAGCTTCTCACATAAGCCCCCCACCCTGCCCTGTAGGATCCCCACAAACAGCCCCACTACCAAAAGTTGGCATGCAACCCAACACAAGAACCAAACTATACCAACCAGTTTTCACTACCTTTTCTTCATTTTTTAATAACAAAACCCTTCAAACAATGTACTTGAAAGAGGTATTCCTAAAAGATTTGGAAATACCTATCAAGAGTCTTTAAAACAATATACCTCTTGAAAGTAGTGTTCTCAAAATTATTTTGAATTGGATATTAAGATGCAAAAAATATATACTCCTCTACTTCATTTTCACCTTTTCAGATCACTAGCAGCCTAAAGCCTGAAATGAGATTCATACTGTGTTAAGGGTCTCATCTGGTTTATGATTCCATTAGTAAGTCCTATATTGTTGATTTCACTGTTTTAACAGCAGCAATGTACAGACATGCACATATATGCACCTACTAGGAAAAAACACAGAGAAAACAGATTTTTTTCTTGTAGACTGAAAAGGATATTTACAGACGACGCAGCAGGGTAATTAGAAGTAAAAACCTTCTCATTAGTTTCCACTACATATTACTACAACTATCTTAGAATTGCAATGCACTTTTTACTATGCTTTCTATTCCAACATAGCTCTGCGGAAACTGAAAGATAGCACTAGTGGATGATTTTTCTCCCTAATCTGGATGATTTATTCAGCACCACATATACTCATTATGCTCTTGCAAACAAACAGGTGCCTCTGACTATAAGAATATTCAAGAACCTCTTGTAAGCTGTCTGGGTTAATTGAAGTGTTTGTCCATGACATACACAGGATTGGCTCCTGCTTCAGTATGTTTTTAAGGCATGCATGGCACCACTTGTAATTTAAATGAAAACATATGGAAGGAGCTAGTGAATCAGATACAAGAATCCCTCTTGCAGGGGAAAAACATATAACCAAAAAAAAACCCGACCAAAAAACCCAACAAACAAACAAACCTACACACCAAAATGAAAGAACAAGTGAGATTCAGAATACCCTTGACAACATTTGGCATTCAATCCCCATTTTGTACCATAATGCCCATCCAAACTAAAATGCAATTTACCTGAAGAGTGATTTAAAAAAAACTGGTAAGTGTTTTCAGTCAATGTTAAGTGATTACAACATTATTCAGTAGGGGCTTTTATAGTATTGTGCATAAATCCAAAGCATTTCTGAAAAAAAAGATTGCATTGTTACATAATTACAGCTAAGTGGTTGTTAAGCTATTTTGAGTCATTACTCAGACATTTTCAATAACCCTTTTCTGCTAAAGGTTCTCATATAGTTCTAGAAATGCAGTGATATACTGCAACAACCCAGTACTTGTCTGAATTATGAGACAACAAAGGTAGGATTTCTATTGTAAAGAGTTATGCAACCACCTATGTTTTATGTCCCTGCAGTGACCATATATATATATATAATAGATGTGAAGCTAAGTTTTTACACATGCCACCTTCAAAACATGAAATACGTGCCATCTTTGTAGCACTCTCATTGATAATTCTTGGAAAGGAAACATCAAGTTCGTACAAACATGAGTGTATGTAATGAATTCTCAAGGGCAACCAATGCACGATGCACAAGGACACCAGCAAGACTTTTTCCCTAAACTAACACACCACAGCTCTTAAGATTCTATCAAGCTAATTAGAAGCTAAAACACTGAAAAGAGGCAATTTAAACCACGCTGAAGCGGCGGACGCTGTTCTGCAAACCAGAAGCAGTGTTCATCAGAGAAGAAGCCACTGAAAAGCCTGAACCACTTCCTCTTTTGTTACAACTTTTGCGATTAGCATGCGGCCGCCGTCACGCCGACGGGGAGCGCCGAGCCGCCGGGGGCCGAGCGCAGCAGCGGTGCTCGGCTGCCCCCGCGTGGCCGCGCCGTGCGGCCATCGGCTCGGGACTTGCATCCGCCGCTCCACGGCAGGATCCTGCCGCTGGAAAGACAGCATGCTGCCGGTAACAAAGAAACAAGGGCGCTTCGCCGCGCGTACCCTGGGTGTGGCACTCTGCGCTGCACCCGCTTACAAAGCACGTGTCATTGCAGTCACAAAGCGCACGTTAAAAGCAGGACGTCTTTCACTGGAAAACAGTATTTCTTGCTACTGCAATGATTTTTATATATTTTAATATTTTAATATGCCCTGGTGTAGCCAGACATAAGGAATAAAGACATTAGGAATTTTTATAGGTGCTCAAGAAGGGCTGAATGTAGATCCCACAGAAAACAATGTAAATTACAAAGGCAAATGTCTGTTAAGGGCATTTGAAAAACACTTGAATAAAATACACATAAAAATTATACTTACTGCAATACTCAGTATCTGGACCTGAAGTCATCATATTTATTTAATTTACTCTCAGCATCCAATTATCCTGTTATCTTTTTTGAGATTCACCTTCTTCATTTTCATTTCACTTCATAATTATTAAATTTTTGATTGTCATAGTCTTGCTCACTCTATTTTTTCAGCTATTGTTCCATTTACAATGGATCGAATTTTAAAAATTTATTCAGTTTTTTAACCTCATTTTGTCATACCACTTTTGAAACACATCAGATACATTTGATAATGTCCTGTAAGTCTAAGATAAACAAATACTAAAAAGTTTCCTTGTGAAACCCTAATTTAGAGTTATTTTGTTTAAATCTATCGCAGTGTTCTTCAAATGGGAGCTACAAAAAGTTCAGACTGATCATAGCAAGTCAAAAAACTGTAGTGCTAGCCATCAATAACTTACTTTGCTTAGGGAAAGAAAAGAGGAAGGATTTTAATGTCTGGCCACAGGTGCCTAGATTAGCCAGCTAACTGCTGCAGGTCACTTCTTTCAGGGACGTGAAGATGGTTTCAAATATTTGTGCCCACAAAATACTGTCATTTTCCAGTTCCTCAAGCCTCCTGTATTATAATTTCAAAGTATAGAAAAATCTAGTTAACAGAGGATATTTTTTCCTGTTTGATTACATCACAGTACCAACTAAACAAATTAACTTCATAAATGTTTGCAGTAAGATACAATACAATATTGGCAAGTATGTACCAACTTCTCACTTTTGTTTTTTACAATTTTTCACTTTCTCTTACGAAGACATAAGAGGACAAAGATACAAACATAAGTCTGGGGATAGAACTTCAGACCTTATATAGAACAGATTTTTGTTTGTCTGTAAGCACCACCAGATAGTTTATTAATACAATATCAAATTAATCTGCTTTTTCTGAGTTCCTATGGGAATTAACAGTGGTTGACTAACATTCCAAGACATCTGCAATCCATGAGGGAATGCAACGGGGGTAGGGACACATCATCCATGTTTCTTTTAACATTTATATCCTGTAGAACAAGAAACAATCATGCACCTTTCAATACAGAAAGTCCAGTCTGCTCATAACTGCATAAGAACTCTAATTCTCCTTTGTTCCATTTATTTGGGTTCTCTTTTTTTTTTTTTTTTTGTGCTTTCAAGAAATGTATTCCACACATTGTCTGATTGTTTTCAGACATTGATTTATAATCAATTGTGGCTAACAATGAGCAGCTTAATACAGCACCTCTCTCTGCCTCAAGACAGAAGGGTAAGATATGTCATAAATTCTATACAAACATATAAAGTCTCATTGCATTTAAATTTCAGAATTACAGGATTTCAGACACAATCAACCCTTCTTCCTCACATGTTTTTGGTGTTTGTTTTGGGGGGGGTTGGGGTTTTTTGGGTTTTTTTGTTTGGTTGGTTTTGGTTTTGGTTGGTTGGTTGGGTTTTTTATTTATTTATTTCAGTTCTGTAATTTTGACTGTTTGGCTTTTTTCCCTTATGGCTTTCTTTCCATCACTTTGATTCTTTTTAGAAGATGTATATGCTGCTGCTAATGAAACCACAGAACAATGTTAGAAGGGATCTTTGGTGACTCTCTAGTCCACATTTCTGCTCAGATGAGAGCTAACTCTTATGTCAGATAACATTGCTCAGAGTCTTGTCTCGTCAAACTTTGAGCATCTTCAGTCTCCAGTCTCTCTAAAGAATCTTCTCCAGCATTAGCCTTTCTCACTGTGAAATCTTTCCTAATACTCCTACCCAGACCTTCACCTCCTGCAACATCAGCCTATTCATTCTTACCCTTTCCCTCTGCACCTCCAGAAGCCTGAATTCTCTACAACCACTCATTAAAAAGCTGCAAAGATAAAGCCCTCTCCAAGCCTTTCCTTCCTCAAGACAAAACAACTTCTCAGACTCTCTTTGAATATTGTCAGCTTCAGCAACTGTGTCAGTGTCTCAGCACTAAACTCTTTCCTGTACATCTGCATCTTTCTCGTACTATTGAGCGCAAGCTGCACAAAGCACTCCAGCCACTACCTCGTAAATGCTGAATTGAGATTACTGAATCTCTCAATTAAACCATCCCTAATGCTGCACAGGGTGAGCTTAGCTTTCATGGCTCCAAAGGGAATCCTGCTGACTTTTTTTCAACTTTTTGTCCACCAGACTTCCAAGATCCTGCTTTGCAAGAAAACTTTGCAGCCAGTCAATCCCCAGTGTATCTGTTGTATGAGACTGGTGCAGGGCTCAGCACCTTTGTTGAACTTCAAAAGGTCCCCATCAGTCTGCTCTTTCAACTTCTTGTGCCTCTGAATACCAATCCTAACCTCCAGCTTATCAATCATTTCCATGCCCAACTTTATGTCACCTGTGAGTGTCCTGAGGGTGTACTCCATCCCATTTTCTAGGTGATTGATGAAGACAGTAAGCGTTAGCAATTCAAAACCCTGAGGAATGTCATACCCAACCAGCCACTATTTGAATCCCTACTCTTTGAATCCATGAGTCCAGACAGTTTTCTACCCACCTGGAATTCTACCAATCCAGTCATGTTTCTCCCCTTCAGATACAAAGAGGCTGTGTCACATATTTTCTTCTCTCCACACCCACACTGTTAATCACATCATTGTATAAGGCAACATTGGTCAGGCACAATCTGAACAGGTAACTCTGTGCTTGCTTTTCCCAATGGGCCTAGAAATTATTTCCAGGAAGACTGGTTCAATGATCTCCCTGGAGACTTCAGTTAGGCTTGAAATTCCCCAAATCCATCTTATCTTTCTTCAGGCTAGCTGTGATGTGTGCCGCCTTCTAGTCACAATGTCACTCACCCAGGCATCGTAACTGAATGTCACAGAGAAAGGTTTCACAGTGACATTGACCCTTAGGCACACTGGATGCACCTCACTCAGTCCCATAGACCTTCTCTGTAAGTCTAGATTGTTTAAGTCTTTAACTCAATCTTTCTTTGCCATGGCTCAAACTTGGCCTCTGTGTACACAGGTTTAGGAGACCTGATAGCAGACCTTACCAGTAAAGAAAGAGCAAAAATGCTACTCAGCCTTTTCTATTTCCTGTGTCACTAGGTCTACCACCTCATCTTTTCAGCAGGTGAACATGTTCCTTAGACTGCTCTTGCTACTTAGGCAGCTGTAACAGCCCTTGCTGCTCTTCTCGTCTTCTGCAAATTTCAGTTCCAGCTGAGTTTGGCTCTTCTACATGACATGAGAAATCTTTCTTTCTTTCATGCAGCCCATCCCCCCTTCCACTGGTGTACAAGTGCTTTTTGCACCTGAGTTCAGTCAGAGCTGCCTTCAAACATGTGGATCCCCTGACACATCCCCTCAGTCCGTGAACCTCAAAATGCTGCTACGATGCTCGAAGGAGGCTATGCTTGACAATCAAAAAGCTGTTTTAGTCCTCTCCACAGCTACCTCTCATGGGATCTCATCTACAAGCTGACTCAAGAAGTTTAAGTCTGTTCTTCTAAAGACAAGGATCATTATCCTGCTACATCTTCTCTTTTCCAGAAATAATACATGGATAAACTCAGGAAACCACTTTCTTGACATACTGATGAGGAAGTAGTAATCATAACCAATCTACACTAAAACCTCTTACAAAGGTAGATGCGCTGCTGTAAAGGTCTGAAAGAATTTCATAAATACTTTTTATTTCTCTGCAATAAAAAGGACACTCTTCTACTTAAGCAAATGGTTTCTGCAACACGCATGACCTCACTTTCAAGTCTGAAGATAATGACAGTAAAAATGACAGAGACTTGTAGCTCACCCCTGTCCAAAAACCCCAGACGGAACACCACCCTTGACACTCAAGTGCTTAAATGTTTAAGGAACCAATTTATTTTATCTGGTTATCTCTAGAAAGGTCTGTGTTTAGCTGTATTTTTTCAAAGAGGGCAAGTTTGATTACAGCACAACTTACATACAAAGTCAGACATCACATACCATTGCCTTAGCAAAATCAGGACACATACCACACAGTTAGAATCTTTTCTTCTGAAAAGATGTCTGAAGGAAAATACTAATTATTTAAAAATATCTACCCCTACATCTTATGTTTTGCACTTAAAACAGTCACCATATTCTATCCCAAATGCCATTACTATGAGATAGAGGACTTAATAGAGGATAGAGGAATATAATTCTACCCTCTTCTTGTTCCCTTCTTCCTCTGCAAAACACTATGTTAGATTGTCACATTAGTGTTCAACTCATCTTCTGGGACCAGAGAGACAGTATTTTCCACGTTTCTCCAAGCTAAGCTTCACTGAATATGAATAAGCATTCTAATCACTGGATACAGTCCAATGCATCTTGTTTGGCCATGAAGCTGAAATTCCATTCTGTTTGTGCAGAAATAACAGAGGAAGGCCCAAGGCTAGCTTATGACTTAATGATAAGTGGAGTCTCCAGGGGGACCAAGATGAAATCAAAGAGGCGCCTCAGAGCGGAAAGTGAACTGTACCATGACTCTCACTTACTTCACATCTTCTGATTCAAAACTTGAATGTTGTCATGTCACAGCTGGAAAAGCAAATGCATGTTTTTTCTCTACTGCGAATAAAAACAGAAGTAATTTTGTGGATGCTGCTGTGCTGCTAAATGACAGAAAAACCCACAACATTAAGAATCAAATGAGGTTTTTCTAACTACAAAAAAGGCAGTAATGAGCTGATTAATTTCATCAAGCATAAATCAAACTGTTCTAACTGAACTAAGATCCAGACACAATTTATGGGATATAGCTTTTGGACTAAAATTAAATCAAGTTAAATCCTTTTCCAGAAAATATTGTGAAAAAAAAAAAGAACTAATATTATTAGTAAGTAGCAACACAACTTGCAGCTTAATCATTGAAGGCATTCCAACCAACAGATAGAAAGAAAGGCCTATGCAAGTATTGTGGCGTTAGATCTGCCATCATAGCTTATTGGAACCTCACCTCTGTGCAAGAGTACAGAAATGTTATGGACAGGTGGATAAGCTCTGATGCAAATCAAGGCACTGAGCTGCCCTTGGCTTGCCAACAAGTTATTTGACAGGGGGAGACCCTACCTAGCATGGAGCTAAACCATGGAGGAACAACCATTCTCGGGAGCTACACCACTTCCAGATTCCTACACCTGAGCACTTAGCAAAGTGCCCAGAGAGAAAAACACCAGGAATATACAATGCCATGCAAAAAAAAAAAAAAAAAAAAAAAAAAAAGAGTATTTTTCCTATAACATCTCCTTCTCGTTTTCCCCACAGCTATTTTCTTCCTGAAATTGTGCTTCTGGAATTGCTATTCCATACATGCCACACACTGTAATTTAGATCTTACTATAAGAATAAAACAGAAGCATAGGGATATAAAGCAGTATCCCCACACTGCAAGGATAAATGACCTTGTAAGATACTAAAGCCTGTGGGTCCAACCAGATGCCTCAGAAAGTGCTAGCTGTACATTGTCTGTAACACTGATCCTACCTCCTTATGTTAAACAGCACTTAAAGACTGGCACTCTCAGAGAAGAAAAATAAAGTACCTGAAGCAGATGTGTATTTCATGAATGAACTGACAGACCTGTTCCTATTTTGCAAGAGGATACAATTCTGGGGCCCTTTAGAGCTTTCTACGAAATAAAAGCCACAAGCAAGGCAGAATGCTCCCCATGTCATCTATGACACAGAAGGATGGGAATTTTCCACATATAGTTTCCATATTTCAAACATTAGTATGATGTTTTATTAAGTTTCTAGAAAGTTTATTTTCTTCACAGTGAAAGAATTTTTGTATTGACAAAATTCAACAGGCCCACTTTCTCGTCAACATCTTCATAAATGTCTCAGACATAGGACTCAAAGGAGTATTAAGTAAGTTTGCCAAAGACTCTTAATTGGGAGGAGCTGTCAACTCCCTCAAGTACAGAGAGAGAGGCCCTGCAGAGAGACCTTGACAAACCAGAGGGCTGGGCAACCAGCAACCATATGAAGTTTTACAAGGGCAAGTTCCATATTCTGCACCTGGGATGGGGCAACCCTGGGTATACGGACAGACCTCAGAACAAGGGGCTGGAGAGCAGCACTGCACAAAGGGACCTGGGGGTCCTGATCAAGGGCAAGTTGAACATGAGTCAGCAGTGCCCTGACAGCCAGGAGGGCCAAACCTGTCCTGGGGGGCATCAGCCCCAGCATCACCAGCTGGGCAAGAGATTGTCCTGCTCTGCTCTGCACTGGGGTGGCCTCACCTTGAGTGCTGAGGGCTGTTTTGAGTGCCACAATATGAAAAAGACATGAAGCTGTTGGAGAGCATCCAAAGCAGGGCCACAAGGATGGTGAAGTGTCTGGAAGGGAAGCCGTATGAGGAGCAGCTGAGGTCACTCAGTCTATTCAGCCTAGAGGAGACTAAAGGGAGACCTCACTGAGGTCTTCAACATCCACACAGGGAAAAACTGAGGGGTAGGGTCTGATCTCTTCACTCCCATGACCAGTGACTGGTCCTGAGGATTTGGCATGAAGGTGAGGAAAAGATTTAAGTTGGATACCAGCCAAAGGTATCCATCCACACAAGGGTGGATGAACACTGGAAAAGGCTCCTCAAAAAGTAGCCACAGCACCAAGCCTGTCTAGTTCAAGAAGCATTTGGACAATGCTCTCAGGCAGATGGGGTGATTTTTGAGGTGTCCTGCACAGCACCAGAAGTCCGTGATCCTGCTGGGTCCCTTTGAACTCAGGATATTTCTGTGATTCTGCTCTATGAAAATCTGACAGAAGTACAGCTACCATGACAACAAAATAAAAATATCTGATTGATTTGGAGTATAACTATTCTCAACTGTCTTCTCTGATACTGAAGTCAGTTGTAAGAGACTTGACTGGTCCTTGACCTTCAGCCAAACCAACAGTACAAATCGTTCACAAAAATGGGGTCAGTAACTACAGCTCCAGCCTCAGTTTTTGTCCCTTTACTCTTTGCATACTAAAAGCATTCTCTCCAGTGAGACTGTGTTTTGAGCAAGTTTAGCAAGACCAAATTAACCATGTTAACATCTACCATGTAACATGTGAGAATCACAGAATCAAGATTGGAAATGACCTCCAAGACCATCACGTACAACAATCTTCATAGGTGTTGCTGGGTTTCCAACACACAGAACACCCCCACTGGCAAATACTTACAGTTTTTATCCTTTGCACACAGAATTGCTGGTTCTTTTTCACTTTTAGCACAAGTAGAGGAGAGATGGTCTCTTTTTCCTGGAATCTCTAGACATTTTTTTCTCTCAAGATCTTCTGTTTCTGAGGATAATTTGCTGTCTTGATGCTTTGCTTTCAAAAGGAATATTTACCGACTTTCCTATCAACAAAGAGTCATAGTCTAACCCAGTTATTAAAGCAGTGACTTCTCCTTAAATCACCACTCCCTCTTCAACTTCTACCTAAAAGACTGGATTTTAGACTCAGATTCAAGTTTTTTCTCCCACCTGACAGCCCTGTAACTACCCAAGTGTTGTGTGTAACCACATCAAAGTCGAATGAAAAACCACATTTCTAGGTATAGGGCACATACCTAATGGCCAAAACTGCAAACAGCTCTGCACAACACATTAGCCTAGGTTTTAATTTTCCCCCAGTTCTTTCAAGCTCAGCTGTGAACTAGCTGGAGTACATACAGTTTCTCACAAGGAAAGGAATTATTAACTGGAAATTACAATAAAACATGATAAAATTTTGTCTAGTTTACCAGGCATTCCTATCTGTTAAGAAGTAAAAGGAATTGTTGCAATGGCTGGTTTTCCCCCAAGTAAAAGGAGCAGAAAATAAATCAAGACAGAACTGTATTTAAATCCACAGCAAATACAAACATGATCAAATAAAGTATCAACACACTGCTCCTGAGAGAAATTACACAAAAATTGAGTGTGGTCCACAAAAATGAGTTCTAACACACAAGGAAACAGCAAACAGAAAGGCAAAAATAACACAATTGCAGCCTAGTCAGGATTACTTGTCCAAATCTGCAATTGTTACTGTCATTTTCAAGAACTCCATAGGTCCATGTGGACAGCTTGGCAGAAGACTGGACAGCTCAATACCTAAAAGAATGCAGATCTTCATACCTAGGAAGTGTTACTTCACATTCAGTATCTGACATTTTAAAAACTGACATAAATTTCACACACGCAGTGTAGCTCTCTCTCAGTCAGGCTGTCTTTGATTAAGAGTGATGTAACAGTGGTATTATCTGGAAGATTAGATACAAAGAGACCACTACACCTTACAGTAATAATGCAGTCTTCCTGAAATGTCTTATCTCCGATAAACTAGTATAACTTCCTGATACTTCGGGGAGTTTACAGAGATTAATGATAGATGTTGCCCAGCTCAATCATTCCATTAAGTGGACACAGATGATACATTAGCCTGTACTTAAGTCAGGTAAATTGTTTCTACCTTCAGCCCATGAAGATTATACAAAGGTGAAATCCTTGGATTGCTCACGGGCTTTTTTCATGCAACATTTGACTACCTGAGAGATCAAGATCTTCCACTGGGTGTTTCAGATCTATCACTAATGTAGAGTAAAAGGATATGCAGTATAACTCTCTTGTCCATTGCCCTGGTTTTTACTAAGATGAAGTTTGCTGTCTCACTGTGATGCAGTTAACACATCTCACCTTGTTAAGTGCCCTTGGAAATCACAGGACAGAGCAGCTGTATTGGAGTCATCACCTTGCCACAGAAGTAAAAGCAATGCAAGCAGAAGAAAACTGATGACAAGGAGGCTGGTCTACCTTTTAGCAACAAACTGGCAAGGAGTTTTGAGAGGCAGAAGAGGTCAACTAATGCCCAGTTTTCCCACTTCCGACACGCACAAATTAGGAAAGTTTTCCTTCAATTTTTTTTTCCACGTTGAGTATAACATTGTCTGACAGGTCTCAGAACTACTTATCATTTGAGCATAAATCCAAAAGGTACTCATCTGAAACCTAAGCACAATTAAATTGGTTAGCAAGCTGGCCTCATGGCTACCTTTACAAGATTCATGGCTCTGCCCTCACTTGGAAAGTCCTCTTACCAAGGCACGTATATCGGCACGTACATCTCCAAGATTCCAAGTAAAGCAACAGAAGTTTTACTGGGTTACTTTCATACAGGGTTCAGCAGTGAAAACTTCACCAGCCATGATTCAAGTCACATATGCCAGTGTTGGTAAAAAGGACACACATCCAACAGAAATTAGGGAAGCCAAAGCAGTACACACACAGAACATGCCCTTTCTCACATTTGGATGCCAACAGTTCATCTCACTATCCTTAAGAGCATTCCTTGAACTTACTCTGATTGCCAGTTTCCCAGCCACAAACCTTTACTGCAGCCCCACTGTATCTGCTAGTGATACGCATTCAGCTTCTGTTCAGGGATGCTGTACCTCTGGAGACTGCGTGGTTTTCTTCTTCACTTCTATGCAAGTTACACAGGAGAAGAGCCATTATGCTACCACTACAGACCCACGAGTTTATTCCTAACTCAACTATAGACCAACCTCATTCAGAAGCACTAGCTGATTTTTCTGTTTAAGTCATGTCTTGGGGTAAAACTCTGCAAGTTCAGAACATCCTGGAGTAGTTACAGATTATTTTCTGGTTGAATGAATTCAAATGGGTTTACCAAACTTACAAGTTTTATCTGAACAGAAAATACAATTCACTGCTTTTACCTGTACACACTTTACACACACTCACACATTTCTTTAACCAGTTTTTATCAAGGTATCTGAGGCTTTTAGGTATCTTTCATCATAAAAACTAGTTAGTTGTGACTTAATTTTAACAGAAAGAGCAATTGTTCTATATTTACACTGGCAGACCCATCTGTGTGTGTGGCAGATGTGTGTGAATCCTAAATTCAAAAAAACTGATTGTCTTGGAGATCTGATGACTGTGTTGCATGAACAACTGTATGCGGCAACACAGAGGAAGTACTATTAACTGAAACAGAAGATTTGCTTACTAAACTCTGGAATCTAAAAGATATATATGTGTGCTATGGAACTATAGCAGTTGCCATTAAGACTATCATTTTACCCATTGTCACTGGAAAAATGAAGCCTTAGAATGTCTGTTCCCAACATACTGCACTGTACTGACACAGCCTGTGCACAGCATGTTTGGAATTTCACTTTTTTAAAAAGTTTCAGCAGCAGCCTACGCTGGCTTTACAAATATTTACATACCACATTCAAAAAGCTTACAAGATTTCTTCCCAGAAGACATGAAAGTCTGATTAGTGGTTGCACTTTTAGGTTTTGAATGCCTCGGCAAAAAGACTTGTTAGCAGACTAAAACATGTTTCGTGCTTTAAACTCCAAAGAACATAATTTTAACTTCAGAAGTGTTTCCATCAATAAGGCACACCAGACAGAGAGAATTCCCACATGCTTAATCTTTATTGTGCGAATGTTGTTCAGAGAATTTATTACCCTCTGTAGACACACATTAAAAAAAACAATAGGCTAACAGTGGCTAGATTGATGGACAACATGTTAAATCTATGTGGTGGTAACTTGTACGCATGCAGTGAACTCCCGTGGTGTACAAACATTAGCCAGGAGGCCAGCCCAGCTGGCGACCACCCAGAACATGGAGATGTACGTGATAGACAGACTGCCCACCCTCCGGCCCTTCATTCACAACCATCCGGAATCCATTGGTCAGGCCCAGGTTAGCAGCACACTTCTTGCCAACAATCATTAAATGCCCGAGAAGCTGGAGGAGAAAGAAAAAAAAGAAAAAAAAAACAACAAACACAAAACACACAAAAAAAGGGGAAAGGGCAGGAAAGGAAGGAATGAGAGCAGAGAACCAATAAGCCAATAAGTTAATTCTCAGAAATTCAGCCACTGCTCTTCAAATTGTTGTCTGCCTGCAACTGACACTTTCCAAGAAAAACTATGAAGACTGGCTATGTGTAATATAGGGGGAAAATAGAACTATCGATTTTTTCAAGCCAGGCTGTAACAGACTACAAAAGTGTCACAGAAGCTAAATTTACTTCATGGTTAAAGCCCCCACTACTTCTTCAGATAACATATATCATTCTGGTGGAAAAGAAACTTTATCTTACCATGTAAACTTTACAAAATCTTTCTCTGAGCTTGATGTTTTTAGTTACAAATGAAATATTCAGCATCTCTCAGCTAACTTTCCTTTTCTTCACCTCTGACCTGCTAAAAACCCCCAAGCCCATATTAGAGTAAGTACTATTGCATGCAAACAGTGAAAACAGACATCAAGATTATAAAATAACAAACACCAATTCATTTTGCATGGAAAATACATACATGGATATATTTCGCTTTTTCTGTCTAATTTTACTGGAAAACCTTTACTCCATTATCTTTTTACGCTAGAGGACAAGGATTATAGTATTGGAAAACTACTCTGCCTCTTTGAAATGTCAAGAGGAAAAGGGGAGCAGCCTAGTACATTATGAAGTACTGAGAAGCACAGAAGAAAACCTTTAGAGTACTTACAGATTCATCAGAATCTTCTGCTTCAGACAATCTGACAATTGGCTTCTTAGGAATCACTAAGAAATGTGTTGGAGCTTGGGGTGAAATATCATGGAATGCGAGGCACTGGAGGAACAGGAAAAAGATAAAATACAATTTGCTTCAGAGAAAGGTAAGAGTTTCAGTAAATCAATATACCCCTGTAAACGCATACTTCAGCAGGTTACCAGATACTCCAAATGCAAGCAGAGATGTTAATTTTTTGAGTGAGATATTACTACATCCTTTCATTTCTAAACACTGCTTACCAAGACCTGCTGAAAAAAAAGTCACTGCCCTGTAAACCAGTGTTTAAAAGCTACAGCCTTTTCAGCAAAGCAATATGCAATCAGGTTCAAAATTTATTTGCAACATATGCATAACAACTAGTAGAGCTGTTGGCATGCACGCCTATAAAAAGTATATTCATGCTTTTTTTTTTATTAACACCATTTTTCATAAAATAAATGGCAAAGAGTTGCTAATCATCTTCCAGTTATGCCTGAATACTTCCTTGGTCAAAGACAGCAAGGCAATTCCAAAGATCCTGAAGTTATGTGATTGAGGCCATATTAAACTTTTATTGTCAACAGCACCAAGTATTTCGAAGTAATGCCTTAATACTGGCTTTGCTTCAGACTTCTCAAATTGATAGAAAGGCATCACTCTTGATATACGAACATCTGTCTGTAATGACTAGCTGAATCTTGACTAAATACCAAAATTACAACCAATCAGACACTTCATGCATCACCTAAATCTCAAATTAGGAACTGCCAATAGACAAGAGAAAATGAAGTATGTCTCTTTGTACAAATGGCTAATCACAGAACTGAGACTTGCTAGTGGAACTTTGACAAATGTGCAGATGCACAGGAGGCACTCGGCCACCATTAGTCCAAGGATATCTCTGACTTACCCATCACATTTAACAGCAAAACACCTGGTAGCTATTGGTTATGTCACAGACAGAGGACACTTAAAAACACATACCTAGACTCTTCAAAATACTTATTTCCTATTCAATTTTGTGAATCAATAAAGTTAAGTTTTCTTTGCAATTATACTATTTTTTTATTCTGAGAAGAAATGTGGCTTTTGTCAAGATTAAAGTTGGTGAAAAGCCTGAACTCAACTTGCATGAATCTGTCTGGTTTTAAGTTATCTTTAAGAAGATAATGCCCAGTTTTATTTCTGATTTATTTCCCAATTTCTGATGAACTGCTCATTTCCCAAACAGGAAAGGGCAGTAAGTAAATAACTGATGAATAAAACTAATTTGCACACAATTAAACAAATCATACTTAGAGCTGACCATTTTATAAGCAGCTTTTCTATTGTATGTAGTCCCACAGATACAGAATGCAAATGGCCAAACTGTGTCAAAGAATTTAAGGAACAAAGTCTGGAAGTAAATAGTTTTCTATGGTACAGAAAGCAGAAGTAGCATTAAAGAAAAAGCCCCACCACAGAAATTCATGAGTGCGTGGGAAACCAAACTTCATTTCAGCAAGTTTAGATTCAACTGGAAAAACAGTGATAAGGCATAATTCCACAGAGACTTTGTACTTTTCAGTACTTCCCTTTCTCTGAAGCTCAATTATCGATTAATGGCTTTCCTCACCCTTCTCCCTTTAACACTTCCAGCCACTTCTAAAAAGACCTCCATGAAGTCAACAAAATTGAAGATCACCCACCAGTCAACTGAAATCTAGAAGTTCTACACTTCTGTGCACTTTGAAGTAAAAATCAAGTGAGGCACTGCAGGTAATGACTCTTCCAGAAAATACTCTGCAGAAATGGCTGTCAAAGTGGGTTATACGCTCAGCGAAGTCAATGGCCTGATTCCTAACCAAGCAGTGCTCAGCTTACACTGCTGCAGCCATTGCAGCCGAAGAAAAAATTCACACTGGTTTGACCCGGGTAAAGAAAGAACACACACCTTCACATACACACAGAACGGTAACATAAGCATGACTTTCAGAAAGCAGTGAAAGTCCAATAATCTTCAGAGCAGATGGCAACTGTAACAATTCCTGCCACCTATTAGAAAACACTGTTTCAAGCTATTTTTAAGCACATAAATCTCACAAACTGCATTCTTACACCGAGTCTGTATTGTACACTGAGAATAATCCCTTATTTCAAAAGCAAAAATCCCTGTTAATGGACTCCTGTAATTCAATCTGAAGGGCGGGGTAAAAAAAGAAAAAGGGCAGATCTTATACTAATACTAGTTAGTTTGCATTTTGTGAATAACCACTGCATTTCTTTTAAAGCTGAATATTTCATTTCGGTCCTAACATGCTGTGATGCACCAGCAACCCCCCTCGGAGGTCACTGCCAAAGCCCAGCAGGCAGAGCTGCATAACCTCTGTAAGGCTCTTGCGAGGAACACCGGGACCTGCAAAAGCAGCCAGCCGTGGTGCTCCGCTCGGAACCCGCAAGGAGGCTGCCTACGGGTGGTAAAGGTTTCGCCACTGCCTTCCGACACCAGCTGCGAGAACCCTCGACCCTTGGCAAGGAGCCCGATGCATGTGCAGGGACGGTGCAGGGAGGCGCCCCGCCCGCCCCGCCGCCTTCTCGAGCGCCTCCGCGGCGCCCCCGGTCCCTGCACAGCCCGCACCTGCTCGTCCTCGTAGATGATGTTGGCGGGGATCTCCTTGCGGATGATCTTCCCGAAGATGGTATCCCCGCCGGGACGCGCCGCCTGCGCCTTACTGATCTCGTCAGCCATGGCGGCGGCTCCCGCGCGGCTCCCGCCGGCCCTCGGCCCCGCCTTCCTCCTGCGGCCCCGCCTCCCGCAGCGCTCATTGGGCCAACACCGGCAGCTGACCGTATCCGCCCGGCTGATTGGCGGTGTCACCTGTCATTGACCCTCTGGTCCCCGCCCACCGCACTGGCGCGCCCTCGCTGACCCGGGAGGCGCGGAGGGATTCGGGGGGAGGAACTGTTGCAGGCTCCGCGCAGGGATCAATGCTGCAAAGTGAAACGCGATTCCACTGAAGTAGTGCAGTGCCGGGAGAGGCTGTTGTAGGCAGAGGTACTGCTTATCAAATCCAGCCTAAATATCTATGTGATTTCTTGGGACAAGCTCCTGCAGACCGCACCATGCTGGGCTGCCGTTAGCTTTTCCATCAAAGTTTGCAAGTGTTTGGTGCTCCTAGAATCAGGATCCTGCAGAAGGGCAGTTTGGTGTGCCAGTCCTTCTGCACATAAATAATTTCGTAAACGTGAAACAAACTAGTCAATATGGCCAAGCAATAATTCACAGAGGGCAGCATAGTGTTTCACAGGTATACATCTAGTTGCAAATGCTTTTTTCAGATAACTATAACACCAGTCATGAAATAGAAATGAAAAAGCGGGGGCGGAGGGAGCGAGAACCCAACACAAACCTTAAAGAGCAACAACAAAGTTTCATTTTCGTGCTGTTTAACAAGAGTAAGGACGAGGTCCTGCACCTGGGTCGGGACCACCCCTGCTATCAACACAGGGTGGGAGATTGAGAACAGCCCTGGGGAGAAGGACCTGGGGTGCTGGTGAGTGAGAGGCTGGACATGACCCAGCCATGGGCACTCCCAGCCCAGGAAGCCAAACGTGTCCTGGGCTGCATCCAAAGCAGAGTGGGCAGCAGGGGAGGGAGGGGATTCTGCCCCTCTGCTCTGCTCTGGTGAGACCCCAGCTGGAACCCTGCATCCAGCTCTGGGGTCCCAGCACAGGGAGGACAGAATTGCTGGAGGGAGTCCAGAGGAGACCACCAAAGTGATCGGAGTGACAGTGCACCTTTTCTATGAGGACAGGCTGAGAGAATTGGAATTGTTCACCCTTGAGAAGAGTTCAGAATGATGTAATTGCAGCCTTGCAGTACCTGAAGGGAGCCTACAGGAAAGATGCGGAGAGACTTTTTACGAGGACGTGTAGTGACAGGACAACGAAGAATGTCTTTAAACAGCAAGACTGGAGGTTTAATTAGGATGCGAGGAAGATATTCTCCATTGTGAGGATGGTAAGGCACTGGAACAGGCTGCCCAGAGAACTTGTGGATGCCCTATACCTGACAGTGTTCAAGGCCAGGCTGGATGGAGCTCTGAGCAACCTGGTCTAGTGAGAGGTGTCCCTGCCCAGTGAAGGGGCATAGATGACTTTCAATGTCCCTTCCAACCCAGACCATTCCAGATTCTGTGATTTTCTAAACTTCACAAATAA
The DNA here is from genome assembly GCA_017589585.1 of Phylloscopus whistleri. NCBI lineage: Eukaryota > Metazoa > Chordata > Aves > Passeriformes > Phylloscopidae > Phylloscopus > Phylloscopus whistleri. The sequence goes on along the minus strand of JADMLD010000758.1, from coordinate 9,537,424 downwards.
AATCAATTGATTTCTCTGAAGATTTGTCTAGGAGGATATTAGTATAAACATTTATATTTTTTTTTCTCTAGACAAAAATGTTACAGGAAAGCATTTTGGAGGGAGGAAGGGAATAAATACTGCTAAGTGGCTCAAACCTAATATGGTTCCACAGCTGATTACCCAGACATGTTACAAAAGGAGCAGAATTTGTCATATATTTCTGGTAGTGACTCTGAAATAGTTTATCATTAAATACCCTAAAAACCCCTCTGATAAAGCACATTAAACAATGAAATTTTATTATCTTCCTTAGAGGATGGTTCTGGATTAAGGTATTTTGACAGGTATATATCCTGCAGGTATTGGAGCTTTATGACCATTAAAACAAGTGCTTCAGGGACAAATTCTTTGAATTAAATTGTTGTCTAACCATGGTTATTCAGCAAATACATGATTAATTTTAATCCCCATTTTCTCAGGAATTAAATGTATTTTGTGAAAGAATAGAAGGTCTAGCTAGACAGACTCAGGGGTTTAACATAAAATATTTATTTAGGATCCAATTATATGGTAATATATTTTAAGTAGTTCCACAGGCTGCTGTGGAGCTAGAAAGCATATTTCTATGTTAAGAGAAGACATAAAGAGGCAAGTTTAGAAGTTTCTCTGAAAAAGCAAAAACATTTTTTTAATATAGTTGACTTCAGTATATATTTTTGTCTCACCATGTAAACAGCAACTTTTACATTATCTTGAATAAAACAATGAATGAAGTAGAGACACTCTTTTCAAAGGGTCTAATTCATTCATTCATTCACATCCGCAATAATTATTCTTGGAAATAAATTATTAATAAACATCTCTTCTGCTAACAGATCAACTTTCTTTATGAGTAGCATAGTAAAAACAGTATTTAGTAGATGCTTACAAGTAAGTATTTATTAATAATAAAAATATTGAAATTATTGAGTAATAGTTTAGTGTTCCCATATTTCAATTAGCCCAAAATGTAATTTCAGTTAAACAATTAAAGAGACTGTAATGAAGCTAGAGGTCTAGTGAGCAGTAAAGCAGAAAAACCTTTATGCTGCCTTTAGCTAATGCTGAATGATGTGTTAGCAAACTATAAGCTTGTTTGTTTGTTTGTTTTTCAAGAGAATGGCAATTCAGTTTTACAGATGTAGCAGGTGTGGCCATGATGTGGCCAGGCCAAGGCTGGGCTGGTCAGGGTGTGAGTAAGGCAACCCAGAGCTGTGGGGAACTTGATGTGAGCAGCCAATGAAGCGACCTGACTAAGGAGGAGAAATGACTGAACAGAAATTTGGCTGTTGGATAACACCAACTGAAAAAAAGCCTGCCAGCTTGGCAGCTTTGATCCTGGGAACCAAAAGTGTCCTTGAAAAGTGGAGCTGGCCTCTTCTAGATACAGCTGCTGGTACCTAGAAAGTGGAGAGGTCCTGAGATACTACTGATAAGCACAGATATGACCGAAACTTTTCTTCTGAAGTGGTGAAAAAATGGACTAGGAAAGAAGAAGGCACCCAAAATAAGGAAGGATTCTGAACTGTTCTAACTGCAAGAGCAATGAAACAGTCTGGCAAAATAAAAACTGATTTAAGCAGCAGTAAACATTATCATTTATTGGCCGTTCTAGGTGTTGCACAGAAACTGATGGCTGTCCAGTTACCTATTTAAAACAATCATATTTTTGTTCAGAAGAAGGAGTAGAACACATTGGTCTTTGTGCCACCTTGGGCAGTGATCTGCAGACTCTGGCAGGGGGTGCTGGACAGGGAGCAGCCTCTCGTCCCCACTGGAGCTGCCCTCGGAGGACAGGGATCCCTGGGCCACTGACAGCTCCAGTGGACCAAGGAGCCTGTGGGCAGCACTGCCTGCCTGCTGTGGATCCCCTTCAGCTGCTCCTGCAGGCAGTGGCAGCCTCCTGCCAGACCTTGGCGTACGGAGGATTGGCACTGTTCGGATAGCCAGGGGGATCCTGGGGTGCATTAGGAAGAGCATTGCCAGCAGGTCGAGGGAGGTGATTGTCCCTCTACCCAGCCCTGGTGAGGCACATCTGGAGTGCTGTGCCCAGTTCTGGGCTCCTCCGTGCAAGACAAGACATGGAGCTCCTGGAGAGGGTCCAGCAGAGGGCAGTGAAGATGGGGCTGGAGCATCTCTCTGTCGAGGAAAGGCTGAGGGAGCTGGGCCTGATCCGCTCAGAGACAACTGAGAGGTGACCCCATCAATGTCTGTCAGTATCTGAAGGGAAGGTGTCAGAGGACGGAGCCAGGCTCTTCTCAGTGGTGCCCAGCAACAGGACAAGAGGCGGTGGGCAGAAACAGATGCACAGGAAGTTTCTGTGAACACGAGGAAGAACTTTGCTGTGCAGGTGAGGGGGCACTGGAGCAGATTATCCAGAGAAGTTGTGGAGTCTTCCCCATTGGGGGTAGAACATGGCACACAATCCTGTGCCATGTGCTCTGGGATATCTCTGCCTGAGCAGGGACGTTGGACCAGATGAGCCCCTGCGGTCCGTTCCATGCGGAGCTGGAAGTCCCTTCTGGGAGTCTGTGAGGGCCGTGCCAGCCCCGCCGGCGGTGGCAGCGGAGTGGGGGCACAAAGGCTGCTCGGAACGGCGGCGGCGGCGGGCGGCGCCCGGGGGTCAGCATTGGCGGAGGCACCGGCAGCAGCGCGGCGCGGGAGGGCGTAGCTGGTCCCGGGCCGTCACTTCCGGCGGGGCACTTCCGGCGGCGGGCGCCATGGCGAGCCGAGGGCAGGCGAGTGACACACTCACCTTCTGTCCTGCTGGGAGGGAGGGTGGAGCTGTGTAGCTTTGGTACAGCCAACAGATAGAGCGTTTCGGGACAAGAAGGACAAAAAAAATAGGTAAAATGAAGTAGCCGTTTGCACGCAAAGGCCGTTGCGGGAAAAGGAAGCGAGGTGCCATAAGCAGAGTTTAAAATACATCAAAAGCACGTCTCGCGACAGTAAATTAGGGAAAAACAAGGACTTGGGAATTAATAAACCCTTTCACTACTACCGTGTAGTGTCTTGTCGGTACCTCTTTCAGAAGTGTCTTGAAGTCTAGTTTTGGAAGTAGGGTCAACAAGTATTGGCGGAGCTCTCTCTTAAAGCAGGTGGCTGTAGAGGGCAGAGGTGTCTGCATCAGTGTATCTCCATCAAAAACATGTAATACAGCTACTCTGTGGCTGGTGTGGTGAAAAGTTTCCAGGCGGGGTTTTCAGGAATTGCACCAGAGCATACATATCCTGTGTTGAAGGGAACCACAGCAATGATGGAGTGCGGCTCCCGGGCTTGCACGGGACCGTCTCCAGGAGTCACACCCTGTGCCTGAGAGAGTTCTGGAAGAGCCTCCTGAGCTCTGTCAGGCTGCTCCTGTGGCCACTTCCCTGGGGAGCTGTTCCAGTGCCTGACCACCCTCTGGGGGAAGAACCTTCTCCTGAAACCCAGCCTAAGTGTCCCCTGACACAACTTCGGGCCATTCCTTGGGCCCTGTCGCTGGGCACCAGAGAGGAGAGGTCAGTGTCTGCCCCTCCTCCCCTCGTGAGGAAGCTGCAGACTGCTGTAAGGGTAGGGAGATGCCTGAAGATGGCTCATCAAATTGTTCAAAATAACCGTAAAAAACTTCCAGTTTTACCATACATGTGTTCAGCATAAAACCACTTGTAGTATTAACTTGCTATTTCCAGAGATGGCATATGTATTATGGGGTAGAAAAACTTCAGGGTATTAAAATATCTGCAAAGCAAGAAGTTAATTTAATTCTGTGAGTTTACTTTCCACAGGTTCACCCATCTAGGGAATGATGCACTTAAAGGCAACATGGCTCTGTTCACTTGCTGAGTTTTTTCTGAGTTATAGCCCTCTATTTCTTCTATATCCTTTTAAAAATATTTGGAATACTAATTGTGAGAAAACAATTTGAGATTATTATTAAGTACCTGGAACTGTGCCCTCTAGAGATGCCAAAACACGATAGGAAGTACTAGAAGGAGCTTCAAAAGGCACTTTGTTATCAAGGTCATGTTCTTCTGGTGCTTGTCAGAGATTGTTTTCAGTCTGTGGCAAGCACCAAGAAGGTCTCACAAGGCTGTGAGGATTTCTGTGATTTCTGTGTGAGTGATCAGCCAGAGCCCCATGACTGCCAGCTGTGATGGGCAGGGGTTGCTTTTCCTGCATGTTCAGGTGTGTCTGCTCTGCACTGTAAATCCTCCGAGCTCTGTTTGCTTTGACTGAGGTTTTCATTTGCTGGCCTGGCAGCTGTGTTTCAGTGAAGAACTCTGCATTGCCACACCACCTGGAGGAGATTTTTATGTGAGAATACTTCAGTCATTTCCTTTTCAATGGCTGGAGAGTGTCCACTGATGTAACGTTGATAATGCCTCCAAGTAACTTGACTTTTAGAGTTATTCCAGTTCTGTTGGGTTTGTTTGACGTTGGCAGAATAAATAATGCTTGTGTCCCATGTATTTTCAGGATTATATTCCCATCATGCCAAATGAATATTTAGGATTGTGGTGCCAGCATTTTAGGGTAATTTGAAATATCTAGACCTGTCTAAGATTTTGGTGACATCACATCTGCTTTGGTTGCAAGTGTTTTAATCAGGAATTTAAGTAAAGCCTCTCAGATACTAATTCCATATCAAATTCTGTACTAAATGGAAAGAACGTGAAATTTCAACCGAAACATTTTAACTAACAATCCTGCTACCAAGTAAGTTAATTTTGTTGATGTTGTATTGGCAGGTTTTGAAGCTTTTTAAGTTATTACACAGAACACGACAAGAAGTTTTCAAAAATGATACCAAAGCCCTTGAAGGTGAGATGATTGTTTTGTGTGGTGTGGGCTTGCTTGCCTTTATTTCATGGAACTTTCTTCTCAGAATACAGAGAAAGAGAATTCTTAACGTAATCTTTCTTCAAATTACTCCCATAATTTTCAGGTAATAATTGGGAAAACTTTTGTGTCCATGATTAGATATCCTTTGATTTGAAACAAACAAAAAAAAATGGTCCTTAGGTTCAAGCACCCAACACATATTTTGGAAAGGAAACATCTCTTTTTTAAATGTTCCTGATCTTTCTAGGATATATTTTTCTATATTTTCTTTTGTTTTTTAACTTCTCTTCAGTCTAGCCAGAGCATGTTTAGCTGTGCTGATTAATTTTCTATGTATGGTTTTTTCTCAAGGGATTAATCCTGCTTTTCTACCTTGTGTATGCAATACAGAAGGCTAAACTGGGAATCTTATTTTATTTGTATACCAGTCAACTTAAAATGTGATATCATATGAATTACATGGAAATCTTACATTGAAATATTTCAATCAGAGTGCCCCAGGAAGGTGCCATAAAGAACTTAAGATTCTTAACTCTGGGGCAGCCACAAATTCAAAATACAATTTTTGTTCACACTTTAGTTTTTTGTTTACTTTATCTAGCTGCAAGACAAAAGATAAATGAAGAATTCAGAAATAACCGAGATGAGACATCTGAAGAGAAGATTAATGAGGTATTTTCTTGCTTTTTGTTGTTTGGGGTTTTTTTCCACTTTACATAAGGGTATTTAGAAATGAAGTTGTTATAGGATCTCTAAACCACTGTAAACACATTTAGAACCATGAAAGCCAGGTTGGTTTAGAGAGACTTCTACATGGATCTTTGTTTATAAATATATAGATACCTCCAGTGGTATTAATACTGTGTTACAGAATTTTGTACATACAAAAATACCTAAGTAGAAACTGTGTTCTGATACTTCAATGTGATTATTCTGACGTTTATAATAAAATTACAGGAAAAATGTTTAAAGTTGCAATTTTCATGTAAATATTTTATGCTTTGCTCGTAGTGTCTATCTGCACTGTGGTCATTTAAACTTACCTGATCATTGTTGTGTAGGCAAACAGCAACAAACAGAGAATTAAACAATCTGCTCAGTTACTAACAGATCACAAGTGAGTCAGCATCTTTGTGGAAGGCAAAAAACAGCAAAATTATTATGATTGATTATAGTATAGTATAGTTGTAGTATATATTACTTATGCTACAGGGATTTTTTTTGCTTCTTCTTTCCTCATCATGCATTAAAAGTAGAGCATTCTGTTAGTTACCTTTGTTCAATTGTCACTTTTTTTTACTGAGCCATCTTTTCTGAAAGTTACTGTGAACCAAAATGGAACTTAAGTATTTTAGATAATTTTAGTTATTAACATCCATACAGAGTGAATAACTTAGTCCTTGCCATTCAGCCTTTTATCAGATTGTACACTGTCACTGGGCACTGGTTGGAAGAAAGTGCCTATGTCTGTCCCTTGAAGAAATAAAATGTAAACCTTTGCCTCATACCAGCCACTGAACAGTAATGTAAATAGTTCTGACCATTTAGGTCCTCAATTTCAGCTTGTTATCAACAAATACTCAGTGTTTGTATTACCACAGTCTGATTGGGTTAATTATGTCTTCAGGGTTGGTTTGGTTTTTTTTAATAGATGTATAGGAAAAGTATTTGCTGCAATTCTGAAATCTTTATTTGTTTTCTAGGCAACATACGAAATACTCATATGTGACTTTTTAATATGGGTTAGTTGATACTTGATTGGTTGTGTCAGTGAAAAAAGTACTAGACAGCTACACAGTCCTAGAACATCACAGAAGCTGTCATATTTATTACATGTACACACTGAATAGACTTGGTTGCTGAGGAACTGAATCAAGTTTTATACATGACTCAAGAAAGTTTCAGTGCTTGCTTGCATTAATGTGGTGCTGTTAGTGTTCTGCTTTGGACAGCAACTAAAAAACAGAATATTGACCAGCCAGAATACAGCGTATTCTAATATGACAACAAGTATTTGTATCTGTATGTACTTGTACATGTCAAGCTTGCAGTGACATAAGGAGATCAAGGTAATTGTCTACAGTGTGAGAGTGAGAAATGTGGTAGCTGAATCAAATGCACCAGTTTTAGTTGAGATCAGGAGTGCACTTAGAAAGTTACCTTAGTTATTTCCACTTCCTGTGATTTGTCTTGTTTTGTAAAGTGTCAGAGCCACTAGCATAATTCCCTTAAGGTCAATCTGAAGAAGAAGCTATGCTTCAGGAGCATGCAGCCTGGCTGCTAATGGGCTTTCAGCTGGGGGAACTGGAGGATACCTGCTCCAAGCCCTCAAAAGGGAGAACCTGAGAAGCGCAGTGTAGATGTCCAGTATTAATTTCTACTCTTTGTAAAGATCCACTTCTCTTGGTACGCGCCACTTCCTGGTGTGAGTATGTCTCCTGAAATGTCTCACTTGAGCAGTTTCATTTATTTCTGACACAGGTATCATGCAGACAAGTGTTAAGAGTTTCTCTTAATGGTTCAGCAAAGCTAGCAAGGGTTCTTCAGTTTTTCCTCTTAATGAGAGAAGGAATTCTAGGCCTTTTGACAAATACTAATACCTCAGGTAGTCTTTAGGTAGTGCATTGTTTCTGCACAGTCTTCTGTGAAACCTCAGTATTCTTAATTCTTGTCACGTTTTGCCCTTGTTTTTGTCTTCTTATTTCAGTAGTGTTGAAAGTAGTAGTACTTTATTCAGTAGTAGTGTTGAAAGAATGAGATTACTTTCACAATGGGAAATCAAATGTTTTTGAGGTGTGAGTGAGTGTCTTTGATCATTGGAAACTAGTTAATTTGTTTTGTAGTTGCATTTAACCTTACTCATTTGCAGTTTTAATTTGGTACATAGATGTATATACTGGTGTGTGTTACTGAGCCAGAGTTTCCCTCGCTACGTCAAGGTCACTTACTTATCAATCTCTTAAGTTATTCCAGAATCCCCAAGGCAAAAGCAATGTGTACATAGTACATAAGTAACTGAGTAGTACAACCGAATGACTTTATTATTTGAATAGTTGTCTAGCATGGAAAATATCTTCAGAAATAGTCACATATAATTTAAATTACTTTGTTATTCCTTTCTTCTTATTCCTTTCACTAGCTTCTGAAAATAGCTTCAGATGTTGAAGTGATTCTCAGAACTTCTGTTATTCAGGCAGTTCACACAGATTCTGACAGAATAGGTGAGTAAGCCTGCATGCTAAAAAGATACTTAAATATGTTATAGTTTAGTAAATAAATACACAATATGAAAATAAGGAAAGGAATAGTGAGGCAAATAGCCTGTCTGTTATTCTCTGCTGAAATGCTTAATGTAACCTCATTAATTCATTAATATCACTACCTAGAACAGGTGGAGGTTTCAAAGGTACAAAGTTTCCATACAAATGTTTTGAAGAATGGAGGCTGGTAGAAAAGAGGCAGTGATTACTTGTAATGCCCTTAACTAGCTATAACTATTAGGAAGGTCAGCAATTAGATATCTAGTCAGCATGTGTGTACAGGGTAGTCAGTCAGCACACGTCAAAAGGCAGTAGCCACAGTACCCATCTGTAGGTGCTTGCTCTGCAAAACAGGGAGGACCTGCCTGAGGAGCATTAGCAAGTGCAGTATGTACACTGACCATAGAATAGCTTTTTCTTTGAGGATTGAGTGTTCATTTCCAAATTTTTTTCCAGCAATTTCAGTTTCAGGTTATGCTGTGTAAGATTTGTGACAGATGCCAAGTCTATCAAATTCTGAAATCCTGATTTCCTGGTTTAGAAGTTCTTTTGTCTTGCAGTCAAAAAGAGAAGTAGTAGGTAGGCTCAGCATACAACTGTGTGGTAGAGAATACAGGAAATCTTCAGCTGTGCACATTGCTTCCTTTTACTTCCCTTTAGTGTTGTCTGTAAAGTTATGTACCAATTTTCAGTTTTAGGTTTGGTAAAACAATTAACTTTAAAACAGCAATTATGATCAAGGCTAAAGGTAAGTCTGGACTGGTGTCAAGTCTTCCACGGTGATTCCAAACAGTTAACAGTTGAAGAATAGGAACAGACAAAGTCAATTTGCACCTCTTTCAGCTGTTCACACCTGGCAGCACTTCCTGAGTCAGGGATGTTTTCTGGTTTAATTCTCGTCAAATTATCTTCTCTTCAATTACTTTTAATTTTCATCAAGCTGTTCATGAATTTTTAAGTCCTTTATTGCCTCCATTTTGTTCACTTTCCCCATGAAACAGCTCTCAGAAATAACCAGTGAATACCTGTGATTATTCCTGCTATTCACTGCACACTGTGGGCAAGGAGGCATTTATATACACAATATGGCACAATAATGCTTTCTCTTTAATTTTCAACTAGATTCCTGCTAACAGTCACTGCTAATTCTAAATTTAATTTTTGGCTGCCAAGTCAAAGTACCTATTACGTATTTATTTTTACAAAATCGTACTCACTAAATTCATCAGAGTGGTCATAATCAGTTTTGAATTTATCACTTACTTTGTAAAGTTACTGTTTTTCTAGATCTGTGTGTATTACATGTCACTAGGTGTAATTTTGTCCATCAATTTACTCAGTCAAGTCTCAAGTGTGTCTTGCTATTTTTCACAGTAAAACATATTCTTAATGAAATTGTTCAGGATAGTATAATTTTCTTCACAGGTTACTTACAAGTATGTTGAGCAGTGACATGTCAACAAAAATACCTGTAGGACTCCACATTAGACATCACTCCAATGGATGACCTGATCATTTATTGTCATGTCTTACAGTTTATCCAGTGACTTATCTGTGCAAGGTTTCTGTGATAATAAGGCTGTTGTTTTATAAAAGCACTGACTGAGGGACTTCTGGGAATCCAAACATGTTGTAGCAACCTCTGAAGTGCCATTCAGAGAACTCCAGCAGGGACTGCGAGACAGAACTTCCCTTGCAAAAGCCACATGAATTCATGATACTAGGTTGTGTTCTAATCCTGTGCAAATATGTAGGGATGGGTTTAGGAACAGGAGGAGGAGAGAAAACGTGGCCCTGCAGCTGAATAGGACAGGGGATTTGGTAATGAAGGACACAGAATAGTCAGTTCTGTGACAATATAGTGGCAGTAACTTTCACTAGGTGCTTTCTTTCCTCTTGGCTTTTAAAATAGGTGTGACAAGGTAAGTATTACAGGTTAGATTCCAAGACTTGGGGGAGAGAGCTAAGTCAAAGCCAGTATTTATTTTTGAAACTGCTGAAGTAAACATAATATGACTCAGGCTTGAAAAAATGCCATTCACCCCCCTCTCAAAAGTTACTGCAAAACTTTATAGTTTTTTATGGCTTCTTAATATCAAAATTTTTGATGCTTATAAAAGGAGATTGGAGAACATTATTGTGACCAGCTGAAAGTAAAATCTTAGTATGATTTTGTCTTAGATAGATATCATGATGCTACTTGCACACTTTTGTTTGTAAACATAAAAACACCTTTAGAATTTGAAATAGTATTTTCCATAGGATTATAGTCTTACTGGTTTTCATTTTTTTTCTATTTCAGTACTCATACCCAGGAAAGATCTGCTACAGGACAACACTCCTTACTTAGATAAACCAACAAAAAAACAAGAATCCTGAGGAAGTATTGTTACCAGGAAAAAAGAGACTGAAATTAACCCACTGATTTTATTGAGTGCTGGGATACCATCATGCACTTGTTCTGTGGAAGATAGTAATACTTTCACAGAACTTAAAAGTACACTGCTGAATTGGGTTAGTTCAGCCAGGAATTTTTCTGATTATGACAGCTATCAGACAGAGATTGCTTCCCAGCAATCCAGAGTTTTTCAAAGCTATATAAAAATTAAATGGAGTACTTAATACTGATAATATTTATTTTTAAGTTTATTGTCAATCACAAGCTTCTTTGAAGTAATTAAAAATCATCTTGTGGCATTTAACGTTAAATTTATGCTTTGCACTGAAAGCATGATTTCTGAAGTTGTCATTAATTGTACACTAGTATACTGTAATACACTCTGCCTGAGAAAGTTCTTAAAGGTTTATCTCAATAAATTATTCATGTTTTACAGATGGTAGAGCATGTCTAGTGTTTTTCTTTTCCTACACACTCTGGAATGAGCAGGAATGTTAGGGTTTGAGTTCTCAGATGACAGCACAAGAGAACCCAGCCACAACATAACCTAAGGATGTTGGTTTAGATCATATGGATTTATGATTTGTGTTTTAACTTGTAATTATTGAGTGACTGAGGCATTTTCCAAAGAAAAAGGCCTTGCTGTTTGTTTGCAAGTGAACTTGCCTAGAGTGAGTATATGAGAAGTTTGATTAGTAATTCCTAATAATTTGCATTTTTTTTAAAGGATACTTCCTTGGTTCTTGTGGAATTCATCACAATGATCTGTTCACTTCCATTTTACTTGGAAGGAGGTACAACTGCAGTGATATATGGAATCTTTTCTTTGTGAAATTGATAGCAGGTACCTCCCTAGGATCTAAGTATCTCGCACAGGAGTGAGGTAGTCCGATAATACATCTCACCTCATGAGTCAAGATGTCAGAATTGCAGATCTGTGTGTGTACTGATTTGGCTTGACTGGCTGGGTAAACCACTAGAAAACTAGTGCCTTCATCCAGGCTCTTTCTCTCACAAAGCATGTTAGTGTGTCAAGTACTCCTTTCTTTAAAACTTGCCTCTGGCTGTGATGGCCAGGGCAGCCAGCAGCAAATACAGCTGTCAATAACCCTCTCTGAATTGCACTGATACTCCCTGCACGGTAGCTAAAAGGCAGATGGCACGTGATGGTGAGATAGAATGAAATTACTGCAATTCTTGCCATTTGTTGTATTCTAGTGGCTCCACTACAAAACAAATGTCTCCATCTGTAGGGGATGTCCTGTTCTAAGCCCCTTGTATTGTTTACTTCCCTAAGGACAAACTATATTCTATGTCTGGTTTCCTATCCTTCTGCAGCCTGCTTACGTTGACTTTTTTTTTCCCATAAGGGGCATAGGAGAGTGATATGCCAGAAAGAGAAAATACAAGGTAGTGGCAACTGTAAAGAGAATGCAGAGCATTGCCTCAGGTGAAATGACTAACTTTTAAGCAGAAGTAATTAAACAGGGGTCTGGAAGACTGGGAAATTATACACCATTATACACCATTAAGGTGTACATCCTGTGGCATGTTGGGGGGGAATTCACCTCTCATAGGCACTGCTTTAGGCTGTGGGTGTAGCCTTAGAGATTTTATCCTTCATATTGATTTTATAGAGCTGAGGCGTGGTAAGTTTTCACTGCTGATGTAAAATAGTATTGCTTGTTACCATGCAAAATACGTTGTAAAAGACTTCAGTGATGTCAGTGGTAGGTGGTGGTCTTCTATATGCTGTTTGAAGAGTCTTCCTCAAGTGGAGAATTTTTTCATGTGACTTGCTTTGGTATCGTTCTGCTGTCGTGTTTCAGGTTTTATTTTTAGTAAGAATACATCAGTAGAAATACAGTAGGGAAGTGTCAACTTACAGGATCAGGCTTGAGCTTCAATGGGCATTTGTGTCCTTCATTTTACATATATCTCGAATATTCAGAACAAAAATACAGAATGAGTCACCTGAATAACATACACAACTGGTGACAATAAAGTACATTGTAAAAATAATTGGTATAGTTTACTGGTCTTTGGAATGATTGTTCTTACATTCCTGTGCAGTATCTCTATGGTGTGTACGTTAATATTCCATGCTCCTGCTGTCCTTGTGCATTCCTGGGCAGCAAAACAAACCAAACTCTGCAGTGTTGAGATAAAGAAAATCAAGATGATACAAAAATGGCTACTGACATAAGAGGCTGACAGGCTCATTCCTTGCTCTTATTCAATGTGATCTTAAATGGGAATCCAGAAGGTATCTAGACCAGGATAAATGGGAATTCAAATATGTTACTGAGCCTAGAAGTATCTCAGACTTGGTTGCTGTCTGGGCTCTGTAGGTGTTTGCTTTCTTCAAATTTAACTTTTCAGTCCTGAAAGAATCTCACAAACCTGCTTAATGAGCAGCTGCTTATTAAGGTAATTAAAGGCTTCTTCATGCTAGTTGGTCATAGCTGTTCCTTATTACCCTTATTTCATGCTTACCTGTTGGTTTGCATTCTAGAACCCAGCCATCACTCCAGTTTCCCTTTTTAATTTCACTCTGGGTATGAATCTGCTCTTGATATTGATGGGTTTGTGCTCATATAAATCTTATTTTTTAAATTAATACAAATAATAATAAAAAAGGAACTATTGTTGCAATCTCTCTGCTGAAACTTTTCAAGTCATTACAGAGGTAATGACTTCACTTAATGGCTTAGGAGGGGGAAAGAGTGATTGTTTACAACAGAAACTGTAGTTGAATAGGCTCACAATAATACAATTCAATCACATTGAAGTTTTTTAGGTTTATTGGAACAGCAGAATTATGAAAGCAAATGCATGTGCCTTTCCTTCTAGAGGAAGGACACTTCATCAATCATAAAAGATACGATTAAAGGTAATGGTTCTTTAAACTGTAGTTTAATCATGTCTATATAAAAAAAAAAAAAAAAAAAGGCAAACAAAAAGCAGAGGTCTTCTGCAGGCAGACAGGAGGTGCTCTTGGAAAAGCCTCGGTGTTTGTTCCAATCTGCTACAGTTCAGCTGCCGCAGCCAAGAGGTCAGTGTGGTCTGACCAGCACACATTGCTGTGTGGGGCTGTGTCCCTGACCTATACAGAGACACCAGCAGTACTGCTTAGCAGGACCTGGTATTTTACAGGCGAGTTTCTGCTCTGCTCAAGGTACTCACACATGTACAGAGTTTGGCAGAACATATGTCACCTCAATGATTCCATGTAGCAAAATTCTAAGCACTTCAGCTTTTGGCATCATCTACCAGAGATGCAGCTGTTAGAGCCTTCTGCCTTGGTATTCTCTTTCAAGTACTGTTTAATTCATATACACTAGCTTTATTGAGAGCATTAAATACATTCAAAGAGTATTTCCAGTTTAAATACCAAGTCTTGAGCTTGTGCTAATCACCTTTCCCTCTCCTTTATTTAACAGATTCAAAATAAAAGGTTTCTTCAATTGTTTTCTTCAAGATCAGGATAAGGATCAAGCATGGTCTTAGTATGTTTTCTATAGCCTTATGTTCATGAAACACAGGTGATTTGATCTATTGATTTTGTGTGGGTAGGATTTGTGTTGAACTCTTAATAGTTTCAGGTGAAACAAGGTGGTTGTTCTAATTTAGCAGCAGAAAATTAATCCCTTTCTCTGTTCCTGTGCACTTTGGTAAAGGAAGCATTTTGTTGCTAATTTTACAGGGAATGCTTTTAAACCACAAAGTGATTTTACAAAGACTTGATCTGGAAGTAGCATTAAAAGTTTAATAGGGAAAGGTGGCTTGTACCTTCCCTAAGGAGCTAAGTTCTCAGTTTTTCAGGTAACATGAGATCAGCAAACCTCTGGCAACTTCAGTGACATAAGCATTTAGTCTTTTTCTTAGAGGTCCTGCCAGCTGAAGGAGCTGAAGTAGTCTGAGTGCTGCGTAAAATTATCAGCCTTGTTTGTATCACACTGGACTTGTAAATACAGCTTCAAGTACTGGCAGTTCTTTAAACTTCCTTTACAAAAGGAAAAGAAATATTGACAATTGAAACCTAAAAATAAAGGCTGACCAGTTTACAGGAAGAGCGGAGACCTAATACTACTGAGACCAGCTTTAGATAACTTGCTCCAAACTACTTGCAAAATTTAGTCCTTAAGTCTGAAGTTTGGTAGGTGTCAAATCTTTGATCTTTAGTTTTATGGGAAAATAATTACTTAAAGCACAAATAGTAACATGATTTGAGTATGAAGGTTGGTATTTGGTATTTGGTGGTTGGCTATTGAGGTGCTGGAACATGTCCAGTGGAGGAAAACCAGGCTTTTGAAGGGTCTAGGAAAAATGCCTTACAGGGAGTTGTTGCTGATGTATCTGGGTTTCTTTAGTCACAAGAAGAGGAGGCCCAGGGGAGACCTCATTGCTCTCTACAACACCCTGAAAAGAGGTTGCAGGGAGGTGGGGATTGGTCACTTCTACTGTGCCTGCCGTGGCAGGATCAGAGGAAATGGCCTTCAGCTGAGACAGGAGAATGAGATTAGATATTAAAAAAATAAAGTTTCACTGTTAGGGCATGTCAGGCGTTGGAACAGATTGTCCTGGGAGGTGGTGGAGTCACCATCTCTGAAGGTGATTAAGAAACATCTGGATTCAGTGCTGGATGATGTGGGTTATTGGTTTAGGGGTTACAGTGCTAGTGCTGGGTTGATGGTTGGACTTGACAATCTTAGAGGTCCCCCAACCTTTATGATTCTATGATTTTACAGTTACAAAGTTTCAATATTCTGATGGTAAAGTACGTGTAGCTTCTTTGAGGGTAAATCTGTGGCATAGATATCCAAATACCTAATTCTGTTGAAAAGACTTCATTAGTGAAGCTTGTATACCATGACTTTTTTTTTTCTGCCAGCAAGAATAAGTCTGTGGAGAGAAAAAGAGAGGAAGGTCATGTCTTTATACTTTTAAAAAAATAGCAATAAGTTTAAATGATTTGCTCTTTTTATAAATAAATATTACCATTTAGCTTCAGTAATCTGGTTTGCCTCAAGATGGAGGAGTAAAAGCACCTACTTTTCAAATTATGCTGTCCTTTTTCTTGTGGTACGTCCTCCAGGTTTTCATCTCATCTACATGAAAGGCTGTGGCTTGAATCCAGGATTAGTCAGATTAGATAAACAGCTGGTGAAACGATGGCCACTTGAACCTGGGGGAGAGGATGGCATGCTTTGTGTTAGGCCATAAAAGTGGGAAGAGTTCTGCTTCAGAGTTAGACCTGCTGCTGTAGCAGTGGCAGCCCTGTTCTCTGAGGTCAGTGGCTGTGGGTGAGGGTGGACTCAGCCGCCCTGAGCCACCCTTTCCAGCTGAAAGACATCTCTGTAACTGAGCATGGGAATTTTGGCACTCTGCTCACTGTGCACCGGAACTGTGGTAGTCAAAACAAGCAGGCAGTGACCTGTACAATACTCTATACACTTTCCCCTGTCAGTGTGTAAGGGAAGAACAAAAAGGTCATTGCAATGCTTCCGTACTGTTCCAAGTGTGCGTTTTTTAAGTGGTCTGTTGCTGTCCACCTGCACGTGAACCAGCACTGATGTTACTGTGTGGATCTTTTATCCATCAATTTTTGCATTTTGTCCTTGGGAAGGCCACTATCCTTTGCTTCAGATTTTCTCTTGATGCTTAGAGGTACAGTCTGAAGTCAGTTTCTTGGAGGGTTTTTGGAGACTCAGCACAAACCACGCATAAAAAAGAAAAAGTGTTTTTAAGGACAGGGGAGGGACAAGCCTGCATTTTTCACACATAGCTGTGTCTATTGGTAGAGCGTGGCTTTCAGGCTGTAATGCCCCTGGATAGTATTTCAAAGGCTACATAATATTTATAGTGCTTTGTAGCAGTTTGCCTTGTTATTCTGTAACACCACACTGCATCAGTAGAAGAGATCTCTGATAGAGTATTGAGAAGGGTCAAAGAAGGAATTCTTATCTAGCTGATTATAGCCCCTGAAGGAATTTCCCTTTAATATTAAGAATAGGCCAGATTTTTAATTTTTTTAATATAATTTTTATTTAATTATGCATGTGGTTTCCTCAGTAATTTTCCTCCAAGCATGCTTTGTGGAAATGAAAACAGACAAGTGGTCTCACTGGACCTTGCAGTATTGTCCAATAGCAACTGAGCTAAGTCTGGCTTCTGTCAAACCAATACATGAAGTCCAAAATGAATGAGCATAGGAATGAGAACAAGAGCATTAAAATGCATAGAAGGAAGAGTAAATGGAATAAAGGAATATTAAAGACTAATTCTGCATGAGTGAAACAAAAATTTCCATGTATTAAGTGGTTCTTTAAACAATTTTCCTCTATAGATAAATGTCAGATTTTCATTGTTTAATTATAGTCTGCAGTGCAGACCGGAGGTGAAAAGAAGATTGATTATGTTTGGACTAAAGAGGAACAGAGGACTGAATATAGAAATAGTAAAGGCAAAGAGTATATTAATTTGTGCTAGGTCTGGCTTCATTGCAGTTATAGTTAGAACTGAACGTTAGCATGTTCAGAAAGTAATTTCTTTGAGCAGAAAGGTTTAGGGTCAGTTACCTGTTTTGCAGTAATTTTTTCTGTGTAATTTTGCCTGTTTCTGCTTTATTTCAGGTGCATTCAGTAGGACTTAGAGAAACACTCAATTGCAACAACTTTGTAGAGATTTATGGAGAATGAAGGAGGAAAATTTCCCCTATAAGAGGACTATAAACCTCTTACATGTTATAAAGATGAAGATCATATCAAAACTTTAACCATATTACTTTTTGATAATATTGTAGATGTGCATACATTAGGTAGGAAGCTCTCAGCTTCTCACAATTTTATCAAAATACATAATTAAATCATTAAAAGCTTGTTAGATATGAGAAAATGAAACATGTCAACTTATGTCAGACTAACAATACAAACAAAAAAAAAAGAGAAAAAAGGACTATAGAAATTGTGAGGTTCCTTTTCCAATGCCTTTAATGTGTGTTCAGAGAAGAAGCCACGTAGAAAGGTCTCAGGTGGGCAGAAAAGTGACAGGTATGCTTCTCAGTACTGCTTTGCTTTAGCTGCTGGGCAAAAGGCAAAATTGAGGGAATTTGTGGCTCCAGTGACAAAACACTTGTCACGCAGTTGTAATGGGTGCATTACCTGCCTTTGTCAGATGGGAAACATCTGATGCACCAGCTACATCAAATGATGAATCATACTTTAAAGCATGCTGTTTGATGTAGTTTCCATTGCCCTAAGAGAGGTTTGTTTGAAATTCTGTTTTAAGATGCATGTTGTGATTTCTTTCACTATTTTCTAAACCACATTTCAATGAGTATTTGAAACTACAAACACTTAAAATACATAAGAAACATGCAAATGTCGGCCCATGTTTTTTTCTCCATTTCAGGGCAGACCACCTCAAATATGCAGGAGAAAAGCAGTGCAAAAAAGAAGCCCCCAAAACTTGGGAAAAGAGTAAACAACATTGTGTCTGTGGTCAAGACATCCAGTAAAGCTTGCTGCAGATTTCATCATTTTGTTCTTGTACAATTCCATTCATTTAAAACTCACTTTTCTACCAGATGAAGTAATTTATCAAATATACCGTAACTCAAACCACAAAAGTTAAGTCAGATGGTCTCTCAAGGATTTCTCCTAAGTGCTATTTCCTCTACTTCATGTCAAAGAAAGAAAATAATTAGGGAAAGACAAAATTTTAAAGAAAACAAAACAAACAAACAAACAAAAAAGCCCCCTGCAATAGCATTTGAACTGGATGGCTTTGGACCAGATGTAATATCTGGAACAGACTTGAAACTAAAAAACCATTTAATCCTAAAATCCCCACCTTTTTGGAAGTAATGGGGCTCTGCAAATTTTAGCAACAAGAAAAAAAATTAATAATTTTTGTGTTTATGTATTTATTTTTGTTTTATTTATAGGACTGTTTCATATGTGGAAATTGCTAAGGGTGCTAAATAGAGGTGCAAAAGCTACTTTTAAAGTTATTAAACAGGTGAAGAAATAATGTTTTGTATTCATTCCAATCTGAATTTAGGAATAAACTAAGATAAACTAAACAGTTTTTAAATTAATCTCCAAGGCAGTATCCATATCCATAAGGAAATGAAGAATGAGCTGTAGTGCTGGCTGGTGTAAAATAACTTTTGTAAAATCACTTTTGTGATATCATTATTCTGCAAATACACGCCCTCAGAAGGTAAGGTAATGCTGGGACAATTTAACAGCTATAAGCAGGGCTAAGAGGAAAATACAAACAGAATATCAAGAAGAGCATGAAGTGTTCTTAGTGATGTCACTGACTGTGATCAGTGACTTCTCATAGTGAAGTATTGTCTCCTGTAAAGCAGACATCCTTTTTGTTAGGATGTTTGAAGTCTTAACACCCACAATATCAGAGCATGTTCAATAGAAACATTAGAATGAGTAGGAATGAGGATTCAGCTGGAGGCTGAATAATGTGTTATATTACGTATTTGTTAAAGTAATTTAGAATCAATGTGCTCAACCACACTGAAAGCAGCAGAAGCTGAAAGGGAAGGACATTACTGCATATCCACCATTGCTTACAAGAAAATGAGGAGACAAGAAGAGAGAACAAAAAAAGATGTTGTGCTGCACTTGGTGGGAGTATACCTATACCCCTCTGTATGATCTCTATAACAGGAAGTGTTCCTGCTAGGTGACACGAGGTGAAAATCCAGTGAGATGCTAGTCTTCTTTTTTTGTCTTAATAGTTTTTGTATGAGAACTCCACATTGAACCTCTACCTGTGTGTGCTATGTTGACACTGCTTAGATGCCAGGTACTCACCAAAGCTGCTTTATCCATCCCATCTTCAGCTGGACAGTAAATATAACAAAAGGCTTGTAGGATAAGGACAAGGAGGGACCACTCATCTGTTACCATCATGGGTAAAACTATTTCAACTTCTAAAACTACTTCAACTACTTTCTACATGTACAGAAAGTAGTTGAATTTATAATAAATAAGATTAAGATCATGAGAAAATAAAACCAAATCTTAAAATACCTTCCCCCCCCCCCCCCACCCTTCCATTCCTTCCAGACTTTTCTCTTGATTTTCTCTGCCTCTTACCCCTGGTGCAGAGGGGTAGAGAATGGTTTTGTTCATGCTTTACTCCTCACACTCTTCCCTTGCTCCAGTGTGGGGTCCCTCCTATGGGAGACAACCCTCCACAAACTTCTCAAACATCAGTTCTTCTCACAGACTTCAGAAATTGCTCCAGCATGAATCCCTTCCAGAGCATGAATCCCTTCCTTCAGGAACAGGCTGCTCTGTAGTGGCTCTCCTGTGGGGTCACAAATCCTGCCAGAAAACCTGCTCCAGCCTGGGCTCCTCTCTCCATGGGTCCTGCCAAGAGCCTGCTCCAGCACAGGTTTCCCACAGGGTCACGGTGTCCTTCAGGTGCATCTACCTTCTCCAGAGTGGTGTCCTCCATGGGCTGCAGGTGGGTCTCTGCTCTGCTGTTCCACAGCAGGGGCACAGCTGCTTCACCATGGTCTGCACAGGGGCTGCAGGGAAATGTCTGCTCCAGCACCTCCTGCCCCTCCTTACTGACCTTGGTGTTTGCAGGGCTCTTGCTGCCATGTGTACTCACTCCTCCATTCTCTGGCTGCTGGTTACTGCCACACAGGGTTCTTTCCCCTTTGTAAGTACATTGTTTCAGAGGCACTGCCACCATTGCTGATGGGCTTGACCTTGGCCAGTGGTTGGATCATCTTGGAGCCAGCTGGCAATGGATCTTCTTTTCACAGAAACCCCTCAGCCACCAAAACCTTGCCATGCAAAACCAATGCACCATACTCTTCATAAAATCCATGCAGAGCCAGTTTCACAGCTGTTGTAAAGTTATTGCTGTTAACACTGTATTAACATGGGCTAATTTATTCTCACCCAGCAGATAAATTCTGAATATACTACTCCTGAAATGGTAACACCTAAAATTATCTGCAGGGACTTTCTTGGTATTTCCATGAAGTTAAACATGAGAAAACTCAGTTCCACAAGAATCAGTGAGATTCTACTGTTCTTACTCCACATTTCAGGTTTATTCAAAAGCTATTCAGGAATGTGAGAGGGTTTATTGTAAGTATGAAGTACTAGTTCTGCTTACCTATGTACCCACAGCAAACTCCAACTTGGGTACAACAGTCAGAACAGATGTAGACAATGCACAGAAAGATTCTTTTTTCTCTATCTTTTCTGTCTGTTGGTCACTATCTTGTCTTTCTTCTGTCAAGATTTTTATCATTTTCTTGCTGAGAACCAAAATTCTCCTTTTTTTTCAATATATAGGGACTGATGCTAACCATGTACTAAATATCTCAGATGATCCTTTTTGATGGTTTCTGCTACCCCCTGCTGAATTATGAAAAGAGTTAACAGCAGCCTACTCCATGCCAGATAGCTATATATGCAACATGTAAATCACTGTGGATATCCTGAGTCCATTAAAACCAGAAAGGCAGGTGCTTCTCGTAGCCTTATCTTCACTCATTGATCTCACAACATGGAAGAAGAAAGGTGCTGTAGGGAAATTGTATGCCCCTACAGCATAGTAAGCCCCTGGTTGTGTGGTCCTCACCCACACCATTACTGCCACAGTAGTGGGAGAGGGCTTTCATAAGCACTGTCTTACTTCCTTAAAGCATGGCTTCATATGAAAATTTCAGCTGTGGCATAGAATTTGAACTGGGCAGCATTTGAACGAATACATGTTTCCGCTTACATAAACAGCCTAATTAAATCCACTGCTTAAAAGCTTGCAGAACTGGCAGCATGCTTTATAAGGACAGTTTGCCAAAGAAATAAAGAACTTGGGACTAATTTTTTCCTGTCTTATGTAAAAGAGCAATATCATTGAATTCACCTTCTTGCATAAAGCAAGCAAAATTTGGCATATTCTTCAAAGCATGCCAAACTCCTGTGAGAACTGCATGCCTTTGGGTATGCAGTAGCCTAAAAACAATACAGAAATCAGTAGAGAGAATACATAACCACTTATTTTATTTCTGGAGCCATTTTAAATTTTACCCCGGTAAATATCTGTACAGATCTTCAACAAAGTGATTTACTTTCAAAGAAAGTAGCTCTCTGCTTCATGTCCTGTGTGTTTTTATCTCTACTGACAATGTGGCTGTTATCTAAGTATATCTAGTACAGTTAAATATATAGATATGTGTGTATAATGTTTCAGTCCAAAAAGATAGTCATAGAACCAACTGCAGAGAGCACCAACAAAGCCTTTTTCAGACCTTCTACTGTGCTAGCACATGGCATTTTAGTAGGGAGCAACAAAATTGTCCAAGAAACTCAACAAAGCTTCACACTACAGAATGCTTGCACAGCTGTGCAGCTGTGGACATGCTGCTTCAAAGCCAAGTTAGACAGTGTCAAGTGTTCTAACTTCCCTCATTTGCTCATCTTTATGCCTTTACATATGGCATATTAATGCTTTAACAGATGTCACCTGACTTAAAGGGTAGTTTGATTTTATGAACCGTACGCTTGACACAATAAAGTATTCCAGTTTTCTGCCCGAACACCCTTAGGTAACCTTAGATGGACACAAACACATCAAACACAAAGACTTACACAGAGTTTTATTATGGCTTTCACCTGTGTTCTTGGCTCCTTTATTATATGTAATAATGTGTCCTTGCAGGAAAGACAGGAAAGCTAGAGATGCGATTGGAGAATCAATGCTTGCCATTCAAAGTAAAAGCTTGATTCCATGAGAAGTGCCTTCTCAGAGCTCCAAAAGGCATACAGTACTCTGGCCTGTTTCCAGCTGACCCTAAGGAGCCCAATGAATGAAACCACCAGAGAGACAGTTGAGGCAGTCCCTAGGGCACTGCTCAGGGAAGTGCATGGCATGGGAGCAGGGAGGGATAGTTGTACCCACACTCAGCCCACAGCTGCTGTTACTGGCACTTGGCAGTGGGCTGCAATTTTCAGGGTCCTAACCTCCTTGCACAGTCATCCCCAGATTTTCAGTATCCCAAACAAAGCTGCTGCCATGATAGCCTCTCCCATAACGTAACCGTCAGGACTGGATCCTCCCAGCAACATCTAGCACCTTGGTTAGAAACTGGCCCCTAGCTCTGCTGGACAGGAGTGGTTAGCAGTGACCAGCCTCAGGGTCACTGGCCATTCCCAGTGTCTGAGCATGAGCAGAGGGAGGAGGTACTGGGGAAGGCATGGGAGGTGACTGGTGTTTTGTGGGAGATGGACATTGCCCCAACATGAAGAGCTGGGTAAGACAACATTGCAGAGGATTTCTGGAAAGATCATAATACTCCTCAACAGCTGCCTCCAGACCCCTGGAAATCCACAGGGGTTTTTTAACTCCCTTCAGTAGCATAAGAGCTTCCTGCCTGGAATTTCCTTATCAGTTAAGTGAGTGCAGGTGCGTGCAACAACCAGAGGAAGAGCTAGGAAAAGCCATTTATACTGACCACAGAAACTCTTCCCTTTGGCTGAAGTTTTTCCTCCTTTAGCCAAAGAGTATGATGTGATCCAACAGCCCCTGGGCCTACAGAGCCCTCTTTCGTTGAATAATCTGTCAGCAGCAGGCACTGCCTGTAGCTGGGCTGCTTGCAAGCCACAGTCAGGTCAGGAATCCCAGATTTGTCCCTGTTATTTCATTAGGTGTAGACATGCATTGGTTTAGGGTTGCAAATACTTTATAACTATGCAGATTACATTTGCATCTTGATGCCAGTATAGAGGCTGAGGACTACTTGCAGTTCTAGAATACTGAAAATTTCTTCATTCTTCCTTGTTGCTAGGAACAGTACTCTAGGATAGAAACTATTTTGGTTTCTTCCTTGCCTTGCCTTGCCTTGCCTTGCCTTGCCTTGCCTTGCCTTGCCTTGCTGGATGCAAACTGTCAAAAGATTTGACTGTGTGATATTCAAACATCAATACCAGTAAATAAAACTAAAGAAAGTGTATGTCTGTAAGTCCCTATATATGTCACAGTTGCAAAACTAGTTAGATTGGGTACTTCAAATGAGGACTTGTTTATCTAAGTCTCACTTTGGTAGGCCAAATGTTGAGGGTAAACCTATAGTTATTAAATGAACAAAGAAAGTAACAAGAAACTGCAAATAAGATCTCAGAAATTATAGTCTGTTGAATTTCATTATTCAGTGATATTTGACTGCTTCTTTGTAGTCTCCAAAAAGATTATTTTGTGGTTCAGGCCAAATTTTGCAGAACCAAAAGCTTCTCTATAAATTAACAACAATTACAATTATTACAATTTTAAACAGTAGTAAAAACAAATGCTAGGAGGACAAGGTCTTAAAAAGCAAAGAAGAGATAATTAATTAGTTTTAAAAAAAGCAACAAAGGTAGAAATGGAGCTGAGCACCACAAAAACTTGACCTATCTACACAGCCGAACCCACAAAGTTTTATTTTAGAACATGTATGTGCAATCCATGAACAGGGATGCATAAACTGAGATAGAGTTATGAAATAGAAATGGAAAACAAGGAGAGAAAGCATCACCAGCCAGCCAAGTGAGGGGATTGTTCTGTTCTCTCTGCACTGGGGTAGCTTCACCTTGAACATTGTGTGCAGTTTTGGTCACAACAATATAAGAAAGATATTACAGTATTCACAACGTGGTGAAGGGCCTAAAGGAGAAGCTGTATAGGAGTAGCTGAGATAACTTGTTCAGGCTGGAGAAGATTGAGGACAGACCTCATTATGGTTACAGCTTCCTTATTGAGAGGAAAAGGATGGGCAAACACTGATATCTTCTCTCTGGTACACAGGCACAGGACCTGAGGGAATGGCCTGAAGCTGTGTGAGGGGAGGTTTAGGTTAGGTATTAGAAAAAAGTTCTTCACCCAGTGGGTGGCTGGGCACTGGAACAGGCTCCTCAGGGAAGTGGTCACAGCACCAGCCTGACTGAGTTCAAGAAACATTTGAATAATGCTCTTGGGCACGTAGTGTGATTCTTGGGAACATCCTGTGCAGGACAAGCAGCTGGCCACAATGTCCCTTCAAACTCCACATATGTGATTCTGTGTGATTCCATGATTTTCATGAAGAAAAGAACCAGAGATGGCCAGAAAGAGACTGAGGGCACCTCCAGAGAGAGAAAACCATGATATGAGGGTAGCAGCCTGGTAGTGTAGAGGGTGAAATGCATTAGAGGTTGAATTCCTAGAGGGGAACTGGCTTTCACTTAACTGGGAGATGAGAACAGCAGCCTTGAACTAAAGGTAATGAAGAGAGTGGACAAGGCCAGGTTTGTAGACAAGTTGAACATTTCTATGATCTGCTTTATAGATTAAATGAAAGTGGGGAGCCAAAGAGACAGAGGTTTTAGCAATCATGGTAGTAGGCTGTCAGAATCCATACTCACAGCTGGGTTACCAGAAGAGCAGAAAGAGAGCAGGTCAAAATCTTTTGTAGAAGAAATATTTTTTGTGCTGTTATTTCTTCATATTCTCATCACAGAAATAGGTAGTGTTTAGGATAAAATCTCCCTCATCTAGCTAGGATAGAAATATCGCACTGGTTGTAACATAGGACTGTTTTGAATAGAAAACAGGAAATTAAGCTCTGATTGAGATCTGTTTCTTATCACTCTTGTCCTACTTTGAAGTTTCTATGTCCCAAGTATTTCCCCTGCAAGCACAATATTGTTTTCATAGTAATAACTCCCCTCCTTTCCTCCCTTGATGAAATTAGCTGTTGATTCCTTTACTTACATATACTGTCTGAAGAAAACATCTGGAGGCAAGGCAGGAGAGAGGTATCCACGTCAGGGTCTGGAGTGTCCATCTGTGTGGCAACCTAAGGGCACCAGGGAGTGTAATGAAACCTGCCCACGCTGCCTGGTCCAGAGTGAAGAAGAGGTCAAATGCCACTGAGCTCCAGATGTCTGGCTGAGTGAGCGGATGAATGTTGGCTGTGTATCCACAGTGCATTAATGGCCCATGCATTACAGGCAGCTGAGGGTAAAAAAATAGATGCTGTCAGCAGAAAGGACTAGAGCAGATTATAGTTCCCAAAGGCAGAGAAAGCTAGCCAGAGCCACAGGCAGGTTGTACCATCTGCATGACACCACAGTTGCTTTTCAGAGTTACTGTCTCTCTTTTGTCTTCTGCGTAGCCACAGGAACAGGACCACTGCAAAATTCAGCAGTGTTGGGTGTGCATTTACATCCACAGCACAGAAGCAGCAGGGTGATTAGCATGCACCACAGTGACTGTACAGAAAAACCAGAGATTGCTCTGATTTTCACCCAAATGCCCTGTACAGTGGCAGGGCTCACAGGTGGGATGGGGTAAGAGATAGCCCAGGGAAAAGTGACTATGGGTGATCAGCAGCTATACACATAATCTCAACAAAGAGGACACTTCTGAAACTGGAACAGAATATGCAACACTCGTAGCCAAAGGAGCAGAATAGCACCACCTTCCAGCTGGCCATAAGCAGACCTGCAAAAGGAGGCTGGGAAAAAGAGAAAGGTTATAGTGGCATTGCAGAGTTTCCTTAGGGGGAAATGTTTCCTCCATATTAATGGAATCAAGGTTGGTCCTCCTTCAGGGCACAGGAATAAGGCTGTCTAAAAGTGCTGTTTTTCATCATGCACCCCAGGACCTGCTCATGCACCTGGGTGGCCTTCTCTGCACAGCTTTGTGAAGATGTATCAGCAGGGGCAGTTCTCATTTCTCACCTTTAAATTAATTTACCCCCAAAGCAGAAGCTGCATGAAATAACATGGGGTAGGGCGGGGGTGTGGGGTGGGGGGGAATGGGGGTATGGGGTGGGTTTCACTAGTTTGGTAAGAAAAAAATACCTGTCTTTTCCTCTTTAACCTGATTTTCCATGACATGTCACCAGACCTAAAACCAGCATATAAAGGCCTGGAAGAAAGGCAAAGGTCAGGGACTTTGGGTAATGTTGTGGTGGTCAAGTCCTCTTTTTCACAGTGTGTGTCCGAGATGGATGTAGCAACACTGTTGGGGGAGAAAGGTCCCACTCATATAGGTCATGTCTTTGTTATTTTAGTCTACGTCTTGTACAAATAACTGTACCATGTCTTATTCATCTTGTAGTGCCCAGTTTTAGAACCCTCCTCCCTTATATCAGGGGACTGATACCTATGCATGTAATTTGCATGTTTGTGTATGCACTCAAGAACACATACATGAAAAGTCTTGATAGCCCTGTTTGTCATCTTGTCATAGGTCAGGCTTGATAAGGTTGAAAGGTTACTTTCTACTGGTTTTTACAGTGAAACAGTAGTACTTTTTCAGGCTTTGTATCTGGAATAGGAAATTCAGGATCTGAAGAACACATCTGCAAGGACCAATACTGCTCCAATTTTTCTGCTTCTCACAGCAGGAATTTTTGTTAGAAGTCGCCCTTTAAAGTCAATCCCAGTGCAATGCTACAATTCTCTGATGAATTGCATACAGCATCACTGTGCTACAAAATATTTCACATGGAATGTATTTTCTGAGCAGTAATTATCTGTCAGACATGCACTATCCAGAATAAAGTTGGGGAGAATTCTCTGGTGCCCACAACAAGATAGAAAAGATTATAGAAAATTGCTGGAAATTTATAATCACTATAATAATTGTTGCGTGTGCTTGTGTTTGATGTTATACACTCCTACAACGTAAAGAAAAAACACAGCCTGATTGCCTTCAGCTTGTCCTAGAAGAAGCTCTGAAAAGGATGATTGTGTGGTTAATAAAATGCCTAGGTTATGGTTTATGATCTTGTGTGCTTGCATGTTTATATGTAGATAATGCTTGAATGTCTTGAGCTATCAGGTGAGACTTAGATCATGAGGCTCTAACACTGGGCAGCTGCCCTTGTCAGTGCTGGGCTCAGCTCGAGGTCTGAACTCTGTCTGTGGGTTTCTTGTTCCACAGCACAAACTGGATGTTGCCTACATATTTGGCTAGTGCTCTTGCAGGGGCACAAGGATAGACCCAAGCACTTCCTGCTGCAACATACAGGATTCTCATACCACTGTAATGGTTGTGTTCGAAGTCAGCTTAACCAGATGGTGACACTGGCAGGCTGTGTGTTTGAGAAAATTACACTGCAACACCCATAATGCTAAAGGAAGTTACATAAGGAAACACTGAAGACATAAACCCGATTGGTTCTGGTGGTACAAAATGTGTTCAAGACCCTTACTAGGCATGTCATTGTTGGGTTAAGCTTCTCCATGATGGAACTGCAACTGAAAAGGGGGATTGTGCCTTGCTGTCGGGAACATGTCTTTCCTACCAAAATTAGAAATTACTTGGCAAGTGAGATAAGCTTGTGGATCTGGTTGAAAACTGTGCCTTCAAGAAAGAAATATTGGCCTTCAGTAAGATCAGAGAGTTAATGTCTCACAGCTGAGGGACTCCTACAAATAAATGTACAAACGCATGGCAAGCTTGAGCAGCTGGATAGCACAGGAGAAGCAGAATTGCTTCTTTTAACAGCAACAGGGCCTAAGATGAGCTCAGGGTGGCACTGAAACCACACCCTCACTCAGGATTAACTCAGCACTGCTCCTGACTGTCAGGGGACAATGGAGCACCTGGAAAGGAATAGCTACTGGCCTGTTTCATAAGGAATCTTTGTTTTGGGTTGAAAAAGTCTTAAAGAAGCCACAGACAATTTATACCTCTGCATTTCCTAGTTGAATTGAATGTGACTCTCATTAACTGAATGATTTTTTGGTTTGCTGTTGGCTTTTTGATTTGCCGATGATTTGTTGTTGTTGTTGTTTTGGGGTTTTTTGTGTTTGGTTGTTTTGTTTTGTTTTTGTTGTTGTTTGGGGTTTTTTTGGGGTTTCTTTGGGGTGTTGTGGTTTTTTTCCTATTATAGATGGGAACATTTGCAGACTGGCTTCAAGTCCTCTGAGGTACTAGTAGTCTTTATGAAAATTTTCACTAAACTGGTACCAGTGCATGCTTGTTATTGAAGGAAAACAAAGGAGGGAAAGTAAATGAACATTAGATCTACGCCCTCCCAGCAGCTGTCACAGCTCAAACTCCCATTTAAAATTATCTGAGCATATATTTTTTGTGGAGCTGATGTCTTGCTTTATGACCTCTGCCTGCCTGGTCCCAGAGAGTTATTATGGATATCTATCACATAAAATTTCTCCATTTACCTTGTGGTGAACAGCATTGAACAAAAATAACTTTGTCTCTGCCTAAGTAACAATATGAAACAGTTTCTCTTTCTTCACTGAAGACAAGCTTGTTAAAAACATTATTTTTTATATTATTAGCACTTGTTTTGGTACCTAAAATACCTTGGGAAAGGAAGGATTTCATGGTTTTCTAAAAGCTGTACTCAGAGCAGTTGTCAGAAGTAAACTGATTCATAATCAATGTTGCCAGGAAGGCATGCTTGAGGCAAAGGAAGTATGTGGGCAGAGGAGTAAAGTAAGTCCATTAAAGGAAATAACAGCTGCCTTAATATATAGGAGTTGCTGGTAATAAATACCAATAGTATGAAATTTAGATCAATTATAAAAATTAAATTTATTACTATGATAACTGATGCGTGATTCTTTTTTTCTCCTTTTTCTCCTCCCTTCCATACCATAAGGTACCCAAAAAGGACCTAGATCACATGATGGAGATATTCCAGCTACTGCCACTAGGGGATCATTTTCCAGTTTTCCCAAATGTTCCATGTTTCTCAACTTCAGAAAATCTTCAAATCAAGAGTCAAATTGTATATTTACTAAGAATTTTGTTCATTTTCAAGATACACCAAAAAGAATGAGCCAGACCATTTTAATAGATTAGGAAACCCTTAGGAAAAAAAAAATTGCTTATATTTTTACTTTGGGGTAATTCTATTCTCTGCCAGATTAGTATAGGACATCTGCCAACAAATTTACCTGTAAAATAACTCCCAGACCTACAAACCTATGAGGTCAATTCTGCAATGAAGTGATTATAGGCCTCCACTATAGAATCAACCTGCAAAGTAGCTGTGGTCAGCCAGCTGCACAAACCTCCAGCTCAGACCAGGGTTATGTCCATCCCTCATACTGTGCTGAGTCCATCAAGGCCTGGGCAGTAACACCCGGCTCTTGAGAGACATTCTGTACTCATGAATAGCAGAAGTACTTTCATAATAAAATGTAGCTGGCAAGCTTGGATAGTATTGCCATTCTCATTTGACAGGTGGAGTAACAGATGTGGAGAGGTTATGTGGTTTATTGAAGATAAAGTTGGTGGCAGAGCTGAAAGTATTTCAGGAAGATTAATCCTCATGACCTTGATCTAAGTGATACTCTTTGGAAGGCATCTCACACCTGCTTTTTTGTGTAATAGAGATAATTAATTACAGGAAAGGAGAAGCATAAGAAATGGTAAATTACGAGAACAGGGCTAAAATCATTAATAAAACATAGGACACTTAGTGCTGAGAGATCGCTATGTTGAGTAAACTGGGAGAATGAACACTACTAGTTCTGGCTTCTGCAAACAGAATTTGTTAAATTAAAAACTGGCACAAGTCATCTTCTGCTGCATTTCCAGATATGGGCTTAGTTTCCCCAGGGCTGTCCTCCATGTATTCATGTTTTAAATCATATAAACTATGACTTCCTGGAAATAAAAATAGCTTTGTTAAACTTAGAGTTTTAATAAAGTACGTCAGATTACATGAGAGAGGAAAAGTATTTCTTTGCATAATAAAAGCTTCTGGCTAGTAACAAGACATTTTAAGACTTAAAACATTTGCATCATCCTGAGCCTCCCGTCATGTTCAGCAGTTCAGTTCTGAATGAAGCAAATGCTTCTTCTTGCCACAATTAATTTTCTCCTCATACTGAAGTTTAAAATAACAATAAAACACTAAACTCTTAATCTGAATTGTTCTAACAGACAGAGAAGTGAAACAACATAGAGCAGTATCAGCATTTTGTATTTTTTTTCTCCATACACAGCAGGACATCAATCTGCATTCAAATGTGTGAACAGTCTTACTGAAAGCAATCTAAGTAGTCCCATACTAGGAGATAAAGAAGAAGAATATTCCTTTTTAGGTTGTGAGGTAGATTGCCATTCCAGAGTTATCCACAGGCAATCTGTTAGGCTAAATTGGAGCTTCTGGAGGTGGACTACCAGGTCATGTAGGCAGCATTTAACTGCTGGGCTACCTGCACTCCCTTCAGAACAGGCACACTGAGTGCAAGCAGCACAAAGCTAGAGCACAGTGACAGGCAGTGTCAGACATGGGTGCCTCAGCATTTTCAGATTTGTTAAATGAATGAGACAACTTGTCTGTATGAAATTTGACGTGGATGTGTGAAGGGCCAAGGCCTGCCTTAGCAATATAATTGTTATTGCAATTATATTTTCAGGGAAAAAACTAAAACGGAAAGCTAAATCCTACAAATATCTCCTGAGACTCAAACATAAGCAACATACTATACCATCTTTCTGAGTTTGTTTGCAGGTCTGAATCACAGAGGATTGCTTGCATTGCATTTTGTCTGTTCACCACAACATGTGTTTCAGGCAAGTTAGGGAATTTGTTTTTATTCTTGTTCTCTGGTTAACAGATATGGGGACCCTTTGCATCATC
This sequence comes from Phylloscopus whistleri, assembly GCA_017589585.1. Lineage (NCBI taxonomy): Eukaryota > Metazoa > Chordata > Aves > Passeriformes > Phylloscopidae > Phylloscopus > Phylloscopus whistleri. Next base: position 9,506,277 of record JADMLD010000758.1, on the reverse strand, counting down.
AAAGAATGGATGTTCATTCAGTCTAACCCAGTCAAAATCACAAGCCATGGAGATTATTCCCCTTGCTGAAGAGGATACTGAGGGAAGGGCCCTTCTTCCATGGGTCCTTCTTCTTTCAGTTCTCCCTGCCAGTAGCACTCTTTCTTTCATTTCTGCATTGCTGCAAGAGGTTTATAACTGTTGGCAATTGCAAACCCACTTCACCAAAGACAGCAGAGTGAAGTGACAACTGGGAGAGATGTGTAGGAGAAGCAGCAGCTAAGAACACAGCTTTCTATAGCACCCTGCTGCCAGCCTGAGGAGACATTACAGAGCTATTCACAACATTTTCTGCAGTAGTTATTTTATCTGGGATAATAGAAGCACAAAATGAGAAAAAGTCATCTTACAGAATTAGCAGCCTTGCAGTATTGGCATATTGTGACTATATAAAGACAGCAATCACTGAAGTTGCTTTAGTTGTTTCTCTCCAGATAGCAGCATTGGCAATGACTCAAAAATACAATATGAATTGCAGCAGAACCACTGATACAAAAGGGAATAAACAAGAACAATGGGGATGTTTTTAATCAACCACTTGGTCTGTTACAGACGGTTTTAAAAGGTTATTTTTACGATTTCTTTGTATTTACACACTGTTATTTGCAAACGTGCTCCTGCTAGTACATACCATTCACTCAGTTTGAAAGGCTTTGAAAGGCACTTTTCTATTTTTTTATATCCTCACAGGAGTATGGAGTTAAGCCTCATGGAAATGGTTCTTTCTCTCTGTCAACCATGCATGCGTGCACATGGATTAGATCTAAATATTTATTAATTCTCTGTAGAGAATATAAATACAGCAATCAAACAGTCCTTGTACGGCCAGGGTCCGGCAGTCTAACATTTCTGAGCAATATTGAAGTGAAATATTATATGCATAGCTGTTCAATTTACATCTTTTATTGTACATCAGTGAATTCAGGTGGCCTAAGTCAGTCTTTATGGCACTCTACTATATTTTGAGATCTCTGTGTCATAATACATTTATCTGAAAATTAAACAAGAATATATAAAATAAGTTTTCTTTTTGTACTGACAAATGAGGATGTTTGATGCAGAGGTAGCTTTGTAGAAGGGAAGTAGTTAGTAGAAGGGAGGGAAGAATTTATAGCTTCAAGATGAGGGTTTGGGGTTGTGTGTATGTGTTTGTATTCTTTTTAAGTCTCATTTGAGAGAAGGGGTAATAGGAAATTTGTAAAGAAAGACCAGAGCATATTTAGGTATTCTGTTCCTGCACCAGATTGTCCAGGCATAATAAACAAAATACAACCCCAAGTCTCTAATTTGATACTTTGAAAGTTCCTCGTTCTCTTTTTTTCTCAAGGTAGACAACTATTCTGCTATTAAAGTTCCTTTAAAACTACCAAATCTTAAACCAGTTCCCATTGATGTAAATGGAAATTGTTAAATTGACTTCACTGGGAACAGAAATAGGCCTTTAGGATATATCCTTCCATTATTATTTATTTCCTTTTATTTTGTCACATTATGTCGTCATAAGTACATCTCCATTCTTGAGGAAATGGCATAGGATATAAAGAATTTCATTTCCCAGGAAAGCTCACATTATTTTCCAAATTTAGAATGAGTTGGGGGAAAAAACTTGGAGAAGCCCTCCAAATCTGTCCTGTAACCCAAATGAGTTAGTAAAAATTCTTTTCATTTAAACACCCATTAACATATGCTAGATATTAAACTTGATTTACCCCTGCAAATATAAAGTATCTTGCAATACCAATCTGTAAACTTTTGCTAGAGTTTAGAATTATTTTTTTTTTGTCAAAAAATCCCAACCTTTTCTGAGTGGTGTGAATTTGCTGGTGTAACATTACACAGAAAGCTTTGGCAACTATGTGGAACAGGTTTGAGCAGCATTTGTTGCCAGCAACATGTCTTTGCTGTTGTTGCCACTTGTTTTCTGCATTACTGAAGTTGCTCTAGCACTGGCAGCATTCAGGTTGAAAAATATCTTTAAACGAAAGCTTAATGCCTGAGAGGATTTAAATAGTTTTTGAGCATGATCCCACTTTGCATGGGTAAATTGGGCTATTTCCCAGCAAGACTGTGGTTTAGAGATCTGGTTATCAGCACTTGAAGTGCTATGGGGACAGGGCCTCAAAATTGAACCACAATATATAACAAGATGCTGACAAAACTGTGAACACTGGGGGTGGGAGTTAGGAAGCAGAACACCATTCCCAGTCTTACTCTCACAACTCCCTTCCTTTTGGTGTCCTATACATCCTCTTCTTCCTAATAAAGCCCTTAACAACCTGTGTGATACCCTGTGATACCCTGTGTGACACCCTCGCTCCCGGACAGGGCAATGCAGCGCGTTAACAACGAGGTTGTCACAGCTGGCTCTGGTTTTGCCCCACAGGCAGGCTGCAATACCCTTGGTGAAGCAAGTGGTGATTAACTTGTTTCCAAGTTTGTATTTGGATCTGCAGGGCTAGAGAAACAGAAACCAAAAGGGAAGGAATCACATGGCACATGTGTTCAACAAAGCACCAGAGTAGACACTGACTTTCCAAAATTACACATCCTTATATCCTCCAGGATACAGTCCTATTTAGGTGTCATTGCCATGTATGGCTCAGCTGTGGGCTGTTTGAGGAAAAGGCCTTTTACAATTTCAGTCAGATTCAGCGCAGAAATCCTTGGAATGTTTTCCTAAACATATAAATGAGTGGGATATTCTACATAGCTGTTCCCTGTCGCTGTCCTCCACATTTTCTTTATGACTCTTCTTATTTAACTTTACTTTGGTTTGGTTTTGGTTTGGGTTTCTTATGTGCACTGTAATCAGTCTCTTTGTCAGGGATTTTTAAAGTGGAAACACAATTCACCGAGAATTTGCTCGGACTGTTTTGGGGAGGTTAAAAAAAGTATCATTTGTACTATTTCGCAAAGGGTAGCCTGTAAAACTGCTGAACCCGGTCTGGTAGAATACCTAACTGGTATTCATACACTACTGCTATGTTTAAAAAATGAACCATACGGGATTGAATAGCTGAAATCTACTTGGACACAATGAAAATTCTATTGCTTTTTAAAATATGAGATGTTCCTGAAGTAGTTGTAAATTTCAATGGGAGTGCAATAGCCGGACCACCACCCAGATCTAATTTGGAATGTGAATTACATTTACTATCCATTTAAAGCATAGATTGTTTTTACGTTTGTTCACCCAGTCTTACACAGTGCCAGTTTTTCCTTTGCAGTTACTCAGAGTCCACCAAGCTCTACTCAAATTGCTAATTAGCAGGAGCTGAATGCTTCTATTTGAAGGGGAAAATCAGGTGTGCATTCCTTCACTTTTTTTTTTTTTCACAGAAACTTAATTGCATGTTAGTGTGGTTGTTTCATTACTTTCACCTCAAATATTTTCTTTAAACAGTTCCAGAACAAGATGGAGGTAAGAGTTCTGTGAGAAAAGTTGTGAAGTCTGAATGTTCCAAGATTTCTCTGAGTGAATGGAAGTGAAGATGTTTCTCAGCACCGCAATCATCTCCTGCTGTGCTACTGTTCATGTCCCACAAAAAAAAGGAGGTTTCAGGAATACTTGCAATACAACAGAGAGTAATACATGTCAGCTAAAACATGCCATTTAAAGTGTTAATAAATACATAATAAAACATATTTAAAGTATTGTCTTACTGAATGAACACCTGATACAAATACCACTGCAGTAGGAAGGAAGCTTTGGTCATTTCATTTTCATTACACCAGTACTAATCTACTGCACTGCATCTGGTGTTGGCTGCCAGGTAGAACCCTGAAGATATAGCAGCAAACTGCTTCCACTGAGTGCTCATACTTCTGAAACCCACTTCAGGTATTTCTCAGGAAGGCGTAATTGATTATCTTTTAGTTTGCAATGTACCAATTAATTCAAATAGCTGAACTTTTCCCAAGGTATTAAATCCCCTTAGTTTAGAAATATGTTTGTATTTTCTTTTGTTTTTCAAAATACTAAGATTGTACTTAATTCAGGTTAAATATCATGATGCTCTGATATGTTAGACAGAAATGTTGCTACTGAGAGCTCAGCAGTTACATCTGAGGAAAGCTTCCCATGTTTTGCATGGTTTTCTGACAAAAGGAAATAAATTAAGATTAACTATATAGTAAAGGGAAAGAAAACCATTGATTAAATTATGTCTTCTCAACTTTGTACCATAGGGGAGAAAAGGCAGTCACTCAACACACAGAGGAAATAGAGTTTAACAGAATATTTGGATTACAATGTGATTAGATGGCAGATTTTATTGCCACTATATATATTGCTAAAGGCATAAAGGTGGAAAAAATGTATTCTGGCTGCCTGTGGTGAGTGAGATTTTCATCATGTTGGTTGGGTAATTGGGTAGACCTATTTTCTAGGCCAATTCTCCCAAACGCATAAATGTGAAAATAAGAGAGTTTTTTACAGCTATTTTCCTCTTACTCTATTGAGTCTCTTTCTCAGTTTTGAGCTTGAGGGTTTTTGTTTGTTTGTTTGTTTGTTTGGGGTTTTTGTTTGTTTTGTTGTTTGTTTGGTTTTTTTCTTTTTGTGTCTGCATAAGTTAGGTTCTTCTTACCTAAGTTCAAATTGTACATGCTGTACCTACCTGTGTGTTTATCATAAAAGCTAAAATCACAGATTTGTAGACTCTATGATTTTCAGCTACTTAAAGAGGTAGCTCAAAAGATAAGAGAAATACTGTCCAGGAGATGGAAACCAACAGAATCTTTCTCCCTTTATTAGCCTGTGGACAAATTACACGGCAGGGACTTCCTGAATGACTCCTCTACACTAAGTACTTCAGTCATCTGACTTTTTATCACACGCCAAGGAATCAATCACAGGATAGAAAATTTAAGAAACTAGCATACATGGGTTACAGAATTCATGGAATTTGATACTGTTCTCTTATTGATAGTCCATCCTAGTCATATTTCAACCTATATGCATACTTTTGTCTTCTTTTGTAGTTTTAGCACAGACTGAGATATCTCTTCCCTTTGTAAATCTGAGACTAGCATTCAGAATGGATACTAACATCCATTTCAGCTTCAGGAAAATATACTCCTACACCATTGTCAATGTTATTTGCTATCAGTGGGCTTGTTTGGTTCAGGAATGGAAAGGCAGGTGTTTGGGCGCAGGCCTATGCAGACATCCATGCCCTGTTGTGGCAAATTCTGTCTGTCTGGCAGTGCAGCTGGACGTGCAAAACTGCACCTTCCCCAAGAATGAATCAGTGAGGCTGATGGCACGACGATAAAAAACTTCTGTAACCTCACACACACATTTTCTGGGGCGTGAATAGCAGCTGAATTTAATTCTTGAGGTGACTTCTTATATATTCTGGCTTGACCTGAGAGTTTTCCAAAAGACTCACAACTCTGCTAGCAGTTAGTGGGATTCTTGTTATAGGAAAAACTCAGTATGGTTTTCCAAGCACATCAGCTAGTTCTGCTATGAGCCCCACCTCTTTTGACCAGTACTGTGAACGTGAAATAAACACCTGTACTCATCACTGTCTGACATCCCAGCTGCAAGTTCAAAGCATATGCTTCAGGCTTACAGTCACTGTTCAGATGCTGAGGGCGGTTGTTTTCTTCTCATGAATATGAATATCCTGTTCAAAATAAATATTGGCAATCTGTGGTGGCCTAGGACTGAAAACAATTCCGAATTAATCTAGCAGGTTGTCAAGAGATCAAAAATACCAACAGCATATGAGCTGATGCAACTTACTGCTAGTTACATAAACCAGGAAGGCATCTTAATGGAGTGATTGATTGCACAGCAAATGCTACTGCAAGAAGCTTTTAGAGTTAACCCATCATATTAGGTTACCTTTCCATTAGCTGAGTAAGATTCTATTCACTTGCCTAACATTAAACAATTAAATTTAACTAGCTACAATAAACAGTGTAGGAGAAGAAAAAGAAAATCAAATTAAAAGATACACTGTATTTTATAAGGTGGAACTGAACATGAAAGCCCCTGGTATAAAGTAAAAGTACCCAAACAGCCCTCTGTTAAGACCTGAATTTTTTACAAGGAGGAAAAAATTGGTCTCACTGAAGACAGGTATGTCTTCCACTAAGTTTTAAGGCCAGGATCAGACTGAGGTACTTCCCTGCATTTAAGAACCAGGGAACACTTAATGGATATGACAGAATTCACCTTACAAGCACAAAATACCCCTGACACTGGATATACCATCCTATTTTAGTTTTTCGAAATCAGAAATAGAATCATTCTGAATGTACAGGGATTGCTGGTTTTCTTTTGATGTTCCTTTCGTTTTGATGATGGGGCAAAATGGGTTTAAACAGCTTGAAGGAAAAAAAAAGCAAGGGAGGTTTATATTGCTATTAGATGAAGGTTTACCAACTTGTCATTAATCCTCAGTTACACTGAGTTGGTTTATTGCAGGGACAGGTAGATTAATTGTGGTTAGAATGTGAGTACACCTGGTTTGCCATTCAGAACAAGGTTGATGCAGATGCATTAAAAAGAAAAACCTAAATGAGTACAAGCCTTTAGTGGAAATGGCAATTAAACAAGAAAAAAGTGTAGCAGGAAAGAACTGAACCAATGTCAGCTTTCAAAAAGTGCTGGCTGGATGCTAAAAAGTCAGAGAACTTCTTACCAGACAAATAAAAGTTTCCTTGTAAAATACTTGAACCTAGCTAGCAGCACTAATGAGATAAGTCTGTAAAACTCTATGCCATTAGCAAGGCCCTAGGAATATTAACAGAAACAGCAAGAAAAATTAGATGTTACAAAGGTTTCCCGAGTGTTTACTCCCATTCCCAGACCATCCTACCTGTTTTCATAGTAGCATGTTGCAAAGCCTGTAAAATGCAAAGCCTGCCTTTTACTGTGCCTAATGGAATGCCCCCAATCTCTGATTAACCCAGCAAAACTGTATTTTCATAAACAGGAAACCAAAATCCCTAGAGCTTCAGTAATAATAATGATTTTTAAAAGCATGGAGTTATTTATCACTTGTATCACAATAGCAAGTAGAGAAGCCAAACAAATTTCGGGTTGCAATGTGCAAACATAGAAATATGCAATCTAAACAGACATCAGAGAAATCACAGAAATATGCAACCTAAACAGACCAGACAGCCAGAGGGTGAGAGAGGAAACAAAGATGCATGCTAAATAATTAAAAACTTCCAAAGCCAGAATAAAAACCAAAGGAAGTTACAGAAAATACATCAGAAACCTAATTACCATCAGAGTTCTTGCAAGTATAAAAATTACTAATGTTTATGGAGTTTCATTTCTGTCAGAAAAAAAGGACAATGAATGAAGGTATGGAGATACTTAATTCCAGGCTCATAATAAAGCAACTGTATCACTGCAGCTACTTAGCGAAGTTCCTTTCTGATAGAAACAGTACTATTATCTGAGAAAATCCCATTGGATTTCCATTTGGTAAGTTTCTTTTGTTTAAGGATCTTCGTTTTATCATGCAGAAAATCTCTGAGCCACTTTGCCAAATTCAGGTCTTTACATGTTGAATGAGAAGTTACTGAGTCAAGAGGACACACATTCTTTTCCATTCTCCCCACAATATTTTGGTGAGTGGTAGATCTGCCTTACAGTACTTGATGAAAGAGCACCTCAGCTTGTGTTTCAGGTCTCTGGATCTAATTCAGAAAAAGACATATACTACCTATAAAACCTTAAGGTAACACACATGGCACATCAGTTTCCGCATGGGTAACATACAGATTAAGAGTTTGCTGGGACTTCACAGCACATTTAAACAGAGGTTGAACAAAAGATTGTCAGAATTCTTAGCATAAACCAACTGCATAGCTAGTATTTGATGTACATTGCCACATATAGAGCAGAATTGCTAATTTTAGTATCACCATGACTACTGATCACTCTCTGCAAATACTTATAAACTTTTATAGTGCTTTAAACAAGTCTATGTGCTTTTAGTAATTTTCCTTAGTACGACTGAGTCTCCTTTCTCATTCCACACAGTAAAAATTAGCTATTTTCCAATTTTGCCAGTTCTTCTCATACAGCATCTTATCAGCTAGGCTTTTCTCTGAGTTCAACAGCTCCCTGATGGTAAATGTGCAGTGAAGGTGCAAGTAAGGTGTCCCTCAACAACTGCACATTGCTTGCAAGATCTACAGTGAATGGCTAAATACTCAAAGCCTCCCTTAATACCCTTCTTCAAATTTAATTGTTGTGCATTTGATGAATCCTTCTCTCTGGTCTTTTTTCCTATGCTTTTGCCAAACTGCAGAAACTTAGATGACTTTTTTAAATGAGCAGTGTAAGTGGGTTTGAAGCTCTGTATTACTGGAAAGAAGCCAACATCTACAACAGCCAAGACTGTCCTAATAAAGAGAGAGCACCTAAGAGATAACTGGCTTACGGCCTTTGTGATGCTCAAAGACTTGATCCAACTCCTCATCTCAGAAGAGATGAAGGAGTGGAGTGAGTATGCCTTGAACCAAATTGCTCTCGGGTTTGGGAGCAGGAAGTCAGTAAATACTTTAATACATGAAAGTCAATTAACTGTACTCAAGTCCTATGTCCAGCTAAAGAGAGACATATTTTCTCAGCTGCCAAAACCCCAAGAGAGGCCTAGAATTTCCCATTTTCTGTCTCTGACACAAGCCACTCACTGAGACCAGTGTAAAGAGTGAATTACAAAAATATCAAAATGGAATGCAAAAGACAAATTAAAACAATCTAGATGTACAATCATTCTGGGATCAGATTTTTAAAAACTTAGATACAGCAAGCTGTGGGTCATAGATGACTGCTTTTGTTGCAAGTGCAACAAAAAGAAAATGTCTTCATTTATAAATGAAGCCCATTCACTGGGCTGAACTCCCCTTAAAACTGGCAGCTGTGACTGGAGTCTCCTTCTGCATTGGCCTCGAACAGACCCTTGGAATCGACCGAGCAATCAGAGCGTAACACATTGCCTCTTGTTAGCTGAGCCACATTAACAGGCCGCATTTCTGGTTCCTTGCCTCTGGCCACTGCAAAATAATGCAAGTTTGCCTAGGCTGCCATCATGAATCACAGAATCACCAATCACTTGGTTTGGAAAAGATCTCCAACATCATCGAGTCCAACCTTTGATTGATCACCACCTTGTCAACTACACCATGGCACTGAGCACCACTCCCAGTGGCTTCCTGAACATCTCCAGGCATGGTAACTCTACTACCTCCCTGAGCAGTACATTCCAATGTTTAACAACCCTTTCCCTAAAAAGATTCCTTATGAAGCTATGAGGGTAGACACTTGCCACAGGTGAGAAATGCAGGTATGGTCAGCTAATGCAACTCAGTGAATTGCACCACTTCACCACTTTTAATTGCTGGTACATACCTTCACTGACATGTATATGGCTACACCAGAAATGGAGTAATCCTGCTGTATTCACCAGCATTATTATTCACCCACACATTACTATTCACTCACAGTTAGCATGTGCATTATATTGCTCATTAGAAAAAGCAGACAACACATTTTTAAATTTGTAATTATAAGCTAATTTTTCCCTTTTAAAATCAATCTTTTCTTTTTTTCACAGACATCATCAATCCCAGTAATGACAGATTTTTCTATCTGTTTTGTTTGGCATCTTAACTAGCAAACATTCTGGACTACAGAGTGGGAATAATGTCATTACCATGAAAGGTTCATATAAATGTTGAGTTATTTCTGCCTGACCATTTCTTTCAGGCTTTGGCATGAGGCCCTCAGGACAGCAGGAGAGGAAGAGGTTTCTGAAAGATAAAGTTCTTGCCTATCTTTGGATACAGGAGAATTAATTAATAAAAGCAGTCAGTAATACGGGCAAGACTGCCACTGAAGAAAGAAATTGTCAGTATTTAATCAGAAGGACACAAGAGAGATATTTGGAAAGTAGTAAAGGCACCACAACTGCACTTTTGAGAAACTAACCATAATAAATCAGAATAATCAGTTGGTCAGAGCATGTTTGTCCAACACAGTTCAATCTTCTGAAGGCTTGAGCTCACTTGCAAGCACGGCTGGCTATATACACAGCTTGTTCTCACACACAACATGATTAGTACTTAGTTAGTAGCAATGGCAGCTGAATCCATACCATTGCTGCCAGAAGATGCCTGGCACATGACTGTCCTCTGACAAGCATCTGGCATATGCTTTCACAGTGCAGATGAATCTTCTGCCACTAGACCTGGTTTGAAGGGGTTGGCTTCTTACAGGTTCATGCTGCTGGCTACACAATGTCACTTTGGGCACACCAGTGTCTGTTGAGACACATGACAGCGGAGAGGCCTGAAACTCTGAAATGGTACCAGAAGCATCTGAAACAGATGACTGTGGATGCACTTGACATAAATTTGTTCCTTGAGAGGAATTGCTTGGGGAACAGTTGAAACTGTGTGTTATCACAGTACTTGATGAAAATGTCACAACTCTTTAGAATATAATGGTACTAATAATGTGGACAGTCCTTCAGGATGCCTACCATTACCGGGTTAGCAGTTTTGGCCAAAGATTTTTATGATGTTTCTGCAATTCACCTGCTCCTGCATGAAATGTAACCAAGAAAAACTGGAAGTTCTTACATCACAAACCTTAAATGTACAATATTGAAACATTGCATGGTGTTCCCCTTATTACTTCATAGCATATAAAACCAGATATTTCTGCTGATGTTTTATGTGTAAAAATGCTTACTCTCAACATTTCCATGTAAGTACCCACTATTTTCTGCGCAAATTCAACAAAATGTCTTTTAGCATGTCTTTTTCAACACTACTTTGCTATTTCTCACAATAGTTTTTCATGACTGGAGTCCTGAGAAACAGAGCTTGGGAAAGAAAATGAATTTGTGGTTTTAAACTAACTGGATCTGCACCAAAATTCTGGATTAATTTTCTGGTTCTACCACATACTATATATATATGGCCTGAGGCAAGGTATACTGTCTCTTTATGCTTCTATTTCTCATCTTGAAAGCAGGGATAATAATAGTTTCTCTACGTAAGAGGATTCTTGTGAAGTAAAATCCATGAAGAGTAATGATGATTTTCAGCACAATGGAAATAACAATTGCAGCTGTTCTTTGCAGGTATAAAATAAGGCCAAGTGCCATGTCCTGCACTTGGGTCTCAGCAAACCCATGCAGCACTACAGGGGAGGAGTGGTTTGAGAGCTGCTCAGCAAGAAGGGACTTGGGGGTGCTCGTTGAGAGCCAGCTCAGTGTGAGCCAGCGTGTGCCCAATGGCATCTTGGCCTGAACCAGGAATAGCGTGGCCAGCAGGACAAGAGGAGTGATCATCCTCCTGTACTTGGCACTGCTGAGGCTGCACCTCGAGTCTGGTTCTGGACCCACTCACTTGAAAAAGGACATTAAGGTGCTGGAAGAAAGGGCAACAAGACTTACTAAAGGACTAAAAAGCATGTCTTATAAGGAGTTGCTGAGGTAACTGGGTTTGTTTAGTCACAAGAAGAGGAGGCCCAGGGGAGACCTCATTATACTCTATAAGTCCCTGAAAAGAGGTTGCAGTGAGGTAGGGGTTGGTCTCTTCTACTGCCTGCAGCGATAGGAGCAGAGGAAATGGCCTTCAGCTGAGACAGGAGAATGAGATTATTTATTAGAAATATTTTTTCACTGTTAGGGCATGTCAGGCATTGGAACAGATTGTCCTGGGAGGTGGTGGAGTCACCATCTCTTGAAGTTGATTAAGAGGTGGATTTGGTGCTGGATGATGTGGGTTAGTAGTTTAGGGGTTATAGTGGTAGTGCTGGTTGATGGTTGGACTTGGCAATCTTAAAGATCTCACAACCTTGATGATTCTAGGGTTCTAAATAAGGGTGTTCATCTAAACACACGCAGCAGAAACATCTGCAGGGCACTGAGGTGAAACTGGTTTTCAGTGACTGGCTCTTGAAGAGAAGAGCCAGGGCAGTGTCAGGGCATGCCTGATGGAGGCGCTTCTCACGCTATGTCCTTCTGAAGGAAATTACACATAAGTATATTAGGGGGCACAAAGCCCTCTTAGAAAAATATCCAAAATTGTAAAATACAGTCTGGAGAAATAATTAATCAGAAACATGTTGACAAAAAAAATTATATATATATATATATAGCCACATTTTTTCACTTTAACTCTTGCCACTGAACCACGGATGATGTGCAAAACCAGGAAAAGTCATGCAGAGGAGAGACGGCAACCTAAGTCTCTCTGTAAAGAACCATGGCTTGACAGCAACACGGTGTCACTGGGTATAGCTTCCAGCCATACTTCTGCACTCAGCAAGGAATACCTGATATTGCATGTTCATCGTGTTTCATATTTGAGTCATGCTTGCCACCTTCAGCATCTTCCCCTTATTTTTGACTTCCAAATACAATGTATGATCTGTCGGAATGGAGCGGAGATAGCTCTCCGAGAGTCCCAGTGGCACCATACCTATTTTGAATCAGGCTACAGGTGTGGAGCACCCACGATGACTCACCACCTCTCTCACAGAAACTGCTGGGGGAACGGGGGACGTGGATGCAGAAATTTTACCAACACGTAGAGTGGGCTTGCTGCTGTCAGCAGCTGGGGGTCAGAAGACAAATACCCTTCTCATTTGCTTGTCCGACCACAAGCACACCAGCTTTCGTGACCTGCTTTCCGCTACTCCTTAAGGCCGTGACGGTGCCAGCACAGTTTGGCTAGCGCACGGTCAGCGCTGGGGTCCCAGCGATGGGCAGCGAGTCCCGGGCGCTGGGAGCGGGGCGGGCCGGGCAGCGAGCGCTGCGGCGCTGGCGGAGGTTGGACGGCGCGGAGGCGGCGCAGGAGGAGCGGGCGGCACAGCGATAGCGCTGACGGGCAGCGGCAGCCGCTCTTTGTCCCCTCCCCTCCCCGGCGCGCCCAGCCCAGCCGGCAGCGCGGAGCGGAGCGGGCCGGCCTGGGGATTCCCTCCCCGCGCCGCCGAGGTCGCCATCTTCACCCCCGAGCTCGCCTCGGACGCTGCCGGCCGGGCTCCTGGGGAGCCGCCGGGAGCCTGCGCCGCGCCTGCCCGCTGCATGTGACCGGCGGGCGGTAGCGGCCTCCTCCGCGGATCTCGGCTGCGTTCTCCTCCGCCCCCGGAGCGGCGGGGAGGGGGCGCGGGGCGCCCGGCAGCGGGAGACGGAGGTGCCGGGGCGCGGCGGGCACACAAAGGAGCGGGCGCCGCCGTGGGCAGCGGTGAGTGGCGGGGCGGTGCTGCGCGGATCCCCGCTCTCGCCGCCCTTCCCTCTACCTGCGGTGGGCTGGGCTGCGGCCACTGCCTCTCACGGGGGCCCGCTGGGAGCGATGGTGGGGGGAGGGGACCGGGGAGAGGGTGTTCTGTTGCGCCGCCGCCTGGGACCGCCGGTGTTCCCCGCACCGCCAACCCCACCGCCGGGCAGCGGCGAGCGAGGGCCGAGCGAGGTGCCCGGGGGCGGTGGGGCCGGTGCTGGGCGGGGCGATGCGGGGGAGACTCCGGCCGCGCCGCCTCGGGAGCGGGCAGTGCCGCGGGCGCGGCGGGTGATGCTCGGCCGTAATCGCGCTTGGCGCTTGGACAAAGAGGAGCGAGCAACAAATTTTGTGGTGGGCGATTAAAAACAAAACAAAAAAAATGAAGAGGGGTTCGGGTTTCCTGGGTTTTGTGGGTTTTGGTTTTTTGGGGTTTTGTGAGGCTTTTGGGGGGTGGGTTGGGGCTTTTTTTTTTGGTTCTTTTCTAATGCCGTGCGTCTCCGCCCCATCGTCCGAGCGTGCGGCGGGAGGGCAGGTGCCGCGGCAGCGGGGCCTGGGGTCGGGCCGTGCCCGGCACAGGGCGTGGTGCCGCGGCGGCGATGCCGCGACGCCTCCGTCCCTCCCACCCGTGTCCCCGAGCGCCGTGCGGAGCCTGGCGGGGCCGCGGGAGGGGTGTAAGGCCCTCCCGGCGGGGGAAGGAGGGCGCTGGGGTGCAACAGCAGTGACTTTCGTGCTCATCCAGAGAGGTAAATCAGCGCTTAACAGCGGTTATTTGAAGTGTGGCGCTTGTCTGCTGGGGTGAGCGTGGTTTTCGGGCAGTTAGTCCCTGTTGCGTGACCCTGTGCGCTTACCAGAATTGTAACTCTTCCATAGGAGAACGTTCCAGGAGAACGCGAGGCCCTGTGACATTCAACTCTGAAGCTGGATATGCATTTAACTGTAAGTTTTCCTGTTTTGTTTCTGAGCTTGGATTGATGAACGGAGTGATTATTTCATGTCTGCGAGACAAAAACTTGAGGAGTAATTTACGTGAGACGCTAGCCAGGCTTTTTGCATGCCCCTTGCATATCTATGTCCCTCCTATACTGCAATAACTGGTTAAAAAATAGAAAAGTAAAGAAAATCTGGGAGAAAGCGGTGTCTTAAGCACTTGCTTTAGGTATGGTTATGGTGATGGGTCTTACTTAATCCTCTAGGGCTGACAGTCAGCCTTTTAGACTTAAATCAGTGTGTAGGAAATACCTGTAAGTGTAATACTAATGTCTTCCCCTGAATTTGACTGAAATAATTAGATGTTTCTTTTTCCTCGCTCATAAGGCATATTTAATCAAGTATTTTACTTAGGTGATCTGATTAGTAGCAACTTGTCGAAGGTATAAATATATTTCTGAGTTGTTTTTTACTGTGTTAAAATATAGATGCATTTTTGAAAGATGTAATTAAATATTAAAATTCTACTGTAATAATGGGGTTTTTTGAAATGGGGTGAAAGGGACTGTTGTAGATGAAATTGTAGGAAGTGATCAAGCAAACGACTACAACCACTAATGAAATAAGTAGCAGATCAAATAAACAATGAGATAATTCACTGTACAAATTTAGTATATACATAAACTTCATTGTATGTCAATAGCTGCATTACTGCTCTTTTAAATTTGGGTTCTCCCGTTAGCTTGAGTGAGAAGCTGGAACCTGGATATAGCTGTCTGGGCATCTAAAGTGATTTTGCTAACAAGTATGAGTTACTCAATGTTCAGAACACTTCTGGAGAAGTTTCTCCATACCAGAGTTTCTCTAGGCCAGAGTTGTATAGCTTACAAATTATATCATGCAATCCATATAATGTTATATGGCATTTGTGCACCAGAGGAACAAAGACCTCCGGAACTGTTGTTATATGTAGCTTGCTCAGAAATATTACAGTTAAATTATCGTTTATTCTAGGACTGTTTTGCCAAAAAATAATCGTCAATTTACTTGTGCTGTCGTATAACCATACAAAATAAATTTCTTTTGAAACCTGCTAGTAATTCTGACACTGTGAGTGCTTTGGAAGTTCTGTGGTGGCTTGGTGTGCAGTGTGGTGGGCATTCTTGAGGACATGGTGACTGATCACAATAGGGAAAAGACAGTTAGAAGTGTTTCAAGTATCCCATCATGTAAAAAAAAAAAAAAAACCACAAAACAAAGTTGAGTTGATTTAGAAACAGAAAAAGGAGATGAGAATTTGAGTGTGTGTTCCAGATTTCTTTCTGTATATTTTACCGTGCCTTTTTTAACCTGTGTATCAGAGCTTTCATTGTAGTGATAAAATATTAACCCCAAAATGGTTTCAAAAAATCAGATCATGTGCCATGGAGTTCTTACAGTAATCAAGAAGAAGTAAATGTCACATTTCATCTCTTTCCCCAACCAGAAGTTGCTTTTCTAGGAGCGATGATTGTTGGCGATGAAATAGCACTGATCAACAGCTGTTGCTGTAATTGATTGTCCACTATGGAGGAATCCAGGTAACACCCATTAACTTGAGCAAGCTTGCACAAACCCTTAAGATACTCGTGCCAGACCTTTTGACCCCAAGGTGGGGCGTGAAGGGGTTTCTTTTTTTGCCTCTTGAGTTTCTCCACACTAGAATCACAGTACACTATTAGAAAAATACTTTTTCCTTTACACCACTGACAAGGAGAACATATTTCATTCTGTGATATATCTTTGAGGTGGCAGTTTCTTGAAATTCAGGATTTTTTTTTCAGACTATTAGGAATAGCACTGAGATATTTGCTTTACTTAATGTGATTTATAGACCTACCTTTTAGGCATAAAGCATAATGTGAAATTAAATGGCTCAATAATGGAAAAAAACGACCCCAGTGTTGAAGTACTCCCTGAAGACACTGCTCCTGTTGAATTTTTTTGTTGTTACTTTCATTTTCAGTGAACTTAGCTTGACAAATTAAATGTAAACTGAGAATACCATACTGCTAAGGAAGATCTTGTGCCAGAGTGTTTTGCATACTCTGATGTGTTTTGTTTTAGCTCTGGACAGAAACCCACTGGGTTCTGGTCAGTGTCAATGAGTGCTTGGATAGAATTCAAATATGACTTACTTTCACTTTTGAGTGATATACTTTGCCTATTCAAATTAGTTTTCAGCAACTCAGTTGCAGCTCTTGATTGCATTTGACAGCCTGAATCTGGGTAGTGAATAGCAGTTTATCATACAATTCATTAGAGTGATAGATGTTTTTCCTAGGTATGATTCTAGCAAGCATTATAGACTGTTGCCTTACGTAAACATATGTAAACACTTATCTTTGGTCACCGCCTTACCCCTGGGTGTGTGTTTCTCATTCTATGCCTCTGTGTGCGTGTAGATAGAGAAGGAGATGAAGGCTAGTGTGGCCCTTGTTCCTCGTGCCATATTCGTTAATATGTGTTTGTTACTACCATATCTGCTTAATATTAGCCATCTTGTGTCTCCTAGTTCTAATGTTGGCTTTGTACTGTATAGTGAATAAAACAGTTTTAAAGGAACTTAGGGGGTTGTGAAAGTGTTAGTCACTGTTTTTGTACTTTAAAAGCGAGAGAATTGCTTTCTTATATATTCTGAAGTGCTGTAGACAATTGACTGCTGAAGCATGAATGCCTGTTTCCCAATCCAATTTTATCAATGCTGAAAGTATACTTAGTAGGCTTAACATGAAGGAGTTATTTTAGTATTATAGCTGCTGTATTACTTTTGTGTTTTAAGAAAGTGTATATGATGACTGCAAAAATAAATTATTTTCTTTATTTGAATAGGCTAGATGTAGATGTGCTAGAAAAGCAGGCACACCTGTTCATTTCTGTAACCAAGCCTGGAAGTAAAATAAAGGAAAGAGAGGGGGAGGAGGAATGCTGCTCTGAAGGATGCTGGTCTTGAGATGGGTGATTGGATTAATTTTTCTTTAAAGAGCATCAGTTGATGTGAAGCTGATTTTGAGTATTCACAGTCACTTAAAGGTTTCATGTTATTTTGATGAAGCAAGGTTGTCTTGCATGATGAGTGTCTCATTTTATTGTGTGACTAGCAATGATAAGAAATCGTGATGAATTCAAGGAAGAAGCGACCTGAAGCAATTGCATGTGGGTAAGAGAGCAATCAAACAGCTGCACTGAACATGTTTAAGTGGGGGCTTCACATAAAGGACAGATTGAAGAGGCAGTTTAGCAGCAAGAAAGCTCCCTATTAGTAGCAAAGCCAGTGTAGGAAAATTAGACTGGTGAGTGTTCTAGGATAACCCAAGACAGGGTCTTGGCTCAATGCCCATTACGTAGATGGGTAACCCTGCCTGAGGACTCCATTGGTCTTTCTCATATTGAATGTTTTGTGTGTGCTTAGAAGTGGATATGTGAGATGAAACTACTAGATCAGGGGTAGTCATAAGGGAAACGATAGTTTCTGTTGACTGCTTCAGCTTAACTCAAAGCAGTCTTACATATTGTTTGTTGGTATCACATTAACAGAACGGCTTAGGAAGGAGGTGTAAGGAGGAAGACATAAAGTGTCAATGCAGTCATCAGCAGGTTTTGCAGGCTTCTTCCTGGAAACATAACTGAACTGTAGTAACTTCCTCTTTAATTTATTTAGTTTTCTGTCCAGTCAGATTTCCAATATTTGTTGTGAGGGGTCAGAAGGAGAGCTGCTTGTCTGACTCTTGGGTATGTCCTGTGCAGGGCTAAGAAGCTGGACTTGATTATCCTTGGGGGTCCCTTCCAACTCAGCATGTTCTGTGATTCTGTGGTACTTTCTGTCTGCATGTGCACTAGTGCACGAGTGGGGCGTAGGAGAAGCAAGCTACTTATCATCACACTGCTTGAAGAGCTAGGAACTGCTATACAGCTTGCTTCTGTGTCATGGCTAAACTGTATTCAACAAACAACTGGGATGGGTCTCTGTGAGTTGTGTTCAATGGTTTACTTGTTTGGCTCATGTCCAAAGTAGAGATCATATTATAGGCTGACATCTAGTAATGTCAAAGGTCTACTGAGTTGCAGTTACCTGAGCCCTTGATCTGATACCGTAGTTATTAGAAAACAGTTACCTCAGTTCTTCGCTGGACAGGGTTTGAATCCTTGCCCCACCATACATAAGTTGTAACAGAAGTGGGCTGGCCTGTGGTGAGGTTTGTTTACGCCAATGCCTCTGTGTTGGGGAAGAGGTGCGGGAAGAGAAATTGCAGTTCATCTTTATAGAAAGGGAGAAATTTTGATCTAAACAGTGAGGGGCTTGTAATGCTGGGAGAGTATTGCACATGGAGATGACCTCTCTGATCTAATAATTTTTCACAGCTAAACAGTTAGAGTGCTTTGAGTTGCGCTTTAGGCAAGCAGGGATAAAATATTTTAAGTATCTCTAGCCATTTAGGCTAAAAGGGAGAGCTGTTTGTTTTATCAATATATAAATAGTACAAGGGCAAAACTGTGCATGAACCAAGTAACTGATTGCAGACTGCATCATGGTTCTCTAGGTATTTTACTATCTTGTACTTTTTTACAAATTGCTGTACCACTCAACCAGTTTTTTTCTCACTGTATGTGCCTTGAACTTTATCAGTTATTACAAAGAGTTCAAAAATGTTTCTTTAGGAGAACTTTGTTTTCACAGAATAGAAAGTGTGTTGCCACCAAAGCCTCCCCAGTTAAAATCCCAACTGTCCTCATAGAAAAAAATAAATGCGTGCCTTTAGACTGAGGTTTGTGAATTCTGTCTTAAATTTAGTACCTTTTCTGTCCTGAAGTTCTGGCTTATCTTTTATGGGCTTGATATACTTTTCCCATGCTTCATTTTTGAAATGGGACCTTTAATAATTTTTTTTTGTACTCACTCACTGAATTTGGAGACCAACTGTTTAAATCTCATGCAAAAATAGGACTTTTCTAATTTTTAGCTGGCTTCCTTGTCAAAACAGTCACACTGCTTAGTACTGAAATATTATATTCAGAAAGTGTCTTGTTACATTTATTGGTTGCTTTTATCTTACAGCTCATATTCAATAAATCTTGCGCTGTCTGATAACATCTCTTTTAATTGGCCCCATGTGATGCAGCTATTAGCATCAAACACCAGTTGCTAGAGGAATTCCACCTACTCCTTTAAAGCTTCCTGAGAACAATTTTTCACTTGAGCTCAGCTACCTATTTCTTCTCTTAACCCTTCAAGTGAATGGTATCTTCCCCTGGTTTATTTGCACTGAAGTTCTTTTCCTAATAAGCTGAGTTTTCTAAGTTTTTCTGAGTTTTGTTCTGCCTTGATATAGTTAAAAAAACCCTAAAATTGATGTAAGAGTGTAGTTTCAAGTTAAGTAGTCCTGTTCACTTAACTGTATAAACAGATTTTGAGATACATAGAAGCTGTTTCCTCCGGCCAAAATTACCTGTAAGTATTTCAGAAATAGGAGTTTACCCATTTTTTTTTTTTTTTTTGGAGTAGGCATATTCAAGAAGTCAGTGTACAGTAGACTGGAAGAAAGGCTTAAAATGCATATTTTAAGTAACATCTAATTTTTAAGGGGAGGAAGAAGGGAGCAGGGAGTAGTAGTCTTCACTAATTGTGTTATTTTTGGTATTTCATGCACTCCTCGCTCATCTGATTTTTTTTGTTTTGTCCTCAGGCATATGCGAGGAATAATTTGCAGAGGTAATAGAGAACTAAGCTTTGATGCATTCCATTATTTTACTTCTTTTTGGTTGGTTGGTTTTGTCCTATCAAAAATTCATCTTGCATGAATGTTCAGGTGATGTGCTTGCAGTAGGACCGTGTCACTGGTACAGCCAGGGTTTGCTACGTAATCAAGTCTTTATTTCAGTGTTGAAATAGGGACTTTTTTTAAAGGATAAATCTACGTGTGTTCAGCTCTGCTATTTCTTGTAATTGTACGCTGTTTTCTTCTAAGCTGTCTTGTAAATGGCAAAGCCTTGTGACACTCTTCAAAAATGTTTGTTCAACTTGACGCGGCATTGAGGTGAATTTGTAAGGGGCAGTATGTAAGTACGGCCAGTTTCACTCTGTTGTAAAACGTAAAACAAATCCTCTAGGGTCTACTGTACCCAACCTTTCCTGTAAGCTTTTTCTGTAGAAGAACCTCTAAATCCCTGCACTGGTGCCTTTACTTTCCATGAATGATTGTTAAGTGGCACTTTCACTTAGCGCAGGCCTTTCCCTGGAAGTCAGCAGGAGTGGTGACCTCCTTTCAGCTCTAAGCACTGCAGGTCAAACCCTGTCTGTGGTTAAATTAGTGGTGAAGCTTTCACTGAGATCCTAAATTCATGACAATTTAAAGTCTGCAAAGCAAGTTGGCTGCATCTCTGCAACAATGCGTTTGTGAGGGTGATACTGGCCATCAACCAGCAGGTAACAGTCACCGTGGAGTCTTACTCCTTGTACTGCTTCAGTAGAATTGCAGATAGTTGTATTCAGAGGTGCTTACAAACCAAAGTGTGAGCATTAGCAGTTTATTTACAGAAAAATACAGATACTGGAGGTTGTGGTGGTTTTGGTTTTTAACGTATTTGTTATTTGGTTGGGGCACAATTGTCACCTTTGCTCCCAGTCCTTTGTGCTCTTTGTTGTCAGAATATGTGTGTATTCACAGTAAGATGATCCTTATTTCTTAAGATTTTTTAATTATTGTTTAGTTCAGTTGAAAATTGTAATAGATAAGAGGAAACTGCATCAAGAATGATTCCACTTGGGAGAAACTCAGAGCAGGCGCAGACCTATGATAGTCCAAACAAGTGGGCATTTTACTGAAATAAATGTAAATTAAGAATTCCATTAAAGAAAATATGTTGTTCTGAAAGTGACATTTCCACAGATCAGATAGGTACTCCAATATTGACAGAGGTAATGGGTGGTTCTAGATTATGCTTTTTATACTGTATGTATGCTACATCTTTTTCAAATTCTTAAACTTTGTTCTTTTTCTTTCAAGGACAGAAAGTGTGATATGAAAGCTTTGTTGCTTTGTTTCTACTGGTTGAGATCATATTCAGATATATTTGTCAGTGTTCTTCTGTGCAGACATTTTTATCGTACTATTTGTGACTTACTGTCTTTTAAAATGTAACTTGTGTTTGCATCTATTCAAGGATGCTGAGGGCATTTCAAATGCTGTGCTCTTCTGAAATCCCAGGCAGCAAATTTTGCAAATCACCATGGTAATGTGCATGTGGGAGGAAGGCTAGTTGGAATCTGCATTAACAGAATCTGTTAATATTACATATGCTCAGTGGCACTGGCACTGCTTGTTCTTTGACATGTGTGTTCTTTGACTGCATGTGCTTTGCTTAATTAAAAACAAAGTAATATGATGGAATTTAAAGCCCCTATTGTCCGATTTTTAAGCTTTTGTGTGTTTCTCAAACAAATCTACTGAAATAATCAGATGTGGGTTATTGTGGAATCTCCTTTCTGTTCAGAAAATGGCATATGATAATATTGTAAACTAGCAAAGAATCTCCACAATTTCTTTGTTCCCTCTCTGAGAACTTATGGATAGACTTAAAAGTCATTGTGTTACAACCAGAGATATCTACCAAGAACACTTACTACTGATAGTGCATGTCCTGGTGCTTTCTGCCAAAAAATGTGATTGTTTAAGGTGCTTGATTTTGGGTAAGCATATTTGGATTCTTTTGTACTTGCAATTGTTTTTTCAGACACAGAATTCGTTCTGAAATTTCATCAATGCTAGTTTAGTTTTTATTTTAATAAAGAAGAACTGTGTTCTGTTCTGAAACTAGTTCTTAATTTCCCTTAGTCAGTGCTGACAACAGATAGACTTATAAATGCCTAAGAGTTTGTAGGAAAAGTGGACAAGAGAAAAGTTAAAACTGGCTTTTCTTGACTCTTTATTACTGTAGTCTAAATAAACTTGGAAAAATTTGAGACTTGGATGAAGGATGATTTATATTCCCTGTATTGATTGTCTAAAATCTCAAAGTAGGAGAACAGTGAAGACTGTGAACGATGCAGAGGGGAAGCCACACGAGGGGTGGCTGAGGTCACTCAGTTTGCTGAGCCTGGAGGAGACTGAGAGACAGAGACCTCATTGCAGTCTACAACTTCCTTGTGAGGGGAAGAGGAGCAGCAGGCATTGGTCTCTGACCAATGACAGGACTCAAGGGAATGGTACAAAGCTGCTGTGCTAGGAGAGGTTTAAGTTGGATTTTAGGATAAGTTTTTTACCCAGAATGTGGTTGATTCCTGAAAAGGGCTCCCTTAGGAAGTGGGCAAAGCACCAAGCCTGACGGAGTCCAGAACTGTTTGGACAATGCTCTTGGGCACGTGATGTGACTCTTGGGGCTGTCCTGTGCAGGGCCAGGGGCAGGGTGATGGTCCTTATGTTTCCCTTTCAGTTCAGCGTATTTTATGATTCTATGAAATTTTAATTACTTGCAATAACGTACTAGTTTAAAAATACTGACCCACTGTTATTGAGGGTTACAGGCATTGATACGTGTTCAGAATGCAGACCAAGTCATTATGGCTTTTGTTAGATGGCCTGAGAGAGTGGCCATTTTAATTCTTTCATTGCATAAATAAACCTTATAGCAAAACAACCAAGAAGGATGGGGAGTTGAGATGCTCTTGCTGCATCAGAGTTCAGATGCGTCAGGATGTTCACCAGAGCTGCCTTTGCCACAGGTAGAAGAGAGTTATTAGCCTGGTGTGACGTGAACATTCAGACTTGTTCAGACTGTCCTGAACTTGGGAGGTCATCTGGAGATCTGAGCCGTCTGTGCGTGCATTCACATTACTTGGTGCATTTTGTTTTTACAATGCTATTCACTTGTTGTACACAATCTGTCGTAGTAATAACACTTATTACTCTGATATTTTTCTTTCAAAATGCCAGGCCTCCTTTTGAGAGTGCAAGTGTGGGAAGTGATGACTTTGACAGTCTTTGCCTTAGGAAAACAAGCTGTTTTTTTCAAGGCTGTTTTTGCAAGGGCTGAACATCACTGTGTACTCAGTGTAGTCATTTGTATATCTAGTGATATGCTAGGTCATTTTTTTGCTTTTTGAGGAAGATACTTACTGTCCACTAGACTATCTCTCTTTCTAGTTTTTTAAAAGACAAAGCTTGAGAGTCACTAGGGCTTCAGACAGTGAACTGTTGTAGTTTTGGGTGGGATTTTTTTCATTCCATCATTCCCTTGACCTGTCTACTTCTGTTACATACAGGATCTGTAGTAGCACACAGGTTGATTGTCACCTGGGTGATTTAAAGCAGGCAGCTCAGGGATTGTTCATATTAGATTTCAAAGAAGAAGTTTAAGCAAACTACTTCCTTTATCTGATGAGTCAGTGAAGTTATTCATGTCAGGTTTTTAAAGTCTGTATTGGCAGGTGTGAAAACAGAGTACCTGCTCTGAAAAGCATGCTGCTAAATGCACCTTCCTCGCACTCCTTAGAAAAAAAGAAAAGCCCTTATGGTAGTAAAATAATCTGAGAAAGAAATATTGGTACACAGATACTTTTTCTTTCACGGAGTTTCTCCATAATCAAAATTCAGTGTGTCTAATTAAAGTGAAATACAAGGTTTCACCCTTTATGTAGTTGAATTTCTGTGTTTTCTGCTTCTGATCCCAAGGTACCTTTCAGTCTTCTACCTAAAGTGTTCGTACAGTGTTCATCTTCTAAAGCAGACATGTGTGTCTCTGATGAGCTACGGAATTTCATTAGAAAGAGAAGAAATGGGAAAGCCTGGTGCCAGTGCAGAAAAACATGACCTGGGTGCCAGGGTTCTGGGTGGCTGACTCCTACTAGTTTCTGGGAGAATTACTTGCCTTGTTTTTTTCTGACTTGGGGGGATTTCTGAAGGCCAGCCAAGATAAATGCAAACATAAAGTATTGAGATGTCTTGATGTTGCTGTCTTCTAAGGATGTTTTGAGAACAGTGTTTGAAGTGAGGAAAAGGCATTCAGAGGTGAGTTTAAGTAGGCTACTGTTCCAAGTCCTCTTATAGGCTAAGTTGGTGAATGGAAGTATCTTTCTCCTAAAGAAACAGTGTCTTTCTCCTAAAGACATGTCTTAAATGTAATCTCCATCTTTAGTTTGTCCTCTAAGGAACTCTAATTTTCAAATTTATATCCCTCTGATAGGAGTGGGAAAAACTAAAATGAACCTTCACAATTTTTTTCGACTTACCTTTAATGTTATATAACTTACGGCTCTTTTGGTGCCAAATATGCACAGCTCTAAACTCACTGACATTTCACTGACTCCATTCCTTATGGTTCTATGTAATTAATTGCTGTGTCAGTTACAAGCTTCATAGTGAAATAATAAAATATGCTCTATGGGCTGTCTGTAATTTTTTGTATGTATGTGACTTTGCCTTTGGTTAAAATAGAAAGAGGATTGTAAATCTGTGTGTATATATGGTATATGTCTACAGAGATAAAAATTACTTAGGTGCAAGATTAATAGGGTTTTTTTCCATTTTTGTTTTTAAGAGGTTTCAAAAAGATGATTAAATTCGAATGAAGATAGTGAAATCCAATGCAAATTTAGATTTTATATTCTAATGGATAAAACAGTGAAATTGCTGAAGTTCACTAGTTGTGTTTCTTCCAACAGACATAATTCAGTGTTTGCAGGCTATTTAACTGTTCATGTATTGTAAATTCCTGGGCTCTTTAGTTTAGAAAATACTTTTCTTTATGGTGCAAATACATTTTTAATGTTTACACTTTACGTGTGTAGTGTTTTCAAGTTCTGTATCAAATTTCAACCTGTTTTGTGTAATTAGAAAACAACTTAGAAAATGTTATGGAGCTACACTAATGATTTTACTCTGAATTTGATACTTGAGAATAGCAATGTTAATTTTCCCAATTCTGTTGAAGCTTTTATAGCTGTTCTACTAAAATATACTTCTGTGGCATTGAGGTTCTCTAAAATAACGTGTCTCTCTTCAGTAGAAGCACTGTATGTTTCACTTTCCTGAAAGGGAACCCATCTCATTTACCCTATTGATTTGCTTTTTGTCATCTTTGCTTTCATACACTGGTTTTATAGTGAACTCCTCATAGAAGGCTAATGTGACTTGCAAGCTGGGATGGAATAAGTAAAATAAGAAATCATCTGAGCAGATAATATCAGGATGACAATGAAATCACCTGTTAATGTGGCAACATTAGTGATTTCTTCTAACTGGTTAAATCAGTAATTTAATTATTATTTAGAAGTATAGGCGTGAAAACAAGGCTGCAGACACACATGCAGCTTCAAATTCTCACACAAATGATGCCACTTAGACAAATGCTTGTTATAACTGGCTTTTTAAATGAATGTGATGTGGAAAAGTCTGCAGTAAGCTGTCCAGAGTTAATAGAAAAAAGTTGGCACAGCTTGATTAGTAGTGTGCCTTGGCAGTACCTGCAAACAACTACTTTTTCCACTCTGCTGATATTTAATAGCCTTTCAAGCCAAAAGTCTGCCATTTATGGAAATGATTTTGTTAATTAGATTGTCCATTAGGATGTAGGTTTAGTCTACAGGCTTCATACATCTGGGATTCTAAATAGCTGTGACATGACGACTTAAAACCACTGGTCCAAATCATCTCATTTCTGACTGACTTTTTAAGATGTTATTGTACAAGGATGGTTTTCATTGTTCTGCCCTGCTGCTCTTTCAGCATGGCCCTAGATTTGTAATGCTGAAGTTTAGGAAGGTCACAAAGTCTATTTTTCTTTAAAGAGAGGGGTAGAGGAAGACGCCTGGCTTAGAGATTGTAAATACAGATATTCTTATATCTACTGTTAACTCATTTATATGAATGTTATTACGTATTTAAATTGTTTGGACAGAATTGGTCTCTACATGCTCGGGATGTTATGTGTGCTATTAATGTGTTCTCTCTGCTAATTTCTCGTAATGCTGTTTCCTCTGTGAAATTTATTAATATGACTCTTTTTTCCAATTTGCTTCCAGTTGCATTGCATTTGAGTGAGGAGGTCTGTGTTTAACTGCAGATAAATTAGTTGTTTCTCCTGTCTAGGTACCAGATATTGTCCACAAAGTCCTTAAGTAGAATGTAGCTAACTTTCAGTGCCAGTTCTGTTAAAAAATTGATGTCTGCTCTAAAAAGACATGCTTGTCTTTCTGGCTTTAAGGATTTTATTTGCTTTCATTTTGGACTTTCATAGCTCTTGACATGTAATACTATGCAGAAAAGTTTACCCCTTTTCCTTCACAATATTTTTCTTTTCATTTACCATTTTTCTGCATTTATAGTCTGTTTTACCTGCTCTCATCTGCCTTAGCTCTTTGTTTCTTGTCCATAATTTTTCTGACAATCTTTTCTGAAAACTACATGTGTAAAGATAAAAACCCCTTTATTTTACTTTTTAAATCTGTCCTGTGTCAATCTGAGAAGAAAGAGGAGACTTGGTTTCCTAGTTTGTGAGCAAGAAAGGGCTCAGATATGATAAAAAACCCCCAGTAAAAGCAAGCAAAAGCCTCACCATATAACGTGAAGGTTAAAACATTGGGGATCTCAAGTGTCGTAGGGAGGTGGAGCTTTTTGTTTGGGGAGTTGTTTTGCTCAGTTTTGGTTTGTTTTGTTTATTTTAGTAAAATCTGCAAAACATTACCCTATCTAACATAGGAAATGTACAAAATTTCATTTACTGCCACATTTACCTTATTTTTATATGCACATTTGAAATGTGAACTAGATTGTTTGGTATTTTCAGCTTTCCCCAAGTCTTCTGTCTGTTTTGAAATCCATTTCTGATATCAATGCTGTCGTGACTGTCATTGCAGGTGGATGTTCTGTAAATACTAGGGTGTTCTGGTTTGTTTGGGTTGGGTTTTTTTGAATGGGCGTTTAACAACACTAAATATTCTGCTGCTACTTCAAGTAGCAGTGATTCTTGTCACTCAGAGCCAGCTCTTATGAATGTGTTTCTGTTATTGCCTGCAGTACTTGTAATCCATCCTTCCTTTTACTGAGAACTGCTGAACTCTGTAACAGATGTCATGGACATGATTCAATAACAAACTTGTTTGCTGAACCTCACACACTTCATGGTGCTTAGCTGCCAAGTTACACATTTTTTGGGAACTAGTACAAAACAGTTATTTCCTGAACTACCTGGTATTACCAGTAATTTTAAATCTGATCACGAAGAAAAATTACTTAGCTAATCTTGAAAAAGTAATGTTGGAATATACATACAACTCCCACACACCACTGCTAATATAAAAGTCTGACCCTAGCAAAGGAAGTAGCCAAAACTAAGTAGGTACTGCTTTTGTACCCATGTTCCTTGTTTAGTTCATTTAACTAGTGTCGAGCACATGTATGTATATAAAAATTATTTATATAAACAATGTGTAAACATACTGGGATATAAGAATTAAGAGGACCTGAGAGTGCACCAGTGAAAGTTCCTTTCAGCCCTGCTGTACACAAGGTAGTCCGTAATCCGTGAAATCATTTGCAAGTGGAAGTAGCTCAGGCACTCTGACACCTGTGGTGCTTTGCAAAGGAGAGGCCTTGGAGGAACTCCTAACTCTCCCTCTTGGTAGCTGTTTTTTTCCTGGAACCGTGAAGTTACATTGCTCTTCGCTGTGAGTAGTTTGGATGAGGTGGTATAACAGACAGTAACTTAGTGCTGTTTTTTTCTGTTTTTCTTCACTTTCTAGATTTGGGGATATCTTTTTTGAATAACTTGCTGCTTAAAGAAAGTAACAGAAGTTGGGAAATTCAGGTAAGCAATACTTTCAGTTTATTTTTCACTTAAAATGTTGATGCAAATATGTATGACAGATCTATAAATATTCATTGTGGTACCAAAGCCATCAACATATGATACAGATTTTAACCTTGCTAAGATTGAATGTGGTTTCAGGGCATATCTTGTAAACCCTAAGCAGCTCCTGGTAAGCCTGGTAAGCCAGAAGTCCAAGAGAAATGATATTCAAATGTTCTTTGTGCACATAATAAAAATACATTAAAGTTCATATGTAAGACAAAGGAGGTCCACGTACTTTGTAATGCTCAATAAATTTAACAACTATTTTTGACAACGTTGTGTTGTTGCCCAAACAGACTCTGGTATTCATGGTATGTGCAGCCACATACACTTCAATTTCTTTTCCCAGTGTTCTTATCAATGAAAAATTTTAATGGATTTGCTAATTGCATCCATTTCGCACTTCATTTGTTTCAGCTACGGCTTCTGAATAGATCTCCAATACCTAATTCTTA
Organism: Phylloscopus whistleri; assembly: GCA_017589585.1. Taxonomy (NCBI): domain Eukaryota; kingdom Metazoa; phylum Chordata; class Aves; order Passeriformes; family Phylloscopidae; genus Phylloscopus; species Phylloscopus whistleri. The sequence goes on along the minus strand of JADMLD010000758.1, from coordinate 9,477,706 downwards.
CGTAAGATGATAAAATTCTTTTGGTGTTCTTTGTGTAATAACTTTCATGGCTTTATTAATTTAATTTGCAACTGCATATAATACAGTGTTGTTTATCCTGATTTGCTCTGATTTTAAGGATCCATCCAGCTTTAATTTATACTTTCTAGATTTTCCTTCAAGTACATGTGCTTTGATGTAGTGTTAAATAATGTGTAGGAATGGCCAGTGGTTTTAATTACTTGAATTTGCCTCCACCAAAATTCTCAGATAGATCTATTCCTCTTTGACTTCAGTCATTGATAATGATTGTATCACATTTATGTAGGGTTAATTGCTGTGGATTACACAGCAGTTACATACCAATGGAACAGTTAAACCCTGAAACTATTGCTGATTTCTTATGAGCTCAATTCTACATAGCAGTTTTAATTTTAGAAGCTTGTAGTTGTCCTTTAATATTTTTATTTACTGTTTTCATATTTTACTTTCTAAAGAACCAAATGAACTGTGTGGAAAAGGATTCTGTTGGATATCAGTACCTTAGGAAAAGTACATAAAAGTCTTTTACACATGCTGTTCCCTCAGAAGGAGTTGTAACTTGTGGAACACGTTGCAAAAATATAGTGTTTTGCAGGCTTTGTTGTCAATTTCTTTTTCAGGAACTAAGTATCTTTCTATTTTGCCTTACTCTCTGCTTCCAATCACCATTCATGTAGTATGTAATTCAAGTAGCAGTAAAAATTGATGCTTTACCGTAAAAATACTCAAAATATTTTGAATTTTGTTTAAATACTGGAAAAATTACATTTTACATGTTAAAATACTGGTTAGTGTTACATTTTCTGTTTTACTCTTCTTGTCTCCCTTCCCCCATGTTCCTTTGACAACTCTGAAGTGTTTTCAGTACGACTCATGGTAGCAGACGTGTTTGGGCTTATCCTTCATGTTGTGCACTTCCTCTCTTATTATCACCTGATCTTTTTAGCTCTGATTTCGCTATTACTTGTAAAATGTTTCTGCCAGAGAATCTGGGGAAGAAAGCCTGCACAGGAATTTGCCCTGGAGAGGCATGTGACAGAAAGGTGGTTGTATTATTAGCATGAGAAACTGAAATGTAAATGGCATCCCACGCTGGGAGCAGGAGCTGCAGTCTGTTGCTGACCTTGCAGCTCCTCCTCTGGCTCGCTGCTTGCTGCTGGGACTCTGGGGCATCCCCAGATGTTTTGTATGCCCACCAGGTTATAAAGCGTTCCATTTCAGAGTGAGAATGGGCTGTGCAGGTGGGGAATCTCCTTCGTTCCTTCTGACTCTGTCAGGGAAGGGGAGAGAAAGAAATAGTAGCCCAATCATAGTAAGTAGCCCAACTCTAAGGTAGTTTTTAAATAGTTTTAAAAACTGACAACCCCACAGAAATTCACAACCAGAAAAATCCTGTCCTGTGAGGGTGGATGGAAGGCAGGTGGTTGGGTAGCATGTGTAGGGGTGATGAGGTTAGGTAAAAGATGATGATGATGTCTATTTGAGGAGGAAGTCTCGAACAGACATCATCTTAGCCTCTAAGACTCAGAGGAAAAGAAGAGCAATATTTAAAACCAGAGGGAGGTAAGGGCTGTACTGCAAGTGAGGGCTGTACCGTAAGCAGCAGCAGAAGGGCACAGGGATGGATGACAACTGGTGCAGGAAGGCAAGAGGGAAAGAAACAGAACTTCTGGAGCAGTGGTTCAGTGAGTGGTGATCCCCACTGGAGGTGGAGCAGGAGCAGACAGGAAGAGGAGAACTCCACAGTGCAAAACTGTGTATTTCATTCTTGTGCCAGAAACAAGTGAAGTGCAATGGGTGTTTCCAGCCTGTTGGCTGGCCTTTCTGTACGAGCTCCAGGAGTGCCTGCAGGAAGCTTCAATCCTAGATCAGGAAGTACAGCCTTCCTGACTTGCCTTGCTGGCAGCTATGAAGTTGATGACAGTAGAATCTCCATAAACACCTTATGATGTGGACTGTTCCAGATTAAAAAAAAAAAAAAAAAAAAAAGCCTTAGATCCTAATACTTTTCTTAATTTATCTTAAATTTTTGAGATTCAGAAATTGAAAGAATGTAAGATTGTGATGGACAGTGCTCTAGCGCCATTTCCTGCTGCCTCTTTGTCTAGAACCCTGCAATTTTTCCTTTCCCTGCCTCACTGCAGCTGTGTGGGTTGATTTGCATCTTGGTTCACATGCCAGGGTTTTTTGTCACATGACTCTGACCATGTGCTTTGTGGATGTACTTCCAGTCATGTGAACTAGAAGCATTTAGGCTTGTGGCTCTTCTTCATAGTTAGTATATTCCTCATCTGGCCTCATGATACTCTTAAACATACACTTTCAACTGTTTAGAGAAAACTCAGAAAAATCGGGAAAAAACCCCCAAAAATGTGTTTTTCTCAATTTTTCCATTCTCATATTGCTAATTCACCAAAGCTTTGGAGTACTGGGGTGAGGTAAAAGATGGGGAAAAAAAATTTCTCTCTTGTAAAGGTAGTGTCAAAACTGTTAATTATTTAAGTTTGGCAAGGAAACTTTGTTCCATTCACGTCTAGCACTAAAAGCTGGTGCAACATTCCTGCGTTACTCCTTGCATCCAGAAGGCGTACCCTAAAATGTTGGTGCACTGTTGTGTGCGCATCTTGTTGTCACCATGGAAACACCACACATCTTCAAAGTCTCAATTATGTCTTTTATGTTTCCTTGCTTTTCTAGTATTTATTTTCAAATGTGGTTCATGGGCTAGCTTTTCTAGGCAGGATTTTAGTTTCCTGTGTAAGGAAATGTTTAGACTTCATCCACCACACTTGCATTAATTCTCTATGATTCTAATTTTCATTTTAATAATCGATTCGTTAATTTAGAGCAATGCCATAAAGAGAAATTTTAGTTCATTTATGTAATTGAAATTTAATTTCATGCTTTTTACTTTAACAGCAAAGGAAAAACACACAAGATGTTGGATTTCAGTATTTTGTTTCATGAAGGACTTTTGTTTTTTTAGTGCAGCTTAACTACCTTTAACTTCTGAGTTTGTATTGTATTAATCCTGTGGAATAATTAAAGTAACACAGGTAGAAAACTTTCCTTCTGTTACTCCATTTCAGATGCCCATTTGTGCAACACATTTCATTACTGCTGATTCTTGTACTATCTGTATTTGTATCTGACTGTCCTCCACTTCCTTCATAGTTAAAATTGGGTCAAATTACTGAGGTGCAGCTGAATTATGTGACTGAGCCAGCTTCTCATGTAAGTGTTCAGAAATGGTTTAGTTTAGTTCCCTGAAACATTTTATTTGCATTTCAAGGTAGAACACAGCTGATCCAGCTGGTCTATATTAATGTGAAAGTCCACAGTCATTTTGTTCTCACTTTTCACAGTATGTGGAACATGAAGCACAAATTCTCTGAAGCTTTGTGGTATTGGAAGCCATAAAACAGAGGAAAGCTAGGAATTAAAATCTGTCAATAAGAGAATTGCAGTCATGGAAACCAAATTTCATTGTACCTGTCTGTATGAAGAGAATAAGTAGGATAGAAGAGTGTGTAGGGAATATTGGCTGATGTCTAAATTATATACTTAAACTGGTTTGTCTCCCTCTGTGCTGTAATGGGAAAGAAAAGGAAAGCACAAGAATCACAAAGGAATTATGCTGGGAAATACACCTGCATGATGTCCAGTTTCTGTAATTTGAAGTACTGAATATGCACCTGAGAGATCTTTCATTTTTAGAGTTTTATAATTAGACTTCTAATTCACTAAAGAATCCACTTGCTATTACAGATCGAGTAGTTCTCTTGTATAAGACTTTTTTTTTTCATTTCTGGAAGTCGTATGCTATCATCTTTTTCTTAAAGTGGCTAATCTTATGTATAGTGGGAAATAAGACTTCCTGAAAAACCTGTTTCCTGCCCTCTTACACTGTACTTTGCAACCAATTTTTTTTTTATTTTAATCTGTGATTTTCTACCAGAAAAAAAATTGCCATTTTCTAGTTACAACACAGAGCCCAAGAAGAATAAGAGTATAATTCTGGCTTTTTCCACCTTGAATAATCACATCTGTACAGAAAACGCCCTGAAGTCCATTTACTGAACACTGGCATCCTGTTTCCTGGGAGAGCCTGGGCTGAGTGTTAATAGTCCTTGCTATGTTTAGTGCTTATTGTTTGTCTTCTGTACGTCGGATTTGTATGTGCGATGCTGTCCATTCACTAAAGCTGCCAGACAATGCATTGGTGTTACACAGTCAGGTTAGACTGCTGCAGGAATGAAATAGCTAAGGACTCTATTCTGCAGTGTAAAGTTACTTGAAATACTTAAAACCTAGTAAGTTAGGTAGCTCAGAGGCAGAGAAGCTCCTGTGAAATCTAAGAGCTGGCTGAAAGTGATCACAAGCAGGGGAGATCTGTTTGTTCCATTAACATATCTAAACGTTCTTGAATTGTGGGTGGAGTTTCTAATAATGCAGCTGTCCACTTTCTTGAAAGGAAAAAAAAGCATCCTATTCTGTCCTATATTAATGATCTAGTACAAAGAAGGAAAGAGCAAGTAATGAACAGACTAGTAATGGCAGAATTTAATTTTCAAGTTCATCTTTGCCACACAAAATTGTCTTGCAGTCTGTCTTTCAGACCGACAGTTGGTACAGCACACTGAAGGACATAGAATGGATTATATTCTAGCTTTGTTCTTAACATGATGTGCAGCTTACTGTGTACTCCCTTATTAGGAGAAGAGAGTGTCCCTTGAAGGAGTGATGTGTTCCAATATGCACTTGTTCAGAGTTCTGGCACATAGATTGAGAATACTGTCTTGAAAACTTTAGTAACATTTTGCTTTGAACGTGCAGATTTTATAGACTTTTTGTTTCCTTTCTGTCATTTCACAGAGACCTAGTTTGCATATCTGCTTATGTCCAGAATTGTTCAACTGGGCTGTTTGGGTGCTCCCTTGTGTCCAGGAGACATTGATCCAGTTTCTTGTAATATGCTTCATTCAAGTCATACTAGGCTTACCATAAGACACCACTTAGTTATGTAATTTTTTTTTTAAATACAGTGAGTAAAGCAGTATCTTGCTGCTCCTGCTCCCTTTAGCATGATGTAATAGCTGTAGATTTTTCAAGAATCCAACTTCTTTTGACCAAGGTAATTCAAAAGAAACACGTCTTGTCTTTAAGTCTTTCTCTGCATTGAAATGTATATCAGTCTTTAATCCTTCTAGTCTTTCTTCATTCCCAGTTATTAATCCTACCAGGAATGTTTTCTGTTACTGAGTAAATTGGGGAGGAAGGGTAAGTAGGCCAGTATTTCCATTATTCCTGTTGCATAATAGATCTGCCTCTCTCTGACTGTATTATGCATGACTGACCTTCCATTTGGGGCTGGTTTGTTAGACTTCAAGTATTTGTCAACAGTTACTTTGTCAGTCATGTTGGGCTTTAAGTATGAATCATGTTCAGAGGCTGAACTGCATTTGTACATCCTGGGCACATTCACTTGTTGGTGCACAGTTGGAAGACCTGTAAGAGTGGATGGCCTCAAGCTGTAACTTCTTTAAATCCCATTGACAGGCAGAGGAGGAATGCTGCTTTTGAATTGTCTCAGGCAGGAAAATAGTGGGGAGTTTCAGTAGCTTCAGTGGGTTTTTGTTTGCTTTTCAGTTAATATGAGTGAAGTAAAAAATGAGAATAGTAGGGCTACCCTAGCTCCCTTTTTAGGAATAGTCTATTCAAGTTAGCACTAGTATTGTGGGGAAGATGCTTTTACTGTGGTAAGGAGGAAGTGTGAAATACCTACTCTTAAAGAAGACTTCATGGGTGATAGTTACTTGCTGTGGTGTATATATATATATATAAAACATTGGGCAGAAGAGGAATGGGAGGCACAGAGAAGCATTGTAATTAATTACTGGGAGACAGGAGCGCCAGAAGAATTGCTTGATTTGTAAAGTAGCAAGCTAGGTCTGTAGTTGAGTAGCAGCTGCATCTCAAAAAATCTGTCAGGCATTGGGTGGAAACTGCTGGGTACTTGGCACTTCCGACAGTCAAGCAACCTGACTTTCCATCTGTGTTTTGAGATGCTTCTAATATAAGGGTGCTAACTTGAGAAACCACAAGAGACTGCTGTATTGAATGTCCTCTGCTGTGTAATGGACTGTGATTTAACAAGTAAATGAAAAGGTACACAGTGACATGAATCTCTGGTCCCCACTGATTTTAAAGTGCAGATCCCCAGACTAGTTTGTATATAGGTGTTACTACTTCATTTATTTGTTGTAATGAAAACAAATCCATGAAAGTTTGCTAAAATTTCTCATTGTTAACAGAATTGCTGTGGAAGAAAGACGCAACTTACTGTCAAAATTTTATTTACATTCAGATAACCCAGTCTAGAGAATGATTTGCCAACAAGTGCTTTCTCATAAATACAATGGTTCCTTTGTTTCTGTATCCTGTTTCTTTTTCTCTCCATCTAGCTCCTCCATATCTCCTGCAAGTATCTTTGCTTGTGAATATTTAGATACATTTCAGCAAAGCTTTTTAGTGCAGTAGGTTATGTGTTGTGCTTTTACTTTCCATTCTTAGATTTTTTTGTTTAAAACCAAACAAATCTCCCACCCAGTTTATATCATATGTAAACTTCAGACCTGTTCCTTAAGTGTAGTTTCTCTCTCTCTGCTATGCTCTGCCTTGCTTCTCCTCTTCATCTTTCCCCCATTAGAACACCAGCCTTTCCTGTTACCTCTAATATAGCACTAACCCTTCCTGTTACCTTTCTGTTTCTTCCTTTCTGCTGCTTGTATCTCAGAATAGCTGTAGTGGTTGCTACCACTGTGGTGATTCTGTTAGTTTGATCCAGAATTTGAAGGCTGATGGATAGCGTTACATTATGAAGTCCTTTGTGGTGGGTGGTACAGGAGAAAGACTGTAACTGTTTTTAAAGCCTGGGAAAAAGTTGATAGCTCTGCAAATACTGACTGTAGTGCCATTTACGTGAGTTGATATGTGTTACAAATTACAGAATGGTTTGGGCTAAAAGGGATCTTTAAGGTAGTATTGGAGACTCATGGATACTCTTTGTTAACCTACATATTGGTCCTATATATTGGTTTGCTGTGACTAGTAGCCCTTTGTAAACAGACATCCAATTCCCCAGTGTGAAGTTTTGTAGCAGGAAAATCTCTGTTATCTGTCCCAAAACAAACTGTTAAAAAGGCATGTGCTTGTTCTGGTCTCTAGAGGTTGATACACTTTCGTTTCCATATGTGTTTAAAGAAGTCACGTAGCATTTACTCTCCGGAAGCTTTACAATAGAGTAGCACTGCAGCTATTGCTAATTTGGTAGTTCAAGTTGAGCCCAAGTGTGGAAGTGGTTTTTTGTTTGTTTCAATGTCTTCTTTTTTTCTCCTTTTTTTCATATAGCTGAGAATTCTCTAAAAGCAAGATTCACATATATTCAGAAATAATAGCTTGTTTTGCAGAAGCTTATGGTGTTCTGAAGCTGTGTTTAATAACATGCAGCTACAAAAGGAACAAAAGTCCATCACTTGACAAATTAGGAGCAGTAACTTCTCAGAAGACCTTCTAAAAGACTTTTCACTATCTCATTGTTGTGCTATTAGTATTGGTACACTTAAAGAATACTTAATTTTTTGATAAACTGAATTTTCAATATTACAGTAAAATAGGATATTCATCAAGAAGTGAAAAAATGTATTTTAGAATATTGTTTTCAGAATTTTTGCAAAAATGCTTAAGCACTGTGCCTTTTTCCATCAAAATACCAGTACTGTGTTAGTCAGAGTTGATGACCACTATGCACTGACTGCTATTACTGGTGTTACCAACGCTGTCTAAATTTTGCAGCTCTCTGGGATATCAGTGTATTACAAAACAAGTTAAACCAGCTTTTTATTTTTGAGATTGATAGGTTTGTGCACATCTCAGTAGAGCAGTTGAAATGCTTGAGATATCTATCTAGCTATATAAAAATATATACACGTGGTAGTTATTTTTAGATGTTCAGTAATGGATATACTAGTGACATAAAAAGAAGATTCACACTCTTTTGACAGGAGTCAGCATTATTCACTACATTGCACATTCAAGAACTGCAGTTATTTCAGCATCACTGTGTGTTATTCTATTCCTCTCTGATCCCTCTATTTTTCTTGTTACTTCTGCCTTGTGGGCTGCCTAATGTAAAATACTTCTGTTATTTGTGGTGATTTTGTTTTTCTTTCTTGGACTCGAGCTCATGTATGTCTTTAACATGGAAAGATCTTTCTACTCGTTGTTCTATCATCCCAGTTACAGAGCTATGCAACAGGAGGGGGAGAGAGAGATGAGATAAGGCTAGATGAAAGAACAGGTGGAATCAAATACTGAAATACATAGTGTTACAAGTAAACAATGGTACCTGTACCGTGTCTTGATCTTATTTTGTTCCTGCTTTAAATATTTATGATATGTTTACATAGTGGAAGAAAGCCCACAATTGTAGGTTAAGAAAAAAAAGAAACCTTTTGTTGTACTAGAAGTATTTCACTCAGGGTCCTTGAATATCTGTTGTATTCTTCGGGATTAGATGCTTTACACAGAACTGAGACAGTTAATTGTAAATGTTCTGCTTTTTTTTTTTTTAAACGTGAACTTTTATTTCATTGAAAGAAGTTAGATTTGCTCTACTCTGCTTTCTTTGTGCTGTCAGAAATAATCATGAGGCTTGAAGACCTCAGTAGAAGTAGCAAGGGAAAACACAGGAGGGAAGATCTAACCTGTTTCTCTGAAAGTTACCATGAACTAGACTGTCAGAGTTAAAACAGCATGCTTCTGCCTACAGCCCTTCCAATCCTAGGTCACTATTGTCAGATCATGGGACAGGTACCAGCTTTTTGGAAGTCATCATCCCCTGACTTCTCAGGAGTGCATGCCTTGCCAGCATGCTCTGATAATCTTATGGGCAGGAAACAATGGAATTCATATTGCCTTCTATGGAGACTTGGTTTCCTCAGAGCTGGCACAGATCCTAGATGTTTCCTCCACTGTCCACTGTCGTAAAGAGACAGACCTTCACGTACTGCTAGTTTGATGACATTAAGTGAAAAACTACTCTGGCCTTTAGTAAAGGCCTAGATAAACTGTGATTTTGTTTCCACCTTTTGCTGTGTGATTGTCTGAGAGCCTCTGTGGGAACGGTTTTGTACTCTGTTTATTCTCTGCATCTGCTATTAATGTAGAACTGATAATTACTTAATTAAAGTATATGTGTAAGGTGTACATGAAATATTCTTTTTCTGTTGTAAACTTCTTACCTGTACATAGCCACAAAAATATAATATATGAATTATTGTGTTTGATACTCAGGGTGCTTATGAAGAGTTAATGTCTTTCTCTTCTCTAATAATTTTCTGCTCTTCAGCAGTGAATTTTTGCCCTGAGAAAGAGAAATCCAAAATGAAAACAATTAATTTTAATTGTTTTCTTTCTTCTGACACCAGAAATGCTAAATAACTTCTTTTAAGGAAATTGCTGATAATATTCTGGCATTTACAGCAAGAAGATACCAAAATCCATCCAAGAAATAATTGATTCTTAAATGTTTCTGATTTTATTTGTTTAGCTACATTTTCTGAATGGAAACACTGCCTATAGCCCTTTCCTTCAAACTGTGCAGAATGCTTCTAGCTCTTAATGCCAGTAAAGATTTAAATTAAACCATGAGAAGGTTGTTCAGTATGAATGAATAGCACTTTAGACCACAGCACAGTATGCTGATTTGGTCATTGGGTCCTTTTCTGTTTTCTGTCTTCAATCTGTATGCCCCAGAGAAGGCCACATCTCTTAAACAAAGCTCTTTCTGGAAGACTGGGTTTATTAGACTGTTGTCACTAGTTTTAAAAAGACAGGTCTCATCTCAGTAGTTCCTAAATTGAACTGCAGTGTGAGCCATCAAGTCATGAGTTAAGACTGGATCATAAATGAGCAGCTTCTGCCGTGTGTCCCTGGAAGGGAGCAAGCTGGTGGTGATAGGTAGCTGAGCCAGGGCACTGTGCCTTCTGCAGCTCTTCATGTCAGTGGTCACGTCTGGCTGCCTGCTTTCTGGTGGGGGGAGAGGGGGGAATGCTCTTATCTGGCGGCTGGGAGGAGCAGATAATGAAACCCTTTGTGCCCCCCTCTAGAGACAAGTGCTTCAGCAGCAGTGAGCTGTGCAGCTGCAGCCCTAGCAACACGAGCCTGGAGAAAAGAATGAGGGCAGCTTCCCAGCACAGGATGGCAGGGGGGTTAAGGATGAGCAAATTGAACGGGTAGCATAGTATTTAGATGAACCTATGTGCCTATTATTCTTCCTAGGGATCTATATTTTTTTGTTTTAATTTTGACCCTTAGACTGAAATATATCCATGTGTCTTTTAGTACATAGATAAATCAATGACTAAAGACTTACCAGTATCTTTGTTGGTTTTAAGAGTGTTGATAGTGCATTTTCTGGAGGATTCACAGTGTTGCTTGGTACACCGCAGACAGTTCATTGTCACCAGTAAAAGAGCATTAAAAAAGTCAGTTTGAGCTGATTTTTGTAATCCTTACACAAAATCCTTAAAGATGGAATGGTTTAAGAAAGGAATTTATTTTTAAAAGTGTACTAATTTAAAGGGTTATTTGCATTGATGCTTCCGAAGTAGTTATGCTTATTGTGACAGATGTTTTCTAGAGAAACTGATGTTAAATATTTCATTTTTAAGGTGCAGCAATCTGATCTATTTCCATGGGAAGTTCCATAAATGAGTTGAGGATAACTCTACTGATGAGAATACAATAGGCTTCAGTAATACCTAGCTGTGGATAGGGATTCACAAGCCACAGTTTGGGTTGCATGTCAGGGAGAGAGGGAGCGTTTGTTCAAGGGAGAGACTGAATAATGAATACCTTAAACCAAATGATCTGTGTCTGAGTGGCAGACAAAGAGAGCTTTGGGGGCAGTGACTGATTATTCCATGTGAAAGGACCACAACCATATCTGGCCTGCATGCTGAATCTCACATGTGAGCCATCACTCCTTGTTTCTCCAGAGAAAAAGGGGAAATCAAATCCGCTTAGGAAGCAAGTGCACCTTGCCAGTGAAGGTGGTGTCGCCAACTGCATGATGCTCATCTAGTTACTGTAATGAGGAAATTTTGGCTATTTTAGTTCTGTTTTCTAGTCTTCTGACAAATGCAGTGAGCATTTTATGACAAGTTATGTACAGATCTTTGTTCTTCTTTTCATTTTCCTACCTCCTTGATGCAGTCTGTAATATTTGTCCTACAAGCTGATTGTAAGTCGGAGCCCAGAGCAAGTGGAGCAGCAGATGTGGTTATTCTTGGATGTTTTCTTATCAGGCCAAAATGCTGACCTGAGGCAATTGCAAGTCCAGGACCATGTTCACTTCCACTGACTGGGCTACACAGGCACTATTGTCCTGCACAGGAGCTGGGTGAAAAGCTATCATCACGTTAAACTGTTCAAGCAAGATTTAATGAAGCTTGATGGTAGAATGAATGAGTTTATAGTTTCTTGGCTTCCCTTTTTTCTGCCTCTCAACCTGAGCACTGGGGGTGAAAGCTAAGGAGAACATGTTCCTTTTACTAGGTATATTTATTGACTTGCTGTAAAGTGCAGAGGAAAAGGTCAAGTGTTAAAATATTTGGAGACACCTCAATACTCAAATTGTAGAATTCTCTATTTTTTTGTGAGGGATAGGAAAAATGAGGGAAACATTTTGGGTTGGAAGAGAATTTGAGACTGTCCTTAAATACTTAATTTAGTAATTATATCTTGTGCTCTTTTCAGAAGTTGCTGGTGAAATCAAAGCTACAGATTTAGAATTTGACACCATCTTTAACAGTCCTTTTCCTTTATTTGAGAAGGAAAAACACGTTCAAGAGCAACTTTTATCTAAGTGCATATTTCTTACACCCTAATCTTAACTTTCAGATAAAAACTGTTATCCCAGGCAAAGGAATTGGTGTGTGGTTTTGGGGTTTTTGTTTCCAAATGTACAGAGTGAATCTTTGTCAGCAGATACAAGGAAAATGTCTCCCAACCCACCCACACACAGCGAAGGAAAAATGAACAGTTGTGTGACATTGAGGGAGATAGGACCTTGTTCAAAACAGGGAAACTTTGTGTGGTAAGTTGAATTGTCACCATGCAGCTTTTAGTTGAAGTAATTCCTTCTTTGATTTGAGTTTATTTACTTAAGTTAATTACACATGCAGATTCAATTGTACCCTCCAGCAAAACTCTAATGATTCAGCAACAGATATTTCACTGGGAAGGATTATATAAATGAAATACTATTATGTTAGTAAATAACTCCCAACAAAACCAGACAGAGTTAAGACAAGTGTGAAGGCAAGAAACACCTTTCTTTTTGTCTGTGCAGAGAGTCTTCCACTGAAATTTACAGCTTTTTGTGAAAATGGAGTTTCACAGCAATTCTGTAGTGTGCAGACAGAGTGCTAAAGCAAACTGCAGTTTGTGAATGTCAGCATGAAGATATTTACCAGTTTTAAGTATCAGTTGTATATTTCAAAGATAATACAATGTCTTTTTCAGAAGTGTTTGCAAAGCTTCTTAGGAGTTCAAGGTAACTGGAGATAGGGGAAAGCATCTCCATAGAACTAAAGAAAACAGTGCATCTTCTCTCAAAGTCAAAAAATCTCTCATTGTACCTCTTCTGTAAAAGGCAGTATGCTCATTTTGGGCTATTTTTGTCTTTTCGAAACTTGTCTAATGCCTGTTTTGTGGTCATTTGCCACAGTAGTCCCTGGGAGAAAATGAAGCTGTTGTACTAGTCAGTGGTTTCTATCTCTGCATTGCTGCAATGAGGGCATGGGACAAGTTCTGCTGTGTTAAATAAGACTACGTCTGTGTTTTGAAAGGGAAGCATGTGCTGACCATGGCAGTACCAGTAAAAGTAGTGGATTTGTATGCTCCACTTCTTAGGATATGTCTTGTTTTTCTATAATAACAATTGGAGCTAGGATGATGCTTCTGAATATATATATTCTGGCCTGTATCAGGAATGATGTGGCCAGCAGGAGCAGGAAGGTCATTCTTCCCCTGTACTCAGCACTGGTGAGGCCACACCTCGAGTATTGTGTCCAGTTTTGGGCACCTCAGTTTAGGAAGGATATTGAGAAGCTTGAGTGTGGCCAGAGGAGGCAACGAGGCTGGTGAGGGGCTTGGAACACAAGCCCTATGAAGAATGACTGAGGGATCTGGGGTTGTTTAGCCTGGAGAAAAGGAGACTTAGAGATGATCTTATCACTCTCTACAACTTCCTGGAAGGTGGCTGTAGTCAGCTGGGGGTTGGTCTCTTTCTCCAGGCAACAACTGACAGAACAAGAGGACACAGTCTTAAGCTGCGTCAAGGGAAATATAGATTGGATATTAGGAAAAAGTTTTTCACAGAAAGAGTGATAAAGTATTGGAATGGCCTGCCCAGGGAGGTGGTGGAGTCACCATCCCTGGACGTGTTTAAGAGACTGTATGTGGCACTCGGTGCCATGGTCTAGTTGAGGTGTTAGAGCATGGGTTGGACTCGATGATCTTGAAGGTCTCTTCCAACCTGACACACTCTGTGATTCTGTGATATTTACCTTGTGGTCTAAGGAACTAAGTAGAAATAGAGAAATAACTGATTAACTAAGTTTACCTGTCAGAAGAGTAGAATAGGATGCCAAGATGGTGAGAGTAGTGTAGAAGGTTCTGAAAAAGCGCTTATTTTCCAGGTTTAAACTTGAAAGCATCTGATCTGAAGTCCAGCAGAAGCTAAGCCTTGTAATTTACTGTGCTGTCTGTGGGTGATTTGGGTCTTGAAGAAACCTGGTAGTCCTTCCTGATACAAAGAGCTGCAGTAGTTGTCACTGCCATTTTGTCATGTATGTTACAAAAAACCTGCCTGTTGTGTTGGCTGTCTGAAAAATCTGTAATTGATCCTCAGTAAAGGAACTTGTATTTCCCTGTTTCAAGTGGGTAAATGGTTTTCAATTATGTGAGAAACACTTGAGTCTTCATGCTTATATTTATTGAGATTCTTACTCTATGTGGAAGCAGCATTCTTTTCATAGTGAGGCAGCACAAGTATTATACTTCACATTTGTTATTCAGGACTTTTCAAGTTATCAGCAGAAGTATTCCATGCCTTGTGATTGTTTTGGCATGAGAAATACTATGGTCAAAACATTGTTTATTTTTTAGGCTTCATTTAGGGTTTCCGCTTAGGTCAGAAGGTTGGGAAATAGAGGGAAGTATGTCATGAGTGTGTTTCATTTGCCTTCCTTTCCTGTTAACAAGCAGGTAACTACATAAAATAATGCAAGAGAGATTCCTTGGATACAGTTATGCCTGTATGTATCACAGTTGCTGGTACTGCTTTCAAGTATGTTTTCTTACAGATAATCTCATTTCTTCCCTTTCCTCCCTACCAAACAAATTCTCCAGAGCTAGGTCTTTGTACTTGGAAGTGTTCATTCAGTGTGGATAAGCAAATATTGACAGGTAGTGTGATGGCCCAATTGAAGTGCCCACAATGGGGGAAAGAATGTAACTTCATTACTGTGCCATCTTACACCAGTAAGATTTTATTTCATGCTGATAACACCTGCTGTAAGTAGATACTATTTTGACCAGTACAGAATTTAATATTTAGTGGATCATTTTTCCTTGTTACAAGTTTTCAATGGAGGAGAGAAGTACAGATATTATTGAGAAAGAAGAGAAAGCAAGAAGTAGGTAAGAGAAATGTCCAAAGAGTGTCCTGGGCCAGTGTGGAGACCTGGACAACATAGAGCAGAAGCAGAAAGCAAAAGCACAGGCTCCTCTATTAACAGAAGTTGTAGGAACATAAAAGGACGTGGTAGCCAGAAGAACCTTGTTCTCTTTTAATGGCTGTTTTTCACCATCACTGCACAAAGTATTGAACACAGCGTGAAAGGGCTGCTTGGCTTGTTCTTTCTATTTTGTTTTCCAACTTTTTGCTCCTACCCCTACTGTCCCCAGGATTTAACATGCCTGCTTCATAGAGCAAAACAGGAGGAGCAGAGACAGCACAAAAGGAAAAGCACTAGAGACTGAGAATTGTGTAGCTTGACACACCTTGAGGGTGATTGTTTTGTTTGTTTGAAATAGCAGCAGAAAGATAAAAGTTGCACACAATTCTAACATTAATTTCAGCCTTAACAGCAGCATACTGGTGCAAGTAACTTCAGGAATATGCCTAGTAGTTTGGGGAATATGCCTAGAACTTGGGAAAACTACTCAGTAGTAGTAATTTTCCCAAGTTCTGCATCCTCTGTCACTCTAGTATCTTTACGTCTTTGAGGTTTGAGCTGTACCAGTTTGATCATCCTACAGATGATAGATATATCATCTTCCTACAGAAGCTAGATATATAGACAAGAACAACAAAATAGTTATTAATTTTTTAAAAACGCAAAATATATGGAATGCATCCATGGCGAGAATGTTAAGGTAAATTGTGAAATAGGGAAAATTGCTGCAAATCCTTAGTTAATTTATTTTAAAAGAAAACCATGTATGTCTTTACTTGGAATGTCATTCATAATGAAAATAATAGTAAAAGGCTAGTGATGCACTTGTTCCCCAACATTTCCAGATGCTTATTTGTTCTTCTTCCTGTATCTTGCCTTTTTAAAAGTGAGGAGGTGGAGAAAATGTTCTTTGAGAAAGAGGGGGAGGGGGCGGGATGAGAAAGTGCTTGCAAACTATAAGGAAGTGAAGAGGCATATTTTTCAGACTTAGATGGCTTAATCATCAGAATAACTATCTGAGAGCACTAATGGATACTGCATCATTTGTTTTATTCAAATGGCATTTAAAAATAAGTTACACAAATGGACTAGAGGTTCAAGATCTTCAGTGATTACTTTAATGTCTCTTTGTCTAGAGTATTTGTTAATGGTGTTGTGGAGGCCTTTTCAGGTGGGAGGTACACCTATCCATTTTTCAGTTTCTGTTTCTAACTAGAAATTCCAAAGCAGGGCACCTTTAATTAATCTGGCATTTATCTACACAATGAAGTTTCAAATTTCAGGGAGATTTTTTCCTGCTTCTTAGTTTACAAAATAAAACAAAACCCCCAAACAGACAAAAGAAGACTGAACATTCAGTCAGGGTAAATACAAAGCAGTACAAACATATCAGTGGCCACAAATCAACCAATGACTAAACTATATATTTATTTGTTGTTTTAAAAATGAATAATGTTGTTTTCAACTTAATAATGTTTGGGAAAGAGCAATCATGCAAAGTAATGCAGTTCTAGCAGATTTATCCACCAGAAAACAGGATGTTATTAGTTTTTTTATACTGACTTCCAATAGCTCAGCATTAGTAACTAGGGTTTCTTTCAAATTGTGCTTTGGTTTTTTAACCTGTTTTTCTTGTGCAGGTTGTCTCACTTACAAGGCTTTTGACTCTTATTTGTAATCTTCAGCTAAAAGTATAAAGTCTGTATCCTGAGAAAAAAAAATGAGGCATTTTAAAATCCTGTTATGTCATATGAGTATACTTTCAAAATAGAATATGAAATTCTACACACTTGCACCAACCCTTGTGTTAGTAAACAGTGGGAAATGAAGTGTTATCTGGCACAGCTGTAGTCCTGTATTGTTGCCTATTTGTAGTGAAGACAACAAATCTACTTTCAGGTTTTGCTTGGTCTGTACCTGGCAAGTAAGCATTGATAACTCTTAACAACTGTGTGTGTGTTTTATTAGTGTTACCTAAAACCCAGACTCACTGTATCCATTAGAGGTTTGTTAGGTGGCACAGTGAGTTTTATCAAAGAGCTGCTGAGGATACTGCAGAGCTTTTATAAATACACAAGATTGACACAAGCGGAATGACACTACTAAGAATACATAAAACTTGTAAGTATATACTCTTAACTTGCCATGTGGATACTGTAACTTTGCCTTTCTAGTAGAGAAGTAGTTTCCGTGGACACTGCATTATGTTCATATTATATACTCTTACTCCAGTCAGTCTTTCCACTTAAAGGAGGATTAATTAAACCTGGTCTTCTCTTAAAATTATGTTAATTGAGGAGCAAACGTGTTACTACCAGACATGCAGACGACCACTCGTTATGTCTAAGCAGTAAAACTGGATAGCTGAAAAGATTCCCTTTAAAAATAATGTGGTTTTGTTATAAAATTATATGCATATATCTTTGTAATTGTATTGCTAGAATGCAATGAAAGCAGGTATCAAGGCAGATGTATAGAGTTGTTTTCAAGTCCATCACAGATTAAAGTAGTCAGCAATGCATATTCAGTGCAGTCTTTTCAAGACATACTATTCAGGGCATGTATCTCTTGCTTTCTAAGAGAATAAACATATTTTACTTTTGTTGTGTCTGTTCATAAAATTGTAAAAGATTAACATACAGAATTTCAAAAACTTGTAGATACTTGTTAGCCTGTTGAAAGGGTCTCTGTCTTTAGCATCTATGAGCAGTTCCAATGCCCCACCTCTGTGAAAAGATACACACTGAAACCCTTAAAATGGTGGAAATGTGTGTGCTTAGAACAAAGTTGACTACGAATGTCCTTGGCTGTCTTAAAATACAGTTGTTGCATGCCTTAGTTTCGCACACATATAAAGAGGAAGAGGTCAGGAGGCTTCCTTTAAGCCTATACTTACCATGAGCCTGCTGTTTATTTGTTTGTTTGGTTTAGCAATTAAGCTAATTCCTGTTAAATACTAGAAATTATGGGGTTTTTACAGTAACTACCAGCCTTTGCTGGGACAATCCTATCTCAAAATTGGTATCACAAATAATATCAAAGAAGTCACTGCATCTAAGATGATGAATCATGCCTGTGTTAGAGTATTGGGAATATATAAAATTCAGGGAAGAAACCATAGGCTGCTTATCTGCTTGGTAATATTTCTCAAAGTTTTGGCCAAGTCTTTGAATTGTTACTGAATCTTTTTCTTTTTTTTTTTTTTTTTTCTTTGGTAATGTAGCTTTTTAGCATACATCAAGGTCCTTTTCATTTCTTCCTCCACTGAATAGTGTGCTGAAACTGCCACTACTTGCCTACTGAGACTGTTGAACAATTTAGAAAAAAAAAACCAAACAACTGGAAATGGTTTATTTGGTAGCTTTCTGGTTTTTCTCCTGTACAATTTACCTTGATTTAATGGATAAATTTATTAAGTCTGTATTAGAGTAGTAAAGGGAGCCTGGAGTCTGGGTGTCAGAGTAAAAATAGTGCTGTTTTGCAAACCTGCCGTAGAAAGTAATAACCCAGTTACATCAATAATGTCCTTTGTGTTTTGGATATAGTAATTATTTTTCTAATTAAAGTTGTGTTTTATGCTTCCATCTTTCATCTGACCATGCAAATAAAAACATTCTATGTTTGATAAATAAGTTAGATAACTTGATCTCATGTTTATCCTTTGTTAACTTTGATTTTTTTATTTATTGGTGAAAATACTGTACTGGTCTTTTAATTGTTCACAGTGATTGAAAATACTCTGTTAACAGAGGACTTTCTTGCTCTCATCAACTAAGTGAGAAATCCGCATTTGTGCTCAGCTTGGGCATCTCTGTTTCCTTTCAGAGCAACAGTGTCTTTCTGTGAAATTGGCAGACAGGTGTCATACAAGGTGTCTGACATGGCAACATGCTCTGAGCTTGTTTGTGCTATGTTGTGGCTATTGGCAAGTAACTCCATATTTTAGAAAAGAAGCCATTTATGAGCACAGTGCTGTTGTAAAGCATTTACTTAGGCCAAACACAAAATCTCTTAAGTTCCTATTTTTTGTTGTTGTCGTTGTTACATTTATATAGAAATAATTATTTTAGTTTTACCATGATGCAGCTCTGATTTCTTTCCAGTACACTGCATTTTTCAGGAGAAAAAACACTTGTTTGAGCAATTTTTAGCTAGGCTGTATGGCATGACTCTACTTTGCAATTATCACACCTTAAAATCAGTTAGATTTAGCTCTGGATGGCCAACTGTTGACCCAACAGAGATGGCCTTGGAGGAGTTGAGGTACAAGAACCTGTGAAGGGCAGGAAGGCATTTTGGGAGGGGCCATGCTCTGAGGCTTGGCCAGTCTGGGTCGTGTCTGTCTGTGGGAGTTGCAGCAGCTGGTTCAGGCTCACTTTCTGCTCCAGGGTTCTGTCTGGTGTAGCTGACACTGCTCTGCTTGTGCAAGTCAGCTCCCCCACATGCAGCCACGCTTGGCTGAGGCGGCATCATGGGACGTGGATGAAGTGTAGTGCAATGATTATGCATGAAATCGCATCTCAGACAACTGAACACCTACCTCTTCTGTAGGCACAGTGTATGTAACCATGGGCAGATATAGTCTCATATCCAGTGTGTTCTTCATTGCCTTCTTTTTTTCCCCCTTTCCAGAATATGTTTTCTGATTTCTTAGTTAATAAATTGGTCTCTAATCTGTGAATTACATTAAGAACACATTCGAAGGCAGAAGTTGTTGTGTGGGAACATGACTAACTGAAAGCTAGAAGGAATTAAGCAGCAAATGCTGCCTGGCCTTGAGTTAAACAACTAAATACCCTTATTTAGGAGCAGGAAGGATTGTGATGTGGTTCTTTGTGGGCTCTTCTGTGTAGTTAAGATTTTTTGGGAACATCTTATGTTGTGATAACTAATTCAGAATAGAACTTTCTAATCAGTCCAAGAAAATGAACCTGGTAAGAAGAGCTGGGCACCTTGTTAATTTTTGTTCAGTGAAATTGGGGTCTAATTAAGACTCCAGGTAGCACAAGCTCTGTGTTTGACTCTGCACTCACAACATCTGTTTCTGAGCACTGGGTAGCAGGATAGAGAGTTTTTCTAACTGCACTTAATTGGGAAGCAGGTAACTTCGTTGTGGGTTGAGTGTTAGCATACAGAAAACATCTCCAACCAACAGTAAGGTTAACAGTTTGCCTTCATGGTCCCTGAATTGATTGAGGAAAAAAAAATTGTGTAATTTAAATCCTCTTTAAAAGAGGCTGTATTTAGTAGGTGTCATGACTTGGCTGTGCAAATGGCTTGTTCTGGCTCCAGTGAATATAATTTTTATTGTGTGACACGAGCTTAATCTGGAATGTATTGGGAAAAGAAAAATAGAAAGGGTATTTCTGGTGCAAAATATGCTTAAGAGCAAAAAAAAGTAGTTTTTAAGAAAAGGAACTAACAGCAGGTGCATGAGTACATCAAAGCCAGCTGGCTGAAGTGTTTCTGCAGTCAGAATGAACGAGTAAATGCAATTCAGGTGAATCAGATTTTGTTTGTGGTAATCTTAGTAATCTACATACCCATCTGTTTTCTCCTTCAGCTTTTAAAAACATCAGCTACCTGGACTGAGGGTGCTTGCAGAGGTACAAACATCCACAGGGAGGCTGTATGTGGGGGTTGGAAAGCTGTGTGAGGTCCCTGACCCACACAAGGCTTGCCTCCTGGGGTGAAATCTGGAGCCAGCTGGATGTCTCCTGGCTGCACCCTTGGCCAAGAACCTGCACCAGATCTTGCCACTGTACCTGTTGATCTGGTTGTTGTTCCCTGCTGTCACACAGCCCAAGTCTTAAGCAAACCAGGTGCTTCTGTTTCACAGAAAACTTTCAAGTTGATGGTGAAACACACCACCAAGAAAGTTGTTATCTTGAGGGCAGGCAAGAGACCATGTGCTGAATCCAGATGTATCCTGGAAAGTTTCTCTGACTGTGTTCTGAGGAAAAAACCAGGAAGTATCCAGGTATAAAGTCTCAGTCCTGTCACGCTTATTAATGTAACTTACAGAAAATACTTTGTATCACAGAGAACAGAGGGTTTGTCAATTGATAAATTATATTTTTTCACAATTTATTTCATACAAATGTGGTTCTGACAGTTTAAGAAACTGAGATTTGGTTGATTTTTTGTTTTTCATGAAAAAAACCCCCAAAACTCAAAATGTAATTTTTTGATGCTAGGAAGCATGTTTTAAGCATGTTTTAAACAAATTCGGTTAATAGGCTCTTGGATGAGATAGGACAGTTTGTGACATGGGATAATCTGCAATTTATTAGTGTATTGTTGGCAGACTGAATTTCCATCTATCAAATTATGTCTTATCTGTGAATATGCCTGTTTTTTAAGAGGATGTTGCTTGTGTTTCCTGCCTGCTGTATGACGGTACAGTTTTGAAGTTGTTAATATAACCAGGAGTTCACCGTGGACTTCAAATAGTGTTGTGCTGTGGGTTATTTGGTGTCAGAGTACGCTTTTCATGTTACTTACTTCCTTCCTTACAGTGCGAAGCTAAGAATGGAGATACATAAGGTTTCTTCCATATTTAGTGAAAAAGTACTGCAAGTTGTTTATGGCTTTGTCAGCAGCTTTCAGTTTCGGGAGCTGAAATGAATCTGTTTAAGATGTAGTGGTGTGAGCAAGCTAATTTAAAGCTCATAGGAAAAATTACTTGTAGTCTTGACATGTTTATTCTAGGTTTTCCTTTCCCTGCATACCTGTCAGTGCAGGTAAGCCATACACCAATGTACACGTGGGTGTTTGAGGTTTGCAGTGGTTGCTCTGGTTTTACTACAGTGGCTGTAGAGCTCCAGGTGGGTTTTACTCTGCCACTGAGATATTACCCACAGGAGGTTTCCCAAATGGACATTTTTAACAGTGATGACCTTTTTGTTGGTACACTGGGAACGCAAGTCGGTGTTCCTTGGCAAGATAGGCAGCTCATTTCTGAGGAGACCATCTAGTTTCCTTTGGGTTCAGATTGCAGAACAGCAGTAACTGTTCTGCTGAGAGTATGTGCTTTGTTATAATGTTTCTGGAACATTTTGAAACTCCCTTTTTTGTATAGCGCTTTGTTTCTTAACTAGGTCAGTAATTCTGATATCTTCAATGAAATTGCATTGAAGTGTTGAAAATTCGTGCACCATGTGTTTTTATTTTAAGCTGACTATATGTACTTAGTTATTTTTCTGCATATGTGGGAAAGATGGCATAGTGTCTTTTGGGCTTAAAACTGGGCATCTCTACCTGGTTTCCTATTTTATTTTTGTAAATTTTAATAATTTATAATTGAACTTAATTTGGTAAAGTTGTTCATATTGTCCAGTGTATAAAATACCATGTGGCTGGTGAATTAAGAGACGTCATGGTTATAGTGTTAACTAAAAGGCTTTTATTAGTGATCACTTGGTGATCAAATTACTGTTAATCAATGATTGAATGGAAATTAAGTGGTAATCAATTAAGTAGTAATAGAATGCAAACTAAGCAGGGATTTAACCCAATTTTCAAGGCGAGAAGGACTGGTAACTACAGGCCTGTCAGTCTCACTTCAGTACTTGGTATCGGAATTATTGAAAAACATCTTAAGGACAACGTAGTCATTGGTCACAACCAGCATGAGTTCATGAGGGGAAATATCTGTTTGCCAAACTTAATTTTCTTTTACAGGGTAATCTACCCAGTAGACCAAGCAAAGCCGGTTGATGTAATCTTTTTTTTATTTCTGTAAAGCTTTTGACACTGTCTCACAGTATCCTTCTGACAAAATGCCCAGCACACAGCTGGATAAACACATCATGTGATGGGTGAGCAGCTGGCTCATGGGCTGGACACAAAGGGTTACAATGAATGGAGGGTGACATCAGACTGGTGATCTGTCACTTGCAGGGTTCCATGGGGCTCCATCTTAGGGACAGTGCTCTTTAATGTTTTAAAAAATAGTCTGAATGCAGGTATTGAGTAAGTTGCATTACATGAAGTAACTTTACCAATTATACTAAATTAAGAGGAGCTGTGAACTCCCTTGAGGGTGGAGAGGGCCTGCAGAGAGATCAGGATAGACTAGAGAACTGGGCAATCACCAGTTATATGAAATGTAAAATGAGCAAATGCCAGATTCTGCATCTGATCCAAAGTAATGCTGCTTGAATATACAAACTGGGGAGCAAGAGTCTGAAAAGCAGCCATCCAGAAAGGGAGTTAAAAAAGAGATGTGGGGCTTGGTTTTATGGCAAGTTGAACATGAGCAGGAGTCAGCAGTGCCCTGGCAGCCAGGAGGGCCACTCATATCCTGGGGTGCACCAGGCACAGCATCACCAGCCAGGCAAGGGAGGGGATTGTCCTGCTCTGCTCTGAGCTGGGGCAGCCTCGCCTCCAGTGCTGGGAGCTGGTTTGGGTGTCACAATTTAAGGACATAAAGCTGTTAGAGAGGGAAGAGTGACCAAGATGGTGATAGGTCTCAAGGGCAAGACTTCTGAAGAGTGGTTAAGGTGACTTGGTTTGTTCAGCTTGGAGAAGATAAGGCTGAGGGAGTGAGTGGTTCTGTTAGCTCGTGGTAAGACATGGCCTAGATTCCTTACTTCCTGTGAAGATATGGCCTAGCAGAGTTCTGCACAGCAGGACTGACTTCGGTCAGACCTTCTTGTTGGTGATGTCTGAATCAAAGCACTCTTCACTCAGAATGGGTTCATCCGTGAGGGACTTGCCAAACAACAAACTTGATCTCCAGCCAAAAAATTAGTAAGCATCTATCTGTCACAAAATGAAAGTCAGTGAGGATTTTCAAGATTTTGTTTGTAGTTACATTTTTTTCATTCTCTGTGGAGGTAAATATTTTTATCAGTGTAAGCAGCAAGAGCTCTCTGTGGTCAAGTACTTATTTTAAAGAGTAAAGTAAACACTCAAATTCAACTCCATATTAAGGATCATTTCCAGTGAGTTTCAGTTTGGGAAAAGGAGAATTAAAGAGTAGTAATTCCTTTTAATTAATGTGCATTATCTGAATCAAGCTAAAATTTGAAGATAGTCACAAAAGAAGATATTTTGGGAATTACAGTATTTCTTCCATGATAAAAAACCCTGTATAGGTACTAGTGTTTTTGCTAGTAGTGAGGTATAACTCTGTGCATGTGTAATGTCTTAGTGCAAGGAAGTGTGTGTATAAAAAAATCTGACGAGTTTCTGATTTTTCTCTTTTCTAAATTTCATTCTCTTTTGAAAAAGGAGGGTCCTTCCACCAGGAAACCAAATATGCTGTTGACTTGAAGAATGTTGTTTCATACTGACTGCAACTCTAATATATGATTTTTTTCTTTTTTACCAGGTGTCCCTAGAAACTTTTTTTCAATTTGTGGTTGTTTTCCTTAGTACAGGCTGGGTGTCTGAAGTTTGTAGAGGTAAAAGCTTATTAGCTTTCTGGTTGGTGGTTTCATACTTGCTGGATATAGCATAAGAGCCTTAGCCATAGGAATTAAATACTTTATGCTTGTTGCAGTTAGTAATTGTAGGTTGTGTTTGTGGCCTCGTATGGGCATGTGCACGCACATGCAGTCATAATGTTTAGCAGTTTTCTTGTGTATAGAAGCGGCTGAAAGGGGATTTCCTGTGCTGGAAGCATAGAAGCTCTCTGTGTGTGCTTCTCAGGAGCTTTATTTCAGTTCATCATTTTCTTTGCACTTGTTTAAGTGTTAGAGAATTAGGACACACTTACATGCATTATGGCATACTGAAATTACGATACTTGGACCAGATTTCTTTGTTGCTATAAGTATATCTGGATTTTCCTTTCCCTTAAGTGACTTAAATGTCTGGAAGCAGGGGGAAAAAAAATTCATTGCTGTACATTGCTAGAAAAAGGTGAAACCTGACCCTCCTGTCCAGGCATCACTTTGTGCTGTGTGTTACACATTAATGTGCTAGCTAATCTCTGGCTATTGACGGAGAAGAGGAAAAAGCCAAGCATTTTATCCATTTTCTTCTTTTCCACATGATCTGGTCTGAAACCACACAAAATGCTATGGTAGGGATTTTTACGTGAATGCAGGTTTCTGACTAGAGCATTCTTAATGAGACTTGCTTTGTGAGTCTGCTGATGCCTCTCCCCTTGCTTATCTTTAGAGCGAAATCTTAACAAGCCCAGTTAGCACTTGCCACTGCTCAAAAGTTCTAAAATTTCTTTGCTTTCTGGTTGTGCCATATGCCCCAGTTACATCCTGCTTTTACTGCCAAACTTGGGTGGTAGTTCTGCATCATTTTCTGTCTGAAGATGGACTGCATGTAAAATAAACTGAGTGTTTAATATACCATTCTCAAGTATCTAGTCAGGAAAAATTGATACCACTTCAGACCAGTCAAAGCCTAATTTAGCCTTGTGTATGTGTGATTCTTTTGTGAGTGCTCTTCAAATAACAGTGGTAGAAGTTGAAGCCAAGAGATGTTACCTGTATTAAGATGCAGAGTTGTCATTTAAGTGAGTTCTGAAAGTACAGTACACTGGGCAGTAACAAGAGACTGTACTGCTCCTTGAGAATTGGTACACTTGAAACAATGGACTGCATGAACTCACAGGCCTCTGCCTACAGCTTCGGTGAGTACCTACTCCAGAAGTCCTGAATTGTACTTCTACTCTAGAGTAACCCAAAGTATCTTTGAAAATGGGGTTTGTCTTAACTTTTAAGTTTCTTTAAGCCATCTCCCATGTGCCTACATGTGGATGCATACACAGAGTTGAAGTCATCTAAATGAACTAATAATAGAGAAATTACAAAAGAGCTACAGAGGAAATACTAATAACTGGTAAGGCCTTAAATTATAGCAGATTAAAAATACACAGTTCTGTCGCACTTGGAACAAAAACCTACTTCTGTTTTGTTGTTTGCAAGTTAAAGCAGAGATATCCTGCTGATGCCCTCGTTCCATTTGAAGCATGCGTTGTCACATGCCAAAGAGGACTTTAAGAGAGGTGATTCACCTGGCTTTTCAGATGGCCACATGTAAATCCTGGGTAGTTTTGTGGAGTAACAGAGTGAAATTGACTTTATCCAGTTCCACAAAATGTGAGACTGCTTTTGCTTACTGCATTTGGTCTCGTAATTGTTTTGTACTTGAATGGGAGGTTGAGAAGTGATGTCCAGGTATTAGATAAATTACTTGTAAGTAGAATTGCCTTGCTAAGATTTAGGCTTTGACGTTCTTCTGTGATCTCAGACCCAGGGGGAGGTTGACAAAGCTTGGGGAGAAGAATGTACTGCTGATAGTAAAGAAAAACAAAGCAGAATTTATGTGCCACAAGGACTTTTGGCACAACTCCTGTGATAAGGAAGAAACTAATAAAGCAAACACAGCAACTGTGCTGAGACCAGCTCCAACTGGGTAAAGAGTAAACCTGGCAGAGGGAAACAGGGACCACCGACTCACAGCCCACCAACTAAAGAAACCTACCAACTCAGAAGAAAGTCCGAGCATGTGGACTACTTAGCATGAGAATAATTTAACCAGTGGAAGGTGAAATACCAATTAAAGAGAACTGTGCAACTTGTAGACAATGAGCTGTGACTTCTTTGTGCTCTGAAATACATAAACCGTGTAAAGCTTTGATGATCAGGGAGCCAGCCTTTTGTGGGTTGCCACCTAGCTCATACTTTGCACAAACTTGAATAAAAAAATAGAGATCCCTTGTCTCAGTGTATAGATGGGCACTGTGCACCAGGCATTTGGGACAACAGAAGTGGCAGCAATAATTTACTGAAGTGCATTAAGAGGTCTTTAGGTACAGCATCAGACTTGAGTTGCAGTGCTGTTTTACAATGGCTGGTTAAAATCTGCAATAGTGCTCTGGCATAGTGGTATATTTTTTGACATGAAACACTTGCTGTACTGTTAAGAGTTTGCCTCTGAGAACTCTTCCACTTTTAATGACCCTTTTCTTCTCTTGTTCGCACTTACTCCTTGTCCCAGACTTTCCTTGGAAATTGCTTTGATGTGTTAGTTTCCTGTGGAAAAAAGACCATTATAAATGCTTTTTATCTATTGTCATACTAAAAGCAGATGAGGGTCTCTTTCAGTGTCTTGTACGGTTTTCCATGTAGTGTGTCATGAACATAGACTGTTTCATTTTCTCTAATGCAAAATGATAGTCTCCCTGGATGCCAATCTTGAGGATTCTCCGTCGTTACTGTAGAAATAATACCTGGGCATGTTCAGGAAGGTTAGTTTGTTTGGGGGTTTCTTTCTTTCCATTCTTTACAGAGATGGTACATTGTTGATGGTTTGCCTTGAACCATTACTTTGCCCTGTTTATTTTTTTCCTCCCTTGCTGGTATTACCTGTTAGAAGTAACAGGGAGGCCAGCTGAGAAAAGCATTGTTTTTCCTTCTATGGGACTTGCCGCTTAAGAAGAAAATGTTATTGACCAATTAAAACTTTATCTAACAGCATTTTCTTTGATGCAAATAGGAAGTCAGTATGAAGTCAGATTTTCTAAACCATAGGAGTGAATTCTCAAAGGCTTCTTGTTCTTAGCTGACTGTTTTTGGAGATAGGACAAAATATGCCTAGACTATGTCTTAGGTAGGACAGAACATACTTATTAAGTCTTTGGTTTGCCTTCCTGTTACTTAGTAAAAAATGTTGGATGATTAGTTTTCTATTAGTCTTTCTGTATTTTCATAATGCAGAACTATGAGATGTTCAGTGCTGTGGTTTCAAGAGAAGTAGGTTGCTGTGGGCATGTAGGTGTGGGGAATAGTATGACCTATGAATTGGCTCTTTCAGAAAGATGCATTGAACCCATATATATCAAAAATAGTCATTAATTAAAGACAGGAGGAAGCTTGAAATGGAACTAGACATGAAGAACTTTAATGTGACTAGGTGATACTGTCTCATTTGTTGGTTCTGTGTGCAAAATAGTGAGGACCTTTCAAGAGCTGGATCCCTCAGGTGAAATAAATAAATGTTTTATTAGGGCTGCAGAGTAAAACTCAGGCAGTTGCTGATAGGAGTGTTTAAAAAAAAAAAAAAGTTTAAAGGCTTTCTGCTTTAAGGTCACAGCTGGCACTTGCACAGGTGTTTACTGTCACGTTTGGGGAGCTGTTCTTTCCTTGACAGAATTATGTGCTTTCCTGCTATCCCCTTCTTGACAGCTCCTTCTCATGCAATCAGCAACCTGATAAGGAAAACCTAGTATTTCTCCTTAGAAACTTGCTGTGGTTTCCTTCCTGTTTTTTTTGCTGCCCTCCCACGTATGATTCCAGGTGGGTACGTTTATTGCAGGGGAGCTTGTGATGGCTTCCTACAAATTGAAAAGCACAAGAACTGGAGGTATTCCAGTGAAAGATAAGATTGTTCCTAAAGCTAGACTCTGTACTATTAGCAACAACAACAATTAAAAAAAAATCACCCCATCTGTCTCCTTTAAGTAAGTTGTAAATAGTACTGTCATCCTATTCCCCTGTTTCATCAGTCTTTCAAACCTTGAACTCAGAAGCAAATTGCTCTTATAATAGCAATTGTTTATGGCTATTAGTTTGTGTTGAGCTTGATTTGAAGTACAACCTATTTCTACATTGCTTAAGGAAATGTACAAATGAAAACCATTTCAGTGTTAATAGGGTCAAAAAAATAAGAACTGACTCCAAATGAACAATAATCCCAAAATAAAACCCTATATTCTTACCACTTTAGTAATAATGTGCAAAACTGTATCACAAAGACATGAATAAAATAACCTTTTTACAGTCAGGACATACGCATTCAGGGTTTAAAAATGTACAAGCAAGTCTTACTCTGACTTTGAAGAAGATTGCTAAGTGTCTTGAACTAAACCCTAAGGCACTTGGGAGGCACTAAGGCAAAATCGATATGGGAAGATTATGAGGAAATGAAAAAAGGATTTCAGCCTTAATCAGGCTAAGTTGATGGTGAATGTTGTCTTTTGTGTGGCAAGAGTTACTTGCAGCTCAAGTTTCTCAGGATTTGAAAGTGCAAAACATAATTGCTGCATTAAAATCAGTGTCAAAGTGCCCAGAAGTATCTGTTCTTGGAGTGGGGAATGAAGAGTGCTTCTCTAAGTTCAGTGCCCCAATGAGATAAAGTTTTTGATACAAAATGCTTGAATGGAGGCAACTTCCTCTGTAGGTTGTCTTTGTTTAAAACATCTTACTTCTTGTAGATTGTTTTATTTCAAAACTGAGGCTGGCAAATGGATAAACACCTCTCACTTCTTTTGAGAGCTGGAGAGTGTCCTCTGGTTCCTACAGCTGTAAGTGTACATAAGTGTGCACAAGCACGACCTCTCTCCTGGTTTGGGCACACCTTAGTCCTCTCCTCCCCTCATTTCTGGTTACCACATGACTTTATTTAGTCATTGTCAAGAGGAATAGTGTGGCTACAATAGAAATTTAAATTGCAAAATGTGAAAGAAGTCTTAAAAATACACTCAGAAATGATAATTTTCTACTTAGAGCTTGCAGGGTTGAAAGAAATGATAACTTTTCAAAGCCTTTAAGGCAAAAAAACCAAATCAAAATACCCATGTATTTCATGGGATAAATTTCCTGTAGTAAATATAAATGTGAAGTTTTTTTGTATGAAGTACTTGAGACTAAAATACTAGTAGTGGGTTTGACTTTGTCGGGTCGTGACTTTGTGCCTACGTGTGCTTATTATGGCACATCATGTTGTGTCATGACATACCATGACATGGCATGATTTTTGTTCACTTTTTTTTTTTTTTTTTCTTGCCCTTTTTTCCCCGTTCTCCTTAAATAGTAGTCTCAGCTTTGGAGCAAGCCTAGTTAAATTCAGATGCTAACACCTGTAATTTTTTTTCTCTTCCTGTGGTTTTATTTGCTTCAAGTGATTGTCAAAGAGCGTTGTTATCATATTTCCTGTTTAAAGCCACAGTGAACAGTATGCAGTCAAAGGATATAGAAAGTTCACCCTTAAAAGGAACTGTGTAGATGCCTTTTTAAAAAGAGCAGGCTGTTCTCAAGCTGTATAATTAATAAGTAGGTTTAGTCTAACTGACTCTCTGCAGCATAGTGCATATTTCTGTTTGGATCAGTTAAGGCAAATTCTGTCTAACCTGCTTTATATCAATAAATGTGAAAAGCTCAGAGGAAAAATTGATGTCTTTTACCTTTCCTCCTTTTCTGCTCTGTATATTTCTCACAGAGAAACTAATACTGCTTTAGTAAGAAAAATGGATGATACTGTAACAAAATGTGCCTTGCCCACTATTCATTAATGCAGTGCTTGCACTTACTGCCTTTGTGACTGGTATTTAACAATAAGCAGTAGTTTTGGGTTTTGCATTAGACCAGCCACTGTGGAATAAATCTTAGAGTAACAAAAGTTACCTTATTGGTGTTTCACTTTAAATTTTGAACAGTGTATTATTTTTTAAATCTTGATGTCTTCATACTTAGAATTTCTATAAATGTTACGAATTGATATCATAACTAAGGTGTAAAAGCCTTAAAAGGTAACAAGGTTGTTCAGCACGATAATCCTGTGTGTTTTGGTAATGTGAACCATCCACTCAGACAGGGTAATTGTCTTGTCTTTTTGATGTGAACTCTACGGTGTGCTGCCAATTTGAGCACCATAAATTGGGCAAAGAGCAAAACCAAAGGGTGGCAGAGCTGTTACTGTGAAGTGTGTTCTTCAGCCTCTGTTGTGCTCTTATCTGGCCAGTCTATGCAGACAAATGCAGCAATGCTGCAAATGATGCCATGTTGTGGTGATGAGACACTGGCACAGGTTGCCTAGACAAGTTGTGAATGTCCCATCCCTGACAGTGTTCAAGGCCAGGTGGGATGGGGCCCTGAGAAACCTGAGCTGCTGGAAGGTGTTCCTGTGGAAGGGAGGCTGGAACAAGATGATCTCTAAAGTCCATTTCAACGCAGACTATTCTGTGATTCTGTGAGTCAAATTTTAATCCTGTGAAAAAGCAGAGAACTAGATGTGAAATACTGCATCTATTTTGAGACCTCATTAATTGCAGCTAGGCTTGGGGTGCAGTTCATGCTTTGCAAGAATGATTTTTTTTTTTTCAGATTGCTGCTGTGCTGATATTACATAATTACCTGACTGGAAGCTATAGGGCACCATGATGTTATTTTCTTTCCTTCTTTATTTATAACCAATAATTTGGAAAAGAACAGCAGAATTTTCCTGTTTCAACTTATTCTTTAAACAAGCAACAGGCAGTGTAAGAGAAGTTCTAGTGTGTTGTCATCAACATCACAGCACCAATACACCTTTGTGCTTTCAGCTTAATTGCTTTTTCTTTCCATGTTGGTACAACAGGTTTATGCCTGATATTTATATAAACTTGATTCCTGTAAAAATCATTTGTTTAGCAGACTGGGAAGGCATATGGAATTAAAGAGCTCTAAAAAATACTGCTAAGCATTTGTTTGCCTTTTAAGAGGTGCAGTTAATGTCAGTTGTCTCCAGACCTGTTTCTCCAGACATCCTGATATGTCCACTGTGTGTTTTAATTAAAAGTCAACGGATTGAAAAAGTGCTAGTGATTGCAGAACTACTGAACTAAGGGCAAATGTAGTACTTTACAGGCTGTAGAACTAAAAAATGCCTTATTAAGAATAAACATGTAATCAGAGATTGTTATTTACAATCTTTAGCTTGGCTTTGTCATTCAAATCTTAGGCAGGAAGTCAGTTTTGACTGTCCTGGAGGTCACAAGTCCTGCATGCAGAGAGTGGCTGTGTAGAGCAAGACTTCTGCACCCTTGGGTATTCTGTAACCAGGAAGAGCTTTCCAGGCTCTCAAGTGCCCACACAAGCCCTCCAGGTTTATTCCCAGGGCTTCAGCTCAGCACAGCGCTTGCAGTGAGCTGGAGGAGTGTGCCAGCAGTCAGTGAACAAGCACAGAGACAGATCAACAAAAGCAGTCTCCTGCCCTTCAGTGTATGTGTCCTCTGTACTTGGGTGTAACAGGCCGATCAAAGTTAACCCTCTGTGAGAACAAGAATTTGATATGTCAGTTCTGGACTTTGTCAAAAAGAGATTGTAAGAAAGCAAAAAGTATCATAATTTTAGGAGTCACAAATCAGAATATTGGGCACTTGCAGAGCAAGAAAAGCCCACTGCAAGATACCCATTTCCTGCTCTAGCAGCTTACAATATATCAAACTTCAAAATGCTAACTTTGAGTATTTGATTTTTCAGTTTCTCCTAATCTGAACAGCTGACGTTGGGGGTGCATTGCTATGTTTCAGAATAACTTTACGCCTGTCTTAGAAGTAAATCAACCAGGTCTTAAGGAGACATAAACTGTAGAGATACTGGACTAGAATTGTCAAGTGTTATGTGCATAACAGGAGTGTTTTACTTCTGATTTTGTAACATACTGAACCAAATCTAGAAAATAATTGTGTAGCATGCAAATTCTGAGCCTGCAGAGAACAGCAGAGTATTTTTCTGTCAAGGTTTTGTTACTCTTGATATTTAAAGTTATTGAAATTTCAGTCACCAGAGTAATTGAGAAAAGGGGTGTGAAGCCACCTAATTACGGAGTGAGAACTTCCTAAGAAACTTCTATTTTCATTCTTGGATTTCACACTACTGGTTTTTGAATCCTGAGTTTTATTGCAGTTTCTTGCTTCATTAGTGGGATTTAGATGGTGATCTTTAAAGCAAGAAAAATGTCTTTAAAGTAGTGAAAATATGTCATGTTAGCACTGTTCTAAGACCTTTTCTCAAGTGCCTGACAAGCAAAAAAATGTGTAGAAGTATTTTTTTCCTGTGGGAATTGTTTGTTTAGGTTTCTTTCTTTCCCTCAAGGTATCCTGTTAAATAAAATTGCTTTGTGTTATACGGTGTTTGGAATACAATAACCTAGCAAAGCATATCCCCCCTTTCCTATTCTGATCTTTAAGCAAGGACTGCCAGAAACGGGCAGATAAACCTAATTTTGACACAGTTGGTTGATTTTTCAAAGCTAGGAGGTGCGAGTACTTTGTCTGGGGTTTTGCTATTTCGATGTTGTTACTGCAGCAGGCCTTTGTTTCTCAAAGACCTCTTAAAAGCTAAGAAGTGTGAGAGCTTCCAAAGGCTTTGGATATAGTATGGGAAAGGTTCTGCTGTATTCTTTTCATATGTGTTGTAGGCAGTAGCCCTGGAAAGTACCTGGCTAGTCATGGCCACATGGTACCATGACTTGGCACCTATGAAGTAAGTGAGGGACGTCTTTGCTCATGTGCCTGGCACATGGAGAACTAATGAAGGGTAGCAAAGTGGAGCTGTTCTGTCACAGAGGGTGTGTACATACAGGTGTGTGGTTTTATGCATTGCACGGAGCCTCCAAGCCACTTCATACTGTGAGGAATTGCATAGAAATAGTAGTTGTGCAGACATCTGTGTGAGTGAAGATGCAGTCATATAAAGCATTATTAAGGAGTATGCCTGTAAAAACTTCTGAATACTTATTATCTCGCTATCTCTGCAAGTGAAGTTTATGATATATGGCAAGATAAGTGAAGTGTCACAGGAATTTTTATTGCACTCCTACTGAAAGAAACCCGAATGGAGGTTTACCAACAAACATTATTTGAGCAAAGGAATGGTTGGAATCTGGAGCCTCATTTGTTCCGCTTGAGGAGGTTTAGAGGTTTAAGGAAACAATTTCAAGGTCTACAACTAATACCCTGTTTTGAAGTCAACTGTAAATGAAGCATAGGGTAGAAGAGGGTGGAAGGAAAAGACTTTCTTTTGACCAGGTCCAGCCATTTCGCAAATTTTCCATAAACAGAAATGGATTTGTTTCCTCGACATTTAGGAGAGCATACTTTTGTATGCTAACAATTGTATATGATTGTATGCTGACAATTTTGA
The DNA here is from genome assembly GCA_017589585.1 of Phylloscopus whistleri. Taxonomy (NCBI): domain Eukaryota; kingdom Metazoa; phylum Chordata; class Aves; order Passeriformes; family Phylloscopidae; genus Phylloscopus; species Phylloscopus whistleri. Next base: position 9,444,003 of record JADMLD010000758.1, on the reverse strand, counting down.
TGATTGACAATTGTGTAACAGGGTTGAGGTTAAATACCATTTAAATCTCACAATGAATGGACTGGGTAGCTTTTCCATCAAGAAATATGATGTGTTAACAGGAATGATTCCCTAAGAGGCATAAAGGGGAGTATGGGCAGTTACCACTTTCTGAATGACATTTGAAAGTTAGAAACAAACTGAGATGACTGCCAAAAGATTGGACACTGGGTCTTGATATCACTTCCTCTAACTAAAGCTGGAATGGAAGTCTTATGTGGATTTATGGTATATGCTGTTTTTGGTAGTCAATGTAGAAAAAGCACATGTTTGCTAATGTCTCTTCAGTCTGTGATTCAGGCTGTTACCAAGAAGTCAGTGGTGTGGGTGGCTGGCTTGGAGCCTTAGATTCTCTATATTCTCTCTTTTTGATTAAAGTACTTCTGTTTTCAGGTTCACGTAACGCTAGGGACCAAAGAAGCATACGTAATATTTCTCTGGTGCTGGAATCAACCTTCTGGAAGAAGACTCTAAAATAACTTTTTGCCTTCAAGTTCTTTGTCCTGGGACTGACTTGTCTTTGGAGAAGAGCTCAACAGAAAAGAAGATTTTTCACATTGGAGCCATTAAAAATCAACCTGTTCAAAGAACTTACTACCTGCAGACAGACTTACAAAGGTTGAGTCCTGCTTTTCATCTGTGTTCCCACTTCAGACTGTAAACAATGAGTGAGTTTTGGTTGTGTTTCAACTGCTGTATTGCAGAACAGCCTCAGCCTGTAAGTATGAATATTGACACTGCTTTGTTTTATATAATTAACTAAATTTTCCACATTTTTTAGTTTTCTTATGTTACTTTTTTTTTTTAAATCAGGACTGTTTGGCCAAGTTTGGTGCGAATTAAGCAATTTACTGATATCCTGCCTTGATAGGGATCAAAAAAATTCTGTTCTAAACTGCTGTTTCTTTCCTGTCCTTAAGATCAAATCTATCCAAAGTCCTTGGAAAGAGCCTATATTTGTTGGAATTGAAAAAGAGGAGAAGGGAAAAGGGTGATGAGAATGTAAGCTGTCATTCTAGAGTAACTAACTTTTTAGTGGAGATGTGTGAATGTCCTCACTTCTATATGACTTAAGGCCTGCCTTTGGGTATGGCTAGCCAATGACAGTAGAAGGAAATGATTGCTTAAGAAGTCCAAAGGGAAATCCAGTCCTCCACCACCTTATTTTAAGAAAGGATTTCATCTTTAACTGTTCAGTTAGTTTTTAGATTAAATCTTCAAAGAGTGAAGGAGTGGACTCATATTATAAATACTTTTTTTCTTAGTAGAATTTAAAATGGCTGTTGTGTGAAAAGGTACATAGCAAATGGTTAATAAAAGAAAATTTCAAAGCATATGTTAGGAAAACAGAAAATACAGAAATATTCTTTGTTTTCATGTATTTTTAAGTACCTTTAGAGTATGTTTCTGAGTCCGGTGCTGTTGGAAGAAATTCTGCCTGCATGAAGGTGAAATTAACCAGGAATATGATTAGGACTATGAGAAAGATCGTTGTATAGTGTGACATCCAGATCAAGCTAAATGAATATATAGAAATGACAGTGGTCATACAGTAGTTTTACAAATATGTAAAAAACCCACACCAGTTACTACTGGTAGTATTACAGGATGCAAGAGAAATTCAGAGTGAATAAAGAAACCTCTAAAGCTGCTAATATTTGGCTTTAGGGAAACCAAAGGATTGGAAAAAAGCGCCTCACATTAGGTGTTGTTCTTGCACAAAGCCTGAACACCAGACTGATGGCATGCAAATATTACAGTGTGGCCATTAACATTTTGAACTAATGAGTGCAGCTTTAGCTCAGTCAAGCAAAGCTGTGGGAGATGAACTCTGAGGTACCAGTGTGGGAAGCTGTGGTCCTCCGCTCTTGCTTGAACACCATGCAATCCTTTAAAAGCTGTACCCATATAGAGCCAAACTTATTTGTCTCAGTTTTTGAACATATATTTGAATAAGATGTGATAGTTCAAAATATTTCAGATAGAAAAATGGCATATTCTCTTTGTTCTTGAGGATCCAAGGTTCAGTCCTTACAAAATCTTGGCTCGAGTTCTATGGTCTAAGTTACTGCCCAAGAAATCCATATGTGTTGATAGAGTGGTCTGTGGGTAATGACTCATGAGGCATGTGGAGATTGTACATGGAAAGTGGAGGAAAAGGAAGCAACCCACTATGTTTCTGCTGATACGGTGGTGTGCATTGGATTGATAATTACAACCATCCTTGTGTTTAGGATACTAATAGGATGGAGTTGAGCACTAACCTAGTTCCAATGTTGTAGGAGACATGCTTGTTACAAAGTGCCAAAATCCTTCAGGATATGTCTCCGAAAAAAGAGATCCATGCCCTTCTTGGCATGTTTGATGAAAGGCACTTAGTTGTCATTTCCCCCAGTTACTCATCTCATTTTGCTGTGTTGTATTGTACAGCCATTGTTCTGCCATGCTCGGTTGCACTAAGTGGAGTGTTTAATCAGACACTTATACCTCTGAGTAAGTACAGGAATGTTTTCCATTTCTGACAAATAGCAAAGTATGTGCTGTAGGTCTGAGGCAAACTGATAAATGAGACAAGTGATAAGGAAGCGGTTTTCCCTGTCTCTGCAGGTGTTGTATGATTGCATCGTTGAGAGACTTGTATGCTGAAAAATGTGCTAGTTTTTAGTCCCAAAATGCTGTTACGTATTTCCCCACCGTATCATAAACTAAGTGAAACATGCAAACTTGATAAAAGTTGCATCTGTCCCCTGCTGTGCATTCAGGGGTCTGAACTGAGTCCAGTTTCTAAGGAGAAATGCCTAATCTGCCCAGTCTTATTCGTGTGCCTTCTTTCATTTTAACTTCTGAATCTCAACTTTTTCATGGCTTGCCTAACAATGTCCAGGCCATTTTCATGTTCAGCCATTACATATCAAGTGGCCTTCTTCTTTGGAAGGACTAATATGGTCTTGTAGCAACACCAACAATTACCAGCCTCTCGAAATGGACCTTGAAAGCAGGAAGTTAATTTGCTACTTGTTCTGATCAATGTTTAAAATGTTCCTTCTGTTTTTAAACTTACATGTATTACAGAACATCCTGAGTCTTGGAAGTGATGCAAAACGATCGTGGAGTCCCAACTTCTGGCCCTGTGCAGAACAGCCCCAAAATTCACTCTGTGTGCTCAGGAGCATTGTCCAAATGCTTCTTGAACTCTTTCAGGCTGGTGCTGTCACCACTTCCCTGGGGAGCCTGTTCCAGCACCCAGCCACCCTCTGGGTGAAGAATCTTTTCCTACATCCAGCCCATACTTTCCCTGGCATATCTTCATGTGTTCCGTCAAATCCTGTCACTGTTCAGCAGGGAAAGGAGGATCAGCACAGCAGGAAAACCTTGTGCACGTGATCAGTTGTCTGTCCATCCTGTTCAAGGGCCTCATGCCTGTTGTGTAAGGGCACTTGGGAAGGTGAGGCAGCCTGGGAGGGAACTTGCCTGTCACCACAAGCAGTAGTGCAGCCTGCTTCCATTCTCCCCTATGCCCTCTCCTTCTGCCGGGCGGCATTCTCTGAAATTATTTTTTTGCTCATTATCTTTGGCAGATGCTGATATCTGAGGTACCTTTAATGTCATGGATAGTGACATAAATGTTAACAATCTTTGCTAGAGGGCGAAATAAAAAGAAAATCGCATGTTTCTGTGGTGTTTTTAGCATCCATTGAGCTAAGGAGTTTCCTTCTCTCTTGAAATCCAGGATGCCAAAACTGTCTCTGCTTTCTGCTGGCAAAATTCTAGCATACTATATTTGAAATCGTCAAATACAGCATCTCTGTTCTTTTCAGCTGTAGTGCACTTAACATGAGAACTGTACATGCACAAGTCTTTCAGTCAGATTTATGGAAGAACAATAAGAACACATTACTTTGTGAATTTCACTGCCCTTACTTCTCTAATAGCATACCCCAGAGCAGAACAGTAACAATGTTGCAGTTATATATTAGCGTTCTTTGAGATTCCTTAAATCAAAGGCAGTGTTCAAGTCTTACCATCATCTTTTAGTGAAATGTATCTTGGCACAGCTTTTAGTCTTTTGTCAGTGCTAACTGGATGCACCCTGCTGCTGTGAAATAAAACAGCTGTCTTAGAAAACAGTGTTGTACCCTCTCTCCTGAATGTTACTTTGGTTACTAAATATTTCACTTGGTGTATCCAAAACGGCAATACTTCTGAAGGCACAGGTTGGGTCTCTAAACTTCTCTGAAACAGAGTGATAAAATGAAGAAAGCAACAAAACTAATTAGGGATGTAGCTGAAGAAAGCGTGTTCCTGATGGTGACTTCTTAATAGCCTGAGGTTCTTACCACAGTAGAATCTGAACAAAAGCCAAGGGAGAATGTTCTTGTACCACCCTCTAAGATGTTTTTTTTGGATTCATAGTATATTTTACCACAATGAAGACTTCAGACAACTAGATGCTTTCATATCTGTTTTCATGGTACCAAGGAGGAGATACTAATCTATTAATAACTATGTCCAGATTTTTGTGGTGGTTTAAGTAGCCTGAATTCAGTTTCTTATGATCTGACCTTTGTTTTGGGAAAAGTAGCACTTTCTGTGATTGCACCAGTTTTCTTACACCTCCCACTGATATCCTTTATAGGTTCTGTAAGCTGATTTTGCATTTCCCAGTGCAAGATCAGTCATTTTTCGCATGCTTCCTCTGTGCTATCATCTCATCCACTGCTGTTTCATTAAACTCTGCCACATTCCCATTACCAGATGCATTGCTTGATAACAGAAGTTTAGAAATCTTGCAGATTTTCAGAGAAAGTGTCCTTGGTTTCTTTCTTAGGCTAAGCCTACACTAGGAATCTGTTATTTTCCTGTACTGCTTTCTTCCTGCTCTGTCCATTTTTAACTTGCAAAGTTAATTTTTGGTCTGAGAAGCCTTTGGTCATGATCTGGTGCCCTCCCACCTGATCTGGGCCAAAGCTCACTACGGCAGAGCTTTACAGTTTGCTTTGACCTTGCAGTAAAATTACCACTCTGCTACAAAAGAATAAACTATGTTCTCTTACTTCTGGCTCCAGGCTTCCTTCCCTAGTTAATTTGTTGATGTTTTGTTGCTTGTCTCTTGTTTAGATGATTTCCATTTTGTGTTTTGTCAAGGGGCTGTTAGAGTTTTGTTGCATGCTAGGCCATAAATGTTTAAAGTGGTTTGGAAAGTGGTTTGTTTAGTGCCTCTTTTGAGGTATGAAAGAGGATCAACAGGTAGGTATTCAGGGTGAGGAGGCCAGTCTTCAAAGAGAGGCAGGAAAAGCCCTGCACCTAGTGCTGTGTAACTGAATGCTGGATGCCTGAGAAGATGTAAATGATCTTAACCCTGCTTACTTAAGGAAGTTATCCACGGATGAATATTGACAGCCTTAGCTTCCTTTCTGGAGAAGGAGTCATAGATATAGCTAAGGTTACATCTAACACTGCAATTTGTGCCACTCCGAAAAAGAAGAATTAAGCTTTCATTGTGCCTTACAACTGCAAAATAGATAACCCTCCCAGCAGGAGCACATACCACCTTGCTTCTTGAACAGGCTCTCTGTTCAGTACAACAGTTCTGTGCAAGTGCAGCTTCCGGCTTAAAATATCTAAAACTCAGGCTCCCTTTTTCATTAAATATAATCAGTCCGCCACATTCAGTAAAGCCTGTGAAAGACTCATGTAAAAGATGACAACCTTAGAGAGCCCTCAGATTTCAGAGTTACCTATTGAGTTACATTTTGAGCTGCCAGTTTAGATGCTTGAAATTCTTTCTTTTTCCTGTGCAGTGCTGTTGTTAGAAGCAACTTGAGGGAACACGTTATCAAAGGGGGCAGAATCAAATCAGCAGCAAAACACTTGGCTTTTATTTATAAAGTTTGATCTGTTTGTATGGCTTTCAGCCTAATACAGCTGCTCTAGGTTTTTCCTTTACCTTTAAATTAGCTGCCACACATATTAAAATATTTTTGTGATGTATAAGTATTAAAGTGTTTACAAAGAAAACAAAGGAAGCATTTTCTGTTTATGTGTAAATACCTGAATTAAAATTACCTGAACATTTTATGTTCTTTTATTTTGGCTCTGAAATTTTGAGCCCTTCATTAGCTGCATTGATGCTGTTTACTTAACATAATACTAATTGATGACACGGAAAATACCTCTTTGGAAGAGGTTGGAAACGAGAATTATGCCAGCTTTCTGTTGATGAGAATTTGTCTTGCCGTTATCAACATACTTGAAGAAGGATGTAATGTGCTTTTAATATCTGCAGGCTCTACAGAGCTCAGGTTTTCTACTTAAACGTGGACAGGAAGTAGATTGTGTTATTTGTTGATCTGGACACCAGTGCTAGAGCCCTTGAATTTCTTGTATCTTGTTTCTCTTAAATCTCCAAATTTTTCAGAGAAAAGACATTTTCAAGAGCAAAACCCTGGTAGGAGATACTGATAAAGGGAGCTTCCACGCGAACTAGTTGATGCTGCCTAGCAAAAGTTGATAGTTTTGCAAACACCCGTGAAGACTGCTGAAGCATTTCCAATGCATTTTTTTGTAATTTTTCTGTAATTTTTCTAATGAAACTTGAGGCTATAAAGCCCTGGTATTTTTGGTGTACCTTAGTTCTAATGTTTGTCAGTTCAGCTGTTTTATCCTATTCCGCTTTTCATGTCAGAGCAGGAGAGATGGGGAAGCATGAAGATTTCGGGGCATTTCTACTTGACAATAGCTAGAGGCAGGAGTAGTCTGGACGTAGCCTGAGAGATGTGCACTTTCACCAACACTATTTGGAAGTATGCTTTGTGTTAATGAATAGAGGAATCAGTCATTGCCCTGAAGCTAAGTGTTCAGACTTTTGGCTTTAACTGCTTTTGATATGAAAGGGAGTATTGAGACTAGAAGCTTCCTCTGCTGATATCTTACTGTATTTTTATTGTAACTTTTCTGGAATGGATCTCAGATATTTTCTTGGTGATAATTCTTAAGATCAATATGCAACTCAAAAAATATGTATTTTTAAATTGCTGTTTTAAAGATCTTTGCTTGCACTTACATTTTCAATTCCCAACATTAGCATTTTGCAATGCTGAAAGTTTTCCTTTTTCAGACTGTTCCTCAAACTTCTGGTTCTGCAGTTCCTGTCATGACACTTACTAACGTGTGAGATATGCATGATACCAAAATTCCTGTTTACTTACAGTAATACTATTCTTCACTGTTCTCAAAGACCCTGAATTTATAAGGTATCCATTAAGCCACAGACTTTAACAGGTAATCGTTTGCAATTATTTTCTTGCCTTTGTCTTCAAAGTGGCTTAGCTGATCACTCTGAATGCTGACTTCTGTAATTCTGGGTTAATATCCTGCCACAGGAGGATATTCTCTAGAGTGAGAAGAATAGAAGAGTGGAGGCAGGGCAGAAAAGCTGAAGCTGTCAACTGCACTCGGATGCCAATTCAGGGAAGTGATGACTCTCTGAACCCATTGGGTATTTTTTGTTTGTCAGATAATTTTAGAGAGTTTTTTTAGTTGCTTGGATGTATCCTCAAGAGAGCTGTAGTTAACTGTAGCCAGGAAAAGATACCATCTCTCTTTGTGTTTACTCTCTCAAATAAATGTGTAACACTGAGTAATTTGTTCATATGTCATGCTCTGAAAGTGACTTGACATCAAAAGGGATGAGGCTGACATGGAATTTTTTAAAACAGTTTAAGCTACATTATCTCTCTTATTGCAATTGTAAATTCAGCTCATTCAGGCTTAGAAAATAGTCTGGGTTTATATATGTTGTCTTTAGCATGGACAGGATTTTAATAATTGCTTTTCTCTGGCTTGTGGTATAACTTTTTCAGGGTGAACATAACCACCCTTGATGTTCTACTTGATAGTGTATCATAAAGGACTACCTATTTCATGGTTAATAAGTTTTGGTACTGGGATGTTCTCAAATAAGACTTTTAATTTTGCCTTATCTTTGGCAGGACTGCATTACGATTTATTTGTTTCTGATCTGCACAAGGTGGTTTTAAGTTGGTGGCTGCCTTATCTCCAGAGACTGAGAAATTAATTGAGACCAAATTGTGATTTGTCCTTTTAAGTTTGCCTGGACCAGCCTTTCTTTGCTGACATAAGGTGGCATTTTATGCTCTACCGTTCAGCAAGCTGGAGTTTTCCGTTTCTGGACCAGACATACAGAGCTCATCTCATCATGGTGCATAGGAGGAAATAGTTATTGCTTGTTGCTTATCAGTGTCTGCATTCCCTCTGGTTTACGTCCACCCTTCTGAGCAGGATGTGGTGTAGCACAGAGCTTTGTACTTCAAGTTTGTTAGAAGAAATTGTGACCTTTGAAAGTATTGTACTTACTTAAAAAGTAAAACCTTTTCCCATGGGCAGTGTGTCATGACTGCTGAGTGTAGGTAAATGCTCTGGAAATTTAGCATTCTTTTATTCTGACCTCAGGCAGCTCCAAGTGGGTTCAGGTCTTACCTTTGCTGAAACTCTCCAGTTCTGTCACTGATGCCAAGTTCTGTTTTCTTGCACTTGAGGCTTGACTCATTTGAAGGTTCAACATTGCAATTCTTGTTTTACAGCCAGAAGATGTCAGGCAGGTTGTTTGGAGAGCTGCATGGTGGTCCATCAGTGGCTTCAGAACCTGTGACCTTAAATTTGGAAAGAACAGAAAAATTGGATGTACAGGATGATATAGTGAAAAATGAATCTAATTTGAATAAAATAGACAAAAAATGCTTCCAACAGGATTTATGAATAGATCTTAATTAGAAATTACACCAGAATGATAGAGATTACACCAGAATGATAGAATTGTAGAGATGATACCACAATCAGTTTTAAGAAAGACAGTTGCATAAAATGTAGTTATTAATTTTCACCTCATTATGTATATTTGCATAAAACTTACTTTTTGGGGTGCATTTTTTTATTTTCCAAACTGAAAAGCTGATGCTTTTGGGGCTTAAATTGTCTAAAGAAAGCACATATGCCTGTGTTTGACGGGGAGTTAGAGCTCTGCATTAATGGAGTGTACGTATTCTAAATGTAGGTGGCTTACAAGCTAAAATCCAATGCAAGTAGATTGATTTCTTGAAAGACTAGAGTAAAATCTATATAGGACATGTCCTATCTAACTCTGTTTGGAGCAAATATTACTTTAAATACAGTTTGTTGTACTGCAGTTACTAAGATCCCATTTAATTCCCAGTCTCTCGGATGATGGTCAAATAATGGATTATGTTAAAATGAGAGAGTAAGTTCTGCCAGGCCCAACTCCAAAGAATCTGCTAGGATATGTAAAGGCACAGGCACATACGTGCATGTGCTGGTATGCAGTGTACTGGATTGCTTGTGTTTGTGGCAGCAGCTTGGCATTGCTGAACTTGTGAAGAGTGGAAGAATGCCAACACAAGAATAGGCATGCTGATCCACAGAGTAGCAGGCAAAAGAGCTTACAGGCCTTTCACTCTCCATGGAAGAATATCAAATACGTGTTTTCTCTTTTTAACATCAGAAATAAACTTTGAAAATGAAATTACTTTTGGGTTCATATTGCAAAGAAAGGAGAACTTGGGGGAGGAAGGAAAAAAAACTGCAATGTGTGTACTTCAGGGAATAAAGAAACAAGATTGGTTTGTGAGCTACTTAATGATTGCTTTTAAAAACTATTTTAAGACCTTTAAAAGGTGTGGTTGTGATGAAAGCATGGATTAAACTGACTGCTGGAAAACTAAAAATGATGCAATTGAGGCCTCTTTTCATGGTCCTTCCCCTAAAGAAACAAAACATGTGCCATGCTTCTCACGTCTCTGAGATTCAGCTGCTTTTTTAAGTTCAGGAATAAAGTGCCAACATTTCCATTATTAAAGGAGATTAATGTTCCTATGCAGAGAAGACAATGAAGAGGAAGTTTACACCTTTTCATACATACACACCTAGATTAAAACCTGGCAAAAAACTGACTGAGGCATGAAGATAGGTGTGTGTTAGCTGATTTAGTGGTTAAAGAGCTGAACACTGGGAGGATTTCTGCAGGCTGTAAAGTTCAGGTTCTTCTACATAGCAAAGACATTTTTTCTGATTTGTGAAAATATTTGTTGCATCGTGGGTTGGATTTTGGTGTTTAGTTGATTTTCTTTTTGGTCTGTTTTAATTGGTTGGGGTTTTTTGTTGGTTTTTTGGAGGGGGTTGGCTGAGTTTGTGGTGGTGGTGCTGGTTTTTCTGTTTTTTCTGTTGTTGGGGTTATCTTCTTGTCGTTGGTTAGTTGTTGGAGGTTTTTGTTTGCTTTGGGTTCTTTTTTTGTGTTTTGGGATAATCTGCTGAATTACAGCATAACCCAGTTTCATTGGTGCTTCTGGGATCCTGCTGACTGCCAAGATACTCTTGGATGTTTATTGGTAGTTTCTGTGGTGCATGTGTATAAGAATCATGATGTTCTTTGAAGGCAGCTCATCTTGGGTGTTAAAGCAAAAATTTATTCTAGCTAGATTTTAAAATGGATTGTGCTAATTCTGGATTACATGGTTTTGGTTGTTGGTTTGTTGGTTTTTTTGTTGGGTGTTTGTGGTGGTGGTGGTGGTGTTTTTGGTTTTTTTACTTACTTGATGTTTATTTTAAGCAGCTTTTATATATCTAAAGAGATTATAGATAAAGGTTTCTGAAGGGACCAATATTCATGTGACACAATTGCTTAAAGACATATGCTGTAACACCTTGCAAATGTGAGAGTGTCTTAATCATCCCCTGAGACAGTAAAATTATTCTCCTTGTATGTTAGTAACATGTTTCATATCACCAAAATCATGTTTTACAATATTTTTGTCTGCTTCTCAGTGCCTCTAAACTAGGCACTAGTGTAAATAATGTCCACTCTGTTTAGTCAGAGAAAGCAGAAGAGCTTACACCAGTCTGAGCTATGTTTACGATAGGAAAAGCAACCAGGTACCCTACAGTACCTTACAATTCATAGCAATTTACATAATTTAGTGTTCCAGAACTAGTCAGCTCACATTATTCCCCAGTGAAAAGGAAAGAAAAACGAGAAAGGGAGTGAGATTTTATTTGGTATTAGTGGGTTTGTAACTTCTAAAAAGACTAGGAAAGCTTTCTCTTTGAAGGGTGCTCTGAGACAGCTCAAAAACCTGTTTTATGCTAGAGTTGTTTGTTGATCACTAAAATGTACATAAATGGTTGACTCTTACAAGAAATCATTTTTGAGCTTCTAGTTGCCAGCTCTACAAGCTCCCTCTGTGTTCAGAGTCAAGCCAAATCTTTTCCCACACTGGTGCAGTAAGCTTTCCCTGAACAATCCCTCTGCTTCAGCTCACTGGAATTTAGTAAATAATTTGGTCATGCCCAAGAAGGAATAGAATTCAACTTAGATTCTTAGCAATGTTGGCTCTGCAGGCATTGCAGGGGTGAGCATTACTGACAAATTATTTTTTATGACCAAACATACCAGACACTTATTTTTATAATGCATAAGACAAGAAATGCTGTAGCATGCACTGACTGTGGTATGGTGTGTGCTTTTATTATTATCCCAGATAAACAGACACATCTAAGTTTTGTATTGTGGTTTTATGCAAGTTTATGTGGTTTAGTTTCTTAAAAAGAAAATTAACTATAACTATACAGTTTCTGAAGTGGTTTGAAAGTAAACCTTGCTGGGAAACAATTGGGAAGGGCAGAAAGGTCTGAATTTCTCAATATTTTTAAGTAGTAATCCCTAAAAGGGTCTGTTGAGTGTCATGATAATGCTGAATCCTGATTTTTTTTTTTTTTTTTTTAGCTTTGCAGCTGGAGAATAAAAACCTTTTTGGTTCTTAGTGGGGAATGTTTTCCCTTGAGTTTTGACAAATACTGGATTTATAAGTTGTACTCAAAGTGCGTTTTCAGTATGCGTTAAAATTAACTTCAAAGATTAAGAAATTGTTTAAAATTGTCTGTAATGGTTTTATAGAGAAAACCAGAATCACGTCCTAAATTACTTTGATGTAGGATACATCTCTCCATAATCTAAAACCTGTGCATGACAGCAGTTGGAGGTGGCTACTCTAATGCCTCTGTTCAAGGGTATTGACAGACCTTCGAGGAAACCTGGAGAGATAGTGAAGCAAGGTTAAGGCAGAGAAACTGTGCAGGAAATCTGGGAAGAAAATTAAATTCTTGCAAATTCTGTGCCTTGATCATGGAAGCATGTTTCTGGTGACAGTGTGGCATAGGGAACTCTTGAAATAATTGGATATGATCAAGGTTTGGCAGTTGCCATGCTGCCAAGCCAGTGGTTCAGAACTTTTTTTTTTTTTAATTGGCATAGTCCCCACACAGTCCACCTGTGTGTGCTTGAAAACCTGTGTGTTAGTACCTGACCTGTTTCAGGTTGTGAAGCACAGAGTGGTGGTGGTAATATTTTAGCTTAGTTGTTGGTGTTTTTCTTTAATTTAGGAACAGTGTGTATCTTCCTACCAAAAATTGCTATTCACTTCTGTATTCATAGTTCTAGTTTTTAGGAAGATGGAGTTATGTCCTGTCTTTGTAGATACCACATGGTTCCATTTGCTGAAGAGTAAAAAGAAAAATACTTAAAATAAATAATATACACTTATTATTATGCAGCCCAGTTTAGAAATTCCCAGCCTGCAGCTGTTAGGAAAACATGATTTCGCTCTTGTATGTTTATTGTTCTTTCTACTCCTCATTCTGACTTTAACTTCCAGTCACTGTAAATCTGTAGCCAAAAGCTAATGTTGGATATATCTTGGTTTTGGTAGAAGCTGACTACACTTGTGGAACTGGGAATCAATTGCCTTGAAGTTGCCAATAATACATGTACCTGGAGGAGTCTTCAATATCTTCATGGTGCTCAGTGTTGCAATGCCAAAGCTTCCTGTTCAGCTGTCAAAGAACCATGCTTTCCTATTCTTTCTGTCGTAAGATGCTCCAATATTTGGTTTTATTCTGGCAAGATCACTAGATCTGATGCACTGAGAAAACCACACTCTCTATTTCTGGATTTCTACAGTGAATCCAGCTTCATAATTGCCAGTATTAGGCTGAATTAATTGTATGTAATGGTATCAAAAGTATGCAAGTAGGAGACATAGACAATAATAGAAAATCTGCTTTTGCAGGAATAAATTTATCATGGATAACTTGGTGCAGAAGACCTGCAAGATAAGGAAGGATAGGTTTGCCACAGAAATGAATTAGTAAGTAGGAAGGTTCCCCTGAATATGAACAGCCAACACTACCTCTAGAAATGATGTTGTGTGATGTTGTTGATGCTACTTGTGACTCAAGCAGTAAATTATGACCAGTGAATGTACCTAACTTTACAAAATTTCTGTTGTGTAGCTAGTGGAAGAGTAAGAAGCTATTTCTGCTACTGCTTCTGAACACATCTTTTCAACAACACTGAATTTAGAGGAGTAGAATGGGACAAATAAGTTAGGAATATGGGGTACTTCCTTACTTGATGAAATTAAAATAGTAATGATTGTTTACACTCAGGACCTGTGGAATTGTGGCATGCCTCAGCAAGACTACACGAAAGGGTCGTGTTTGGAACTGGTGTTTTCCTTTTGATGGGACTGGACAAGGCAGTAAAGATTCCTTTGTTTTTCCAAGGAAAGCAGAACACTTCTTGAAAGGGCTTCCTTTTTTGTTCCTTGTTGTAATAAAATATGTAAGCTTACAGTGCTTGACTAGTTTTCCTGCACAATGGCCTTTTGTCTTTATTGTCTGTCTTTTGAACGTACAGATTTTCAATGGCACACCATGTTGCTCCTCCTTTGCTGCCATGCTTCTGTTGGAACTTGTTAATTAGTTCCTGAACAACTTCCCTTCTGTCATTTGGGATATTTGCCACATGTCAGGCATAGGCTTTTGTGTTGCTGCTCTGTGTCAGCTACTATTCTGAATATGTCAAAAGCTGAGCAGAACGCTAATTTAAGTCTCAGCACAGCTGGTGATTTGAACATTCCTTAAGACTTACTAGTAAACTACTTTTCCAGAGATGCTTCTAGCCATGCTGTGTGGGCTTGATGTGTAAGCATCTCTAAAATACCTACTGGGCCACCCCTTGCTAAATTGTCTTGGCTGCTTGTTGTATTTTTTTGTGTATAGTGTCACCATTCCTACGTCCACTAGTGAGATCACCTTTCAAATGTGTAACTATTTTTTGTAGTATGGGAAGAACGTGGAAGGCTGTTCTGCTTTTCTTGTGTAGGTTCTCACTCCTTTTTTCTTTGAAGCCTCAAGCACAAGCAAAGACAGACTATCACACTATAATGTATTTTGGGATGCGTTTTTTACAAAATGATTTGCCTGAAATGAACCGGATGAGCAGACTGGCAGTCAAATTTGGGACCTTTGCAGAAGTCTTCACAGGAGCAAGAAATGAGATGGCCACTGAAGGAAATTTGTGATTCCATGTTTAGGAATTCTTCTCCCCTACTGCAAATCAAGGTATCCGGTGCTGTGTGACAGCACTCATGCTGAGGATGTAACTGATCAGTATGCCTTTGGAGCAGCAGGGACAACCCTGAGACAATGCTGAGGTCACTCAGGTGATAAATAACTTAGCAAGGAAATGCCAATGGGAAGATCTCCAGAAAGGTCAGCCGTCAGAAGTGTGTTTCATAGACTGAGACACACAAAGCTGTAGTGAGATTACTTCCCTTAAAAAGGGATTTGTACAAAAACCAAAAAGTATCTACATTTAGAGCAAGTTCATTTTGATAAAACTGCACTGAGAAGTAGTACAGGACCTCATTAGAAAACCAGGAAAATATTTAGGTATTTTGTTGCACACACATATATATACCAACAAGAAGCTGCTGCTGTCTGGGCAAAGTAACGCCAAGTTGCTAAGACGATACTCACAGAGGTGTTTAAAAACTCATGAATTCACTATGTGTGTGTTTGTTGATTCCTGAGGATATTGCTGTTAAATATTGTGGCTTTGGTTTTGCCTGCAGCAAAAGTACTAGATCTTCCACTCATTAATCCTACTGCTAAAAAATAAACAGTGCCATAACTCACGGAAATCCATTGCCTCCCAGTAAGGGAATTACAATGAGTAAAGAGATTTTCTGAAAATGCGACATGGGTGCTGGTTTATTGCCATAGTTCAAGGTGCATCACAATGTGCAGGCTTGTGAGAACATATGCCAGTGCCTTTAGGGGTATTGCCTTCAGTGCAGTGGATGCTTTAGCTGGACCGGACAAAGTGTTAGACTTACTAAGGGATTGGTTTTATATGGTGAGTATGAGGATCCTGTGTCTGACAGAGGCTACTATATGTTTGGAGGTAATAATCCAGGTAATTTTTTGTTCTTTTACTTTTCTGTGCTGGAATTTGGTATGTGCATATCATTCTGATGTAGAAGATTATGCAGAGTGTACAAAGGAGTACAGAAGGCTTGCATTTAATATCCTTATGCAACACGTCTGTCTCCATCAGGATGCAAATGTGTTCAGACACCTGCACACACAGGACATGACAAACCTCTTTATATTAGTCAGCTAGCTCTAGAAAGCCTTATTACAGCATGGAAGATAATTTTTGAACAAAACTGTTTAAGTACTCAGTGTTCTTAAGCACATCCAAAGCTTTTGTTTGTGTTGCATCTGTTGGGTAAAGAGACATTCATTTGACTGAGCAGGAGGGGCTTCTTGTTGTAATCCTGGCAGTGTCCTCTACAGAGCTAGAGCTCTCATCATGCCAGATGATCCTTCAAGTATTTCCTGTGTTCTTGTTGGGGAAAGTCAGTAAATGAACAGAAAGAAAGCTCAACATGATACAGTTCATGGCATGTTCTTATGGAAACATTGGGATTTGATTTTTATAAGAAGCTATTAGAAGTTTCCAGAAAGTTTGTACTGTGGTGAGTCCTTATATCTTTTGTTAAACTTCTGTTTTATGTTATTATCATTTTTAGTTACTGGGGAGAATATACAGGAAAGTCAGTTGCAGCCTGCTCTTCATCACCATCTGAAGCTAGAGGCTTGTAAAGTAGTGTAGATGACAAGACACCTCTGGATGCTATCTGGTGCAATGCATCTGCTCAAAGCAGAACCAGCTAGACTTAACTTTTGCAGGGTCAGGACCAGGTGTGTTCTGGGGATCTCAAAGGATGGGCATTCAGATTCAGTGGGTTTTTGGTCTAGTGTTTGACCATATACGTAACTGTTGTATTTATATGTTTAATTGGTGTTTTCTATACTGTAACTTTGGGCTGTAGCTTCTCAGCCTGCTGCTGTCTGTCTTCTGCTGCTCAAGGCTGTCTGTCTTCTGTTCCCTCCCAGATAGGTAGTGGAAGACCATTAACACCACAAGATGTCTCTTTTCTTACGAGTGAACAAACCCACTATTTCAGTCTCTCTTCCTATGTCCTGTACAGCAAAGTTTTTGTCCCTTATCTGTGTCCTAGAACTGAATTGACTCTGAAGTTTCAGTGATTAACTTTATTTTCATCTGTGCATGCTGGTAATAAGCAACAGCTAAACTATCAGAAGTTACTCAGCTGGGCGGCTGCAAGGATAGACTTAGTATGTTAATGTTCTGATTTTTGCTGAGAATCTAAAGCTGGTATCACAGACAAGGGTGCCTACAAAGGCTGGAAAGGGACTTTTTGCAAGGGCAGGTAGTGGTAGGACAAGGGGAAATCACTTTTAACTGAAAGAAGGTAGAATTAGATTGGATATTAGGAAGAAATTATTTACTGCGAGGGTAAAGAGGCACTGGAACAAGTTGCACAGGGAAGTTATTGCTGCCACATCCTTGGCAGGGGCTTGGATCACTTGAACTTTTGATCTGGTGGAAGGTGTTGGGAGGGGAGTTGGAACTTTAGGCGGCAGAGGATGGTCTTTAAGGTCTATTCCAATCCAGGTTGTTGTCTGTGATTTGTTGCTTTCATTGTGCTCTACTGTCATTTAATTGATTACCTGTTAATCTAAAGTCAGACTTCACAGTCGAAAGACATTAAAGCAGTATAGTTACTGTAGTAGAAAACCAGTGTGATTCTTTCAGATTACTGGGGTTTTTTAATACCTTTTAAAAAATTATGTTAAAGAGACATTTGGGTGGTTTCCCAAAACAATAAAAATAAAATTACTGGAAGGATAAATAAATTTGTGGACAAAATGACAGCCAAGTTGAAAGTTGCAAATGTAATCTTAAAATTTTTACTAATGTCTATTTTGAAAAGGACAGTGCTTTCTAGCTAATGCCAAGGAACAGATTCAGATTTACTATGTGACTTAAAGGTGGTTTAAGCATCTGGAAAGGAACAAGTTCCCTTTCATGTGTGAGCTAAACACATTTCTTGAAAGACCTATTGTCTTTCTGAGTCATTTGACATCATCTGGCAATTTTTTCCTGTTTATTTAGAAAACATAGGCTACAATTGCCAGTTTTGTCATATGATGACTAACATCATCATAATATAATGGAATATTGTGTAAACAAATCAAAAAGCTTATACTTCAAAAGATGGAAGAAGGTGGTGAATTTGCTAAAAAAAAGCTGTTTGAGATAATATACAATCCAGTTTGGTGTATAAAGTTACGAAATAGATTAATTTGATGAGAAGTTGAAACTTAAAATCAATCTAGAAGATTTGATGATGTCAGATCTGCTGATATTTTAGATTCTTTTCTTCTTCCTCCAATTTTACTTTCTTCTGTATATGAATGGAACTGCTAGTTGTTTTGCTGAGGAGTTTGGACAATCAGATTTCGTAATTTTTTTTCTACTTGAGTCAGTCAGTACATGCTAAGTGCTTTTGCTGTAAATCCATTGTACACTTGATAATCGGTTTATTAGATGCTGGTTGTAACAGCTCACATTATTAAAAAACTTAGATCTTTTCAGTCTTTAATCTCAAATTCCAAACTCCTTTAGCTAGAGAAATCATGAGGCATCATGAACTTTTGGAAACTTAATGAAAGCTGAGTGAGCTGGAGACCTGTTACTTACCTCTGTTGCTTAAGAGCTGGGATGAAAGCCTGTGCCAGTTTCCTCCTGCTTCTGTTCTGATGAAGTCATGGTTTGCAAAACCCTCAATCTGTCAGGAGTCTTTAAACAGTCTGATAAAGAGTGCCCAAGAAGTAGACTCGGGAAAAATAGGTTTTAGTGAGAGCAGCAGCTTTGTTATCTTGCAGTTGATGGAGATGACAGCATTGGTCAGAACATCATTATGCTGGGCTTAGCTATCAGATGTTACTGCTTTAGAATAAATATGTAACTGAAATTCAGTGGTTTGGAGGCAGTGTCTAGCCTTTCAATTTATCGTGCACATTCCCTTAGTTGTGCATCTCTGTGTTTCTTCTGTGTGGGAGATGTTTTGACATGAGGCATTTGAAACTCATAGGTCTACTCTTGCTTATTCAGAGAGTATGCGGGCTCCTACACTTCAAATTGTCATTGTCACTTTATGGTTCAAAAATTGAATAAAACACTAAAATGTTAAACATATGCTAGTGCTGACTGCAATTCTAATATTACTCAGTATGGTGTCTCTTTCATCAACTTTTATATAGTACTTGGAGATTGTATAAATTATGGACTCTTCAGTGTAACATCACAGATTTAAAACAGCTGAAAAAAACGAGAACACCACAGGTTATTCAGGGGAATGTATAGGGATTTTGCAACCTTTCTTCTTCAAAAATGTCACATTGACTATATGATGATCCTATATATCCAGCCACTGGTTTCACAGTGTTAGTTTGCTACCAGATGATCTAGTTGGTAGAGACGGGTGTTAGCTTTTCAGCTTTACATGCATACATAATTTTTATTGTTTTTAACATGGATCTAGAGGTTCCTAATATAGAGTGGAAAGAGTGGAGAAATGTATCTTAAACACGCAGTGCACAAAAACACATGCAAGGGACACTGTTGCCCCTGCAGCCCCCTTATGCAGAATTTGGTGCAAGACACTACAGCCTTTTTAGGCAATTTTGATGGGTCAGTATTGGGAACACAGACACATCACTCAGACCACAGCTTGTCTTGAGACGCATTCAGACGTTCTGTGCACGAGACTATTTTGGAAGTAGAACAGCATGTGTGTGGGAGGACAGAAAACTACCTCTACAGGGTGATCTGATACTTCCTATTCAAAGTACTTAGCCCTTCCTGTGTGTTAGCATCTGGAGGATCAGATGGGTGCCACAGCAGAGGGAGCCTTGCAGCTGATATTTTTTCAGAACAGATACAAAAGGTATGAAAGGTCAAAGAATGAAAATAAAGTGAAGGATTTCAGTTTCTCCTACAACCATCCAAATCCTGAAATGGTTCACTGTCTTGACTTTGATTAAATCTTTCCCTTAGATTTCTGTCCTGGATTTTTTTTTTTTTTTTTAATCTTTGCCCTGCATTGCTTTTGAAGTTTCAGCTGAGTTTTTGAATACAAAGCTAGCAAATGGCTCTGTTTCAACAGTTCTATCATTGAAATGTCACTTTGTCCTCAGGGAAGAGATAGGAAACACCTATCTTGATTGGTAAAAAGAACCCAAAGTAAATTAGCAGATGAAGAGTTTGCTTTTTGCATTGGGTAATCCTGAAATTAGCGCTAGAATAAGTGCTCAAAGAAAGGCTTGTTGTTTGAGGGTTATTTCTGAAACATCAAACACAATAGATGTGAGACCCTATAGTCTGATAGTTCCTATTTAACTTAAAAAAAATAAATTCCATATTTTATCCGTATTATCAATGCCTCACTAGTGCACCAATATAGCGTGAAAACAAAATATAATGAAAACAAATATAGATTAGATACAGAGGCAGATACAGAGGAAAACCAGGAGCATATTCCTTTTTTGCATTTGCCCTGTCTGTCATAAGATTGGCAGGTTGTGGCGGCTCTACTGGGATTTATTTTGCTTTAGGAGAGTTTGGGATTTGGATTGGTTTAGTATGGAAAGATATATTAGCACTAGATCTCCTAATATTAAAAAGGGTTAGATGATGTGGTTAAAAGTTATTATATTTCATTATGTTCTAAATACCATACTGTTACTTAAAAGTCAAGCTTCTGAAGAAGTATCAGAGAGTGAATTGTTCCTTACTATATTTGATGCCATTGTAATGATTGAGCTAGCAGTCAAAATTGACTCTCATGTTGTGGAGACGAGTGTTTTAAGCTGTGTAACTTTCTAGTGTTTATGAATGCACAGTCATCTCTTTTTGCCTTTAAAAAAGAAAACTTTTTGGAGGCAATAAATGTTAAGTGATTGTTCTCTGACCACAGAAACCCATTCTGCAAAGCAACTCTTTATAGCATGTAGATGGATCATTCAGTTCTCTGCTCATCAGGGAGAATTTCCGTGTAGGGAGTTAGCAAGTAAATTTATTAAATCTTGAATAAGGCTTCGGAGAGGAATTAAACATTCTTTAGTTAGCATTTGCCAAGGGAGATAAGCCTCTGTTTTATGACAGTATTAATTTTAAGCAAAGGGGAAAACTATTTTTTGGCTTGGCAAGGTTGCTGGGCCTGCCAGCCAACAGTAAGTATTGCTGATTCCATGAAGGCAAGCCTAGCAGGTGAATGGGGCCCACTGAAGCCTCAGATGTTCCTGCCATAACCCTCAAATGTGGTGTGTTATTAATACATAATCTGCCCTCCTTCTAATTTTATTTTTTAATGGCCTGAAATTAGAGAAGAAATTGATACCAGACTAGGAAATTAATCTTGGAAGCTGATATTTTTACTCTGTATCAGTTGAGATGCCGAAGCATGGTATGTAGATTTTTTTCCTCATTATGTATCAAGAGAAAATAATATGTCATGAAAAATAATTGTGTCATGAAGAATAATGAGAAATTGTGACAAATGAAAAAAAAGTTCCGCTTCTACAGATAGTTAAAATGAAAGACAGTACAATCTTGATAAAAAAAAGGAAGGTGCATCACTTGGCATTTTATATATGGAACAATTTATATTCATTTGGATTTGGTTGGAAACACATTGCACAAAATCAGACTAGATAGATCAGATCAACATGTTATTTCCTTTCTAACGTATTGTACTGCGCCCTATGCTTTTGGTCCACAGATAAATATGGAATGGCAGAAAAGATATTTTTAGATGCATGATATATTAATATAAGTTAAGTAATACATAAATATGGTATGTGTAATGTATTTTTACTGCACATGAAATAAGACAAAATTATATGTGTTAAAACAGTTATTAAAAATTACACTCATAATATTTGGGTAAATGCTAAAAAGTTGGCAGTAGGAAAGTTATCCTTCCCTTGTGATATTAACTTATGTTTTATATTAACTTGATGATATTAACAAGTATTAATTAAGAAAAAGTTTTCCTTAATAGAAACATAACTGTGTCTGTGTTAGTTTTAGAGAAGAATGATTAAAACAAGGATTTACTACTTGTGAGTTAAACACCAAAATTTGTTATTGTGAATGTGAGGTGCAGAGATGCAGCCTGTCCCTGCCACTGATTTGTTGTTTATGTAGACATTGAGGACAGCAGGTATTCTGTTGCCTAGTTTCTTACAGTTTACTGTACTGAGATCCTAAGATGTAAATAGCTGGGACATCATACACCTGGATAAAGAAGATTTCTGTGTGGAAAAAGAGAGTTGTCACTTTTTCTTATTTTGTAAAGTGGTATAAATTAAATGGGTAAGGAATAGGAGAAAGGTGCCATATGTGTGAATTTTAATAAAGAAGGATTGTTTTCAGAGATTTTGAATTCACAATATGGCAATAATATATCATCCCCCCTGAATGTCTTCAGTTTCCACCATGTATTACTTTATGCTTTAGTGCACATTCCTCATCTGCACCTGCAATACCACTTTTATTTGAAGGTGGCCTGCTGCAGGTAAAATCCATGCAGACTTTTGTGTTGTAGGGTCCTTTGCAATGTTGAGTGTCACATTTCACTCAGACTTGGATTTCTGATATGTTTGTAGCAGCCATCTCAAAATATCTGGAGTAGAATTAGCAGATCATGCTCTTCTGGAGCTTAATGGATTCTTTTGCTTCTGATACCCAGCAAAGGTAGGCTGGCACTTGACTTTGGAATATCTTTGTATGAGACTTCATATGAAGGTTGACTTCACTAGCAACTTCAGCTTTTAGAAGAAAAGTAATTGTCAGCCTCCCAACATCTAAGTATTGGATCTTAAGATCTAAGATCTTAATTTTTTTTATATGTTTGAGACCTTGCTGCATGTCTTAACTTTTTTTTTTTTTTTTTTTTTTTTTTTTGAGAGGACCTCTCATGAAGAGCAGAGAGGGATACTGCGGAAAGGAGAAAAAAATCCAAAACTTGTCTTTTTCATACAGGCAGAGAGCTTGCCCGATTCAGAAGTGTTGCCATCACTTATGAAGGGGCTTGAGCTAAAGAAGCACAGCCTGACCTCTGGACAAAATCTGTAGATAGTGAAAAAAGATCACTTCTTCCTTGAAAGCCAAAAATACAGGGGCATAAAAAGGAAATTTTACATATTTCTGGACCCGTCAGTGGCAATTGTGTGTTTAAAGAAACAAATTACAGTTTTGAATTTCTTGCAACAAGTAGTCTTTGGAACTATGAAAAACAGCATCTCAGTGAAATGTTTGTGGCTTTGCTGAAGGGCAGGTTAAATACATGGTATAATTAGTTTAACTTTTTAGGCAAAAGTTTAAAACTGTTTAAAGTTTCAAGAAACTTGCAGAGTTAAAATATTTTCCATGATGCAACTATTGGAGGCTTTTTGATCTGGTATTTCAAAGGAAATGCTACCATGTGGGTGCAAAGCGTCACTCACAGGTTAAGAATAGAGAAGATCAATTTTTACTTTATTTCTATGGTAACTGAAATGTGATCCAGTTTCACTGCATCTAGTGCACATTCAAAGCAAGGCTTCTTAGGTGGGTCTTTGGACTGCTTCCATTCCTCTCAAGACATTTAACACAGAAGCCTGCTTCTGCTTCAGTTTCAAGATCAATTTTGCTTCTGCTTCAGCTTCAAGATAATTTTTTCTTTTCATGGTGTAAAGATTGCCTGTTATGTACTTCACAATCCAAATCTTCAGCTTTTTGTCAAGGGAACAAACTGAGGAAAGCCATTAAATGATGGCACTTCATATTCCACTTCCAGGATCCTTTTACAGGTCTTTTCCTCTCATCTCATTGTTGTTGTGCTCCTTGTCACCCCTTGCCCTCCTAGTAAAAGGGGAAATGCTTTGGCACAAAGCAAAGGGGAAAAAGTACTTTAATAGATTTTACACTATTTTTGGCCATTGATACCGAATGTTTTAGTAACTTGACCTAAACTGCCAAGAAAGATAACAGTTAAGTTATCTAATCATAATATATATGAACCTACTTCTGTTTCCCTCCTGCTAGAAAAAAATCTACAGGAACTCAAATAGAGGACATAGGACTCATTGTAGTTAGGCTGACATGGTTGGGGCATTTATTTGTTTTGTTAGAAACATCTTGAAAACAAAGCTTTAGATGATACAGATACTAGGGATGTGTGTGTATGTTGAAATTCTTTGCACTAGCATCATAAACATTAATTTGTTTTATACATGACCTTTAGTCACATTTCATTACTACTTATTACTAGATTAGTGGTGTGTAAATGTATTCTAAGGGCTATTATTTATGGTATGATATCAAACAGTTTGAGGTATGAATAAAGCCTAGTGGGATTAAATTTTGCTGAGTCCTGTCAGCATTTTTTATTTCCTTTCAACACAAAGTATATTATATGTCTTCCCCTTCTGAAAGTCATAGTGATTAACTCAGCTGATCAGCTTCTGTGGCCCTGGAGAAGACAGGGGCCACTTCCCAAGCACAGTGCTTTTAACTCCCAGAACACAAAATCAGTCCTTCGCCACAAGAAGGCTTGTGAGGTTCACAAGGATGGAGCATGGAAAGCCACAGATGGTAGAGGGAAATGAGCATAACTACGTTTAATTTCTTCCTAAGTAGGAGGCGAATGTACTGCTTCTCAGCTTCTTTCAAATTTAATTTATTGAAAAAATCAATCTTGTGTTGATTGTTACGGTGTATGAAACATTGTTATGCATGTATTCTTACAGATACAAGACCTCAGAAAATACAACTTCAAAACTAAATCCTGGCAAAGCTAATATATTTGGTGTCCTGTGTAAAAGCTTTGTAACCTTTCCAGGCACGTTCCCCTACTGCTTTCTCTTGTGTTACGTTCCTCATAAAGAGGTGATCTTTTACAGTACTCCCCATGTCCCCTTACACATTCTAATTGGTCATTTTGGTTCTGGCTGAGACCATGTCTACAGGAACAGCACATTCCAGTAGGTTCATCTATGTAGGACAGCAGAATAGTTGCTGTTGGGGAGTCATGATGTGCATTAGATGTATTGTGATCTACTTCAGCCTGGTTCACCTGGTTCATTGGCCTCCAATGTCTGTTAGCAATGGGAGAGCATCCGTTAGTCTTCTAGTTCAGCTTCATCTAAAAAAAAAAGTCTAACTCCAAGGTTAGTCTGAAGTTAACATTTAATCGTGATAAGTGAGAACTGGTGAAGTTGCTTCAAAAGCATTCTCAGGATCCAAGCTAAAACAGTAATGGAAATTACTGGAAACAAGCTGGGTACTCCTGCAGAAAATAATAAAAAAAAAAGTAAATAAAATTTTTATTTGCTTTCATAGTGAACTGTTTTGTGGCACTGCATTTAAATACTGTTCCATAGTCTCATGGAGCTCACATCAGTGGGCACATGTCACGGGGTAACAAGCTGATGGCCTTTGATAAAGAACTCACTTAAGATAAGAGACATGGTTTGGTGGCAGTGCAGTTTAACTAGTGGTTACTGGTTGACTAGCTGATGATTGGTGGAGAATCATTTACAGTCATTCACAAGATCCAGCACTTTGTTACTTGCATGCCAGTGATCTTAGCAAAAAGTCAAGGAGTAAAACAAGTTACTTAACACAAAAAAGAAGTTAAATTGTCATAAAAACTCGTAAACAAGATAAGATATGTGTAAAATGTTTGGGTGTGTCTACATCCTCTCTGCATCAAAACTCTATTAAAATGAAGAAATTATGGATATACTGTTTAGATACATAAATTTGGCTATTGTTATTTTAAAGAGGGAGGGGGCAACTGCTGCAGACATGGAACAATTTTAAGTGTTTTAATTAGAGCAGTTTATTTTCACACAGCTGTCTAGATCATGTTTCTGTGTCAACATTACAGCATATTACAGTATGGGATGTGTAAATACAACTTCTTTTACGTCTGGAATACTTTATTTGATCAATTGATTGATTTTGTAAAGTTCTTTGGAATTAGAGAATTCACTAGTAGTTTTAGCATAGATCAGATAATTGTATTTAGCTGTTTTTACAGAATTTTATATGTTCCTCCTCATCCCAGCTATTCATAATATGTAAGAAGGTACAGAAACCTACTGAAATCTGGTTTTTTTTTGAAAAAGAGAAAAGGTGCAGGACAGGATTAAGTGTGTTTTGTACTTGCTGGCTAAACCCTATGATGTATTCTCATGGCTGTGGGCTCTGATTCACGAAGATTCCATCTGTAGCTATTGAAATAGTAGCTAGCCCAGTTGAGGCGTGTACCTTTGTACCTTGAGTCTGTGTGGTCTTACAATCTCATAGCCAATTAGAAATAGAGATCATTAAAAACAAGACTGAGTGAACTTTAAGGTAATGGGAAGGTTTCACTTGAGCTCAAGTAAACTTTTAGCTGTTAAACTCAACTTTGTACAATATACCTTTAACTGAGATATTGGAACTGGCTTTTGTGGCTTTTTTTTTTTCTTTTTTCCCCCAAATGCAGGCATTTTTCAGAGTATGGGCATATGGTGACTACACACTGCATGAATTGCTCTGTGTAAGCTCCTGGCTCTGGCCTAAGAAACGAGGATAGGGTTTTCTTATTTTTCCCCTTTAGATGCCATGCTTAGCTGGAGGCAGGCAACCAAAGCATCTTTACTTAGGGAAATTCTTTACTGCTTCTAATTTTTTATTTGTGTGTTATTAGATTACTAAAAAATGAAGCTGTCACTCTGAAAATTGGGAAGCAGAGGTTAAGCAATTCTTGCCTTCTGTCACACAGAATAGGAATCAGAAGAGTTCCCTGAGCTGGCATTTTGCCTGCAACCGTTCAGCTCACAGTCAAGCCTCATGCAGACTGGAAGTGTATGGTTTTGCTGTGTCCTGTCAGCATTTTTTATTTCCTTTCAACACAAAGTATATTATATGTCTTCCCCTCCTGAAAGTCATAGTGATTAACTCAGCTGATCAGCTTCTGTGGCCCTGGAGAAGACAGGGGCCACTTCGCAAGTACAGTACTTTTAACTCCCAGAACACAAAATCAGTCCTTCACTGCACTGCACCCGTTCAGCTCACAGTCAAGAATCATGCAGACTGGAAGTTATCTTGAGTGTATGGGTTCAAAGTTCAGTTAAGATATGTCTGTGACTAACCCTGATCAAACTCAAGGCACTGTTCTGGACATTGCCATGAAGTATATTACCAACAGTGATATCAGGGCATGCAACTAAGAAGTTCCATAAGTTAGTGGCTTCACAGACTCTTCTAACACGCTTTGATCCTTAATTCTTGTTTTGAATGACTCAAATTTGATCTGACGATTTGAATACAAATATAGGCAGAAGTTACTGTATGAAACATTCCAAATACCTGTTAATAAATGTGGAATTTAGTAAGGTTATTTACAAATGTTTTGTTGGACCATATGTTAGGAGTGGTATCCGTGCTTGTCTGGCACACATCGTCCAAGTAAAAAAGACAGTAAAACTAGTGTTTTGGTTAACCTCTGAATTTGTTCTCTGTTTTTTTGACACTTTTGAAATATCTTACAGTGTATCCTTCCTATAGATGGTTAACTTCTGCATTTCTGACACATACTGGTTTTGCCTTTTTAGTGAATCTCAGATGTTTTCTTTACCTTCCTTTCAGAAAAGACGACGGCGGATTGATCGAAGCATGATTGGGGAGCCAACAAACTTTGTTCACACAGCTCATGTAGGATCTGGAGACCTATTCAGTGGAATGAATTCAGTAAGCATGGGTGGATGAACATCATTTCATATTAGACAGGAACACTATTTGTATATTGTAGCTGGAGCAATGAGTCTTCCAACTATAAGAAAAAATCTGCATGAAACTAAGTATGACCTGATAGCAAAACTCCAAGTCCTAAAAACTTGCATTCAAAGCATACTGCATATGCTTTTCTAAATTCTTGTATTTATTGATAGTACATTTTAGGTGCTGTATAAATGATAAAGAATACTTTCTAAAGAAAAAAATCACTTTGATTATATATATGAACCAAAATAGATGTAGACTTGAAAATATACTCAGGTATTATATAGAAAAATCCAAGTGTCTTAGAGTTGACTAGGTTTCTTACCTTAAATGCCTCGAGTTGTTTTAAATATAGTTAATGTAAAACTAACTTACCTCAGTTTATGGTGCACACAAATTTATGTTTGGGTGTTCTTGCTGAGCTTTTTCTATATTCTGTAGCCCTGTTTGCAGTGTGAATTATTTCCAGAGCAAGCGGTGTCACAGGCAAGATTTTGTGGCTTCCGATAGAAGATAGGTGCAATAAATATTTTTAGCACTCTGAAAACGAAAAAAGAGAAGCTAAGATAGATATTGAAAATGAGCTTATGAAAATAGATGTATCTTTTACAGCTTCAAATTTCTGTGAAGTGTCAATCTGTTTCTAAGGTCAATAATATAGAATATAGAAGATGGTTGTATGTAGATGAAAAATACTTCTTGAACTTTTAGTCATCTTTAAAGGAAAACATTTGGAGATGACAAACACTTGTTGACATAGAGGAAAAATCTCTGTCAGATGTATCAGAATAGAAAGCAAAGGTAAAAAAGACAGTTTTAATGTAGGCAGTTGTAGTTTCAACTAGTTTAAGTTGGTCTTACTGAGATCAGACAAAAATTTTTTTAACTCAGCATGTAAAGAGGAAGGGCAAAGCTAGAAAATTCAACATGAAAAATGCACTATATTTTCCCAGAAACCACATAGTGGACTGGAAATGATTTCTAGTAATACCTTTGTAATCAAGTTAAATGGCCAAACACAGATTCCACTTGATAAAATTTAGTTGAAGCCGATTCCTTATTTAATGCAATATATTACATTAATATTTAAAGCCAGTATAAATTGAAATAATAAACTGATAATAGTATGAACAGCTTGTTTGATTACATTTTAAACATGGCTTTTGCTTTTTCAATATTTGTTGTTTCTCCTGAGGGAACCTTCCTTGTTCTCACAGCTGAGGTGCCTTATGTGAGGTTTGTGTAGGCCTGAAGCTTTATTTTTTTCACTTTCTGCCTGTTTGCCCGCACCTTTGTCTTGCATAATACGCAGCTTAGGTAATCATTATTGTCTCTCTACATGAACTTTTTCATTTTGAATGCTTCTAAGTAGCTCTTTCTCACTTTTTTGTTCTTCTTTTTTTTTTTCATTTGGATAATATGCTGCACCAGTGACCAGAGAGATTTTTCTGATCCTTAGATGGAAAGTATCTGTATGTAAAAAATAGTCATTCCCACTCCCCCTGCTTCAGAAGCTCAAATCTCTGCTTTCTCACACTGCATATTTTCTGCCTTTTCTGTGGTGATCTCCACATTCATTCTTCGCAGTATAAATTGCAAGATTACAGCGTTAGCTTTCACATGTTCTTCTGCTGCATAATTTCCTTTATAGTATGGACATTATATTCCTTCATGAACCTCTTTGTGCCTTCTTTTTCTAAATAGCTTGGGTGAATACCTGCAATTTAATTACTATTTTCCCATTTAAATTTGGTACTTCATTCACTTTCTGTCTGCCCTGTGCCTTTTTTCATCAGCATTATTCTTTGTTATACATCTTTACGATTCTGACTGAATAGTTTTCTGACTATTCAGAATATTTCTGAAATATTTTTGGTTTTTGTTTGCCTTCTCTGTAGAGTGCCTTGCTCCTTTGTCAGAGGTGTAGGTAAACAGCAGGAGCCCTCTGTGCACTGTTTCTTGTTCAATCCCATCCCTTTTTTCTGTATTTTGCTTTCACAGTCCATGGTGAAATCTCTTTCTTCTGCTGCCTCACACTCTTCAGTTCAGTCTTTGATTTCGTGTAGTTCA
Organism: Phylloscopus whistleri; assembly: GCA_017589585.1. Lineage (NCBI taxonomy): Eukaryota > Metazoa > Chordata > Aves > Passeriformes > Phylloscopidae > Phylloscopus > Phylloscopus whistleri. The sequence goes on along the minus strand of JADMLD010000758.1, from coordinate 9,414,770 downwards.
CGTCGTTTTCCATTATTTTCTTTCTCAAGGTCTGTCTGTGCTGTTTCCTAATTCTGAAAGGGAGCATAAGCAACACAATCATTTGCATGATCCTTAATGGTTACAATCCTCTTTCCAAAAACTTTGAAACTGTTAAGTCCCATCTAAATTAGACATAAGAGAGGAGAGCCTTGCTGTTACATATCATCAAAGAAAGGCAATGGCATCTTTGGGAAAGAAAAAACCCAAAAATTGCATTTCACAGTGCTTGTTCTTTTTCCTCAAACAGCCTCAAAAGGAGGATGCTTCAGAAAGAATGCCACCTTATAAGCCTACAAATGTTCAACCTTTTTTGCTCAGCAATTTAAACATTGTATGTCTCCTACAAAAGTTTTCATACATGAAATAACTACTGAACTGTTAATGCAGACTAGTTTAATTTGTTGCATTCTCTGTTTTAAGGCAGCTGTCTGCACTTGAGACTGATACTTCCTTATCCTGTAACTCGTGTGACTCATGAACTGGAGAAATTAGTCTAACTTTTAGAAACACTCATAAAAGGTTACATTTTAGCCTTGCAATTTGTGTTGATTTGCTGCTCTCCAAAATTTTCAAGTCTTTTAAGCAAGTTGTTAGGCTGAAAGGTGATATAGCTGAAAGGAGGTTTTTATAGTTCTTTTTTGCTGGAGTCAGAGGCCATTCAGATAAAATTAACAGCATCCTATATTCACTCTAGTGAATACATTTATGTGTAGATGAATTATTTTCTGAGGGAAAAACCTAAATTCAAACTTCATTTTTTTTTTCCACGGGCAGCAAAAGATGCTTGGTGAAGAAGATGAGCAGCTTGGTAAAATGTGAAAGTTCTTAAACACATCCCCATGCACTTCAGCACACTCTTTTGCTGAGTTTGTAGTCTTTGATGTCAGATGCACTAGAAAATCGGCTCTGAACTTTTCCCTGAAGAAAAATAAGATGGTAATACTGCTTTGCTGCAGCTGTATCACTTATTTTAGCAAAAGGCCAAAGTATAAAATGGTTTTACATTGCACTGCTTAATACATAAAAACACAATCTTTTGCATAGCCTAGCAATATGCCATATTGTTGAAGATAAAGATCAAAAAAACAGGCTCTTTTGTCACATAGGTTTGAAAAACCGCATGGAAGAATGAGTTTGCTGATGCATTCTGTACATTTGCACGTGTTTTGCTTGCTGTGGAAAAAAGAAATTATTTCCTTTGTCTTCGTAGACAGGGAATATTGTGCAAGCTGCTTGGAAATATTTCTCCTGTGCTTTTTTAATACAGCTTTCCACTGATGTTTTTAGATCTCTGTAGAGGAGGAGCATAGATGTAATAATGGCAAGTGGTGCCCTGCAGGCATAGCCTTGAGTGAATGTTATTTTCTGCTCTGTGTAGTTGTTCTGTGTGCTCTGGGATAAAGAGAAAAAAGGGCTAAACCTTTGAGATTCGAGTTGTCTTCCTGCAGGTACTTGTACATGATTATTTTGACTCATGTAACTCAAGCAGTAAAGAACTATCCTTTTCTGTTTGGTGATAGAGGCAGTGAAAATCATAGCAGGATGTGCAAGTGTTGAAACATGGGGCATGAAACAGGGGGCACAAAGGGTGTGTCCCTAGGTACTTATATGCATCAGGCTAAAAATACCTTCATATCAGTGATATTCAGGGAAATTCAGACTGACTGTTGTTTAAAAAATAAATGCCCTCCATTTAAAGGAACAGTATCAATTAAGGGAAGCATTGTATGTTGTCACATAAGTAGATAAATCAAAAATGTTCCACAAACCAAAAGGTCCTTTATGATTTAGAAAATCCTAGTTTAGCCCTGTTTTAATGATCTGAATTAGTCATACAGATATTTGCAAGTTGGCTATTAAACTTTTAACATAATGATGTTAACCTAATGATGAACGTACGGTTCATCACACTTGACGGAGAACATTTTCCATATAACAAGATAAATTTTAGTTTGTCAGGTGGAGTAGATGCCAGTAAGAGATTTTTTTTATTATTTTTTGATTAATCAAGTGGGTCAGTGAAACCATGAATCAGCCAGTTCTTTTGGAAGAAAGGAAAAACTTGCCTCAGCACCACTTCTTTCATATCTTCTGTTGAAGTTAAAATTCAGCAAGCCTTGGATGCACGTGTCCTTGTGCAAAAGTAATGTAGCTTTACTGGTAATAAAGGAGCACTTGGAAACTAAGTCTGGAGAAAACATAACATTACAAGCAAGAAGATGCTACAGCTCACTGTCTTTCTTCTTTCCTCTACCTTGCTTTTCCCTTCTATCCCCAGGTCAGCTCAATTCAGAATCAGATGCAATCCAAGGGCGGCTATGGAGGTGGCATATCTGCAAATGTTCAAATGCAGCTCGTAGATACAAAGGCAGGATAACCTTGGGGATAAATTTCCTGTAAGTATTTTGTTCTACTTTTTAGGCACTGTTAAAACAGTATGAAAAATGAACATACTACTTCATAATTATCTCCTATAAAAACTTGTGTGTTTATGATGACCAATTGTAAAATCCATTTCTGAGTAAAAATTTAGATACATTGTAAGAACGTCTTTATTTCACAGAATGGACAGCAGATTTTCCTGATTGTATCAATCTGACCTTAAGCATATTTTAATCAAAGGTGATATTGTAGGCCAATCTTCGCAGGTGAAGCTGTAAAAAAAATCTCATAAAAACTTTATGAGGTGCTTATTGGTACCATTTTTGCAGTGGTTCCTAAGATTCATGTTGTTAAGTCAATGTATAACAGTATTACAGTTGGAAAATGGTCACTCAGAATCCTCAAAACTTGGTTTAATGTGTGTTTTCTGTCTTTTAGGTTTATGTGAGTTCCTGTATCTTCTTTCCTGTGTCCTCCCTTTTGCCTTGGTGACTGCTTTCTGTGCTCATGACAAGAGAAGTGATGGCTCATTGTTCACCCTTTGCAATTAGTCCAGTGAAAAGTTGCTGTTTTGCTCTGATGATGCCATTTATGAAATTGGTCCGACTGTGCCTTTCAGTGGCATGCACGCATTGGCCTCTATCAGTGTCATGGCCGTAGAGTTTAGGATTGTTTGTTCCTTTTTAGTTGTTTTAAGGCAAATTAAAGCACCGACCTTAGCTTTCCTCATTCATCAGAAATACTAATGCACAAAATTCTGTTGCTTTTTAATCTTTTAATGTTTTCTCAAGTAGTTTAGAAATGAATGAGTTTCCAGTAATGTTTTCAATGACCTAATGTTCACCCAATTTTGAAAGGTCTGAGACCTGCAAGCACAAATAATTATTTCATACAAAATCAACAGAGTAGATGACCGCATGCTTTGTGAGGTTGCTTTTTATGATGGCCTGCTTGGTGCTAAAAGAAAAAAAAATAGCTTACTGCAGATGTGAAAATTTTTGCTGTGGCACCAAGTCATGCCTGTTTCTGAAAAAGGACTTGTAACTTAGCTGCTTCAGAGTTATGTCTTTATTTTAGCTTTTATCCAATTGGTCTTGAAATAATAAAGAGAGAGCTTGCATTCATGAGGCATTTGTTGTAAATGTTCAATATATTTATTTTGAAAGAGCTGACCTTGAGACTGAAACCAGTGTAGTACCGTATCTAAGTGTTGTGGAATCGCTTTAGTCTGTTTGAACAGAAGAGCAACATGTTTGGCTGCTTCTTTTTCTTTCTACCATTTTTCTTAATTTGCATCTGTAAAATCATTTCCAGTAGCAGCATGTCAGACTGCCTTCAATATTGGCTGAAAAGTTTAGTAGACCTTTCTAAGTAGTTGGCAGTTTCTCCGTACTAAATATTTAGGGGCCATGGAAGTTGCTAAGAGTGACATCCTAATCTGGCAGAACAGGTGCCAATGAAAACAACATACAGGGTGACTTTTTACTAAGTCAGTAAAATGCCTTTTGCTCAGGTTCCAAAGCATGTTTCTTTCACGTGTTGTGAAACTGCATTTTAATATTGCACTGTTTTCAGATTATCTCTATAAATGGTCCCTTTTTTCTTGCTGGTGGTTTTAGAGAAATCAATTATTTGAGGCCTGGTTACATTAAATTTTTAAGTGGGAAAAAGCCTCCAAACCATCCAAACAAATAAGGCATAACTGAGCCTAATCAAAACCATTTTATATGCAAATAAGCATGTACACTGTTGTCGTAAATGATTCTTTATTCTATTTCTTTCCTTTCCCTGATTTCACATTGCAACAGCTGTGTGGTTGATTTAAATATGTATGAACCTACCTAATCTTCTCTCTGTGTTTGTAAACAACACATAAAATACACAGCCATGGAGGTAGTTTGCCTTCCCTAGGTTGTATTTCAGTGGTAGATGTCGCTTATCTGGTTGAATAGTTCAAATTAGGTTGGTTAGTATTCAGTGATAAAGATACTGATTCCTGATGAGGTGTTAAATTGTCTGGATGCATAAACACATGGCGGTGCAGTGATACATATATTTTTTTTAGGGGTTAGCATTTCCAATGCCACTTTAACAATGACTATTAAATATACTACAAAACTATTACAAAATTATTTGATCTTTGTTATTGGTAATAGCAGCTTAAATTTACTTGCCAAACCTATCTTGCACTTGCCAAAATGTTTTCAGCTCAATAGCCAGGAAAAAAATTGACATATTTTTATAACAGACATAGTTTTTTTGTACATTGTGTTCATTCTTGAATAAAGTCAGTTCAGTGTTGGCTTGTAGATATTAAAGAGAAAGTATTGACTTTGATTCAATAAATGTTTTCTTTCAGTTCATGGCCTACCCTTTTTCCTTTCCATAAATTGTATTTGCCTAAGAAAAACACTTGCATCTTACAGACAGATTTGTGGTGAAAAGAGTAACCTATTAGTGTCAATAAATAATTTGCAGGCTTGAGTTTTTTTCATGTCACTTAACCCTTTTGTTCTCGAATGGATTAAACCATAATTTTACCAGTATTATTGTTGCATTGATTTAACATGTATGCCAGGGGCTTCTGCAAGGAAGGGAGAGTGTCTTAAAAATGCTTTGGAAATACTTACTTTTGACTGCATGTGTGTTACTTTCCTGATTGTGCTGCAGATTACTATGGTGATCAGAAAAAGACTTGTCTCCATAATATGCTCATCTGCATTAAAAGCACCTGCAAGGCATAATATTGCCTACTCTCTATTTGGGTCAATTAATTTTTATATTTGACACTCTCAAAGTTTATTCCTTAAGCACTAACTTACTGCTTTAAATTTCATGCCAAATTCTTCTAAAGACTGATAATGAATTCTTTAGCTCATGCCAAGTCCATTAAATTGCCACTTGAGGAAAAAAAGGCGGCTAGAGGGAAATAAGATTCTAAAGGAAAATGAAGATGGAGATAAATCCAGGAGATACCAATCAACTAAAGGGTTCTCTTTTTTTAAATGCTGAGGTTATAGACACTTAAAACTGTCTACAAAGGTGTATCTTGAAGACCAGATGTTCAGTATAAGTGCATATTCAGTGACTGACATTAAAGCTTACTAAGAACTCTGTGTTGGTTCTGCCGGTGATTAGTAGGATTACTTTAAAGGCATGTCAGTGAAACTGATTTGGACTGGTCCCTGACATCTACTTACCTTGACAGTCCATGCTAGTCCTGACACTGATTGGGAAGCTAACAGTTGGATACTGACCTATAGTAAAGGTATGGGTTGTAGGACCAAACTGGTTTGTTTCAACCTGGGTCAGTTTCTTAATGCTTATTCAGAGTAAGCATGGGAGTGAGTATCATGGGATCAGAGATAATATGTGACAGGGAACATTGATAGCTTAACCTGGCTATGGAAGAACATCAAGCTTTTTCTGAATTTAAGAAAAAAAACACCAAAAACAACAAACACAAAAAACAACAGCAAACAAACAAGAAACAAAACAAAAAATAGAACCAAAACAAATAAAACCACAAACAAGCAAACAAACAAAAAACCAAACAAAACCAAAATGAAAACCAACCCAAAACAGAACATTCAGCCTTTGCAGCTGTGAATAGATCTACTGGAAAGACTAATTCCAGATTTTGGAAGCTCTTTTTCCACGTACTGTGCTCACCAGCTTTATCCAGACTATTCTGTTTGGTTTGGGGGCACAGAGCATGTTGAACATGTTGCCAAAAGAACAACCACATCATCACCAAGAGTCAGCCATCCTCATGCAGTATGATTAGCTTTTGTTATCAGTGGTAATTCCATCTATCAGCGCTGCATAAAAAATACTTTTCTACCTTCACACATGCCAAAAGAAATGAAAAGTTCAGATTTCAAATTTTTTATTAAGCCTGGAAAACTCAAAGTGCTGGTTAAGTTGAAAATAAATTGCTGAATACCATACTTGCTTCCTTAAATATGATGCAGAATGCTATAACCCCATTTATGAATAACTAACTTGTCATGCAAAAGGTGCATTCATTCATAGCTATTTAAGCATTTGTATAAGCTTATAGTATTCATTGTCAAAAGACAAATTTATCGTTTGTTGGAGGTGTTTTTCAAGAAATTTGATTATGTGTCTATACAGGATAGTAACAGAGCCTGTCAGCAGAAAATAAAAGTAGAGTGTCATCTTTTGTTTATCAGTTCTTTCAAGTGAAGTGAACATCACCTTTGGACTTGGCTTGCTATAAAATACACTTCTGGTGTGCCGTGACAGGCATGAAGCAGGGCTGGAGGTCTGGTAGGTAACAATGAAATTAGCTTACTCTGATTTTCCAATAGGTCAAGAAGGATCGTAATAAGCTTTGTTAATCCAGCAAGTAACTGAGGGTAGGAGCTGTTCCAGCATGGAACAGTCACACCCACTATGGATACGTGTCACATTTCCTCCAAGTGCTAAGCAGTAAGATAACTTTATATACTGATGTCAGCATTCCAGGAGTACTAGTCTTCTACCAGTTCTTTGCATGTCAGAGTCCTGGACATATATATCCCTGTTGCCCAGGAATATATGCTTTGTTTGACCCATATTATGCCTTCAGTTCCAGGAGGGGGTTGTTGGCTTTCAGTTTTTTAAATCTCTCACTATTACATCAATCTTTGTATGTCCTAACTGATTTGAAATAATCTTACAGGCAAAATCAATATATATCAAATTTGTGCCTTTCCTGGTGGGAAGCTCCAGGTGAATGACTCTTGTTGATGGAGCAGTGGTGTGAGGATCCTTCATGCACCACAGAGGAGCCTGGGTTTATCTTTTGTACCTGCTGTCACTCATTGTGATCCCTCATCAGGGAGATTGGCTGTCATTGTACAAGGCCAGGTCTTAAAATACCACCTCAAGGAGGAAGATGAGTACTGCTTGAAATTGATTTTGAAGTCCTCAGCTTTCTTGAAATGTGGCAACTGTAGAGAAATAGCTGTTCTGAAACAGTTTTCCTTAGGAAATCTTTACACTGTCAATAAAACTTGCAGACAACTGTACACCTTGGAAAAGAGTACTGTTTCAAAGTGGTTGGTACTAATGGACATTTTGGCACTCCACAGATTTTCTCACTTGTCAAAATTCCACCTTCTGGAACAGTAAAAATCTTATGTATGGTACATGCATGAAGCAGTAGAGTAATGCATTGATATGGGGGCATTGTGCAGCATTTTGTTTCACATTTTTTATAATGGAGAAAAACATTTCCAAAGGTGGAAATAAGGAATAAAAAAAATCACATTTCAGTAAGCAGTATTGGGTTCGGAGGGATGGAGGAAAGCAGGGAGGGTAGATATAAATGATGGGTGAGTCAAAAGAAAGAAGAATAAGTGGGGGAGAAGGGTAAACTTTGATAAATGACCAAACACTGTATGTATTCCCCGTGGCATTCTTTTCAAGAAGGAGCTATTGGCAACAACCACAAAAACCAGAGCCCAGTGCAGCAAGGTTGTTCATTTTTCACTGTTTTAGCTAGTAGGTTCCAAGACGATTACTCTTTCTGTAAATTGCAATGGATGTTTGGTTTCCAGCTGGCATAATCAGGATCTGTCATAACGGGAAATAGGAGCAGTCCAGGGCAGCAGGGCTGCATGGTGAACAGAGCTGGGAAATGAGACTCATTTTCACAATTCTCAAAGTCTGTATTAAATGTAAACTATTTTTCTTACTGTGAATATACATAGGATGGTGAATGGATTGCCATGCAGCTTCACATATCTTTAAAACTTACTCAGAAATCTGTTTCCAAACTCATTTACTGAAGCTGGGCAAAATCAAGATGATACTTGAACCTACTGCTATAAAGTCCTACTATTTAGTTTTATTTACTAGAACCACCCACTTCTATCTGCTTACATCTAACTGCAATTACACAGATGCTGTTTTCCTCAGAGACTGCCAAAATGCACCCAGCCCAGTCCATGGAAGGGAATTAAATTGCCATGCCATTTAATTTTATTTGATTTAAGAGCTTCCTTACTCATTCTCTGAATCACAACCAGAGCACTGGAAATACATGAAAGAAGGAAATACTGTGGCTAAAACAACAGCTTTGTAAAACCTTGAACTGTGAAGTTATATGAAGATGACTGCGTACTAAAACAATTTGAAGTAGGATTTTCAGCCTCTTACAACCCACTTGCATAGTCTCGTAGAGCAAAACTAAAATTTTCTGCCTATGGAGATGCAATGGCCCAGGCTGTCCGCAATGTACATGCTGTAAGGAGACAGAATTTCTTCTCTAAGAGTGTCTAGCAATTTCTAAGAGCACAAGGCACTTCTCAGCCGCTGTGTGAGAGTGCTTTATGGAGCAGCACTTTAAACATCCATCCCACGGCAATGTGGAGGCCAGCGCAGCACTGATAGGATGGACATGGTATCCCAGGCCAAAGTGCCAAAGCCATTTGGCACAAGATGCTTGCAGATATTTTTGTCAGTGCTTACAGCAGGTAAAGCCTGATGCAAGGGCCATCCCCCCACCTCAGTGGGCCTGCAGGGTTGGCCAACATGTGCTGCCACAGCAGCTGCCCTACTCAAGGGGCAGCTGAGACAGCCCCAGACTCCCCCAGCCTCCCCACACACTATGTGAGGCATTTACATCATTCCTGGGCTGCACTGCTGTCTTCCCAGATGCAAATTTGCACAGTACTGCACTAAGAAAATACTTTTCAAATCACGTTTCCTAAGAAAGGGCACTTTGTTAACTCTATATAAAGAAAGTCAGGTCCTCCTGCTCCCTGCCCCCAATATAGCAGAGCTATGCCAGCACAGTCAGCTAATGGAAGATCGACTGGAGCTGGCTATTATCAATACAATAATCAGAGCTGTCACTGCTTGGAAAACTGTGATCAAGTATGTGCAGCTGCTCATTTGAATAGCTTTCTCACTGAGAAAAGCTATCCACACCCATGATGAAAAGTCCTCCGGGGAACAGACATGCCTTCTAAATTTAAGCTCTTTAAGTAAGAAATTTCCACAATCCTGTCCAACAAACCATGCCACAGGGCCCATAACCTCCTGCCCTGCGCCATTATTTGCAATATTGATGTTCACATACGTTTAAAAAAATTTAACAAATATTTAGGTAATTAGAAAGGGCACTAGCCTCTCTGGATGGGCAATTGCTTTAGATTCCCTATTGTCTAATGGTAAAGCCATTCCCACAGCACACTGGACTATTTCCTGGTTGAGAAATCTACAGTCCAATCCTCTGACCATGAATGAACCTGAAAATGAGAATGGCTTGTTCTCATCAGGCCAAGAGAATCTGAAATCAGAGGGCCGCAGAGTTTAGAGGATTTTACAGAACTAAGAATATTTTTCCACGGTTGAGGATTTCAGTTCTTTGCTTTTTCCTCTGCACAACCTTTTGCCCAAATGTCAGATACACCACAACATCTGCATTTTTATTCCTTCACTGTGTACTACTTAAGGTTTTGGGGCTCCTGAGAACTATTTCTAAAGACTCTGTGTGCTACTGCTGTTTCTTGTTTCACACCTGAGGACTATCTTAATTCTCCCACCATAAATAACATCATAGCTGTGTCTCAGTGGAGTGTCAGGAATATGCAGCTGGAGCTAATGAATTTAAGTGAGACTTGAAATAGCAAACATAGGAACACTGCCCCTAAACATCTACAGTGCTCCTAAAGCAGTAGCATCTGCAATGTTTTGAAATTTGTTTGGGGATTAAAACTCTGTAAAAGGTAGATTTTGCCACATTCTGCTTTTGTAACGGCATCAAATGACTGGTAGCCCATGCCTTTCCCTGACTTCATCAGTAATACTTACTGTAAGGTTACTTCAGAGCTTCCTAGTGAGATGCACAAGCACACAGTGTGTAATAGACACTTCAAAAAAGAAAAACCCATTTATTTTCTTTAGTAATAATTATATTAAATCAGCCAGTTTTTCCATAAACTAGTTGTCTTCTCCCTTGCCTGTGTTCTGTAGTCAAAAAGATAAGACTGCTGCAGAAGCAGCAGGGTAACAAGAGAGTTCTCTGCCACTTCAAGCAATTACCACAACATCAGAAAAAATAGATCCTTTGAGAAAAGTAAAACAGGTCACAGCATTCTTGTCAAAAAGCCTCATTTGTTTTAATAAAAAGATTTATTTGAACAAGGACTCCAGGAACTAAGCCAGGATAGGACAACTTGTCTCACCAGAGGTCACCGCAACTTACTTTTTCTTTGTTCATTTACGTCAGTAAGAACACTTAGAATCATCTGGTTAAAAAAGAAATAAACTTCCATTTCTAATACAGCTTCAGATACAGCTTTTAGTGACATCTATCTCAATTATTCATTTGTTGGGACACAGGAACAAGATTTGTCCTTTGCCGAGCTTCTGCAGAGACAGTCCTGTTACTGACACAATGGAAGAAACACCAAAACACAGGAGGTAAGTCTTAGCAACTTACACAGGTTAATGGGATACTTCTTTTTCTCTGGTTCCTATAAGCAACACCTCCAGGGAGAGAGGGAAGAAGAGCAGAAGGGTGGCTGTCGCAGTCATGACTGCTGCAACTGAGAGTTCTGTCCACAAGGGCTGCTCATCTGGTATTTTGCTCAGTGTCACAATAACTCCATGTAAGACTCAGCTCTGGCTGTACAACTTCGCATGGTTTTGACAAATATTTCTGACTCTATGCTTGCATAGGATCATCAGAGAAGTTGTTTACAACACTAAAGCATCCTCTTAGTCAGCCCAAATGACACAATATTGTCACTGTGATACCATCTTAGCTCTGATCTCTGAGAACAGAGGCGTGAGAAACATACCACCTGTTCTCCTTACAGAGTGATTAATTGAGGATCGCATTTGTGAACATGGCACCATGTACTCCTCAGAGCTAAATGCTTCAATATTGATTTTGATTGTTTTAGATCCCTTAATCAGCAAGTGGGCTTGATGTTTGCATTCATGTGTTATGGGAAGCAACAGAAAAATCCCAGCCTGCGTGGAGGTGAAAGTGCACTAAAAAGGTGTGTGTTGCAGAATCAGCAGTTCTCTAAAAAGCCAGACCGTAAAGTGAAGCTGTCCGGGTGCTTTGAGGCTGAGCACAGGTCTCAAGAGCCCACAAATACAAGCCAACCTTGGCAGGAGTTTTTGAGAGTGAGAAAAGGAAAATACAGCAGCTACTGTACTTCAGGTTCCACTTTCTTCGGTCAGGTAAAACTACCTAGATAGAGGAAAATGGGACAGGTCTTTGGAGTGGTCCCAGATTTGGTCCCTGAAGGAAGGACCCCTTTTCGGACAGCAACCTAGTCCTTCTGGATTGACAAATGGCAATCTGGGAAGTCTCAGATGACACAACTGTCAGCATCAGGACTCAACGAAGATGACAGGCTAAGTGACATTAATTTCTTTAATCTCACAGAAAACTGGAAACTGACCTTGAAAACTGCAGCAGCTGCCTTCAGGAGGAGCAGTGATGGGTTTTATGCAGAAGTGGCTAAACTGAAAACATAGTGATGCCTGCTGATGAATTGAAATATTTTGTCTGTTGCAGGAGTTTTTTTCAATCCTGATTTCCCCATCAAGTTTTCTCACCATGTAGTCTGAGGAATCATAATGCTGAAGAACAGTTATATTGTCCAGCTCCATTTCCTCTGCTCTTGACCCTTGTGTCAGTTTGCCATCTATGGTGGGTTGACCCTGGCTGGACACCCTGGCTCTATCCCTCCCCCCTCAGCTGGGCAGTGGAAATAAAATATAACAAAAAACTCATGGATCAAGAGAGGGTCAAGGAAGGGATCATCACTGGCAAAACAGGCTCAGGTTGGGGAAATCAGCTTAATTTAGCTAAGTCTTTTTCCCAGGCTTAGCTTCACTTCCAAATTCTCCATCTCCTCCCTTGCAGTGGCATAAGGGGACAGGGAATGGGATTAGTTAAATCACGTCTCTGCTGCTCCCTCCTCAGTGAGATGAATTTCACAGTCTTCTCCTGCTCCAGTGTATGGTCCCTCCCGCAAGAGACAGTCCTCTATGAACTTCTCCAACATGGGTCCTTCTCAAAGGCTGCACAGCTCTTCTTCACAAACTGCTCCTGCTTGGATCCCTCCCAGAGGTTGCAGTGCTTCAGGAGCAAACTGTTCAGCATGGCGCCACAGATCCTGACCAAAAAGCCCTGCTTCTGCATGGGCTTTCCACAGGGTTACAGCTTTCTTCAGGCTGATCCACCTGCTCCAGCATGGAGTCTTCCACAAGACACAGTTGGATACCTGCTCCACTGTGGACATCCTCAGAGGGACAACCTGCAGTAGAACAGCCTACCTTGTCGTAGTCTTTGCCAGGGGCAGTAGGGGCAGCAGAATCTCTGCTCTGGTGCCTGCAGCACTTCATTCCCCTCATTCTTCACTAACCTTGCTGTCTGCAGAGTTCTTTCACTCACACATTTTCATTCCTCTCTCCTAGTTGTTGTTGCACAGTGGGGTTTTTTACTCTTTCCTAATTATGCCATCACAGAACTGCTGCCAGTGTTCCCCATGGACTCAGTGTTGGCCAGCAGTGGGTGCATCTGAGAGCCTGTTGGGAGCAGCCTCTGGCATCACTTCATAGATGCCGTCCCTGCAGTCCTCCCTTCTATCAAAACCTTGCTGCACAAACCAAACAGCCCAAATACACCCCTGGTACTAAGCTCTCCTTTATACCTGAGAGCTTATTTGAAAAAATATGGGGTACAGACATTGTCCTCTTTTGGACTAGGTGAACTGGTGAGTTCAGTCTTCTCAAGCTGCATTGAAGAAAACATGACTGAGGAGTCTTGAACAAAAGCACCAGAGCAGGAGTGTTTTTAAAGCTCTGCTGTAGTCTGAATGGGAGCTCTGAGCAGTATCAGAAGGGACCCTTCAAAACACTGCACAGAACAGGTGGTGTAAGATGTCTGCTACCAAAATTCATATTAAGAGGTGACTTACCTCTGAGGAGGTAATGGTGATTTTAACTGGTGCAGAACCTCAAGGGTTCAGAGGTCCTCTGGCATACTGCTAGTGGTGGTGGGAGTTGCCATATAAGTCTTGGCAGTGTGCTGCTGCCCTTGGTCCTCTGCATGTCTGTCTGCATGAAGGCATCACAAACAGCTGAGAAGCACACTGATGTGGTTGGTATATAGGTGTCTCATTCCAAGAGAATAATAGAATCGTGTGAATCAAGACCAGGAAAATAAAACCCTACATGGGGTTTTTTTTTCCCCCTTTGCAATTGAACACTCTGCAGCTTCACGGAGACTTGTCTCATGCAGGGCAACCCCATTTGTCCCTGAGTTCTCTGTCTTGCAACGGTCTAAAGTCCTGAAAAATCACGTAAATTAAGAAAAACCCCAGTGTGACATTGCTTGTCCACTAGATCCCAAACACTTGATAAACTTTTGCTACAAATCAGCTTACAGGGGGTTTGGTTGAGCTGAGACCAGGACTCCTGCTGTGCGCCCACCTGCGCTGTGAGCCCCCTTCCTCTGGGCTGTGACTTTCGGCAGCACAGGTGGAGTTTAGCACCCACTGTGATTAGCTCTGTGATGATGCTTACGGAACCTGCAGCTCAAAGGACAGTCAAAAAAGGCAGCAAAGCCCAAGTTCCCTTCTAAAGGGTAAAACAGAGTTGCTTGTTTGAAACAGTGCCTAGGTGCCATATTGCTCTCTGCACTAATCTTTTGCTTCAGCTAAAGCTGAAAATCCTAACTGGCAGTGCCAGTGACTTTCTGCTGGCAGCCCTACCTCCTGTTGCACTGTGTCTCCCCGCTTCTAGCTATGAGCCTTGCACCCAGGCATTTTAGCACCAGTTCCACCCAGGGACTACCCATTTCCTACCAGACACACTGAAAAGAAATATTTTACTGCCCTAAGATATTTACCACCTCAGAAATACAAAAGCTCCTCTGCATGTCACTTAAGACTGTCCCAAAGCTCTGAGGACCAAAACAAAGAAATAACTAGTCAGTGCTCTTTCCTCCCTCCCCCACAGCAAGAGACTAACAAATTCTAATAAATATGTGCATGACCAAGAAAAAAGTTACACATTTTCTGCTACATTTGGCTCTCAGAAATAGGCCCCAGTTAGCACAAAAATATGGATGAGGCATAAGAAAACGCATTATTCAAACTATGATACTATCGTTTTCCAACAAGTCTGGCTGAATTCTTGATCTCTTGTGTCCTCTTAGACCTGGCAAGCAGCTGACCTGGCAAGCATTGCTGAAACCATTGTTGGTTTTTGACATCTTTCATCTCTATTACTTCCCTATAAATAAATTCAAAGAGCTGTTTGTGCAAGTACCTTTATTCTGTCTAGGTGGAATAAAGGCAATTCTGAACTAGATAGGAAATATACTTTTTGAAACATGCTGTACAAGAAGAGTGTACACAGGACAAAACAGTACATGCATAAGTGTGCCTGGTTCTTAGGTCATGCTACAGCTTGGTATTGGTTTTCAAAGCTTCATTGGCTCTAAGAGGCATGTTAGAGGGGTTACATGAGATGTGATTAAGTAGTAAAGAGCGCATGACTAGCCTTTCAGCCTCATCTCAGGTCTTCCTGCAGTGCTTTGTTCTCACATCCCACTCCATCTTTCCTCTCCTAAAGCTGATCATAGCAGTGTAGGATATGCAGGACCAAGATGCATGATCAGCTCAAAGCATAAGGGCTAAGCCCCACAGAGAGCACATCATATCTGTAATAGTCCCAAGAGCCTCATGCTGCTCTGGTACTGCCATTTCCCTTGGGAGGGCTCCAGTCTCTCCCCACTAGGGAATGGCAGGGTGAATGACTATTTCCCACCCTCGGCCTTTCCATTTGCTTTGCTTTCAAATGCTGCTCCATGAGGACAAGCTGGTTTCTAGCACCACATGTAGAAATTCCCTGCCAACACCAGGAAAAGAAAGTTCCCCATCCCTCAGCCCTAGGAATATATGCTTTGTGCAACAGCAAAGCTCATACACATGCTTCTCCAAATTGTCACTTAGGATAAGAAACCAGCTCTGCAGACACATGAAGTATTTTGAGAGCAGACATGAAAGCTGCAGGCAATCTACAGGGCATTGTTGCAATTCTTGATGAAGCCATTTACATTGAAGGTATTATTCTGCTCAGCTATAAAGGGAATAGCTGTTCTGTGCTTCATTCAGCTCTGCTATCTTGGCTGTTTCCTGCACGCTGAAAATGGTGGCAGTGTGACTGCTTGGTGCACTGCTCCATCAATCTACACATTGCCCAATTTTCCCCTCCCATCACTCCATGTGTCTGCACACTTTGGAGGTGTCAGGTACATTTATCACACAGATAAGGCCTGTGCTACCTGCAGTAAAGAAAAAATAAAGTTAGCACCCTGTAAAATAAAAACCAGAGCAAGATACTCTGCAAATATAGGGCATGAAAATTGTCACATATGCAACTCATTTACCTATAAAACCCATTTTCTTGTGCCACAGACTTGTGCCAGTCTGTAGCATGAAAATCTTCAAGATATCTGTGCATCGATTGGTTTCTCCTCCAACCTCCTACTTGTTCCCACACTCCTCATACACTGAAAAAAAAAGGGTTCCATTTTCTCAAGCTGCACTGTGCAAAACGTGACTGAGGAGGCTCGAACAAAAGCACCAGAACAGGAGTGTTTTTAAAGCTCTGCTGTAGTCTGAATGGGAGCTCTGAGCTTGGGTCAGCAGTATCAGAAATAGCCACTTTCTCAAGTCTCCTCTCCTCTCAGGTCTGACCCTGTGGCCAAAGTTCTGTCTAGTCTGCTACTGCTGTCACCTTATGCTCTTTATGCCTTGCCTCCATTCTGTGATAGTTCCCTTACTTTTTCATCTGCATGCTGTTCATAGTGATTTTCTGTTTGCTCTCTTTTGCACTATTTTATTCTGGTGTTTTTGCAGAATCTTGTGGTGTTTGTCCCTTTTTCCAGTTCCTCTCTGCATGACCACAAAAGGACAGTGCAAAGCACAACTCTATTTTCTCAACCTTTGACATAGAAAAACCGAGAGGAAAAAAAAAAAAAAAAGAAAAGGCAAGGGAAGGAGGGGGAAGATTAATGAATGAGCATATGAACATCACATCTGGAACTACAATAATAGGAACACTGGTACACTGTCCTAAAAGTATGATAAGCTACCAGCAACCACATACCCTAGGTTTTGATAGTTAGATATTCTAGAAGAGATATCCCACAACTCTTGGTCATATAATTTAGGTTCTTCATTATAGTAGTGAAGCATTTGGCAAAAGCTGCTCTACGGAGAAACATTTCAGCTACTAGAACACTTTGATCTCTGGTGAAACTCTAGTGTCATCTCTGACACCAGAGTTATTTCCACAGATCATTATCTCCTTTGAATAATCTTCTCTTGGGTCCCATCTACTGTAACGGGACTTCCTCAGGCTGGCAGGTCTCAGGAAGTGGTGCATATTGGGGTGGGAATTTAAGGGTGCCTTGATTACCTATACTCAGTCTATGAGCTTTTCTTGAGTACTTAAGAAGTGGGTATACACTTGAGGAAAGATGCAAGGATTTGCTCTTTAATACTAAGAGTTCCCAAGTCCATGACAGAGCACCCTGACTGACAAAGCAACAGCACTGTAGATAATGCTTTTGCACTTGTACTTCAAGGATGCTGTGCAGAATATGGTGATTTCCTTAACCCCTGCTGACCTCTTCTGCAGGCAGTAGTGAAGGGAATGTGCCTGTTAGAAAACAAAGTCCTAAATATACAGTCAACTCTTTTCCTGTATTGTCTTTTTGTTCTTTTGATTCTTTAGGTAAGAGTTTTACTAGGGATGAGGAAACAGCACTAAAGCAGTGTATCTCATAAGAACAAATAAACAAGGTACAATGTAGTGAGATCACAGGACAGCTGTGAACTCAGCTGTGAGGCTGAGGGTTATGTGGAGCCTGATGCCAGCTAAGAGAAAACAGGGACTCAATGCAGCTTGCAGCTAGTAACAACAAATATTTCCAACCTTCACAATAAAAACATATATATGAGGACTCAAACAAAAGGAAGTAACAACGGGCAAATGCCATCAGGGATAGTCAGGATTCTCTAATTTATTTTCTGTCATTCATATATGGGTGAACTGTTTTAAAATAGTTTTGTCATTATGAGCCAGGATTGAACAGCTTGGTGAAGAGTATACACTCATTGGCCAGTAGCTGATGAGAGACACCACATGCCTATATTTGGTATTCCTCCATTTGGGCTCTCTGTCTTTAAGAAGATATTTTCCCTCTGTATTTAAGCTGTAGATGAAAATGTTCTGTCTGTGTACAATATGCATATATATATATATATATATAAGCAAGCAATTACTACCAAAAGGAACTTGACTGCTGCAGTTTTGGAAAACATGCTGGAGCACCCATTCATTTCTTTTCCACGATTCATAGCAGTAAATGCAGTAAGAAAGAAATGCGTGTGATCCACATACCCTCTGAGATGTCAGTGCTCTCATAAACAGTGAATCCTAATTACAGACTCTTCTGAAAATGTTGCACACCTTTTGTGATGTTTTTGCAAGAATATGCTGACAGAAAATCTAATTATGTCAAAAGAGGAGCCAGAGGGTCAGAAAAATAAGTGCCTCCCAAGAATGTGAAAAGTGTAGTTTTGTTTTGGTTTGCTTCTTCCTTTCCTTAGTAGCTGTTGGGGTTTTTTACACTTTCAGTACCAGGCTACATTTTTAACAAATATCTATAAAGATAGTTATCAATCTTGCCAAATTAAGTAAATTGCTACCATGTGCAATCATGAATACTGTAATGTTGACTTTAAACTAACAGCAGATTGAGAAGAGACAGTTATTTTGAAGTGAAACTTGGAGACTGATTCTTGTTGACATTTTTGGGGACTGTGGAGGAAGAAGTGTAGGACAAAGATTGAGAGGAACTGAGTCAGGTCAGGTCATTCTGTCCTTTTCTGTGTTTTTCCACTCTTCCTTCCACTTAGAAGCAAGCCCAAAATACAAGAGCATAATGTCCCTAGCTAATAATGGGGTTGGTACATTTCTGAAGTTTTTGCTCAACTATAAATCTTTCTTAACTGCTCAAGCCAACTAAACTTTCAAACAATGTCAGAAGAGTAGACTGCCATCCTGACTTACAAGCATGAATTGTGCATGCATTCCCTCAAGGACAAGCAGTGACCAATGGGATAGACAAGTGTGTTAGCAGCAATCTTCAGACTACATCTGCAATGTCATGCCTGTTAAATAACTAATATACTTAAAATGACTCTAGGATATCTACAAATTCACCCTGGATTTTTATTATTATTATTATTAGAATTATGCTTAGGGGCTTTGTCTGAGAACCCCATTTTCAAGAGGCTCTGAATAGTCAGTATAGTCACTGTAAACTCTTCAGGGAAATCTGAACCAACAAAACAAGAGATAAGACATAATTTTTGGGAGTCAGGTCAAAAATACAAAGAATCTCCCTTTTTCACCCCCCAAAATGTAGTGCCTTCAGCTTGTGGCATAATTTCCTGTGAAGAAGGTAACAGGCCAAAGTGGGAAGTATTTCTGCAGAAATAGTTTGTGAATTTCTTTCACCAGTCCTAAAAACATGTCAAAAATAAAGGCTTTGTGTTCCCTTTCCATTCTATTACAGAATATAATCAATGCCTACACTGAATAATAATTGCTGGATGAATAACATCACCATAGCTTTTTCTCTAGGTGATAGATTAATGCCAGTCCAAGCTTCAATCTGCCATTAATCTAGTTTTCTTTTTTTTTCCATAAGCCAACTTACAGTAATGAAAGAAATACAAGCCAGATGGCTTAGTACATTATAGGTGGCATCTGATGTAATTAAATGCTAGTTTAAAGGAAAACCACAATGGTTTCTCTATCATTCCTCCTAGAAACAGCTCTTGGGAATCTTTCCCAATGAAAAAATATTTCTTAGAAGAAAGCTACTAAAAATGTAGGAGTTAGATGAGGGAATAGCTATTCCAATGTGCTTTTTCATCTGAAAATAATCTGCCTTCTTTAAATGTGTATTATCTGCTCATATCTGGTAGATCTGATGTACATTCCGCTCATAATTTCCTTATTTTACTACACAATGGTGTTAGAATAACCTTATAGCAAACAAGCCAAATCTACTTTTTCTTCTTCCTTTTTCCCCTTACTACATCAAGAAATCCAGTGTGTCATGTTTCTCTTGTTCAGAGGCACCAAAGTATTTCTGCACTTCCAATCCCCTTTGCTAAGGAAAAAAGTGATTTTTGCTTAGCTCAGATAGAGCCATCCATGCACAAATGGTATCAGTAAGGTATTTCTTCCAGAAGGAGACTAAAGGAGGGAAACTGACATTTCATGAGCCCAAGTCCTAAGGCTGAAGAAAGTCTCGACAAAGAGTCATATGTAGCTTTTACTTAAATAATGGAGTATATGTACAGAAAGGCAGAAAAACATTCACTTAGTAAAGGTTTTGTTTGTTTAGTACCTTAAGTCAGTTGTTCTGTTGACTGGCAAGTTTTTCACGGGCTGAAGCATGTCTGCCTTATGCTAGACATCTCAGTCAGCAAAAAATGCTACTGCAACCAAGTTTTAATTATTCCCATGTATGCAAAGAGATATTTCCCATGCATGTAAAAAATGCTAGATGAAAGCACACTGAGTAGGTTGCTGAAACACAAGCTTCTCCATATTTTCAAGTATATGTCTGACAATACACAAATGCATGCAGAAATGTACTCATTTCAGATTTGTCAGGAAAATCTTTAACAGCTTAGCAAGGGAGAAGAAGTAATGATGTCATCATAATTTGTTCCGAAGCAGTATATTAGGTAATTCACAAGTGCTGCATATTCAGTATAGCAGTTTTCTTTCAAATCTATAAGATTAGAAAGGGAAAAATAAAAACAAACAAACAAAAGACCCTAAATGAAACCAAAACAAAATCCCCAAACCAAACAATTTGTTCTCTAATTTTGCTAGACAAAATTCAGAAGCTATTGAAAAATGTGCATTTTATGAACATCAAGAAAACTCTTATGAATCTGGAGATATCATAAATTATAAGATTTGTTGCATTAGTAGCAGGAATTAACCTGTGGCATTTGATGAAGAAAGAAACATGAGGAACCAGCTCTCTGGGGGTCTGGTTCCTATGTAGCAGTAAAATATGAAAAAGGATATAAATCAGAGAATCCAAGCAATAATGGAGTTGTTTATCTTGATGGACAAAGATACCAGTATTCTGGGCTAAGATCATGCACACCGGTGATGGAATAATAACATTGTCCCAGCAAAATGTCCTTTCTTGTTGTGAATTCCCAGCAGAACTGTTAAAAATTGAGCACTAAATTTTAGAATGGAAGATTAAAATGGGGATATTAAATATGTTTCACCCAACAGCCATTCACTCTTGTTACCCACATTTATTGTCTTCCAAGAAATGAGATATGATTTTAAACAAATTTTTTTAATTGCCTTGAGCTGAAGTTTCTGATAGGGAAAGAAGAAGATCCTTTTTTTTCTCCATATACAGACCATATCCAAGGAAAAGAGAATTAAACCTGTTTTCCATTTTGCTAACCAAATATGACACATCTAAGAACTAGCAGAAACTGATGATTTAATGCAATATTAAGGAGGGGACAGGAAACATCCCAAAGCTGCAGAGCAAGTTCAGCAAGTAGCAAGAATTACCTCTTCTATGTAAAGATATTGAAAAATAAGGTACATGACTGTCGCAGTACGACATAAAGGAATGACACTTACATACCAAGATGTTTAAGGCAAAAAAGAGAGTTTATTTACAGACTTCAACATTTATAGAATTTCAACAGTGACATGGATTGGAGGAAGAAAATCTTCCTTTTCAACTACACTGGTCAACCCAACAGTACATTAACAGTCTTTTCTTTATGAGAAGAATGTAAACATGAAAAGAGAGTTACAACAACAATAGGTTGTTAATGTGAAAATTGTGACTTTATTACAAAAGGTAAACAATCAGAAGGCTGAAATAGAACTTTAAAAACACTTAAAAAAAACAGAGGAGAACAGAAAAAACCCAAGCAACATGTGACAGCATGGAATATGCACTGGAAACATTTTCCCATGTGGCTATTGCTCTGAAGCAGAGAAATTCTACAGACAGAATATTGGGTAAAGCTTTAAAAGAAGTGTAAATGCAGATTGAAAAAGCATCTGACTTAAGGCAACGGTTTGTCTTTGGATGGACCACTGGAGTTTTATCCTCCTTTGCAATTCTTCATTAAAGAATCTGGCCTAGCATGAGGCAGGAAGTTTGGAAATAAAGAGGGGAGCTTAGCATCTCAACATGAAATATTTAGTTCCCTAACAATTTATGGTATCTGCTTCACGGTGTTAAAGACAACCAAAATTGTCTATATAATATTGTCTATAAAATCCATACAGAATGAGGAAGATAAATTTAAAGAAAAAGGCTTAAACTATATTTTACAGTCTTGAAAAAGAACATCCTGGAATCTTGTAACAGAAATTAAAATACAATTCTTTAATGAAAGAGATAAGAAATTTTGAAGGCATTACTTTGTTCTGTGGTGTATAATAAGAGCACAAAATGTGGACTGGGTATTAGTCATACTAGCCTATTTTTGCCTGAAGCTACTATCAAGGGGCTGCTTGGACCATCATTATATCTGCCTTTCCAAAAGCATACATATTTCAAACATTCCAGTAGAGACTGAGACCTAACAGGGTGACAGGAAGGCTCTTGCCAAGCAGCAGCTGGAAAAGATGTGCCAGAAACAATGAATAATACTGGGAGAGCTACAGGAGCAGCAAATCACTGTTCAGAAACAGCCCTGTTGGTTTGCATGGGAAAAGATAGCAGCAGCAGGAGGAAAGCAACAGAATGAGATGTCTTCCCAAGCAAACCCCTTTACTTTCAGTTCTCTTTTTTGATACAGATCACACTCATCTCCACTACTCCAATACTCTGTCCTAAATCATTCTGAGAACTGCAGTTTTCGGCCTCAGGCACCTGAGTGATAAAAGCTACAAAACGGATTGTTACACTGTTTAGAATTATACAATTACAAGCCCCAGGGGTTTTTGCATTAGAGGTTTCCTGTTGGCAGTAAATCTCAAAATACTTAATAGTAAGAGTACTCTGCTGACACAGGAAAAAATTTGAGGATGCCTCTCTAAGGCCTTTGACTTACTGACCTCAACATACTTGTGTCTTACAAATACAAACCTGAGACATTACTCCAGTTTTCCTTGATTGTCAAACCAGTCACAAATTTCCAATTAACCTGCTGACCTAGCACTTGCAGATAGGTTTGAAATGCTGATCAGATAGAGACTTTGTCCAAGACAGCAAAGACTTATCTTGTGGGACCACATATAGTGTTGGTGCTAACACTGCATTCATTCCTTGTATAAATCAAAAGTCTGGGCAGCACTGTGAATTTATTCCTTGTATAAATCAAAAATCTGGGCAGCACTGTGAATTTAATTAGGAAGGCCTACTATCTTGCTGTTATATCTTAAATTGCACATTCTGGTTAATTTTTGTGGTACTTCCATGTGACAAAATTGTTTTCTGCCAACAAATGTGGAGTAAGCACTATTCTATCCTAAATATTTAGCCACCAAAAAAAGACAATATACTGACTTAGCCTGACAATGGTTTGCTCAGCAGGTGTAGAATCCTCCTCTTCCCCTGACTCACCTGTAACTCGTTTTTTGATAATTTGATGGTTAGCTGTTTATAGGTGATGCAGAAAAGGGATTTTTTTTGTCATGAGTATTTGCATAGAACATGGCACCTTCATCACCTATACATCGTGAAGCAGCAGTTAAAAAGTCCAATATGTCTAGCTGACATATAGCAAAGTCAGGAATTGCTTCTTGTGTTTATCCTCAATTATATATAAGCACAATGTAGTATGCCCTGCTATGCAGGCCAGATAACAAGTCCCAGGAAAAGGGCATGTCTGTGTAAAAGCACCTCAGCTTTGACATAACAGACAAACTTTCCAGATACACAGGTTATAGGAACCTGGCAGAGGACCCTGTAGCAAAGCTTTTTCTGCATTGACTAGGGCTTCAGGTCTCAGAAGTAAAATCAACTTGCTTAAGAAAATCAAAAGTCATTCCACCATTATAGGGCAGAACTTCAGACGCTTCTAAGAATTAGGTTGCTTTTTGCTTTTTTGTGGGTTTGTTGTTGTTGTTGTTGTTGTTTGGTTGGTTTTTTGTTTTGTTTTGTTTGTGGGTTTTTGTTGTTTTTTTTTTAAATTAGCATACAATGATATGATTTTTTCAGTGTGCCTCCAGTTTTTCATCTATATCTTTAGGTCAGTGCAGATTTATGTACTGATGATGAGGAGTTTAACATTGGAATCCTAAAGATGGTGCTCAAATACACAGTTTCTAAGTTCAATATTCTAGTTTAACACCTAGAAGGCACTTGTGAATGGGGCTAGGAAGATTACCAAGGTATTCTGCAGAACAGCTGACTAGTAACACAAATTGCTATAGGCTTCTGGGGTAGTTTATCCTTGAGACAAATTATGGAGTTCACATGCTGTCTAGACAGACATTATTAAACTGTATTTGCAGTAGGCTCAGCTGCAGGCACAGAAACACTTCCTGTTCCCCACAATCAACACTGTCCCCGGCCCTGCTGGGCTATGGTGACAGAGACACTTCCTGGCACAACCAAAGCCAGCAGTTCCTGCCTCCCTGTCCCCTGGCATCTTCCCCCTCTCCTCCTGTTTTGATGGTTGTGAAGTTTGTGAGACTGCTTCTAAAGCCACAATTGGCAAAACCAAGGAACAGACTAAGGTTAATATTAACTCCTAAATAAGAAAATAAAAACCAGTAGCTTAGCTCTGGGGTCAGGTATCCATGGACCCATCATTTCTACAATGAGGATGGCATATTCTTTACAGTCCTACCACTGCTTCCAGCCTGACATGTATAAACTGCTGTGGCCTTAGCTTATATTATGACCTGAGGAGAATAGGGAGAAGATATATATGTTTGCACTGCATGCTCCTGCAGTACTGGGATCAATAGTCCTTGGGGAAGGCTTAAGGGAGGAAGAGAAATCAACCACTGGAGTTGAAGTTCCTTGTGATGGTGAGTCAGCATTCTTGAGCTAGTGTGCATCTGGTTCAATTTCTTACATGTGTATTTTTCCTTTTCAGAACTATTAATATTAAATTAAAATTTCAAATTCTGGAGTGCAGTTTTGTGGCAAAGGCTTGCCTAGAAGGCCAAGAAGACTAGCTCAGTAAATCGAGTAGGAGTCTGTGGTTGGTTTTTTCTGCAAATATTTTATTTCCTATCACTTCAGAATAATTCCATCTTGGCACTGTGTAGCTTTTGCCAGACTTTTCCATCCCTTTAGAACACGAGATCAAATTTTTCCTAAGCCACTCAGTTGTGGGTCTGTTCCAGTTTCAACACATTCAATAACAATTAAGTAATTATTCTTCCTCACTCTCATGACTAATCAGGAATCTTTTTGTTTCTCATGATTACCTTTACATTACAGACTTCGGTCACTTATGCATTTCTCAGGCATCTGAAGTTCCTGTTACTGTTCACCATAGGTAGGTCAGCAGAATTCCCTTTTGGAGATACCATTACATTGTCTCTTGTTTCTGCAGGAAAAGAACACTTGAGAAAAAGAAAAAAGAAGGAAAAACCCCACCTTTCTTCCCCCACTTGTTACAACATAACATTCTATTAAGCACCAGAAGAGTATTCATTAAGTAATATATATCCCTTTCTATAAAACCTGATGCTTTTAATATATTAAAGCATAATTTCTTTAATATTTGTGAAGATCTATTATCTACTTTTCACATGTAAAATACATAAAGAGGGGAAAGAAATCCCAAATACTATATAACACTTCTCTCAATAACTTAGAAGTTTGAATAACTTACAAAAACAGATGTAATTTTTATAGGAAGTCAAGTGACACTACTAATGAATTTAAGGCTCCAGATATTACCCTTAGGAGTACAGCTTAAAAACAAACATTTCCAAATGCATACTAAGCAATAACATCAACTAATAATTTTTTGCAGTCATATAATTGAAAAGGAAGGCATTCACTAGTTAATTCTGGTATATTTATGACATCAAGCTGGTTTTACTTCTGTAAAACTCAATCTGCTTTGACAATGTCTCCAGACTACCCTCTGCTGGGATAATGGGATTGTTGCTCACCAGAAATAAACCACTGCAATCTGTTTGTGATACTTTCATAGGAAACACCCTTAGAAAGCGTATAAATATGGAAATAGTAGAGGTTTCCTTACATATGTGTGCAGAACTGCA
Source organism: Phylloscopus whistleri (assembly GCA_017589585.1). Taxonomy (NCBI): domain Eukaryota; kingdom Metazoa; phylum Chordata; class Aves; order Passeriformes; family Phylloscopidae; genus Phylloscopus; species Phylloscopus whistleri. Next base: position 9,389,036 of record JADMLD010000758.1, on the reverse strand, counting down.
AATAGTCAGACTGATCAGGCATCACAGTCCTGTCTCTGTGAACAGCTTAGATGGCATTAGCCACCTTAGTCCTCCTGGATGTACCTGGCTGTTTAGGAATTGAAAGCAGATGTAACAGATGAGGTGCTAAGAGAGACATCTCAATGCTTCTTCTTTGAGAATTTTAGCTTTATATATTTATGCAGGTGTAGCATTGGCTACTGCCCAGTAGAACATTAAATCCTTGCTGTCATGACCTTAGCATCCAGTCTTCCCTATTTCCTGACCTCCCATGGGTAAATACTTGCTCTGAAGGCCCCTTATTCATATCCATGCCAGCAGAACTGGCATCAGCAGCTCTCTCTTTAATTTCCATTAAAGCAATTCACTACGGTACAAAAAAGTAACATTATGCATCAAAAGACTGACTGATCTGAAAAAAAAAATTAACAAGCTAGGTCCTGTTCTGCTTACTGGGGTTAAAGAGAGTAGGGTAAAAAAGACATAATGTACATCTTTGAAATATGCATTTGTTTGCTGTGTTGGCACACAGGATAGTCGATGAATTCAGGCCAGTGAGACTTCCAAACTTTTATGGATTGGCATGATTGTAGAGGGTCTCTTGTTTGAGGATATAACTGAGTGGGAGAAGGAGTAGCTAACAAAGTTTATTAAGGCTAGTTTGACAGCTCCCAGTGAGAAAAATTCTCACTTAAAAATTCTTTGTACTGTCATGAGAGATCAAAATAAGTACACTTTAGACACAAGATGAGAAGCTGCTATGTTAAATATTGAGACCTCTACACACATTATTCAGGTTACATAATATTTTGCTTCGCTATAATTTGCAGTCTATTTCAGACACATTTTTTTACACTCCAGCATTTTCTACAGAAAAACATGTAGATCACTGACAATACTCTAATTCCAAAGAGATCAGCATTTTTAGCTTGACCTCACACATACACCACCTAGAAGATTCCTTTACAGCTCTAGGTCCCCAGTGCACACTGTGGTCCTGCTCTGCTGAATGCAGGCTGCATTTGGATTGCTTGGAGACTATTTCATGGTTCATGCATATGGACAGTATTAAGCTTGTACAGCTAGATAGCAATTTGGTGCAGATATCACCTCATTACACAACATTTCTTTAGTTACTTACTGCAATAATTTTCCAATGTTCTTGGAGTTACTCTCAGATAAATAACAGAGTTCACTTGGTTATAGTATGGTACATTTGACTCTATAGATCTACTCATTCTTCCCTATATTGCAGCCTGTTAGAGAGTTATGCAACTCCAAATAACATATGTAGGAAACCTTATTTACAGCTAATTTCTCCCTCCTTTAAGGGTGCATTTATAGGCTTAGATTAATTTTTGGATTTTCTAGGAATCTAATTTGTCTGAACTGCCAGGGAAATTTCATCTTTCACAAGGCTAGGAGAGTAAAAACTAAACCAAAAATAGTTCAAACAAAACTTCCACCACTGACTCACTGTGGTATCCTGTCCAGCTTGCATATTGGGTCTGTAGGGGGTGGACTTGATTTTTTCTATAGCAGTACTGATAATGCTGTACTTTGTAATTGGAGCTAGAAGGATGTTGATGACATACAAGTGTTTTGGCTGCAGGGCTCCCACAGCATCAAGGATGCCCTTCACTCAAGGCTGCCCTTCACTCAAGGATATTCTTCAACATGGACAGCTGGACAAACTGACCCAGGAATAATCCATAAACTGTGGCATCTGTTCAGCAATAAAAGATAAGAGACAGGGGTGGGAAGCGTTTATTCTTTGAACGTTTGTCCTCTGGACCAACTGCTATGTGTTCTGAGACCCTACTTGACTGGACAAAGCCTGCTGACGAGATGGAGAGAATTTTTGTTCTCCTTTGCTACCATGCACAGCCTTTGATCTATCTTTATTAAACTGCCTTTATCTTGATCCACAAGGCTTTTTCATCTGTTTTTCTCCCCCACTATCCTGCTGAGGAAGGGGAGTGATAGAGCAGCTTCCTGGACACCTAACATCCAGCTGAGGTCAATCAGCCACAGCTGGTCCAAAGGAAATTTATTCCAGGTGCTGAGGTTATATTAATTTTCCAGACTTACTCATTCTTTCATCATTCTTCTTGGATCATTCAGAAGGTTTTACAGCTCAGGTGCCTTGCTCAGGAGAACTGAGCTTGCTCAACCTATTCAATTCACATTGGTCACAGGGTTACCCAATATCACTGGTTACACAACATCAACGCCTACCCACCATAAACTCAGTTCAAGTAATCTTGGATAAAGGAGCCAGACACACCCACAAAATCCTCAGATGTGTGGTCTGCTCTGGATATAACCAGGTCATTTTACATTGATTCACAGTTCTGTGCTCAGACAGACTGAGAAATATATTCTCTGTTTCCCAAAAACTCATTCTCTACAGAAAAAGAGTTACTCTAGTTCAACAGAATTTCTTTCATATTGTGTTAAACTATTTATTGAAAAGAATCCATACCACTGCAGTAGGCAATTAATTTCTGGTTGTAAGGCCTAAACGCATTCAGTAGATTCTGAAGCTCTGTGCTCCATCTCACTAAATGGATGTGCTTTGCCAAGAATGGGGATGTTCCACTTTTTTGTCACTGTATACCAAATACAGTGTGAGAAACAAAATCCCTGGTCTGATTCCCACCTGTGCTGTTTAAATGTCATTACAGGTCTAAGGTGCACAGGATATTTATGTATACAAAATCTATTTTCCCCATGTAAAATATATGTACAAAGAATTACCTCTACTCTTCCATCTTTCATCTGAGACTGCCTAATTTCAAAAGTATGGCTTACTAGAGCTTGTAGTAACAAATCACTGCTTGTAAAGAATCCTTTTGCTCCTGATCAGACTGAGAAAGGGGCAAAGAGCTATTTTTTCCCCCATGCAATGTTAAGAGATCCTCTCCTGTAGCACAATATCACTATGTGTGATCCTGAGAACTACATCTGAAGAAAAAACACTTGGTCAGGACTATAAAAATTCAGCATTGTGTTGTAATATTTCATTTTTCTGACTCATTATCTGAAAAAATCCCAAATGGCAGTCTAATTCACTGGCAGAAAGGAAGTTTGTGACAATAATTAAAAAGTTACAACACACAATTGTAAATGTCCAGTTCCTCATACAGATGCCCACATACAAGAGTTGCCTGGTATTTGATGGAAAATGAGTATCTTGAGAGAGAAGCGGAGAGGCTGGGGTTTGGGTTTTCTGGTTTGTTTTTTTTTTTGCAAATGCATCTGAAATATACAATTTTTCCTGCCTGTAGGGCATGCATCAGGTTTAGCATAAGATTGGTACTACATATAACATGCAGCAGTACATAGAAAATCAGTAGTGCTGCACAAGTACTCTTTGAAGCTTTTAAGACTGATAATTCTTATGATCAGCAAAGCTGTTATCTGAGCAACAATGAGAATGGCATCGGGCAGACACAGAGGAGACCATTTCAGACAGGGATTTTCTTGCCACAAATATATTCAGCAGAAAGGCATTTCTTACCCACTGTTTTCACTATTTAGTTACTTTAAAATGGTTTTCATTCAAGAGCTTCCTATTTGCTCTTCCCATTTTCTATTCCTTAAGCTTCTTTCTGGTCTTCCTTCTGTGCACCTGTGAAACCACCAAAGAATCCAAGTATTGGAGTGCTTTCCAAACAGGGCAATGCCAGTTTTCAGAGCTTAGTGTCAAATAAGGGAAAGATGAGACAGTAAAGTACTCAGTAAAAACATATAGGACTCAATAAAAACATATAGTATCAAAGAATATTCTGAGTTGGAAGGGACTCACAAGTCCAACCTTTTCCTGATATACACCCTAATTCTCCCCTGGCACAGCTTCAAGCCATTTCCTCAAGCCCTGACACTGTTTCTCACAGAGGAAGAGATCAGTGCCTGCCTCTCCACCTACCTCCACGAGAATGGAGAACACCACAATAAGGTCCCCCCTCAGTCTTCTCCAGGCTGAACAAACCAAAAGTGATCTTAGCCATTCTGCTTACAGCTTCCCCTTGAAGCCCTTCACCATCCTTGTAGCCCTCCTTTGCCCCTAACCCCTTAATATCTTCTTTATGTCTTGGCACCCAAAACTGCCAAAATATAAAGCCCCAGCACTCAAGGTGAGGCAGCCCCAGTGCAGAGCAGAGCAGGACAATCCCCTCCCTTGCCTGGCTGGTGATGCTGTGCCTGATACACCCCAGGACAGGGTTGGCCCTCCTTGCTGCCAGGGCACTGCTGATTCATATTCAACTAGCCCTTGACCAGAACCGCCAGGTCCACTTCTGCAGCGCTGTTCTCCACCATGTCATTCCCCTGTCTGCCAGTTCATCCACAGTTGCCCCCTCTCAGGTTCAGAATCCAGAACTGGCCCTTGTTGAACTTCATACAGTTGGTGATTGCTCTGATTTGTCAAGGTCTCTCTGCCTTCTGTCTGCAGACTTATTTAGTATCCCTTCAAGCTCACCTGTATTTTATGTATTAAGAAGTATCACCTGAAGGTAAGGAGCACACAATTATAACCCAACAGGTGCTATTGTCTTCATTTTCATTAAGAAAGAACATCTGCAGATTTTAACAGACACCTGTTCGTGGATTATGTGACTGGTGGGGAAAAAACACCATGTACTATGAATAATGAAGCAGGACATGAATGTGGCAACTAAAATGCATGATGTAACACATTGTGAGCTACAGAGCTTGAGAAGGCAGTAGAAATTGCCTGACTTTATTCTTGGAAAGCCAAAAGACACTTGTAAAAAAGAGTAAACTGATGAAAAAAAAGTCTAAATAAGTAAAATCAACCCACTTAAATCTGCCGCAAAATAGGGAAGATTGAAGAGCTGAGGGTGACAAGTTTCAGGACTCCCAGGCTTACTTGTTGCAAAATGGCCTTTGAGGGAAACAGCGTGGTGGTTGGAAATGCCTTGATGCTCCAAGGACAGCAAATTTAGTGTATAATGCAGCTTCAAGATGTACATAAAATACTGGGAGTACCAGTTCTAAACTCTGACAGATACCCTGAAAGTCTATGTGAACCTTTGTGTATTGATATCTTTTCTGCAGGGAAAGTAAGAAATACATAAATTTAAGGATCCATCATTTTTATCTGAACAAATAAAGTCCTTAAGTAAAATCTCTTTTTAGAAGAAAGTATTTAGAATATTCTGTGATTAATTCTTTTGTTTTCCTGCATCAGGACATTGAGATGCTGCAACTGAGGCAAAAAATGGGTCCTGTTACCTTCTTTATATATTTGTACTAGGCAAATAAGGAAACTACTCTCCTGGAACAAGAATCTCTAATTTTCTCTTTCTACTTTCCACAAATACTACAGTAAAAAGAATTAGTAAGCAGGCTGGATTCCAATCTATTAAAACTTGGTTTATCTTGAATGGCTCCACTGTGGCTGACAAAATCCATTTGGGTTTGCAGACTTGTCACCAAGATCAGTAGCTGACTGTTGACCTCAGAGTTTTTAAGAAGATGGAGCCTGAAGTCACTGGAGTGAGGTTTGCATACTGGCAACTAAGTACCTGGTGTTTAGCTGAACAGAAACATCTTTCTGACTGCCAATCATCATTTGGGGGACTACCAAAACCAACCAACCAAAAAACCAGGGAGAAATCAAGAGAAGAAAAATAATTGCATCACTTGTCTTGCCTTCTGCCTTCCACTCTAATTTCTGGGCAATCTCTGTCACGTTCTACAGCTATGTTACAATTTAGAAAATTACTTCACCACTAAAATGCTGAGTCATCTTTGCTGAGACAAGTCTGTAACATAATGGTGACATAATTTAGGGATCTCTTGATTCAGCATTTTAATCCATTCTTTTAAGTGGTTTGGCTAGAATAAATAAGGGATAGAGAGGCAGCCTTGTTCCTTGCAGTATCTTATGCCATGGATTATGTATTAAACAGTATTTACAGTACTGTGCCTCGTGGGAAAGGACATTTGTAGTTTAGCCAATAATCGTGACTTCATTCTGTGTAGGAAAAGGGCTTGAGTCATCAGTAGAAGCTGAACACATAATTGTGAGATGGTTATATTTGTTTTACTAGTTACTGCCTCTACAGACTTACTGGTATTGAAGTGTTCCTTACAGATTTCTACCAAAATTGACAGTATTCTGATGGAGTATTTTGTCAGCTCTATTTAGCAATTGCTTGTGAAAACTGGGATAGATAACAGACTTCCTGACAGTTTTAAGTCTTCATCTCAGAGGGACAAAGGTTAATTAAATGCTGCTGCAAGACAAAATTAAATTTCAGCCAAATATCCTTTCAAAACCAGCACAGGATGGAAGGCTGCCAAAAACTCCCACATGTATTTGGAACTCAAGAAAGAAGAAGGGCTCCAGGTCTGCAATGTAATAAAATCATACTTTTGATAGTTTCTCAAAGGAGGATACAAGGATGTTGGGTTTTGTATTGGTTTTTTTTCTGTAATAGCTGACAAACTACTAAAAAGTAGGATATTAGGCTACTAAAAAAGAACTCTACTCAGTTCTCAGTTCCTCTGGAACACATCAAGACTCTAGCATGTCTTCAAGCTTTGTCCTTCATAGAATAATTTCACATTAAAACCTGATTTCGGACAAAACACTTCTAAAACCAAAATTAAAAGCAAACAAATAAATAAACAAACACAAAATGGCACTCCCTCCCACCAAAAAATCAAAATCAACAAACCAATAAAATCTAATCAAACCAACTAAAAAAATTTCCAGTGGTTGGAAAGAGGAATCCTAATCCTTGCCCTTTCTCCAAGGTCTCTTCTTTAAGAACTCAGCTGGGCAAGATGAAGCAGAATTGACTCTGTGACACACAGACATTATAAGAAGTGTCTAAAAGAAGACAATTTTTTTGACTTATGTTCTGGTTAAGAATGAACCCCAAGAGGCAGACAGTCTTTTATTTTATGCAATCACTTTCAGAAATCTAATGCATTTCTTCAAAAGCAGCATTGCACAATAATAAATATTGTAAATCACGTGTCTTTAACAAGCGATAAAAAGAACAAAGAAGTTATACGGACAAATTAAACTGGAATCATTTGAAAGGAATTTCACAGTGGTTTTTAATCATCTTGCTATTTTAAAAATAACTCTTCCACTATCTTCAAAGGAAAAAGACCATGACATCTGAGGCATTCATTAGCTCCACAGAAAGAACCAAGTTACTTCAATACTATGCAATTGTTTAAGTCTAAGCCATGGGGCAAAACAATGCCATAGATTCTATTTTCAGAGGAAAATGTATAGAATTTAAACTCACATACATAAGAGAATAAAAGCAAATAAACAATGAATTAAAATAAGTGTGCTAGCAACATGACTGTTTGTAGTGTAAGAAAATGCTACTTATTTATTTGAAATTGTCCTAGGACAGAAATATTTTAGAAATACTGCTGTTAATATTTGAAAAACATTGTGAAAATATACTAGTGTGTCACATAAACAAAACCATTATTTTCTTTTTGTATGCTCTGAATACTAAGAAAGTTCGTAGGAAATATATTGTGTATGGGTATTTTTATTCTCACATTGATATAGGAGGCTCATTTCAGTGTCCTTGAACATCTGCAAGGTGAAGAGAGAATAATGATCCTTAGTCTGGTAGCTTTTCTGTGCAAATATTAAAATCCTGCATTCAATATTAAATATTTTTTCTGCTTCTTTAGCATGTGAGCACCTCCGAATCTTATGATGTATGATACCAGGGAAATAAAATTACCCGCACTTCTCTGAAAGAGAAATGAGATTGAGACACTTAAAAATACTCACTTGTGCTGAAAATCAAACTTCATTCTCCTGAGTTCCAGACTAATGTGTTAATCACTGCACAGCAATGAAAAGCAGTATGGCATATGCAACAAACCTTCTTTCATCTAACATCAACATAATGTTAAAAAAAGTCATCAGTGCTGTAAGAAAGTAAATATACATGTTTACTATGCTTGAAGTCTGAAGGCCATTAGAGGAGAGCAAATGCGGCTGGGATCCTTACTTAAGTTCCTACTGGATTCTTCCCTAGCTTAAGAAATGAACAGACATGACAACCTTCAACCAGACTAAAAAAATCTGCATAAGTCATATTAACTAAAGCTTTTCTATTCCAGTTTAATTTGAACATCTCCACATATATAGTTAATATACTCTAATATTATACATCATTATATTTCACTTCCAGCCTATCTTTGCAGTTTGGCACCTTAACACTAGAAATACATCAAGATATCTTGGTTTGATTATTTAATAGTAGCCACCTTAATAGTTTGAATGTACTCTTGAAGAGCACCCATGAAAAAAGTCAGAGTTATAATTTTTAAGTGCTGTTACTTGTAGGCTTATAATACACTGTTTCACAGATGTGAAACCATATATCTGAAGACAGAAGCACAAAATCAATACTATGATATATTCCTAGAAATTTCTGGCACACAGGAAAAGCAGGGGTTTATTAGAAAGAATCAGAAATACTTTGAGACTGTTTTCAGTTGGAACTAGGTCACTGGATGGTAGCTCTTGATTAATAATACAACATTTAAAATAGCCCCTACTATTTTCCCCCTGAATCTCAAAGATCATTCTGGAATAGCAGGAGTTGACACTACAGGAAGGAATCACACTTCCCTGCAATAAGCAGAAGCTTCTGACTAGTTACAGATCTATTTTTCCAAAATCTGTGGGTGTATGAGCTTGGCATTTCCAAGCTAAATAGGAGGAAAACTACATTAAGGAGAACAGAAAAAGTTGCAAATGGATTAGAAGGAAGAGAACCAGGAACTGCAGCTAGCTTCAAAACTTACTGTATATGCTGGTCCACTCCCCATGATCCACTGTATCTCAGTGCTTAACATCACCCTGTGCAACAACCTACTTGTCTAGGCTGTAAATGTGAATATCTAAATAGTCAATTAAACTAGGCAGAATTCTTTTCAATCAAATGGTAGAAGATCTATTCTGACTCCTATCAGCCTTAAAAAAATAGCTGTACTCTGTCAGCAGAAGTAAAACATAAGCTTAGCACATTAGCTTCTGCAAAGCTGCAAATATTGGAAATTCAGTTGGACAGACTAAGGCAGGAGGAACATGCATTTTGCTTCCTTCTTTTCCAGTGTGATACGAGAAATCAGAATTTCTCACTCTGTTGATGGCAATAAATAGAATTACAATTATAAAATCAGTGATCAGAGAACACTTCCTCTTAGTCCCACTTTCTTATCATTAATGATACAATGGGGAAGAAATGGTAGTTGCACATACGGTAATTATAAATAAGCCCAGTAATACACTGCCTACGCAGCACCATAAATCTGACTTCATTAGTGCCCAAAGAAATACTACTTTGACTTACACGTAACACACTTTCATACTGTGATAAGTATTTCAGGGCAACAGTTGGTTTCTGATTAGCTGGTTTCTGATGTGTTGGCTATGCTTAGGACCAGCTTCTGCCTTCATTCTAGTAGAGCTGTATGCATGGCAATTAACCAAAGGGATAATACTTAAACTATACCGTGTACATCCAGTTGAGAGTCCTAGCATAGCTAAGTTAGATGTAGTAGTAGGCACAAATTCTGCTGAAGTTTCTCTCCTTACTTAAAGTTTATAATGATGTACCTGCCTTAAAGGAATAGAAGCAGCCATGACCGGAGTTGCTGAGCTAGATTCTGCCAGCAGCTGTTGAAGAGTCCTTCTCTCAGTGAACCCTAAGTTACATCACCAAGGTGACATCAGCAAGGGTTATGGTTGTGGTGCTGGCTGTGGAATACTCAGATTCCCATCACAGGTGGAGAAATTGCTAGACAAGGACAGTGACATCTCCTAGGAACTCTAGGGAAATATAGGGAAATAAACCACGTGGCATGACAAACTGAAAATATTGTTTGATTGTTTAGGAAGAAAGCAAATGAGACATCATATCTTTGCACCTCATATGACAAGATTAAGCCATATCTGATCAGCCTCATATCTCCTTTCTGAAATTCTGAAGAGAACTGGATTTCACCCTTCTTATCTTTTACTCATAGGAACCTTCAACCCTGCTTAAATTATATTAGGATATCATTAAACCCTAATATTAAAAAAAACCAGTTACATAATTGCTATGTACAGTACGGCAGCCAACAAGTTGTACCTTTCTGGGAAGTAGAGAGAGACATCTTCTGTTCCCCATCATCTTGTTCTCCAATGGCAAGTGGAAATCACAAAGGCAAAAATAGTGAGAGTACAGCTGGAAGAATGGATGTAGTGCAGCAGCATTTTAGAATATCTGAGTTACATTAGATTTTATGGTTGAGGTTTTCTGAGGACATGCATATGAATTCCTCTTCCTAGTCATATTTTACACATCTCAGTTTAATTTGCTTTTCCATAGTCACTTCAGCCAAAACACAGAACAAGCATATGGTAAGAATGTCCAAGAATATATTCATCCATTTTTTGAGTATAACAAGATTAAGTGAAATAAATGCTTCTCTCAATCCCTTCACAGAAGGGATCTGTCACATAACTCAGAGGTGATTAAAATTTAATTTGAAATTTTTGTGGTTCTTAACAGCCAAGCCACACCTCACAAAGAGCTACACAACTGTTATATAGGCTAGATTCCTTGTACTTCGAATCTATAAGCTAATCTTAAATGAGACCATAGCACACTTACAACATTCTCTCCCTCTGATACAGATATTTTTTCAAAGTTTCAGAGCTATAATACTGTCTTTTATCACCTGTACATGCATTCGAGTTGACAGAGAAACAAAGAAAATTGAGTAGAAAAAAATTAACTGTTGAAGTTCTTCAAGCATCCTGCAGTGATCACAGGATATTGCATATATTGCATATTGCAGGTTGGGCTTCTAACACAGCTAGCAAACTGCATATGAAGAATATGTACTACCTAATACATGAGTATGTACTACCAGAATAATGTAAGGGATAAATTACTGTTGGCCCATGGATCTTGGTTGTCACACAGACCATGTCAGTTTGTGACCTTGTTCAGCAGCACTTTTTCTCCACGGTGTGCTAGTGATGCAAGAAAAAAAAAAAAATACACTGTTATACAAAATATATATCAAAACAGTATCTCAAAGTGTATACAAATTATATACCAAATATCACTTTTGATACCTATTGACTGTCCTCAGTTGAAAGATGCAACGTGTAAGAATACTCACCTCCAACAAATCTTGGGTTTACACCTAATTTTATCAAAGAACTAGCACAACTACTGATTTTAACAGACTCAGAACTACTGGAGAGATAACAGGGTTTCTGAGCTTTCCTTTTCTGCTTTTCGTAAGTTCTTGTTCCTCTCAGACAGTCAGAAAGCTTGAAAACAGAGTGTGGAAGCCCTGCCTTGCCCCATCATAGGCAGTTTGCAATACCTCAATAGCCAAAAGGTGTTTCCAAGTTGCTTCTAAATACACCTTAAAAGAATGTCCTGGTAAAGGAAAGGTGGTTTAAGGGAGTGAAACATTTGAGAATTAGACACAAAATAATTTGAGCTAATTATTTTCCATCAATTCATACAACATTTACCAGGGTAGTATACTTGAAACAGTATGAATTAATGTTTTGTTCCCTCCTGAATTTCAGGTTCAAGTGAAGAGAATTGCAGAATTTCATTGAAGTCTTCAAATACATGTAATTTTTAACCACTATAGTTTCTGAAAGAAATGATTTATAATAATCAAGAAGAATCTAAAGTAGCTTTCAGAAGAAGATATTAATATATGCATATTACCCAGTTCTGTTCACAGGATGCTGTTCCCAGCCTTTTGGCATCTCAGGTGAGCATGCATTACTCTTTGTGGTGCAAATCTGCTCTCTAGTGGCAAAAATTACTACAGCGGTTTTATAGAAAAACTTAGTTAATCCTGAGGTAATTAAGTAAATTCATTGTTGTTTTGCAGAGTGGGTAATCAGAAAAAAAAATTAATGAAATACATATTTGAATGGCTGAACTTGAGAGTATGTAATTCTGTACAGATCTGATAATTCTAGTTAATTTTTCTATCAGTACCAGATCAATGTCCTTTAATATAACTTAAAATACAATTGAGGTACAGTGGAAAATCAAAAGAAAAAATATAACTAATTTTTTAAAAAACCAAAGAAGCTAATGTACTACTGGCATCAATGGTGAATGAGTTTAGCAGATTTGAATCAGTAGTCCTGAAAGGTTGTCTGACAAGAATGTCAACTGCCAATGCACATGCAGGTTATTATTTGTCAGTAACATTTCTTCCTCTTCAAACTAGGAAGTAACCATAGAAATAGGAGATAACAATGTCATTAGATCATTTTAACAACTTCCTAATTACATCTTTCCTTACAGATGTTTCCAAGAGAGACTTCAAGACTATGAATACAACTGAATTTAGAGTCTGCTCATTCCACTGTGAGGACTTTTACACCTTGTTATTAGCTCCTGACCTCATGACTGTGTTTAGATTAGACTGGGTAGCACAACCTTTTCCATCTTGTCAGCTACTTCATTCTTCACTTTAGTAATTCCCCCATAGATGTGTGCTTACTTATGAACACTGGTAGATTAAACTGCAGCAGAATAACTAGATTTGCCACATCTTCCAGAGGTCAGTACCTGGCTGAAATAGATACATGGGTGAGGAACAAACTACTATAATTCCCAGTCCAGGTAGTGAAGCCTACCCAACACTGGCCATTTTAATGTACAGAAATTCAGCAGCAGCTAGGTGTACATTTTTGACTGGCACAGAAAAGAGGGTGATGACTAGTTCTGCCATAGCCATGGCCTCCATGACACCTGGTATTTGAGAGCGTATTGGCAGAATAAAATTGAGCATAGTGGTAGAATAAAACTGAGTTTTACAAACAGTTTAGAGGATTTAAATCTCCTAAGAAATATTTGGAGTTTTCCTTTTATCAATGAAGTTTATGATGTTTCATGGGTTTCTCAGATGTTCAGTAAAAGGAAAATAAAAAAGAGTGGGAAAAAAAAGGGGGTAAATACAAAAAATGAGGTTGTGCTTTATAACAACCAGAGACTTCATAGAGCATACTTTCTTAATTGCCAGTCCTTACATTTGGGAAGATAAGGAAGACCAACAGCTTTTTGAAGTTCTCTTTTTAATCACTGAAGCAAAAGGTTTATATCATCTGAAGTCCCAACTCTTGTTTTTCAAAAGAGAAACTAATTCCTCATTTATACGTGTAAATGCACACAGATGCCTAACCTGTGCACCTGTCTAGCAAGAACAGCTATAAATAGCTGATACTTTAGCACTTTCCCCCTGATATATTTCATTAGTGCTTCACTACTGCACTTTCAGCACTTCAGTACTGCACAATAGTTCTTTGCTGCACACTCCTTATAATTTAACTAGAGAAGACCCCCAATTAAAGCCAGCTGATCCCTGCCCCAAACATATAACAATCTAAGGCACCAATGTGTCAATGTTACCAGTCTGAGTGAGACAGACAGACAGATCTCTATAACCAAAGTCATCACAGAGCAGCAGTTGCCTAAGTAGCAAAAACATGCTATGCTGGCATGGTGTAGAAGATGCTCTCCCCAGAGATTTAGAGAGGGCAACAAAATTGTTTCATGTTTGCATACAACTCCTTGTATTTTGCAGTACTTGCAGATTTCTGCTATGACAAGGCTGCTCTACAAAGCTAATCAAAGGCCTGTGTGAAGTAGACACAGGTATTTTGTTTTGTGTAAAGAAAAACAAGTAGTCGTGGCAAACTAGCTCCTGGGGAAACAAGCTGTTCAACTGTTTAAGAACAGGACACCTTGCTGTTCTGTCCCAGATATATCTTTAGGTGGCCACTGCCCAAGTGTCTTATGCTATTTCCCACAATATTATATTACAGCATGAAAAAAATATACCAGCAGCACTAAATTTAAACCTATCTTGGCTCAAACTCATACCGTAATGTCAAAGGATACCAATTAAACTTAAATACAGAAACGTTTATATCAGGATGGATCTTAAATTCAAATACACAAACTTTTAATACAGTTTGAGACTTGAAATTTTAAAAAAATCTGGAGATTATTTCCTATGGAATCACTGCTACAAAACAGTCCAGAAAAGTTACCTGAATTTTACCATGAGACTTCCCAGGACAGCTAAGTGGTAAAGAAACATATGTATCTGCAGTTCCCTGGCTGATCTGTGTACATACATACGGTAAGTGTACAAGGAAACCTCATGCTCTGCCCTCATAAGGTGACTGTGTAGTTCAGATCTGAGTTATACAAATCATCTTTTGTAATTAACCAAGGATTTCCACTTCTACTCACACTCTCTGACAATGGGATATCACTACTTCACAATTTTACTTTTGCACAGTATTGTTTCAAAATACTTGCACAACAACAAAAGATTTGCATTAAGCATAGAACTCTGTTCTTTGCTAACCTGTCCAAAGTCACTGCTTTGCATATGTAGTATCCCATAACTGTAAGATTAGTACTGATATAACTTGATGATTTTAGAAAGCATTGGATCAGACATACTTGCAGCACTTCTAAAGGACTTGAAAAAAGAGAGCCACTGTAGTGTTGCTCACAGCATAACTGAGTGCAGAAATTTCTCAAAACATCCTGGGCAATTTCAAAAAAGTTTTGTAGGAGGTCAAAGAGAAGGAAGCTCGAAGACATACATATATGCAAACAGATTTTCATGTGGGGGTCAAGCTGTAGCAAGACATTTGTATTAAACCTGAGAGGGTGAGTGGTGATCACAAAAAGTAGAAACATTGAACAGTGGAGAAGCAAACCAAGACCTCATGGTTAAGACAACATTCTTCACAGCAGGGCAGTCAGGCATGAGTGACTAGCCACAGGAAGAATGTAGGACAGTGTATCAGATACAGGAATTATGTTTTTTCCAATGTAATAGTGTCAGCATTTACACGTTTCTGGCTTGATCTTTTTCCATAAGTTAGTTGTTTTTTACTTTTAAACTCTGATAGAAAAATTGCTGAACAGCATAATATAATTGGCAGTTTGAGCAATAATAAGAGATAATCTTTTGGGGGATTTTCATTGCTTTAGGACTTTCGTGTTTACTGACTTATAAGAAAACACAAAGCACATTTCGTAAGAATGGAAAACTGTCTAACCCCCCCAAAACAGGTCCCAGAATTACAATTTGGTTTTTCTTCTGGTCTCCACTCAATGTTAAAAATGAAATTTGAGAATGGCAATCTTTTTCTCACCAACTTAAATATTTACTAATTCCTTGACTTGGACATAGATCAATAGTGCTAAAAGCAAAAATATTCAACTTCTCCCGCTCCTGCAAAAACCACAAACTCCTCCCTCAAAAAGCCCAGCAATGAGAACCAAGAAAAAAACTTTCATTTATATTAAATTTAAGTGCACTGAACAGCTAATAAATGCTTGAGAGCCAACAGCTGTAACCTGAATAATAAAAAAAAAAGGTAATGGATTATTCACCACATGTTAAGGTCCCCCTTCAACAGTCTTTTTCCCTACAATCCCAGCAAAAAATGCTTTCTGCAACATCAGTGTGTTTTTCCATTTCAGCACCTTGCAACACCCCTCAGAAATTATCTAAAGACTACTCTTCCACTGCCTATGCGTTCTCACTCAGCACCTTTTCCCATGTTCTCTGAGCTTCCACTAGGGCTTAAAAGAGCATGGCTAACATCAACCATATGTTGTTTGTACTTTCATCCTTCCCCCAGGGAGGAAATGTACTGTAAAGAGTTCTGTTTTCAATGTGGTTTGCTTTTATTGTTGGGGTGGGGTTTTTTGTGGCCCAGGTGGAAAACTATCTTATCAGAGATTTGGTCCAAAAAAGATAAATTTTTTCAGACTCATCCTGACAAACTGAGTCAGCAATGCTCCCTTAGTGGGTGGCAGAGCACAACTCAAAGGTTTTCCAGGTGGAAATGCAGTATTGCCTTGTGGGTGGGAGATGGTCTTACCCCATCCACAGGAGTGTCAGTCAGACATAAAGCTCCAATAGCCAGAGTTTCGGGTGGAAACACACCTGTCAGGAGACACAATGACCCATGGACTTGGTGCAAGGCACCAAGCAGGGAAATGTTCAATTTCTGAGCACTATTAAGGCTAAGATGTACGTATAGTGTGTATGATAGCCTAAATTTGTGGTGTATGCATATTTTTTCTGACATTAATACACTAAATCATAGATGCAGTCTAGAAAATAGGTCATGTGTGCTGTTCTGAGCCTTCTCCTACAATCTACCATTGTGTTTCATGGGTTTTTTTGGTTGGTTGGTTGGTTTGTTGGTTTGTTTTATTTTATTGGATTTCTTCAGAGACAGCCCATATAGTTCAGAGCTCTGGTATATTTTTCACATTTTTTTTCTGATCCCCATGATTATTTTGATTTGCCTTCTCTGAAATTGCTTTAACTAGCTGAGCTTGAGCAGTTCCTGACTGCCACAATATTTTCATCAACAAAGAACACGAGATGGTGTTTATAATTGTGATAGTGAACACACTGATAATGTGCTGCACTCAAAGTAAAAAGATGCTGCACTCCTTATGAAAGATATGAGCAACACAATTATATTTAACATTTTAGTTTTGTCTTTACAGTATATTGTTTGTTTCTAAGATTTTAGGTTAAATGCCCCAAATTAATAGGAATACTCTTACTGATAAGTAATGCATTTTCTCAGCCTCCTAAAGGATAAACACCATAAAAACAGAGAAATGTATATTTGAAAGAAGCTTCAGCAGCTGTCTAATGATAGACAGTGTGGTACAGATTTTCCAAATGGAAAACTCACGTAACAGTGTTTTATGAAAATTGCACAATTAAATACAGACATGATATCAAGAATAAATAGTACACTTTTTTTCCAGTGCAAGATCACTGTGGCCCAATCTAAAATTCCCCTGGCAACCACTCTGACACACTTTCCATACTGAGCAGATTTTTAAGGAGCATGTTAGTATTACTCTTGCTTTTATCCATTGATGCATTTTCTAGGTACTGGACCAAGTCTGCTAACCAATTCCACACAAGTTCCGTATAATTTAAAAATGATTTAGTGGAATGGTTGATGACATCTCTAACTTTTACTTTCCTTCAACCTTGTTACACAAACTCAGCATTCAAATGCCTTCATTGCACTGCCTCTTGCTGGCAGCAGATGTCCCCTTGTGACCAACACTTTGCATTTGTTAAAAAAGTTAGTTGCAAAATGGCATGAACAGTTTTCATCTGTTGAGCAGCATAATATTATTACTTTACTCATTTCCACAAAGGTCCAGGAATGGGCTAAATGTGTGGCTTCTATGTTTGTGTAAATTTAAGAAGGATCAGGAGAAAATATCAAAATTCTGTGAATCTCAATTCAGTTTTTACTTTATGCTTTCAAACCAAAAACCAACCAACCAACCAACCAAACACACTAAAAGGAGGAGGAGGATTATTCTTAGGTACCTTTTCCAGTTTGCCACAAAAATAATGAGTAAATCTTCTTGTCTGGGATTCCTTGGTTGGTATTTAAATACATATATTTCATCTCTAACACAGAACCTGAATTTTTGTAGTTGGTCCCCTAAATGTCCCTTCCCACATCCTGGGTTTTGGCAGATGAGGGATCCAAATCAGAAAGCAAGTACAAAATTGGAAAAGTTTGGGTTTTATGCCTTTTACTTGACTTTGCATTTTTGAGAGTAGCTAAATTTCCAAGTGTGCACTCCTGTGCACTCCTGAAGTAAGCATAAATTTGCTACACTACAGCTCTTCCAATATAGTGGGAGCCAGAGTAATCCTCCTGAGTCAGTGATTGCAGGCAACCAATGTTAGCTGCTAGAGCTACTTCAGTGAAGTTATAGAAGTCTACAGCACTCATCAAGAATTGCTTTGTTGGTGAGATCTCAGGATCTACCTAACAATGATATTCTTTCAAACCCTGCTATGTACTTTCGCAGTCTTAGGGACAAAAATCTGGTACAGAAGTTTTGCTCAAATTTCTCTATGAGTAAACATATATGTGGTAAAGGGCAGAGAAGAGGGGAAGTGACAAGCTGTGTTTCTGTAGCTAGCCACATATGTCTGATTTTGGTTTAAATATTTAACAGAAAAATCACTTGGAAAATGTACTGTAATTTTGCAAATGGTTTTTAAGCATTTTTTTCTCCATATGGAATAAAGAAATGTGTCTGGGAATGCTGGTGCCACAATTCCACATTCTTATTGTCTCGCTTACTTCCTGATGAGATCCATATACAAAAAGCCTTGAAATATGAAATGACTGTAAAAACTCCTATTGCAAAAGCCACCCGTTTCATGATAAGACTATTGACAATTAAACAATGTGTTATTCTTCTTTCACCAGCTGTGCTTAGAGCAGAAAGAAACATGGGTAATGTTACAGCATCACAAACACAGAATTTTCAGGCACTACTTAAATGCCACAGAATTTAACAAGTGGCTTTCTTTTCTTTCTGCATAACTACAAACACATTCCAATGAGTCATGCCAAGACTGTTTACCTATCAGGTACAGAGGAAACTAAGATTTGCTTAGAAGTACCTCTAAATGTTATCAATTGTTTTCTGGTTTTGATGAAATGTAAATGTTTTATAATTGGAAAAATGTGGCAAGCCTAGGAGGACAGAAAGTGATTGGGTTACTTTACTTCCTGGTTTTGATAGTAATCAATAGAGCTGGTAGAGTTGATCAGCTTCTTTGTATGGAAATTTAGCAAAAAGTATCTTTTCCAGGGGGAATAATTTACCAGACTTTTCTCCAATTTTTTTTCCTCCCCCAAAGAATCAACTATTTGCATTTAGATCAGTCGGAGGTCTGTGTTATTGATACTAGTTGAAGAAAGTAAGCTCTCATCTCACACACTTTTCTACTTGTGAACTGCCCCAATAGTGAACATGTTTGTCCTTTCCTGTCTTCTGGAAAAATCAATCCTTATTTTAGGAGTTGTTCCATTTACAGTATACATTGTACAGTTGTTCTATGTACATTATATTTAAGCAAAGACCAACAGTTTATAAGCTGCTTTTTCATCTTACACATTAATTAACACTACTGTTGTCCTTTAAAATAATCACTCAGAATCTAATTCAGCAGTATAGAAATAAAATGTGCAAAGAATAATTAGGAAATGAAAACTAGCTCGCTTGTTCTCAAAACCAAAAAGGCACAACCTACGTGAGCTCCAGCCCACTGCATTTCTCAGAAGACCATTCTAAGACATCAGCAGTCCTATTTTTAATGTGAATTTTAAAGTGAATCAATGGTATAAATGGGAATTTTTATTAAAAATATTCTACCATTGGAACAACAAAATTGAAGCCGTTTTCTTCAAGAGAAGTGGGGGAAAAATCTGTTACGGTAATTCAGGAATAATTAGGAGAATATTCAGATGGAGCACAAGCCATGTTGTGACAAATTTTTCACTTGAAACTGCTTAGTAGCTTCAGCTGCTGGCATAATTGCATACAGCAAACTGTTTTCCAGCACAAATATCTTACAGAAGTGAAGCTGTAAACCCACTTTTGTGATGCACTGTGAAATTCTGAAAAGCTTCAAAAAACCAAGCTGTTCCTCTGCTTTCAGCAGACAGATTCTCAGAGGTGTCAGAAAGGTAAGATTTTGTCTTATAAAGGCACCAACATTCAGCCATTAACAAGGCTTTGTTGCAGTTCTGTTCAGGTCTCTCTGAAAGGTATATTTCAACAATTACTCTATGTTTGGAAAGTGTGTGGGGGGGTTGTCAATCACTTCATTCCACAACATCATCATTTTACCTAGTTTATTTTATATCTTAGATGTTAACAGCTTACAATTACTTAGTTTTGTGAAATACCTAGGGTGATTATGGAGAACAGAGATTTTATTCCACTCATTTGCTAAAAAACAGCAGTTGAATGCAGAACTGTGCTTTTACTCAGGCCTTGCCCAGGTAAAATCATATGGTTTAAAAGGCAGGTAAGAATTTCAGTTCTTGAGAGGGCATTGGTCTACCAATTAAAAATGTTTTTAGCCACATGCAGTCTGAATTTGTAGAAGTTATGTGGCAACTCTCTGAGTAACAAATATTTGCAAGGTGTTGCCTGTCAGACTAGACTACCTCTGCCAACACACACATAGACGTTTTACCTATAACCACAAAAAGTTTCAACTACTGCTCTGGTATGCATTACATGGATCTGCAACAATACAGTGCTTTTCTGTGTTTCAGTAGATTGACAAGAACGATGAGCTGGCAAAGGAATACTTTGTATTTTCCTGGATGAAATTTCATTGCTTCTTTCACAGGCATTTTTACATATGTATCTTCGGGGAAGCAAACTCCATGGTGAACACTGTGCATTAGAAAGTTGAAGTTTCCATGACTTTTCAAACTTCTCTCTACTCTGATAACATCACCTGAATAATCTGATTTCTAAAAGCGACTCTGCTAGTAAGTTTTACAATCACACACTGCAGACAGCACCGCTACCATTAAAATGCTGAGTCATCTAAACAGCAAAGGAGCTGAATTGAAGAAAACACAAAGACAAAAAGTCCCACCAT
This sequence comes from Phylloscopus whistleri, assembly GCA_017589585.1. Lineage (NCBI taxonomy): Eukaryota > Metazoa > Chordata > Aves > Passeriformes > Phylloscopidae > Phylloscopus > Phylloscopus whistleri. The sequence continues at coordinate 9,368,468 of JADMLD010000758.1, read as the reverse complement.
CTGTAGAAGGTGTCAGGGAATGCATTAGTAAGAAACACAGTCATTATGGAGAAAAAGATTGTGTTATCATAGACAGCTTAATCTACTCTCAAAGCTCCTGGAAACAGTTTGTGAAGATTTACAGCTTGCTTAAATGCTTAACTTGAAACAAACATTTAGACTGAGGTGGTTAAGACAGAATGGGATTCCCAAATGTTTCAATGCCCCACAGTGCTACACGGATGTAAGAAGCTACCAGATATTGAGCCATGTGAGCCACAATGAAGGTATGATCAGAAGCTGATTTTGCTTTCAACAAAATTATCTCAGCTAATTGTCTGCCATCTTTTTTTTTTTCTTAGGCTGACAAAAATAGCCACCGCACAGAGTACAACTTCATCCCAGCTTTGATCTGACTTCTGCATTACTGTAGGCCTTGAGAAGTTCAACAGTTCTTTTCTATTTTTCATCACAAAAATTTGTTGTCAACCAACTGTGGTAGAATGAGAAGGCTAAATCTGTTGTTAATATTTAAATATGATCAGCTAACTGAATGAATTTAACACACATTCAAATTTAGGGCTAGGAACAGTCCGTAGTTTCTGAGCCAAACCCATTCATTAACACTGCTTCTGGAAGATAGGTATGTATTGCATTTCTGCGTATCAAGAAAGAGGACAAAATTGCCACTTTAATCTTAAAAATACAGCTTTAAATTCACACACTGTTCCCACGAGATTTGCTACATCTGAACCACACTCAAACGCTGATTTTGGGGAACACTTACAGAGTCCAGTACAGGAAACAGCTTGTCTCTGATACGGATACCACCTTTCACAGACTCTGTAAGACCTCTTGTAACTGTAGTAGGACATAGCCACTACCTATAATATTATGATTGTGTAGTTGAGTATTCATCTTCCTATTATTTGCAGGCAAATGGAATCTACAATACACACTGCGGCATTTTTGAAAAAAAAAAATTATCTTGCTTCAAAAGATACCTGTGTCTGACAAGAACAACCAAATTCTCACGTAATCTCACTTTATTTTTAGTGTATCTTTCTCTGAGGCATCTAGTTGTGACTATATGAAGACTACTACATAGATTGCATTTTCATGTTTCTCAGTACAAAAACTTCTAAGGCTCCACGCCTCAGAAAAACCTTAAAGTAATGGTACCACTGTTTGTTGTTTCAGAAGAAGCCATCAGAGACCCCAGTTTTATACAAGACAAGAAGTGGATAGCAGTTTTGTAAAAGTAGAGGGGTTTGTGCAAACCAGCGTGACCTTCATGTAACCACACAGAGGCTAGAGGTCTATTTGGGTTCCATTAGCACATGGCCTTTACCTAGTCAGAGCATCAGCAGATGAAATACTCCTTTGAAATTTCTACATCAGAACAGTAGGTGTGAAAAACACCAATGACAAGAGTGTTTCTAAGACACTTTGTATGAGACTGGAGTCCAATTCTTCAGGTAAATAAATGTAATTGATGCAGGATTGATATCCCTTTGCTTCTCTTCTACTTTCATTCTTAAGAGAAGAGGCCTGCAGTACAATAGCTAAAGGAGATGTGGAATGTGAACCTTTGGAGCCAAACCTCTGAGCTTCTGCTGGACACCTTACTGACAGAATTTATGCCAACTGCGTTTTTATTTCTCATCTTGCAGGTCTCAAGCTTGAGACCTCGCATACAGTGCATGTCATATATGTTATCTAAAATTTATATCATATTAGTCCATTAGACCACTTCTTAGAAATAGCATATGAAAATTACTTTTCAGTCTAGAAAAAGTCAGTCTTATGCAGACACATGATGTTATTACTTATCACTCTGCATATTGAATCTAGCCAGTTTGGACATTTTGTATGTGATGAGATGAAAGCATTTCAAAACCTGCTGCATAATTAAATTTGGTTGAATTATTCTTGCTGTGATGATCTTAACTTCATTATGGTCAACCTGTTTTAACTCCATCAAAAGTAACTTGAGTACAAGCCTGCTTATAAAGTCTGCTATGTTTCTAATTCAAATATGCTACGAGAAACAACAATTAGTCAATTCAATATAAAAAAAATTGTGACAAAAAGAAGTGAACGCAAATTTGAAATGTTCTATTAATACAGTGCATATGATTCTAAAATAACAGAGATTAAACTGACACAATTTGAAATAAATGATGTGCTGTTTGGACTAAGGTTCTGAAGTAGAGGGTGGACAGCAGTTCAGTTGCATACTGAGGTGAGGGAGAGAAACAAATGAGTCACACATCTACTTTGTTCCGCAGCAGGGACAACCAACCCAGGTGGAAGCTTTGGGCTGAAAAATCCCCAATCTGAATATGTCTGAAGCTTTGAATGAGAGGTATGTGAGATTTAACCACACATGCTGCAACAGAAATACTGTAACACCACATATATTGCAAGGCAAACATTCTCATTTAAATAGTGTAGGTTCTGTCGGTGGTCCCCGTGGCTCTTACAAGTTCCTAATGCAAGGTTTTTTAGTTATCACAGAACTAGGCCTATCTGGTGTCAATTCAATTTTAAGATGGTTAGTTCAGCCATGTATCAGAAATCAAAGTGCTTAGTCTAGTGCTGCCAAGCCCACATGGGGAACAAGCATTAAAAAGAGGTGTAGACAGGAGGCAGACTTACGTTATCCATGTCTCTGATAAGTTAGCTTTTCATTCCAAAGGTCCACCTTGGGCTGAAAATACTTTAAAAAGAAGATTCTGGTCATTCTTACATGTTTACAGTCGTCATTAAGTCCAAACAGTTGAGGTTAAATTTGGTCCTCATAGTATGCCAGGAAAATATTACAGCAGTTCCACTTTATGCCACTTAATCACTACAATTGTTCAAGGTGCCATGGAAGAGCTAGGAATAGCTAGAAAGCACCATGCTTTGACCACTAGTTACTCTTGTTCTTTCACAAACCTTGTGTCAAAGCTTGAGATCTACAGATGTTTCCCACACAGACTTGAGATAGGTTTCTGCTGTCTAATGTAATAATTAATTCACAGCTAATTCACTACAGAACTTGGATTAAGCACATTTCTGAGATGCAATTGTGCACAGATTTAGATAACACTAAGTTCATCCTGTGCTCCTCTTGCCTTGTGCACAATTACTCCTCCACATATTGGGTAAACTACAGAACTTGACATTCCAGTTTTCCTTGGCACTTGCACAGTACTCTTGCAACATCTTTGGGCTTCCCACTAGGAGCTGAGACACAATTTCTAGCTTAACAGATAGCTTTCAACTGACTTTGAAAGTTTTCTGTGCTTGCTGCCAGCATCATCTCAGTGGAGCATCAAGTTTCAAAGACTAAAAAACACTAACTAGTATTATCCTGCTATTCTCCTTGTAATTTTGGGATTACTTTCCCAATGCTTTACTTATTTATATTTTTTCTTTTTTTGATAATTTTTTCAGGGTAGCCACAAAGCCAACATGTTACAACTATGCACACGAAAACCACAATAATCTAAACTCATCTTTCATCACCTAGAATGTGTGAGAATAGCTGCAAACACTCCCTTAATGCCCTTAATCTCCAACATCATCATCTCCCTTCTGTGTGTGTGGTTGGATGAGGCAGAGGAGAAGTAAATGAACATCAGGAACTTCTTCCAGCAGTTCCCACATTTCTCTGCCTACTATACACATCAATACAACAAGGATGGCAGCAAGTACCACCATCCCTTCACAGTTATGTGCCACTTCCCAATGCCATTCTCCCCTTCTCAGCTGACACCAGGTCAACAGAAGTTCTGACTGCCTGTCTCATACTTGATAAAGCAAAAATGAAGAAGCCAGAGGAATAACTAATAGAGCAAAGAGGACAGAAAAATAACTGGCACTGGCTACATCTATGATATTCAGGGAAAAAATAAAATTCTTAGCCATACCAAGTCCTATTTTTCGGTTTCTGGAGTGAACAGAGAACTATAGCAGATAGCTGGAATGCTAGTGTTGATGCAGGGGAACCGAGCTGGGGATTCAAAGCAGGGTGTGACAAATGAGTGGGTCGGTGAGGAAGATCCAGAATAAGAGTGGTTTAGAAATACTGTGCAAATGGAGAATGTGGGGGGAATACAGAATTTAAAACATACAGACCAGGAATTCCTATAGGGCACTATCTCAATAACTTTCATCCAGTCTTTAATTTCAGAGATATTTTTCCTCTCCCCTTTCTTTCCAGTCATAAACTGCCATTGATAAGGACTTACCCCTTTACCTCCCTTGCTTTATCACTGTCAGAAGTAAAGCAGCCTTAAGCAATTAGCAGCAGTTGCCCTGTGTTGAAACAATGAAACTGCTGAGCAATAGGGATAGGCTCCTTATTATGACAGACCCAGCACTACATAATCCAGACCAGGAACTCTGAATCCACTGCCAGAAGAATTACTGGTTAGTATGTTATTAACTTCATTGCATTTCATGCTGGAAACAATTCATCCAGTGTTTCACAAAATCAATTTCTTAGTCTCCCAATCATACATATATGTCAAATATAGAAAGTCACAATCTGATGAGAGCAGAGATGTGACTCAATCTGCTGCCCACCAAGACAACTCATGTGGCCCACTCTTCTGGGGGCAATTTGAGGCTGGTAGTAGCAGCCATCTCCCAAGAGTCCAAGACTCCAGCATGACACAATGGTCACAGTAATACTTAACAGTGAAGACAAGTCTTCATGTAGCTAAAAGCCAAACAAGATATTTATTGTTTCTCTTGATTTTTCAGAGAGCCTGAAACCACATATTTCTCTTATTGTGCAAAGATTGGAATTTGACAAGTATATCATCAAGTTCAGAAACTCGGGGAGATTAACTACTATGCATTTCAACTAGTGTGAAAGTAAAGTTCACTGATTTTAACTATGCACTACTGTAAAATTGTAAGCTACTTTGTTTGTCTGGAGTTAGCAACAGCCACAAGGTTTTTGCTAGCTGCTATTTCATCAGCTGTTGCCCCAGGTTTCTCTCACCCAACCATGGTGAAGACTAGTGAGTGGAACCCCAAGGGGTGTGCTTCCATTGTGTTGTCCAAGACCATCAGAAACACTTCACAGTTGTGTAGCTCCAGGGAAATCATTCTCAAACATTGCTTTAACAACTACTTAATTTTCCAAGCAGTCTTCTTTCCAGTTGCCCCTCTTCTCCACTGACTTTTAGGAATGACTGACTTTTGCTCAGGTCCTGCACTGCTCCCCACAGCAACTCAGTCACCTCTGCACACCCAGGTGCATCTGTGGGGAGAGGCCTTCAATACTACTCTTTTTCATCATGGCATTTGTCCCTCCCCAAAAATCTTTGGCTTTTAGGGCCACTCACTTTGGCAAGACTCTTAAAGTAATAATTTCTGCTCTTATTTGAACTTACCCATTATTTCCACTATACTCAGGTTTTACTTCTGCTGCTCCTTTCATTAGCCAAGTATTTGAGAAATTGTTCCTTCCAGCAATGAATTCACCAGTTACAGATATAGAGGTGTTAAGTGTAACATGTGTGGATGAGGCACAAAAGCTCAGGATTTGCCCCATCCCACCTAGGGCAGCGTGGGGGTGAGGAAGTCTATGAGCGTGGAGGAAGCAACACCAAGCTAACTCCAGCAAGTTCAACAAATGGGACCAGGTTTGAAATGCGGTGAGGAGGTACACATTAACACATCCATGTTTATCTTCTAAGGCAAGTACAGTTTGTAGCTAATTTCGTTTACTCAACACTGAAGGGTGCATCTATTTATACAAGCGTTTAAAGAGGGTGACACCAAGAGAATGGAGCCAGGCTGTTCTCAGGGGTGCTGCGCAAGGGGAAGAGGCAATGGGTGGAAAATGAAGCACACAAGTTCCACCTGGACATGAAAACTTTTCTGTGCAGTTGACTGCACACTGGAACAGGCTGTCCAAAGAAGCTGTGGAGCCTTCCTTATTGGAGAGATCCAAGAACCGTCTGGACATAACGCCATGTGCTGTGGGATGGCCCAGCTTGAACAGGGAGGTCGCAGCAGATAACCTGTCGTGGTCCCTTCCAAACTGACCGATTCTGAGAGTCAGTGGTTCTGTGATCTCCCAGTCTAGCCTCGCTCCCTGACCAAGCTCACCACACGACACAGCCGGCTGGAGCGATGGCGGCCCGGGACGCCCACGGCAAGGCCGCGCACGGAGCCCAGGGCCGCCGCTCCCCTGCAGGCCGCGGGGGGAGCCGGGCCCGCGCCGCCCGCAGGGGGCGCTCTGTGCCGCGCCGCGCCCGCCCCGGCGCGCGTGGGCGGAGAGGCGGAAGCGGCGGCGCGGCCATGGCGGCGGCGGGCGTGGGGCAGCAGTGGGTGCTGGTGGAGATGGTCCAGGCCTTCTACGAGGTACGGCCGGGCAGGCGCCCCGAGCCTGGCGGGGCGGCGGGAGGGCGGCTAGGGGCTCAGGGAGCGGGGAGGTATGGCCGGAGCTGCCCCGAGGGCGGCGGCGAGCCGTGCTGGGTGGTGAATCGGGAGCTGAGCTCGGGTCGGTGCTGCGGAGGTCGGGCTGCAGTCGCTGAATCGTGACTATGTATGAGTGCACCACGGCTGTATATTGAAAATATACACACACGTCCTATTTCTTCATATAAAGAAATATTTAAGGTTTATAAAGAAATATTTAAGGCGTTAAGACGTAAGGTTCACAGTATTTTACTGGGGTCAAGGTTTGTAGCTTACAAATGTCTTTTGCAAAGGAAGAAACGGTGTTTAAATGTTTAGGCTTGAATTCCCTCCTGGTGGAGATCAGCTGCGTGTTTGCACCCAGGCTTTGTTTCGTGATGTTTAAAAGGATGTCCTGATGATAGGCAGTGTTTTTGTGTCCCTTCCTTTGGCAAAGGGTGGTAACTTTTTAAGAATGTATGCAAGATTTGCAGTCCAAATATAGAAGTGCTTAGCTAATGAAGCAGGTAGCGCTGAGTCCAGGATAATTGTAGGCACTGAAAAAGCACAGACCTCAGTGGGAGTATGCTGTCTGTTCTTTGGATGTCATGTCATACTGCCATGTATATATTCTTAAAATGCTTAGTAAACTGAAAAGTACTCTGCAATAGGTAACATTTGTTATTTGCAGTTTGATATGCCGTAGGACTCTTTACTGGTTTTAAAAGCTTGCGTCCAATTTACTTTAGTTTCTGGATGTGTGGTAAGTTCCACTTTGTCGGCAGGTCAGATACCGCAAAAATATTGATGTGTGGGAGCAATTCCCCTGACTTGAAGAGGGAGTGTGCTCATTTGTGTGCGTTTTAGTCTTTCAAAAATAATAGACAGGAGCCTTTCTGAAATGGAATAACTAAACTCAGCATTAGTACTAAGTGTCCAATGCTGATGCCATAACTCCACGTCTACATCAAACTAGCTGTGCTGCCAGAGGAAACTGGTTTTTGTCCCCCAAGTACCCGAAGAGACTAACCTTAACTTGGATCAACTCTGGCTTGCTTTGTGTATTCCCACACTTGGTGTCCACACAAGACAGTCAAGGACACAAGGACAAAAGTAGTCGAGCTAACTCAGTTGGTTTATACCTGATCAAAGTGCCTGTAAAACTGACAGAAGATGGCTGTAAGAACAGAATTGGCTTTCTGTAAACACTGTCCCTGCTGTCCCTGCTAAGTTGCAGAAATGGAGAGTTGAAGTGACTTGGTATAGATGACACAGACCTTCAGGCTCTCAGGATACTTCTGCTTGTTTTGAAAGCTGCCTGCCTTCACAGGTGGTGACTGGTGCAATCTGTATTACTTAACTGCCTTTACTCTCAGTATTCAAATTATGTGTGGAACTGAAATCAATTACCAGTTTAGAACATGCCTTGTTTATGAACAACAGACCAAATCCATTCAAACTCAAATTAACAGCTACAAGTAATAGTAAAACATTCCACTTTCATATATATCAGCTGATGATCAGCTTTGGGTTTTTTTCTGAGTGTGCTAGTAGGGACAGAATAGTTGTGTTGTGTCAAACTGCTTCAAGCAGAATTCTCTTTAGACTAATTTTTGTACTTTTGTTTTCAGGCTCCTGCTTACCATCTCATTTTAGAAGGAATTCTAATACTATGGATAATCAGACTTCTTTTCTCAAAGACATATAAGCTTCAAGAGCGTTCTGATCTAACACTTAAGGTATGGTGAAAAAATGTTATTCTTTAGGGAAACAGTTTATAGCAATTGATGTGCTAGGTTTTGAACCACTGCTGCATTATAAATGTTTTCTACCTTTTTTGACTTCAGAGGGTGAGCTTACTTTGGACTCAGGAGCTGCTTATTGGTTAAACGTGTCAGTTTGTGCTTTTAAAATAGTACTGTGTTTGAGAGCCGGAGAAATAAAAAATGTGGTATGACAGTGGCTGTTAAGCTATGAAAAGTGTCATTAGCTCTACTCAATGGAGGGCTTTATTTTAAAGATGAAAGCTATGTTAAAGACGCCTACCAAGCAAAATGAACTGTAAGATGGCAGATGGTAGGAAAATGGTCAGTCTGTATATGTGGTGTCTATGAATAATCACTCTGAAAGTTTACAATGGGTTCCACAAAAACTGTAGGTTGGCAGCAGTTTTCTTCTTTTGCAGTTGTCCTGAGAAAATAAAAAGCTGTACTTGTGAAGGCTAGAATTTCTTCCTGACTTCTGGCTGTAGACTATCAGAAATGAGTAAAGTTTGTTTTGAAGATGGCCCTGGACTAGTTTATTTGAGCTTCAGAGTAGTGATATCCCTTATAAATAGGATAAAACATTGAAATTTCTTCATGGTACTAGAGAAAGCTTGTGAAAGAGATTTACTGGCATTTGTAATTCCCATCTGTGTCATGTGTTTGCATGCTTTTTGATCTTATTCTCACTAAGGATGCACATTAAGGATGCATATTTAGTGTAATTCATCAGTGAACAGGATGCAGGGACTGTGGTGTAGGCACAAGTCTACAATTGTGAGCAAAACTGCAGGCAGTGTCCTCATTTGGGGAGCACTTACTAAACGAGCTTAGAGTGTTCTAGAGAACACTTCAGCAGGTGTTTATTGATACAGCCAGCACGGCTTCACAAGGGGCAAGTCCTGCCTGACCAACCTAATAGCCTTCTGTGATGGAGTGACTTCATTGGTGGACAAGGGAAGGGCTACAGGTGTCATTTACCTGGACTTGTGTAAAACCTTTGACATGGTCTCCCTCAATGTCCTTGTCTCTAAACCGGAGAGAAATGGATTTGATGGGTGGACTGCTAGGTAGATAAGAAAGTGGTTGAATGGTCTCACCCAAAGGGTAGCAGCCATTGTCTCTGAGTCGCAGTGGACATCAGTGACAGGTGGTATCCCTCAGAAATCTGTACTGGAGTCACTGTTATTTAATATCTCAATTAATGTATTAACTAATTTAATATCTTAATGGCTTAGATAATGGGATCAAGTGCACCCTCAGCAAATTTGCATGTGACACCAAGCTGAGTGCTGTGGCTGACACACCTGAGGGAACAAGAAAAAAAAAGTGGGTCCATGGGAACCTCATGAGGGATAACAAGGTTGAGTGCAAGATACAGCACTAGGGTCAGAACAACCTCAGTATCAGCACAGGCTGGGGATGAACAGATCAAAAGCAGCCCTGGGGAGAAGGACCTGGGGTGCTGGTGGGTGAGAGGCTGGACATGACCCAGCCATGGGCACTCCCAGCCCAGGAAGCCAAACGTGTCCTGGGCTGCATCCAAAGCAGGGAGGGCAGCAGGGGAGGGAGGGGATTCTGCCCCTCTGCTCTGCTCTGGTGAGACCCCACCTGGAACCCTGCATCCAGCTCTGGAATCCCAGCACAGGAAGGACACAGAACTGCTGGAGTGAGTCCAGAGGGGGCCGCAAAGCTGATCAGAGTAATGGAGCACGTCTCCTATGAGAAAAAGCTGAGAGAATTGGGATTGATTAGCCTGGAAAAGAGAAGGCTTAGGTGTGACCTAAGTGCAGCCTTCCAACACTTGAAAGGAGCCTACGAGAAAGATGGGGGGAGGCTATATTTACAAGAGCATGTGTGACAGGACGGCTTCAAAGTGGAAGGTTTAAATTAGATACTAGGAAGGAATTCTTTACTGTGGTCATGGTGAGGCACTGGCACAGATTGCCCAAAGAAGTTTTGGATGCCTGATCCCTGGAAGTATTTAAAGCCAGATAACATGGGGCTCTGAGCAACCTGGTCTAGTGGAAGTTGTCCCTGCCAATGGCAGGAATAGAATCAGATGGACTTTAATGTTCCTTCCAACCCAAATGTTTCTATGACTGGAGGCAGGAAGTGAGGAATCAAAAATAGCTGGTTCAGTTTCGTGCTTAGAGAAGTCTGAATTGATCCAGGGATACTCAAAGTTTACCATCTTTGGTAAGAATACAGAGGAGGAATGAATGCAAAAGTAGTGAATGCACTAAATAAATAAATAAATAAATAATGCAGTGTAGAGAAACACTGAATGTTCATGTCATCTAGGAAGACATGCTGCAGCCTTAAAGTAGGCTCTGATTGTCCATCCAGAAAACAGTACTGTTCATCTACTAGAGTTCTCCTGCATCAGATAGTTTTCATCTCTAGTATTTTGGAGGATACTTTTTTTTCGTTTGTTTTAAAGAGTCATTCTCTCTGCAGTAGAAGGCAGGAAAAGACTCTTTGCAACTCTTGGATAATTGGGGACCCAAAAAAGATGAAACCTGTCTTTTCCTTACAAAGTAGGAAATTCACACATGTATCTCTATATGCATCTTGGATTTTATTATACAGTTCATCATCTTAGTTCGTGACTGACCATTTTGTTGAAGGTGAGGAAGGTATGCAGACATATCTCTAACAGTGCTGTGTGGGGAAGAAAATTGTTCTGTGTCTGTTTAACTGGGGGCAGTGAACAACTGGGAGATTGCACATGCCAGTCTATTACAGCTCAGTGGAAGCAAGGGTTTAGAAGGGTGTTGGGGAAAAACATGTAGAAATGGCTTAGACTTAAATAACCTTACTTTTGCAGAATGGCAGTATTAAAATTCCCTGTCAGGAGAGCAGTTATCAGGCTTTCTGAAAAATAGAAGCATGCAAATATGTTATTGCTGTGATACTTTTGTTGAGATCTGTGCTGACTTCACTGAGGTTGAAGGGTGAATAGGAATGTGAATACTAGCAAAGATGCAACCAGGGGTCAAAAAAATTACTTTGTATATAGACTAGATACATTGATTCACGTTGCAGATTCACTGTGAGGTCTATTGCAGCAAAGGGTTTGACTGTTAAAAGACACCACCAGGTTATTACCTTTATCTTGATAGAAAAAAAAAATAGCATGGGTGAATGCTCTTTGTTCTGATCCTATGTTCAAGCTGGCTAGCCATGAAGGAAGTGCAAGTTAGAGTAGCTGACTGTATTATTGACTTTTGAAGATGAAAGTAGTGGTTGCTTTAGGAGGAACTGTATTTGGAAGGGAATGTCTTGTCTACAGACAGTTCACTGAATGCAAGCGTAAACACAGCAGTGCAGTTAGTGTGAATACATCTTCTGCAACTGGAGGAGTTAAGCAAACTGATACATCAGAGTCATGGAATGATTCCATTTCTCTTTCTACAGTGTAGATAATTCTGGTGGAGAGAGCTCATGCATTTTGTGTAGGGGAATAGCTGCAAACAGAGAGACGGGCCTTCTCCTTAAACTTCACGAAAAATCTGCACCTAATTGGCACTAGTCTCTGTTGTGGATTACCCCTAGTAGGCTTGAACATTGCACAGTTGCTCAGAAAGCAAAGGAAGAGTAAAAGTAAGAAAACTTTTGAGTGAATATAAAATTATTTAATAAGCAAAGTGGAAGAAGACAGAAAACAAGACAAGTGATTTCTCACTCACCACCTCTCATGGATGGACCAATATCAGACAGTTCTCAAGCAAAAGGTGACTAAATTCCTTAAAACCCCTCTTCTCCCTTTTATTGCCATCATACAGTACAAAATCTATGTTTGGTTAGTTCAAGCCTGATTGTGTCCTTTCCCAGTCTCTTGGGCATGCACCAGTTTATTCACTGTGGGAACAGTGTAAAACAGACACTGTGCAAAGGCTGCTCAGCAAGAGATACAACTTTCGTGTTTTACCAACATTGTTTTGGTCACAGCACTGTGTGAGCTGCTATGAAGAAAATTCCCCATCACAGCCTGATCCAGTACAGTCTGTTTCATACAATATGGGATCCCATACAGCCAGGCTTCTGTGTGTGTTCATCTACGTGTAGAAACGTGCCAGCTGTTCAGCAAGGAGACTGCTGCTGATTTGCTTTCTGACTTGTTCTAGTTTGAGTCATGCTGAGATGTCCAGTCTTTACCACACCAGAAAGAATACTAGATTGCTCAGGTGCAGCCACTGGAGACAGGTCTGCTCAGGTGGTAGAGCACACACTACTTTTATGCCAGGCACTCATGTAATAGAACTTGAAGTTTCTTTGTGAATTATTGTTGGGAATGCTGCCAGAGCAGACCTGGCTCCATGTAATAAATATTAATGAAGAGTACAATTACTGCACAGCCATCTTAGTGATCTGTTAGGACAAGTCAATCCTGGGGAACAAGAAGCAGATGATAAATTGTGCAACCTAGTGCACTTGGGAGTCATGCTTCTAAAACCGTGAGGAAATCCACCCTGAAGGTGAATTTTAGGTTCAGTCAAATGTGTAGCAAGAGTACTATGAAATCCAGTGCAGAAATCACCTTCCAACTGGTGAAATCACCTTTCAACTCTTATGCTTTGGTAATAGTGTTTGTAAGTATTCTGACTGCTTCTTTTAGGAAATAGTATCTTCCAAATCATTAACTAGAAAGATGGAGGGCTTCTCTGATACTGTAAGTTCCTGATAGTTCAGCGTTTTGAAAACATAAATAAGTCTGTGGCCATACAGTGTGGTAGACATAGATTCTTATGGGCTTTCACACAAAGTAAAATCTGTAGAAAGTGAAACTGACAAGGAGGACTGGAGTGGCTTTGGAAATTTGCATGACAGCATTTAGCTGTATGTGAAAGGAAGGTGCTCTGCAGGTCTGTTTGACTTTCACTCTGCAGTAAATTATAATGATACTGAGCTTTTCTCTCAAAATCTCTGAAGTACTACTAAGTACTTCTAGTAGTACTAGGTTACATCTTCCCATTTTTCCTTTGGTTTTACAATTTCCAGTGCAGCATGAGATGCATTTTATTTGAGTGATGCTAGTTAGGAGGCTGTAAAGTTCCTACTGGAGACAAATGTTTAATGTGCGGCTGAGAAATACATAGCTGAGAGCTCTGTTTTGCAGGAACAGCATTCTCAGACTAATCAGATATTGTTCTATGGGGAGTAGCTGAGGTAGTCTGCTCTTGTAAAGGTTTTCAGTAATTCTGAGCCAAGACTCCCTAGGCAGGTAAAATTTTTCTAATGTATGAGCATACGTACATACTTAAAAAGAGAGAAGTTTCTAACTGGCAGCACTCATTATTTGCGCCAATTTATTCCATTATGTTACATGAGTTTAGAAATACTGTGAAATTAAAGACTTATTTGAGGACCAATAAATAAAAAGTTTTATTAGTCTTTTGATATTAATGTAGAATATGCATGTATGACATTGTTTCAAACATTAGTGCTAACTAAGAGCTGTCTTCATTAACAAAATTGCTATCTTTTCTTAAGAACCTGGGTAAACAAGGCAACTTTTTTAATAATTTGGGTTGACTGTGTTTACACCAAAGTATTTTCCTTACCCAAGGTATATAGCGGTTAAAAAGTGAAGTCCACAACAGAATACAACCACCCAAAACCGTTGTATATGTAGTGTGGGTATCTGTGTGTATTTAGATGAACAGATATAAGATATTTTTATGTATAAATATGAACAAACAAAATTCAAGATTCTACTACATGTAGGGTTACGGTTCAGGGAGCCAGAAAGCCTAAAGCTAGCTGTATAAAAAGGTATGTATATTATAATTTATAAAAGATAGTTATAAGCATTTTATAGATTATATTTTCATGTTTATTATGTATTAGTCATAAAATAAAATATATAACTTAATAATGTTACTTTTATTTATTGCTTATGTAAATTAAAAGTAAGTATAAAAGAGCAAGAGGAAGAGTTGAGGGATGAGTTCACGTACATTGCAGTCCAAGAAAGTAGAAACTGAAGGTTTTGAGTTCATTCTCTTCATCAAGTGGATGTTTTCAGTGAAAACTAAGGAGAAATATGCAAATCAGCTATATATTGAGAATGTTACAATGTGAATTAAAAGGATGGTTTCTCTGTATGTTTGAAAATTAACTTTTTAAGTTTCTATCGGTGTGAAATTTTATCTGTTTAGGAGGTAAAAGATAAAAGTACTCTGATGTTGGATCACTGTGTGAAAATCTGCTTCTGCCCTGCCCTTTTGTTCAGAGGCAGATGGTCATGTTTACCCTGAGCAGTTGGAAGGACAAGCCAGTGTACTGCAGTATTTAGTGAATGGAAAAAAGAAAGGGTTTGCACTGTCTCGTCTGCAGTGATGGGTGGCTGGTTTAGATTGAGATTGGTGCTTATTTTAATCATCAATGTCTCCAGTGCCCTCCTCTGCTAGGAACTCGTGGAAACAGTTGACATAAGATGTGAATATACAAATGTTTGTCTACATCCACGAAAAAGCAAAATGCTGTGTAATGGATGAGGAGAATGAAGGTGAGCTAGAATTAATGAAATGGTGTTGTTTGAAAGGGCAATTACACTTCTCCTGTATATTCTAAGTTGTATTAAGAGAAAAATTAGGGTGTTGCTATGTCTCATCTGTGGCTTGTGATCTATGCTGTTAAGTTTGTGTGCAACAAAGATTTTGAAGGGAAGAGTAGAAACTTAGGAATTAGTGTGAGTGGGGAATAGGAATACTAATTAGGAATTGCTCATTATGTTCACAGATACTAACTGCAATTGGAATGTGCTAATTTACTGTAGTTACAGTGTCCATCTGTACATACTTTTTTCTTACTGCTAAATTCCTTGACAAAAGTATTTTTATTGAGCTTGTGTCCTCAGTACCTAAACTGTTTGATGATACTTTGTGCACTTAGCTAGAAAATTTAGATTTTAAAAGGCTAAGTACATGCTTACAGAGTTTTAATTTTGCTTTCTTTGAAGAAAATGAGTTTTATGTTGCCTGCTTTCACTTAAAGCTGTTCAAATGTTCTGAGTTCAGGCCTCAAACAGAAGAAACACCATGCTTCTTAAGTCCTTCCCTCTAAAGCATTTGATGTCAAGTAAAGCTTTTCTTATTTATCCTTCCATAACTGACAGGCTGCACCCACTTCTCATCTGATTTATTCTGCTGCCTAATTAAAACAAAACTCAATAATCCTCCCCTGCAAAAACGCAAATCAAAACGAAACACAACACCAACCAACAACCCTGTGCTCCAAAATGAACACAAAACTGTTGATTAGGGATTTGGGGCCTTTCAACAACTACTATAGCAGCAGAGTGAACTCTGCATGAGCATACGTCCTTCTTTATGATCGTCAGAACTCCTTTTTGTGGAAAGGTATAAGATACTACTGGGCAACTACAATTCAGGATGTGATTTCCCAATGGCATCATCCAGTCTAGGTTGGGATTGGGACTCTTGTGGTGGGTTCTAGTCTAGATATATATCCCATCCTGTTTTTGATGACTTAGTTTTCATCTGGATCTGTATAAGGCTTTTGTCTGGCTTTGTAACTGCTTCTTCCAGCACACGGAACAGGAATGTTTGAATAGGAGAGGACTGCATGGTAGCAGCTGCTGGCTTGCAGTGTGGTGGATCAGCACCCTTCGTGTAAAATTGCGTCTTTGGTTTTTTATTGTCCACCCAGATAGTAATATGGTATGGAGATGCCCACTAGTGTTGTGAGAGAAGGATGGAATTTTCTCTTGGGTTGTGGTTCCACTCTGAGATTAACCTGAATTTAGGTGCTACTTTGAAGATGAATGTGCACTCAGTATTCCTCCATGGTTAGGTGTAGGATATGTGGTTTAGTAGTTGTTACCTTTTCAAAGCACTTGACAGTTTTTTCTCCAGTGTATCCTTCTCACATATTTGTTACTTTGCTAAGTATTTTAATGCCAGTGTTACTGAAACAGCACTGTTGAAGACTTGAGAATGTAAACACAGGCAATCTATATTAAATTTTTATGCAATTCATATTCAGTCACATAATTCTCCTCTACATAAACTGTAGAGGAAAATTTTCATATTTAACAGGTTGAATGGAACATTGATTAAAATTTGGCAGGAATGTCATGTTAGTATCTCATCTCTTGATTATGGTGTAATCTTTAATACACAGACACATCTAGTCCAGGTTTCTTTTTATCTTATTCCCTTCTCAATTTTGTAATTGCCAGCCTCTCATTTAAAGATCCTGAGATAATAGCGATTTTTAAGTGTCTCAGAAAGTGACAAGTACTAGCGTACATGATTTCTAATATGATTGTTATCAACTGTTTATTAGTACATAATGTATTTTCTAGGGGAATTCCGTTCTCAAACAGTATTTCTTTTCTCCTGATCAGGAAAAAGAAGAGTTGATTGAAGAATGGCAGCCAGAGCCTCTTGTACCTTCTGTGCCAAAAGATCACCCAGCTCTCAATTACAACATTGTTTCAGGGTAAATGTAACCAAAATAAGTTGTTTACTTATTTTGACTCAAATACTTGATATCCATATTTTAAAGCATATTGCTCGTTAAGCATTTCCATATTCTTAAAACCTTTCATAAATGAATTGCATTGCATTTTTAGAGAGGACTGAATTTGCCTCTGAAAAGGTCTTGGTTTTGTAACATTATCAAGACTATGTCACTAAGATAATCTTTCTTACTTTAAATGTTGTCCTCATTTTTTTTTTCCAATATTGAGGGTGGGAGAAGGAGTGTTGTATTTTTGCCTTCATTGTGACTCTATTGTTTGGTATTAATTTGTTTCATATTTACTGAAAACATGGACTTAGACCTCCAAAAGTGGATACCACCTTCTTATGTCATCACTAATCACTTTAAAAGAAACTTGCCTTGTGTGTAGCCACTTGGCACTTTGCTGTGGTTTAAACCCAGCCAGCAGCCAAGCCCCATGCAGCCATTCAGTCCCCCATCAGTGGGACTGGGTAGAGAGTTTGAAGGGTCATGGGTTGAGATGTTTTATTGGGAAAGCAAAACCCATGCAAACAAACAAAGCTAAACGAGGAATTAATTCAGTGCTTCCCATGGACAGGCAGAGGTGTTCAGCCATCTCCAGGAGAGCAGGGCCCCATCACATATAACAGTTACTTGGGAACACAAATTACATCACTCCAAACGTGCTCTCCTTCCTCCTCCTTCCCCCCACTTTGTATACTGACCGTGCCATATGGTCTGGACCCTTTGGTCAGTTTGGGTCACCTGTCCTGGTTTTGTCTCCTCCCAGCCTCCTGTGCACCTCTAACTTCCTTGCTAGTGTGGTAATGTGAAAAGTAGAATAGGCCTTGACTCTGTGTGAGCTCTACTCAGCAATAACAAAATCGTCTTTATAGTATCAACCCTGCATTCAGCACAAATCCAAAACACAACCCCATACCAGCCATTGTTAAGAAAATTGACTCTACCCCAAACCCAGCACACGCTTCATGAAAAGTTGTTTTCCTTTGGACAATCAGAATTGGAAATGCTGGATGGTAAAGCTGTTTTGTGAGGAGATTTATGGCTCAGTGTTACTTTACTGTGTTACAAGTCTTCTAAAACGTCTGATGACTTAGGCAAGAGTCACAATATTTCAGAAATTAATTTGAAGCTTCTTTTTACAGTCTTCAGGTTTGTGTGTCAGTAACTTTTAGTTTGTAAGCATTCGTAATATCCTTCTATTGACACTAATAATTTGAAATAATTTAGTGACAGTACAATTATTTACTGTCGTAGTGAGGTCAATTTTGATGGCTTCACTACCACAGAAAAGTGCCATATAAAAGTCTGCCTGTCTTAATTAACTGTGATGTGAACAATTCTTATGTTATTCTTCAGAATTTTGAAACAAGCAGTGCTGTGGATTTAAAGGAAATATTGGCTGTTTAAAAAAAAAACCACCAAACCTAAATATATTTTAGAGTGATTCAGAAAATGTTTAAATTGTTAGAACTTTCCAATGCTTACAGCCAGGAAATGTATTGTGACAGAATGTTAATGTGTTGTGGCTATTAACCTCAATAGTGGCTGTGGGGAAAACTTGACATGTGTCTTGTAACATTTAAGCTGCCGACTGACTACTTCCCCACAAGTTGCTCAACAGCTGTAGGCTCTAACTTCGAGTGTAAACTTAAAACATGTTTCAGAATTAATACAGGAAGAAAAATGTACTCATCCTGATTTCAGCTCAAGAGTATTTCCCCTTTTTAACCTGTATTTTAGGGAGACCCTATCTGTTGAGGTAGTCTTCTTTCCATTATTTTCATGTCTTAATGTCTATCATGAATGGTAATTTACAAAAATCCTAATCATAAACCAGTTTGGATTTGAAGGTTATCTCATTTCTGTTGCCATTTGCACACCTTCCACTCGACCAGGTTCCTCTGAGCCTCATCCTGCCTGGTCTTAAACACTTTCAGGGATGGAGCATCCAGAGCTTCCCCGGACAGCCTGTTCCAGTGCCTCACCACTTTCACTTATCTTTATAATACTTGGTGTTTACAGTATAATGTGGGGATTATAAAAGCTCATAACCACTACAGAAAATTAAGTATTTCAGTAAAAATTTTGACTTGCTGTGTTTGTGAGGCAGATTTTCTCCTCCCTCAGTAGGCTGTGCTGTTTGTACCCTGCGTTCATATTCTCCTTTCTGCATAATCAAGTAACATTGCCAAATGATGAGGAAAGCAAAAAACTCAGACATGTCCTAACCAAAAAAGTGACCCATCTTGAACCAACACTGAAGAAAGTACTCTAAACAGCTTTCACAGTTCAGAAATTAGTTACCTCTTGTGGTAGCCTTTCTGAGAACTGACCTATGCAAGATAGCTTAGTTGTACAAGATCTCACTCAGAAAATGTAAATCTCTTTCCTAAGACAGTACATCTGAAAAAATTTCATGCTAATTCTTGTTCTGCTTTAAAAGTCGTATCATTAGTACCTTCTTAACTTTGTTTTCTTCTGTGACTGATTTTTTCAATATATGAAACACTAAAGTGAGAGGCCCAAGAACAGTGGGCATGCTATCAATCCTTAAAAGACAATTTCTGAAGGATTTGCTTGCCAGTTCTTTGAATATAGCATGAAATGATATTTTTATTTACTGTTTTAGCTGAATCACTTTGTATCTCATAACTGTTGTTCCTAACCATGATACCTAATGTGCTGTTACACTAGGGGAAAGAAGATACATCAAAAGATAAAAAAATCAAATGTTTCAGCGTTTTCTTTTTGCAAAGACTTACTGTTGTTGCAGGACAGGGTTTACAATGTGGTCAATATCCATGGTTTGGTTATAAATATTCACTGAAATAACTTTTTCCATTTTTGTTTTTCTTATTGTTTCTTTAGAAGTTTGGGTAAAATTCTGATAGCAAAGGGTGGCCAAATTTCCATGAAGGCTACAGCTTTATAAGGGCCAACAAGGGTTGAACAATGGTTCAATCAAGGGTGAACATTGGTATGTTTTCTAGGTTTGAGAGGGGAAGCTGTGAGGCAAATTGTTGTAAATTTACCAGATTTGATAGTATGCTGGGAATATACTGAATCTCATGTTAGTGACAAAATGTATATATATGTATACAGGACTTCTCTGGTGTGTATCTGTGAAACTAAGTAATAATTTCACTTAGTAGGACATCCAGACTTTGGTACAGTTCATTGTTGAGTTAGACAGAGGAACAGATCCAGTTATTTTTTTAATGGCAGTCAGTTCCCCAAGACAGCTTGCTGCACATTTCTCTAGTGCTACTACTGTGCAGAAGATGCACCTCAGTAATGCAGGACAGCTTCTTCGTGGGGACAGGTTCAGCATTCAAAAAATGCACATGCACTTAGTAGAAAGCTTTCCAAATCTGTTTAGCAAATTTTTGCAATTGCTTATTTAAAGCAACATGTGCTCCTTTTTCTCAAGTGGACAGATAGAACATGGAATCACGTAGTTTTTTTAAGTGAAGTTCAGGCAGTTCAGTGTTTTTCTTAACTTGCAGTGAATAGCTTGGATTTAAAAGTTATTTGCTTTGCACACCAAATGTCCCATTATAGTATTGTCAGCCACCAGATTTGGAACAGCTGTGCACAGGCATTTGACATTTGAGCAGCTCTGTTTAATTTTGATCAAGAAAATTGTCCAGTGCTTGTTTTCCGCATGGGAAAAGCTTGTGGAAATTACTGTGTCTGAGGAACAGCATAGAATCTCAACTGTAATATTTGACAGCAGGTACAGAAATGGGCAGACATAGGGATTGTATTTGGCTTAGATTTGAGACTTCTTAACTCTTCAACTGATTAATGGAAATTTTTGAACTTGTTGTATTGATGTGTATAATTGCTTGTAGAACACAGTATACAGACATGATGCTTAAATTTAAAGGGATAATATTGCCCTTTGCTTCATGTATATTATGCTTTTGTTAATTTGCTAGTAGTGTGTGTTTCAGACTTTCTCTGTTTACTGATTAAATAAATTACTCAAACCATTACAGATTAATCTGAATTGGAGACTTGAGGTGATAGCTAATAACAGTAGTTTTGTCCACTTACAGCTACTACCTATATTTCAATAGCCATATCAGTACAAGATAGGTATTCTGGGGTTGCTTTATGACATAAATATTGATTTTGAATTAGTTTTTCACTTGGAAGTAAGAGCAATGAGGTATCATTTTCATTTTTAGTATTTCTTCTTGAAAATAGATACCACTTTGCTTTTAAAGGAGAACTTTCATTTATCTCTTCAGGGGTCATCTTTCTATGAATTAAGTTTTCAACAAGGAATCATTAAATATCTCAGGAAACTATTTACAGTTTCTTTATTAAATTACAGGAATATAGGTTTTGTTGAGGATATTTGTGACTTGACACTGAACTTAAATACTGATTGGCAGCTGCAGCAGAGTAAGAGGGAATCTTGAAAAACCTTAGTGCCTTCTATTGTTGAAAAACAGAACTCCTGTATTACATGTTTATGAAAATAACTGTTCATTCCTAACAATAGGTCTGTAATTTTTTTTTCAGTCCTCCCACCCATATAATCACTGTTAATGGCAAGGAATGTATAAACTTTGCATCATTTAACTTCCTTGGGCTTTTGAATAATGAAAAAGTTAAGGTGAGTTCTTCCAGTTACTCTATTTGTGAATACTCCTCTTTTACTTTGTATGTTATCTCAGGATAAAGAATACAGAAAGCATGAACTTCATCAATAATGTATACTTCTAAAGCAAGAAGTAAGATTATTAATCTTGTTGTGCTATTCAAGTTTGTATTTTTACTGAAGTTTAATCTGGTTTGCTTACTGCACCTACTTGATTCTCAAGTTAGATTAGTATTTAATGTCCTTAAGTATTAGAATAAAATGGGTGATGCTTAAACACTTGTCTAAAATAGTTTTGAGGTGAAATTAGTTATAGAATTCAGTACATTATTATACTTTCTGTGAAGCAGGTCATATTGCATGATAGAAAAAGTCACCTGTGTAGACTGGTGTAAAATTTTCAATGTGAAGTGTATAGGAAAGCTAATACAGGAATGTTTCAAGTTATTCTTTCCTGTTAAAGAGTGCAGCCCAGGCTTCTTTGAAGAAATATGGTGTTGGCACTTGTGGACCCAGAGGATTCTATGGTACTTTTGGTGAGTAACTTTCTTTGATCTGCCTTTAAAGGTGTTCAGACTAGTTTGGTTAACCAGCCAAAATAGTCCAATATATAAGCAAAAAGTTATTTCTGTTGCTCTGAAGAACAGTTATCCTCTAATGCACGTTTTACTGTAGTTGTTGAAGATTGGTAGCTCTTATTCTTCATGGGTTTGTTTCTTATTATTTTGTCTATTTTCTTACTTTTTCTAATGGTCTTTGAGGACAATTGCGAAATTTATAATCTGTTGTAGTTCTGGTAACCATAGTAGAAAGAGAAAACAAACCTGTTAGAATTTAGTAATGCACAGTACTGGAAGTGTAAATATAAGCGCGAATTAAACTTTCTACGGGCACCACAAGGGGGCAGTCTGATTTCTGTGATAACTAATGTGACTACTGTGACTACTAATGCTGTAGCCAGCAGTACTGGTAACTTTTATGTTGTAATTGAGAGATTTTATGACCTGAGCAGGTATTTCTAAGGTAAAGGGGTTTTTTTCATTCTTTTTAAAGAAGTAGTAAGTGGTTAAATATCAGGCTCTGGACATAGTCCTTTACAGGCATTTATATTTTGAAATATTGTGTGTAAACCAGAGTTATACATGAATAGCCACACAGTTACAGGCTAAAACCATTAACTCATTTTGAACTTTCCAGTCTCTCCCCAAAGATGATGGAATTCTGAGGGGGTCTATACTCAAATTATTTCATGGAGTTAGCTTCCTGTAGCTTTGACTTGAATTCAAGACAAACTTGGGCTTTTCTTGTTTAATCCAATCCTATAAGTGATCCTATAAGTGATCAACTAGTTGCTATACCTAATTTGATTTGATAGAAGTCTATCAGAACAGGCTTGAGTCTTGATATAAATCTTAGAAATTGTTCATTATCTTAGAACATAATTTGTTTCTAAGGAGTGTACCGATGGCCCACTGAGAGAGAGCTTATAGGGTTTCCTCAGTGATCACAGTTCAGCAGTGGTCTGTTGGAATTCATACAGGCTTTTCCCTCTCCTTCAAAACAGTGAAGTGCTCAAAAAACCTTGTGGAATAATAATAACCTTTTGAATCCAAGCTAATTTTAAATTTTGTGAAGTCTTTCACTTGGTTTGTTTCTAGTAATGGTTTGAACCAGATGGGTTGTTTTGGTTTTTTTTCTGGTAAGTGAGAGATTCTTCAGATTGTTTCCTGTCCTCTTTGGAGAGCTAATCCTAAAATATAAACTAGAGCTTGTGCTATTGATTGACTCCTGAATTTTTTCAGTAAGCACTCCACTTCACAGAACAAGATCATCTGTGGCATTGCTACTTGACATCAGTAGAGAAGAGATATATTCACCTATTTAAGGTATCATCTTTTACACAGAAAGTAATGGAGGCTTCATTTTAAATGGTGTGCAAACTCCTGCTCTTCTTGTTCAGGAAGACTTTGTCTTCCCATTTTCACCTAACTTTAAACATTTGAGTGTGGCAGGGTTATGAATCTGGGAGAAGAAACAGAGTTTGCATCATTCTGTGCCTTAAACTTTTCACACAATTTTTCATGTACTGTGACTTCAGTAAATGGGTCGTGTTCTGTGCAGAACTATGCACAGTTTCCTCTTTCATTCCTATGTAGAATTTAATTGATGGTTGTTGATTGTTACTGCTCAGATTTATCCCCTCTTAGGAGCTGATATTTCATATCAATATTAGAGATCTCTATTTGAAGTGTAGATATTGTGTTATAATTTATTTTGAATGGAGATTTGATTCTTCATATCTATGCCACTTTAAGGTAATTAATAGTTTTAGTGAATCCCTTTTAAGACATTTTTACTTTATGTTGTATCTCTGAAATATGTGTCTGTGCCTTTATCCTATAAAGAGCATGAAATATTTGTATATTTATATATACCTGAATATGTGTGGGTATTTTCTCCATAATTCTCATTTCTTCTGTTTTTGACTTCCATGTGAACATATAGTAGGCACTAAACAGGCATGTCGTAAGTTATTAGCAATATTAGCTTTATTAACATTTCATAATTGCATAGAAGGCTGTTCCAGTGTTGGCTTCCTCTGTGCAAATGTACTTCAGGTGGTTGCAGTTTTCAGTTAAACTGGGCTAATCCAAGTGGTGTAACCAGACTAAAGTAAATCATTGCAATAAAGGAAAGTCATATAGTATTTGGATTTTATTGCAATGAAACCTTAATATTGCCTTGGCACTTTTCAACCTTATGGTTAAACAAAACATTCATACCCTTAAGCAGTGATACACCAGGTGTGTGTCATTTTAAACTTATGTGTTCTTGCCCTTTGCAAAATTTACTTAGGCTTGCAAAACTTTTTTCTGCAGCACAAATCTGAATATATTCATTAGCTGCCATTGCTGACAGTACTTGCTTTGCCCACTGTGTTTCTAGACCTTGCTTAGTGGTTATTTCTGACTAAGGCTCAGTGAGAAAAATGCAAGTTCTGATTTTGAACAGTAATGGTCTTGTCATCTATTTCAGTTAAATTGTGTGAGTGGTCACTCAAAACATTTTTCCTCATTAGGTATCAATAGCTGACCACTCAAAAATAGTACTTCAGTTCTTATTTCCCCTAATTTGTTATTCTCTACTGATGGGGCTTCAAAAAGAAACATTTTGATCTGAATGTTGTTTATATTGCATGTTTTAAATGCTATGTGGCCAGTCAGTTTTTTTTTAATTTTGTTATTGCTAATCTTTGTTGGGCTTTTCAACAGTTTAGTAGATCAAAGGTCATCCCACCTGTTTGGAAGCCTGATGGAAGATTGTTTATTGATCCTGAAATCCATGTAGCAATGACACAAGAGAAAGACACAAAGATTCTGGAAATGGGTTATTTACAATCTCAATCCGAAAGTAGATGAGATAATTCCAGGCAGTATCTTTCCTTCTGAAGTCTTTGGAGAGGAAAGGCTATTCTAGATACCCCTGAACACTTGGTGTATATGGTACAGCTGGATCAAAATAATAGGGTGCAAAAGAAAACTTCCAAATTATGAGTGATTAACTGCTTTCGTTTAAAAGCAGTAGGAACCAATTTCTTTCTGATCTATTTTTTTGATGCCCAGCTAAACATCAGGAAAGGATTGTTGATGATTTCTATTTTGCATGCTATGGATAAAATTGCTCTTTATTGTGATTGGGAGGCTGTTGTTGGAATAAATACCCTTTGCTTTTATTAATAAATACATCAGGTGGCTGTGTCCTTTTGGGGAAAGATATGTTTAGTATGTTTAGTATGGCAAAATTGGGATTTTTTACGATATCCTTTCTTTCTGCACCCTTTCTGTTGGTGTCTGGTCAGAAAGAGCAACACTGACATACCCATGGCCTATATTCTATTGGAAGAATCTGTACATAAAACTGATGTTGATTTAATTTTAGTTTCAATGAACTTCCAGAAATTGCAAAAAGATTAACGCTTGGCCAGTGGTGGTATTTCAAGTCACACAGTAATGATCTCTATTTGCATTTTAATCTTATGTATTTCCAGTTGATAAAAGACATAATTATCTGTGTATTGCTAGCAGAAGGAGTTAGTGGCAAGAGTTAGACAATCAAAATAACAGTTTGTCTGATACAAGTTATTTCACTTAGGCAGAATACTTGATGCTGTGGTTGCCTTTCTGCAGCAACAATCTACTCACCATGTGGTATTACAATTTTTAATATTTTGATTTTTGACATGGGTCGTTTTGACCAAATTGGTTTGGGAAATGCTGTGTGTGATTGAGTTAATGTATCTTAAGGGTGAATAATCTCTGACTTGGAGGTGTGACCTTTTCAATGGGCTAAAGTGTGTTCAGGAGATCATTTGTAACTTGTATTCTCACAAGAGCACTGTTCTGTTATAATGATAGCTGTGCTTTTGTAGCCGAAGTATCAACTTGGAAGAACTGACGGTCTACCAACAGAACCTCATTAATTGCTATAAATTACATAATTTGTTTTCTGACTGTAGTAACTGTGTGCTGTAGTCACAGTCCAAGAATGTAGCATCATTTGTGGTCTAATCACAAGTAGATTTTAACAACTTTGGTGTTTGGTGTAAGAACATTAGAGAAACATGTTGCATAAATATTTTCAGATCTGTCAAAACTTGTGATTAATAACAGGTTACTCGTCAGTTTAAGTGAAGCTGGATTGGTTGCAACTGGGTTTTGGGAAGTTACTTGTTTTAATACTCTTCCTACAAATAAATGTTCTGTTTGCTTCAATTAGATGACTTCTAAAAGTAATGGAAGACTTTTTGATATAAAAAGAAGCTATCTATCTAATATATTTTTGATTTTTCTCTCAAATAGATGTGCACTTAGAATTAGAAGAACGGCTAGCAAAATTCATGAGGACAGAGGAAGCTATTATATACTCATATGGATTTGCAACAATTGCCAGTGCTATCCCTGCATATTCGAAGAGAGGGGACATTGTGTTTGTGTAAGTATTGTTTTCTAATTGTTTTCTTCCTATTTTTTTATGATTGCTAAATCATATAAGTTGAACAGTGGTTGAATATAAATAACATATTGTTGAACATTTAAAAATACTGCTGGTTTTGATCATGTATTATGTAGTACAAAATTCAAACACTTTTTCTTTGCCAGATATTACAAATCAGTTACACTTTCATCGTAACAGTTCAGAGGTATGCACTCAGCTGCAAAAAAAGCAAAATAACTTGTGCATTCAGACACTAATGTAATTCTAACAACTAATTTTCTTCTTAAACGATACATTTATACTTGCTTTTCTCCTGTCTACTGCTGGCTTTTCACCTTTCTTCTAGGAGAGTTGTTCCCCTCATGCCTATTTGCAGTGGATTAGTTGGATAAATATTGGTGCATATTAAAATAACAGAAGAATAGCTATGCAGAATCAAATAAATTATTTGGCAGGCCCAGTGTTCTCGTACCTAAGAATAGCCAGTCATGATTTGTCTAGGGAAGATTCAAGAACTGGGAGAAACATGTAACAATACTCAATTTACTGAACCAAAGAAGAGGGTTTGGATTTAGTTAGAGTTGATGGACTTTCCTTGTCTTCTAATTTTTTCAGTACCATAGATCTTTAATATTCTCAGTATTTCTGTTGCATGCAAATGGTTAACTTGGACATTTTAAGAAAAATATGATGGAATACCTGTTTCAAATATACTACCTACCAGTTTCTATTTATGCATTTGATTTTTAGATAGGGATTTTCCCCTGGGAGTATGGAGTGAGTGTCAATGTGGGGCTCAGCTGCCTGCTGTGGTTAAATTACAGCAAAATGTTGCTTTTGATATTTGTCTGCCAAAATCTCATTGTGCTCTAAGTGTAAGGCTTGCAGCCTATTTGACCTCTTTACAGAAGTTCTTTTGTAATTTAATCATGTTTTTTGATTGTCTTTGATTGTCTTCTGGATCAGTGTTTTTGAGACAAATGACCAATTTTGAGAACTGTGCACACACTAGTCAAGGATGCCAGTGTACCCTGGATTTAGTTATCTCATACTGTTTTGGCTTCTCATTGACAAAAGTTCTCGCTGTATTTGAAAGCAGCTGCATTTAGCATATGCAGGTTTGGTTTAGTTGCCACTTTTACAAGATTAGTTGACGTAAGCAGTAAAATTGCATACCCCCTCATAGTTGGAAATTTGCTGTTCCAACACTTAAAAATGGAGGATAGTTCTTTAGACATGGAGATACTTCTCAAAGGATACTAAAATGGAGGGTTTGTGTATTTGGAGGACTGCAGTAAGTGTTACAGGCATATCTTTCCACTTGTCTTTAAGAGAATGAAGTGAGAGGTTTCTGGGATGATCACTGTGGTATTCTACCTGGTCCATGGAATGCTGTGCTCAAACTGCTGTCACATACAAACAAAAGGATGAGTGTAGATTAAAAAAAAACAAAACCAAAAACAAAAAAAAAAAAAAAAAAAAAACTTGCTGGCTTGTTTTTAGTGACTGTAATACATATGAAATTGAGAAGCTTTGAAATGAGTTTTCAAAATGTAAATAAAATATACAGTGCTTTAAAGCATCTGATTTTGTCTACATCTAAGTACATATATCTGCTCAAAAGAAAGACAAGTCGTAATAGCCAGCTTTCTTCAAATAATTGCACTGTGTTTAAGAAATTTAGCAGGGTTTGCTATGTTTACAGAGATGAAGCTGCCTGCTTTGCTATTCAGAAGGGATTACAAGCATCTCGTAGTAACATCAAGTTATTTAAGCATAATGATATGGCTGACCTTGAACGACTGTTGAAAGAACAAGAGACTGAAGATCAAAAGGTACTATTCCTTTGAAGAAATATTTGCACTCTTTTGTGCCACCTCCCCCATATTTTTTTACTGAGTCATGTAATTGAATGGATGTAGTGCTTAAAGGCAGTTACTTGGTTTTCATAACTCTCTATTGAGCAGTTAATGTTGCTTATTTAATTAAGGTAATTTTTATTTAAGTATTTTTATTTGCATTTGTCTTCTTAACCCTTAGAACTGAGCTCACCGGTATTAGTAGCAGGGGAATATCTTTACAGGCAGATGACTGACATGAGAACGTTTTTCTTTTCTTTAAAAACTATTACAGAGCTTTTTTTTTGGACCTCTGAGAAATTTATGTAATTGTATTTACCTAATACATCATACAACTATCACTTTGAATGCCACACTATAAAGTCAGCACAAAAGTGGCTAGTCCTTTATAAAATGAATATAGTTGATTTTTTTCTAAGTCTTCCCCTGTCATGCATTCAACTCCTAAGATGTTCTCTCTCTTGAAAAATTTGAGTCAGTTTGATGGCTTGCTTCTCATTCTGATAGTAGTGCGAAAGGATGTCCAAAAGCAGTAAGTAAG
Organism: Phylloscopus whistleri; assembly: GCA_017589585.1. NCBI lineage: Eukaryota > Metazoa > Chordata > Aves > Passeriformes > Phylloscopidae > Phylloscopus > Phylloscopus whistleri. Next base: position 9,339,812 of record JADMLD010000758.1, on the reverse strand, counting down.
ATCAGGATCAGAAATTACAGATAACTTGAATAAATGAGTTTTAAAAGAATTAACTGAGTAGCTATCATGATTGTATGGTTTGTTCACAGAATGCTGGCCGTTACAGACAATTGAAAGAAAGCTGATTTTGTGATAAGACTTAGAAAAAGTAAAGTAGATAAACTGTCAATCAGCTTAACATCAGTGTAAATCAGTAATGGATCTCATTAATAGCAGATTTATAGATAACATATTAGTTACTGTACCTTCATGGACAATACATTTTGTCAGATAATCTTTACATGAGTTTTTAGATGTGGTTTTCAGACTAATTTGTATAACACATTTGGTTTGTTGGAGCAGAGTGCTTTGAATTAGCTACATGGTTAAAGTTTCTTACTGTAATTAGCTGAATGTGAACATAAAATTGGTGGGCAAGAGCTTAATACAGACCATGTGTGTATAACTAAGACATACTGGCTAGAAAAGCGTACGTCATATCATTAGAGTTGGTAAAGCCTGTAGAGCCTACTTTGACTAGTTTGGTACCTACCACGTAGAAAAGTTAAATAGATGGTTCTAAATCTGAACAGTGAAAGAAGTGTGGATAAATAGCCTTGTTCAGTAAGGTTCATAGTAAATAACGGAGGAATGGCATTTTAAAACAGCAAAACTGAAATAATACCAATTGAAATTTATCAGAAACAAGTGAAAGATATTTTCATGATCTGTATGGTATCCAGAGATCAGACAAGGATTTTGTAACATGAGTGTTATGAATACTTTTGCATTGTGTTTTACAAAGGCACTACTTGTAAGAAGTTTGTGCTGCATTGTGAATCCTGGTGCTCAAAACACTTGTTGAAAAGTCTTCTAAATGCTTAGACTAATGATGAGTATAATAGAGACCAAGATTTGTAGTATTTGTTCTGTAGTTACATTGGTTCATAAAGTTCAAATGGATTGGTTATGATTTGTTGCAAAACAAGGCCTCTTAAATCATGTGTAGAAGTCAAAAGCTTTGAAATTATTACAAAATAAATAAAATAAAAAACAGAAGTAGCCCAGTGAGGCGTTTCAACTTCTGTTACGGATGAAAAATACTGTTTAAACTTAAGTAACAGTTTATTTGAAAAAGAGGCCCTTCCCTTCAGAAAAATCTTCCCTATCAAAAAATATTTAGAGCTTTGCTTCTTTAGTAACAATTGATATACACTAAAACTATATCTTTCTCTGAAGAATCCTCGCAAGGCCCGTGTAACTCGCAGGTTTATTGTAGTGGAAGGATTGTATATGAACACAGGAGACATTTGTCCTCTTCCAGAGTTGGTAAGTGGTTTTAGTTTGCCTTTTGAACTGTATGTGAAAGCATGTGGGTAATGAAATAATAGTATTGTGTATATAAGCCTACATAGAAGAGCTCTGCATGCAGGTTTTTTGTTTACCTTCCTGCTTTCTCACATGTTCGTGACATGGTGATTCCGAACCTTAACCTTGTTTTGAAACTTCTGATTAGAATTCTGAAGCTATTGAGACTTAGAAATAATGTCTGGCTGTGGTCTTAATTTTTATCCTGTAAATATACTGTAAAATATTCAGCTATACAGTATGATACTAGATATATCTAAAATAGGTTATATATAAAATAAAGGGAAAAAAAAGTTTCAAAGAAAACTCCATAGAAGTATCAGAAATAGTGACTCCAAGGAAAATATTTGCTATTCAGCATAAAATGGCTTTTTATACAGGCTCTATTCTTGTAGATGATGGAGGAAATGATGTGAAAATGCATTGTCTTGAAAGTACTTGAGATCCTATTAAAAAAAAGGTTTTTTATATATCAACATTTATGAAATTTGTTTCAGTATTATATGGTGGAATAATTTTGAATGTTTTTAAAATGTATTGATGACAGAACAGAACTCTAGAACGCACTTTTATGCAGTATTTGGAATGCTGTCCTTGTTTCTCTTTACCTTATCTCCCCCATGCATTTTGTCACCAAACTGTGACTTGTATTTTATAAAACTTTCTTTGCTTTAGATAAAATTGAAGTATAAATATAAAGTTAGAATATTTTTGGAGGAGAGCCTTTCCTTTGGAGTCCTTGGAGAACATGGAAGAGGAATTACTGAACACTTTGGAATAAATGTATGTATTGTTTTGTTGTGAATGAGAGGTTTGTACAGAAGCAAGTTGTGCAATTGTTTCCTGATACCTGTGCCATTAACAGATACTTTTGTAGTGTACAGTAGACATTTAAATATAGGAGTTTTAAATATATATATACATCTTTTAAGCTTAGTATTTTCTTAGCAGTCCAAGAGCTTTCAAGTCTTTGCAGACTTTCATGTGCTTACTTGAAATAGTTCTACTTATCTTTACTGACAAAGATAACAAAAGAATTTTTTCAATCCATAATTCTATCCTTTTTCTGGACACTCAATGCAATAATGATTACTGTCTTTTCTAGCTACATACATTTAAAAGTGTCATTCTGACACAGAAATATTTGAGGTCTTAGAATAAATAAGAAAAGTCTTTGCAGTATATTGCATCCTATTTTGCTCTATTGTCTTTTACTCCAGTGGGGAAAAATAAGATAAAATTTCTGATGGTTCTTTCAAAGGTGTTACTGTAGTACTTTACCAGCAGATTGAGCCAAACTATTTTTCCAAGGGTCTACTTTTCGTGGTGTTTATGCAGCTGAGAGTACTTTGAAAATCCACAATGGTATCCTTGCAGCTGCTTACTACCACAGTCCCTTGGGCTGAGGGGAAGGAAGATGTGCTTTTTGTTGGCTAGTATTCCAACAAATAGTGTGGAGCATCTCTCACTGCATTCTGACAATGTCTGAATTCAGCTTGGAAGTGAAACAACAAATTCAGAGAATTCATCGCGTTTTGCCCTTTGTCCTGTTGTTTTCACTTCATACCAAACATGGAAAAGAAAAGATTAATTTAGAAGAGGAGGCAGTGTTACTGTGATACATGCCAATTGCTATCTGATTAGTTGACTTCTACGTTAAGTTCCTTTCCAATTAATTGACTTCTACGCTAAATTAATTTACAAACAAATCTTTCAGAGCCCGGCAAAAGAAAATATTTGCAACTAACAAGTGAAATAAGACAAGTGTGTCTCTAATGTTCAGACTATTTTAATTAGGTTTATGCTTAATTTTAATCACATTCTACCTCCTACTGACTACAGTGGGGCTACTTATACTCTTAGAGGACACTGCTACACTGAGTTCATTGTGGAATTGTCACCAGCATTTAAATAATTTTTTTATCTGTGTTCTTCACGTTGCAATGCCTGGAAGAGAGAGATCATACGCAATCTATTTACAGATCCATAAATCTCAATTTCTTAAAGGTCCTTTCTGTATTGCTTAAAAATATTATTTCAGTTATACTTTCATTTTGTTATCTCATAGTTTGGTGGATCTTCTCTAGTATGCATGGTAATATGAAACAAGATGTATCTTTAATAAATTAACATATAGTCTTGACACAATCCAAAGCATCTTTTAATAATTTGTTAATTTTACTGACAGATTGATGATATAGATCTTATTAGTGCAAATATGGAAAATTCACTGGCTTCTATTGGTGGATTTTGCTGTGGAAGATCTTTTATTATTGACCATCAGGTAAGACAAATCTCTTTTTAACTAGTCTGGCACTATTAGTTACTTATATGTGAGAATTAATTATTAATATCAATTCGCAAATATGATATAGTTGATCATGCAGTATTTGATTCTACACAGAAACTGTCTGGTTCCTGTGAAAGATAGTAGAGGAATCTGAGACCTACTTTTAAATCCTTAGATGTACCTGTAGGTGTGAAGGAGAGGTTTTAATATATACATGAATTAACTTTTAAAACGTTGTCTACATTACTATAGAATTTTTTTTTCCTTTTCTCCCATAGCGATTGTCTGGTCAAGGCTATTGCTTTTCTGCCTCCCTACCTCCTTTGTTAGCTGCTGCTGCTATTGAGGCTCTGAATATTATGGAAGATAATCCAGGTACTTAATTCAGAAAAATGTTATCCTTCAGTCTTTCTTCACCCTAAACTAATAACTTGTGCTTCTCCCTACTTTGATTCCTCACCTTTTTAATCTGATGTCCTCTTATTTTTTGCTAATTAATTTTACATCCATGTTTTTTTCTTCATGGTGTTTCCCACTCTGCTTTTCTTCTTCCATCCCTTTCCACCTTACAACTGAAAATAAGCAATTTATTTGAGGCTAAGAGGGACACAGATGGTTTTTAAAAAGCAAATAAGAAATTTTTATTCTGATGTTTAAATCCATGATATGCCTCTTCCTTAAAAACATGTTCCTTCAGCACAAATGAAGGAAGAGAAAGCTAAATAGAAACAAATGATAATATATTTCCTCAGGACCAAGCAACCCTTTCCTTTCCTTTTGCACTCTATGATTAGGGTTTTTTTTCCTTTTCCAGTTAAGCATTCAGGTAAGAATCTCAGGAATGATCAGGGTGCAAACTGCCTGCAATTTGCAGGGCCAGATACAGGGCATTTGTATAGAGTTGGCAGACAGAAGTTTCTGCTCTAGGAGTCAATTAGAAAAGCCCTTAAAGATCATCTAGTTTCAACAACATTGCCATTGGTAGGGACACTTAGACCAGGAGCCCCATCCAACCCAGCCTTGAAAAATCTTTTTGCTGACTGGGAATTGAGCCCAGGCCACAGCAGTGCCAAATCCCAGCAACTAGAGCACCTGGGAAAGATTTTTTTTTTTATATTTTTTTAGCAAGTGGAAGGGCTGAGAGGTACATGAGGACAAAATTGACCAAATTGTGAAATTGCGTAAATTTGGTTTTAACCTTCATTTGCATCAACAGATTGGAGGACATCTGCAAAGATGCAGTATTTAATTTGTGACAAATAAATAAAAACTACTGTGTAGCCCATGCCCAAATTGTCTGAAGTAAAATAGAATCAAGAGAAAATTAAGAGTTAGTTATAGGAGTGTTAGGTGTAGTGGAGGGTTAGCCTTCACCAAGGAAAAGAGCCACTTGCAAATCTAGGAGTCAGTTTTCTCTTTCAGAATCTGCAGTGAGCTGGGGAAAGGATCAACAAGCAGAGTCTGTATGGCAATAGATATTTATGGATATTTATAAATTGGACCTGCCATTTCAGTCCCATTACAAAGTGTTTATGTCATGTCTTCCATATGGTCATGAGCAGCAGCAGCTCCATACACAGCTGGAGTAATGAGATAAAGGGAAGTAGTGCATTTGTCAGGACTTAAAACTTGTTATTTCCTGGCAGAAATAGGAATTGAGAACATTAAGAAGAGTAGTAAAGAGATTTATTAGTTCAATGGATATACATACCTTAGTTTGATTCCAAATGCTGTATTTGAAATCTTAGAGAAATGTAAAGTAGAAGCAGGAAATCTAAGCCTTTTCTTTTTCTGTTTTGTTTTGGGTTTTTTGTGTTGTTTTGTTTTATTGTTGTTTCTTGTGTGTAGACATCTTTCAGACTCTCCGGACTAAATGTGAACGGATTCACAAAGCTTTACAGGGGTAAGTGTGGGGTTTGGGGCTCTTTGGCTTTTATTTGGCTATGCCTTTATAACGCCAACTTTAAAGAAACTCTTCTTGCCCAAATCTTTTTCTGGTCTTACAGATGCTTAGACTGGGATATGTACACTCAATTATGTATGTATTAAAAGAGAAAAATTTTTTCCCAACTGTCTCTGTTATACTGCTAAAAAGAGTCCAAGTTTTTAAAATCCTTTAAAGGTCTTGAAATGAGATTATATCCTAAGGCTGTTGAGGAAGTCTGCAATCTCTTCTAACACATTAAAATCTTTAGGAGAGTGTGATAGCTCTCAGTGACACCAGGTGTTGATAAGCATTTTGAAAACGGTCTAAAAAAAAGCATTTGAGATGAAGCTTAGCAGATACTTTCAGAGAACTCAATGCACCTTTCAATCACCTTGAATACAATATTGTTCTTATGTATTTAAGAATAGTAATAATAGTAATAAAGTACTCGATGTTCTGGAGGCAGAGAAAATTGCTAGAATTTATCTGAAAAATAAGGTTTAAAATTTCCTAGCACTATGCTGTTTTAAAAGGTGGCAGTACTGACTAACTGCTTTTTTATCTGTCAGGTTTAATACTAAAAAGATACAGAAATTGCTGTGATATTCAACAGCCACATAATGTGCAATAATTGTGCAATTGTATTTTACAATTCTTCCTCCTCAATTTTGTGTTGCATATTACAGAAATTAATAACCTTTACAAACACTGATACAGATCTCTAAAGCATGGTTGATTTTATTAATTTCTTTGGAATGATACTACCGTCAAATGAGCCTGATCTTCTTAAAATGTGTATTAGGCAAGCTTATCAAAGTCTAGAAATCAAAATTACACCTGTTAGTTGATATGCATTTATGTGAGCTGTTAATTTTGGGGACCAGAGGTCTTGCTTGGATATTGAATACAGATTTTTGGATGGGAATAACTCAGTCCTAAACCTGTGTGATGTGTCAGGACAATGACAATCAAATATCAAGTCATTCAGTCAAGTTCTAGCCAGCTAAAGCCAGTTAACAACTGTTTCTATGTACAGATGAGGGAACAATTATGTCATATAATTGATAATAGTCACTTCTGACTAAGTGACAGATGATGCTGTAAAGAGTTTATACAGGAAATAATTTAAAATCATAAATCTTGACAAATCTTACAAACCCCCCCAGCAAAACTTTTCTTCTTTCTTGTCCCTTAAGTGATAAAAAGGTGATCTTTTTATCTTCATAAGAATTCTTTAAAAATTTCTGAATCATAAACCCTTTTTGCAAAAGGATAAGTAACTATTGTTATACAAACTTACTGAAACTCCTTAGGAAAGACATTTTCTTGATAACTTTGTTATCTTTATGTAATGCAAGCTGTAATGCACATATGTTTTGTCTGCATTAGTATCAGTAAAGTGAAATATCCATGTTTTCTCACTCACCACCTAGAAAGGAGAACACTTGTTATCTAGAATTTCAACATGTTTTTAAATACATTAAAGGGGTTTTTATTTATTTTAGGATTTCTGGTTTAAAAGTAGTGGGAGAATCTTTTTCTCCAGCATTGCACTTACAGTTGGAGGAGAGCTGTGGATCTCGAGAAGATGATGTGAAGTTACTCAAAAGAGTTGTGGATTATGTAAGTGTCCCCATAGTCATTAAAATATATGATTGACTTTGAATGTTAATAATGAAGGAAGGGTAGGGAGGCTTTTTGGGTAACTTGTTAAAATAACTTGCAGGAATGCTGCAAGAAACTTAGTTTCTTTCCTGATTATATGGCTCTATTAAAGATCATCTACTGTTTCTTGCTGCCTATAGTTAGGTCTGTAGCTCTGGATTAAAAAATATACATTAGACTATTTACTTCAGGAAATAGTTATTTCCTGTTACCTATTTTAATGCTCAAATCTGCATATAAAACTGTTGCTTAGACAACTTCTATAATGTTAATAAGGAGAGTGTTCTATTATGGTCTACTATTTACGGTCGACCTTTGCTTCTTTGAGTCTGTGAATTTGCTTTTTTAATGTGTGAACAATCCCATATTCTACATGTAGTATTTTTCCCTTCTTCGATATGCATTGGTTCTTTTTGTCCCACATGAAGATGCGAGTGTTGATGGCAAGCTTTGTGTATCAGGTAGCAGGTAAACAAGACTACACAACAAAAAGAATTTTGAAGTTATTTTCCTTGAAAATATGCTTAAATATGATTTAATTGCCTGATAAATATGATATGTTTGCCTGATTACATGGAGGTGAAAACTAAAGACACTGCACCCTAAACTGTTTCATGTGTTAAAGCCATATTGAAATTAGAGATGATTTTGCATAACCCTCGCAACCTCCATTTGGGACACAACTTGCATTTATCTTGACACCAGATTAATGAAAGTTAATTATATGTATTTGGTGATCAAAGGATTTGCTATCAGAAATTTCCAGGTTGACTGCTGTGTTTTCTTTATTTGTAGTGCATGAACAGTGGTATTGCATTAACACAGGCTCGCTATCTGGAGAAAGAAGAAAAATGTCTTCCTCCACCCAGGTTAGCAGAAAGTTGATGTGTTACTTGATTTTGGTTTTGGCTATGGCTCTCCATCTCTTTTCCATACAATGATGGAAAAGTTTTGTTCAGTAGACTGGATTGAATAGTTGGTTCTTGGAAAAATGGGAGAGGCTCCATTTTTGAGGTATATTTTCAGTGACTGTTCCAGGTTGCTAGTACTATGAAATAACTGTATCAAAACTACCTGTATCTTGGGGATCAGCATGTAGGCCAGTTAGCAGGCTCATTTCCATGAGCTGCACCTCTATAGGTAGAAAAGATAATATATTTTTGCAGTATATATGGTGGGGTGGCAGAGTGGGGGCAAAAGTTAGTTTGACCACGTCTGTTTAGTCGTATGTCTTGTTTCTGGTTGAATTTGAATTTGTAATAATTTCCCTACAGATAGTGATCATAATGTGTTGAAATTAGTACAAAACAATTCTAAAGCTGAAGGCTAGGACTAAAGTTTACTGTGTATGTTCTGGTTTTCTTTTTCTAGTATTCGAGTAGTGATAACAGTGGAACAAACAGAACAAGAACTGGACAAAGCTGCATCACTTCTTAAGGAAGCTGCACAGTCTGTGTTGAATTAGATGCTGTTTTTTGGATTCTTCTTTCCCACATTATCAGGATAAGTGTTTTACACTGACTTCCAGATTCTTCCACATTGAAACCTGACTAACAAAATTGTTCTGGAGTGCTACAAATGCAGGGAGAGGAAGAATGCTGAATTTTGGAGTTGGTGAATGGCACAGTGTTGTTCCAATTCAAACTCTACTGTTTACTGGCATTACTTAAAATGGGGATATCACTATTGCATTCATGACTCTCTCATAAGTTAATATAAAAAGCTTTAAATTTATTTCCTCAAACCCTTAAAATATTCTCAGAAATATGTATAAGCATTCAGTTTCACCCCAAACCATGTAAAATGTGCTGTTTTCTCTCCATTTTCTCAGAACATGGGAACTTCAAATAAATTTCAAGGAATTGTCCCTCCACACCTTCCAAATTAAAATACACTGTTCCTAATACTGCCAAAGGATAACACATTAAGATATAACTTTGTGCTCTATTATGTCATTTATTATTGAATTATAGGAGCGGGGACCTTCAATTCTTTTTGTTTATATATCTTTCTCTTAACTATTTTTGGCAGCCAGGTTTTAAGAAAGCCTGGCCAGACAGTAAAATCATATCAAATACTATTTGCTTTTTGCATTCCATATGTAGTTATATGCATGTTTGATATTACGGGTGAGGTTTTTCATATTATTATCTTTAAAATATCTAAATTCAAACCTCTGAATTGTGGAACTGATGTAATTCTAGTGTAGTATGTTCAGGTAAGGGAGCTTTGTACCAGTCTTGAACAGGAATAATAGGCAACTTGGAAAATAAACCAAGGTTTTGAAACAGCAACTAAATACTAGCTTAGTCAAACTACTTTTAAGCACAAAAAAAGACGTGTGCTTAGTTTTATCTGTAAACATCTATACCTTAGAAGGGAAGACTCACAGATAGCTACTAAGAGTTTAGATGGTACAAACACTACTGAAACACAACTCAGTCCGTGCACATAAAATTCCCAAGTGTTGCTTGCTGTTATACCCAAGTAACTTGAAAGTAATGTTTGAAGGTTGTGCTGTCAGGATTTTACATAAGCACAGAGGGACATTACACTTACTTCAATCAGGAAACTGGTAAGGAACTATGTACCTTTTTATAAAACAAAAAGTAAGCTTTTTATTTCATGATTTTGCTTTAAGAATGCCTATCTAAAAATTTTGTATTCTGCCTAGTATATGTTGAGTTTTTTTGTACTTATGTGCCTTTTTGGTTGCTACTACAAGGATTACAGGACTATTTTTGAGAAACATAATTGTTATATATAAAGTTAATCATGTTTGATTCAGATTTTTACTTACACAATTGGATTTTGTAGCATGGTCAACCATATATTGTTAAATATTCTACATTAGGTGAGCATAGTCTATGTTGCCTCCAGTTCACAGAGGCTGTTTCTACACTGGCTTTCAAAACTTTTCATCTGTGTACATTCAGATAGAACATCTAAAGTTGTGTTGGGGCACTTCTGTGATTGTTGCTTGACACTTTGAAATAGTCAAATCATTGTCTGTGCAATGTAGTAAAACCTTCATCCCAATGTGAAAGCGCATCCCTTTTACACTGACATTTATGTTTTCTCTGTTAACTGTGAGTAAAAGCCAGTGAGAAGCCAACAATTTAAAAGAGGAAAAAAATGTGCAGAATGAAACTGACTCCCATTTTACAAACTGGAACTAGAGTGCAGAATAGTCATCTTGAAGACCCTCAGAGAAATGGAAATGAAATGTTATTGCTCTACTTCGAGCTTTTGAGCCATTTTTGGCTGGATAATTGAAACCTGCAAATTCGAGTGAAGTCAAGCCTTTGATGTATAAACTTGGAACAAATGAGGTACTTTGATTCCAGTGCAGCATATTAAATGGTTTTGGAGTTAAGATAAACCTGGGAGGATAAGCAAATAACTATTGGCATGGAAATCCTAGGCTGCAGAATCTATATTTAATTCTCTCACTTTATTTTAGGTTGTCTGCAAATGGGGTGGAATTTTTGTTACGCTTAGAGAACTAGCAGTAATTTTTAGATACATGGATTTGTGTTGTTATTTTTGTTCTTGTTTTGTTGGGTACTTTTGCTTTTAAATGAAGTGATGACAACTAAGGTAGCAAGAAGCAGAGTGAAATTTCTAGCAATTTCAAAGCGAAGTGGTTCTGACAAAATAAAAGTTCAAAAATTTTGCTAAGAGATGCCATAATCTGATTCATTTGACAAACACGTACCCACCATTAAAACATTGGTAAAACTGCCTTTGTCCTTTTTTACTGTTTACCAGTAAATAGGAAAGAATAATTTAGATTACAGTAAAGTGAATACCTTGGTTGATAGCAGCTGAAGTGCTCTTGCAATATGTGTGTTACTGACAGGTTATATGCATGGTCTCTGTGAGAAATTAAGACACTTATGAGATGTAATTGGTGGAGAGGGATATCCCTGGTCAGTTCAAGCATGTCTGGCTCCCCTTCATTTTGACTTTTTTGATAAATGTCTCTGTCATGGCAAGCAGATGAAGAAATGGGTGGCTCTGGGGAAAAATGTTGATTTGCATTAGGGAGACAGCAGGTGATTCTGATTAAACTTCTGACATTTGAAAAATCAGAAGCCCATTAAGGTGCTTAACTGCCCAGTGCTCTTGGCAGATAAATACATGAACAAATCTGTGTTAGTTGCTTCGTAGTTACATTTGGATAAATTTGGATGAAATTTTTCCATCCATTTCTTCAGTTGTGGGCATGAGACTGAAGTCCAGTGTAAAGCTACTGTGACATGAATCAAACACAAGGACCTTATCCCAAATTTCAAAGTATCTTTTGAAAATAAAATAAATAATTTTTGTTTCAATTAATTTATGTATTCACTTTGCCGCATACTTGGAACAGAGTTTCAGCTAAGTGGATAATCAATCCAGTATTTTAAATAGTGATCAAAAATAAATTGTTATTTTTTTTAAATTTACTATTAATATCTGGTCATTGAAAAGGACTGTAAGAAGTTGGCCATTTATTGAAATTGTCTTGATGAAACCAATTTTTTACAATATATGAGGACTGGGGTGGATTGGAAAGACTTTATACTTTTAAAATATTTTATCTTGAAGAAACATGTCTACATGATATATGTATTCCTATTTTAAACACAGAGATTTATTTTCCTTGAGTATTTAAAAATAATTGATTGATATTTGTGTAGTTTCATGTTTTTTATAGGAAAAACTACAGATGCCTTTTCTGTTTATTATAGTAATTATTTTTGGATAGGAGGTGAAATGCATAAGGAGGATATTAAGAAAGAAAGAGACTTATGGCTGAATAACTTTGATTTTATTTTTTTTTTCACTTTTGAAATATGAAGCCAGTCAATGCACAGAGTGGTGTACTGTCTCCTTTTTGTCACTCCATCTGGACTTTATTATTTTAAACAGGGTTGTGGAGTGTTGGCATTCACTGATCTATGAAGTTGCTACCGCAAAAGTGTCTTGCATCTTAAGATGACTAGAGAAGTGCACATGTAAATGTACAGAGCTGTAAATGCTGCCTAAACAGAGGAAATATTTACAACTAACACAAAGCATTTGTACATTAAACTGTTTCAGTGTCCTAATAAAAGGAAACGTCTGGATAACATTTCTTCTTGTGTTTTTATGTTCTTTGGCAGTTTTCATGGTAATAAGGTAATGGACTTACTCTGTCTTGCTGTTGATAGATTTTCCAGATTTTGTCCATTCTGTCCATTGTGTACTAGGTAATTGCAAAATATGCATAGTAGAAGTCACAGAAGCTATTAAATCTGATTTAATATCAGGGAAGGACAGTTTCTACATATGCAATTTCTAATACTTCGGTAGCACACACTTGCTGAAAACCACTGTTATAGGTAGCTAGACACTGGGCCAGATACAGTTTTGGTGTGACTCAGAAGAGAATTTCTGGTGTATCAACAAACTTGAGTCTGGATGACATGTGCCCCAGATTTGAGACACCTTTATAGAATAAAATATTGCAATTTTGCCTACCATATTTTATGGATAAGATTTCTCTATCTTCCCCTTCTTTTAGAGGTGTTACCACTTAGTTCAGTATGCTGTTTGTATAACCAAGTTGCATTTTGCAGCAGAGGATTCAGAGTTGGCAAAAACCAGTAAGAGTCAAACGAATAGCTTAAGTAGACTTGGAAATATGTAATCCACTGTTTAACTTACATTTTATGTAGGCTAAAAATAAGTGATCGTCTCACTCTAATCAGCATTTGTCAGACTATGCTCCTGTTCTGATATCCACAATTCAAGGAGGACAGGGACAGATTGGAGAAGGTCCAAAGGAGGACCATGAAGATGACCAAGGGCTGGAGGACATGCCCGGTGAAGAAGGAAAAACTGAAGGACAATTTTCCAGTTCTTACACAGTGTCTACAAAGATGGCAGATGCTCTCTTCGTAATAAGCCACATGAAGAATAGAAGGGACAATAGAATCAATCATATGATGGGTTGGGTTGAAAGGGACCTTGAAGATCATTTAGTACTAACTGCCATGAGCAGGAGATACCTTCCACTAGTCTAGGTTCCTCCAGCCCCCATTCATCCTGGCCTTGAACAGTGCCAGGGATGGGGCCTCCACAGATTACATGGGCAGCATAATAGAAGAGAATCATTAGGGTTGGAAAAGGACCTCTGAGATCAAGTACATCCTTTGACCACCATGTCAACTAGACAATGGCATTAAGAGCCACGTTCAGTCATTTCTTGAATGCCTCTAGGGATGGTGATTCTACCACCTCCCTGAGCAGTCTGTTCCAATGTTTCACAACCCTTTTCATGAAGAAATTCTTGCTGATACCCAAACTGAACCTCCCTTGGCACAGCTCTTCACCAGCTTGGCAAGCTAATGAGCAAAGATGCTCTTCTCCTTGTCTGACAGATGGACCCCATCAGCCTCCAGTAGACCTAGTTTCTCAAGGCGAGTCATATGGAACCTGATACGTACAAGTTGCATGGGGAAAAGTTTCATCTCGACATAACTTTTTTTTGATAAGGAAAATGGGCAATCACTGGAAAACAGCCTCCTCATGGTTTATGGGAAATTTTCAAGATGTGGGTGGACAGGGTGCTGAGGAATTTCATCTAGGCTCCCTTTCTCACAAAAGTTGTACCAGATGATCTTTTGAGTCCCCTTCCAGTTTGGCCTTTTCTGGGATTCTGTAGTTCTGTTACTGTAACTCAGAACAGGAAGTGGAAATAATTTTTCACATTTGATCTAATTAAAATTGGATTTTGTTTGGAACAAGGCAATTGTTGATTACCAGTGTTACAGTAGGTGTTGAGAGAGTACATGAGCAAAAATTTAAGCTCTGTGCATTACAATAAGTACGAGTTAGGCTGATGACTGAGAGGATAAAAGAAGGTAATGGAACAGTAGCACTTCATAATAACCTGAATGGTGATTTTGAATTCTTCTCATTATTTTTAGTGGTTTGGACTTTTTCTGTTCTTTCACATAATGAAGTAAAGAAATGGCTGTTTTCAGCAGGTAATTGATGAAAGATCAAATATGATTTTTTTTTTTTAACTTTGACTTTGTCCAGGATGGTATTTTTAAAAAAAACAGCCTCAGTTCTGTGTATGATGTTTGTATGGAGTAAAGTTCTGCCTTAATGTCAATAGTGACTGTGAACTTTAGTTGCAGAATCTGAACAGGCAACAATACTTCTTTACCTTTGTATGCAACCTTTAGGCTTAAAATATGGGAGTATTTAAGTGGCCCTTAAAGTAGCTGAGAGTAAGGAATATTCAGTGATAATAAAATTCCTATCTTTGACAGTTCTGAAAGAATTTTTATTGGTCTGTAATACTATAGGTATATTTTTATCCATTTGTAGATTTTCAAAGACAGGCTACATACAAAGAATCACTATTAAACAGTAACCTGCATTTGCAAGAATAAATTCCCTGACTTCCTTATGGATAAAAGAACTAGACATGATAGTTTTACTAAAATTTGCTTATTAAATTTTTTTAATAAATTTGAAATACATTAATTGCTCAGCTTTAAAAACTGCTTAACCTTGACAAATCACAGGACTGGGCAATCACCAACTGAATGGCATTTAACAAGGAAAGGTGCTGGATTCTGCTCCAGGGACAGGTCAAACCCTGGATGTACAAACGGGGGAACAGGATGCTGAAAAATAGTGCCACAGAAAGGGACCTGGGGGTCGTTGTTGAGGGCAAATTGAATGTAAGTCAGCAGTGCCCTGGCAGCCTGGAGGGCCAGCCATATCCTGTGGGGCGTCAGGCACAGCATGGCCAGCCAGGTGAGGGAGGGGATTGTCCCACTCTGCTCAGCCTCACCTCGAGTGCTGGGGGCAGTTTTGGGTGCCACAATATAAGAAGAATACAAAGCTAGTAGCGAGTGTTCACAGGAGAGTAATGGAGAAGGTGAAGAGTCAAGAGCAGAAGTAAGAGGAGCAGCTGAGGTCCCTTGGTCTGTTCAGCCTGGAGACTGAAGGGAGACCTCATTGCAGTCTACTAGTTCCTTGTAAGGGGAAGAGCAGGGGCAGATACTGACCTCTTCTCTGTAGTGCCCAGTGACAGGACCAAGGGAATGGCCTGAAGTTGTGTCAGGGGAAGTTTAGGCTGGGTATTAGGAAAAGGTTCTTCCCTGAGAGGGTGGCTGGGGAACATGCTCCCCAGGGAAGTGGTCACAGTATCGGCCTGACAAGAGTTCAAAATGTATTTGGACAGTCTTCTCAGGCATATGGTATGATTCTTGGGACTGTCCTGTGCAGGGCAAGGAGTTAGATGTTTGTCTTGTCCATCTCAGAATATCCTGCTATTCTGTGATCTCTTTTATTAGCCCAGCATAAAAAATGTATTTATAGAAAGACACATGAATACTTAATAAGTTCCCCTTGATATCACACACCAAATTCTTTCCCCAGGTTGCAAAACATATATGTAACTTCACTTGCTTGCTAGTTTGTTTGTGATGCAGTTGCATCAATTTTGCTGTGAGGTAAGACACTATTTTATCCTGCAAACAGTTTCCAATTATGTGACAGTTCTCAGTACAAGCTCACCATTCTCCAATGAACACTGTTGCTACCTAGACTTTGAAGGGACCAACAATGAGTGAGCAACAATTCTGGAGACAGAACTGTTAACTTCTAACAACTGATTAGTCTCATTACTAATGATAACAAGGATCCTGCTAACTTCCTTCACTGCAGCTCTACTGCAGCACCTTGCAACTTACTACTCTGAACCAGCATCTAATGAGCACTTGTGTTTTGTGTTCAAATTGAAGCCTCTTCAAATACTACCGAATTCCATCTTTGTAAAAAACATCATCTTCCACCATCTTCACCTCACAGTATTCAAAAAATGTTGCCATGTTTGACTTGTAACTCCAGCGTATCTGACAATGCAGCTGTGATATTTTACCTACACTTAAACTCTGTGGTTTCAAATTGGAAAAAATATTAAAATGGAAAAACTGGCCTTCTGTACCTAGAGGTGATCATTGACACCTTGAGTATTTGTTTCCACAGACCTCAGCTTACACTTAGCATTCACTAGCACTATGCACCACAGAAACAGGTCATTATATTTTCGTTGGCATCATCAAATAAATCACATTAATTTGTACCATCATACAGTAAAGTGAACACTCATTACTTGTGTAATTTTCAAGCATCTAGCAATTCATTTAGTGTTGATGTCTGTCCTGAAAAATGAAGGAAAAAAACCAGGAAGATGACTGGAAAACAAAAATGCAGGAAATAGCAAAAGCTTCAAGAAAGCAAGCCACCTATTCAAAAGTTCTAGTATTTTAAAATCCTTAAACATTTTAAAATTCTTATTCTCAAAATAGCAATCAAGGTTAAGCTCCTCCCACTGGCAGACTTAGTGTGTCTTTGAGTCCTGAATGCAAGTCCTTCATGGAGACACTGAAGAGAGCTGGGCCTAAGGTGGAACCTTGAGGAACCTCAGTAGTCACCAGTCATCAGCCTGGTGTAATGCCACAAAAGATTGTTGAAAACAGGTAGACAAAAAGCCTCTCCATAACCTCCTAATAGTTTTGACCAGAGATAAAGGTATATCAAATGGCAGGGTTTGAACAAGTTTTGGCCACTTTAACCCTTAAAATGGAAAAACCTTAAAAGTTCAACATGTGCTTTAGCCAAAGAGATTCTTTGTGCAGCCAGCAGCACAGAAGAAATATTTAATGACCTAACTCAATGGATGAAGGAGTTTTTGTTGTAACAGGTGTTGTAAATGGCAGCAAAGCATTTGGTGTAGTTTACTGTTGAACTGTTCTTGAGCAGCATGAAACTTGCACAATCCCCAAGCTGTTCAACATTTGAATATCTTACTTGGTGACTGAAAGGACTGACTGACACAGCCCATTACTTTCAGTGAAAAAGAGTAATCTCAGAAGAATCTTAGACTGCTAGTACACAATGTTGCGTGCTTGTCTGTCATCCCTTAAAGGGAGTATTGATGGATTTGAGGAGACAAGTGGAAGAAGAATGTACCCATGAGGACAGGCTACATGAATTCACATAGAAATATTTAAATTAACTAGCTTGGTTTTTTTGGCTGCTGAATGATTATGTTGATGTTTCCCACTTGTCCGTACTCAAATGTCTAAGCAATATGCTCAGCAGCAAGTATAGATATCTTGATCAGTTAAATTTGCTCATTTTTATAAATCCTGCCTCTACTTGGAATGTCTCAGCTACATAGAGGTGACTGGAATGGAAATATATATATTTTTTATATATTACTTTGAAGTGGTAATTGTTATCTTTCCCATACCATAGCCTATTAGGAAGAATGCGCCACAGCACTAAGAATATTTTTTTGTGTGTGAAGGAGAACATTTCACTGCTTGTGGTTAGTAAAAATAAGTAGAAATGCACATTTTTGTCATATGAGAGAGAAAATAAACCTTTTTTTCCCCTCTTGCTGCATCTCCCGTTTTTCTTATACCAGCAAAGATGTATCATGTGAATGACACCCCATGCAAATATATGTTTAGTATTGAAGCAAATGCAGCTAAACTTCACCTGCTTTTTTGAAGACACATGTATATGTAAATTTTGTTTAGGGATCTAAAAGAACCACATAGTCTTGCATATTATCAACAGCTGAAATTCGTGATACTGAAGCTTGACCTCAGGGGTGTAGATTTGCCAGACAAGTCTTTATCAAGTGATTACAGTGATCTAGCAAGCTGTCAGTTCAATCATATAGGGGAAGAAAAATTTTAAAGCTTGTAATGAGATCACATTATTTTCTTTGTATTTATAATCAGTTAAAATAATAGGTATTGTGTTTAAATTTTGAAAATATACATGTCTATTAATAAGTTAAAACTTATTTTAAAATACTAATATGGACCAAGTTTAGCATAGGAGAATCCTTAAAACAGAATATAAGGGAGTATTTTAACATTCTGAAAGAATTTGACTGTACTGTTCTTTTACGTGTAAGCACATGAAATGTGATAAATGAAATAATTTTACTCATGCTTGTGCATGCCTTTAATATTTAGATCCTGGATGGGTTTCTGTCTAGCACAGGGGTACTGCTATCCAGAGTTTGTGAAGAGGCATAGGATTCTCTGTGGCAGAACGTAATGAAACTAGTAATTTGCAAGACGGTTTTTAATTAGACAGAAATACATTGCTCATTTCCAATATTAGCCAGATAAACACACTGGCACCAATTCCACAGAGAGCTAAATCATGATATATGCCAGGCAAGTTTGGTGCACTGTGTAATAATAATTATGAGTATGTAGAATCTCTGCTTCATGGAAGTGACAGTATTGGTTTCCAGTGAAGCCGCAGTTTCACTGGTTTTTGTGCATTTATTTCTGCTGATACTCACCCCATAAGGGAAGTAAACTGATGATCTCATTGTGTGCATAAATTACTGTATTTGATCTGTCTGTACACCCTTTAGCCAGTAAACCATATACAAAACTAATACTGTAGGATTAAAGCAGTTTTTAGTATTCTGATCCTAATTCATAAAATGTAGCTAAGACTAAATGTGCTGAGCACTGATGTTGCATTTTACCATCAGAGTACAAGTGTGTCTAATTCTAACTGGGAGGTGTGAGTCCTCTTGGCCAACTGCACAATTCTGACTCTCTCAAGGCTTATCCTGACTACTTGTTTCCTTTTCTGTGGGTCTTTTGCAATTATTTATCATCCTGAGATAGAATAGCTTTTCACTCGTGTATGCAAGACAAGACTTACTTTTATGAGTTTTGTCAAAAGATCCTAAGAAACTTGGAGGATAGCAGCAAATTGATGATGAATATTTTGTGCAGTTCTGTTGTTATTAACTGCTGCAGTGGTTGGCTTGAAAACTAGTATGGGAGGCAACTGTAGTATAACAACTAGATCAAGAAAGCAATTCTTTTACCCTCAGGCAGGTGGTTGTCTTTGACCCAATATAGCTTCTTTAATCATTGAGCTACACATCAGATCTGAGAAGGCTCCAGATGGAGACTGAACCTACGACCCCCTGACATAAAAACATCTATGATACCAATTACACCATCTGTTGGTCATAAAACCACATTCTCTATCTTTTCTTGGCTCTTGTGTTATACAAAAGCTGAAGGGTGATATTTGGAGCTGTTTGAGTTTATCCATGCAATTTAATGCAGAACACATTTTTTCACAGAGAGGGAGAACAAAGCACAATAGCACTAAAGTTCAATTTACATTCTCAGTCAGTGAAAACAAAAATGAAAATAAAAAACAGTTGTCTGAGTCATTATTTATACCCAAACTATGGCTTCAATTGTAATCTTTTCACAGTTCTTGTGATTTAAAAAAACCTAAAGAACAACTTCTACCACCATTGTCCCAGTTTCTGAAGGCCCTGATTTGAAACAAGATCTGTAATTGTAAATAGGAAATTATGGCAGGATTGAGGAGTATGCAGATGGCATTATTAGCCAATATGTGCTTAATACTTGTGGATTTGTGTTGGATGGTAGTGTTTAGAAATGTGTATTATCTGAGTGTGGAGTACTGGAAAGCTGGAAATTTAATCAGTACCCACATGCCACTCCACATACCCTCAGAGTCCCACTGGATATAAGTCTTTTCTGTCTGAACTTTCTGCTCAGGCTCATCAAACTATTATTCTGAAATACTTAATAGACTTTTAAATGGCATCTCAAATATCAGTAAAATAGTTAGCTCTAGATGATTTTTTCTGGCCATCAGAATAAAAACTAAAATACTGAAATACAAGGTGTCATGTATTAAGGATAAAACTGACAGAGGTCCACCAAAGCAAGGAAATGAGAGGAAGTATGTTACTGGTGCAAAATGGATAACTGTGATGAGGTATGATTAACATCTTTAGGAATATTGTGTTCATATAATAAAAAATTTAATTGTCTGTAGAGTTTGACTGTATTGTAGTTCTAGATGGTAATTGCTGCTTAAGGAGACTATATAATCAAATTGCCTGACTGTATTTGCACATTATGTCTTAGAGCAAGAAGAATTTGGATATCTTTCTTACCATATGGTGGTGTGTTGATAGGTAGTCAAAAAGAATAGAAAGCTAATGCCAGAAATACACGACCTGTGCATTCTGGTATCACATCTGACAGATGGTTCTGTGCTTTGTGGTCAGTGAAGTCCCTACAACATTGCTCTTCAAGAAACTTTGTGCTCTAATACCATCATTTATCTGCCTAACACAAAAATAAATGTTTGCTATATTACATCAGTCATCTAGATACACAGTAGTCAGGGAAAATAATTTTTATAAGAAAACCCAAAATCCCCACACGTGGCCAGTCCTTTTATGTTATGGAAGCTGGCTTCCTGTGATGAGAATGGAGCAGTGAATAAAGCACAGTATACTGTTACTACATTGCTATTTTCTTATTATTGCACTATCATTACTTTTTAATAAACCACCTTTTTCTTAAGGAAATAATAAATAATCCATATAAATGGAAGGGAAAGACTTGAGACTTGAGATTGAAAAGTTGCTGTAGAATCTTTGGATACTACTGAGAAACTAAGAAAATATAAACTGAGGAAAATATTTGAGTTTTCTATTTCGAGGTATTCCTTTTGTGGATGTGTCCATAGGGATATGGACAAATAGAATTGGCTGTGTTAAAGACAAAAAGAAGTGAAAAAGTGACAAAAGCACAAAAAAGATACATTTTTCTTCTGCCATCGGAGTAATTGGGCTAACGACCCTTCAAACTTATTTTCATGATTTGCAATAGAATCTAAACTTGATAGTGGTGTGTAATGATATGAAATATAAATAATTATGATTGTTGCCAGTTCAGATTCTACTTCATTGTATTATTCAACTTCATAAACAAACTTTGATTCTTCAGTGTTTGTTTATGTCATTGAAAAACACTTTTCTGGTGGTAGAATTTCACATTTCAGTGTGGTCACAGTGATTTTGTATTTTTTTCTATATTAACAATAAACCTATCTTGCTGTTTTTATAAAAATTATCTTGGAAAGGATCTCAAAAGGCTCTGTAATCTGTTTCAAAGCAGAATCAAATACATATCAATAGTTGGCAGTAGTCTTAATCTGATAGTAGAATAGTTTTGTTGAACACAGTTAATTAAAGACTAATCTTACTGGATCCAGGTCTGTCTGCCTAGGAACTTATCAGATTGCTGTCTACAGCAGACTAAGGAACACCTATAAGAAAGATGACTTTACCTCAGTTAAGGGTATCCTTTCTGCTTCCTGAGATCTTGATAATCTTAAATGTGCAAAACAATATTTTTATTAGTCAAATCCTGCAGTGCTGATCTCATTTCTTTTACTTAATATCGCTATAAATTATGTAAAATGTATTTTATTATCTCAAAAATCCTTGGAGTTCTTTCCATATTTGGAAACATAGTATGCTGTACATTTAGGTGATCCCTTATGCACCCACATTACTTTTTAACCCTCAGTATGTTAAAATTAATGCAGCTGAAGCTTGGCAGAGAAGACTTCCCTACTTGAGTGGAAAAGGAAGGATTTTTTTGTGATTGAATATCAAAGTGGTATACATTTTAATATCCTGATCAGAGATGCAGGTTTTATTTCTATTATTGTCACAATTTCTGTAAAATGTTGATCAATGTCCTCATAGATTTTTTATCTCTAAAAAGTTGTTAACACAGCTTCTTTAATTTTGTCTTGCATATATTAATGTTTTCATAAGACTTTGAAAACCTCTGGACCAATAAGTTATGTAGTATAAAATATTTACTATGACACAGATCTCTATTTTCAAGTCCTGCGTCTGCTGTGTAATTTATAGTACACCTTTAGATCTCTTTTGGAAAGAACTGTTTAATCTGAACTACTTCATAACTTCTGACAGATCTGTCTAAATATCAAGGTAGAACAACATTGACAGTAACACTTAAATTTAAATATGGCAGATTGTGGTGGTTATGGTTAGCAGTGTATGTATTTTGGACAGAGAGAGTCTCTCATAAGGTTTAAGAAGACCAAATAAAGGTAGATGGAATAAAGCTGTTAGAATTATATTGTGTGAATGTCAATGTAAATATAGATTTCACAGTGGAAAATAGTGAAAAATTACCTGATGAACAGATATGTATTGGAAACTATTTTGTTAATTGGCTGTGCATTTTTCTCTAAGTTTAGTGCCATAAGATTGCACCAAGTATTCCTATATATGGTAGTTCTAAAAAATGTAAAATGCAATATTTAATCCCTTTGTTAGAAGGTGTGCATGTTTTTGTTTATATAGAAGTTGGTTGTATTACTTTGTTAGATATGTCTGATTAAAATTTGCAAAGAAGGTTGTAGAATAGCTCCCATGTGGATACTAAGTTTCTTTTTATAACATTTCAGATTTTATTGTTTCCATAAGTTTTCAACTTCATTTAAACCTTTGTTTCAAGTCTTCCCAACAAATTTTAGTTATGATTGTTCAAATCTTCTTTGTAATATATTGCATCAGATTTTAAAGCAAATGCTGACAGCAGCAGTATTTATGCCCTGCATACCAAGCAGATACCACATGGTTTGAATAACGGGCACCCCTGCTGAGTGTGGATGAAATCAAAATCTTTCATAGTCATGTAAAATACAGACAGAAATCTGTCTTTAAATGTGCCTTCTAATTTAAAGAACAATTCTTTTAGAGTTTATCTTGACACTGATACATGTATGTGATTCCCGCAAATGCTAATGAAAACTGAAGAAGTTGTAGGCTTTAAGTCATCCCTGAAGTCACCCCAACTTTCTATACCACTAAACAAACAAAATAAACACTATGGAGTTTATTGTAGGTAATAGGAAGGCTAACTTTAAAGCCTTAAACATCACAGTTCTTTGGCTGTTATCAATGCTAAAGACAGAAGTTTTTTTTTTTTAGGCTTTGCCCTGGAATTCTTAACACTAGTGGCTTCTTTTGTTTTATTTAAAATATTGAAGTTGTAACTAAAAGTAAACAAAAAAAGTTAAATTTCCAAGAGTAGCAATAACTCAGTCATATTGTAGATGAGGAAAATATTTGTGTTTTGGCTAAATTTTTTGTGGGAATTTTATTGCCTGTGAATACAATAACAGAATTTTATAAAATTCCAAAGGTAAACAGAAACTGACTGTAGAATGAATATATACAAACTTTGCTTTAAGTTTTCTTTTCTTTTCTGCACTGTTAATGCTGTCTTCTTCCTTTTGATTTAATAGCATTGTTTCAAAGAATTTAAACAAGAAGGGAAAAATTGTGGGTTTAGGATACTGATGGTTAGTTGCATTAGAAGAATCCTCTTGTACGAGTCTTTATTTCAATAATATACACATCAGTATAAAACCATGTCTCTGGTACATCATTAATAAAATACCCACTATATGGTCTGTGTGTGTTCTAGGAACTCAAGCTCTTGTCCACAAAGAAAATTCCTCAATGAGGCTAATATCTGAGGAAATCTGTTGATTTCATAGTCATCTCCACTAGCTGCCATTCTGCTAAAAAATACTGACACTACACACACACACACATTTTACAGTGGAAAAAATGATTTCTCATTATTCCTTCCACCCAGATATATTTATTTAACTTTTATTTGTATTGCCATGTGTGGCTCAGAAGCTCTCTGCTCCATTGAGGTTCTTTTCAGTATGAGCAGCCCTGTAAGTCACAAAGGAACAAAATCTTCCACTTCCTCTCCTACCCTTTCAAAAGTATATATATATATATACACACACTATCTTTCCCCACTTCCTGTTGAATTAAAAGCTGTGCAAGGGTAGAAATGCAGAGGTTAAACAGATCGCCTTCATATGTTTTATGTTACATACTAGAGAAAACTTTCTGCCAAATCAGTCTATGCCTTCTTGTCTGAGTTAGCTGCTATTAAACAGCAAGTACTTCAGAACAAACCACACAAAAAACTAATATTACAATCCATTGTCTTTTGCTTTTCCTATTATCCACGACTTGCAGGCAACAGAAAAAATGCTGTTCAGATTCTTCATATTTATCTTTTACATTCTCAGAGGGCTTCAGTTCAGAGTTGGAAATGAGCTGTCCTTTTTCTCCACTTGATATTTTTCCCAGGGGTCTTGATTCCCACACTGTTTGATAGTTGCTGAGAACCTGACAGAGGACAGTGGTGCACAGGGTCTAATTTTCGCTGGGCCAGCATTGCCTAATGTTAGCTGTTGCACAAGGCAGAGACTGGCACATGTTGGGGACTTTTAGATGAACTCTTCTCCACAAAAATTACACTGGTGTCTTAGAAATATCATCAAGTCTATGCAATAGCTCAGAGCATCTGAGTCTAATTTAACTGTGCTATTTAATATAATTACAGATTTGTTGCAAGAAGTGGGCTGCTGCTGCTTTGGTTGGTTGGGAAAGAAAGATATCAAGAAGTGTTCATTTGAGAGGCTTTCTGATAAGGCAGATAGACACTTGTGTAGCACAGCTGCTGATGTGGGACAAGTAAGATAAGCCTCTATCAAAATCTATGATTTAGGAATTTCTGAACAACACAGAAACTGAAGTAAGTTTTGTCTTCTGCTTGATCTTTGTCAAATTTCCCGGTTGGGGAAAACAGTAGTGACTGAACTGATAATCCACCCTTGCCTGTTTGCTTGAAGTGAGAATGTTGACTGATGCCAGATGAGGTGTACTGATCCCTGTAAGCAGAGCCTCAGATTAGGCAGAAATTCAGTTTCATAACTGGGACTCGGACCCCAAAATGTATTCTCACAAGTCCTGAAGTGAAACAGAACATGGTGTCATCAAAGTAGCAGACCAGCTACAAAAATATTGATTCCCTAACAGAAGGTAAAAAAACTTACTGACTGAAATCCCTTTTCCTCTGCCTCTCATGTATGCAAAAAAGACCTTTGCACTCAGGAGAGTTATCTAATCTGCCCTTAGGTTGAGGCGATTGCCTATCTCCCTTGGTAGGTCAGACTGAGTTTGCAATTCTAACTATTAGTTGTCTCTAGTCTTGTGTCTCTTTTGTGAATGAAAGATACAGAACATAAAAGGGATGATGATAAGATCATGAAAGCATAATATATTTAGATATAGTTTCTCTGCTTGTACACAGAAGAGATGGGACAGTTAGATATTAAAAATTCACTTTAAGAAAAACAAAGCAGTTCTAAAAGAGGGCCAGAAGAAGTACAAACTCCTTTTTGCAGTTGTGCAGATTGCTCCAGTGCCAGTAAAAGGAATGAGAAGAGGTATAGAGCCTCTTCAAGTAAACAGAAATACCTCACTTCACTGTTGTGTTTTGGTGCACAGACAAAAAGAAGGAAAAAACACTATATAGAAGGTAGCAACACTGCAAAATCAAACTGATTTGAGAGACAAT
Source organism: Phylloscopus whistleri (assembly GCA_017589585.1). Lineage (NCBI taxonomy): Eukaryota > Metazoa > Chordata > Aves > Passeriformes > Phylloscopidae > Phylloscopus > Phylloscopus whistleri. The sequence continues at coordinate 9,314,206 of JADMLD010000758.1, read as the reverse complement.
TAAGACACAATTTAACCTTGCTACTTGTTAGTATTATACTGTTTTTAATATAAGTGAACCTCAGCTATTCATGTGGGAGCTGAGAACACAATTTTTGTTTTTGTTCCAGGTGATTGGCTTTGCAAATCTCTCTGAGGACAAAAGTTGTTTTTAAAATGTTTTAAAAGTACAATCCAATATAATCACATATGCTTTATATGTGAAGTCTTTATTGTCTATATTGTTAAGTAGTTGTGTGTGTGTGAAGCAGTTTTTTTCAAACTTGTAAATCTATTAAATCTAAAAACTAGGAACTCTTACAGGTTCCTATTCTTTAATCATAATGTCCTGCGAATGCTGTAGAATACATTATTAGCTTATGGTATCTCAAATATTTTAATATTCATCAATATACTGAACATTATTTCCACATGTTTTGGAGTCCAGACTCTAGGTAAGAGAAGGGAAAAACGTGGCAGACTGTCTTCCTCAGGACTGCAGACCAAAGGGAAAAACCTGGGGAATGTGTACTGAGAGCCAGCTGCACTCACCTGCTCTATGCCAGAGCATAGAGCAACACAGAAGGGACTGTAGTTGTATTCATGTTCCCATTAATGTTTGTGTGTTGTCTTTGAAGTCCTTCCTGTGGCTGCTCTTGCTCCCTCGTGTGTGTATGCAATATGCACCCCCAAGCCTGGGGGAGAAGAGGGAAGGTTTTTACTTTACCACATGGCTACAGGATTGTAGTGTGTTTAGCTTGCCTCTGCTAGACTGTTTGTTGTCTATTTGGGGGCTTTTTGGGACTCCAAAGGCAGAGTTGCAAGAAACTTATTGTCTATAACATAAAAAATAAATTGCAATGGCTACTTCTGGTTTCCTTATAAATTTTACCTCTTTCTCAAGTATATCCATCTGTCTGTGGGCCTGAACCTCCATGTTCCAATCCTGAAGACTGCCTGTTCTCTAGCTAAGGCTACCTTTAAGAAACAAAACAATAACAAAAAACGCCAAGAAACCCAGACCATACTGAATTAAAACAACAACAAAACAAAACACAAAAAATCCTCATCTTTTATTATTTTCTCTCTCCCAACTTCCCTCATAACTGTCTTTTAGAAAATGACAGGCACATCCAGGCTTTCAAAAGAACATTCTCCACAGTCAATACCCCTTGGGTGCTGACTTAAATTCTTGGTTCAGGTCAGGGTCTGACACTTCACATCCAGATGATCTTTCAAAATGAAATAATATCTAGCTTTGTAATGACTTGCAAAAATCTGATGCATTTTGAAATTGAACTGTATTTTTATCCTGTATAGTGTATGAATCTCTGGTGTAGGATCCACTGATGTGGTTGTGTCTGTCTCACTGATATAATGATGTATATATTTTTGGTCTTGCCTTGTAAACTGCAGTATTTAGCATTTTATCCCAGTACTGTGAGGTTGGGTGGTACATTTATAGTTCTTTATGAACTCTGCAAGTAACTTAGGATGTCAAGGATGAATAGACAGCCTTTTTTTTATTTTTTACTTTGCAGTCAGTCAAATGTCTGATTGGTGCTCCAATCTGACAGCCAGAACTTGCCTTGGAGTTTGCATAAGTTAAATAGCTACAATTTTAATTGTTCACATGCTGTTTACAAAACTGTAGAAGGCTAGTGACATGGGATGGCTGACATAAACAACTAAAATAAATACACATAAGTAATTCAGTACAACCAACAAGATGATAATGAAAATTGCATGAAAAAAGATCCTTGGTTTTATTTTTATGAGTATGAGACTAAATGCCAAGATCATTCTTTTATGTAATCATAACAATTTCAAGGAGTATTTGAGTCCTCAATTAAATTAAATCAGACACTCATGTTCTTGTTTAATTCATGTAGTAAAAACCTAAACCCCAGTCTCTATTCAGATTTTTATATTCAATAAGTCATTCTATAATTGTTTCACTTGTAAGAATAATGGATACAGAAGAGACAAGCAGCTTTTCCCCCCTTTCAGTTTTTATGACTAGAGAGGTTTGAGGGTGCATCAATCTGAATACACTGCAGGATGCTCAAACCAGCAGGTGAGTTTGATTTTACAAGTTATGGCAATTGGCTCTGGTTTTGGGAGTGTTGTCTGGATCCTAACTTATGAAACAAATGAAACACTTTGTTTATTGTTTTCTGTGGTTCTAGGCATGAGAAATATCCTTGGTGATCTTCTTTTAACATGAGTGTTGATGGTATGAGTGCTTGCAGGTTTGTTTATTCTGTGGTGAGTTGGCTTCTGTAGCAATACTACTTGACATGTTTGTGTATGTTGACCTGGAAACAAAAGCAAGGAGATGGCTCCTGAGGCTATGTAGAAATGGCTTTTACCTTCTGAAGGTAAAAGAATTCCTTCAAAATATTTATTATGACCATTTTAATACACACATACACATATCTCTCCCAAAATCTTGTATTTGTATAAGATATATTTATGTGTATTTAAAGCATAAGAAACACTGGTCTAAAAGTATGGCTCAAAACCCAATTTTTTTTTAAATATTTTCTAGTGAGTGTTTTTAACTTGTGTTTTATTTTAATATTTACAACAAAACAACAAACCACAGAAATGTGCAAGTAGACTGTGAAGATGCAATTCTTTATGTGAATAGCTGCTCCAAACTATTTTCTTTCTGTTCAGTCTTTCACTAACTGTAACATTAATCAGGTGACCAACAGTCTCATCAGATTTCTACACTATGCTCAGTGTCTGAGTCTTCCATCTGGGCTTCCCCTTGTGCCTTCCCACTTCCATCCCAAACTCTCCAGTTTGTTTGCATACAATGGCAGAGCTCCAGTAAGTAGGCAGAATGTGTCCCACTGTTCTTCTCCCTGAGGACCTAAGATGTTGAGAAAGGTAAAGAGCTCAAATCTCTTTGGTTGGTATCTGCTGGGCCAATACATAACACAGTCACCTCAGTTTTCTTCCAAAATGTGCTCTTCAGAAGACAGTGGCTAAAATTTTATGGGTGGTGAGAATCAGGCATGGTTTGTCAAGAGTCTCAAGCATTGTGGCAGGAAAGTTTCTGGATCTCTGTGGAAGTGATCGTTCAGTGGCTGGGGCAGTTCTGAATGTATAAAACTGATCACACAAGGAATATTTACACATAACAGGATTCAACTAAGAATTAATGTTTAAGACTAAACAGGTGCATTTTTGCATTAGAAATTTAGACTTTAGTGTCTGAATCCTATGTTTTATGCCCAAATCCTTTTTTTCAGTTTTGGCCAATAGTGGGAATCTGTGTGTTTTACTTCAATACTGGAGAAGAAAGCCCAAGAGTTGATCCTGAAAATGTGACATATGTAGGTAATGTTTTCTGTGCTGCTTTCATCACAAGAGTAAAAGGATCAGGTGGGGAAATAATTTTTTTACTAAAGATAGTGTACCATTTAAAACTTATCTAACCTTGCAGGATGGTTATAGACACACTAAGACCTTCAAGCTGGAACAACATTTAATCTCACACTTTCTTTCTTTCTTTTTGTTATATTTATTATGAAAGCAGAAAAAAGTGCAGAGGGAATCCACCCAAATTCTGTCAGGGATTCCCAAGGAAGTTCATGCTGAATTCCAGCTTTGCCCATTGCTCTTAACTGCTCCTGTCAGGCACATACCATATGGTCATGCAAACAAATATGTGCACAGCTTTTTCTTTCTCAAATAGTGACAAAACAGTTTGAGACCATATGCTGCACGACACAAGTGATCTCTCTAACAGCTTACGTGAACTGGGGGAACCAGCTCAGAATGTGCAGTTCTTCCATGCCTCTTTGCTGTACGTGTTTTTCTACAATACAGAGGGAGTTTGTACTGTGGTTTCTTCACTGCAGAGACTTTGCTCGCAATGTAAAATATGAATAGCAGTTTTTGTGGTTAGTGACAAAATAATTTGTGGGGTTGAAGCTGACTTAAATTCTCAGCAGCTAACTTGGCCTAGTCATTTAACCTTCATGACACAACCAGTTTCTCCTCCCAAGTCAGAAAAATGATTCACAATCAAAGTTTCTATCAAATGCTAATTTATTCCCAAATGCAAAAAGTGGATCTATATCCTAGTGATTTTGTGAGATCTTTGAGAGCATAAGAGAAAAAACCAAAATATTATTTATTGGGATGATTATACAAAATGTAGACTAATTTATGCAGACATTTTTATTTCCTGTTAAGGTTGGAAGGCAAGTAACACAGCTGTACAGTCATAAATTTCAGAGGAAATAGAGTTTGAACTTGTAACACTTAAGGCAGATAATTGTTGCAGTTTTTAACCACCTAAACTTTGTTTAAAAAGTCATAGCAATCTGTTTTAGTTTCTTGGGAACAGTTCTTCACACTGATTTTATTTATCAATGTGCAACCAAGACTTTTTGCTGATGGAGAGCTAAGAGGTGTTCGTACTAAAAGAAGATGCAGAAGGAATTGATCTTGATGAGCTGAGTTGCAAAAAAGGGGGGGATGGGGTGGAGCTGTGAAGTGAGAATTTTGATGCAGGTCTCTGCTGTTAGTTATATACTGGAAATGGTAGAGAAAGAGGAAAGTAGATTTTCTGCTTTATCATAATATATGGCAGGGTGCTGTAAATCACTGGTATGCATCAGTCTTTTCACCACAGAAAGGAAATTAAAAGTGTTCTAGTAGAGAAAGCATCTCCAGCACTATGTCGAGCTCAAGTCGCTCATCATCAGAAAGATTAAATCAGACTCCCAAAGTTTTGGAGGAATGAGGGGATATTCGGTGTGGCAGAAAAAAGGATCAGGGTGATCAGGTAACACATAACTGATCATTTAAAAGGAAATTAAAAGATTTAAGTTTTTATAGTGTAACAACATAAAGGTTGAGGTGGGAATCTGTCATTTTATGTCATAGAGGGGGAAGTGGGAAGGGTAGTAATGGCACAAGAGAGAAAGAACATAAATTGATCTGAATACATATAGTCTGGAAATTAGGAGCATATTCCTAACTATCAAAGAGGCAAAGTCTGGAGCAGCCTTTAATCCAAGGAATGGAGTTTATAAAAAGGATCAGCGCTACTTTTACCTTAGGTTTCATATGTTTACGAAAGGGATTTTAAAGTGTGTTGTTGTGATGGCAAGGGGCTGAAGTCAGACAGTCCTACATTCCTGCCAAAGAGGGATCAGGACCTCCCTTTGTCATTCTTAGGTGCCAGAAGAATTTTCAAGATGGAACTGAAAACTTGAGAGGAAAGAAACAGGGTGCAAAAGGAAGAAGAAAGTATATGTTGTAAAAATTGCCTTTGTTTACATTAAGAAATAAATTTAATGGGAAATTAATTTCACTAAAATTATTGTGAATTTGGAGCTTGATTTGGAGAAGAACTAAAGGGATTTGTATGCACTCAGCATTAGTCAGCATAAGATCTTTAGAAATGAAATCTAAAACAATAGGAATATATTTGCAGGGAAGATATCTAATTAAATATGCTATTAAATGACGACGCAGCAATTAATTGGTTGAACTTTATTCCTGGAGCTTATATGAGGTAGTCAAAAGAAGCCTGCTGACAGTTCTGCATTATCTTAGAATACTGATTTCTTCGAACTGCAAACCCAAACCAAGACAACACCTTCTTCCCTCCCTCTCCTCCTGCCCCCAAATCAGTTCGAATCAAAACCTTACTTAAATTAGGCTCGGAATGCTCTTATCTCTGGTAGTAAATAACTTGGAAGTATCTTGAAACTTTACTGGCAGCACAATATTTCCTGCCTGCTGAAGACAGAAGGCAAACTTTACTTCTGACACCCTCCCATGAGAGAACTGCTGGGGCACAAAGGAGATCCCAGCCGTGGTGGTTCCTGCCTCTCGGAGTACGTGCCGCGGGGCTGACGCCCCCGGGCGTTGTGGGTGCAGGAGAAACTGTTCAAAATCAACTGTTTTTAAAGCTGTAGGGGTGCAAAAACTCTTCAATTTTTGCAGCGAGAAGGAAGAAGGCAAAGGAGAGCCTTAGCGGGTTTGGCCGATGTGCCTTTCGCCCGCTTCTTTTTGTTTTATTGGGGATTTTTGTGAGGAAAGTTGCAGGATCCTGACGCTTCTGGGATCGGGACTCGCCTTTCAGAGGGGGCCCAAGTCCTGCCTGGCTCCTGGTGGTCGTCGAGTGCGGAGGGAAAGGTGTGTGCCGACTCGCCCGGGGCCGGGGCCGGAGGCTGCCCCCGGCAGAGGGTGCCGGAGCTAAGGGACTGTCCTTGTCCTGTCCGCCCCTCAGCGCCGCTCCCCTCCCCTGTGTCGGGTCCCGGGTGACGTTCGGATGCTGGGGAAGGAGGAGGCGGAGGAGGAGGAGGAGGAGGAGGAGGGGAAAGGAGCGCGGCTTCCTCCGCCCCCAGTCGGGGACGGTCCGTTAGCGGGAGCGCAGGGCCGGGGCGGCGGTGTCCGGGACGAGTTTGCGGCAGCGCCACCGGAGCCCTTTCCGCCCGCAGGCGCTGCTCCCTGCGGCTCCCTGCGGGATCTGTGCCGCGGCGGCCGGGCGGGCAGCATGGACCCCGCGGCGGCGGCGGGACGGCGGGGGGCGGCGGGCCGCCTCCTGCTCCTGCTGGCGGCCGCCTCGCTCCTTCGCCTCCGCGCGGCAGGTAAGGAGCGGGACCCCTGGCTGCAGGGGAGGATGCTTCTGCTCTTCGAGTAGGGGTGTGTGGGGAGAGGGGAGGCAGGGAAAGCTGCTCCTGTTCCTAGGAGGATTGCGCGTATCCATTTGGGACCGGCGGACCCGCCAGCATCCCCAGGTGGTGATTCATGTTGGCTACTTGTTCTCTTTTCTTATTTCTTTTCTTTTCTTTTCTTTTCTTTTCTTTTCTTTTCTTTTCTTTTCTTTTCTTTTCTTTTCTTTCTTTTCTTTCTCTTTTCTTTCTCTTTTCTTTTTTTCTTTTTCTTTTCTTTTTCTTTTCTTTCTCTTTCTTTCTTTCTTTCTTTCTTTCTTTCTTTCTTTCTTTCTTTCTTTCTTTCTTTCTTTCTTTCTTTCTTTCTTTCTTTCTTTCTTTCTTTCTTTCTTTCTTTCTTTCTTTTTTTCTCTCTTTCTCTCTTTCTCTCTCTCTTTCTCTCTTTCTCTTTCTCTCTTTTTCTCTCTCTCTTTCTCTCTTTCTCTCTTCCTCTCTTTCTTTTTCTCTTTCTTCCATCCTTTTTGCTTTTTTTTGTGGTGGTGTTTGTTTGTTTGTTTGTTTTTCCCCCTCGGTTCTTGTTGGCACAATGGAAACCTGATGTTCTTTACGAGGGGGCGGGTGTTGGCAGGAGGCGAGGGCAGCTACAACTTCTACCCTGAGCGCCTACCAGCGCCTCTGCCCCAGTCGGGCGGCAGGCGCTTCGTGCCTCCTTTCGGCCGGTTCAGCGCACCGAGGCTGGTTGGTAGCCCCTCATGGGGGGCAGGGTGGAGGGAAAAAGGAGAAAACAAAGGAAAAGTTCGGGGTTTTGTTATTGCCGAGGGTGGATAGCAATGAGTGGAGCTTCCTCCTTCACTCTGCCCGCCCTCCAGCCCTTTCCTCGGAATGGTTATAATAATGTGTTATTATTTGGGACGTTGAGTGTTGCCAGAATCTCAGCGGGAACCAGAAGGGGATTAAAGTTGAGTGGGCGAGGGGGCAGCAGCCGTGCTTGCAGCTCATGGAGGCTCGGCGAGGTTTCTTTCTGTGTGTTTTTGGGCTTCAGAGGGTCCAATTTTCTCTGTACCTGGCCGACCCTCAGGGACTGAGGAGGTCAGACTCTGGGCTCAGGAAACATTAGGACGCGCGGTTCAGTGAGCTCCGCGATTGTTTTTGGGGCTGGATAAACTGTCCCTATTAAGATCTGACCTTGCACCCTGGCAGCAGCGGTGCGGCCGCTGAATAGATGCCAGTTTGTCCGGCATCTCCGAGGGTAGCGCCGTGATTTACAGAGACCTTAAGGGAACGTGTGGGGTTGGAGAGCCACCCAGATGGTGTAAGTTCCTGTAAAAAAAGCCGCATAAACTTTTTTTTTTTTTTTTTTTTTTTTTTTTTTTTAATTTTCCCTCCTCCACTCGCGCCTAAGTTGTGTGGTGCTTTCAGAGCAGGAAAGGGGAGGCTTAACGTTTTCGTTTTCTCTGGGATGTGAAATGCACCGTCGAGGTAGGAGCTGCCGGATCCAGCTCTTTGATCTTTCATGAAACCATTCTCTGGAAAATTGCCCTCTCCCCCTCTGCAGCAGATAAACCCTACTCTCAAAGTCCTTCCCGGGAGTCTTTGCCCAGGAACTCAGGGAGCAGATGACAAGGCTGCAGCATTTCCATACTAGGTTTGTAACCCTTCCCGTTCTGTCCTCACCGGGCAGCGCGGGAGCTCGGCGGGTTAGCAGTGCCTTCCTCCCCCGCCTTTCCTGGCTTTAACTTAATTGCACCGACGTGCTGGAGGAGACCGATGATGTCTTTAAGGAAAAACAGTGATGCTGCAGATTAGAGGGGACTTGTTAATCAATTGCACGTTTGAAAGAGCTTTTCTTCCCTTTGTTGCTTTCGCTAATCCATTTAGCTCTCCCCGGGAGGTGACAGATGCTTATATTTCCTGTTATTCAGCTCCGGGGTCCGAGGTCTTGCCATTTGTTGCCTTGCCATGAAGGGAGAGGGTCAGCAGAAAGCTAGAGGTCTGGGAGCTTTCCGGGGCGAGAGCAGGAGGCGGGCATGTTACAGCTCGCGGATTTGGGGTCAGTTCCCGTCGCGTTTATTTTTCCTAGAGCCTTTATTGCTCCCTTTGAAGAGGCTGCCCCGCTGCTCTGCCCCTCCTGCGGGGTCCCGGGCTCCGGGGATCCCCCGGGGCCGCAGGGAGTTTGGCGCTCGTCCTCTGACGGCTGTGAGAGAAGATTGTCTGTCCCCGTCCCCGCTTCATTCCCTTTACCCTGAGCAGCTCTCTGTTTTTCCAATGCAGCGGGAAGGGAGGTGTGCACAAGTGTTCCATGAAATTCTTTTCTTTCCTTCTTCCTTCGTTCTCTTGCCCCCCACTGCTGCTCCAGAACACCGACGCTGCTACGTCTGCCTCGGCCTGGCTCTCGCTGCCTTCCCAGGGCCTCCCCCACGGCTTCCCGGAGGGTGGAGGGGTGCGGGCTCCCGGGAGCCTCTGGAGCTGCCCGCCTGGCACTGGGAAAAGGGGCCGGAAAGGCGCTGGAGTACCTCCGTCTTCTTCCGAGGGCAGGGTACTGTCCCATCCAGCTGTATATGCTCTCTCTCAGGAGACATGCCAAGTTTCAACCTTCTCAGAGGCAGTATAAAATCATAAATTACCATTAAAAGTCTGTTGGGGGGGTTATCTTTTTTTTTTTTTTTTTTTTTTTTTTTTTTTTTCTCTGCCTTATAACCAGGCTTGTGATAATCGTCTCAACCACCTGTAGAAAATGTGGATTCACTCTACTTCGATAGGCATGAAGTTTGAGACTCCATTTTCTTCTCTGAATAAGCAGCACAATGGTTGAGAGCCCATAATCACAGCAATAAATTCTTGTGTACCTCTATTGTTGAGGGGTATTCTTCTGTTTAATTAGATTTGCTTAATGGTAAACAGAGTGTTTGTTAATCTACCTTTCATTTAAAGGTTTATTTTTGAAAATGTTATTTCAGCCTTTTCAGTGTTCATTTTTAGAATATGGCCAGGTGAGAGGCAACGTTGAAAATGGTGATGCAAAATGGACTCGGCTTACAGACTTTTGCCCCCTTGCCATTAAATAGGAAAGAACATTTAATCAACTGGAAGTTAATGCTCATGTGACTTGAGAAATATGCAGAATGCAGCGTTTAAAAAAAAACCAAAAAACCAACCAAAACTCTGTCAACAGAATGTCTAGGAATGAAAACATAATGGTAACATGTGCCTATGATTTTGAAAACGCGGAAGTTTGTAAACTTCTATCTAACTTCATAAAGGAAAACCCCCTCTAATTTTCTAAGAGTACAATGTTTGCGGAGAAATTAACACAAGTATGGATTATTTCTGAATGCCTTTAAATGCTGAACTACAAAAGGTTGTAAAATACTTAAATCTTGTAAGTCGCATAAGGTTTAGCTACAGCTCCATCCTAACTTAAGTAAAAAAGATTCAACTCTGGAAATTGTACACAGTTACATCTGATAAAAGTCAGTACATCTTTGAGTGCGAGGAATTTGTACTTAAATTCAAAAGCAGGTAACTTTTAATAATTTGCGTTGACCACATTAAATATTTTTAGGTCAAATCTTAATGAAACCTTTCTAGAGTTAATTAAGTTGTTTAGTGATGAAATTTATCTTTGGGTCAAGAGTTGGCACTGAATTTTTTTCCCCTTGAGTGTCTCGATTAAATTAAGCATTTCTAGTGGAATTGCACTTTTTCCCTTAATCTCTTTGTTGCTGTAAACAGCAGAGAAATGCAAGATGCTGGAAGAAAAGGAGGAGATGAGAGATCAGGCAAATTAATCCTGTTTAGTGAGTTTTCAGTTGTTTGCAGAAAAGCTGATCTCTTTCCCAAACTCACTGCACTTTGTCTAAGGTGTGAATAGCTTTCAGGCATTGGCATGGAAATATGTTTGACCACTAATTGGGAAACTGACAGTCCACCAGCCAGTGAGAAGGAAGAATAACAGGAAAAAATGATAAAAAATCTTGAGCTTTGTTTGATAGCTGTGAGAATCTTCTGTGTAGAAGGCTTGTGGAGTCCTTTTCATGGCTTATTTTTAGGCTCTTAAATTCACATTTTAGGTTCAATAAAAATGTCTTTTAGAAGCACTCAGCATCTCAGGCTTTTAATCATACGCCTGATTGAGAAAATTTATTTTAAGGGTGTCTTTGTATTTATTTTTTAACATTGCAGACAAAGAAGTAACATTAAGCGAACTTTCATTTTTTAAAAAAAATATTAATTCTTTCTATAGATGTTCTCTGTTGCCTTGTGTGGTTGCTCAGAAGGAAGAAATGCTACTTACAGTATTCCATCTAATTTATAGCATCTGTCACTATGTTCTCTGTGCAAAGAATGGTTTGCTATTTAAGTTTGTTTATTCATTGTGAGGCTGTTGCTTTATAAAGGAAGTTGTCATTAGGCTCAGCATGTCTGGAAAGCATGCAAGCACTCAAGTCTTCTAATCCAGTGACTACAAAGTAGTTAACGCTTCAAAGAAAAGGAACGACAGGATTTTGTTGCACTGAAAAAAGATGCATTGTTTGTTAATCCTGCTTTTAGTTGTTACTCCACTAAAGACTGCTACAGCATTGCTAGTAATCATTTGAGACAAACATGGATTTTACTTAAATTACTGTCTTTTCTCTTGTTTTTGTCTAAACGTGAGTAGTGAAATGTCCCTTACCAGCTTTTTGCATTTACTTTTTCTGGGCCTTTGCCATACACCAGTGTTCACTTGCAGCATGCTGCTAGATAGTTTTGTTGATGTTTTCCACAGACTTGACTCACAAACAAGCTTTTTCTCTTGACATCTGTTTGTACTCCTTGGCCAGCTTGGGAAAGAACTTCCACTTCCTCTTCCAAGTGATGCCAGCTGGTGATCTTTTTTTAAAACTAAAAATGGCTGTACATGACTTTCCAGGCCATAAAATACACTTTTCAAAAAGTCAAAAGGTGATCTCTTAGATAAAAACTGTGACTTTGTCTTTTAGATGGCAGTGGGCAAAAACTTTCATTTAAGGATGCAAACAAATCTGCATTGTAGTATCAGTGAGAACAAGAATCACAATAGAAATACATTTCACTAAGTAATGCACTGTTATTGTGATGGGCATAAGTCAGTTGATTCAACCAGCGTTGAAGACCCTGTGTGAGTATCCTACAGACATTTCCATCCTTCTGAGCTGGTGTTAAGTCAGTCTGTGTGTATCTCCTTGAGCCAGTGTGCACATGCATCAGCAGTAGGGTGTGCTGCTCCAGGAAGCACACTCCTCTGTGCTAATTGAATTAGCCCTCATGTATACTGGTGCCTTCTGGTTTTGCTATAACATGTGCCTGTCTTTGATGTTGAAGAAGAGTGATATAGTAGCTGAGGGAGAGAAAGGGTATCGCAGGTTCTGTAGAAGGTATTTGAAGAACGAGCGTGCTTGTCCCTCTGAGTCTAGAGCGGAGTTCACTGGCATCTCCTAAAGAGAAGGCTGAAACTACACCTTGGTGAGGCCACAGTTTCACATACAGCTGAAGTTTGTGATTTATTTAGTTAAATCAGCAAGCTGGCTCCACTGGGAAGGAGCCATAGAGAAAAAAGTAGAAGAATATGTGGACAGAGAATTAGCACAAGGGATAAGGCATTTTTTTCTTCCACTGTAATGCTTTTTGTTGGAGCAACAGGAAGGTGTCTTGTCTGGATACAGCTTGCAGAAACAGGGAAGTGAAATTAATGGGGAACTATCGGGGGGTCACAGTTTGCCAGAGTATGGTTTAAAGTGTGAGTAGCTGAATCAGGAAATTAGATTTGAGCCCCAATTTGCCATTTTTTCCCTGAGCAATCCATCAATATCACATAGGAGACACATCTAATGCACCTTTTGGACTTCTGTTCTAGTCCTTAATTCTATTCAGATATTATTTTAAGACAACAACAAATGGAATCAATATTCTTTCTTGACCAAAAAGCACCATGGGTATATTGTCATACCTATGAAACCTCTACTGAACTTAGATTTCTGTCTTGTATTTCCTTTCTTGAACTTCCTTTTATATGAATGGCATAAACATTTAATTCTGTAACTCCAGGTTACTTGCCTTCATCAGAACTCTTCTAGCATGTTTTAACAGTTCATCTGGTAAGTATGTTTTCAAGGTGAAGTAGTTTCTATTAGTTTCCTTGCTTTTTACAGTTTAACACCTCAACATTATTTTTTCCCCTGTGGTATTTTCTATATAAGAAGAATGACTTGACTGGTAGTATAAAGAAGAGGTAAATTCTGTAAGAGTTCAAAAATTCTGAAGGCTTACTTTTCAAAACAATCTACACAACTGTCTAGTTGAATCATGCATGAAACTATCAATGGATTAGTTCTTTACCAGAGCAGTAACACAGTCACATATTCAATTATTGTGTAGATAGAGAACAAATAGTATACCACAAAAGACAGGAAGAATTCTATTCATGTGTCTTAAAGTATAAAAATTATGGTTTGAAAATAATAAAATTGATTTCTAGTAGTCAGAAACACTCTCTTAAGTCAAATGAATAAACAAATAAACAAAATTTATTGTATGTAAGTCTAAAAGAGGAATCACAGAGCTCTACCAAAACCAGACTAGTGAGATGCAGGCTGCTGCACAAATGGAGGAGATTGCTTTCTTCCATGTCTGCAACAGAATAGATAGATGTCATATCTCTAACTTGGTTGTAAAGGAGACAAAAGATTTTTTTGAAGAACAAAGTTCAGGGGCAGAGATAAGCAGTCCAGGGAAATCCTAGGAACAGGTTAACTAAAGTATACTCGCCTCAGGTGTTGGAGCTGTGTTTCACAGGAAAATCTTATTGCACCTCTTTATTTGAAAGACATCAATCTTTCAATTCTGAGATCCTTAACAAGCTGTAATTCTTGAACTTTTTCTTTTGCACATGGCAAGGCATCATTAAAAGAAGTTACCTCCTTCCCCCTTTCCAAGGTCTTCATATGTATATATAAAAGAAATAATAAATAAAGAAATAATAATCTGAAACTGGTACAGTAGGTTCATGTGAGAGCAGTATGATAAAACTGTAATTGTCTGTGGGACAGCCAGTGCTGGCAGAGGGGTTGCACATTAGGGGACAGGAGGTCTGAGATGCAGCAGTGCCACCTCAGATGGTGTGATGAAAGTGTTGTGGGACCTTGCTTGTTTGTTCTTCTCTTTGGAAGCAGAACAAAGGAAGGTCTGATTGTATAAGAATAAAATGTCTCTGGAGGAGAAAAGCCAAGAAGGACTGTTCTAGTCCTTAATTCAGTTTGCTTGGATTTGCATGAGAAATTATTCATATGGATATATCAAAAGTATTGTTGAATAGTATGAAAATGAGAAAATGGAAAAAAAAAAGAAAAATGGTGTTACTTGTCTTGGACTACAGAACCCAAGTAACTTTAAAGTAGGTTCTGTCAATCTCTTGTATGAACCAATAAATAAAACTACTTGAAAGCTTAAGATACTCCACCAAGTATAAAATCTTCTGTGTCATTCATCATCTTAAAGTTTAGGAAGAAGTTACAGGATGTAAAGAGAATGCTGAGATTTTTTTATGCTTAAAATGAGAGAGCATTTATTCTGGAACATAAGTTAACAAATGGTTTTGCTGTGCTTGTTTCTAGTTTGGAAAAGTGACACAGCAGAACTGTGTTATAGAAAAAGCCCAGTAAAAATGCTAGAGCTAGTAACGTTGCAGCAGTGTTTCTGTATAACATAAAATTTATCCCGTCTTAAAAATCCAAAAGTATAAATAGGCAAGTGAAGGCTGCAGACAGAGAACTCAAATATGATATCATATGTACCCTTTTATTTCAGGCAATAACAATTCTGTTCTGATTCAAAATATGTGTTGGTTTCCACATTTTGCTGACAAACTAGAGACACATTTTTTTAATAAAATGTCCTCTTGACATGTGCTGCCCTGATGTATATTTGTCAAGTAATACAAAACTATGGAAACTGCATATCAGAGAGCTGACTGGACAAAAATTAACCCTGTAAGATCCAACCTAGTTCTGGCCAGGCTTCCTGAATTGGCTTCCCTCCAGTCCCATGGGTCCACCAGCATTATTGTTGGGAAGAGATGATAGATGGCTGGGAGGATGAGCACATGGCAGCCCTGGCAGAGCAGCTTAAATTGCCATGGAACTTCATCCTTGGAGACAGAAAGTTGGATATGCAAAAGTACCAACGTAGTTGTGTGACCTAAAAATTTTAGAGACAATTCCACAATATTACTGTAATTGATGGCTGTCTAAGATTTGGATTGTGCAGAGTGAAGCTGAACCTGTGCCGTTTAAATAAGAAAATTCTCACCTGCCTCCAAAGTCTAGTCTGCAAACATGTGTTTGATTAGTTGTCAGATTCTCACCACAAACCCTCTTAGCTATTAGTCTTTGTGTTAGAATCTCGGATCTTCAGCAGTTGTTGCTTAAGCTGCATTTTAGGAGTCCACTGAGTTTTTCATTGCATTATAGGTAAGAACAGATGATCTTTGAAATTAAAGGTCTTAATAAAACAATGAAGTTTTTTTCAGTACAATAAACAAAGAAATGGACGGAATCCAAGTCTTGTGAAAATTCTAAAGACTTATCAAAGCTTTCTGAATATTCTGTAAGTTGAAAATACCAAGAATCTTGTTGCATCTATCTGTAAGTACTCCTTTAAATCTTATAATTTCCTGTGCAGAAATACAGATCATGCTTCTTTTGAGTAGATGTGAAACATTTCTTTCAGCATGTTGAAAAGAAAAAAAGGGGAAGAGTCTATGGCAGAGAAACCAGAGGATTGCATTCATATAAGAATTTCATTTACTGGGGAGTGGGAAATTAAAATAATTTTTGATACCCCAGGAATTCGGTAGTTGAAGGATGAGCTTAAACATAAAAAGTGTTTTAAAAATTGTAGTTACAGTGGTGGTTAATGATGACTCCTTTCATGGTAGACCAGAATACCTTACAAAGGGAAAAGTGGCAGTATGTAGATAAAATTGCAAGCTTGAATAGGATCTGAACCAAAACTACATGAGCAAAACATATCTGCTGTTGTTTCAGTTTTAAAAATAACTGTGTTTCATAGCTCTGCCTGGAAACAATTTAATACAACAAATTAAGTATTTCCAGCCAGACCAGAAGCAGTATTTAATAAATACCTTGAGAGGGTGAGTCTGTTCTTTAGAGTTCATTTTGCAAACTCAGTGAATTTGGATGTTTATATCTGAAATTACAGATAGTAATTCAACCCGCTTTTCTAAAGCTGATATCACATTTATCTTCTTTCCTCTGGGTCAGTGTAGAAATATGATTCAGAAATCTGTTCTCTAACAGAGGTAGAAACTGTTACAAAGTTCATGATACTGTGTTTTTCAAAGCAACAGAAAAAACCCAACTGTGGTTCTTTCAAATTTTATGTCTAGAGAGCTTTTGGATAATGTTGCTCTTGAAAAACATGCTTATTCTGCTAGTGTTTTATTTTAGAACCTATCACATGTAGAAAATGTTTTGAAGAGGATCATGCTAGTCAAAGACAAGAGCATGCAGAGTTAGGAAGGACAGGTTTCAGAAGTTACAGTGGTCTGTAATCCAAAGGCTAAATTTAAAGTCAGGAGCAGCTTTGATTCTGGAACTTGAGGATGATGTGTTTATGCAGGAAAGGACTGCAAAAACAAAGATGTTGATATATAGCATATTTTCAGAATTACAAAACCTGGAAAACGTTATCTCACATTTACTGAACACTTACTCTGTCCAAAGAGGCAATTACTAGAAAGTCTTAGTTCAGTGTGAAACTGAAGAGTAACCCAGATGTAGTTTTCATCATGCAGACAAGGCCTTAATGATCAGTGAAATACTTGTAATGTCATCTTTACTTATACTAAATCAGATTGTCATGTGATTTATCATTTCTAGAAACAGAAAAATCAAACCTCAATATTGTGGCATTAGGCTCTATAGAAAGTTTTCAAGCGCCTTTTACCTCCATTATATTTTCTAGGAAGATCAAGGTCTTCTGTAACCACAGTATGATTGGGGGGAAAGTATCCAAAAGGACTTTGAGAGGTTGGATTATTTGTTCTTCAAGACAGAATCAGCTTTAGCTGGCATAATCTATTCTTCAGAGGTGACGAGAGCAGAGATTCAGTGACTTCCACAGGCTCAGTGGTTACTTACACTTGTTTGCAATCTAAGTGCATTACTTCCTCTTACAATTTATTCCTCTACCTCTTGTAATTGTACTTGATTTTATTTTTGTGGTTTCTGAAATACTTCCTCAAACTTTTACAGAAATACTTCCCAAAAAATTATCTTGTCTCCTTGTAGATAACTCTCAACACCCTGTTCACCACTACTGTTTTCTCAGCCTCTCCCCTTACATCGTATTTTCTGAATCTCATGGTTGTGCTCATTCTTGTCTGCTGGACCTCCTCCAAAGCATCTCTCTTGAAGTGTGCTAACCAAAGCGGTATATTCTAGCTCATGCTGTACCAGGACCAGCTGAAGGAAGATGATTGTTTCCTGTATTTACTGGATGATGTTTTATTTCTCAAATTGAAGTTTAGCTGTTTTGTGGCAGGGTGGCCTTGCTCAAGTTCTGATCCATTCCAGATCTTGCACAAAGAATTGTTGCCAAGTTCCTGTTTGGTACCAGTGAAATTATTTAAGCAGGAAACTTTCTGCCTGTCTTCACTCTGTTGTCAGTCTTTATTCCCACCCTCTCCATACCATTTTTTGCTGGTGTTTGATTCTTTTCACTAAGACCAGAATGTTGTCAGCACCTAACAGCTTGGTGCTATAAGGTGCTGACAACACAGACTTGGTATTGCCTGTGGAGTTCAGTAAGGCAGATATCCATAGCACTGAAACTTGTGAAGCTCCATTGGTTCAGTTAACCACTGAGACTTAACTCTAATGGCTTTTTAAGGAGCTGTCATTTGCTTCTATATAAAATTTCATGTTTCACCTATGAGAATGTCATAGGGAAGAGCTCCCTCTTGACTAGCACCTTCAGGCTGCCATTCCATAGAGGATAGTAGATGTCATAACAGGATATCCCGAGGAGCTAAACTTCAGCAGCAGGAACACTTGTAATATGTGTTTAAGTGTTTGCTTCTGTGGTTTCTTCTTAAATAACTTGCCTTTCTGTAACTTTCATTTCTATTGCTCTGGTAAGGTCCATTTTCATACTGTACCAGATTCATCAATTGGAAAGGCAGAGAGTTCATACCTGCCTGTTTTCAGAAACTGATTTTCGTTTCTGAGTTCAGATAAAGCCCATAGAAAACTTTGCAAATGACAGTTGTCTCTCTCTCACTCTTAATATCATGCCTGCATCAATTTCATGGATTAAAACTGTACCCTTTAATCTCACACTGGATAATGTATTCCTACTTCTTTTACTCTTCAAAGTCTCACGTTGAGTGACTAATTACATGCTGCAAGACCAAGGCAATTGACTAATTGCCTAATCTAGCTTTGGAAACATAGGATACAAATTCATTTTTTAAGCATTAATATCTTCATGAAATAGGTTATGAATTTAAAATTGTATAACTGATGTAAGAATAAATAGGTGTAGTTCTCATTGTCTCTACAGGTTTCTCCTCATTTCCTCGTGATCATCCCATCCTCTTCCTTCGTCTTGTTTTTCTGTTCTTTGATTTAATATTTTTCTCTATAGCGTGTTTCTTCTGATATTAGGGTGTTTTGTTGTTTGACTGTTTTCTTTCTGACTAATTCT
Organism: Phylloscopus whistleri; assembly: GCA_017589585.1. Lineage (NCBI taxonomy): Eukaryota > Metazoa > Chordata > Aves > Passeriformes > Phylloscopidae > Phylloscopus > Phylloscopus whistleri. The sequence continues at coordinate 9,295,836 of JADMLD010000758.1, read as the reverse complement.
TTGCCCATTAAATAGCACTTTAGATCTTAGGAATTCACAGACACGCTATGGTTGCCTACTAATGATAGAAAGTACTTCAGTGATCCACAGTGGCTGTTCCTAGCTGTCTGGAAAAAAAGAGTTCCTGGGCAGCAGGTGGGAAAAACTACTCCAAAGAGATGGTTTTCTGTGACTGAGCAGTTAACATGCTCCTTTGTAACCCATGTTGCTTGAGAAGCTGCTGGTATCAGCACCTGTACTTATATTAGCATGAAATAGAAGACTAAAGCTAGGAAAGAGTGGTATGGGAACAGGCTGGTGTGGATGGACATGTCTGAGCAGAGTGTCTGCACTGTGATCCAGTTTATGAGGAAAAGAAAAAAAAAGTCTGTGGGGGGTAGAAATGAGGTTAGGGTTGTAAGAATGTGTGACAGCAAGTTTAGGGGAGTTTAATGTGCTCATGGATGTAGAGTGGCAGAGAATTAAAAACTTCAGCTGCTGCACCACCACCAGGGCTGCAGTGCTGTCTTTGGGAAAGTCCTGCCTTACACTATGGTTCCTTTTTTCTTCTTTAGGACATAGAGTGTAACAATGGCCGTGTCTTTCACCCTGCTTGTATAGCAAGCTTTACTTAGGAAAAGGAAGGGCAGTGAAATTGGGTCTGTTATGATGGCGAGGCCATATTTCAAATACCATGCTGAGTTTGAAACACTCAAAGTGAATAGAAGTGTGAAGGAAGATTTTATCATCTACAGGTTCTGACCCTTCAGGAGCCTTAATAGTGTAGAAAAAACAATGGACTCTGCTTGTTTAGGAAAAAACCCATGCTTTGTTTTTCTGCATGTCAAAACCATAGTTGTGAAATAGTAAAAATCATTACATCCTTTACATGTGTAATGTATAAAAACTGTTTGTGGTTTTTTTTCCCCCTCTTTGCTGTTTTTTCCTAGTGTGGGGATTGGTTTCCCCTCATGCTTTTAATTCTTTCTTCTCCCCCATTTCCTTTCTTTTGTCTTTACCCCCTTTTCGTTTCTTTTCCTTCTTTCCTTTCTTTTCCCCCTTTCTTTTTTTCCTCACTGTTTCCTTCCTTCCTTCCTTCCTTCCTTCCTTCCTTTCTTTCTTTCTTTCTTTCTTTCTGTCTTTCTTTCTTTCTTTCTTTCTTTCATTCTTTCATTCTTTCTTTCTCTTTCTTTCTTTCTTTCTTTCTTTCTTTCTTTCTTTCTTTCTTTCTTTCTTTCTTTCTTTCTTTCTTTTTTTCTTTTCTTTTCTTTTCTTTTCTTTTCTTTTCTTTTCTTTTCTTTTCTTTTCTTTTCTTTTCTTTTCTTTTCTTTTCTTTTCTTTTCTTTTCTTTTCTTTTCTTTTCTTTTCTTTTCTTTTCTTTTCTTTTCTTTTCTTTTCTTTTCTTTTCTTTTCTTTTCTTTTCTTTTCTTTTCTTCTCCCTTTGAACTGATAAAACCACTCTCTTTGGTAATTCTGAGTCAGTTGGGGCAGTCCTAGGCTTTTCTGTGCAGAGACTGCCAAGTTTTTACAAAATATGTGGTGGTTTAGGGATTTAGATATATGTCCAAAAGGGACAAGATTTCAGACCTGCAAATGTCTTTAATTTAAAACCATAATTTGGAAAGGATCTTTCCTGAGTCTCAAGAGAAAAAAGCCAGTACTTTCATTTATACAATTAGTCATCATTCTCTTCACTATTATGGTTGTCCTCCCTCCTGAAAAGGCTACAGTTTGTTTTGCTGCCTTAACAAAAATGAGTTCAGTTGATTTACTGTTCTGTTTCATGATGAAGTGTCTTATCTAGGTCATAGTTTAGCTGTTAACAAGATATTTATGAAGTGGTAAGAATTTTCTGCTCTACAGTGAATTTAGTCTCTAGAGTGGGGCAAAATGCTATTTAACTAGCAAATTAAGCAGTTCAACTTCAAATTATGTCAAAGTTGACTGCAACAATTTTAATCTTTTTGTAACCCCCTAAATATGTAGAGTGTCTGGAACTGCTCAAAATTTCAGTAATTTGACCTCTGCTATAGAATAGGCATTTCATATAAATTAATATTGTAAGTAGCTATCCAAGGAAGGGATTTTTTTTATTTAGAAACCAAGTTAATACTTTTATAGTATGTGCAGACTGTAAAACACAGCTGAAGACTAAGAACATATTCCTGAGCTTACTTTTTTGGTACTCAAGACTTGTTTTACTGGCTTATCAAATACTGTGCTAAATCCTTGTAAGTATTTGAAACTGGTATTTGTGATATTTGCTTGGGATTGTTTTGTCTGCCATGTAACAGTGTTATCAGCAGGTATTTCCGTAATGTCTTTATAGTTGTTGGTGTTTAACATGATTACAGCCATGGTGGTAAAGGCACAGGCAGTAGAAGTATTTGTGTTCTATGTGTTTCCCAGACATGTGGTGTAAATACAGTCTTTTTAAAAGGAATTCTGCATGAACCACTGCTTCACCATAAAGAGTTTTGAAAACAACATTGTTTGGTATTTCACTGGTCTGTTGAAGCAGCTATGGTTTGTTTCTGTGTCTCTCATGTTTACTAAAAAAATTGTATGTGAGCCCTTCTCTCCTCAGTTGTTATCAGCAGACCTTATGTCAGGCATGATTTGTGATGTATTGAATTTTCCAATAAATATAGACTATCATTTACATTATAAGTGAATAATTAGTGACTTACATCACTAATTCATTGGCCATGTTTCATTAGCTCTAGAGTGCCACCCCAGCTCTGTGGAAATAGTTCTGATTGGATTCCCAGAAACTTAATTTTCCTTGTGTTCAATTTACATGAACAGCCATTTCCGTGGAGTCCCTATTTCTGGCTTCATCTAGACAGGCAGACCTTTGTAGAGTGTAGCGTAGAATAGAATAGTTGCTTTAGTCTCCTTTCTTATGTTTTCATTTGTATAATTATACATCATGAAAAGAAGTCTTCATGAGGATTTGATTTCCTGACTAATGTGTGTTTTTGCATTAAGGTGGTTGTAGTTCACTGTAAGGTTTTGTTGAACTGGACAACAATGAGTGAACCTGAACCATTTAAAGACAAACTTGACTATGTCTCCATGAGACTGCTTGGTTAAGGAAAAATGTGAACCATGACTTGTTCATACCTAAGATCCCACAAAACTGTTTGTGCAGAAATCCATAGACTGTTCTACCGTTTCTCCCCCAAACAGCTGTCTGCTGGGATGAACTTTAAAACATGAGCATATTTCCCATTTTATTTCACTTCTAAAACAGTTGTCATCCATCAGGATGAAGACATTCATTTGTCTCTCATGTAGTGGCATTATAAATTGTATGAGGAGCAGTGCTGTTCCGGAAGCAGTCTCTATATTTTGTATAAGATAGACAATTAAACTTTATTAATTAAGTTAGCATTTATACCTCTTTGAGAAAGGTAATAATGAGTTTTTAACTCTGTAAGAAACCATATTCTCTTGTGAACATAAAGTGTTAAATTTTTTTTTACCTGAATAAAAGATTGTGAAAAATAGAAGGTCAGATCTAAATGATCAAAGTATAGCTTTATAAATTTTGAACTGAAAAACATTCACTTACCAGATATGCATTTTTGTGTTACTTCTGCATCCATTAGTGTTCAGCATCTAAAATGGAACAGGGAGTCTCATTTCACTGACACAGTCATGGCTGTTGGTGGTATCTTGTTTTGTAGAACCAGTAACCCATTCTGAAACTCCTGTTGCCAAGGCAAACAAAATAACAAAGGCTGCTTAATTCTAAAATTTTACACAAAAGTGAGATAATATTGTTTATGAGGAACATGAGGCAGAAGGAAGGTGTGTGAAGTGTGCTGAGAGCAGAGAAGTTTCAGTGTAAGGAAGAGTTTCTGTACAGTGGTACCACACTGATTGTGATTGTGCATTTACTTAATATGATGTTTAATGGAGACCTTGGCATGAGTCTGTGAAGAGAAAATGAAAGATCAAAAAACTAAAATAAAAGCTATTTGTCAGAGGATTCCTTTTGTTGACTGGGATTCAAGTAGTCAAGTAACTAGCTTGCTTGTGTTTTTACCCAATGAAATATAAAATTTAAGCTCTTATTGGATTTACATACCCTGGTATACATGTACCCTACTGCATTTAAGTAACTTTGACTAATTTCTGTGGTTCATTCCTAATGGTTACTTGTTAAAAGGAGGGAACAGATAACACAGCATAAATGTGTTAACAGCATTTTATGAACATGCAGTGTTCATAAACAAGCAGTGAACAAGCAGTATAAAAGTCTATTTTTGAAACAGAAAGTATACAAGAAAACTAGGCATTTCATAACTGGACAGAAACCAACAGCTGTTCTAAAGTGACTGAATCTCACATTATCTCTATAATGGGTTCATTAGAAGATAGGAAAATGTGCATGAACAGTTGAATAATTGACTTATGGAATAATTTCGACTTATATTTTTAGTATATTTTTAGAGGAAATTAATTTTCCTAATTTATATCAGTGAATAGAAAAATCCTGTGAATAGTTCCTTAAAATAATTTGGGGAATGGGAAAACAAAGCAAATTTGGCAAGGCATTTTTATATTAATGGCAATTCCAGCTTCCTTCTTCACAAAGATAAAGTTAAAATACTTTATCTACTAGATTTCCATTAGTAATTATTCTGTACACCGTCATTCACTCAAGTAGCAAGCTTTTAAAATCTTTTTGTGAAGGACAGGCTTTGAGGCTTTGGAAGACACCAACATTTTTGTAGACATAGTAGAGGAGATTGAATCTGAAGGAAGAAATAGAGTAGTGGAGAGTTTTTTTGGGACCAGAAGGTATCACCCAGACACAGCTGCTGTAGAAAGAGCTTGCTTACAATATGTGTAGGGCTGTTTGGTTTTTTTCATTGTGGGATTTTTGTTGTTGGTGGTGGTGTGTGTGGTTTTTTGGTGATTTTTGGTTTTGGGGGTTTTTTTGCTTAGGGTTTTTTTCCCATTTTATTTTACAAGAGAAACTGCACATCTTTAGTGGAAGTGGTGGAACAGTTCATTTCCTCAAAGTGAATTTTAAGATACTGCTGACCACAGGAGTACCAAACATTGCCAGGGCATTTTGTCTGCAGTTACTTTTTTTCCCCCTCATCCTTTATTCTTTTTAATATGGTTGTAGGATGCAAAGGCTGATGCTGGCTACAAGGTATACTACAAAAAATGTTATGCTCAGCTTCAGGTGTTATAAAATGGCACAATTTTGTTGCAGTCAGTGAAGCTACAGTGAGGGTGTTATTAAAGAATTTAGACTGTCTTAGGCTTGACTGATAATGTTTCAATGTCTTGAAGATGTTTTAGATTAGCAAGCATAGATTACAAGCAAACTGGCCTTCCCTTGAAACATTATGGTTGTAAATAACAACATTCCTTTTGTGTCTTATCAAAATACAGGAAATTATTTAGTCTTGCACTTTTGCATGTCTTTACAATTGCTTCCTGTTGGATTTCAAGATATCTGTTGGTTTTGTTTTCTTTTGTTTTTCCCTTTTTATTAACTTCTAGTTAAATGATGGCTGAATCATATTGTTTGGATTGCTTGATTATAGTTTATAGCCATTCGTTATTTGCTTTTTTTTTTCCCAAATGTAAACCAGGGATATTTTAGACTACTAATAGGCTAGGGATTCTTTCTGAAGGCAAACTGACTAAAATGAATGGAAGTTTAAAATTTTGCTTTGTGCGTGTAATTTGTATTATCCAATAGATATGTTAATGGATGTGTACATTTTTATATATGTAGAAGAGTATATAAATGAAGTGTAGTCTTCTCTAAAGTTTGAAAATTTTCATTTGCCTAAATGTCTTTTTTCCTGGCTTAGTTTGGTAGTGTATTGTCCTGTACCTATTGATACAACTTGATTTTGCTTTTTATCTCACTGGAACAAGTGTCACTGGACATTTTGCTCGTAAATCTCCTATAATTTACAGCAGTTTGCTTATCTTCAGGTTGATCTTTGTGTTTTTCCAGAGGGAAGGCATTCTGAGAGTTCTGGAGCAGTCAAACACACGGCCCAGCCAATGGGGTTTTTTCTTGACAGACTGGATTTACAGTGTGGACTTCCTGAAGAGGCTGATGTTCAGTTATGATATGGATAATAGAGCAAAGAATAACAGAAAAAGAAAAGAAGTGCACATTAGTTAGGCTAGACACTGAATAGGAAAATTAAGTGGAAATTCGCACCATTTGGGGAAGGTTAGGGTTCGAAGGGACCTCAGTTCCTCATGGGATCCAGACCTCAAAGCAGGGCTAACATTTCTGTGGCTATTTAAGTTAACTCACCAAAGAAAAAGCAGACATCAGTAAGGCATTTTTTGTTTCTCTTGACAGTCCTGCTTTACAGTGTCTTTCACATTTCCTTTTTTTTCTGACTCTGCAAGAATCATGTGTTGAATTAAAAGAAGTATGAGTCAAATTTCAACCTGTTATTCTTGATTGCACGATGACTGATTCGACAGCCTGAGGTTGCCATCAGCATTTAATTTTTCTCTCTATGCATAATAGGAATGATACTCTGAGTCAATGGGGAGTGGAGATCTTCATTGTTTACTGCTTTGAAGATGAGGTTATATAGCTGTAATTACTCATAATACTTGATCTAAACCCTTTCCCTTTAGCAGGCAGTGCATAATTTTGTGATTTCTTTTATTTGCGTTGTATACTTTAACTACGTTTGAAAAGGAGTTGTTAAGAGTGTTATCTGGCCTCAAGAACTCCTTTTCTGTTTAAACAACTGCTCTTTTTGATTGCCTTTGACCAGTAGAGTTTGAGTTGCCATTATTTCTAATACAATTTGGGTAAATGGCCTCCTAGCTCTTCTGTTTCTCTGCCAAATTTGAAAATGTTTTCAGGTTTATTACTCCTCAGTCTTTCAGAAGAGTTTTCTTCTCCCCTTTTTCTGTGATCAGCAGACAGTGTGTAAAGTTGTGCAGAATCATAACTTCTTTGCATTTCATTAAATGTGTGCTGTTGTAATTGTTGCATTTTGCAAATTTGGGAAGCATTTACATTGTATGCAGTGGCCAGATTTGGCCAAAATTTTCTAACTTGGATGTTTGAAATTGCTTGTAAAATTTAAGTAACTCCAGAAATACAGAGTGTCTTCAGCTTTCTTCAGAAAAAAACCACATGCTTTTCAAATTCTAAAGTGTTTTTTTATGGCTTTTACTTGTATCATGACATACCATGTACAAGAAGAGTCTTTTTGCTAGAGGATTGTATTCTGCACAGAAGTCAGCATTCATATTCCCCCATCAGAAAGATGGCTCAGTTCCAATATGCTGTTCTAACTGTGACAAGCACATAAATTAAACACAAAATATTATTTTTTTTCTTGTGTATTTACAGTTCATTGTTTTGATACTGATTTTTCAACTGTCTTTTGCAGCAAGGCCCTGGATTTTAGCCTTGAGTATTCAGGCTCACTTGGAAACCTGTCTTGCTGATTCTTGGCCAGTTAATAGTTCCAAGTGGATGCAATTTAATAACCCTTGTGCTGTTTTGATTTGCCTCCCACACCATCTGGTCTATGTCTTTCCCCTGGTCTTTTTTTTTCCTGTCTTAAAGGATAGTATTTTTTCAATAATTCAGACTTTCAGGCATGTCATCTGAAAGTGTAGCTTGCTCTGAAACTTCCCTGTGCAATGTGTATTCCCAGAAAGAAGGCTTTCTGTATATACAGGAAAAAGAACACGAACAGGAACCTGTGGACAGGTTGGAATGACAAGAATGTAGTGCACAGTAAAGATGTCTGTTTCTTCACACTGAAATATTGTTTAAACACATTTCAAGAGTTAAATCATTTCATGGCTCCAAGGTCTCCTGGATGGCTCTCTGTATTTCTCTCTAGTGGCCCCCACTTTTAATTATTGGCAAGTGGCAAGAGATGTCTTTGAAATACAAAATTACTGAGCTTTTGCTGAGATGAAAGTTAAATGTTGTGATGAAGCTTGTAGTCTACTAACTGAACTTATTCATACTTGATTTTGTAAGATAACTTAGAGTAGTGCTAATTAAGCTTAGCTCTATCATAATGTTTTGAAAATACTGGGTGAAAAGTTTGTTGATGTTGTGTAAAGGTGTAAATTCTTGACAACATTTTTTCGAATTTTGGGTGATCATTTGCCTGGATAGTCTGGGTGTGCATCCTTTAGTCTATATGTTTTAAAAAAGTTCCTTCAGCCAGTGTTCAGTTTATTTGTGATTTTTGTGTGGGTTTTGTTATTCTGATGTCTGTGTTGTGTAGACTGGAAAGACTGAAGAGGTGGGTTTTGTTCTGCCCCTTGTTATGAGTGTTGGCTGGGAACAGCTGCTGGAGATGCAGTGGCACCAGTTGTCTGCACTGCAAAGAGAAAAGAGTGCATCTGAAGGTGTCCATTTCAGATTGGGTTGGGGTTGTGTTGCAGTCTTCACAGCAGTTCCTCAACACCTTCAGTTCAAATTGCACCCTTCTTCAAACAGGTGGCAGGGTGTCTGGCACTGGGGTGCCCACAGCCCTGTGCCTGGCTGTGTCGGCTTGGTCTGTGCCTGCACCAGCGCCCGATTCTCCTGGCAGAGAAAGTGAGCTAGGTGGGTCCAGGTGGCCTGTGAGGCACTGACTCCTGCTACCTCAAGGATTTCACTAACCTGTTGCCCCTTTTGGCACCTCTTTACCTTATTGTCAGGTCCATATTTCAGTACTGTGACACAAACTCATACCTTACACTTTCCAGCCGTGCTCCCCTCCTCTCAGAGGAGGAGCTGGCTGTTCTTCAGTAAGATGCCCACCAACCCCTTGTCGTAAATATTCATGAGCTAAATTTTCAAGCATTGCTTAATATTTTCTTCTTTCTTAATCCTTTGTGCTGTGCGTATTTCAGAGTCCTATACGAAGATGTATTTCCTTCTTCCAGAGGATGGATAGGTTATCTTGGGGCAAAAAGCCGGTGTATGTACAATCTCCATTTTGCTTAGCAGAATTGGTCTGATGACATTTTGATGCAGTCTCTTCTGCTTTCCCCCACCTTCTTCTTCTCCAGCAGCCTGGTTTTCCTCATCAAAAGTCAGCTTTTAGGTTTGCCAAACTAGTGTGTCTGTCTCTTCGATCAGCTTGTGCAAGATAATGACTTGGCTGCTACTTCTGTTTCAGTGAAGTTAGTTTATCTCAAAACCATATCTATAGATGCCAAAAACTGCACCTGAGCACATGCCATTTCTGTAATTTATTGAGACTTACTACAAATTATTTTGCCATTAGAATAACTTAAATATTTTATTTAACCTTTTGTGTAGTTCACATGTTTTTGGCATGTTACTGTTATTAAAAAGAATTAATGATTGCATATATGTCTGTCTTATACTTTTGTCAATTCTGTTCTATGTGCAATCTCTAGTAGGTACCATGCTTATATCCAAAAGAAAAAAAACCCCAAACCCTACATAAGTAAAGGAATTTCTGAAAGTCTGTGCTATGTATTATTTCTGACCACTTTCTGGTGTACTGAGTGTGATAATTTCAGCTTGCCTGGGAAAAGAACCCTAGTAAATATTCCCAAAAAGAAGTTTTCTAGTTGATTTGTTTTGATAGATTTCAGGAATTAGTCAATCTTCAGGAAAAGGAGTGTTTGGTTTTCATTTTAGAGAGAGAGTGAGTTGGGATCTTGCTCTTTTTTTTTTTTTTTCTGGTGATTTTTACACTACTGGTTATCAGAACAATGGTTTGATTGACATTTAGTCCATATATGTGACCTTTGGAAACAATTTAAGAGATTCTTTTTCCCTGGTTCTATCAGTGTTTCATTTCTCTCAGCTGTGTAGTAAATGTTTAACTTGAAGTGTGTGGGAACAGTGTGTCTGTGTAAAATAGCATTTCAGGAGAATCTCTGTTCCAGAAAGCTTTATAGTCTCACCTTAATTTTGACATCCCATTTTCCATAAGTAGAAACAGACCATAGCCTAGGTAAGGTTATCTGAATTTTCAGCAGTGAAAATGAATTTGTTGACTTTTCCTTTTGCTTTGTTGCCTTCAACGGTTATTTATTGTACATAGCAGCAAACACATTTCAGGGCACCTGTGTTCCTTCTGGTCTTCTGATGTGCCTCTCAGAGTGCTTTGATTCAATGTCAGGATCAGATGAGATATGCGCCGGTCCTATGTATTTGTTTCCTTTTGGGAAGGTTCTCAGACAGGGAAAAATGAAGATGTACATCAAATTCTGTGCTCAGCTGACTCAAGGTGCTCACAGCCACAGTGTGTTTTGCAGAGCATTCATTCTCCATGATGCAGAGAGATCACACCTCCCTCCTGTGAATTGGGGCTGGGGCATTTAAATTGCCACAGTGGGCCACATAAACATTTCAGGACCCAGCTAAAATAAAGACATACTGGATATCCATGTGTGACTGTGGCACTGTTTCTCATAATATGTGTGGACAAAGTCTTGTAGCAGTGGCCTGTCATCAGAGCTGAGAAGGAAAGGGATGCAAGTGAGCAAAGGAGCCCTTGACACTGGATGCTGGTTTTAAAATCAGCTGTTTTTCTTGTTCCACAAACTTCATTAAAAAAGGTGTGATTGACCGTGCATTAATGCTCAATTTTCCACCATCTTCCCCCACCCTTATTATTATGAAGGGATCAACACCCAGGAGATGCTTTACAACAGAGTTACTGTCAGGTTTTTATCACCATGATAATCAGGTTTCTTTTCTCTGATGAACTAACTGCAACTTGTAGTTTCAGTGCAGTGTATTACAGAGCAAGTAGATCAAGTTGTCCATCACCGTAGTAGTGAGATAATTTGAAAAGAAGATTCATTTTGTGAATTCTGGAGAGCTTGGTTTGCTGGGGTGTGCAGTACTCCTGTAGAGTGTGTTACAGAAAACAAAATACGTTGCTGTGGTGTTTTTGTGGTGAAGGGCTGATTCTACTCCCCAGAGACTGTCAGGCTCTCCTGTTAGTAGTGCAGGAGATGTAAGAGTGCCCTTCCCTCTTGTTTGACAGGCTGGGAGTTTTGCCAGCTAGTGACCTAGTGTATCCAGTTTCTAATTTGGGTGAAATGTTATTGAGAAGGTGGTGGCCTGACAACTCTGGCATTTCCGGGGGTTCTCAGATTACTGTGACACCATGTAATTGGTTTTTCAGGCTGTCTTGCTTGAGTTGAACCATTTTTACTGCTTATTCTGCTAGGAGTTTTACCTGTGACCTGCAGACTGAACTACTTTTTTTTCTTAATTGTTACTTACCAGGTATTAGTTCTTGGGAACTCAAGAGTCTTTATGTGTAGATGCCTAGTACCTTACATTTTAAAGAAGGCCTTAGAGGAAGACATTTAGCACTGCTTACCTTCTGGGAGCTCAGAGTTTTCTTTCAATGTTTTTTGGTTTGAGCCGTACATACAGTGAGTTTCTGAAGCATGAGATTCTTCTGTCACCTCTTGGAACATTGTTGATGAGTTATATAGGGTCATGAGGGATTGAAATAGATTAATGTTTCTCTAAGATTAGGTCTAAATGAATCCAATTTTGTTTTGTTTTTACTGAGGATCACTTGAAAATGGGAAAAGAATGTAGGTGGCCATGTGATCTTAAAGCAAGGATGTTTCATGATATTCCTCTGGGATCTTCTCTGGATCTACCTAAGCCTACCTACCTACCTAAGATGATGAGCATCACCCTCCCTTCAAAACAGGCCACAAAATAAGGAAAAAAGCTTGTCAAACATCTGGAAACAAAGTTTTGTTTTCAAGAGAGGTGTTTGGAATTGGTGGTGATTCATGCTGACTGCCAGTTTGAGGCCAGACTCTCTTCCTGGGATTTAAACATCTTACAGGGAAGATGATCTTGGGTTCATAACCCTGCTAATTGCATTCCTGACTGTATGACAGAAAATATTTAACAGAACACAAACATTTTTTAGGTTAATGTTGGTAGCTTTTCTCATTTTTTTAATCCATGATCATTACCTATTTTATTGCAAACTCTATAGTTTTTTTTATATTTCACATTCTTACGTATTAAAAGTTTTCTTGTTCTTCTTTGAAGGTGTTTAAAACAGAATTCTTAGCAAGTTTCGTTTAGTTCAGAGCAAATGTAATGGACCTTTTATTCTTGCCTTTATTGACCTTTGCTTTCATATAAACCCCGTAGCAAAAGTTGGCATAAATTGGCTCAAGAAAGTTATAAGTCTAAGTTGCTAGGCTGGTCCTACTGATTAGGGTCAAACATCAGGCTTGAATTCTGATAATTTATCTGAACAAGAGCCATAAGGTTTATCTTTAACCTGAGTGAAAAAATGTTATCTTTGACAACAAAGCAAACAAAGCATTAAAGATTTTCCTAAACAAAAAGCATTGAAGTGTGCCTTGATCTGTTTATGTAATCAAATGAAAATGAATTAATCTCCATTTCTTATGTTCCTAAGTATTTACAGTTGCTTAACAGTACTAGAAGTAGGATTGTTTTTATTGACTTGTCAAGGCAAAGAGCAGCTTTCTTGGTTTTTTTGTTTTCTTAAGGACAACCTGTGATACGGAAAGGCTGTGATCAAAAGAGATTTCCATTTGGCACCAGACTGAAGTCTGGCTTGCCAAATATCAAAGGTACTTTGTCTTGGAAAGTGGTGCAAGTAATGCTGCACATATAAGGAATGGTGAGCTATGACTTCTTTACTTGGATACAAAAACTGCATGAGGCAATGAATGTGTCCCAACCTGACCAGACTGTATGACATGACTCAAGGTTGCTCTGTTTGTTCAGCTAGCTGCTCTGTCTAGTGTGCAGATGAGGCACCACCTATACAGGACATGTGTGGCTTGCCATCCAGGAGGAAGAAGGCTTTTGGAAAGGACACGTGCAACTCAAAACCAGGAACTCCTTGTTTCCATCCCTGGGGGTTTGCCCTCCCCTGTCAACAGTGTGTAGAGTCAGTTTTATCTGTCTGTTGTATTATTCATAAGATGTGCATGCTCCTTCCTGTGGCTGATACATTTCATCTTTTGTTGCAGAGGCAGCATACAGCCCTAAGCGTATTAGCCACATGCTTTAAGGACTTCAGGCTCTAGAGCCTTAGAAAAAGGATTTAGTTGTCTCTAATGATTCACATATATTTTGTTGGAAAAACACAACTCAAAATGCAGCTGTATAAGAGACATTCAATTTATTGATTTGCACAAATTCTTAGGGAATTATTAGATTTCTTCCCCTAGCCCTGCCTCACAGGAGGAAGGTGTTGTATATGCGTTAGCATGAGTGTACTCTAAACCTACTTTTTTTTTAAGCACAAAACTGCTTTATGAGCATTGCTTCTGAGCTGGATAAAGAATTTATTAATATTCCAAATCCATATTTTTAAAATTATTGTTATGCAGAAATAGAATTATGGATGCATTGTTTCTGAAAATCAGAGCTCCCGTGTAAACCTGATGCCTGATATAACCATCAAAACATTCTGGTGTAGAGCAAAAAAAGGGTAGTAACACAATGCGTATTCATGACAGTAAACATCTACTGGATTTTCAGCATATGACCTGCTGAAGGTATGGATTGTTTATGTGCTCCAGACTACAGCACTTTTGTGGAATAATGTCAAGGATTATGTAAAGGCAGGATCATATAGTCTGCTCCCATACAAGTTCATAAAGAACTGGTAAGTTTAATTCTTGATTCCATTGTGTTTGGTTTGTTGTTTCTTGGTGCTTTAGGTTTGGGTGTTGCTTTGGTTCCTTCCTTCCTTCCTTCCTTCCTTCCTTCCTTCCTTCCTTCCTTCCTTCCTTCCTTCCTTCCTTCCTTCCTTCCTTCCTTCCTTCCTTCCTTCCTTCCTCCTCCTCCCTCCCTCCCTCCTCCCTTCCTCCTCCCTCCCTCCCTTCCTTCCTTCCTTCCTTCCTTCCTTCCTTCCTTCCTTCCTTCCTTCCTTCCTTCCTTCCTTCCTTCCTTCCTTCCTTCCTTCCTTCCTTCCTTCCTTCCTTCCTTCCTTCCTTCCTTCCTTCCTTCCTTCCTTCCTTCCTTCCTTCCTTCCTTCCTTCCTTCCTTCCTTCCTTCCTCCCTCCCTCCCTTCCTCCCTTCCTCCCTTCCTCCCTTCCTCCCTTCCTCCCTTCCTCCCTTCCTCCCTTCCTCTCTTCCTCCCTCCCTCCCTCCCTTCCCCTTCCCCTTCCCTTTCCCTTTTCCCTTTTCCCTTTTCCCTTTTCCCTTTTCCCTTTTCCCTTTTCCCTTTTCCCTTTTCCCTTTTCCCTTTTCCCTTTTCCCTTTTCCCTTTTCCCTTTTCTTTCTTTTCTTTTCCTTTCTTTCTTGTTTATTTTTTTTCCAGCCACCAAGGCAATTGTTTAGGGCTGTTCTGACTTTTACCAGGTATTTTCAAAATCTCTTCCATAGATTCTTTCTCTGAGTCTTGTAGCTATTGTGATGTATTTTTATCTTTATGTTTTGGTCTAATCCGAGTATGAAACAGCACAATATCATTAAATTAGAACAAGTGGATGCTGTCTCACCTGCAGTGGAACAGCTTTGCAGAAAGAGAGGGGGAGATGGCAGAAGAGGACATTTCTGTTCCTTCTGAAAAGTCTGTGTACAAAACAGATGTATGGTCAGTACTCTCCTCCAGAACGGTAAGTTCTAACATGAAGTTATAGTTTCATGTTCAGGGTTTCAGATTGAAGGAGGAAAAACAGAGCCCAAAATTTTCACATAATTTAATATGTTGCTATGACTACTGGCACTTCATTTAAAGTCAGAAGAAGAGTGACTCAATTTAATGGATTTTGGTTCAAACCCATTGGTGTAGGAAAGTTATGTATAGGTTTAATTATTCCTATTCTCTGAAATGGGATTTCTTTCCTTTCTGTTTTTTCCTTTTTTTTTTTTTTTTTTTTTTTTTTTTTCTTCTCCTTCAGTGGCAAAAGACTTGCTCTCTGAAAGGATGTGCTTCTGCACAGTGAGTCACCATCTCTGGAGGTATTTAAAAGACATGTAGATGTGCCACTAAGGGATATAGTTCAGTGGTGGACTTTGAAGAGCTGGGTTAACAACTGGACTCAATGACCTTGAAGGTCTCTTCCTACTTTAGTGATTCAGTGATTCCATGATGCATTTTTATTACTAGAAAAATACATGTGAATCTTGTGATTTGCCAGTGTTGTGGTACTGGAAAATTACCTGTTTTCTACTGGTGGTGTTGAGCTGAGATCTCAAAAGGTGATACTTCTACCAGAAGTAATATTTAGACTTATATTTTATCTATGTATTTTGTAATACTTTTTGTTAAATACTGCAAAAGAGTTGATGATCCTGTAACAGGCTGTAGGAACTGATTAGGCAGACTAAAGCTTGGTTTTGCAGCTGATTTGACCAAAATTCAGATTGAATGAGAGCAGTATTTCTGAATGAAACCAGAATTCTGCTTATGCATTAGTCTCTAATTTAATCCTTACAGAAGCCTGAAGGTTTGAAATGAAGTATGTTACCCAAAGGAAAGCAGGTTATGGAGAGAAATGATATGCAGTAGAGCACCACTGTGTTTGCTGGGGCTGGCCCAAGTAAAAAGTAGATGCATGGCAGGACTGATTAAAGAATTCCATGTTGTAAGAGTATGGCATTTTAGGATGATAATGGAAGGATGAGAAAAATCATGAACACAGTTGGACAGAGCAGTGTTTTGTTTTAATCAATTTTAAGTCTAAAGGAAAACAGAATTGCAGCAGGATTAAAATAACTTTTTTTTTAAGACATGCTTTCAAGTTAGTCTAATTTAAACTCAGACTATTTTAAATTATATGGTATAGTATTTATTTGCCTCTTACATGAAAATAGTATGGTAGTGGAGATGATGGGGATGGATGGGGGAAATCTGGGGACCATCTGAAAGCAAATGTTAATTTTTTTGTAATTATGCATTCTCTGTAATAATAAAAGACTTTAATATTCCTGTATGTAAAATGAAAGCAGCTGTCAGAAACAAATGTCTCTTTAAAAGAAGCCATGAGCAGTATTATTCAAAACATACTTTTTGTAGGAAAATTAGAAGAACTAGCACTGACCTGTGATTACAATGGAGGTGTTACCTTTGATTTGACATCTGCATTCAATTCTTTAACGATCGTGTGGGATTTTTTTCCTAGCAAATGACTCCTTTTTTTAATATTTGTTCCTTAAATACAGGTAACAGCTAACATAAAGCAAAACAAAACAACAAAACAAAATAACAATTAATACAAAAATAAAAGCATTTTTATTTATTACTACAAAGGCCACATTTAATGCTAGTCATTCCAAAGGGCTGTAACCAAACTTTAGCCTAAGCTGAGAATGAAAAGTTTCTACAGGTGTTTTTTGCTGAATAGGGAAGCATAGTTAATCATCCTAGGAAAATCATGCATTTCTGTGTAAATTAGAATACTATGGAAAACAGCAAACCAGAGAACAAATCAGTTTCTCTTAAATGTACTTTTCAATATTTTCTTATTACCTAAGAAAGCCAGTGTACTCAGTTCTGTCAAGTTTAATGCTTTCAGGATGTCAGTGCATTTAATTTTGTCTTCTATTTTTGTATACTGGGAAGACTTTGGGGTCTGTTCCTCTGTAACAGAACAGCTTCTTACATTCACTCAGTTGCTGCGCTGTTTTTCTTAAGTAGTGTCTCAGTGAATCCAATATCTAAATGCAACATTCTGCTCATGATGGCTTGGAAAAAAGGTTTTCCAAATACAACCCGTTTGTGTTCCTTCTTACTGTAAGTTTGAGGGTTTCAGAAGGAAATGTTATTGGTAATACAAGGACATAGGATTTTACTTTCCTTGCTGTATAAATCCACATGTTTTTTCGTTTTATGAGCTAAGGAAGGTAAGCCTGTTGCAGTGTTTTGAGCTCTTTATCTACCTGGTTATGTTGAGGGAAAATGCTGTCAGTTTCAGAAGCTGTTGCTGGAAGCTGTGCACCAGGCACAGGTACTGCTCACTGCTGATGTGGGGACGAAAGCTCACTCTCTTTTCGTGTAGAGTGATTACATCATTTCCAAGAACACAGCTGCTGCTGCAGGAGAGTGGCTAGCACATCCTCCCTGTCAATAGATACCTTCAGATACCTTCTTCAGGTAATTCATCAAGTGATGCCACTGAAATACTGTTTTCAGTTGTTCTCTGAGCTGCTGCTTTAGTGCACCACACAAACAAGGCAGGCTGATGTGCCGTGGTGTTGTTGCTACCACAACGTTTTGAAAGCAGTGTTTTAAAGGCAGTTTCTTCAAAACTTGTTTCACTCCAAATATTAGAGGGGGCAGAGCGATGGCAAGGAAACAATATTGGGAACATTTGTCCTTTGTTTCATTAACACCCTCTTATGTAAAATCAAAAACAAATCTGTAGGGCTGCAATGCTGTTAGCATTACTTCTTAGACCCACTTGAATATCATAGTCCATTATACCGTAGTTTCTTTAACAGAGTATTTCACATCTCAATTTTAAATTAGTGTGACTCCTTCCATGGTTTTGGAAACCATCAGCAAAGTTTCTGTCGTACACTTATATCCTGCATTCTGCTTTGAAATGTTCCTTTGGCAGGATTTTAAATACAACAGGAAATGGAGTTAGAAGGTACATTCCTGGAAAACTCTATTACAGCTTGCAAGCTTTTTCAGAAAGTTGACTGGGTCTGGGAAAAGGGATTTATAAAAGTCCTGCAGCTTGCAGGCAGTTACCAGTACCAACTGAAAAGTGAACAACTCAGAATTCTTGGGATATAGGAGTTGAAGTATGATCAGGAAACTTGATAGTATACAAAATGTATATATGATAGTATAATTCATATATATGTCTATATGATATCCTTATGTATATATTATAGTGTACAAACATCTGTGTTTTTGTTTTAAATGCTATCTGAGGTGGAGATTAAAATATATTTATTAACCTCCATGTACACAATAATTTTAAAATATGTTGAAAACTTTTATTGAAACTGAAGTGCCATGGACTTCATGACAAATCTTGAGGATTTAAGATCTTTTCTCAATTGAAATTATCAGCCTGATTTTGAACCCATTTTGTGAAAACAATGTGTGGGTTTTGTCATACAGTGTTCATTTACTTTTTCAGGGTTTTTTTTGGTGGTGTAAAACTAATTAGATATGTTTGGTATAGGTACTTGACAAAAATTGTTTTCTTACATGATGTAACTTTTTGTTTTAAGGAGAGCTTCTATCATTGTAAAAGCTTCAATAGGAGTTTTGCACGCAGAGTATTTACAGCTTTAGAATATTTTTATTTTTCTAAATTTGGCAGATCCTTCTTTTCAAAATATCAAACTGCTTTCTTCTAAGCATGTCTACCTATCACATCTTCCATGTAATCTTGGAAGATAATAAGAATATTTTTACCTCCACATTGTTCATAATTGAGAAGAGGTCAACATGATACAAATATTTCATCATGTATGTAATGAAATCAATATGTAACAAAACCTCCTCCAACCCCTCTTCCATTTTTTATATGAACATTTCTTTCTGAATACCTGAGGATAAAGAGCCATAAATACCAAAAGCTTGCTTGTCTGAATTGATTGCCATAGAGTTGATCATTCCTGCACCTTGTAAAAATCATACAAATTTTTGCCAGTTTGTTTGTGCTGTGTGGTTTGTGGGTATTGACTTTCTAAAATTTTTTTTGTTTTTTCCCCCAACCCAGAGGACCAGCTTAGTCTTGAAATGCTAAGAGATCCAGAGGATTGAAACCTATAGCCTATACTTCTAACTCATTTTCTTTTCAGTTTGAGAGAAACCTCGAATTGCAGTTGTGAAAAGCTGAATGGGTTGAGTTTGATCAAGAATTAACTGTACATGTCTGAAGGTAGAGAAAACGTTTTCGGAGGTGGGTTGTGGGGGATGGTGACTTTCTGTTTTCGCTCAATCTCATCACTATTTCATAAATGTGGGAGCTTGTGTTGGATTATGGTGTCCTAGTAAAATTGTAAACATAACTTTTGTCTGCAGGATTTGCAGGAGAAAGAGAGTATCCGTGTGGGTGAGCTAGAAGCTGTACAGCTCAACACATGCAGCTGGCACATGTAGGACACTGATAAGCTCACACAGATAAAAAATTACATCCCCCAGCCTGTGTCTCTTGGGTGTTTCTCCTTAGACAGTAACTTGAACTCCCTATTTCACATTTTTGCACAGCTTTTGTGAGCTATTGGAAATTGATTTGGCTCGTGGCAATTTTACTGCCATGTAACAATGCAGGGTTGCAGGGAGCACTTGTAGACTTTGTAATACTGATAACTTTGTTATCACAGCTGTGAACTTGGGGGGCAAGTACTGCATTTGTTTTTTGTAATACTACCTTTGCAATTGTAAGAGTGTAATTCTGCAAGCAGAAGATGGACAGAGAAGGAACAGGCAGTACACTTTAAAATGAAAGCACAAAATTTTCAGGAAATAGAAATACAACGGGACACCCTCCCCCACCCCACATCTCCCTGTCAAAATAACCCAAACCCACAAAATCACCCAACCCTATTTTCTGGGCTTAGATAAGATGTTGCTTAGTCTTCATTTTTTAATTGGTATAATTTCTGAATGAGAAGATAATGTGATTCCCTCTTTTTAAAAAGTGGGGCTTGTTTGGGTTTTTTTCCTTTGGTTGCTTTTTTTTTCAATAATGCATTTATGTTTTCCATTATTGCACTAGAAGTGACTTTCTTGGCCCAGTCTCAGATTTCTAAGTGCATTCCCCACTGTCAACCATCAAGGCTTCTTTCTTCAGCCAAATGAATTGTTAAGGCAATAAAAAACCCCAACCAACCTTTCTTTGCTTCTAATCCAAAAATTTCTCAACCGATAAGGGTAATAACAGATTTAAATGCAATTGTAATATTTCTTTCCCAGTTGATCAAGGATTTGAAAAGACAGCAGACAGAAATTTGTAATAGGAAATAGCAAACCAGACTGTTAATACTGGACAGTTGTTTTTTCAGAAATGGTTATGGCAGTATGTGAGAAGTAGGATGGGAGAATTAAAAACAGTAGGGATGTTCAAGAACATTTCTGTCCTGATTGTTTTTGAGAATGAATCTTCAGCAATTTTTGGTACAGACTTGAGAGTTTTAGCCATTGCTCTCTTTTGCTTTAGATCCAGCATTTTATCTGTCTGTTGTAAACAATATTTTTTATACCTCTGGTCTGGTGATGTTTCAATTGATGATTGTTGATAAATATGATCATAGTCTGCAGCCTTTAAGGAATACTGAGGGGTAAACTAAGGTGGTGAAATAGTGAAGATAATGGTCACCCTCACTTTGTAGCTCTCATAATTTCTGTGGTGTTTCTGCTGAATGTTTTCTAGAACATTCCCATGAAAGACAAAATCATAGGTATGCAATAGGTTCTGCTCATGGCTGAGGGAGGCTGAAATCTGAGTTTTCAATATCTTTGATATTTTAATCTGCTAATGCTTTGTTAGCCTAGTGAGTTATTAAAGATTGTTCACTGGCATCTCCTTGCTTTTTCTAACTTTACACTTCTGGACTGAGTAATATCACTTTTATGCAAGAAGCCAACGTAAGAATCCTTCTTCGACTGACAGACTCTGAAATGAAAGGAGATTAAAGAGCAGGAACTGTAAGTTGGTGTTTTGGACCAAGCATATACTGAGCACAGTGTCTTCTGCCACATAATAAATTACAAAAAAGACTCGTGGAATTCTGCTCAGCTGCAAGACCTTCATCAGTGATCCCATCATGCAAATTCACTAGACAGAGGTAGAAAAAACAGTTCTGTTTCTCACTGTGTTGTCTAGCACCTCCCTCATCTTGAAAAATATCAATTGGTAAAGCATTGTCACTGAGAAAATGAACCAAGATTTAAAGTACCCACTTTGTCTTGTTTTAGGCTTCTATAAATGACTGTGGCTGTATATAAATGGATAAAATACTTTGAGATGGATTGGTCTGAAAGGATTTTCATAAATTTAGTAGCACTTACAAATTTTTGTAAATTAGAACTGAAAATTGAAAGAAATATTCTTGCTTGGAATTCTGTATTCTCATTATGGAGTGTTAATTTCTGGGACTAAGGATGTGTTTCAGTTAACAGTGTACATGGTAGAGTGAAAAGATTTTCATTCCTGACATTGCATGTTCTGGAAAATTATATTCATTCTGATGATCTCAGAATAGACCTGCTGCTGCACCAAGTTTCCTCAGAGTAATTATGACTTCCATTTTTGCATTTGTCCCCTGAAACTTTAGCATGTTTTTAGTGGGCTTTTGTGATGGTTTTCACAGCATAAATGTTATTGGCCCACCTTTGCACGTGTCCATTGCAATTTTCTACTGCTTGGGTTACCTGTGGTTGTAAAATAAATTCCATGTCAGAAAGTAGGAAAAGATGGCTTGTATACTGCATTTGGCCTAGTCCAGGTAATGTGGTCCCTGGGGAGCAAGAAATAATCTCTTTAATGTAATTTTAAGTGGCATCTCTGGTCTTATTACTTTAGGAGACAAAATGAAAGTCAATTTGTCAGAGGTGATTTATAGTCTGAGCTCTTTCAGAAAGCAATTACTCCAAGGAGCGTGTGGCTAAAGAGCAGGGCAGTGCTGATGATGTGCTGAGGATGCTTTTTGACGTGGCTTGAGGCAGCTGTGCTCTAGTGCATAAATTGTGGTTCTGTTGGTAATTCCACTTTTGCTCTTGTTGAGAAGAAGTACTTTTATTTGATGAGGAAAAAAAAACCCTGTTCATGTCAATGGAAACTTTGTAGATGCTGTTCAGAATGCAGAAAGTATTTCTCCAATAAACTCTTTACAGACTTAGTACCTTATTACCTTAGCAGTTTTAATTATCTCAGGATTAGGAAAGTAACTAAATGCATTTGTGCAACAGACACTTTCTTCAGTAGAGTTCTTTTACAAAGGGAGCTCTTTCAACATGTAGGGGGAGGGGCAGTATAAATTGTAATTTAGCTCTGGATGTATTTGAAGTGGCTGTCATATTTTATTTTACTTTAGGAAAGAAAAAAAATAGATGGTGAACTGTGTTTGAAATGGTTCAGATATAGTGAATATTATCTGAAACTTCCCCAGTGCCTCAAATATTGTAATAGTTAGGGGCAGGAACACGCAAATAGGAACAGGGAGAACATGCAGTTGGGACTGCATGGAAGCATAGGAATGTATGTTAGTTTATATATTAATCTTTCCATATAAACAAAGAATGTTGGTATTTTAAAGTGTCTGCTTTCCTCATAAGGAAGTATGCTGATTCTGTTCTTGATTCTGTACAATATCACATACCCAAAAAGTCCAGCATTTGGATGCCAAGTTATTGCAAAGCTGGTATGCTTTATCACGAATCCTTGTGCTGGAAAAAAACCCCACTGATATGCTCGAGTAAGTCGGTATAGGACTTACTAAAGGAGTAGATTTATACTAAGATATAAAAACCCTAAATACATGTTCACATTTTTAAAGGCACTAAATGCCTAATAGGGTAAAACTAATTATATGTGTGATGTTTGTAAACCTAAATTGTAATTGTAGAAGTTGTATTGAAAATACATACTATGAGAATGACTGTGTAGCAAATTTGATCACGTTGTGTGATATCCTAATTGTTAATTCAGTGTGATATTTCTTCTGCTAATTTTTGCTCATATATTTCAAAGGTAACAAACCTGCTTAAATGCAACAAGAACCTGTTGGTATGTTCAAAGATTCCATTGAAAATAATGCAAGTGAGTCCTCAACAAGTTTGGTAGCCACAGATCTGGCTGTTGCTTGGATAAATATTTTTCCCCAGGTGCACCAAATATTATGCAGACCAACACCAGTTTTCATTTAAAGCCTACTCTGTAACTATAGCCAGAGGCAGTTCATGCTGCCTGAAATAATGCACTCCAGACTGGTCAGGGAAAAAAATCCCAAACCAACCAACAAAAATAGCCCAAAAACCCAACCAACCAACCAAACAAACAAAAAAACCCCACCACCACACAAAAACCACCAAACAAGCAAAAACCCCAAACAAACAAACAAACAAACAAACAAAACCACTAAAACTCCTCCACGCCCAACCAAACGGTTTATACAATCTGCAATTTGAATATGGAATGTTTTATTCAGAAATGTTTTTAACTAAATAACTAAATCTATTTTTTAATCATGAAATTGAAGTCTCAGAAACTGTCTCCCTGCTAGTTAAGCAAAGAAGCTACTAGCTACAAACCAGACATGACTTGAGAGACTCAAAATGGAATCTCAGTGTGATGATTGTGGACTTTCATTGGTAGCAGCACTTACTGCTACTTACAGGAAGAATGAAACACTTGTGTGTTTTGCAGGTCTCCCCAGTGCATAAATCTGTGCAATCCACTTATTCTGTCCACCAAGGTCTTTGTGTCTGATCGTCCCATTCCTCCATATTTAGGGAACTCCCTGAGCTCCAAGTTGTCCTCAAAGGTGAGTTTTTGTCCCTGTTGTCTTTCCCTAGCACCTTTGAACTCCAGCAGCTTGGGTTACATTTTTACCATAAACTACAGAGGATCTGTTTGAATCTTAGACACCAATCTGCAGTTTACTGGGGAGCTTTCTGTCGTGCTTCTGGTCTGTGAGTCTGACTGCGGTGCTGCAGAAGCAGCAGATGTGGAGGAGGAACATGTGTGTGTTCCCAGGCTTAGCTTTGATGTGGCCAGACTTTTCGGGGTGAGAAGAGAGGTTGCAGATACATGGACATGACCTCTGGTGTTTTCATTTGTCCTCAGGGCCAACAAACTGTCTCTGGCCTTTTCTGCTCAGAAAAATCCAATGTTCAGTTAGAATACATTGGGTACACCCTATTCATACTTCCAGTGACTTCCAAATTTCGGCTCTCACATTTCTTTCCCGTGCTCTCTCCTCTTTCTATATAACAACACCTTGTGCCTTCCTCCCGAAAATGTCCTAACTCTAGTCTGTCATGCTCCATGTCTTTCCTACACCTCCTCTTTCCCTGTCCCTACTTTCTAGGCTTCCTTGCACACCAAGTTGGTGTTCCTCTCACTTTGCTCTTCTGAAACCATGTTATCCCTCTTCCACCATGTTCAGGATACTAACTAGGATCCTGATAAGATCCAGGATAATTGGTGAGTCACTGGGGTGACTGCAGTATTCCGTTCCTCGAGAACATGAGTGGAGGGGGACTCCTGCTTCAGCCTGCTTCATTGTAGTGGGTTAAATCAGGCAGCCTGTTCACATCTTGAAAAGTAGCTGTGTCAGTAGAGAACAGTCCTGCTGCAGTTTAGCTGTGTTTTGTTTCCAACGAGTAAGCCAAGTTAAAACTGCAGTTTACTGTGCCAGTTCTTGGACTTGGTGACAATACTGACTGTACTCTGAGAATGCTGATCCTAGTCTTCACGTACATTTGTATTACATGTGTCAGACAAGGAATGAAGACGGTACCTTTCCCTCCTGGTATCAGTCCCAATATCTTAATTTGTAACCAATTTACTTGGCATATTGAGGTGCTGGTCAAAACTAGAAAACGTTTTTTTCTCTGGGAGTGGTTGTGTATACGGTTATGCTATTGGAGTAAAGCTCAAGATAAGTTAAAAACTGAATAGCTGTATTGTAGGCAATCTTGTTAGACAAAATAAACATGATTGTGGGTTTAATTAATTTCTCTAGTGATACTAGTGCAAATCTGAGGAAAAAGCAAATTTTCACTTGTCAGTGCTTTAGTGGTTTATTATCTACAGTTGTAATTGAGAAGTCACATGTCTAGCTTTTTGTCTCCAAAGTTAACCCCTTTATTTTCATGTGTTTTCTTGAACAGGATTTATGCCTGATTAAGTTACTGTCTTTTATCATAATTAAAGAAGAATGTCGTGGGGGGAGAACGAAAACCTCTGTTCAATGGAAAACAGATTGTTGTGCCTGCAGTGAAACAAAAGGGACCCTGTCACACAAAGTGGCTTTTTTTTTCCCCGTCAGAATAATCAGCAGTCAGAAAGATTTATCTGCTGTGAGAATGATTCAACTGTCCAGACTAAGGGTGTGCGGGGGGAGGAAACATGTTTAAGCTTTTCAGAAAGGAAGCAACATGCTTTAGAGTTTGCCTGAGATCACAAGAATGGCAGCTTTAGCAACAGTGCTTATAATCTGTATTTGTAAACTATATCGCCTGTTTGCAGTTCATGCCAGAAAAGGATTAGTAGATTTTAACAATCTCTCTCTTCAGGACTGTAAGTGAATTACTGTATACAGTGTGCCCTTGATTTAAAAAAGGTTTTTTCTTGTGGTGCCTTAGAGTCTCATTTTAAACAGCATAGCGTGCTTGCAGAATTTTTTTATTTTTAATGTATACTCCTGTCAGAGAAAACTCCACTGTTGCTGTCAGCTTTCACCTATTTGAAGTTACTTTGAGGCAGTAACACACCAGATAAAAATTTATAGGAGAACATTAAAAAGCGAAGAAGAAATGTAAGCCAACAACTGTTGGATTATTCTGTTGTTCTAGCAAAATAGTGTCTTCTGACAAACTATAATATAACTTTTGTGTTTGATCTTTATTTTTTTTTGGTAATTTAGGAAAATCTTGTGTCCTGCCGATTTTAAAAGTTTGAAATGAGTTTTTAACTTCTTTAAAGTTTAAAATAATTTCTGTCAAAGAAAAACTGTTTCCAAGTACCAAATCAAGGAAGAGCTGAGTAAATTACAGATTCTAAAGTCTTTTTGTATGCAGATTTGGCCGTGTTCTTAGTACTTAACACTATTTGGAAATATAAATAGAAATAAATACATCTTTTACAGATTTTCCATCTTTATATCAACAGTGTCTGATAGAGATGCATTCTGGCCCAAGCCATAGAGGATTGTTAGGCTGTGTCAGGGCTTTATCAGCTCCTAACGCTGTGAGGACAACTACACAGTGTTTCTCAACACAGCATGAGCTAAAGTATCACTAGAAATTACAGGCTGAGTCCAAAAGCATATTGCAAACATTACCTTAAATTCCTCTAAGAAATAATAACCTCTGTTTCTACTCATGAATGTACATATCTGGATTATCATGTGGGCATTTTTGAAACTCTGAAGTACGAGTAGTACAAGCCTAATTGTGAGGGCCACTGTTGATACTTTTTTCTTGGTTATTCCCCTTTGTACTCTGTTATAGGTGTTTGGTACACATCTGACAGCAGGATAGTCCAGTTCATAATTTGTCTATAGATCAGAAAGTTTTTTCCAAAAAACCATGGGTGAGGCAGATTAGATACTGGGTATTTTTCAGTATTTTTGAAGCTTTATCTTTGGCTTCAGAGGAAAGATTTTGGTACATTCAGACTTCTCTTCTTATAGCAAGAGTAGCAAATTATTAGTAGTTTATATTCAGTTTGTTCCTGAAAGTTCGTATGGTTGAGTCTTGTTTGGGTGCAAGATAGACTGATCTGGTTGAACACATAATGATACAACTCATCTGCCATCTTACCTCCTGGAAATTTAACATCAGAGATGGTTCTTTCTTCCTCAAGCAGTAACAACCTACACTTGTAATTCTGTCATCCACCTGAGCTGATTTTATCTTCCTTATGGTTCATCTTTCACCTGGCTTCCTGAAAAGGCAGCAATTACAATATCTGCTATGCTGGTGGTGGTGATAGATTTTCTGTCAGCAGCATTTTGCTCAACTTCATTCTTGATTTTTATACAGAGAAGAAGTACTTCAGTTTTATGACTGGGTTCCAATTCAAGTTTACAAAGCAGGAAGTAAACTGAAGAGATTGCTTTGAAAATCATTAAAGCAATAACCCTGGAATGAAGTGATGCCTCTTATGAAGTTGCCCAAAATGGAATCATAATTAGTACTAAGATGAGAAGATTTAAACAACCTGTTCTTAAGTTCTGACATTTTAAAATGTTGTTGCATTTATTTATTGTTCTTCTTAACTCGCTCTTAAAGGATTTACAGATCTGAATTGTCATTAGATTTTTTGTAAGGGTTCTGTCATTAAAGAATACTTTTTCCCCATCACATGCGCAGTTTTAATATTCATACTCAGCTTTCATTAATGGAGAGTGATAGGTGATGTCAACATTAGTTCTCAATTTGACTGAAACACTAAATTATATCAATAGCATTCAGTGATATCAATAACATTATTTTAAAGCTCATCTGTTCTGCATTTACCACAGAGTTTATATACTATTTATGATATATTAAATTGGGAGTTACATATGCTTTTCTTCTTATGAATTAATTGAAAAGCAGATCTCCACCAACATCAAAGGAACTCTGAGCAATAAAAGGCTGCTCTATTCATCATATGGGGGTATAACTGGTAGTAATTGTTCAGCAGTGAAAGATAGTGTCCTGCTGGTGATGTTTATCATGATGTGTTTGAATTGAGGGTTCAGGATTTCTTTTTAACTGTCAGGATTTCTTTTTAACTGTTTCCTCAATCACTGTTATGATCCAATGCAATGTATAAGTCAGTTTTGGGAGAAGAAACCTTTTCTGGCTTATTTTTGGCTCAGTGTGTAAACACAGAAATTGCCTAATAAGAAGGAAAAAAAAAAGAAAGAGGAAGCGTGATTTTGTTTTGGGGTGGGTGGGAAGGTAGCTGGCCTCTTCCCCCTGCAGTTCAGGAGTATTCGACATAGAAATGAGGTAATTGGAATTTCATTTGAACTTGCCATAATCAGCATGAAAAAACTCCTATCCTCTTAAACCTTTTGCTTGGAGGTGACTGAGTTTCTGGAAGGAGGTGGATAGAAAATTAAGTCTTATTCCCTCTTTTCCTCCTCCTATATCCCTTGTTAACTGGTTCCCAGTCCGAAGCAGATTGATTCCCTTGTGAGCAAAGGGAATAAGGTTGTCTCCTTCTCCAGGATATCCTGGTAGTGACTTTCTCTCCCATGGGATTCTGCAGCTCGCCATTAACCTAAGTTTCAGCTGCTCGTCACCAGTGGTGGAAAAACTGCATGATAACTTACTCAACTGCACGATGTCTTTGCTGGCTCTTTGCTGAAGAGAGGGGGAATTGCTTCTGGTGAAACATAATTGGCATCAGCCCTTGCCCAGCTTTGAGGGGCTACAGAAGCCAAGGCTGGATAAGTGTAGGTGAGGCACAACTTTAGCATTGGTGGCCATGCATAGCAGCATCACTGCCTGACAGCAGTAGCAATGTGGTTGTACACCGTTCCAGAACTGGACAGAGTTTGGCTGAAGAATGTGGGGGTTTAAGGTTGGATTTCTTGTGTGTGATCTTATACTGGCATCATTCTTTTATGGCATAGCTACTGTAATGGTAGTAGCTTAGTAACCTTCACCTTCACCACATTAGAAGATGAGCTGTCTCCATATGTATGGGCAGTAAATATAGAGATGATTTTAATAAACCCCCAACTTCGCTTATTTTTGCAATGCATAGCCAGCCTGCAGAGTTAATATTTTGATTAAGAAGGGAAATGTGCTTTTAAACTGTCTAGCACCCTGTGGTTTGGAGATTTGTAGTTTGAACTATATGGTGCTATCAGATATAAGCAGACAAAATGATAAGCAGTGGATTCATCTTGTGGGAGGAAAGAGAGTATGTCATCATTTCAGGGTTACCCACTCTGCAGAAAGCAATTATTCTAATGTTTATTAAGTGCTCATGACAGTGAGACAATTAGCCACTTTGACAAATTAGTTGGGTAGAAAATCTGGGCTAAAAGCCAGTGACTTGAAACAAGCAAAGCATAATGATTACTTCCATGTAACACCCACACATTTATGGACACGCCTCCCTTCTGAGTGAATAGTAGAATTTTCCTACCAACTTCTTCTTAATGATGAATTAGATCTGTACTGAAATTCTTCTACTGGCAGTAATTTTAAAGTGGATGGATGTGGGTAGCTCATCATATGAGAATAATAAGTTTTTTGAGGAGGGGAAGGTTTCCTGTCCTCAGATTTGTGGAAGGTTTGTATTTCCATCTGCATTTCTTAGAAATAGATACGCTTCAGTGAAGTGTTTTCAGATTGAGATCCCTGTCCTTCTAAAAAAATCTCACTGGTTTCCTAAGGAAACTCTTGGAAAACATTATAAGAGATATGTCAGCAACTGAGAGAAATTAATTGTATAAAAAACAGTGAATGGTAGGTGTCAGGTCAAGTGCTTCCTGTTCTGTCTGTCCACCAGACTGTTGTGGAATGTGCCATCATGTAGCTGGGCCACCCATTGATCAATTAGACATGAATAAAGTGTGCTTGCGAGTACGAAAAGCATATGGATTTCTTCATGTTTGGATCCCTTAGAAGTTTCTTAAGGTTAAGTAGCAGCATAGCAGAAACACTGAATTTTTTTTTTTTTTTGCAACTGCTGTTGTATTTTGTTGTTAGTATGGAAAATATAGAAGTATTAACTAGATAGTGGAGGAATCTGATGTACAAAACAGGTAGTTTTGATAGACTAGTCCTGTTGAAAGAGAACTTCTGCTGACAGGATGATAGGACAGAACTTACACAGACTAAGGTTTAACTTATTTTCTGGCGGGAATAATGCCTCTGTAATAATCATAGAATCTTTACTATGGTAGTGAAAGTTAATTTTTTCAAGGTTTTCTAGATTTTTGGAGAGGCAACCAAAACAGCAGAGTGCTGTTTATTAATGTAAGTGCAGGTTAAGTACTTTTAGATACTATTTTTTCCTATTTAATTATATAACTCAACGTTGCAAATTTGCAACCGCTTATATAGAAGTCAGTCACAGTATTTAATTTCTACTGTATTACTGTTGGTTGTGTTATCTTGGTGTATAATTTTCTTTGTCAGTGGAGAAATTCTGCATTATAGACACTAACGCTCCACCTTTGCATTTTCAGGTGAGAAGAGACTTAGTGTGTTTTCATTTTTCTCTAGTCTGTGCAAGCCTGCAGTTTAAGACTGAATGCTTTTTCTGAATATTGATTCATATACTTCAGCATTTTTTGCAGTATATTCACCTATCTTCTTCCAGCTTCACCTCTTTTCTGTTGCAAAGATGAACAGAGAAAACTAAATTCTGAAATTAACATGCTCATTTAGCTCCACTCTCTTCTCCCAGATTAAATCAGCCTCTGGACTGTGACCAGAATTTACTTTCATCTCCTGCCAGTAAGACTTTAGGCCTAATCTAGGCTCAGTGGGTGTCTACAGGCGACAAATGCATATTAGTTTTGCTCTTTTAGATAGGGAGAGGGAACAGAAGAGACAACAGAATATTGCTTATTGGAAAAGACATCTCTTGACAGCACCTCTTTCACAGCTATTAAAGCCGAATTCAAGCATGGTAAATCAAGAAAGTCTATACAAGAAGGTCACTGTCTTCAAACATAAGAAGGAGACATTCCAGGTTGTTCTTACTGTTTTGAAGTGTTTCTTGTCTCTTCAGGCAGCACAAAGATCCTTTTACTGATTGTTTTGCTTATGTCCTTTGAATGAAAGTGATCTATCAGGGTGCTTTTCTCCAGGACCTGGGAAATGGTATCTCAGACCTGTCAGTTCCACAGGTCCCTCAAATTATCCATAGTTCTGCCCTACTCTTTCTGTTACCTTCCTTTTCCTGGCTTTTCCCTTGCCCATGAGATGGCTACTTTGTGTCCAGCAATTTTTGCCTATATCTTTTCTCTGTCTTCCATCAATTTCAAGAAAAAACATAAGTAGCTGTTTCATTTCTTTCAAGCTTGTATCTGGAAAGAAAAGGCATAATAATTAGCTAGGATTTTTCTAGGAGGGAACTTCTAAAATACTAGGAACTTAAACACCTTCTTTTAAAATAAAATTTAAGAAGTATTGTCAGTTCTTCACAGAAATTTCAGTTGTAGGATAAAAACTAGCAAGAAGTAATTAAAAGTTTAGGAAAAATGAGAGTTTAAAACAGACAAGAAGCGATGCTGTTCAGGCTCATGTTCTAATCAGCCTTTGTGTACTTCAAAGCAAGCTCTGACAATCTCCAGTGAAGAAACTCTGTGTTGTTTTGCTCACCTGTCCTCAGAACAGCATATCCTCTCCTGGTTTCTAACCCAAATCCTCTTGGCTGCAAATTGTCTTGATTTCACCTTCTTCTTCATAAAGCAGAAATTAGAATATATGCCCTCTTGTCTTCTTTATGGCAACCTTTTGTACATTGGACAAATGCTTACCAATGTCTTTCTTATGCTTAAACCTGGTCATGCATTTATTTTTAGACTCATATTTCCTGTTAGCTTTTGGAGCTGTCAGGTGATCAGGGCTTTTTCAGTGGTGCCCAAAGGTGGACAAGGACCTTGGGATTTCATCAGGGGAGTAATTATTAGTAATTATTTACAGTTCTCATAAGCATCTAGTAGATGATCCAGACACCCCAGTATGATAACTTAGTAAAATTTACTGGGTTTTTAAGTCTTAAGCATTTACAGCCTACCTTCTTGTTTCTGCAGCAGCCAGAATTACTCTTTGGGCAGACAGTTTTCAGTCTGCTCTGAGTCCACCTAACTTACCTTCTTGCTTATGTTCCCACTGCCTGTTTTTGGAGAGAAGGTCAGAAGCAGTGCTACTAGATATATAGCATGACTGCCATTCAGAGATGCCTTCTGCATTCTGACAGCCCCATAACCCTGTAAAAAGGCAGCTGCTGCTCTTCTCACCTTGTATGCACACACATGGTCCTGCCTTGTGAGGACATATCTGTCGCTGTGGGACACGAAATGAGGACACGGACTCTGGTTTTCAGAAGGCTGTGAGACTCGAAGTCCAAACTTTATTTTTCAAACCTGCCTTATATACTTTTTTACAATGAGCCCACCTAAGAGGTGGGATCCTTTGGCCCATTGGTCACCCCAAAGGGCCATCAAGCGAAATCCCTCCTTTGGGAAAGAATGGAGAAAAACAAGATAGTTTATAATAACATGCTCCTGTTTACAACAGGTGCCTGTGGGAAAAGAATTTCCCGAAACCAAAACATGGCAGGCACAAGCTGTGGCTACACATATCCATTGTATGAGGTGAGAACCTGGGGACGCTGCCCTCATCTGATGGGCCCTTTGGAAAGAATCTGGTAGGATAGGGCATGACAGATCAGACAGAGGTAATGACCTGAAAATAAATTCAATTTTTATAGCATTTGCTTATTCGAGCTTTTGGTCATATTCATTAGTTCAAAATGCAGGTCACAATTAGTTTTTAAAAACTGATTAAGAAATCTGCTGTTTGAGGAAACGACTTCTGCCTCTTTATTCTTATGCTTGTTTTCTTTCCCACTTAACTAAAGACCTTCATTTTTATATTTTCTTTAAACATACCATTTATAGAGAACATGTTTTTACTGTCTTTTCATATCCATGCTGACTCTAACTCTAACTACGCTTTGCCCTTTCTGATTTTACCCATATGTGTTTACATAATTCCTCTATACTATGACTAATCATTCATTATAGGCCCTTATTTCTGAGCTTTAAAAAGAATATTCCTTTTGTATTTCCTGATTATAAAGAGGCCCTTACATAGCTGCATTGGTCCCATACTGTGCTTCTTGTTTCTTCCATTTTGGGACAAATTTGGTCTTCTTTTTGTTCAAGATTTTCACCACCAGGCACTTACCAGTATCCTTAGAATGTTGTTATATGTGTTTCTGAATACAACATTCCTTATTGTATCCATTTTGGAGGTCAGTTTGAGTTTGTTTTTTTTTTTAATTTTGAAGAAAATTTTTATATATCTGTCAGTCTTGGTTTTTTGCCTCCATGGAATAAAGAATTTGTCGTTTATGACCACTAGTTTGACTTCTGCTTCTTAACTCATCTCACTTTTACTTAGATTTTAGTCAACCTCACCTAAGAAATCTCCTCAAAATTTATGTTGAATTACCTCTATATTATTTTCTGTCTGCAGTTTAAGACTGTTTTCCTGCTCAGCCGTGATTTCTCAGTGAAGACCCCACATGATCATCTCTTTTATTCTGGATGCTGCTACTTAAAGAATAAAAATAATGCATTCCCCTCTCTGATAAGTGATCTATAGCAGAGAAGATGTGATTGACCTCACTCTTTTCACACTTCATATTTGCTTAGAGATACTCAGTAATCTGCTTCTCAGCTCATCCTGAACTTTAGAGCAAGTGTATGTGTTCTTGATCAACAGTATAAGACATTCTCCATTTTTCTTCAACCCTGTACCATTTCACCAGCAAGTTCATTTCACCCTTCCACACTGATTCCAGCTTTGTGATTTATCCTCAGTCTTTGTGAGGTAGATTTAGAATCTGTCTAAAGGTAGAATCAATTTCTGTTGATTCTAAAGAGTTTAATGTTTTTCCTGTTTATTCTCCTTATTTCTGATGTTTCTGTATAAACATCTCAAATGTTTAGCATGTTGCCCTGTTACTCTCCCAGTTGTCCCTGCTATGATTCTCAGACAATATTTTGTGGGAAGAATCTAGTTATTTTTGATACTCAGTAGGGGTGCTTCATAGGAGCCCATTTTCAGGAAGTAGCTTTGTCAAAACTAAGGTCTCCTTAGACTATGTCCCATTGGTTATTCAAAAGTGGAGGTGTGCAACATCATTAGTTTTGAAATGAACATCTACAAATCTGGAGTGAACTCTAGTTAATTTTTTTAATTCTAGCTTTGTTTTCTGCAAAACAGTTATTGTTCGGGAATCCAACAACTTAATTTAGTGCAAGTCAGCACAGAGGCAGAAGCTGGAGCTTTGACAGTAAGTTATTTTGATGATTATTGGCTCTTAAATGTCTGCTGTGGTTCAAATTGTATGATTTGTGTTCTGTGATGAGTTTTCAGTTACCATGTTATGATTAACAGGTTTCTGGAGTATGATTTTAAATATTTCCATGAAATGCCTATGGTGACTTGCCAGCCAAGGAGAATCAGCTAAGCCAGAGCAGTATAGGTGGAGCTCCAGTGGGTGTAGCTTCCCTTCTGAGCAGAGGATAGAACACTTCCAGGGGATAAACAGTAATACGCCCATTGTTTTCTCCTGACTCAAAGTTCTTTTGTGGCTTGTTTGTTACAGAATATTGGAAATCAAAATTGATTGGGGGTTTTTAACCACTTTTTTCTCTCCTCTGATGTACTCTTTGGAGGGAGGTTGCTTGGCAGTGCAAGTTAAAGGTCCTGTGTGCAGGTAGGGATGGATGGAAGAATGGAAGCCAACAAGGGAAGTGGTAGAAATCTAAAAGACTTAACTACATGAAAATAATACTTCTGCCAAAGGGCAGCTTTATCCTTTCTGTTCATAATAGCAGACTTTAAGTCTTACTCATGTGGATGGATCTGTATGGAACCTGGAAGTGATTACTTAAATGGGAACATAAAAGGACTATATTTGTGCCTTTTTATTTTTTTTAAGAGAAAGAAATGGAAACTTTGCAATATTTATAGTAGCTCCTGCCAAGTGGGCTTGTCATCAGCCTAAGCCTTTTAGCTTTCTTCTTTTCTTTTTTTTTTTTTTTTTAACTCACAAAGATTTATGAAAATAGGGATTTAAGGATAAATATCTATATGGAATAGTTGTATGAACACAGTTGTCTCTCTGGCCTGTGTATTTATTCCTTTATAATAATCTAAGTTTTAAGTTTTTTCCCTTTTTGATTTTTTTGGGTTTTTTTAATTGTGGCAGTTATTTTTCAAAATGTTATTTACTAACACCTTACTTCACTTTCCATGTGAGTGATTCTGTCTTAATGTCAGAATATGTAGGGATACACCTTTGTGGCTGTCGGGACAGCTTAGGATATCTGATTTGATTTTTAAACATGTGATACTTTCCAAAATTTGGTTGTATATGGTTTTCCTGTTCCTGCTCTACATTCATGAGGATCACGTATACCTGTATTTCTGTTCTCAGAAATGCCTTCTGAAATATGATTGCCTTCTCTTAAACACCATCATGTACCATTTTGGGACAAATTCTGGGAAGAAGGAGCCCAGAATTTTATCTGGTGACAGAACTTGTACAGGAGTCTGATATGTTATTTTTCTTTTGTGTTCTTTATATCTCCAGTGAAAAATATTCCCACTTCTCTTCCTTGATCTCCGAGCTGTATCATTTTACTTCTTTTTATGGCAGTTTTATGAGCAGTTTAGGGGATTTTACAAAGAGGAAATTAATGCAGGGCAATATAAACAATGTAACGAGAAAAATAAAAATGTGAATGTGAAGCTTTATTAAAGGCATATAGCTGCAATATGTAGTGTGTGCGGTAGATTGAAGCCTCAGTTTACAGAAAAGGTTCTTGGCTCTTGCAATGCAATTGGGAAAGCTTGCTGTAAATATGCTATGCTTGTGGTTCCTTGTTCAACCAGTGGCGCCAGGAATCAGACCAAAGGCGGGGGCCGGGGGGGAGATGTTTTTTTGTTTTGTTTTGTTTTTTTCACTAAAAATTGCTTGATATTTTATTACATTTGAGTTTTCAGTGTTATTTTCCATATTTGAATCATTATGGACTTTGAGATATGCCTTGCCTGTGAGGAGTATGGATATCACCAGGATCCTGCACCGTGTGTTTTCTGTATCTGTATTTTAATGTATTTTTTGACTCTTTGCCCAGCATTTAGTGATAAGGTTTTCCTCTCATACTGAAACAGAAGTTAATCAGATCACACAAAAATACCTCACCTCCTCTAGTTTTAGTGAAGTGCTCTAAAATATATAGCAGTAGTTTCTTTTATACACACTACTTTTGTTTGAGAACATCTGTGAATATTTCATCTGCAAAAGCAACCTAAAGGTATGATTCTGTAATTATACTATCAAAATTGCATTGACTTTTTGAATTGTGTGGTGTTTTTATGTCTAAAAGATGATTTTCGTTCCACGTTTCACTCTTTAAAGAAATGTGATGGTGTTCATTCTAGGCTCAGAATATCTGAGAGGCATCAAATAAAGCTGTTAGGAACCATCTTCTACCAAGCAGGAGATGAGTCTTCACGTATCTGGCAATAGAGGTTGCAACCTCTGTTGAAAACTGTCACCAAGGGATGTTGGGAATGTTGTTCACCAAAATGTAGTTTGAAGTGAAGCTTTGGTCAAGGTTATGGATGAGAAATCCCTTGATGGCTACTGAGAATGCATCCACATCAGGAAGTTTCTGAGACTGAAAAGAGTTTGAGGGTGGAAGACTTAAGGAGAAGTGTCATATATGAACCTAATTTTGACTATTTTTAGACACAGGACTAAGTGTTCATTTGATCTAATGTAATGTGGCCAGTTGAATGTTTTCATTCTTTGTTAGCAATTTTGTTTCATAGATATAAACTGGAATAAATTTTACCTTTTGTTCCAGGTCTGCACATTAAGGGGTCTCCAGAATTTCCATAAGAAACAAGGAAGCACATTTAGCTCAGCAGCTTTTCAGCTGCAGGCAGCTAATAGATGTGAGAATGTACTGGAGATGTCATTATAAACTGCTTTTTATTTTTTAATACTCCTTTCAAAATAACTGCCATAGAAAACTGCGTATTCTAGGACATGGAGCCTTTGTTTGATGTGGCCTGGCCTTTCATATCAGAACGTACCTGGGTAGTGTCTCAGTAGTGGTAATTGTGTGGGTTTCAAGTGGGTTCAGCAATGCAGCTTCTTTACAGTCCATAGTACAAAAATCTGATTTTCTGAAGAGCATCTTCAGGCAAGTTTTAGGTACTTCCACAAAAAAGATGAATGTGTCAGAAACTGCATGTTGTATACTACAGTGATGAGTGTTGGGGTGCAAAATTTGATGGAGTAAATACTTTCAGAAAGAGAGCAGTTTATATTGAAGTAGAAGTATTCATGTCTTACGTTGAATGAATTTCACTTTCTGATGAAAAAATTTCTGTGCATGTGCAGTTATCACCTGCCTTCCATGTGAAAGATGCTGCACTATTATCTCGTGATACTCTTTTGCAGTGGTAAATCTGTTACTCTTCACTGTAAATAATTAATCTGTTAACACTGATCACAAATGCTCATGCATGGGCTGAAGGAGAAGAGCATTCTAGCAAGAAGAAGAAGTATTTATTTGTATTCCTGGTGAGAGTACTACTTCTTTCCCCTAAACATGGGGACCCACCTCACAAACAATCTCAACAATGGTTGTCTAGGGAAACAACATTTGCAAAAGGGAGAAATGATGTTTCTCTGCCCTTTTCATCTTTATTATTGAGTAACAAGGTCTGGAATGTTATTAACTTCTTATCTATCTCTCTCTCTTTTTTTTTTTTTTTTCCCCACCAAAATTGCTTTATGGCTATTTCATTGCTTCATTCTTTGTTCATCATCAAAAAAACCCTTCTGAACATTCTGTATATTGAGTCTTTGCTCCAAGTCAGGATATAAGAGCCAGGTATAAGGCAAAATATAGTAAGAGAGCAGTATTTACTTTGCAATACTTGCTGCAGCTCAGTAGTGAGAAAATCAACAACACAGGAAGAGAAGAATGGCTCCTGAGTGTCTTATTTCTAACATGGCCAAAACATTGTCCCATTCCCCTGTGTTTATCAGAGAGCTGTTGGAGTTGTTGTAGTGTGGAGGTTTCACAACACTGCACTTCTGGCAGAGGAGTTCTCTGTGTACCTAGAGTTCCTGAAGGAAATGATGTGAAGTAACCCTAGTTGAAACAGCGACCACCAGTTCTGTGGTAAACATCCAGTCCTTGTCCTTAGTACTTAACAGGAACTGCCTGACAACTGAAAGTAGGATAGAGTGAATTTTCTGCTTTGTCACTCAGGTCAATAATTCCTTGCACATTTTGGTTCAGATGTGTATGTTTTCATAGTTACTAAAGCAATGCAAGTAGAATTAGCTCTGTACAGTACAGTTCCTGCGCTCATCTCTTATACTGTGCTGAGGGATTTACATCTGTATTTTCAGAAATGGATGTCTAGTTTCAGATGCGATGATTTTTTTCTCCTTTAAAAATATTGGCCTTGGGAGCAGTGCCTTCAACATTGTCTTTGCTTTTGGGTTTTTCTTGTTGTTGTTGGTTTTGTATTGGTTTTGGTTTTGGTTTTTTTTTTTGAATATACAAATAAGCTCTTTTATTTAAAATCCTGCTTTCATACAGTTATTTTCCTTCTATGCTGAAACACTAGTTTCTTTCTGAACAGGGAGGGCTTCGAATGGGTGATTTTGGTGTTTTTAAATATGATATGTTTAAAGGCTAGAAATTAAGTTGTAGCATCAAGTGAATTCAAAACCAGATACTGCTGCTGCTTTTCATATAATCAGAATGGTTTGAGTTGGGAGGGACCTTAAAGATCATCTAATACCAACCTCCCTGCTATTGACAGGGATTCATTCTGTTAAAGTAGATGAAAGTAGAAGCCCCATCCAACCTGACCTTGAACACTTCTAGGGAAGAGGCATCCACAAGTGGGCACCTGTTCCAGTATCTCATCACCCCCTTGGAAAATAATTTGTTCCTAATTACATGGTCTAAACCTACTATATTTCAGTGTAGTGCATATTATAGAGAATAAAAACTTAGTTTATTTATGGTAAGTCCTCAGTTACATGATAAATGGCAGTCTGATAAATCAAACTAGAAGGCACAAACTTACAACTTCTCAGAAGACAGTCCTCACTTGAACATGGTGGTATATTATAAAATTCTGGGTTATAAAATTACATCGGTGCTGAAAAATACAGAGACTCTCCTTTCTGGATAAATCCAAGACTACTACAAGACACTAAACTGGACACACCAGGGCTATGAATACTCTCAAAGAAATTGACTGCTCACAGTTTCCTTGCGAAATCATATAAATCAGTGTCGTAGGATAATGTCTGAATACCATGTATACTTGTCTTGGGTTATGGGACCTAAAATGTGTATTCTATTTTCATCTGCTGAAAGCATTTGGGGAATTGTTCTCCTTTATCTCTTGTAACTCTGGAAGGAGGTGGGAGGGTGCCTTTTGATAATGGGCCAACTGTTAAAACCAGGTAGGGCATTGTTCCTTATCTCTTTCACTGCCCGTCCTCCCTCCAGGGGAATATTTTCTGTTAATAGACCATTAAGACACCCCTACCCTCCCCGAGGTAGTACATCCACATTCTATCATCCTATTGTGAGATGCTCCACCCAGTGGGGGGAGCCGACCATTCCTACCTGGATAAAACTGGGACTCTGGAACAGGAAGCTCTCTGGCTTCACTCGATTACCGGAGGAAGACAGGACCCCTTCTCACCATCACTGGACCCTTCTCACCATCACTGGACCCTTCTCACCATCACTGGACCCTTCTCATCATCACTGGACCCTTTTCTACAGGATCATCTCTACTCCAACAGAACCACATCTGTCACTTCAGGAGGACTCACCTTTGGACTGCTTCCAACACCCTGACCAACAGGGTGTCAGGTTGTAACTCTGACCCTGTCAGGGTTTTCCAGAATTGCTTGTTTATTTGTTTGCTTGTTGGGTTGGGTGGTTTTGTTTTCTACTACATTTGTACTGTTAATATTCCCAGGAAAGAACTGTTATTCCTATTCCCAAATCTTTGCCTGAAAGCCCTTAATTGCAAAATTATAATTTGGCGGGGGTGAAGGCTTTACATTTTCTATTCTAAGGGAAACTTCAGCTTTCCCTGGCAGATACCTGTCTTTCCAAACCACGACAATACTCATTGTTTCTCCAAGTGCATACTTAATTCTTTAATTGTGATAAAAGTCACAGAAATTACAGTAAACTCTAAATTAGCCTTAAGTATAAATCAGTAAAAGATAGCATTAGGTTCTGTCAAAAATGCTTATTTGGAAATAAAAGAAAATGGACTTCTGTATTGAAAATTTGTGTTCTGTAAAATGCTGTTACATATGCTTGTTTTATGTTGTGCATGCACTTGCATACACACTCCCACACCTCTGCCATCTTCTTACCTGCAGGCACAACAACACAGACCCCCTGGTGCTTTCCCATCTGCACACACACCTTTGCACCTTCCTGTGATACCCACACCTGTGCACACTTAATTCCTAGGCGCTGCACTACACACCCCTAGCTGGACACAGGCCTCTGCACATCTCCCCCACACTCGCTCCACAGTACATGCAGTTACACATCTGTGCACACCAGCCCCCTCAGGCACTCACACAAACCCACAAAGAATTTCACAGTCTCACCTAGAGATGCGTGGCTCTGCGTCTCTGAACCTCCACACAGAGGTGTTACAGACATGCATACCCCTATACCCACACATACTTGCACACACACGTCTACAAACAGCCTCCCATCTGTGCTCCCTCCTACACATCAACACACTCTACCTGCCCAGCTATGTGAATTCAAAAAAACCCCAATCAAAACATGTGGCAGGCATCCCACCACACACGTATGTGTTTGTACATATGCAAAGACGCACAAACATCTCTGAGTTCTGTGAGTTGGGCTTGGATTTAGGCAAGCATAGGCTTTAAATTTCATATGCTGTCGAGAACAGTGTGTTGTGCTACAGCTGTGTCTGTATAACCCACTGCCTTTAATGCTTAATGCAGCTTTCACTTACAGCCGAGTACCCAATAAATATTTGGTGGGCATTAAGGAAAAAAAATCCATCTTCTGTCTTGGTTTCAGGGAGCCTGGAGCCCGAGCTGAAGACAAGAGTTCTTGTGTTCTTCAGCAGTGTGAGGGGACAAGTCTGTGATTACATGCCTGCGAAGTACAGCCTTAGGTGATGCCATACAGAAGCACCTCAGGCAAGCCCTGGTGGCTGTGGGTGGCAGAAGACTTTCAGCTGCTTTCCTTGCCCTCTACCAAAGAGAGTGATGCTGTGCTGGGTGATTTTATACTGGCCACTGTGCTGTGTTATCTCATAGGCATGTCTTTGATCACCCAGTGAACTAAACCACTGAACTGAAATGTTCCCTGTGCTGTGGGGGAAATCACAAACATTCTTCTGTTAAGGTTAGAGCAGAGCCATGCTTAAATCCTTTGTGATAAGAGACTGTAATCAAGAGTGTTCATCATCATACATAAAGAGCCAGACAAAAGTTTGTGAAAAGAGAGCACAGGATACAGTGAAATTATTTAGCCAAGGGATTTCAGTAAAATTTCAATAGTTATCTTTGAATAACTTATTTTTTCTTACATTACAAAAAAATATAGTTCAGCTTTCCAGAGGACTATGCAATTTAAAAGATAAATATTTATATCTTGAACAAAAGTCCAAAAATTTTCCCTGCTCCTTCACAGATGCAAATGAAGACTGGAAAGCAGTGATCCTTACATTTTTCTTGCCTTCTTTGAAAGTTAAACAGAATAATAAGTCCGTGTATTCTGAAGATCCTGAATGCTGTAGCTTTTTTCCCCCAGTTCTCTGTAGTGCAGCCACCTATTTTAGGGGAGAAAGAGGAATTAAAATATTTCTGCAGTTCTTAGTGGTGTTTTACAGATGGTAGTTGCGTTTCAGAGTAGACCAGCCCATAACTCACTGTAGGCTTTTCATTAAGAAAATGAAAAGAACATGGAAAACTCGAGAAATATTCAAGGTGTGTTCACATAAGGAGTGTCCATGTGAGGAGAATGAAGGGAATTTTCAGTTAAGAAATCTACATTTTTCTTCAAGCAAAGAATTGGTTTTTATAAAACAGATATAACTCAAAAGGCAACCTTTCTTCTGTACTTTCTGTCCTGTTATGTGTGACTTTCGACAGCAACACAATTGCTTTCTTTAGGATTGCTTATTCTTTTAATTTTTGCTGGGATAGTTGGAAGTTATCTGTTAAATTTAGCATCTATTGTTAAGGTGTGCAGAAATGACCATTTTGTGTCGTTCGTTCTCTTGTGCATTCGTTCTCTTTTACTGCTTTTTTTTTCTTGCTGCTAGATTCTGGACTTCTTTATGTTATAAAGATGTAAACATGAATGCAACTAAAAGTACAAAAATTTATTGGAAGAATTTAGGTCCCGATTCTTCAAGCAATTGCTTTTGTTAGCTTTGCATTGTGAAGAGATACTGCAGAAGAAAGGCCTTATTAGGGAGGGTACACTGGAAATTATAATAAACAATTTATAGTTAAAAAGTAGCTATTTAAATCTAGTTCTAAAAATTATTCTTCCTTTCATTTCCCATCCTGTTCTGTCACCAGAATAAGAAGAAAATTGTTTGTGAATATGAACTTTATTTCTAAAATCAAAGCCTGACTGAAATTTTTATTCAAGTCTTTTGCTTTTCTTTCAAAAATAATTTTCTTGGTCCCAAGTTATGATGTATTTGATGATAAGCAAAGAAAGAAAAAGAAGTGAGATTAGGAAACACTACTTATATTCTTTTCCACTCTAATTTGCTTGCAGCTGTATATACTTATTTAGAGGAATGTCTTTCTAAATTCTTTCATTTGTTTTTTGGAGACCTGATTATATATGGAATATCTAGCTCAGGGACCAGGAAAAACCAGAGAACAGATATTGGGGAAAGACTAAATAATTCAAATGGGGAAAAAAATATATATATTTCTGGGTTAAATTCTCCCTGCAAGTTTATGTATTGTGAAATAAATAGTTGAAGTGCTCTTCAAAGGCATAAAAATTCAAATTATTTAAATGATTTAACTGTTCAAATGATTTACCATTGTTTAGAACTAATCTTGAGTTAGTTCTCATTTTAAATTTGTGAAATGATACCCCATACAAACATCAGTCACAAGGAGAGTTTTACTTTTCTTTTTTTAGACATTGGCATTCAGAACACTGCAGAAAGAATGAATTCAGTTGCTGTAGTACAAATAATAGTCTTGTGTATGATGATGTTTTTTCCATGAAGTTCCTTATCTTTTACATTACCCGGGATTTAAGAAATCTGGTTATGTAAGAAAAGCAAAAATCATCTTTTCTTTCAGTGCTTCTTTATAGTGTGTTCAGGGGATTCATTGGCGATTCCATCTGCTGTGAAATTGTCTTCAACATCTCCCAGTGTCACAGTTTAACAATGAGACCCTGTGACTGGAGAGATTATTGAGGAGAGTCAGGTTATATGAATTTGGCATAAGCCTTGCTGAAGTCAGTAGTCAATGTCAATATACAATATCCAAAACATGGAATGCATTCCTGTATCTTATGCTTCCGCCTAAGTTCACTGATACAAATGCACTTCACCACAGAAAAGAGCCAGCTGGCATTGACAAGGTATTAGATGCCCAAAAGATGCACTGCGTCTTTCTGTCTTATCACGATCCTACAGGGTAAAGTTAATATGAATTGTGTCACGGGGTGTGCATGGTCCTTCTTTCATATTTCTCTGCTCTCTACATCCTTTTTACTGTTTTCACTTTCCTTTTTTTATGGTAAGATGCCATTAACAGGGAAGGTTTTAAGAAAGAGAGTTTATGTCTGAGCATGATGTAACTGTATGATCTGCTGTGACACAGAGTTTTAGAAGTAGCATTTAATATTTGACAGATGATCTGATGTATTTCTGTTGTTTATGTTAAGCTCTCTATTGGGAGTGGTGTAAGTCAGAACTTTAAATTCATCCCAAAATGAATAAGCAGCCAGTGAAGCTCAAGGTGCTTTCATCTTGTAGGCATCCTTGCTGATTCATGATTGTGGTTCATGAATTTCACTGGTGAACCTGGCATGTATCCTCAGCTAAGCAGAATTAAATAACACATAATAGAAATTAAATGGAAGTTAAATTTAAGAGGCAGTTTCTTCTTTTCAGAACCAAGGTAATTTTTTTTTTCCCTGTCAGAAAAGAAATAGGAAATGTACCTTTTCTCTTGTGGAGTTTGTGTGTGTTGTATAGCAAGACTTAACAAGAGCTTAATCAGAGAATTACAGATTCATTTAGGTTGGAAAAACCCTTTAAGATCATTGAGTACAATTGTAAACCTAATCAAAATAAATCCACTTTGTCCCTAAGTGCCACATCTACTACATGTCTTTTAAATACTCCGTGAATGATGACCCCTGCACAGCCTGTTCCAGTGCCAGTCAACCCTTTTAGTGAGGAAATGTTCTCTAATATCCGATTTAAAACTCCCCTGGTGCAACTTAAGGCCCTTTGCTCTCATCCAGGAGGAATGTTGTCACTTGTTACCAGGAGGAAGGACCAGCTCTGTCCTGTCTACACCCTCTATTCAGGCAGGTCTTCTTTTAGAGACCCACAAAGTCACCCCTCAGTCTCTTTTTCTCCAGGCTAAACAACCCCAGTTCCTCAGATGCTCCTCATAGGATTTATGCTCCAGACCCTTTACCAGCTTTGTTGCTTTTTTGGGCACACTCAAGCACCTCCCAAATGAACAAGTACTACCTCAGTAAATTTATCAAATGTTTTTTCCAAGAAGTTATTTTTCTGTTTTCTTTCCTAGGCTTTGAGTAGCTGCTCTTAGGCTAATGTTTATGGACTCTGTTACATAGACTGTTTAT
Source organism: Phylloscopus whistleri (assembly GCA_017589585.1). Taxonomy (NCBI): domain Eukaryota; kingdom Metazoa; phylum Chordata; class Aves; order Passeriformes; family Phylloscopidae; genus Phylloscopus; species Phylloscopus whistleri. The sequence continues at coordinate 9,251,543 of JADMLD010000758.1, read as the reverse complement.
AGTGGATATTGGGTTGATGACTGAATTATAGACCTGAGCATCATCTGAATATTCCTCATACCAAGCAAAAATTCTCACCTTGGGTATATTTCCACACTTACTAATCACAGAAATTATAAACTGCTGTCATAAAATGATACATCTGAGCAACATTCAGCTGGGAGGAATATATGAATGTGATGACTCCTCTGTGTAATATAGATGTTAAAATATGTATATATATATATAAATATATATATAAATATATATATATATGTGTGTGTTCTTACAGAAGTTAGTTTTGTTGCAAAAATTGTTGTTCCATCCACTCTTGGGAAGCATTTTAGATGTACAGCAGTATCTTGACACAGTTGCTTGCTGCAGAGATCAGAGAAGAGCTGTATAGGTGGGAATGTCCATGCTTGACTGGAACAACCAGCAGGCTCTTACAGATAACAGTAAGAAGCTGAGATTAAAAATGTAGGATGCCTATAACCGTGGGTTTCTGTAGTGACTCTGGCTTTACTAAAGCTGCCTGTGGTCAAAGTGTGAGAAGATCTGGAGCAGTATAGTCCAGTTTTTCAATGACAAACCTAGTCATATTAATGTCAATAGCATCTGATAAAAATAAACTAAAAATCCCCATGTTTCCCAAGGCTCTGTTCAAATACTTTTGAAACATTTGATTATTTTCCTAGTTAATTTCTAAATATTTCTGTTTGGTAGTATTGTTAGTATGGTCATCAGATCAGATTACCACTGTTTCCTGAATGGAGCTTCTGACATCTTTTAGGCTAATCTACTGCCCTTTCCAGTGGTCTAAAATGAGGCTTTATTTTCTTCCTTGAATCCTTGGAATTTCTCTTCACAACCCTCTTTCTCCTCTCTGTCTCCTCAGTTTTGTCTTTAAATCTTTCCTGATGCTCCTCTATATATACAGAGATATATATTGTTACATTATCGCTTTACAAGGTGCTGAATTTTAAGATTATAGAGTTTCAACCTTTTTCTGAGTCCATTAAGAGTCTTTAAAAAGAGATCAATTAATTTCTTCAGCTTAAAAGCTCTTCATACACTAGAGATACTCTTTTTTTTTTTTTGTCTTTATTGTCATGTCTCTTGATATGTATTATACTACCGCTGTGGTGCTTTTCTTTCCTACACAAGTATACTTCTTGATATATTTTTTTCCCTGTGCTTGAAAAAGTCTCATTTTACTTTGCCTAGTTGTATGTAAACCCTCTAGAAACACACAGTTAATGTATTAATTCCTTGGACAGCTGAGTCTCCATTGGGTCTCTACATCTTCTTTTCTCAGAAGATACTTGTGTAGTCTGTCTATTGTCTGCTATTAAATCCTAAATTCCTTAGATTAAGACTGTAATATATCTTCCTTTTACAAATAGTCTTTTTGCCCAAGGCTGATTTTTCCCTGTTCTCATTTGCAATAAAAAGCTTTATGTTGCAAAAAATTAAAAAATTCTAGTGACAGCTGAGTCAAGATACTGTCAGATGCGCGTCCGAGGGCTTGATTTAAGGAAAGTCCTTCTTCTGTACGAGAGCGGCTTCCCAGGGGTAGTGTGCCTTACCAAGCTGAATAATGCAGAAGGGCTTGGAAGTAAACTGTTTAAACTAAATAAAGGCCTCCAAGTATCAGTTTGAGAAGGCTGGTGCGTGCTTGAATTGCATGTTAGATATTCATCTCCCAAGTATCTGTTATGTCTTTGTGTTACTTCAAGAATCTCTTGGTTTGGGTTTTTTTTACTGGTGCTATATCTTTGTAAACATAGTTGTTATAAATCAGGGCAATTCCATTGTTTGACACAGGTTTGGCATAAAGATATTCTGATCCATTTGATTTAATTAATCTCTGGACTACTTCTAATAGTGTTCTCAGTTCTGAATGAATTGTTAATGAGGCATGCATTCACATGTCTTTCTGTAGCTGTATTAAATTGTAGGAAGTATTTCTTTCCAGGGGTAGACTTGGACATCTGCTTCATTTGCAAGCAGTCATAAGTAGAGACCTGAATAACTGTGAGGATGGAAAGCTCACTCTGTCCTGCTTTCCACAGTGAAGACACTGGAAATTGCTGAAAGGTCTCTATTTATGTTTGTTTGCTTGGGTTTTTTTGCTCAGACTGTGAAGGTAAGCCTTGCTACCCTGGAATTTTTAGAAGTTGATCCTGATTTATAAAAGACTCAGTGATAAATTGTTTTTATGATAGATAATTATTGACACATTTAGATACATATTCCCAAATCTTGTTTTTCTTTGTTCATTTGAGCTGTTTCCCCCTCCTCTGCTATTCTTGCTTAGACATATCTGTGTGTATTTTCCAATCTGTATTGATGTTTATTTCTGTTATCCATCACTCTTCTTGCAACTGTTCTGGCAGTTCTGCCCAAAATAATTCTGCTCCAGAAGGTCTGTCTAATAAAAACATGTCCAGACTCCTAGCGTGTTGACTCCTGTTACCTAGGGTTCAAGATATTCTTGGCGGGGGTGGGGATGATAGGTTGAACAGAAATACCAGAAATTTACAGTCACAGCTGTAAATAGGAGGGGACAGCAGTGATGCAAGATCACTCCTGGGGGGCCCATGAGTGGACCACATGGAGCAGGACACCCCCAAAAGACTGCAGCCCACAGACAGACCAGAACAACCCATGATGAGGCAGGGGCACTGAGGAACAGAAGGGCAGAAACAATAATGGGAAGCTGAAACAAGCTCTTCTGCATCTAGCAGCAAAATCCTAAGCACAAAGAAGCAGACTAAATCTGTTATGTGAACCCCTTCAACCTCTTACACTGCCTTTTGCTTCACTACATCCATGTCAATGGGTTGAACTTAATCTCTGGTGAAAGTCAGGTAAGTTGAGACTGGAGAAGGAGGAAGTTAATTCTTTATATAAGATTAGTAGTTTATGTTCTTTTTCTCAGTGTTCAAGTCAGTGATCAGAGATTTGTGTTGCATAGCAATAAATTAATTAAAGTACAATGCCTCAACTGCAGAGAGTTTTGCCTGTAACAGAATTTTATTCTGAAAAAACATTTTCTTCAAGTAAAGAAGTCAGTATACGGGTAGAATAATAAATGAGATGTGGTTGTGTAGCACAATTTCTTTTTTATTTTAGCTGATTATCACATAAAACTTTCAAGCAGAGAAGTATAACTTTAACACTTATATTAGATTTTCTTCATAATTCCTCAAACCTGGACAATTCCTATGGATGCATTTAAAGTATGTAGCTTAATGTTGAGGTGCTTTGCTTTTGGGTGCAGGACAAGGGCATACTTCAATTTTAGTATTCACTCTCTTTGTTTCCAGTGTGGGGAATACTGGCAGCATATTCCACCACATGTCTAACAAGGTTGCTGTGTGGTGTACTGCAGCAGTACTTCTGAAGTAACTCTTTTGGGAGGAACCAATTTCCTTCTCTTCATTAAGGTGCCATGGCACGTTGTAATATGTTTGCCAATTACAGCTCTGGTTTTGCATGGCAAATCAGGAAGACTTTTCTGCAGTAAGGTACAAGGGTTTTAATTACAAGAAAGTTAGTGACTTTGACTGAAAAAAAGTACGTGCTAGTGTTAATGCACTATAGGAAAATTGAATCTGCTAGTGGTTTCATTCATTTTGTAGATGTGATTTTGATTTGTACGGAGATGTACTGAAGTAAGTATAAGGAGAAAAACAGAAGGATAGTGAACTATGCAATACATTTTTGTAACTTTCTTGTCTGCTCATCCTCCCAAACCAGCATGTTAGGTATGGTAAAATCTAGCACCAACTCTTAATCATAGCACCATTAGCTGAGGCCTAAGCTTGGTCTTTGAATCCTCCTTTTTTAGCCCACCCATAAACAGAGAAGTTGTTGCCAGCAGACATAAGGCAGAGCAGCATTCTTGGGTTGAACTGGAAAAGCAATCATTTCCTGGCAAAGAGCAAACTTGGTCAAGTTATAAAGTGGTTTCACTTGAACAGAGCCTGTGCTATCAACTTTTATTAGGGTACTGTTTATCTTGGATCTTGTGGGAGTAAAGAGAAATGGAAATTTTAGGTAAATGCTTGTGCCGCATCTAAAGGTTTTGCCTTTATGAAGTATGGGACTGGGGAGAAATGTTTCATTTCATTTGAAATACCTTTCTTGTCAATTCAGAAATTGCCTCTTGACAAAAAAAAAGTGTTAAAAATGTAGAAAATAAAGAAGAGTAAATCCATTTCAGAAGCCCACTGCTGCTTTGAAAGATGGTCTTAAGAATTATGTGATGCATTTCTCTGAAAGGTAAGCTGCATACTTTTAGAAAGAGAAAGGGCCTGTGTACAGATTTTATTACAACACTAAAACCCATGACCTATGTGCTCTACAGCAGTGCTTGCTGTGGCTTGCTGAGGAAAACAGTGGTGCTTGAGATTCACAGAATCTAACCCTTTTTCCCTAGTCTCTTCACCCCCAGGCCCGAAAGTTGTTAGATCCAGCCAAGGCTTTTTATCCTCAGATGTGCTGCATAGATCTGCACCAGGAGTGCTGGAATCAGCTAGTAAACTCAGCCAGACTGAGCTGTGACTTTTCAGAGAAGTGTTTGGTTGTCTCCAGATGACACGTCCCAGAGCTCCAGTGCTATAAGCATGGAGCAGAGCCACCTTAGCTGGTCTTGCCCTGACTTAGCCACATTCAGCACACATTTAGGTTTGATGTTACAGTTAAGCCGATGTAATACTGCTGCTGCTAGAAGGAGCAGTCACATTCCCTCTGACCCTAGCTGTTTTGCCCTGGTGCTGTTTCCAGAGCAGCATTTTTCTAGAGTCTCAAATGAAACAGGACCCTGGGGCTGGGGTGACACACCCATCACCTTTTCAGTCACGCAAGATCTATCTGGGGAATATCCTACTTGGGTCAGTCCACATCTGCAGGATGAAGTGTGAAGCGTATTGCTGGCTTCTTATTTCCTCCTCATTCTGGCATTAATCAGTCTGGTTCTTGGTGGTCATACTCTGTACTGTCTCAGGAACTCCTTTTTCACAGCCAATAAGTTGTAACAGGGATCAGCTGGAAGGAAAAGAGTAGAAGTCCAAATTCTTTATGAGCTGTTGAACCCAAGGGGAAAAAAGAAAGTTTCCTAGCACTGTAAGGAACCTTTTGCATCACTGAGCAGTTTTCTGCTTTTGAGGGCACTGTGCCATGTAGCCCATTCCCTAAACTTATCAAAGTCAGTGTGAAAACCAGCTAGGATTTTCTTGCCTCTGCTACTCCTGTTGGAAAGGCTGTCCTAGGTTTTGATTGCTTTAACAGGTAGGAATCTTCACTTTTGAGCAGAAGTTTATCCACTCCTCGTTTTGTCTATTTATTTTTGTGCAAGCAGTTATTTTTTATCCTGTCCTTGTTTTCCTTGAACTTTCCATGAAGACTAGACATGAGCTATCTATGGTTTTTGTCTTGCTGTGGGAAACAAGCAAACCTAGTTTTGATGTATTCAGTAAGTACTGTCTCTCAATTCCTTTTTCTGCATCTATTCTATTTTCTGTTCCATTCTTTAATGTATATGACATAAAGTCAAGGTTTATACAGAACTTCTAGTTGTTCTGCAGTGTCTCACCTGATATGTTTAAGAATTTTATTTTCCTGTTTCACATCAGTATTACCAGAGCATTTAGACCAGTACTTAACTAGAATAAATTATGAGCTTCCAATAAACTGTGAAATTTTATGTTATTCCCTAATCCATTGATCTTGTGATTTTGATACTGATTCAGCCAATTCTTCTGATCCAGACTTCAAGGTCGTCTTTCTTAGATATTTTGTGGTTTTATTACTGTGCATTGTGATTAAGTCATTTCAGCATCAAGGTTATATTTCTTCCAGCTTTATCATTAAAAATATTAAGCAAGGTTGGACCAAGCACCAGTCAGTGTTGGATCTCTCTAATGATCTCCTGCCAGTCATTTTGTCAGTTATTTATTGCCATCTGTTTTTCATCTTGCTCTTGTGGTAGCTCTCATTCGTCTGATACTGAATATAAACTTCCATATGTCAAATGTTTTACTTAAGCAAAGCTAGGATATTGCCTGTGAAGTACAGTGCTTTTATTAGAAAAGGTGACCTGGTAAAATGGATAGAATGATTATAGATCCTGTTATAATTTGTTTTGTTTGCACTTGATTTGCATGTTAATTATTCTTTCCTTAAAAATCTGTTCTAAAATCTTGCCTGTTAATAAAACCCAGGCCTGGAAATTCCTTGATCACATTTTGGTTATTTCTGATTGTTCACACACTAAATTCTTGCTATGTAAGACACAGCCCTCTGAATTACTTCTTGGGCATACCTGGTTGCTTTTTTCATTCATATTAGGACTTGCTTTCTCTACTTACTATTTTTTATTTATTATTGCTCTACTCTGATCTGCCAGATTTACTTTTTATTGTGTAATAGCTATAAAAATTACAGATATATCTCAGCCTTTCCCTCTTTGCTTAGTGTAAAGCTCCTCTTGTCAGTCATGCCAGCCTTATGTAGAGAAGACTCTATCCCCAGGTTGAACTGAGCCTCTTGTTCTTATATTTGTGTAGTACCTAGCTTTCCATGGGTGGCTTCCTGTAAACACAAAGGTAATCCAAATCATACAAAAAATGCAACTTCCCTTACTATAGCATCCAAGCCTCTATAATAAGAGAATTGTAAAGCCTCTCTGACATTCATCCTGTTCAGAAAAGGAAAGGCAGGAGTACCAAAATAAATTTAATCAGAGCAAGGGTTTTGTTGTACTGTGGCACTGTCTTTGTTTTGTCTTTTTAAATAGCCTTTTGAAGACTCAGCCTGCTATTCCTTGAATTGCTGTTTTCCTTTCCTCATGTCCTTCAGGAAAGGAAAGAAGGTGCCTGGGATGCAGGTAATAGTGGCAAAACTGCAGAGCAGATTTTCACTTTCTGTTAAGGTAAATATAATAATGGAGGCAGAATTTTGTAGTGCACAAGTAACAAGCGACATACAATGAGAATTTCAGGTTTTCTAAAGAATATTGTCAAAACATGGAACATGGAGCATAAAGGGAAGCAAAGAAGCTGCTTCTGCAGGATCAACAATGAAGCCTTTGCACTATTTTTAAATCCAGATTTGTCAGCAGTATGATAGGTCTTTACTAGATGATTCTTGCTGCACATCATTAGGTTCATAGCGTTTGCCTTTCACATACTACAGAGAAGGTTTGAAACAAGCACAGGCATATTTTTGATGGCATAGGCTACTTTGTACTGAATAATCATGAAGTCCTTTTACATAATATTCTGTCATCTTTGGGTGGGTGAGGATATGTCATGCCTCAACTACCTGGCAGGTAAGATAATGCTGTATACTGTGCTTGGATAAAACCCGGAAGGTTTCAGCTGGTGCAAAATGGAGTTCTTTAGTTTATGGATATCAATCTTTCATATATGTTTGATCAAGTTGATCATACTTTCTTTTGTACAGGCTGTGAATTCCTGTAGTGCTGTCCTTTATTTTTTAACTTTTTAATTTCTGATTTGAACATCACTGGATTGGACATCTGACTAAAGCAAGGCTTTTGATCGCACTGCTATATTTAAAATCAATATTTGTTCAAATTTACTTATAATTGTCTACTTTAAAATTGCTTGAAATTCTCTTCCTGATAAATTTATTTTTTCAAAGATCCTGTTGAGGAACTTAGGTGCTCTTGTATGACTGTGTAATAAACACTAATAAACACTTCCCTGAGTCACAGTGTAAGTTCAGTAGTTCTCAGCTGTAGAAAGTGAAATGCTTTGTCACATTAATGAAAGGAATATAAAAACTTATGGTAGCAGAACTAAAAACTGATCACTACCTTTTGAGGGTCTGAAGTGTAGAGAGGAAATTTTTCTTGTCTAAGTGAAATAATGCTCAACAATAAAATTCTGTTACTGACAAAATTGCTGACTTGCATGGTGTGGAGTGAAAAATACTCAGCTTTCTACATAAAGATGATACTTCCTATCTTAGTTATGTTTTCTGGTGGGAAGGGTGAAGAACAGTCAATACGTTCAATTACATTGAGAATTCGGGTGGTTAAGTAGGTGCTGAGCATCGATCTTCATTTGGAAGGCTGTGGAGGAAGGGCCACAGAAAGAATTCTCCTGTGGGCACTGTATCTGAGAGTTTATGAGAATCCAGAACAATATGTTGTAAAGAGTGAAAGGAAAGCAGAAAGAAACTAAAAAGCAGTCACGTAAATGGAGAATATAGTGCCTAGAGAGCTCTGAAAAGACGAGAAGAATCCAGCATAAGGAATGAGAGGCATGGCAGGAAGTGTGAACAGAGTAGCTGCCTTCCTGCCAGATGAGGGCATGAGGCAGAAAGGCCACTGGCAACTGGCCGTTTCCTAAAAGAGAAAGTGTGCAGGTGACTTTTCCTTCTGACAGTAAATTTGTACTTTGTGTAACTTCAGGGCACATTTTTAACCTTAAGGCAATGGGAGAAAAGTGAAGACCTCTAAGTTCTCAGGTCTTTCTCAGACCAGGTTCTGTTTTATTTACTGAAGTTAATTAAACCAGTGTGACTTACTATAGTTTTGGTGTCCTGTCACTGGAAAGACAATCTCTGCCAAAGGTTTACTCTATCCAACACAATCAACAGACACTTGGATCACAAATGACATATAAATATATAGCTATTTTAATGAAACCATGGGAAATAGGTTTGTTTGTTTTTGTTTGGGTTTTCTCCTCAAGGTTTTTGTTTTAATATATGAGTTATTAATATATGAGGTTTTAAATGAACAATATCTTTTCTCAAAGCTGGGATATTTCTATGCCATCGTGTCAGTGATCCTCCTTGCATGAGCTGAAATATGGAAAATATTCTGTGGAGAGGAAGAATAGAAATTCTTACACAGCTTTAGTTGCGGTGAAAATATACTGCCTTATTCTACGTTTAAAGATATACATTGCTTTATTTGGAATGGAGAATAAAAATAGACCTGATTTTGCCAGTATCTCACACCAGTGAGTGTTTCCTTGCACTTCATCACAGCACAGGACTCACTGGGCAGGCGATGATGTGCAGTTCCAGGCACTCTCTGGCAAGATATTATTCACAGGAAGACTGTATAGTTTCATAGCTATATCCTTTTCTGGCAGTGCTATTCTGCACTACAGCCACTGCTTTCCGCTGCTTATTCCAGTCTCCAGAGATCACATCATCAACTGGTGCAACAGGGTGTGCAGCCTTGTAGTGAACTGGATTGGAAGACTGATTTGCATTAAAAATAACTTTTTAATCTTTTGCTGTGTTATTTTTAGCCTGGCTAGTTACTTGACCTAAGTCACAGCATGGCTGGATAAACTGATACACTGCTGCCATAGTCATACTGAGAAAAAGTAGTCAGTATAGGGGAGATAAAGACAGATTTAAGACAGCATTGTTTCAGAAGGAAAGGTCTCTGGATGTTCCTGAGAAGGGCTGGGCTGGCAACCAGACTGCACAGAAGGAGTGTTGTGTAGGCTGTGTGTGTAGGTTGTTGCAGATGTGAATGTGCCATTAATAGAGAGATCTTTATATGAATTGAAAGGAGCTTGAAGTAAAGCAACAAAAATAATGAGACCTGTGTATTAGTGTACAAATGGATGAAGAGGGTTGGCCAGGTGTAAGCAGCTGGAGGAACTGAGGATGGCACAGGAATGTGGAAGTGCAGAAATATTTAAATGGTGTAAGCATCACTGATGACAAGGGTTATGGTAAAATAATGAAAAATAATAAACTATCTGGGTTTGGGCGTGGTTGGTTTGTTGTTTGTTTGTTTGTTTGGGCTTTTTGGTTTTTTTGTTTTGCTGGGGTTTTTTGTGTGTTTTTACTGTCAATGCAGTGCATTGTAGCATCAGAAGGTTTCTGTTTCTGTAAGAATAGTTTCTCAAAGGTTCAGTTTCTTGGAACTCATAAAGCTGAGTTGAATAAATCCTAAAAAAATATACTGTATGAAGTAATTCCCCACTGGCAGAGAGATGAATGACTGTGATCTGTTACACATTTACATCTCTTAGCAACTGTGAATCAAAGGTGGCGAATGCTATTGAAGACCACAACTGTATCTCAGATGGGAAATTCAAGATGAATACAGAGTATGCTGTGCAATCATGTTATTGGCCGTATCTACTACCTTTTATCTGCTTGCTTGCTCTTACTCCTTCATATTGCAAGCATTCCTTCGCAACAGTCAACTATGAATGAGATGCTGGGCTGGATTCCAGTGAAGCTTGAATTGACTTCAGAGGTCAGAGTGTTGTAGTTAAACGACACTATCTGTTTATAAAGCAATTCTCCTTGTGTAGACAGAGTTGCTGGTGATTGGAATATTTCAAGACAGGAATTTTCAACTAGTTTCTTGCACAATGATGAAATGGTTTCTATCCATGGACACAGAAAAGTTTAATCCTGTACTGAACCAGCAATACAGATGTTCACTTCTCTGTGGAGTACTCTCAGTCTTGGTAGTCTAGGACTGTAAATGTCTAGTAGGTATTGACTGATCTTTTTGTGCATGAGGGACTTTGAGTTTCTCTTTTTTTCCTTCATGATGTAATCAATTTTTTAAAAAAATTCGCAACAGTGAATACTCCTAAAAATACAATTCCATTTAATGTCCTTATATTTCTAGTCAGATCTGTTCCTCTCATGTACTTAATAATATAAATATTTGAGATGAAAGTGAAGGGCCAGTTGAAATGATACTTCACCTATGGTCTGGTCTGTAGCAAACCCAAATCCCGATTTTGCTTGTGCCTGGCTTTAATTATGCTGAATTCCTGGAAGCTGCTATCAGACTATTTCATTCCCCAGTGGTAAAAGTATCTTGAAACCAAAATATTTCATAAGGCTATATCTGTATTTGAGCTAGTAGTGGAAAAATTAGACTGCACTTGGTTTCTGGATCAAACTCTTATTTCCTTCCAGGCACTGAGGAGGACTAGATGGTAGGCTTGTTTTTTAACACATCTGTATTAAATATTTAATATGGAGATATGGTTTAAATGTAATTGGTTATGGTTTTTGTGTAGCCATGGAATTTGAGAATCATCTGATGATTTTCCCTTAAAACAGGCTTTTTTAATGCACCCGTGTGGTATGCTTGAAGATCTCATTGTTTTAGAGTCCTCCCTTTCATCCAGCCTATTTCTCATCATTCTTGTGTGTTACCTAATTCTGACATTTTCTTTATTTGAAACCTAATCCATGACATGAGTTTTAAGTAGTCATGTGAGTCATTCTACTGATTGTAACTCAGTGTGAAAGACCTTTTTAGAGTCAACTCTTTTGACTCTGTTCTGTCATGATCATCTTCTTTAAAGTGGATATGTATCAGTGGTGCTGTACAAGAACAACTTTTTTTATTCTCCTTGTGGTTACTTGTTTCTGGCCTAGCTTGTAAGTATGAGAATGAAAGGAGAAACATGTTGGGCTTGTTGTCCTGACTTCGATAACTCCACCAGCACAGGTTTTCCTAGTCTCATATATTTTAAATTCCTTCTGATTTCTATAAAAACTGAAAATGGTGGGATTTATTACATATTTAAATGGTTCCTGTGACAGATAAAACCAAGAGTTAATTCTGCTACTACTGACTGTGTGTATCTAAGGCCTATTATTGACTCAGGTGCCTTTCTCTATATTGCAGTGAAGAGGCAGACTTCAATAAATAGGATGATATGGACAAGAAATAGTTGTTAAATTAGGTTTAGTCTAATTCTCTTTGGATGATCTTAGCTATCAGTACTCTCTGATACGGGAGTATCAGTCACATGGTTAGGTTAGATTAAGAAACCAATAACTTTATGCTACATCTTCAGTTCTTACTCTACTGGATTCATGGGCCACATAGGCTGCAAAGGGTGGTTTGGGTGGTAAATCAGTAATCCCATAAGACCTTTCTCCTAGACTGTAGCCCTTTACTCTGCAGATTGTTTATTTTTACCTTCTGTATCCAAGGATTTTAAAGGAAGCACTATGGTTTTAATTTCACTGGGGAATAGAATCAGCCTGCTGAAATGCAAGCATTGTTTACAAAGGTAGTTAGTCTTGTTATATTTCTTTATTCTGTTCTAGTTCTGAATCTTAACATATTCCCTAGGAGTGTAGTGGTATATTATGAATAGTCCTGAATACTGTATGTGGTTGAGGATGTTTTCTGTGTATTATTCCACTGTTGTTCATTAAAGAAGCAAATTATGGGACACAGGCTGATAGATAAGTTAACATCTAACATAAAACAGCAATCAGTATTTTGATGTATGTGTGGTATGTCATGCCACGCCTTTCTGAAAGCTGGGTTGATTTACTCGAGGAGGATGTAGGTTGCACTTCTGTCAGGCACAAATTAATGTATTTTCTGAGATGTAACTTACAATGTGTCATTAATTGGGCAAATTACATTTCTTGGAGGACAATACTTAAATAACTTAATTTCTTAATTAGACAATTAATGCAATGAAATTTCAGATCAGCAGGGGTAAGATACTTCTCCCTGTTCAGTGCCCTCTAAACTCTATGGCAGTTAAAACCATGTTTCAGAAATCTTCTTTCTCCTGTGTGAGGATTCTGTTCCTTGTCACAGGTTGCTAAAAGCTACACAATTGCATTCTGCAGCCCTCTGAATCTAAAGCACATCCAGTTTTTACAAGTGAAGGCAGATAAACTCCTCCATTTAAGGATTTTTTGATATATATATGTACAGGAGCCTACTGTTTGGCTGGGTTGTTATTAAACATGCTAAGATTTAGTTTTAGTTGTACAGACTGGGAAAAGAGAAACAACCCACTTCTGGAAATCAGCCTTCAATAACCTTTGCTGCCAGAATAGCCCACTAACTAATTGCAAACACATGGAAATATTTATAAAGACCAGGGCATGGACTCAAAAATGACTGATCTCCTGCTCTGGTTTAGCATATATGAGTGACAGACAGCCCTTAGTAACCCTGCTCTCTGTCAGAGTAGGTCTGCTTTATCACACTGTGACAAAGTACAGCTGCTCTGAAGGCAGTGGGCACCCCAAAATATTTTTTAAAAAAATAGCTTATGCTAAGAGGAAAAAGATTTTGAAAAAGCAGCTGCCTTGCTAAGAATTAAAAAGGACAGTTTACTTTTGCCTTCTGTCAGTGCATTGTCTGTGTTTGGAAATTTGAGGAGAATTCAAAAATCTTGTGTGTTTCTGTTATCTTTTCAGTGTTACTTGATGCTTAGCAAGAATAAGTAATGGCTGTAATACAAATGTTGGCCTATGCACAGCAGGGCCCTGACATCACAGCCTTAAAGCACTGAACACATAGTTCATTTTCTCTTCCCCTGTGAACTGTTCTCCTCCAGAAGGGTCATGTCTGTATAAAAAAAGTATGGAAAAATTAAAAAAAAACCCCCAAACTGTCAAGTTTCTAATAATTTTCATGGAAGTAGCAGTTTATTCACTGTTTAGTGGCTGGGGGGTTGTCATTTGTTTCTTGGTGTGGTTTTTTGGTGTGGCTTGTTTTTTTTTTTCATGTGAAATGGTGAGCAAAATATAGGTGTATAGTTACTATTCCTTTGCCACAACTCTGTTGAAAAGTGAACACAATTTCCATTTTTATTGATGTCCAATATATTCCTAGAACTATTTTGATTAGCTTTTGGAAAAATAGCATAATTTATTACCAGTAATTTCTTTTGTAACCAAGTAGTCAGAATTTGGGGCGTTTTCATGAGACATCAGCCCCATGATGTCTTTTGCTGTCTATGGAATCAGTTTTGAAATCTCCAGAGGATTAGAGATTTTGAAACAACTTTTAATGGTATTTGGCATTTGTTCAGCTACCTCTCTCAACACCAGAAAGTACAAAGTTCCTTACATATGCTTAACAGAAAAAAAAAGGGGGTTGAGAGAGAGTTTCAAGCTGTTGTTTTAGTGAGGGTTATTTTATTTTATGCTTGATGAAAAATCTTGACTATTTGGGCTGAATTTCCTCACAGTTAAAAGGCAAGTGGTATGTCTCCTGTTTTACAGAAGACATAAGTGTATGCTTTCAATCAGAAATATGAGTGGACTAGGAATAAGCTTGTGTTTTGGGTATTCCTTTCTTCCTTGCTGTTATTTTTCATCATGTGTGATGCATATGAGGAAGCAAAGGCCACATTTCCTTCAGGTCTGAGGTACTGACAGAAAAATGGCATGCAAGAGTTTGAGAAGAAGAGAATATAACTGTCTCTTATCTGAGTCCCAGAAATCCTGGCTGTGTATTGCCTGTTTTCCTAAGAGTTGGATGTTAAAATTTCCCTGTTGTGAGTATGGATCAAGTTCTATCTGACTTCAGGCTTGGTACTTCCATTATAGTAAAATGGCTTCTGTTTTTAGAGTATGCTACTTATGTTTCCAGATGGTACATAATTTTAATGCAAGTCTGACACTGAGGACTTACTTTAATCACTATCTGCCCAATCTGTGTCGTGTACTTGTTTTTCTTGTAACGTTTGAAGTACAACACTACAATATCAGGAACTTTGGTGTCCCATATACTGCCAAGTCAGTAGTGATTATTTTAATTTATTTTATTGTTGATTTTAATTATGAATATTATTTATTATATTAAGTATTTGCTTTATACAACCAAGAAATTCCTCACTGTCTTCAGTGCCTTAGTTTCTAATAGAAGTTTGTATTAAAAGAAAGCTGGAAATAATTGTTGTAGCATAACAGACCTTCAGAGCATTTATTGGTGTGCTGGACTATGTAGCATTCAAAACCCCACAATATACTCTCAAATTACTGAGAGTCTGATAGTTTTTCTGTTTGTTTTGACTTCTGCTATTGGATGTACAGTGACTAAATAAATCAAGCATATAGGCAGAGAAAGAGAAATAAGTGCTCTTTACTCTTTGACCTTGTAAAAGAGACAAAATACTTCATTTGTTGGAGGAGAAACTTGGATCACAAATCAATTCCCAACACAGAGCAAACTGATTAAGGGAGATGAAAGCATACTTTCTAGACAAATTAATAAGGGACAATAACAAACAATAAATTTTATTCCATTAATGTTTTGGAATTGAATTAATTAAAAATAAATCTGTCTGAAAAGAGTTGACCATTGCATTACACAGAGCAGAAGAATTCCTATTTGTTTTCCAGGATGTATACCTTTTCTATGTTAGAACAAAAGTGATGTGGTGGTTCCTGCTCTATGTGTCGGTGGGATCTGCACTGGGAATCCCCACTTACATGAGGGTCCTCACCAACACTGAATGGGAATTATCTAATGCTACTTGAATTTTGGTTGTTTTGAACACATAAGGTTCTCTTTTTCTTTGGAGTATTTAACTATTTATCTGTTTTCTTCCTACACTGCTGCCCAGTTCACTACCATTAATTTGCTACAATTAGTTTACTAAAAGTTGTTTCTATAGTGAAGACTTTCAACATACACATAGACATGGAGCCTAGCAAGAATTTTTTATCATATCATCCATAATTTATCAGTGTTGTTTTCATTTACCACCTGCCTCCCATTATGCCTGTTAAAATTGGCTAATGTTTTCCAGGATTAATTTTCTTAAGTGTAAAAGGCATAAGGTTGGAGGTGAGAAAGCAGAACATGAACAATGCCATCCATATGCAGTGTACATACATCCTTCATATTTATTGTGATTTTTTTCCCTTCTAACTTGTATAATTTTTCTAGATCAACAAATGTATCACTATTGCAATAAATGAGAAATCTCTGCCGTAACAAGGGTCTCTGAGTTACACTGTTACTTGGGAAATAACAGTATTCTGATTTTTAAATATTTTTAACATATTTAACATTTTTAAGTTCTGGTTTTTAAAAATATATTATAGTTCTTCAGGAGTAAAAGAGATATCTCATTTAGGAGTCCACTTTCTTGAATCATTTATACTTCATTTAGAGACTTCACATAAAAGAAGAGGAAGGTGTATTAAACATCTGTGTCGTCAGAAAACTGGATCAGTATTTGGAAACATGATCGACTTTTAAATTATTCATTAAGAAAAATACTCCCAGATGCAGATTAATAAAGTTTTTAATATTATTCTATACTCATAAGTAACATTTGAATTTCAGAATGGGCAGCTGTTATAGCATTGCTTGATATTATCTTTAGCAAATTAAAATAATCAACCAACCCAGTTAGAAAATCCAAGCAATGAATCAAGACAAACCAGCCAACAAACAAAAAAATACCCCCAAACAGTAAAGAAATTTTGTAATTATTGAGTGAAATGAATTTATTTAGATATGAAAGTTTTAAGAACTGTAACACTAAGTTACTGTTGTAACAGTGTTACACACCTGAACACTTAGGAATTCATTGTTGAGAGAGAGAATATACATTTTTGGTGGCATTCTTGGAAAAAACTCAGACTTCAAGTATGACTGAGGAAACGATGATTTTTTTTTTAAAAAAAGGGGCTTTCAAAGACTGGATTCATTTAGCTTGGCAAAAGCTACAAAATTAATATGTATTTAAAAAAGCAAAGACTTAAGTGATCACAGCTTTTGGCTCTTACAGAGAAGGAAATGCCTTTAAAAATTCCATATTGCGCCAAAGTTCATTCTCTGCCTCCCCCCTCTTTCTAGCCCCTGTTTAATGTTGTGTGGAACATCTGTTTAGGGAAAGTAAGGCTAGCAACAGATTTGTTAACCCTTCAGCTCATAGGTGTCCAAGTTTATTGTGAGTTATTTTCTTACCAGACTAAGTTTTGGGTACTTTTTACTACATTTATTTTTTCTGCCTCTTTCTCACCACCTTGTTGTTTGTTTATTGTTTGTTTTTGTTTAACATAGGAAACAAAATAAGAGCAGAAAAGCAAACATTTTTCACTGCTTGTAAGAAAACAGATCAGACCATAAAGATAGTGAGAAGTAGGTGCATTGGATAGCTATCCTGGACCTTACTTCTTCATTTTGGATATAAAGGTCTAAAGAAACTTTTCTGCATCTCTGAATGTCATTTTTGTAGAGAGGTGCCTTGTGCCTGCATTGCAAGCATCTCTGGATTTCAGTGAACGTGTAAGGGCAGAGACACTTAGCAAGAACTGAAAATGGAGGCTGCGACTTCGTTTACGGATGCATTTTAGGAGCAGATCATATTCAGTGGATAAGCACGAGGCAACTCTTGAGTCTTCTAGTTTGTTTCACAAATTAAAGGGGTGATCTGGGTCTGCAGTCTCAATCTGTTTTTCTAAGCCAAGTGTCTTCACAGCCCTTGCACATTTTCAGTTATACAATTGTCTTTAATCCTGGTTCTTTTGTCATAGAGCTGGCTCCAGTATTTCTTGTTTCTGATGCCTGGGACTTGGTTACCTTGTGTTGGGTGTCCATACTATGTCTTTTGCTGCTGCTCAGGAGATAAGCCTGAGCTGGCCAGGGCCTCACCTGCCTCAGACACAGGGTTTTCTTTCTGGTCCCTACACATGATAGCGACTGAATGCTGCTATTCTCACTACTCCAGGAACTGAGGTCCTCTCATCAAATATCCCCAGCTGAATTCAGAGGAGCAGAGGTGTCTCTGAGGTACCTGAGTCACCAAAGATGGCACTTTCCCAGAAGGCTTTTCCTAAAGCACCTTTATTCACCTGAAACGGCTGAAATCCTCACCTACTTGCTCTGTAGTGCTCTAAGTTTTGTTTGTTTCAGGTGATTCTGCTCACAGAGATGTGGAACAGAACTGAAAGTGTTCAGTATCAAGAGAGATGCTTTAATTTTCTTTAACTCGACACTTTTCCACCCAGGTTCATAGCTACTGTTGATTGACACTGCAGATTTAATTAAGTTAATATTTCTGGGACGTAACTAATGAGATGAGGAGAAAGAGATGGATAAATGGCATGAAAACTGTCTTTTCTCATATTAGTCTAGTGATCTGCCTTTAGCTTGTGAAGAACATTTCTAATGTATATTTGGGATGGGTTCTCTGAAAATGTCTGCCTAGTAGTGTAAGAGTTAGCTGGTTGGTTTCTTTCATTTCACAGAGCATAAGATTCATAATATTTTGTGAGGTCTTTAGAAAACAGATGAGCAAAAATGTGCTTAAAATTCTCATTAAAAATACAAAATAACAGAATAAATATTTAATAATGATGTTCATGTTTAGCAAGGTCGATGCTTTTAAGAAGATTCTTAAATTGTTGACTATCAGTTAAAACACATTTCAACCACCAAGACTCTGTCTCTCTCTATTTATTGAGATTTCTTGAGTGGTAAGTGTTGAGATTACAAAGCTTGTAACTACCACATATCTGTGCTAAAGACAGCATTCAAGAATTTTGAAAAAGCTTTGCTCAGAATATAGAAACAGAAATCAAAGGTATAAATGAGAGCAAAACCAGGGGCACTGTTGAGTACTAAATCTCCAAGAAACTTGATTTAGCATCAGTTTGAGCCAATACAATAAATCTGTATTACACAGCATCATTAGATACTCCAACTTTTATTTTTGAATACAGATTCAGATGAACTGCATAATTTTACATTTGGAAATAAAAGCCCCTGGTAACATTCTCATATTCTCAATGCTCAGCAGCTGTGAAAAGGGAGTTTAGAGGGGCTGACTTCTTTTGAAAGTTCAGCCTTTAGCTTCTGCAGTGTTTACCAAAGATCAAGTTTTCATTTCTGTGTCTTAAAAATACTCTTTTTGAATAGAGAAAGAGAAAATAATAATTTCAGATACTCTGAAATCTGTACTAAATACAGTGAACTGAATGTATTTAAAGTGAGATCTAGTCAAGTCTTCTGGATTGCTACAGTATATTCTGCTTGAATGACAGAAGATAGGTACTGTGTTGTTCCTACGTTGTTCGATCTTGTATTTACCATTTTGTTACTTAGTGGTGGTTCTTTGCCATTTCTTTTTTTCCCCAGAACTGCCCCTGCTTGGTTAGTGCAATTATAATTATATTGTTGCTATTGCATAATTACAGTGCTGCAGGGTTTTTATGCTTAGAACTTACATGCTTGGCAAAACACTGAAAATTGAAGTGTAATGGTTCACAGACTGTTAGACCAGTGTGACGTCAGTTGCGGACCCTGTGGTGATCACTGCAAGAAATGACCATATTTTTAAAAAATATGTGAATAAAGACATTAGTTGGTAGAATGTGTCACAGACATTTCTATTTCAGCTCAAGTGTGTCCTGATTTTTTTTTAATGTGAAAATGGTGGAAGAATGCATACTGCCTCAAATACAGGCCATGTAACCACAATAACCTGGCTTTAGCTGTATGTATCTGAGCTACATAGGTTTTGGGATTAAGCAAATACTGCTATCACTTTTGATTTATGTTTAACAAACATAGCTGCGTTTCTGAACTGAGTGTGTAGGGTTTATTTCATTTGTACCCAGCTGGAGATGACTTTAAGCTTCCCATCTGCTTTCGGATGTCACAGGATCCATGTTCCCAGGTACTTTTGCTCCTTGTCTCCTTTTTACGGTCCAACAGAAGACCCTTTCTATTGTTCTATGCTAGGTATTGGAGAAAAAGGATCTGTCTCTAGGTACAGGAAAAGAAAGCTGTTCTCATTTGCACCTGGCTCCAACCAGTTGTAGCCGTGTTCAGTCATTCAGTTTTAGGTAAGATGCTGTGTCACCACTTCTCAGTGCTGTGAATGTTTTCCCAGGAAACACTGGGCAAACCTCTTCCCTAGCAAGCTGACTAGGTTTCCAACTCACTGCAATACGTTCCTGTCAGCCTCTGAAACCCCAAGGTGCAGGAGACCACCTTGCATAATACTGAGGGTGAATGGGAGAGTGAGGCTCCTACGTTGCCTAAGGTTATTGCTGCATGAACTTTAGTAAGCCAGAGCTTTCTGACTTAGATGCTTCATCTGCTCAGCCTTGAGTCTGAGGAAGGCCAAAGCATAGGTCTCTGTAAAGGAAGATGAAGGGAAAGATGATTATGAGTGGAAGGCACGCTTGGGGGCAGGGGAGAAGGTGAACAGGCAGCGTTCACCAAGAGCATCACTCAGGGCTTTGCTATGCTCTTCTGTTCCTGCATCCTATGCCCCAAAACATCAGTTCTGCTGCTGAGCCATCTCCTCTCCTAGTGAAGGTTAATTTATGGTATTGTGCAGTGTCTGCAAAATGCCTAGTGCGGGGGGCAGCCAGAGCTCCTTTGAGATTAGCTCAGTTCATTCGGGCATGGTGCTAAAGATGCCGAGGTCACAGACTCAATGCACGTATGAGTCACTTATGATTTAAGAGCTGGACTCAGTGATCCTTGTGGGTTCCTTCCAAGTCGGACTATTCTGTGGCTATTGCTCTTCGGTGATTTTAGTATGGGTCTAATGGTGTTGCAGAGAGGAAAAAGCTTAGCCAAAAAAAGAACTTTTACTGCTTGCACACTGCATTTATCTTTCGTACAGTTGCATGTGTCCTCAGTTTCCTCTTTTTGCTGATCCTGTGAGCAAATATCTGGAAGACAGGAGTGGCCCACTGGCCACCAGGATATGTACAGGGCCCCTGGTACCTGAGGAGGTTGTGGATACAAATGTCTTTATAACAATTCACTCTTACCCATTTTTACTACCTAATATGGTATCAGAGCTCAGGCAATTGACTCTAGTTATATCAGCATAGCCAAGCAGGATCAGCTTCATACCTTTCAGGTAGCTCATTCTGGTTTGTGAACAAATTAGACTTTATAAGTTGTTTGCTTTTCCCTGATAACTTAGAGTTGTTAAAACGTGTTCATATGTGATTGTAATAAGCAATTATATATTACATATACCTATTATTTGTGGCTCAAAAACAGATCTATAGACTACATCTGAAGTAAAAGCTTTGGTGTTTTTTGTTCTGCCTTACCAGGTGGCTGTCTCAATGGACTTTCTTCATTTGAATAGAAATAACTTTATCTTAAGAAGATACTGAAAATTCTCAGTGGAACTGTAAATAAACTGTAAAATATCACATACTATCACAGATCAAAACTGTGAGGAAAACCTCTTGTTAAATAAGTGCCAATAAAACAGTACAACAGAAAAATATGTTCAAATTTTATGCCAACCAATATTAACACAGAACTGAATCTTGGTGGAGGAAAGCTTGATTGAATTGGCAAAGTAGCTGGGAAAAAGTACCTTTATCTTAGTACTGTGGTTTTGGTCAAGAACACCTACATTATGTCACAAGATGCCATTTCCATTCTTAAGCAACTTATATCTTGCTTAAGTCATCACTGACTTATATCACGTGACTGCCTAGTTAAAATATAGAACTTCAGACTGGGATCAGGTATGCATCAAATTAACTGAGCCAGTGATATGGGTCTTTAGGTGATTACAAAGCTGGCTAAGCTGGTTCTGCTTCTGCTGATAAACACAGGTGTAGCAGTTTGTTAGATGTTTATAAAGGAAAAAAAGGGAAACATTAGTTTCTGCCTTTATTTTCCATTAAATGGTTCTCTTAGCATGTTTCCTAACATTAATTAATATAAAACTCTTTGAATCCAAGTGCCAGCTAGGCACCTGGCCCATACCATCAATTTGAAGTGTTCTGATTTCACCTGGACAATTTGACTGCTGCAGAAAACACCTTCTTGTAGCCTAAACAGGCCCTTTCAACTCCCTCCTAATTTCTCTTAGGAAAACAGAAGATGAATTTCTAACAGGACTTAATTGAAAGCAACTTGATGAAGTCTTATCAATATACAATCTATGTACTTATGGAGGTGTTATATATCACAGCAGTTATTATGCTCCCACCCCAGGACTTTAAAGCAAGTTTATTCTGTGGCCTCAGATGGAGTAGGTAGGCTAGTGCCTCTTTTGTCACTTTTACTGATGTACTTCAGTTTTGGGGAAATTCCATCTGTTGTCCTCTACACCATGCCTTGCTGTTGAAAGATGAACTGAAAATACTTTTCGTATACCATGAGAAAGGGAACAAATTTGTCTTAAACCAGAAATGAGCTCTTTTTATTTTTTTTTTCAAGTTGAGATAATGGGGAGGGTGGTACCAGTTAGCAAATTTCACTGTCAGTTCCATGCTGCCATATTTTATTAAAAGAAGAAGTTGAGATATTGTGCCCTTCAGTTTCCAAGCAGTGTAACTCACTCCCTTTTCCTCCAGGTTCTAGGTAATGAAAAACAGGGTGGAAAAAATTTAATATAAATTAATATAATTCTGACTATAATTGAAATTGGAAAATCAGAAAACTGTTACTTTTAATTTTTTTCTTTGTTTTTGTTAGGGTAATATTCATTATCTTTGGTAATTAAAACAGTTTAAAGGTTTATGAGTATATTACTAGTATACTTTTTTCTCTGATGGGGCAAGGCACTTCATCAGTAGTGTGGTTTAATATATGTTTATTATGTTTCTTCGTTTCCCAAGATTTAAACAATGCTAGTGTAAGCATTTGTTATCCATGGTTGTGCTATTTGTGTATAAAACAAGTGTTGGTAGAAAACACAGTAAAATAAAATCTCTTTAACATTCATATGGAAGAAAAAATTACTTTCTGAAAATACATTTCTAATTTGAAACATATTGACTTAATAAATACAGTTTTATCTGTAGTAGTGAATTGAACTGATTGTTTCTTGTTACCATGGACTTTGAGATTTTATATCTGGATCTCAGCCACTCACCTAATTTTTATTCATGGATTGTAAGAGAAAAATAAGGTTTCCTGGCTTTTAAAATCCCAGTTGGTTTTTCAGCTTTGAATGAAGTTGAAATTTGGAATGAAGCAAAGACTCACAATGCACCTGTGGAATAGTCTGTTTCTGTCAAAAGCTGGTATAGCATTTCAACTTATTCTAGCTCCAGTTCCTTTGTCTTTGGCTTCTGTTTCTTCAGAGATCTGTTTTTTCTTGAACGCTTTAAATACTACTGAATATTTTTGTAGCTTAAATTAATTGTTTTTAGTAGGTTACTGTTTTGCACAGAATATGGTGTTTTAATGTTTAAGTATAAATAGGATGTTTGAAAACAAAATGTTTTAAAATAAAGATCTGAAAAGCAGCTATTAAAAAACAAAACAACAACAAACAAACAACCAAACAAAACCCCACAAAACAAAACAAACAGACAAAAAACCCTACCCTGCCCAGGCCCCTCTGAGATCTAAGAAGGTGTCATTGTGTAGAGAACAAATTTAATGGAAGGGAATGATAAATTTTTCTACTTCAGTAAACGTAGTTTTGCTCACTTTGAAAGCAGACAGATGCAGGGGGAAATGTAGTTTTATTCTGTCAAAGAGCCATTTGTACAAGAGAATTGTTTTGTATGAAAGAAAAAATAGATGTTCTAGTTGAGATTATTTTGTGAATGACTCCTGCCATGGCAAACTTTCACTTCAAATCACGGAGCAGTAAATACACCGTGTTTTTGCTACACAAGCATGTTTAAAATAGACATGTTTCATCGAGGAGTATGTGATCTTGTCCTTGTACACAAATAAACAAGCTCTGCCATATACTGCAGGTGGTACTGTTTCCCTGCCAAACATTTAGAGAGCTTACCATTGCAAGGCAGGTCTTGTTCCAAGCACCGTGCAGAACACTTACGGGTGAGACACCGGTTTTAGTGTTAGGCATCTTTACAGCCTGTTAGAGCAGGACAACAGGCTTCATTCTCTTCTGCAAAATAATTCCAGCTTCGTGTAATCTTTCTTCCTTCCTTCACAGTATATTTATGAAAGTATTTTTCTCCTTTGATCCAGAGTATAGAAAACTCTTTCAAGATCTACATTGCTAGGTAGGGGCTTTGTAGGTTTATGACTTCTATCACATAATTTTTCTTTTAAACTGTGTGCTTACATAGAGGCAAGCTGGAAAATTGAGTGTTTGTAGAAGGCTGTCTGACAATCAAGGCAATATCATATTTTCCAGCAAGAATACCAGATCTATGTCATGTGTGATTTAACCAGCAGTTTCTGCGTGAAGAACAGTATTCACTTTGTTTATTGGAAGATTACTGAAAATCCTATAATTTATCACTAGTCCATCAGAAAACAAGCTTTGGCTGATTTAGTGCCTCATACGAAATTGAAATGTACATATTTTATCTTAAATGTTGATTGTTCTGTTTCAAGTCCTACATTCTAGCTTTGTGTAGAATACAAATAGCTTTAGTATATGTTTTTGTAAAATGACAAACCGTATTAATGAAAGAAGATGCTTTGAGGCATGCTGCCATGAGTTTAAAATACACTTTGAAGTTGTTTTTCAGAAGAAAATAACTGGAGTGCAAGGTTATTATAATGAATGATGAAGGTTTGTAGTCCTTTTTCACACATAAACTAGCACGTGTAGCTTTAGAGATCTGGGCTGGTTGATTTAAAAAGAGTAAATGTCTGTTTATTACATCAGTCACAGTTCTTTCCTCTTTGTTAAGTGGTGGGTATAGGCTGCTAAGAATTAAAACCATTAAAGTTTCTGCTTCCTTAAAATCCTTTTGTCTTCCTTGCTCTCTGCCTGCACTTCGGTTACATGGTATAAGCAAGACAAGTAGCAATCATGTCTACCTGGCTGCTTCATCCAAAACAATGTTTTCATTCATTATAACAGCAGAAGCTCCATTATTCTGACTGTGAAACAACTGGCTTGTGTAGGTCTCATGAACTTGTAGATTACAGCTAAAACCCTGCTCAAAATTGAGGCAGATACATAAACAAGCATTTAGACTACAGTGTAATTTCTTCTATGTGCAGATTACATTTCCTTATGACAAAGGCTGAGATCAGATAAAAGCCATATGTGGTTTTCCCATTCTCTAATTCTGGTTCTGTTACTGCCAATCTGTTCTCAGAAAGAGTGGCTGGGAAATCTTTGGGTTGGCTTATGTTTCCTCACATGTGCTACCAGGAGGTTGAATGACTTTATAGAATTAGCAAGCTGTTCTTTCAGAAACAGGAGTTAATGACATGACTCAGTCTGGCACTTAATGGCACTTTACAGCTGCAACAAATGAGTTTCAGTTAGTAGCTTTTCACAGATATTAAGAAATTGAAAAGCTCCAGGAAGAGGATTAGCCATTCAACCTTTAATTGTTTTTGTAGTTAAAATTATTTACCTGAACATCTATCAATCTCTTCCTGTAAATTAAGCTATTAGTGTATTTTTCTAGAAACCATCTCAATGTTAGTGTTCATGCAGGTTTAATCTCTTCAACCTAGGATTAAAAGTAAAACAATGTACATTTCAAATTATTGATGTCTCTGTGCAAAGAAGTTGTGCACTTGATGTTCTGTGTCTTATCCATCAAGAACTTTCTATTTGTGACTCCAAATTATATTTCAAATGCCACAGTTATTTTTCCCCTTAACCCTTGGTTTCATATATTTTCTAAAATGCTTTCCAAGACTTGGGTTACTTTTAGCCTTCACGTCTCCGATATGTGAGAAATGGAGGCTCAGGTGGTATGGTTAAAGGAGCTTATGTTATACCAGGCATGTATATGAGTAGGTGTTCTTACAAGTCTGTTTACCAGCTGTCTTTCTGTTTTTTCCTGATGGGACTTCTTTTCTCTCTTCCCATGTTTCACTACATATAACCTGTTCTTCTGGAGTCCCACAGTACCTCCATCCTGCCTGTCTTTTAATTCATCTCCATATGGGCGTCCTCCCCTTTGCTCTGTTTGATTTGCCAGAGTGAAGTTGCAGTACATGCTGCTGGATGAGGAGTGTGGCTGCTCAGCCAGATGTGGACCATACAGCTGGCATATATGCCCTTCCTCACTCAGCAGTCAAGCTCCACTATCCCATCAGATTTGCCTGCTTTGTGATCCTTTGGCTAAGCACCACATTCTGCCTGTCAGTGGGGAAAGACAGAGTTTTGACTTTGCCCACACGTGTTGTAGGTATGGTAGGTGTCTGTTGACTTAATGAAGAAGCAAGTGACAGGAATAAACAAGACGCTTTTAAATGCCACAGATGATTTCTGATGTAGTTGGCATCTGGTTTTACTGTCTTTGCCAGTATTAGATGTTTCGACAGGGAAGCTGAGGTAACACGTGAGTGCCATCCCACCAAACTCAAAACCCAAGCAGCTCTGAAAAAATTCACTGTCCTTTTTGCATTAAATAGCCATTGTTTGAGAGAGAGCAAATTGGGAAAGACTGTTTTGCAAAGATCAGAGCTATTGGTGGTGTCAGCCTCTGGAACAAAAATGCATGCAGTGCTACACAGAGCTGGCAAATGGGTGCTACCATCAGCTCCCAATGCAAAACTTCACAGTTGTACTTTCTTCCTCTTCTTTCTGGCCTGAAGATCAGCTAAGCCACAGATGCCATCTCTGTCTTGGTTT
This sequence comes from Phylloscopus whistleri, assembly GCA_017589585.1. Lineage (NCBI taxonomy): Eukaryota > Metazoa > Chordata > Aves > Passeriformes > Phylloscopidae > Phylloscopus > Phylloscopus whistleri. Next base: position 9,225,273 of record JADMLD010000758.1, on the reverse strand, counting down.
GGTTATGCAAATCCCTGTCCCTGTCTCCCCTCCTCCCCCTTCTCCACACCTACTTTCCTGTGCTTCCGCAGAAACAGGCGTATTGTCCCAGGGGCAGGCACTGTGTTTGTGTGAGTTAAGAGTGTGATTCTGATGTCTTGGCTCATTAAAGGAAATGGAAATCCCATCTCACCAAGGTCATAAACACTCACCTTTGTTCGAGGTACATGGTCACTACCAGTGCTTTATCACAAAACCCTTAATTTCTTGTTAAGTGCATGTAAGGTCTAAAATGTGGAATCCAGAAGGCTGTTTTATTAATTTTTTGAGCTGATTTTCAGAAAATTACTCAAATTTCTACATTGGTGAATATCTTTTAAAAATGTGCATGCGTAAAAGGTGCTGGAGGAGTGGCACTGCAGAGAAAAAAGCCTCTAAATTAATATTTATTGTGTACGTATTTGTGCATAAGCAGTTTATTCCTACCTATGTCAATGCGCTCTTTGCAATGTAATACAGACTGTCTTTCATTCACACATTGTTCAGGTTTCCAATTGCCTTCAAATAATGATCAATTCTATTGATATTGTCAGTTTTCAAAGGAAACATGCATTGAAAATGTTGGCGATAAGAGATGTAAGAGTTTCTACTTCTGTGGACTCTTGATCAAGATCAAAAGGCTCCCTATTTGAAAAGGTTCACCCGTTTCTGTTTTTGAAGATCTGCAGAGCACCAGTCTCAGTTTTAAGTTCAGTTAGGAGATTGTTTAGTGTGTAGGTAATAACTCTTCCATAACACATCTCCAGAGCTGTTTATACATGAGCAAAGTTACACATTTCTGAAAATGAAAGGAGACTTGAAAATGTAGCAGTGTCTGTTTATAGATTTAAAAATGTTAAATCCTAGCAGTCAAAAAACATGACTAGTAGATGTGCGAAGTACATTCTTTGCTTGAAAAAACTCTTGCAAAAGACTTTATGGAAAAATATTTTACTCTTATGATTGCACAATTTTAGTTCTACTTACTTTGTCGAGCAATCTTGATTTCCTTCAGACACATAAAATGCACAGCCCATCTCTGCACAAATGCACAATTCCTAAAACAACCCAGTTACTGTTTAAACAGCTAGTATAAATAATGAACCACTCCATTACCAAGAATATAAATAAATGTAGACAAGTAAGGGTTCTCTAGAGCTGAAAGTTTAGGTTATGCAAAAACTTCGACAGCTGTAATTTGTAGGTCCTTGTAGACTGAAGGGTGTGAGTGATGTAAACTCTAGAAAGCTGACATTTAATGTATGTCTATTTTGTCATTTTGCCAAAAGGCAGGACTTGACTGTTACGTTTCTTTTGCTGTGTACAAATTTTGAATAGGGCAACATCTGGGAGAAAGAATTCCACAAAATGCCTTAAGCTTTGCAGTGGTGTAAACAGAGCCCAGTGTTCTACTGCTTGTTGAGTAACAAGTCAATATTTTAGAGAAGTCTGGTCATAAACATCTTTTCCCTGGATAAAATAGGAGAGGAAAAAATATTATTTGAAATTTATTTCTTGACATGTAAATATATAAAATTAATTTAATTCTAAAAATTAGTTGAGTCAGACCTATGCATCTAATTAAATCATAATATAACAGGTTTGTTGTTTCTTATGCTTTGAAAATTAAAGGGATTTAAGACCTTCAGATCTGAGTCTTTAAGATCCCATGTCTAAGGAGAAGAATGGAAACAGGTCACTTTTCCAGAATATTCACAGAAACACAGGTGTCTATAGAATTATAGAAAATGTCTATAGAATTCTTGGAAAAGACCTTCAAAATCAAGTCTAACCCATGTCCGAACACCACCTTTTCAAGTGCACCATGGCACTTAGTGCCATGTCCAGTCAGTTCTTGAACGCCCCCACGGATATTGACTCAACCACCCCCTGAGCAAGACATTCCAATAGTTTGAACACCCCTCAGAAAGTGAAGGATTTCTTCCTGTTGTCTAACCTAAAGCTCCCCTGGTGCAGCTTGAGGCTCTATTGTCTTGTTCTGTTGTACCTTGCCTTGGAGAAGAGGCTCACCCTCACCTGGCTACAGCCTCCTTTACTGCCAGTAATCTGAAAATGGCTACACAAACAATCATAAACTACCCAGGTGCTGTGCTGTTACAGATAGACGGTACAGAATTAAAGCAGGCTGGTGACAGGTGGTCACAAACCTGATCTTCTCTTGCAGTGGGGGGGGACTTTCGGTCCCTGAGTACTTGTCTTTCGTACTGTGGTCTCAAGAGTTATCGGAAGAAAGGTTACTAGTGAAAACTGAGGCAAAAGATTTGTTGAGTTACTTAGCCTTCTTTTCCTCCATTGTTACCAGTTTGTCAGCCTTGCTTACCAGGATTGGGAAGGGGCAGGGGGAGCTTGTAGAAACTCCTCTTTTTATTCTTTGCATCCCTTGCCAAGTTCAGGTCCAGCTTTGCCTTGGTCATCCTGACTCCTTTTTTATGCAACTGGACTACATCCCTATACTTTTCACCCAATACCTGCCCTTGCTTCCATTGCCTGTGCATTTACTTCCTGCATCTGGGAATCAAGAGGTCTTGCACTCTTTGGAAGATATTCTTAAAGCTCTGCCAGCTCTGTTCTGCTCCCGTGTTCCTGAGGGCAGTTCCCCAGGGGTCGTATTGACTATCTCCTTGAAAAGCTGGAAGTTTGCTTTCTTAAAGTTCAGGGTCCCATCTTTATTCTTTGTCTGATATCCCCAGTCAGCTTGCTCATGCTGGTGATTAGTGGGTCCAGCATCTCACCTCCTGTGATAGGGCTTTCTATTACTTAGCTCCAGAAGTTATCCAGGAGGCTCCTGTATTGCCTAAAGCTTGCTTTGCTACTTTCCCAGTAAATGTCAGGGTGGTTGAAGTCTCCTTGCAGGACAAGAGTCTTTAAGCATAATGCTTCCCGTAACCTGAGCAAGAAGGCTTCATCCACAGAATGCCCTGGATCAGGTAGCCTGTATAGACACTATTTGCAAGGTTCCTTTTGTTGCCTTAGACTCTGATTCTTACCTTCAGGCTTCCAGCTTGCTCATGACCTTCTGAGATGGGTATTCATATTCAATCCACCTCCTGATGTTAAGAGCAAGCCCTCCAGCCCTCCTTCCTCTCCTGTCCCTTCTGAACAGCCTGTAGCCATTGATAGCTGCACTCAGGAGCCACACGTGGCATTTGTCCCACCAAGTTGCAGTGATGGCAAATAGGTGACAGCTTTTGACCACCACAATGGCTTCTAACTCATCTTGTTTGTTGCTCATGCTTCATGCATCGGTGTAGACACTTCAGCAGGGCAGCTGGCCATGTGAGCTTTGTAGAGAAACACTCCTTTATTTTTTGGAGATATTTCACTGATGTTAAAAGCTGCAACATTTTGGTGGTGACACCAAGTCATGAAGTCATGTATTAATGGACCAGGACCATCTGTCTCTTCAGTGTTGTTTGTCTCTCCCAATGCTGGAACACAAAGGCTTCACCTTACTTTATTATTCTGTGTTAAGCATTACTGTGCCTAAGCATTTACTTTTGGAAGTTTAGTCACCGGAATGTGGGAAAGCTACGGTATTTTAATCATACTTGAATTCTGTAATTAATGATTTTGCTGAATATACCTCATTAGGCACACTTGTAGTGAACTGACATAACTGGATCTTATGATGATCTGACTAATATAATGATTGTAGCTGATATGCTAGCACTTTGAGGTTGGTGTTGAGTGCTGTATTCATTATTTGGAAAGCAAAGTGCATATGAAACTGTTTGGTTATTGGTTTGCTTGTTGCCATTGAACTGGAGTTCTATTAATAACATTGTTACAAATCTCTTTTAAAAATAAACTAAAAGGATAGGAATTAGAATGCAATACATCAGAATGTGATACAGCCTTTTTTACTAATTAAAGCAGTGAGGGGCTGTTGCTCATGTCAAATTTCTCCATGAATTTTAAGTTCACTAAGAATTACCGTTTTATGACTTGGGCCAATAAGGTCATCACTTAAAATCCGCTTAAAAGCCTTGTTATGGTAACATAATCCTGTATATATGCTACTTCTTTTGTATATGAAGTAATTTCACAAACTCCTGCCAAGCCAAATGTTTGAAAGTTTGTGGTAGCCTTTGTCTCATGGTAATTGGTGGATGAGAAAGTGGCTTATGGTAAATTAATTCAGTCCTTCTGTGACTACCAAAAGTTGAGTGGCAGTGCTGTGGCCAGGATATGTGTTCTTCAAAGCTGAATTTTACAGTCTGTGAATGTCCTTCATCATTGTAATTTAATCTTACTTTTGCCATTTTGTAGACCTTTTCCAGGGAACCCAGAAAAGCGTTTCATGCCAATTAAGGACTTTATCTGTTATTGTGCTTTTCTCAAACTCCTATTAGCAGTTGTAAGCATGCAAGAATTGCAGTGCCAGATACTCAATTCTGACTTCTTTTCCAATTTCTGCATGGGGTGTGAAATTTAGATTCTTTCACAGGTATTTTAGGGAGGACTGGGGTTTTGTTGTGTACTTATTTTCGTGAATAAGAAGAGGAAAACAGGAGAAAGAAACATATATGTAATGCAGTCTATTTTGTTTCTTCTATATGCATGATTTTTTTTTTCATTTATTATAGTTAGGTTGCCATGTTAAGTTTGCATGTTCCGAGTTTACCACTGTGTTAGAGAGGCAAATACAAGGATAAAATGAAGTTCATTTACCTTGTGTGTTGTAAATAAGATTTGTTCCCGTTTGACTAGCATTTATTTTTATTTGAGATAGTTATGCTTATAGAGAGAATTTTCATTTTGGTTGAATAAATTAATTCACTGTGCATTTTTTTCCAAGTAGGAGAAAATACAAACAATATATAATTTCATTGAATCAATATACAAAATGAAAATACATATTCTTAGAATGTATTTTAGGTATTGCTTTCATTATCCTGCAAGGAATCTTAGTAGGCTTTTCTAATGATATTTTTTTTCTGAATAGTGACAAAATGTCTGTGCTGTATTGCATAGTCAGGAGATACCTATGGACAGCAAGTAACTGAGCAGAGCACTTAATAACCAATTATCTCTACAGTGCTTACTTTATCAAATGAGAGAGGCTAGATATTTCAGATTAATATATACAAAGCAGAATACAGAGATAGAGCAGAGCAAAACAGACTAGCCAAGAAATACAAGGTTGAGAGTAATGTATCAATCATTTGGCTTTCTGGGTCATAGTAGTTTTAAATATTTGGGAATCCATTCCAAGAGTAATACAGAGCTCTTTGTTTTGTTTTAGATCTTCAACCAGATCTTATCTACATTCATAGAGCTGGACTGTAAATCACTCAGTCTCTTTCAAGTTGGCTGCTTTGTAGAAAGTCTGAGAGGCAGTAGGTAGTGGGCATAGTAGAGGAGCCACAGGAGCTTTTTTGCAGTGTATTCTTAATTTCATATCTACCAACAGAAAGTGCAGTACATGCAAATAACCACTCCAGACTTTTCAAAGATGCTTTTCTTCGGTGCCGCAGCAGACAGCTAATGGTTGGGTTGTGGTTAGCATCTCACTTCCTGCATTAACCAAAATTTCCTAAATGTTTTCCCAAAGCATGAGAACATGCATGTATGCCAGGAAAAAAACCTTCCATACAATTAGTTAATGCAGTAACTGCCACCTAATGCAGGTACTCTGCCAAGATTTAAAATTTTATCTGTAGTTGAATTTTTTATAGGAAGATGTATATTCTCACAAATCACAAAGTGAGGACGGGAAACAGTTTTTAAAAGGTAAATGCTGAGAAATTAATGCCTGATAATACTAGAGAACAAAAAGCTTTGTTTTCATTAAACTGATGCACATGTAATAAAGTTTCCTTGTCTTAGGTAACATGACAGATCACTCTGACCACTTAAATGATGGCATCTCTGTGTCTGCTAGCAAAGATAGCTAGTGGTTGCTAATTTTTATGGCAGTCTTTTGTCATGTAGAGATTATTTACCATAAATGAAGCTGAGCCCCCAGGCAACAATTAGATAACTATTTCTATTGCTGTGACCCTTTGCCAGGGTAAACTCAGGCAGCTGGGCTTATTTCATATCAGGCAGTTATACTTTTGATAGGAAACAACTGTTCACCTTGTATTAATTTTGACTTGCGTGGGCAGCAGAATAGTCAGATGAATGAGAAGAATTGTACCATGCTTTCAAGTCATCTTGCCAGCCACCTGTCTTGTACCGTTGTTTTTCTCTTCCATCCTGCCTGACTGGGCATGCCACTGTCTCTCCTACAGCTTGTCTCCTCCCAGTCTTGACTGAGCCCCTCAGTTGTCCACGGTGAGCTCAAAATGCTGTCCTCTCCATCTGTGGCAGCTCCCTCTCTGAATCTGCTGCTGTGCCAAATACCACAGATCACAGCCTGAGCAGGAGTGCAGAACAAGCTGGTAATTATCTGATGGGCTCTGTACCAGCCAGACCTAGGAAATTCATATAGCACAGAGAAAGTGTTTTTTCTTGCATATGCTAGGAAGGATGGAAATATTTGATTCTACTTTTTTTTTTTTTTTTTTAAACAGATGAAACCCACTTAGTATTTGACAAAATATCCAGTATTGAGAAGAAATATTTGCCATTAAGATGTTGCCTGTTAAGCTTAGCAGCTTTCTGTCTTTACATTGCACAGTAAGTGCCAGCTATGCAAATGTTACTTCCATGTACATTACACAAAATGGGACACTTTCACTGAAGCTTCAGTATCAACAAAATCTCAGATTCCTACAAGTACCTAAAATCATGTCATTTCTTAATGTTACTCTCCATTATAATGGCTGTTTTGATTGTTGTGCACTCGGATATATTCTGTTTCTAGCAGCCTTTCCTTCTACTAAAGTTAGCATTATGGCTCAGAAATTTAGGACTTAAGACCATTATATTTGGCAGTTGCATGTAGTTGCTTTTGTCTTCTGTGTGCTTTGCCCTTCAGGGGTGGATCCAAACAATGTTCCAGTGCTGACTGCTGCTGCTTCCACACAGCTTGTTCCACGCCCGTTTATGATGATGTCTGCATGATCAGACTTGAGCTTTTTGTTGCATTTGTTGAAAATAAGAGGCTATCACTTCAAGTGAGTGCGTTTCTGAAAACATCTAATGAAATCTCAGCTGTGGTTGTATGTGGCTTTCTGATAAGTTTTGTTCAATATGTAAGTAGAAGTTCAAGGTCACGGCACTGGGCCATGAGTTAACCTTGCAATGTCAAATTGCTTCTCACTTGCATGTCATGAAAAGAGGTGTTTTACAGCAACAGTGTTTTTGATGACATAGAAGCAAGACTGACCATGTGATGAACAAAAACCTGTCAGTCCTGCTGTCAGAGTAACAAATGGTGGCAAAGATGGCAGTTTGCAAAATAAGAGTTTGTACGCGTTGGATTTAGAGCTCTTCGATGGAGAAGATAAAACTTTGAAAGTGCACTGCACTTGTACGCAAGTGTTCCTTCAGAGTATTAAAATGGCAGCATGGCAGCCTTGAATGTTGCAGCTGAAACAAAACACTAATACTGGTTGAGTCCGATTTTGTGACCAGTTACAGTTATTAAACTGGATAATGAGCAATGATAGTGGGAGCTCAGGAAATTCCTTCCTGGTATAGGGAAATAGGTGAGTTAGGTGGAAACTGCTACATGCTTTGAGCTTGCTTGCTTGCTAATGAGTGCATGCCTGGGCTGTCTGCACTGCAGGGTTAACAAAGCTATTCCTTGCTTTGCTTTCAGGCAGGTACAGCAGAAAGGGGTTCTTGTGCATCCTTGTGACCATCCTTATGACCTTCATTGTCATCCTTACCACAGTAGCCATGTTGGCTACTGTCAGTGAGACTGACCAAGTTTTCATTTTGTTCTTTCACTGTCCACTCACTGAAAACAGTGTGTATGCACATCTGGAAGCATTCTGAACACACTGCTTTTCACCTCAGGGCTCTACTCTTGTTTTATTATTTTTCTTGAGAAGAACATAAGCAAAGAATATGCCATCTCTTTTTGTCCAGAAGGTTGTTGCTTAGCTCAGTTAATTAAATAACAAAGAGGGACCATATCAAAGTCCACTTAAGCATCTGATCTTTTTTCCCCCCTCTGGAGAAGAAAAGGTAGTTTAAACAAAAGCAGAAAGAGAAATGGGAGTTTCTTTTGGAGCAGACAAGTATTACTTCACTGTATGCATTCAGCTGTAATCCAAGAAGTCACACATACAGTAGGAAGAAGATACATCCCAATGTAGACTGGACAAAACCTGTCAGCAGAAATAATCTGGGGTTTAGATATCTACTCTCAAATGAAGAGATATGAATATTACTTAAACTTTACTATTAGTAAAGTTTAAATAAATAACCTCATAGGGGGAAATGTAGAAAAGCCTACTAACAAATGAACAACATATCTTAAAACTTACAATTAGAATAACTGTTTTACATTTTTCAACAGCTGAAGTCTAGGTCAGGTGTTAGTTTCTTTTATAGCCTGGCACACTTTCTTATCTTTTTCCTCCCTTTTCTAGTCACAGAGGCAAGTATTCACACATGTGCATGCACAGTAATGTTTAGCTACAGCAATATTTGATCTGGTCAATAGTGCTGGGAATGCTCACTTGTGACCTGCCTGGCCACACCAACTGCACATCAATTTGCTCTTTCCATACTTGCTCCATGGCCATCAGAGCTGTACCTTTCATTGGGGGAGAGGAGTTAATATTTTCTGTGTATACAGATTATAACTAATTACTGATTATAAAGAGAACCTTCAGTTGAAAATTCTGAATTTTAAACTCTTGATTTAAAAACCAAAAACCTTTCTGATAAAGAGAAGTTTTCCCTCTCTAACAATTGAATCTGGTATATTTAACTTATTGTTTTACTGGTCATGATCAAAACCAATTGTAAGAAGTAAAGTTTGCTTGTGATCAGCTCTTTCTCTTTGAACACAGTATTTGATGTTAATTTTAGCAGTGTAATTTTGTAAAATTCCATTCTACTCTGAGTTAGGGCAGACAAATCCCAAGTACTTAAGTAAAGCTTCAAATAGCTAGTATAGTATTCTGTCTGCCTTGGGTCTTTAATAAATAATTGATGCTTTGCTATAGAAAAGACCATGAGCATCTATTTGTGATAGTTGGTGGTAGAAAAGAGCATGACCATCTATTTAATTATTTTATTGAAGGATGAATAATGTCCTATCACTGGTTCACTTGCCAGCCATGGTTTCTTAAGTATTGATAACCCAGATGTCCTGCTTAGGTGCCCAGGTTTCTCAAATTAGTATCAGCTGCTAGTGTTTGAGAATTAATTATTTTTGGTTTTCACTGTATCCTCTTGGTCAGGGAGATGTTTGTAATACTTACCATAAATAATGCAAAAAGTACTCTTGATTAGTATGAATAGGCTATTTACTCTCATTATTTTCCAGGGGAGAGAGGGGCTAGCTGTAACCTCCCTATCATCAAAGGCTGGTGATGGAATTCCTGCTTTTGAAATAAAATCACAGAATGAAAACTAAACAAGCCACAGGAAGTTTTTTGGTTGTTTTTTTGGGGGGTGGGTTTTTTGGTGGTTTTTTTTGGGGGGGGGGGGGCAGGGGTTTGGGGTTTGTTTGGGGTTTTTTTGTTTGTTTGTTTGTTTTGGGGTTTTTTGGGTTTTTTTGCACTTACAACTGTTCCTCTGCTGTTGTCAATCCAGTCAGAATAATTATTAGAATAGGTAGTAAGTTCTACTGTATATTCTGTTATACTCGGTTGTGATCTGTGCTATTTTTATTTTGCCTCTTAGGCTGAGGGAGATTATTACTGTTGTTTAGTTTCAAATATAGTAAAGCTTTTAAGAGGGTGCTAGAAGTAAGCCCATTTTCAAGTGTTTTTCTGACTCAGGGTGTTTTCCTGAGTCAGAAAAACAGTTGAATATTTCAGCCTAAGGCTGCAAACAGGACTGGCATTTTTGGATTCTATGCCTTTTTTTTTTCTTTCAGAAAAAAAAAGAGCACTGTGAAAATCATTGTTTATCCCAGTTGATGGAGTGTTATACTCATAAATCATGATTATTTTCAACCTTTTGGTTGAGATTATTTTGTTTTCACAGCCAGAAGCAGTAAAATAATCAATCATGTAATAATGCCATGGATAATTATCATGTTGCTTGGTGTTCTTTGAGCTACTGCAGGTGTGTTCAGAGCCTCTACTGGTTGTGTTTAAACTGACTGCAATTTTACAACTGAGGTGGTGAAGAGCTTTGGAATGTACCCACAATTGCTTTACCTTTTTTTCTTTTTTTTTTTTTCCCCAAAGCATAATGCACTAGCAACAAATATCACTCATTATGAAATCCATAATTATTTTTAGGGTTTTCTTCTATAATTCAAAGCTTTTATATGCTCCCTGGTATATTTTCTGTGACTGTTTAGCATACAATTGTACAGAAAAGCTAGTAGACTTAATTACATTTCTGCTAAATTAGAAATTACGTTGAAATCCGTTTGTGGCTTAAAAAACCTCAGGTATTTTTCACTATAAATACCATGGACTTACTTACTTATTAAACACTCAGAACAGATATTTTATTTTAATTTGTTTCCAAATAGTGCTTTATGTTTTGCCTTTCTTGCAAAACTAGGGTTCTGGGAGACTGTGGAGTTTCTCTGTCACAGATTTGTCTGAAATTCTGTGGTGAGTTGTTGTGATATAAATCACAACAGTCTTCCAAAAAACTCTCTTTGTCCTCTTCTCTGTCTTAATATCTTGCTTCCAAGCTGCTCCCTTCTTCATACTGACTGAAACACTCATTCAGCTGCACTGGGAACCACATCAGGGAGCACTAACCTTTTCCCCTCTCAGCCTCTAGGCTACTGAGGTACAAAAGATTAAGGGATATTTACTGCAGACATGAGATTCAGGTGCCCACATGCTTTGAAAATCCTGGTAGACATCTGTCTGCATCTTTTGGCATCAAATTCTTTTCTAATCTGGCCTAAGGTGACTTGGCCAGGGCTTTGCAGGAAGCACTAAGAATTGAAAATAGGATTTGGATATTCCTTCATCATGTAGGCTGTGTTCTGTTAAACATTCTCCCCTTTGCATTGTAGAATAAGAGGACCTGGACTTTACTGTAACTTTATCAGAGTATTTTGGCTGTGAATTAATAGAATAATTTGTAATCCAAAGTTTAACATCTTCAAAACTTGCACACTGAAAATGTTGACTTTGAAATGAGTATCTTCTTTTCCATGGGTCCTGTTTGTTTCACTGTAATGTTTTGACAGCTGTTAATGAGGCTTCTTCTGTGACTGAAATCTGAACAAATCTTTATCTCTGGTTTGTCTCACTAGCATTTCTGAACTCTCATATTAAGTGGCAAATAGGAGCTGCAGGAGGGAGAATCTGAGTGATTTAATAGCTAAGCTCTGTGATGAAAGCTGTGCAATGAAAGGATAAAGATTGACAGTGCAATTGAAAATGCAGCTGTGTGGTTAATGTAAAATATGCTTTAACAGTATGAGGTGTTGAAATAAATCAAGGTATTCATTGAAGTCTGCATTTGAAATCCCTGTTAATAATATTTTAAAATACTTATCTGATTTCTTTCTTCTCACACTGACTTCATCGTACTTATTAAGGCGCCTGGCTGATGACTAAGAAGATAAACTGCATCTTCGGTATACTTTTTTCTGTTTTGAGGGGTTGATGCAGCTCTGTGTGAAAATCAAGAATCATTCCTTCTCTATAGTTCTGTGCTGATAACCAGCTTTTCTTTACTACTCTGTTTTAGAGTGGTTTGATGGTAGGTTAATAAGGATTATTTAATTAAATGAAGAAGTTCCTGCAGGAACTTTGTGAAAGTTATAAAGTGTTTTTTTCATCATGCACTTAACAAATGTTCTAAAACAGACTTCTAGTCTGTCTTGGATCAGTCTGTGAACAAACATTCACAGCAGCAGAGATTAATGCAATATACAGATTCCTTCTTTATGCATTTAAGTGACAAAATACAAAATTTTGAATCTCTCCTTATATATGTTTGAGAAATGAGTCGTCACTGTGGAGAATGACAGGGATTTAAAGTCTATGGGTTTTTAAAATTTTATTTAAAATTGATATATTTTCCATCCAAATAACGATACTCTTTATTGCTACAGATCATAAACCTTGTATCTGTCTTTGTCTTGTAGTGTAGTTCCCACATTTTGCAATAAAATGTTTTTCCTCATACTTAGTGAAATGAAAGCATTTCAATATAGCTATTAGGTAAAATAGAAAAAAAATCTATAGAGGGGAAAATCCATGCTAATGAAACAAGATGTTTGCTTTAACAAGGAATGCTTATGAATTGTGGGAATGTATTCTGTATAACTCAACCCAGGCTTTTTTAAAAGGTTTTTTGTCTGTGTTATATACCAGCTTTCTGAAGGTTCTGTGACTTTTAGGCTGGTGTTGCTTTTACTTTAAATATACTTTTTAAATGTTATTTTGATATTATAACAGAGCAGGCTCAGAAGAGCTTACTCCCTTTCTAATGGTCTCATGGTGAGAACTTTTTATTACTATGAGTTTAGCTGAAAGTAATTTTGAAGAATTTTGGATGGCCAAAGAGTACATTTAATTAGTTAGCATGCTAACCTATGAACAGTATGCTTTGAGAGCTGATAACCAGCTAAGAAGTGACTGATCTGCAGACTTCAATGATGTCTCAGTAAAGCAACTGCAAGAGAAAGTGAAGGTTATTTCCCCCACCTTCAGCTATTTTTATGTGAAGCTGCAGCAGTTAAGAAACGTGTGCTGTGAAGGTTCTAATCTGCCATCACTATGAAAGGGGTGCACTGATTTTATGCTACAAACTGCATCTTTTGTAGCCTATTCACCACCCTTTACAGGTCTGCCAAGCCCACTCTGCAATTGGTTGCCAGGGGCTGCAGATGTTGGAAAAGAGAAATTTCAATGAAAGGCCCTGATTCAGCAACCCAAGCAGCCTGCCTCCCCCAGCCAAAGTAATCAGATTGGCAGCTGAATCAAAGGGTACAGTGGGCCCTTTGTTTGGGAGCTCCAGAGGCTAGTAATTGACAGAAGGTCAACAAAGTTTTATGAAGAAAAGAACAGAATATTAGAGGGTATTAGTCTGAAGAGAGAGAGTTCAGGAGTTTTATGTTATTGGAAGAAAGTTAGAACCTGAGTAAAAGGTTACAGCCATAGGAAGCAAAGGTTGCATATTGATGTTTAAATCTGAAAATAGTTTCAGCTACAGAAACAGGATTATTGATGAGTGCAAGAAATGTCAGAACAAAAATCTGCAGTTCCGCTAATTGTAGATGTGTGCAATTATTAGTGTTGAAGGATTTATCTGTAAGGTTTGGGATTTAAAATACAATGGTAGAGGTATGGTTCATTCATAGAATCATAAGATTGGAAAAGATCTTAAGCAGCTGTTTCACTTGGGAGAAGAAGCACCTATCACCTCTGCAGTATGATATGAATTAGACAGTTGCCAAATCTGCCACACAGGAAAATTTCATCCACTGAGACAGTTGTGTGTGAAGAATACTCATTCTCAGTCCATAGCTAACCTTCTTTGGACCAAGCAGGCATAGTAATCATTATGGTTTTGATTTTCTTAGTCATGTTTTGTAGACTATCTTCATGGTGCTAGTCATTGTATTTTAGTTTTACTCTCATCCATCTTGAAATGGAATACAGAAAATTGAAGAAAGTCTAGGGCCTTACTAGCTTTGAGTAAATGGGGAAGATTACTGCTTTTTATGTGTTCTGTGTGAAATCTGCCTTGTTTGCAGTACCTTGCGATTGTTGGCTTACGTCTGATTCTAATCAGTGTCAGCCAAGTCAACATTGGCTTCTATTTTAGTTATTACTCATCTCTCTGCTTTATCGTAAATGCTTAAAAGTAACTTCTTTGTTCCATTATTTTTCCAGGAATTGAAGTTAAGCTGATAGCTCTATAATTCTCTGGCACTCCTTTTTTTACCCTTTTTAATAAATAATAGGAAATGTTTTTGCAGTTTCTCATCTTTTAAGATCTCATCTGTGCTCTGCAAATAATGAAAGACAGTTAATAACATTGCATGGTATTGCATCAGCCAGCCCTTAACTGCTCTAAATCAATCAGGCCTACTCTGGCTGAAAACACCTGAGTATTGTTTCTCTTGTTCTGTGTGAGGCTGAGGGCTTGGTTTGTTCCTGGTATCAATTATGGTAACCCCCTCCTTATGACTGACTTTTTGATGAAGATTAATGCGTTGTTTTGATGTCTGCTTATGGCCATGAGCATTTTGGAATCTGTTTATTGCACTTACCTCTCAAGTAATGAATGATCCGCGAAGTCATAACCATTTCAGAGGAAAAAAATCAGCTCTTTTATGATGAGTGGTGTATGCTCTGTGAGTTGATACTGTGATCAGCTGGGCAACTTGGTTTTCAAAAATGTAGAAGAACCTCCCTTGTCTCAATAACACTGGATGTCTGCTTTTGTATTTTGTTGGTCACTGGTGCATAAAATAGAGCAGTGGGCCTACCTGTGTTGGATCTTGTCAGTAAGAAAGTCATCCTTATATTTTCAGGTGAAGCGAAATTAAAAAATAAATGATATTTTTTTATTACAAGTGGGAAAAGAATTTTCTCTATCACCTGTTTCCTTGCTATGTAAATCAAAGGAACTGCATGCATTTTTTACAAATATGTAAATTCAGCAAAAATATAGATTATTGTATTTATTTTAAATATGGATTTTCTTTTGTAGTGGGATTTTCCATAAGCCAAGAAATGGCTTGCTTTACATCCCTGAAAAATTAAGATATCATTTTTGTGTGGGTGAGCAGTTTAAAAGAGTTACTGTTTACACCATCTGCATTTTACTTGACTGTGTGTTCCCTGAAAGGAGGATTAATAAGGTATGCCACATCTGGCATGTGGCACATCTGGCACATACATTTTCCCATACTGGCCATTGGCATTCAGGCTGAGTTCTGATTCTGTTGAAGTCTTTTCTGGTCATGCAATGTGCAAGGAGGGCAGGGCACTCATGATCTCTTCTACCGTCCACTCCCACTGCAAACATAAATTAAAGAAGTGGGTCTTCAGAAATAAACTGTGATACACCTAATGTCTGTGGAGAGAACATATGCTAGTGAAAAATGTGAGAATAAGGATACAGGAGCAGATGAGAGATCTGTGCAGTGCTATGTCTTGGTTCTGATGGCAGCAAAAAAGGAAGTGCTGAAGTAGAAGTGTAAGAGGAGATCTAAGTACGTAGTACTACTCTGTGCTGGGTATCTCACCAGCCTCCAGCCATTTTTAACTTAGAGACTTCCATGCCCACACAGGATTTCTGCGAGGTAAGTCTCATTGAACTTGTCCAGTCTCACCTGTAGGTCATGTGAACTCTGCTCTCAGTCTAATTACATCTCCTCTGAGAAAACTTTATCTTGTTTTATCTTTGTTTTGTAATTGATTGTTGCTATTTTTTCTAACACTGCCATTTTTACCGAGAGAGTCCCTCCACTCTGTAGACTCTCACGATTCCATGGAGCTTTATGGACATTAAACTCAGCCATCTCCTTCCCAGAGTGACAAATCCTAGTGGCAGTACAAAACCTGGTTTATTAGTAAATATGGTTTATTAGTAAATATGGTTTATTAGTAAATATTCTCACTTTTGTGAAACTCTTCCAACTCTTCTGTACGCTTTTTGAAGTGAGAGCCTCAAGAGCACACAAGAAGAGCATACTTACTGCCAGAGTGAGTTGGTTAAGATCCCATGTAAGGTTCAATTATTGAGCATTTCTTTTCTTACCAGTTTTTAATAACAACTGTATTGTGGATTGCCGCTGTTCTTCCAGTTTCGTGTTTTGCAAGTCTACCTCTTTTCTTAGTGTTGTATGACAACGCTGTATTTGTTACAGATATATAAAAAAGATGTGACTGTCTGGTATCTTCGTGAGATCTAAAATCAGTTTAATGAACAATTACATTTTTCCTAGTACTGGTTTTTTACTGATGAAATCTGACAGTGAAAGTTGGGCACCTTAAATTATTTCACGGGTTTTTTCCCCTTCAGGGTGTGGAATAGCACATGAATATTCTTCTAGGAAAAGATACCAAAAGTAGGAATAAAAAAGCAAAATGGCAGATATTTCCCTTATGGAAATATTGATTCAATTAAGTGAGAAAAGGGAGGTAAAAATCAGGAGTAGGCAGGAGCACAGTTGTTTAGGTGTCTTCAAACAAGAATAAGACTGCAGAGAGTTGGTGATGGGATAGTATCAGGGTGCATGTGTACTACAGTAAGGAAATTTGGGAAAAAAAAAAGACAAAAACTGTTAGCTGTTGAGGTAAACACTGTGGATTCACTCTTAGCAGGAGGAGCATACTGTGTTATTAATGTAAAATCAGAAAGCACTGAAAATAATATTCAAGAGGAATACACAGCTCTTTCTTTTAAGTTCTTGACTTCAGAATTGTTAAATTCTGTTTCGTGCAAGAGAAAAAGATTTTATTTTTTTTATAGTGACTTGCAGGTTGTCTCTATAATATTAAAAACTTAATTTTTCAAATTGATAATAACATTTTTGTGTTTTAAGTTGTGGTAGAGAAACCTTAGGATTAAAGCTTGGAATTTGTCATAAATGTGGTTGAAGTGGAATTTTGCAGGTTACAGAAAACATACATGTTTCTTTCATAAAAGGAAGTTTAAGTGACAGATCTGATTTGTATTTATGATTTGCAAAGTATGCAAAGGATTTTAATTTTCACTTTGCTTAGTTTGATGATAGGTGGCATCTATGGTTTGTAACTGTTCTCTGGTCAAGCACATCTGAAGATTAATGTTTTTTCAAGACAGAAGCATATAAAGAATGAATCACATAAAACTATAATTGGATTTTTTTCAAAACAGCAAATGCTTTTGTTTCTTTAAACCTTTATTCTGAAAAACTTAAAAAATTCAGAAGTCTGGGTCTGGGAAGTAGAGATGAGAGAGGAAAACATTTCTGTGCTTGTTTATCTGATCTTCCAATGTCCTTTTCTGTTGTGAATCCCATGAGATTACTGAAGAAATGGAAACCACTATTTTAAAGTTGAAGATGTGGTATTAAACCAAAAATGCCACTCAGATCTCAGGCAGCCCAGAGTCTGGACAGATGAATGTTAAGCAATCAAGTGTCCTTAATAACAGGTTTTTAATAATGTTCCATCCTGTGAATGCTGGTGGATTATGATCACCAGAATAAGATATGAGCAGGTACTTGTGGACTAAAAGACTGGTTTGTTTTCCTACTCTTCTTTCTTCTCTGGCTATCTCATCTTGGATTTTTCTTCCTTGTGGCCAGTAAATGCTGCTCCTCTTTCTAAACCTCTTGTGTGACACCGAGAAGGTCAAGCAAGAGCAAGGGATAGAGGTAAACTTGTCTTGCTGCCCCTTGGTAAAAACAAGGTGTGATGTATCTCTGCTGAAATTTTACAGAATATGCCTGTCATGCATTCCCTCCTTCACACTGAATGTTTTCACAGAAAACAAATCAGTGAAGCTTCTGTACAGCTAAAAATCAGGCACAAAGTCTCTACCATGCTTGCATGGGTATGAAGTACAAATCCATGTCAGGATTTGTAATGGCAAGGGTTGGCAATAGGCAGTTTGGCCACCCATCTCCATTTTTCCCTCCAGTCTGCAGGTGAATATTACCTATGGTTTCCACTGGCCAGTGCTGGGAGTGGCAGAAGATGGAGGATGTCTGCCCAATCCTTAGCTGTTCCATATCAAAAGACTGTGTTACCAAGGGTACACTACCATCTTCACCATCACTCTAATTGTGGTGTCTGAGATTGAGCACACAAATCAAGTGGAATCTGTACTCGAGGCAAAGAACCTCCAGCAATGGGAGATAAAGGAAGAAATGAAGTAGTGACAAGGTGACAGTACTGTGAAGAAAGAAATACTTTCAGACCCAGCCTGCTGTAAAAGAATGTCTCTGATTTCTGTGTTTTACCTGGTAAAGTTAAAGGCAAGTCAGCTGAAACTGTTCTCAAATAATGGGTCAAAGAATAAACAAAAACAAACAAACAAAAAGGAGTCTCAATTCTTCTGTCTTAATATGATGTAAGATAGGGATGAGGTTACTTGTATTTTGTACTGTACTTGTATTCAGAGTGGTACTGTAGTTTCAAGAAAGGGTAATGGGGACAAAAGGAAGAGGGGAGAGTCTTTTCTTTAGCTTCATTTCACCCAGAACAGTACCATGAACATCCTTAACAGATCTACAATAAATCCCAGATCTTTCACTTCAGATCTTGATGACCTTAGATTTATGTATATGTGATATGGTGATATGCTAAGGATGTAAGCAATTTTGGATGACTTAATATAAATAAGAAAATATAAAAAAATAGGGGGTGTCATTTTAGAAGTTGTTTTAGTTTAAGCACATCATCTGAGTTAGGAGTTCAGTTCTGTATCTTACCTAATATTTTTAATAGGGAGAGCAAACAGGTCAGCTTCTGATTTATAATGGTTGAATTTTTGCAAGACCTACAAATGCAAAGGAACTATTTGCACTGTGCTAGCTTGTATTGGTATATTAGACAGAAAAAAGGACCACATACAGAAGATGTCTATCCATTTCCTCACCCTTTGAAATCCTTGGAAAGCAGTTATTACACTTTCATTTCTGAAGATGTCTTTTAGGGATGAGGCTGAGAATAGGATAAGAAAGTCAGTAGCGATGATGAATCTGACCTCTGGAGATAGAATCTGAATTACCATAATGTAAATTTAAAGGCAAGTTTATGCCATTTGTAAGTGAGACTGTCAGTAAAGCTCAGGTGCTGCTTAATTTGCTAAGCCAGCATTGCTTCCAGGAAATGTTTGCATTCTTTGTGAAAATGTGTGAATTTTATTCTGCTTAGAACTAGAATATAGTTTTTAATGCTTTCTATTTTGCCAAACACCAAGTAATCCACAAAGTAGTTATTGTAGCATTTTCTAATCTGCAATGGATAAATCCTGACCTTGTTGATAGGTTTCCTGTGTGCTGTGTTTCCCATATGCTCCTCTGGAGACAGAATATGGACTGAGAGTTTGCTCAGCTCCCTGTTACAATACTGTTTAACAGAAAGATTATCTCACCACCTCAATTCAACAAAATCTTTTTTTTCTTTGCAGGTGAAATGGAAATTCCAGATTCAAATGACCCCTTAGGTCATGTGGATGGACTTGAGAGACCAATTCCAACACCTAAAGGTATAATGAATTGTAATTTCATCACCTTGCTAAGTATACGCATTCTTCAGGGAGGACCAGCAAAATCCTGTTATTGTATGTTCCTTGTATTTGTCAATTAATACAAGCCTATAAGGAAGGTAACCTTCCTTTCATGAATTAGCACTGTGAATTAGTACAGTCTATAAAAGTCTTTAAAAATTAATTCTGAAGCATGTTGAGTCCCCCATCATGGAAGGGTTAGATGTTTGATCCAAACACAGAGTGCTGTTACTACATTCCTAGCATATTTTATTTCACATTTTCACCATGAAATTAATTTATGTAGTTTTGTACAGTGCCACACTTAGCATCTCTAGGTAAATGTTAAGTATTGTTGTCTTTAGTTTGAGTAACTAAATCTAGCCCATTACAGCACAAGAATACTTACTTTTTAAGTAGCTCTGAGCATTAACGCCTTGGTTTTTTCTGTCTGTAGTGTCAGAATTTCTAGTTATTTTTTAGTTAACATAAATTTTATTACACTTTACCACTTAAAACTATAGATCCAAATGCTATTCTTGGATCTGAGGATGCACATATTTACTGCAAATTGTGCTTCCAATTGCAATTTGGTGCAACTTTCTAAAGCAAGACATTTTCAGTATTCTACCTGAAGAATCATATTTTCTCAGTTGTGTACTGAATTTATCTTTTTATGGATGCATTGCTGTAGTAATGTCAACTCTTATGCTAAGGAAAAGTGTCAGATAATAATGTCAGCTTCATTAATGAGCACATGTTGAAGTCTGCAGAGATCTGTGGTATTGACCAGATGTTCTTGTAGTTTGTCTTTCAGAGGAACATGAATTTTGAGAGTACTTTGGAATATAGTCTTCCTTCTCATAGATATTCAATGTTATCTAATCCTTATTGTCCTTCTGAATACTAGTTAGATTTCTTACCCTAACTGTGCATATTAGGAGGTTTTTTACAGAATCTTTAAATTTTGCCAATAAGTTAGTAAAAAATATGTGTTTCTGATTGTATATATGTAACAACCTTGCTGCTGATGATCAGCGTGGGACTAAGTCACTCCTATTTGGAGAGAAGACCTAGTATACTCCATTTCTCAACTTTTTGCCACTTTCTGAAACTGCTGATATATTTTAGAATTTTGGAATTTGCCATCTATTCTGGGAATAAATTTTAGTAGTAGTCATTCCTGTCAGAGGCCCTGTATTACTATCAATTGTTTTCTTCACACTGAAGTACACACTACTTTTGGTGAAAATGTTTAATTTTTAACTACAAATGGTAGGCTTATTTGCCTGGTAAGTTGGTCCTACTTTTCTCTTTTGTTGTATCTGAATTTTTAAGGCTACAGACATAAAAGAGGGGTTTTTTTTCATGTGACAGACCTTGGTTAAATTCTTGCTGAAAAAGGAGTTCCAGTTATTTCCTTCTTTTGCAGACCACAGGCAATACCTGTCTGAGGAAGTAATTAATCACATCTCAAACATTTCTGCACCATAAGAATTGTATATTTTCTTCAGGAAAAAAAATAAGAAAAAAAAAAGAGCTGTCATGTTCTTAAATTATTCACTAGTATAGAATCATTTGTTAGTTTCTAGTATGCCTGATTTGGAAATGGCTTCATTTTGCTCCCCACCTTTTTTTTTTTTTTTTTTTTTTTTTTTTTTTTTTTTTTTTTGTGAGTACAGAATTCTCCATACAAGCAAAACTAATTGGAATGTTAGCCCACGTGTTTCTGTGTCATAGTAAGGTATCAGGTTTTGTCACAAAAAAACCTGCACAATTCTACTTCAAAATTTGGACATACCATTGAGACCATTAGAAATAGTCCTTCAACTCTTCCATCACATCAATCTTCTTCCTTCCTTCAGAAATCTTTAGTTATTCTAATTTGCTTGTAACCTCCCATTTTTAAACTTTTTCTTATTTTAGAATAGACTCAAAACAGGCATGGAGATAACCAGCTTTAATAATACTCAAATTATAAACCACTTTAGAAGTACCAAGTGTATTAGCCATCCTTTTCTCTAGAATCTTCCAGAAGTCCTGAGAAATTATTTTGTACTATTTTATATTACATTATTTATGTTTATGTTTATGTTATGTTTATGTTTATGTTTATGTTTGTTTATGTTTATGTTTATATTATTTTTGTTCAAAGACAAAACCAGTTTAAGCAAAGTATTATTAATAATGTGCATTTACAAAAATGCAAGTCTCTTCCTACAAAGGGAAGTTAGCCGTCTGATAGTTGATGAGAAGCGACAGTAGTTTGGCTAGACCTTTGAGGAGAATTCATTTTCCCTTGTTTCCTTTAAATGAGCACCTGAATGAGTAAAAAGCTCTGTCTCTGAACAGTGTTTGACTGAAAACCAGTGCAGAGCAGCGAGCATTTGCTGTGGAAGAACTTAGGTCTGCTTTGGAATAAAAGTAAAACATTTAAGCACAATTCTCCTCTCAGTCAGTCTTTGCAATGATAGTTTCCTCAATCTTAATTTCAAGTAAGCCTCTCTTGGTGTCTTCCTCTTTTGCACAAATGCTCTAACATACTCTCACTAGGTCCTAAAAACCCACGGATTTCAGAGGAGAGGACAATGTGCACATTGTGACAGTGTTTCAAGGCTCATTCTGTTTCATTCTTGGACTGGGGGTTGTTCATTCCTTGTTCCTAAGGTCATTTCAGTAGAATGTGAACCAAATTAACTTATTTTACATGCTTCTGGATGGATTTTTGTACACTGAGATAAAATAATAGGGTGAAGGATGAGGTGCAAGTTGGAGTAAATTAGTCTGTAAAGGTATCATTTCATCTGGAAATATTATGTGGCAGTATATAATAGTGTAGTTTCCTTAACTACTCATGTGTATTTTGGGAGACCTGCCGACACCCCTTCTGTTTTCTAACCTGGCTCAAATAAACTGTAAATCACTCATCTTCATATTGGGATTAAAAAAAGCAGAGGGTGAAGAACTGGGGAGACTGGTTTTTATTTAGGAAAATGTTCTGTGCAATAAATCGTGAGTCTTGGGCTTCAGTCTACCCTCCTTGGTAGGATGATATTTCTCAGTTTATTTGGAGTTCTGATTTACTTGTGGAAGGAGTCACACCTTACTGGACTCCCACCACCTGCCAAGATGTTATGGTGTCATTCATGTCCTCTAAAGTCATGTACTTACAGCAGTGTTGTTATACACACCTCTAGAAAGACATTATTTGAATTTCAGCAACTTTCACATAAATTTTCTCTTATTACAGTCTTCAGTTCTTTTGTAAGCCTAGGAAACTCTGCATCTCTTGTATATTCTTCATAGATTTCCTGTCAATTTTGTGAACAGTTTATGCTTAGTACTGTGTTCACAACACAGTAAATTTTGGAACAATGGTGTGTTCCTCAGCATTCCATAAGCTAAAGTATGCATCCTAGGTGAAAAATTATGTCTTATTGTGGGAAAATGTGACTTTGCTTATGGTGGAAATATAAGTAGTTTAATAACTCAAAATATTGTCCCCAAACCCTTTTGCATTGGATATGATTATATTTGTCTTAAAATGCCAAGGCAGAAAATTGCCATTTGAAAGAGCTGAGGTGAGAAAGATGATGCTCTTTTATTTATATCTAAGAAAAGAAGATTATTTGAAGACAAAAATGAAAAAAGCTGAGAAGGCATTAAAAAAAAGAAAAAGCAAAAAGAAAGATAGCTTAGGGGAAAAAGAATCCCACATTGCTTTTTACACAAACCATAATATATATATTTTCATGGGGGCTTTGAACACTGGAAATTTTTATTCCATGAATTTGAAAATGGGCTAAATTTATGCAGTTATGCAGAAAGAAAAGTATTTGTCCTTTTTTAAAAACAACTGAGTTTAAATTCTAAGTATCTGAAGCCAGAACTCTTGTAAACTGTGATATGTTCTGTAATACTAAATTGACGGCTTTATGGGCTTTTTGACAGTTGGATAAAGTTATTTAAATAAATATATATGTCTTATGCAGAAATAAGTATTCTAACAAATGATAAAACATATACGCAATTATTACTACTTGGTCTGAAAAGACTGTTGTATCTTTAGGTATCTAGGAATTTATGGATCAGATTTTCCTTTCTTTTTCCCCAAAAACTGGATACTCAGTGTTTGTGTTCCATGTGCAGTGCAGAAAGAAAGGTGAATCCACTTGGATAGGAGCCAAAGTGGATGATTATCTCAGTAATACGGAAAGATGTGAATCTCAGTGTAGTATCATAGATACTGACACTTAGTCCATGTGTAAATTGTCAAATCACTTAGACTTCCCTTGCTCTACTTTCTTCTTTTGAAAAATAAGGGTGATGCTATCATCCTATCTCATGAGACTTCAGTATTCATAAATTACTTGGAAGTTCTGAGATAAAAAGAGTTTAAAAAAAATTACCATGTCCTACTCGTGGTTGCCATGTTGAAGCATTCGTTTTAAAATTGTAAATGCATAATTTTTTTTTTAAATCACATAGGAAAAAAAGAGTAAAAGCAATAAAAAATGAACGGGAACTAAAACTTGAATTGAAAACAAATCAGAATTTACATGATCTAAAGTAAATAAGGAGTTCTAAAATATTTTTTTTAGAATGAACTTCAAAATCACAGCTAAGATCTTAAAATAACAAAAGCAGAGCAATCATTTTATATTGTGTTTATGCCAAGAATAACACATATGGTTTGAGCCAATAACTTGGACATGTAAGTGCCAGAATTATGTAAATAAAACTAAGAAATATAATATGCATGTGAGGTCTTAGTGATAGTTGCACCCTCTAGGTTTTTTAGTTTAGTGTCTATTCTTGTGCATATCTTGACAGTGATTTGACACACACTGGAAAAGCTTATTTTTATATTCTTGCCAAAACATGAATAATAGACCTGTCATCTTAATGTTGATTTGCTGTGGGATTCTGTTTGATATATTTACATCAAATTTATTCCGTCTAAAAGTATGAAGTACTGGCAACCTAACAAAGGTTTTCCAAATATGAAAGAGTTTTTCTGGAATTCATGTCAATCATTTCCCTAAGCTATGTTATTCATAGAGTACATAAAATATGATAGCAAAACATAATATACAGATTAAGTTGCATTGTTCCCTCATAGCTTCTTGACAGAACAGTTTTTAATGTGCTCAAGCAAAATAAATACTAGTGTTGGTTGTAGACTATGTTAGAAACCATAATGAAAGATAAATTTAATTTACAGCATTGTTGCCTGCAGCAAATGCAGAAATATCTACCAGATAGATTTCCCTTTTGACATAGTTGAACATGCCAAAGATCACTGAAGGCAAAGGAAGCATTTTCCTTCATTTCAATGGCCCTTGGAAACAAGCCAGACTGTAAAACCCAGTATGTAACAATATTAATTTCACAATACAGGAAATTTCTGGACATTATACTTGCATTTTTTAAAAAATTTCTCTTTGTTATCCATCTCCCAAATAAAATATGATTCTTTATGATACGACATTTACAATAGGACATTTGCAAGTTTGGCAATATGTAACAGGCACAAAATATTTTATAGAGAGTATTTCTTCTCTATAATGTTAGTATTAAAACAGAGTAGCAATTTGTTCCAGTTTTAAAACATTCTACTCAACTGATGCTTAACACAAAATACAGGACACTAGTTATACAAGTTCTAGCATTTTCACATTTCATTTTCCTTCGTACCTGTCCAAATTAAGATTTACAAAGACAGGAGAGTTACATTGGAAAAAAATTTGCTTTGCACATTGTTGAGATCCTAATTTATCCTGGGAAAATTTGCTTTTATCCCCAAAGCATTCCATCAAACTGGCATCTGCACTGTGTGGTGTGACGTCCATTACCAAAAAAGTAACTGCTGATTATCACCACAGAAATTAAATAAAGAAAACATTCTTTAGAACATGGTTGGTTAAATTTTCCACTTTGTTTGAAAGAATTGCAATTATGGGTTATCTAAAGTGGACACCAAATAACAGAGCAGCTCAACAAATGGCTGCCCGCTCTGTCATACAAATACCTTGGAATCAGTGAGTACATAAACATCGCTTCTCAAAGAGGAAATTAAACCAGCAAATAGAGACTGTGCAGTTCAGGGTGGGCAGAGGCAGAGAACAGGCCCTGAGCTGCTCTAATGCTCTTAGGCTGCTCTGGAGAACTTTGGAAAACACAAATGCTTCAAAGTTCATTAGGTTAAAATATTTATTTGGTTTGTAATAACAAGGTAATATAAAACACTGCAGAAAATACATGTAAAATTGGCAAGAGTAATGATGACCTAAAGCCAAATTCTGACCTGCAGGAAATAGGGGCAGTGATGCTGACTTCCGGCGAAGTCTATCGAATTGCACTGAGCCCGAATTAACCCATAAATCTTTGGCCTTGCTTTTTATGGTAAAAGTTTTGTTCTAGTTACTATTAGGATCAGATTCACAGATTCATATGAAATATTTTGGATGGCTTAAAAGATACAGATCCAATTACTTCCTAGCTCTGTTTCAATTAGTAAAAATGGAAGTTCTGACATGGATTTTATCCCGAGTTAATAAGTCCTAATGAATAAATTTACTATCTGTTTTCATCCAAATGTATTTGAATGTAATATCCATGACTATCCCAAAAAGAAGACTCCACCCAGCTGATTTTAAAACAGAAAAAGTGGAATATTGATAAGGGTTTGAGCAAGGCATAAGCTGAGAAATGGCCCAAGAGCAATATAGCCCTTTCATGTACTTGCATGTGAAGAGGAAAAAGTATATTAAAGAGCCAGACAAACCACAATTCCTGCCTGTCATCTTACAGTGCTTGAATTGGCCTCACCTTTTAGAAAGATCTTCTCTGCTTCTTTCTTGGGTATCAGAAGCATCTCTGAGCCAGACAAATGTATCTCTGTGCTGGCTTCATGCAGGAAGAGGCCCAGCCTCTTCTCAAAAAAGGTCTTAAAACAAGGTCTCAAAAAAGGTCTTATTTTGCCTCCTTTGTATTAGAACATCTAGCCTGTCCCCACAATTGCTGAATCATAGACCCATAGAACTACAAAACATTCCAGCCTGGGATGCACCTCAAAAGATCATTCAATCTAACATTTCTGAGGAAAGAAAGCTTAGACAAAATGATCTAGTACGCTGTCCAATCACATCTTGAAAACCTACAGTGATGAGGACTCTTACTACACCTCTGGGCAGTTCATTTTCCAGTGAATGATGGCTCTCACTGCAAAAAATGTCTTTATTCTGTTGAAACTAAACACTTCCTGGTTACTTTCAGTTCTTTGTCTTCTCCATGTAGCTCCCTGTGACAAGTCTCTCCATTCTCTTTGTAGGTGCCTTTTAGGTATTGAGAAATGGTGGTGATGCCGCATTCTCTTCTCCAGGGAGAAGAGAATTAACTACTTCAAGTCTTTCCTCACAGGACAGGTTTTCTAGCCCTTTGATGATATTGGTAGCCCTCTTTTGAACCCTCTCCAGTCTTTCTGTGTCATTTTTGAATTTTGAGGATCAGAACTGGACATAATACTCCATGTGCGGCCAGATAGGCACTGAGTAAATTTGGATTGTGGTATCCTCTGTCTCAGTGGCGCTCATGAGAATAAACTACATATGAAAAAGTAGTGAAATAAGCCTCTAACAAGCTATGAGTGAAATATCCGTATGAAATCCTTTTCCAGCTTGTGGTAGGACTGATCATACTTTCTTTCATGCTGCTAGAAATGCTTATGTATGTAAAATGTTGGCCTAAGTAGAAGTTTTAATCAATGGCTTCAGTTGACTATATCAAGAAGTAAATTTACTGGTTTGGTTTTCCCTGCCAGAATGTCATCATAGCATTTCTTTTTTCAGCTATGAAACATAACTGAAAACAAATTACATTGTTGTGGCGTGACATTGCTGAAAGCATTCATATACTTTTTCCCCTGTTAATATGTTACTCGAAAATAGATATTGTTTGTGTTCTGTCAGAATATTTTGAAGTCTGCTAAGGATTTTAAATTAAAAATAGGGACAACTAATAAAAAATTACATAAACAATAATTTATTACTTTATGACAAAAAGGATAAAATAATTCTCCTGTAATTTTCAATGTTATGTGGAGATTTTACGTACATGGATTTATTTAATTTTCTATTTAGTGACAAACTAAGTTTGCACTTGCCTACGTTGTATTTTCATATTATTCATTATAATGGGATTTCTTTTGAGAGGCCAGTGATAGGGAACAATATAATACACAGGAAAACCCAGTTTTCCAGCAACATCTGGCTTTGTACATTTATTATATTCTGATGTTTCTACTGCTCCCTTTTCCAATGCTATACTTAGCTATTATAGAGGAACTGATTTTCACGGTCCTGTCAAATATAAATCAAAGCAGAGCATCAATTTTCTTAAGGTATTTCAGCAATTAGACTGTCAATGTAGACCATTTCTTTACTGGTGTTGGATTCGTGTAAAGTAATATGCTATTTCTTAATTAAACAACTGCAAAATAATCTGACTGATAGATGATACGCATCACACACTGAAAGCTTCTGTGGGAATCTATCAAAGTTATTTCATATTTGGATCCAGCTGCCATAAAAATATAAAGTAATTTGGATTCCTGGTGCTTTATGTCTAGAAGGTCTAAATTCACTGGTACAAACATACGAGCATGACAGCTAGATACTTTTCTTACTTGTCTTGTAATATAACAACATTATTGTTTCAGTGGAATTACATGTTGTCAAACTTTCAGTGCGTGATGTGTATCAGTTGCAGGACTCCTAACACCAAATTAAATTTATAAAAAATAACCTACAAAAGATTTGATTGTCAGGTTATGACAGTGTTCTTCCATCAATTCTTTCTTATTTTGTCATCCCTAGAGATCACCAATACAGCCTTCTTGGCAAGCCCTTTGCTTTCAACAAACGACTAATTAGGGCTTGTGGTTTTCACTTACAAAATAACTACAAAATGTTATTACACAATATCCATACAGACATTTCCTTGACCATATGTAAAAAATGGCAGTTTATAATCAGCTTATGGGTCCCCTCACAGGTTACTTCTGCAACTGAGAGTTATTTCATTAAATTGAATGTGAGACATATAATCTTTAAAACATATTATAATATAAGCCTGTCCAAAGTTTAATTTTAAATCCATCAGTCTAATTTTAAAATTTTGTTGAGTAACTAACAAGTCAAATTAATATCTAAAAGTAACTTTTCCAGTTGTAGAGTTTTTTGAGACAAATTTGTGATCATGTAAGAAGATTACATGGTAAAATCACAATGATATTCCAATATGGTTATGATCAGGATTATTCTTTTATGCAACAAGAGTGTATCTTGCTGTTAGAGCAGAACAGCACTAGATGTATGCTAGGATGTTAGTATTTTAGCATGTCAGGTGTAGAAAAAGTCACTATTGCTTCAAAAGAGGTGTCCAAATAGGCAGTTAGGAGTGTAATACTATC
Source organism: Phylloscopus whistleri (assembly GCA_017589585.1). NCBI lineage: Eukaryota > Metazoa > Chordata > Aves > Passeriformes > Phylloscopidae > Phylloscopus > Phylloscopus whistleri. The sequence goes on along the minus strand of JADMLD010000758.1, from coordinate 9,196,550 downwards.
AATTCATGATTGACCTTCAAATCTGCATACCTACCTGCATACAAACAGGAAGTCATCAATGAAACACAAATTTGAGTGTGATGCTATGGTGTTCTTAGGACAGCGAATTGCTTTTTTTTGAGCTTGAAAGAAAACTGAAATGGTTTCCAAGGTTCTCTCTTAGAAAAGTACCTTTGAGCAGGCTTTTTCTTCAACCTAAGCAAAGTTTGATCTTTCATGACCTTCTATCCTCATAGGTTATTTCCTGACCTTCTTGGAACCAGTAAACAATATCACTGTAGTCCAGGGGCAAACAGCAATCCTCCATTGCAAGGTAGCAGGAAATCCATCTCCGAATGTCAGATGGCTAAAAAATGACGCTCCAGTGGTTCAGGAGCCAAGACGGATCATCATCAGAAAAACAGATTATGGTTCACGTCTGAGAATCCAGGATCTGGATACCACAGACACAGGATACTACCAGTGCGTGGCTTCAAATGGGATGAAGACAATAACTGCAACAGGAGTTTTGTTTGTCAGGCTTGGTGAGTTCCTGCCTTTTTGACTACTCAGTCTGCTTTATAGACTAGGTATTAGTTTTAACCATAGTATAATGAGGAATGAATTTAACTTTTTAAGAAAAATTCTCAACACAAAAGAAAATAAGGTCAATGCCTGGGGCTTCCCTCCCAGCATAGAACTTCTCAGTTGAACTTGATACCCCTGTAGTAGTAATAAAAGAAAGTAAATACAGATGTAGAGGTCTGTAAATACACAGCGAAGAAAAAAAAATTAAAGAAGTGCCCGTAAAAAGTACAAAAAGGTAATATTTCATTGCCTGAAGCTTTCACTCTACTGCTAAACTCAGTCTGTGAAAAACACAAAAGCTGATGAGAAGAATGAGAAGTGGTTTTCTGTGTGATGTTCATAGCCCATCCTTGTGAACATCAGTTCTGTTACTGCTGTGTGAAGCGTGGCCTCAAATTCTGTCCTTTGACATGTGAAGGTACACCACACCTTTTAAGAAGTGCTTATATTGCATTTTGGAGACTTAATAATCCAATCTGGAAGCCAGCCTTTGATTTAACTTGCCTTTGAAGCAATGGGAGAAAAAATTCTAGGTGCATTTTTCTAATTTTTTTTTTCTGGTTTTGTAATGTAAATAATTCCACAGTTTAGTTTGTAGTGATTGAGTATTGAAGTTCTGAATATTGAACCTTGTTCCTGATGGGGCAAAAGTTGATCATCCCCTTGCCACATCCTAAATTCTGATAGTAAGGCTCATTAGGGCTTGTTAAAAGGTAAGTGATGTGTCACTTACCTTTTCTAACTGCCTGTGTTTTTATGGTGGAAAATATTTTATGAAAAAAACTAAGTCCATTCAAGTTGCTGCTAGAGCAGACAGTAGATTCATGTGATTTTTTTATTTGTGGCTTTGAAAATAACAATATATAATTATGTTCAGGAATGCAGAGGGTTTTGTTTGAATCTTGAGATAAACCTTCCTTAAAGAGACAATTTCTTTTAGATTACTATTGACTTTTTTTATGATGTTGTCCTTGAGCTAAACTTGTAAGCAATACTTGTTTGTTTTATGTTTGCAGGTCCAACAAACAGCCCAAATCACAATCTTCAGTAAGTACTCTTTGGAAAATTACTTAATGTTCTCTGACTTTTTTTGTTCTGTCAGAATTTAGTTCTCAGTAAACGGTGCCTGCAACCACAGTGTTCTTGCTAAAAGTATCTAATTTGATCAAAACCTCACAGAACTGATGCAATTTTTTTTTAGATAGTGGTTTGTAGCATTGTGTTACAACGGGTTTTGATTTGACTGACTATTCTTGAGCAACTTCTGCTTGCTTATTTCATGTTTTGAACAAGGAAATTACCACAAAGCCATGTTGGAACAGTAATTGTTTACAGGGCAAGTATGGGCTAGAAGAATGATTAAAAACAAAGGAGTAAAATGCTTAGGTTGCTGTGGTTGCAAATTTACCTATGTTTTATTATTATAACTTGAAGAGGCAGGTTAAACGAGACTAGAATCCTGAGTATCTAGGCAAACCCTCTGTTTGTTAGTGTCATTTTGACTTGAGTGGTGATTTGGTGATTTCTGTGAGACAGCTGGGCTCACTTGCTGTTTCAGTTATAAGGATGAAAAGAGAATCATAGAATGGTCTGGATTAGAAGGGACCCTAAAATTACCCAGTTCCAACCCTTCTGCCATGGGCAGGGACACCTTCCACTTTATCAGGTTTTTCCAACTCCCATCCAGCCTGGCACTGAATGTTTCCAGGGGTGAAGTATCCACAGCTTCTCAGGGCAGCCAGTTTGAGGTCTTCACCACCCTCTGAGTAAAGAATTTCTTTTTAACATCTAATCTAAAGCTGCCCTTTTCCAGTTTAAAGCCATTGCCCCTAGTCCTGTACTATCTACCCCCTCCTTCCTTTTTATGAGAACATTTTAAGGCTGCAGTGAGATTTGCCCAAAACCTTATTTTTGTCGAGGCTTAACAACCCCAGCTCTCTCAGCCTGTCTTCACAGAGAGGTGCTCCAGCCCTCTGATCGTCTTCATGGCCTCCTCTGGACCCACTCTAGGAGGTCCATGTCTTTCTTGTGCTGAGGACCCTAGAGCTGGACCCAGGATTCCAGATGGGGTCTCATGAGGGCCATATAGAATGGCAGAATTCCCTCTCTTACCCTGCTTGACAAGCTGCTTTGGATGCAGCCCAGAATACAATTGTCCTTCTGTGCTGAGAGCTCACACTCTTGGATCACGTCCAGTTTTTCATCCACAGGAACTCCCAAGTCCTTCTTCAAAGGACTTGGTGTCCCAGTCTGTGTTCATGTCTGGGATTTCCCTGACCCTGCTGCAGCACTTGGCACTTGAACTTGTAGAACTTCATGAGGTTCTCATGGACCCATTTCTCAAATTTGTCCCTCTGTTGTCCCAATGGAACTACTCAGCTTCGTGTCATCTTCAAACTTGCTGAGGGTGCTCTTGATCCCACTGTCTGTGTCATTGATAAAGATATTGAAGAGCTCCTGTCCCAAGAAAAAGCCTTGAGGGGCACTACTCATTATTGGCCTCCATCTGGACACAAAGCCTCAGACCACAACTTTCTGGCTTCATCCATCCAGCCATTTCCCAATCCGCTGAACAGTCCAAATCCATGTCTCTCCAGTGCAGATAAGGATGGCACATGAGATGGTATCAAGGCCTATAAGAGTTTAGATAGATGGTATCTGTTGTCTTTTCTTATTGACTGTCGCTGTCACTCCGTCACAAAAGGCCACGCAATTGGTCAGGTACATTTGCCATTAGTAAAACTGTGCTGGCTGCCTTAGGTCAATTTGTTGTCTTTTATATATTGTGGGATAATTTCTAGGAGGATCTGCTTCATGATTTTTCCAGGCACAGAGGTGAGGCTCTCTGGTCTGTGGTTCCTCACATCTTCCTTTCTCCTCTTTTTAAAAATCGGAGTGATGTTTCCTTTTTCCAGTCACCACGGTGTTCACCTGACTGCCTTGACTTTTCAAATATGACGAGATTGTTTTGGCAAGAACATCAGCCAGTTCCCTCAAGACTCTGGAATGTATCTCATCAGGTCCCATAGACTTGGGGCTATTCAGCTTCATCAAGTGATCCCAAACCTGCTTTTCACTTGTGGTGGAAGGGACTTTACTCCCCCATACCCACCAAGAGGATCAAGGACTTGAGTGAAAAAGGTGACTGCTGGTAAACACCAAGGCAAAGATGTCATTGAATAACTCATCTTTTTCCCTATAAGTAATCACCTCAGTGTCCTTCTAGCTTAACATGGGGTACATTCTCCTTGGCCTTTTCTTCTTTTCTGGCCTATGTCAGACCAATAAACCTGGGAACTACATTTTACATTGATTCCATTTTGTTACAGAGCAAGTAATTAATTAGATTTCTTTTGGCTTCCCTAGCATTTTCTAAGTGCTTCTCCTGTACTGATAATGAACTTGCTTATATTTCACAAATACCAACATAAATAGAAAAATTCAACTGATATACTGAAAAATAGAATTAATGCGTATGTGACTTCCTCAAGTGGAAGTAAATTAGTGTTCCCAAGACATCCGTCGTCCTGGTTTTTCCTAGTTTTTTAAGGCTTTGGTATGCAACCTTTGCTGGTTTGGAACACTAAGTTAAAATAAAGAAATAACTAGAAAAATCAAAAATTAGAAAATCACATCATTTGGCTTATTACACTTCACAATGGGTCTTGTACCATTGGTATTGGAAGGAGTAGTGTGCCATCATTGTTCTGGACCTGCCATTAGAGTACACTGCTGGTAGATTATTTTCTTTTTAATGTCCACTAGATAGGAGAGAAACCTGAAACTTCAGAAGAACGAGGTCAGGTCAAAGGTCTAGTGAGAAGTCATGAGGGTCTTATCATATGAGGCCCAGGAGCTGTCAGGGATTAGAGATCTTTGCTTCACTGCATGCTTAATTCTGTTTCAATTTTTTAAAAAATCAGTCCTTTAAGTAAAATGCCATGTTTTGGTGGTATAATTATTTTCAGAAACTGATCAGGATTTTTTAAAAACCAAGTATTTTGTATAAAATCATGCAGGTCATTTTGTAAGCCAGAAAAGAGGAAGAGTGGAAGAAGGCAAAGGAATACCTAACTGCTTGGAAAGAGCTCTTATGGAACAAAGGACTCTTTCCATTCACTGTCTGCACAGTGCAGCCTTGCACTGAGCCGCGCGAGAGCTATTGCTGCTGGCATTAGTGCTTAAAAAAATACATGCTTCAGTGGAAACCTGAAACATAAAACTTGGTTTAAATTTATACCTAATGAATATTAAGGGATAAGAAACATTACCTATGTAGATACCATCTAGCAAGGTATTTTTATGCAGTCCATGCTGTGGATTCCTAGAATTAATCGACAATTAAAGATTGTTAGAGAGAAGATGTGTGTTACGCAGTCAGACTTGCCAGTGCAAAAAGACATCTTGACCTTCAGGTAATGAAACTGAGACTTTTCATAAAAATCTAAATGTAAAAACTTTCAACCAACTACGTAGTCTTAAATTGCTGCAGATTATTTGGAAACGTCTTTATTTTCTGTCAAGATCCATATATGTAAAGATTTCTAGGGATTTTTCTGTAGAAATGGAGAATTAGAGTCTATCCAATTTATCAAAAGTATTAAAATTATCAAAAATAGTAATAGATAATACAGATTAATTCGCAAAGGAAATAAAATAAAAAATGGTCAAAAAATAGTTTCTGATTAACCATTGCTGTCCAGAGGACTGCGCTACTAAAGGGTGGTTTTATTAGACTACAACCCTCTCGCAATCTTTTCTCTCACTGCATTATCCTTTTACCTTTTGCATCATTCATTTTTTTAGTTTTGCCTCTCGAAAGAGAGACGTCCTACCTGTTCAGAAAGATACAAGTGTGTGAATATAAAAGATATGTTTAACATATACCAGAGAATGTTTTTTATTTACTGTGATTCAAAACAAAGCAATGGGCATTAAAATTTTGAAGTCTAAGAGCAGAAGGGCAGAAACAGTTGTCTTTCATTCTAGAAGTGTTGCTCTTAGAAGATAACATCACTCTAAAAGACTGCATGTTCTCTAGTCTAATACATTTTTCTTTTGAGTTGAATGGTTAGATTAAACTTTACCTATTGGGCAAATTCTTGTTTTGAAGCAGTTTGACTATAGTAGTGCCACCTTGAAGGGAGCTTGGGATGGAAGATAGCTAATATTCAAATACTCAGTTTGTTGACTCTTAAGGGCTTCTGGAAAATCTGGTGAGGCCTTTGCGAAGTGAGGAGGGCACACAGAATGCAGGCAGAAAGTCATGCCCTTGAGCTCAGTCCTTGCCAAGTATATGGGAAAGGTCTCTTGTCACTGCTGCACTTTTTCCCTGTGTGACTTTTCTGCAATCTGCTCAGGATGCCAGGAACTGAACATTTCTTTCCAGAGTGCTTTGTAGAGGAACTTAGCTTTCCAAGAAACTTTGAGAAGTCCCTGTTGTATTGAACTCTGGCTGAGATCAGTTACGGGTTTGCAGCCTGTATGCTGGATGCTTAGGAGAAGTAGGTGAGAAGAAACACTGCCACCAGAGAGAAATGATCATCACTTTGTGGAGGAATTTTTGAGGTATTAATTACTCAGAATAATTTTATATGTTCTTGTGCCTGATTTTCCTCTGTAGTTTGGGGCAACAGTAATTTTTTTAAGATTTGGTCCATTGAAGAAAAGTGATTAAGCAATTGTAGTTAGGAAAAAAACCAAACATTTCTTTCAAACAGTGGAAAACAGAATGTCTAAAAACCAGTAACGTGGCTGTGTTAAAACTCCAGTGAGGAGGCTGGGTTCCTGAGCAATTTATTCTCCATGGTCTACATATCCCAAAGCACACCTTTTCTGTGACCCCAAAGAGAAATTCCTGCATGATGTGAGGGGCACTCTTATATCTTTGGAAACAAACTCATTTTCATCATGTGATGAATCTTCATGTAAATACAAGATGGAAAAGAGAATATAAGATCTTGGGAAAGAAGGTAGAAAGCAGTGGATCATCAGAGCACTTCACCCTCACCCTTCCCTGCCCCTGATTGTGGTCTTCCAGGTAAAAGACAGTAGCTGAGGGGGAAAATGGTTTTGTAAACTGAATCTCTCTGGAAACCAAAGGTATCTAACATCTCACTAAAAAGAAAGAATGCTTTCCTTACCATCAAATAGCAGCACCACTTGTGTCTTCCTCCTTTCCTTAGGTGGTGTGGCAAATTTCTTTGGTCTCAACATACTTTAGCCACAGCTAACACTGTTAATCTTGTAAATGATACAAGATCATCTTAAAATTCACATAAACAGATGTTTTTTAAAAACAATACAAGGTTGTTTCAACTCAGGAGTTACAATGTTTATTCAGGCCCATAAGGACCAGGTGTTTGATGATGTGCTTCCTCCAGAATGACATGCACATCTTTTGTTTCATCAAAATATTATGTGGCTTAGACAACCATATTTGAACTATGTATGTTTTTTTAAGGTGCTTCTGGTAATATGTTAAGTTACAGAATAAGCTCATACTTGCGTTTTCATTTCCTACTTTAATCAAAGAAAAAAAGAATTTTGTGATTAAAACACTGGACTGTAATTTCAGAGGTCTGGATTTAATTTCTATCTGTACTCCTGTCTCTGTGTGTGATTGCAGCAAGTTGTTTAACCTTTGTCTCCTCATGTTTTGTACATCAAATGGAGATGGTGGATCTTGGGAATTTTTTGCCTTCCTCTGCTGTGGGATCAGATTATTTCAAAATGTTTCGGGTACGTCCTTATCCCCATAAAGCATGGAATGTTATCCTGTTTTATGAGTGAGGAACTGAGGCACAGATTATCTTGGGCTGGTCTACATTAAACAGCATGTGTTTGTCTTGGCAGATTTCCTGACTCCCTGACAATCCAATTTGGGGATCTGGCTGAAACATGCTGCAATTCCTTCCTAGCCTCTGTGTGTCAGGGGCTTTTCCTTTTTTTTTTCTTTCAAGGCTGAGAGGGAGGCTGTATTTCACCGTCCTGTGGGTTTGGGGCTCCTTTCAGGGGATTTTGATCCACAATCTCAGATCTACTTTTGACTTCATCATTTTAAATGTCCTTTGACAGCCCTTCAGGCCAAGACAGGAAATTTGGAGGAAGGACAGAACTAAAACCAAGGTTGCACTAAATTTTTTCTCTCTTATCTATTTTTGAGTGCAGTTTTCCAGTTTTTCCTCTAGTTATGTAGGATACAGCCTAGAAAGACTCAGAAGTTTATGATATCACAAATTAACATGTAACTAAAATTTATACTCTGTTCTTCTCAGAGATGTAGGGTGTACTCAGAGGAAGCTGACAGCCTGTCTTGTAATAAAACCTGAATTTTTAATCTTAATGTTATTCATGCATTTCAAAAGATACATTTTTCCCCCCTCATATTAAACTCCAGAACGTGTATAATTCAAGGCAGAGTTAAAGAGCAGTGGAAATACTGCTTTGCACCATACCAGATCACAACTTCTTCCCATATGACATTGCTTCTTCAGCTTTAATCTTCCACTTAAATGCTTTCTAATCACAAGTAAATAAATGATGAACAATCTAATGCATTTTATATTCTTTAGTGATAGAAGTGAAAATTCAATGTGCTTACAAAGTTGATGAATTTTAAAAGCCAGATGTGTATTTAAACCAATATACAAACCATCTTGGAGTAGACACAAGTATCTGTATTCCTGTGACTTGTTATCTCTGGGTATCTCTTGTTATCTCTGGTAGGGTTTTTTTCCTCTCTATTGGAGGAAGGGAAGAACTGAAGAAAGAAGTTTACAGGGAATACATAGGGAGAAAAAAGGATAATAGTCTGTTTCAATGTGTTATGCTCACCAACCCATGTTGTTCAGAACACCCCCCCCTCCAAAAAAAAGGAAGCCAAGCATATGCACAGGTGATTAAAAATCAATCTTCCTGAAAGTTTTACCTTCTTTTTGCTATCGTATAAATGAAATGTCCTTGTGTAAATGAAAGTGAAATGCAGATGCACTGCTTTACTGAGGGGGACTGGTGGCAAAGACAAAAAAGCAACCCTACAGCACTTGACCTGTAGTTGGGCAAGGTTTCTAAATACCTTTGGAAGAAGTAATATTTAGTTCCATTTCTTACAGTTAACCTAGCTTAGGGTTATATGTAGGAAGCACTGCCACTTGTTTTTAGCAGTACTGTCAAGATACTTTTAAATGGGTTGGATCATGCATTGTACTGAATGTAATTCATTATATGTAGGGTTACAAGCATGCACTACAGCCAACATTTTCTTTCCTAAGAGTTCTTTTTTCAAAATTTAGACCTTTAGCTCGTATATGAATATTTAAGGGAGTTGATGTTTTCTGTGGGTGAGAATTCACTCACAGCCTGTGTGTTGGGAGAGTTTGCTTCCTACTCTTCAGAGCAGTGGCTAGGTTTTTGATAGCCAGAAAAACCTAGGCTGTCATATCAGGCGAGCTGTAAGGTGCGACTCATAAGCTGTGCAATGCATGGCAGAGAGCCAGTTTACAGCTCATTGTAAATATGTGACCCCAACACGCCCTCTTCCAGCAAATTCCAGATCAGCAGCAGGTGCTTAGGTTTTAGCAGCTCAGAAAAACAGTTTGTATTAAAATACCAAAGAAGTTGCAAGCAAAGTAAGACTCCTGTTATTCCCTTTAAGGATATATGTAAATTGATATTCAAAGTAGTAATGGCCCTTGGGCTTTTGGCAAGTAGCTAGTGCAGCTGTAGGACGTCCCTGATATAACCAGCAATCTTTAGTGTGTTTAGATTTTACTTCTTCCCTCTATCCCTCCCCTACTCTCATTTGTTCAGTAGCTTAAATGGCTTTCAAAGTATTTATTGTGTGTCTTACAAAAGGACAGTCATATGTCCCTGAGACTTCCTGTAGGCATTTGATGCCACATTGAGTTTAATTAGAGTTCCTTAGGATGCTGAATAGCCTCTAACTGCATACAAGGAAAGCGTGAATGTTGTAGTTAGGCACAAAGATAAAGGAACACTATTCTAATGAAAAGTAGGTAATTTAACAAAATGAGATAATGCTGGAACACCACACCATAAATCATGCTTTCAATTTTTATGGCTTTATGGTTAGATTTTCCCTACTTTTGTATTATTATGTTCTCTATTTCAGTTTGAAAGAGCCAAAAAAACTAGATGCAACTAATCTAGTGTACTTGAGGAGAAGTCAAACAGATGGTATGAACCAATAATATTTGAACAATTCTATTCAAAACTAAATGGTATTAACAGTGGTGGAAGGAATTGTTTTTAGAGAAGAAAATTCAGTAAGGAAATCTGCTCTTTTAAGCTGGTACTGCTTTGTTAAATCTAAAACCTGAAGTATTTGAGGTAATACTACTCTAAAAGTAAGGCTGCAAGAAGCATGTGTCATCAGCAGTTTCTCATAGTACTCAAAAAGCCTAATCTTAAGCATCTGATTTCTCATTTTGTTCACTCCTATAACGGCATATTAGAGGCAAAGGATTACTTTAGATGGGACAAAAACAATTTTGTATCACAGAATCCTTGTTTTTATAAATATTTATTCACACACATGCACTACTTCCACCCACCGAAGCTTTCCCAGCAGTTCAATTTGCATGCCGGAAAGCATTTTTCTCCTGCCTCACTGTGCTTTCCTTGAAGTTGGGAAATGTCTCCTAAGTTCAGCAGGCTGACCTGCATATAGAAATTGTTATAATTTTATATGACTGAGTTTTGCAAAATTATGTTGACAGACCTCCTTTTGTCTGCCTGCCTAATCACAATAAAGTAGTTCCATATAGCAAAACAACTAATAGAGGAGTTAACACAGAGAATAGGATAGAATAGAATGAAATGGAATAGAATGGAATGGAATGGAATGGAATGGAATACAATACAATACAACACAATACAATACAATACAATATAATACAGTACAGTAGCTCCAATTGGCAGGGACCTACAATGATCATTTATTCCAGCTTCCTGATCACTCCATGCGTTGACAAATGTTAAAGCCCATTATTAAGACCATTGTTCAAATGCCTCCTTTTAAGGCATTGACAGGCACAGGGCATTTACCACCTCTTTAAGGAGCCTGTTTAAGTTTGGCCACCCTCTTGGTAAGGAAATGCTTCCTAATGTCTGTTTGGAACCTCCCCTGATGCAGCTTTGAACCGTCCTTAGGTGTACTGTAGCTGAACCCCGGGGAGAAGGGATCAGCACTTCCCTCTCCTCCTCCCTTTCTCAGGAAGCCATAGAGAGCAGCGAGGTCACCAGTCAGCCGCCTTCTCTCCAAAAGCAGCCAAATCCAAAATCCTCAGCCACTCCTCCTGGTATATTGCTTCCAGCCCTTCCACCAGCTCTGCTGTCCTCCTCTGGAGCATTCAAGGACCTTCCCACCCTTCTCAGCCTGTGGGCCCAGCACTGCACACAGGACTCAGGGTGAGGCTGCAGCAGGGCTGAATGCAGCAGGATGATCCCAGCCACAGCTGGTGCTGCTGTGTCTGATGCAGCCCGGGATGGGGTTTGCCCTCCTGGCTGCCGGGGCACACACTGCTGACTCACCCTGAGCTGCTGCCGACCAGCACCCCCAGATCCCTTTCTGCAGGGCTGCTTCCCAGCCATAGAATCATTAAAGTTGGAAAAGACCCTTAAGTTCCTTGAGTCCAACCCTAAAATGCTACATTGTGTAAAAAACATGCTCTCAGCTCAAATATCTGCTAAATTATGCAGGAATTTGAACCTTGGAGCTAAAGCGTGCTTGTAGGTGTGCCGTGTTACAGAGCTGAAGCTGTAGTCACTTTTCAGGTTGAAGCTGCTGTGGTGATTTTCATTTGTAGATAGCTGCGAAGTAGCATTTTCATACGGCACTTGGTAATTAATGCAGAAAAGACAACCTCAGTGTGTAATGAAGTTTAGCTGCATATTTTTTTTTACCAGGTTGAGGAATGGAGAGAAAAGCAAAAATGGAATACAAAATCAGTAGTTCCAGGATTCAGACACTCCATCAAGAATGTGCTGTGGGTGATCCTTGTACCTTTATATACTCCGTGGTTCAGACTGAGTATCAGTATATACAGGACCTCAGTTTTTAAGCATTAAGAGCTAAATGCTGAAATATTAAACTTGAGGAAGCATTTGTTCTAATTGAGTTTGCCACATGTTTTGATTAGTGAACAGTTTATTAATGTTAAACCCGATTACATTAATTTACAGAGCTGTGGTGTTGGTACAATTGCTACTCACAGAATATCAAGCTAATGATGTTTGCGTAGCATCATGTGTGTGGCATCTGAAAATAAATTAGTTCTGACTTGGAATGTGAGCTATTTTGCCTGTGGAACAATGCAGGCAGCATCCACTATTATATTGTGGAAAGATTTAAATGGAAAAATGTGACAGTCAGGAATTAATTGGTTATACACAGGGAAAAAAAAAAAAAAAAGAAAAAGAAGCAAGGAGTCTTTGCAAATACATTCAGTATTTCAGATAAACATTCAGTAAGTAATTTTAAGTCTAAAGGAAGAAATGTAAGTGGAAGTTACCTTCGGGATTACGTCAGTTGGATGAACACCCCAGCCTCCCAGCAGTTTTGGGTGATTCAGAGTGCTCTTACCCCAACTCCAAGAAAAGGGGAGCTACAGAGCCAAAGTTGGTTCATTTCCACCCTCATCCAGTGGCTGAAGTAGAAGAGTGTCTGTTTATTTTTAATTTTTGAGAACTCTAGAGGCCTTGATTGCAACTGGCTTAGAATTTCCTGTGGAGAAAAATCTAATTTTCCTAATTTGGAAAAAACCAACAAACCTATTATGTGAAATTATGATGACACACCAAAATTATTTGATGAATTCTGGATTCCTTAGCCATGCTAGCCAGACCTCAGCTGCTGGAGCCAGATGACAAGCGGATAACACTAATAATAGACTGCTGTCCCCAGTACAGACCAGACCAGAGGAGGAGACACATCCTTACTCATCCATTGACAGAAAGAAATGGTGAGACAGAAAAATTACTAGGTTTTGCTCCTGCTTTGAGGGAGATGTGTGCTCCCCTGGTGGTAGCCACTGGGTGCATCCCTGCCCTGCCTCTTCATCCTGCTTCTGCAGTCCCTGTCATTCTGGGCCCTCCACAAACTCCTCATGCCAGTGCCTCACTTAACCTTAGGAGATAACCATGAGTGCCAAGCAGGTTTTTTTTTTGTCACACACAGATGCAAAGCCTGCCATAGACACAGTATTTGGAGAATATGAGGTGCACTCTTGTCAATGGGCTCTTGGGCTGATGAATGCATAAAGGTGGAAATTACATAAAGGCTGGACAAATTCAGGCAGTGTTTCATGGGAACAGACAAAGGTCTGTTCCAAGTCTCATGTGTCTGCTCAATAGCAAGACAATATAATAGCATCACAACCAAGTGGCTGCTCCTTCTACTCGTAGTGGTTGTATTTGGTGTTTTAATTTATTTTTTCTCGAAAGAGAAATGAAGTATTAAAAAGTTCCCTGGCCTTATATTTTGAAGCATCTAACAATTTCCTTAAAAGTAACCAAAAAAAAAAAAAAAAAGGCACAAATTATCTTTGGACTGTGGAAAATTTCATCTCAAATAAGTCCTATCAAAGAGAAGCTATCACAATTGTCTGTAATATTGGGAAGTATTCACAAACTCTAACTTTCTGCAACATTGCTTAGACTTATTTCATATTGCATCCATAAAAAGTATTAGAGAAACTAACAAATATTTCACTTTGTCACTTAGGTGTTTTTAAAGATGTAATTTAGATGGTGTCAAGTTTTTCAAATAGATGGAATATGGTAATTTTTCCTCAAGAGTGGAAAACTGACACTTCAGTATTATATATTTGCAAATACTTGATGTTTCTGTAGTTTTAATAAAAATGTTCTGCAAAAGACTTTGAAGATACACACTTCTAGATATAATTATGTAGCCAATTTATAGCTGATGCTATGATAATTACTAGCTGTTTTACAAAGCTCTCTGCTATCAGATGTATAATCTCTGTGGTAACTCAGGTAGAAAAGCTACCTTTCTTCTGTTAAAAAAAAAAAAACAACCCAAAAAAACCCAACCAACCAACCAACAAAAAAAAAAAAAACAAAACAAAAAAAAACAAAACAAAACAAAAAAAAAAAAAACCAAGAAAGAAGAAGAAGAAAAAATTATGCCAGTAAAATTATTTTCACTTTTTTATTTGCTCATATTCTTCCAGAAATGATCACATTTCTAATGGCATGGTCAATTAAAACATTTTTAATTCTGAAAAAAAAAGAGTAATGATTTTTGACTTTTTTGTTTTTACAAAAACATTTTAACTTTTTAACCTCTAATAAAAAGCCAGGAAGCACTTTTTAGAAAGCTTAAATTCCCCATCATTCAAGAAAAAATAGAATAAAACCCAACCAAAATGAAAAGCTTAAAACACTTCCATAGGATTTAATTTTCTTCTTTTAAATTATTCCTTTGTCCTTCTTTTAACCTCCCCTTCTCTTTGGATTTTTCTAACTTGAAATGTTCAGCCATGCTTTCACAGTCTTTTCTCTCAAGACTTTCTACCTGTCTTCCTGGCATATATATCAAGTTCTGTCAGTGGATTTAAATCAACTCAACTATAGTAAAAAAAATTCCTATTTGTACATAAAATCTGCTTCTGTAGATAAATCACAATGTATTAATGTCTACCTGAAAATTTAAAAGATTTTGTAAAAGAAAAAGATGACCATATTGAGCGTATCCCTGATGGCATTTAGAGAGTGGGGTGAGGACAAGGTCACAGTAGCCTGGTGGGAGGTGGCTGCCTTTCTGTCACCCATTCGCAGGGGGAGAAGGGACCCCAGTTCCCAGACCAGTCCCCTTGGAGAGGGCTTCCCTTCCCCCACCCCTCAGCAGCGCAGCCATCGAAGTCCCTTTCTCCTTCTGCATGGCTTTCCCATCTTCCTTGGTAGCTGGCATGATCTCTTAGCTCTACCCCACTGTCACATCCCTCCTTTGCTGAAGCCCAGCCATCCAGGTGGGACCACATGGCCCCTTGCACTGAACCCAAGGCATGAGCAACCCCATTGCTGGAGCCCTCATTGCTGGAGCCCCCCTGCCAGTTTTACTTGCTACCTGATACAGCAGCAGTTATAATGACATTTTCAGCTGGTAGACTCTTCTAAGACCTTTTTGGAGCTGACCTATGCGTACTTGCTCACTCAGGGTGGCATGGCAGGATGAGGATGGATAACAACTAAGAATGTTGCTTTCCTCTCTCGGCAGAGGGAAGGGGGAGCTACTTTTTAGAGGCTCTTCAGAGAGGGTCTGTTGGCCCTGCTCACTTTCCTTGGAGTTGTCAGAGAAAGACAATTTATTAGACAGTCATAACACACTGAGGGGGATAACGTGCCTTGAGAAAAAGGGGTGGGGAAGAAGGCTTATAATGGCTTCTTTGGTGAGTGAGAAGCTGGAATGCTGCATGGCCAGGTTCGTGTTCCTGTATGTTGAAATTAGTTTTCTGAAGGTTTTTCTTTTTAACTTTTCACTAACCGTGGGTGTAACAGAAATGTTTCTGTTAAAAGTATCTGACACTCAGCAAAACAGATCTGCAGCCTTCCCTGAATTGCCAGCTGACTCATGTGATTTCAAGATTTCATCCCAATGTGCTAACACCTATGAAAGCAGAGGGAGAATTTACAAAAATGTCCTTTGAGTAAACTGAAAGACAGTTTGTAAGCAGAAGTTAAAATGTTGTTGGCAGAATATTAGATAATCTGTTTGAAGTTACATGTGTTAATCAAGAGGATTGTGGCTGGTTATACATGTAGGGACAATCCTCTGTTTCTTACAGAAATTCAGAACATTGATATCATTGTTTAGTTTTGCTTCCTTGACTGTTTTACTCAGGTTATTGTAGTAAAAGCAACCCTACCACCTATGTCTGTACATGTTATACTTGGGAACTACAACATTTTTTGGTACACTGAAAACTCTTCTAAAGATGCAAAGCAATAATAAATACCTGAATATGATACCAAGAAACCATAGCAGCATGTGGTATTATTAATGAGAAACCTACCACAGTTTTATGTGTTTCTTTCTCTTGTGTATGTTTGCCTGTGAGGGCTGTTTTTCATGTTACAGGAGCAACAGTGGATGAATATGTGAAAGAAAGGAAGGCAACACCATTTTCCTTTGGTTTTATCCACTTAAATAATTGATTGTAGTGTCTTTTATCAAGGACAGAGCTCAGCTAAAAGTGCTGAGTCCTATGATTAGTATGAACAAATCCATAATGTAATAGAACCAGTAGAATAAAGATCAGCTGTTATTTTTTACTGATCTTAGGCATTAAATATGGAGTGTCAGTTCACACTGTATTTGTTTAGTAACTAGTAGATAATCATTCAAGTCAAATGCAACCCAATTGTTTTGTTCAGTAATTGGAACTTTCAGTAAATTCTTTAAGGGATTCTGCGGTGTGCTACTTTCCAGGTAAAAAGCAGGAAATATTTGTCCATGTTGTGTGCTAAATGTAAGGGAATCCTGCTTTTGGGGGCTGTTGTTACACTCAATAAGCATCTGGTAGCAGAAGTCACGGGCCATATCCATTGTGAGTGTAAATTGTCATAGGCCCATTAACTTCAACTGAGCTATGACTATTTATACAACTTCCCCTGCCTGTTTTTTATTTTTTAACACTAGACTCCCCTTCTTTTCTGATAGTATTTCTTAACATTCCTTTAGTGTAAAGGAAAAGTTTTACTGTTGTAGTATTCGAGGTCTCTCTTTGAGGAGCTAAGTTTATCAGTATGAATTTCCTGATATCCTAGAAGCACTGATCTTTAGACATAGGTGAAGATGTGCAAACAATGATTTTAAGTGCTGGAAAGGTGGGTTATTTGCAGAAACCTTTGGTCAGAGGATGAAACTGTTTGTTCAGAGAATGGATACAGGTAAGGCAGGAAGTCTGTGCCCTTCTCTGATGATGTGGGTGCAGGGTATCCTCAGTTCAGGCAAGGGCCCGATGCAGCAGTCGAGTTGTCCATGCCACCCATCAGTTTCTTGGCTTCAGCAAGAGGACACAAATGTGCATGTGTGGAGTTTTGGGTGCTTTATGGTTTGTGGGTTTGGGGTTTTTCTGAGGTTTTCCTGTACACCTGGGTTTTCGAAACTACGCTATAACCAAAAACTGTTTGTGTATTAGTGAATTTCTGCCTGTGTTATGGGTGATGTCAGAAGCACCTGGCATTAGCCCAGCCCTTCAATAGATAGTAATAGTTCAAACCATACTTCCTAAAAAAAAAAAAAAAAATTCTTTTTCTCCATGAAGTATTTATACCCCAATTCTGTTGGCTTGAATGTTGGTAGTAAAACTTCCATTGATGATCTGTGCACAATGGGAAGCCTATCAGAATGAGCAGTTTTAAAGCCCACTGTAACTATTACTTAAAAAGACAGCATTTCTTGACAAAACTTACTTCATGGTGAAAAAACAAGAAATTGAGTGTTATATTTTATATTTTCTCTGAAGGCAAATATACAAACCTGGCCAGAAGGTACTTTTCTATGGTAACATTAATGTATATACACTATGTTTTTGACAGGAGGCGTCTTACAGATGTGATATGGCATGTGACAAGAGCAGTACGTTTCTCTTCTCTTCTCTTCTCTCAGATCTCATCTGTGGCCTGTTGAGGGAGGGAATATTTGGGGATGTAAAATCATTTTAACCATTGTGATCCAAATGTAATAATTTTAACCGAAGTGATCATCTTGTGAGTAGGCTTTTCTTCCCAGCACTATGATACAGTATGATACATCAAGAGTAAGGGTAACAAATTACGAGGACTGTAGTGCAAGATAATAAGATGTCCTGATTTTGAGATTCAGTGTAAACAAAACATGAATATATATGTGTGTGCGTGTATATGTGTGTGTATATAAATATACACATATATATACACGTAAAAACCCAGAAATACCTTATTTTTTTACTGCAGCCCTTTATAATGCCCTTCCCAGTCAGACAGATTTGCCTCTCTTTGATTAAACATAGACTCTTTATTCCTTTATTCTTTTTACTGTTGCAGGTAATTTAATTTCTGTGATTTGTATTTATAAAGAAGCCACACTGGGCTAAGTGAACTCACAATCTGAAATATGATGCCTGTCCTTTTCCCTCTGATCTTACTGTCCATCATGATCATTCTCTTTACACAGCTTCTGACATTAGTTATCAAGTTGTAACTATCAAAAATCCTGAGACATCCTAACAAGATGAGCAACTGTATACCAAATGTTGTAGTTCTCTAAGAATAGCAAATAGGCTGACATATATAATTAGTCCTTTCCTTTATCTATCACAGTCTGTGGTTTTCTGTGCATTTGTCCTTGCTTTGCCATTCCACTTGTAGTGGAATGTTATGGGGAGGGCTAACATTCTCAGTATTTAACAGTTCTTGATTAAAAGCTCCTTAATCCCTTGACAACATGGAAGAGGGTCAAAGCTTCAGGTTTATTTGTTGTGGGAAAATTTATAGGAAATTTTAATTGCATTTAGTTTGTTTGTGGGAAACTTCTGTAACAAAGTTTCTACTACCTTTTAAAAGCTAACCTTTGGAATATCCTCTTATACTCTGTGAACTGGCTTATGTTGTTTACTTTGGTAAAGTGTAGGCTGAGAATATGTCTGTCCATTTAACTGCTAGGATAGGTTGGTAAGGTGTTATTAAATGAGATTTTTTTTTTATGTATTCAATTGAAAATCTTATTCTTTCTGAGTTTTCTGAATAATTTCTGAGTTTCTTTCTGTGGCTGGTGCCCCATGTTTTGTGTCTTCTATTTTCAGGAAAATAGCTTTAACTTAGAAGTTTCTGCTATCTTTCTGAGTAAAACTTGTGGTATGCAATCAGAATGAAGGTGTCTCACTAGCAAATGAATATGTGGTACCTCTCAGTTCTGGTTTCATAATTCCCTTTGTGAATCCTTGCTGAAAACTCTTAGAGCATGTGTTTTCTCTATTTCTGAGGAAAACCACAAGGTCTGCATTTACTGTGCTTTCAGGGGCACTAAATGCATACTGAAAACACTCTTCAGATTTAGGTGCCTCAGAAGGTGGTTTTAGTATTAAACAGAGTTTCCATGGTTGCCTTTCTTTTACTGTGACTTTTTTGTTTCATATGCCCTCCAGTCTGTTCAGCTGTGACAGTTGCAAACAATAGGTAGTGTTACAGAGATAGCATATAGTGTATTGTGCTGAGATGTATTCTTTCCACGTTTCAAATTTTCCATGACAAAAAGCATATTTGTTGCCAGTGTGTTTTCTTCTCTAGTATTTTGCTTGGTGTCCTTTCTGTGTCATATATGAAAGTGAAGTAATACTTAATGAGAGGGTGGGGGTAGTGATGTTCACTATGTTTTTTTCTAGGACATCTAGAAATCTCTTTATGTATTTCTAGAGCAGATAGCTATCTTATGGAAGAGTTGCATGACCTCCACCTAGAGAGTTTTCTATTCATCATGCTAAGTTTTATTCCTCTTCAGTGGCACCTGGTTCTTCGAGTTCTTCCTTTATAGACCCAGATGTTCCTGGAAGTTTTGATTTCTAACAGTGGGAGGAGTAGCTTTGTATCTGCATCTTTCTTCTTCACTGCTTGCTTGGTTAATTCTCTATTTCATTTGGACTTCTGCCCACAAACCTGAAAGCAGGATGTATTTTATGAGGTGTTGCAGTGCATGTGTGATAAGGAACCTGTAAATGCTTATCAGTGCTTGGTTCATAAAGATGTTTCCAGACCTCGTACAAATTCCATGTTGTAAATAAAAATAGTATTGATTTTTTGGTTTTATTTATGCGTGACTGAGGTAGTAGGTTATTCTGCTTTTGCTTTCGATTAGAAAACCTAGTTGTTAACTGAATTGTTCTAGCAGAAGTTCACCTTGTGGGCCTGGTAAACTGATTTTGATCAGGCATTGAAAGCTATGGAGATTGGAGGTTTAGGAACAGAAGTCTGTTGAGTCATATTCTTTGCAATTTTATTTTTAAATCCAATCTCTGTTCAAACATATGATGAGTAGTTGGGAGGAGAGTTCATTTAGTAAGAGAACACCTTACCTACATTCTAACTGAGTGCTGGGAAAATTCAGTTTCCAGGTGCACTGTCTTTGATTTAGCCTTCCAGAAAAGTTGCAAACAAGACCAACACTTAGCATGTGCCTGACTCTGTTTTATATATATAAAAAATTAATACTATAAAAATGGAAAAAAATCACTAGAGAGAAAAGTTAATGCTGTCCTGAAACAAGCGGAAACTAAAGAACAAACGTTAGAAAGTACCTGTGGTGGATAGCTTGTAAGATTTCTGCAAGTGGAACAAATTGAACTCTTCTGGGTTCCCTTTGTGGAGTCAGATTTCTGCTTTCACCAGGGTTCTTGATCAGAGCAGATACTATAGCTCAAGAAGCAGGAAATTGAAGAGTCAGTATTTCTTCCTATTTTCAGCAGCTTTTAATTATTGCTCTGATCAGAAGCTGAATTGCTGGCATATGGTTTGGGGCACGATTCAAAGCCACACGTGGTTCCAAGGGCTCCTGTTTGAACTGAGCATTATGCCACTCCTATGTTGTTTTATCAGACTCTTCCCAGGTTCCTTTTTGTTGCAGATATTTTGCCATGTGCCAAGGGCACACGTAGCTGAAGGACAGAGTAACCTATAAGGAGACTTCTACTGCTGCCACTTCTGCAGCTGAAATCAGGTTTTTTTCCTAAGATTAATGTAATTTCATTCTCTCCATACTAGTGCTAGACAGCATTCACTGAGTTTCCTGACCTGACATAGATGCATGTAGAGTAACAGCCTCGCTTCTGTCAGAGTAACTGACATCAGGTTACTGTTTACTTTTGCTTGTGTCTATGGTAATGGTCATATCTAGTTTAGTATAATCAGCAGTTGATTATAACATGGGAGAGGAGAGCATATGTGTGTATTTATAGTATCTAAGCTGTGTTTAAAAGTTCTTGACAGAAATAAATAAACGGAACTAAGTAAGAGATCACACTGCTTTTGTCACCAAACCGATGCTGTTTGGAGTGCGCCTTTTTTTTTTTTCCTTTTTATTACTGTCAAGAGAACCTTGAACTGAGACCTGAAGTGTGAGATACAGTTTCAGTAAGATACATTGCAGACTTTGTTCTGCGTGATAGGAGTATGAATTTACTCTTAAGAAAGAGGTCAAATAGAGGTTTTATATTCATTCAGCTCCTTTTGGAAATTGCTGACTTCCTACTGAGGTGGTCAAGGATCATAAAAGAGGCACAGACAAAATGCTTTGATATTTTTGTCCCTTCAGGCATGATGCAATTGTTGCAAAATTAGAGGTTTTGTTGTAAGAATGGAAGAATGTCACTGAACGGAGTAGTTGATCCTATGGCTCCTCCTTTACTTCATCCATCCTAGTCAAAAACTTACATACCCTTGTGGAAGGAGAACTTGTTTCAAAGTTTGTAAACAAAAGGTTGCTTTATGAATATTTAACAATAATACTGTGATGGGAAATAAAGGCCATACCTGGGTAACAGCTGCATGATATGCTTTATATCTATGACTTATGAAGAGTCCTATTAAGTCATTGTCTTTTTGGGAGGCAAAGAAGAGATATGCAGCTCAAGTGGTGGTTGGTGGTTCCACCTTTCGGCTACCTGTACAGACAGTCCTGCCCAGCTTTCCACTGCCAAAGAGTAGGAAATACTGGTAACATTTCCCTGAAGACATGGGCTTTATCAGGGAGACACAGCAAAGGAAAAATTAGAAGATTCCTAAGTAAAAGTGAGGTAAGGGGCTGCAGTAGGCACAGGTGATGTTGGCTAGCTGTTGTCAGGCAGAAAGTTTTCATGCTGATTTCTCCCAGCTAAAGTTGTGAAATTTTGCACTGAGTCACTGGAAGTTTTGTCCTGCTCATGTGGTACCCGAAGGAAGGGTGGAGGTATTTGTAAGAGAATTGGAAACATAGGTGACCAAAACAGGTGTTTCTATCCAAAGATAAAAAAGTACGAAGTGCAGAGGAACGTTGAAATAACACTTCAAGTGTTGCTGATATTGGAGAGATATCTCAGAATTTTGAACTGTTTAGTTACAAAAGCTAATTAAGTTTTTAGATATCCTACTCTAGAGACACATTTTCTTAGATTATATTTCTACCTATTTTTGGTCCATCATGCAGTAAATGGCATGATGTGAATCCATCAAGTTAGTGAATCCTAGCACAGAGGCAGTGCCAGGCTGGAGGAAAGTAAATTGGATATTTACTCTCAGAGTACTCTTGCTCTGAAGTCCCTTTTCAGTGCTCTGACAGTTATGATCTGCATATCAGTTCTGTATTATTTACAGGGGCTTTGGGGATGAAGTGTTGAACCACTGAGCCTTTTAGGCTAGGGCTTTTGTGCTAAAATATTTATGTTGATATAAGAGATTGAAAGGCCCAAAGCTTCATTGAATTGAAAACTATATTGAAATATATGTTGAAAGAGAAATTTGGCACTGACTTTCACTAGAGGGAAGAGGAAAAGAGGTTATAGCCTTGATTACTCCTATTTCATGTTTTAATTCAAGCTTGGCATAATCTCTTCTGCTATCCACTACAGGAAATGCAGAGCAGGAGAGAGAAGTGGGAGAAGAGAACAAACTGCCTAATTTTATGGGGTACAGCTGGATGCCAAAAATGCATGGGGACTAGATCTACATTGTTGTCTCAGTCTAAAGGCTCTTTAATAGATTCATCTGTCAAATTCCATTATTTTTAGCTTATTATTTTAAAATTAATGTTGGGTTTTGTTTTCTTCTTCCTGTAATGAGCTATTTACAGGGTTCCTCATTAATATTTCTAAGGTAAGAGAGAATTGGAGGAAAAAGCTGCACGTTGGGAATGGGACAATTTCAGATTTACAGTATTTGGAGTTTTTCAACTTTTATAAGGATATGTTTGTAAAAATCCATTGGCAGTAAAGAGACATCTGCATATAAAATCCTAACATGTCTTTTGCAGAGAAGATTACCATGAAGATGGGTTCTGTCAGCCATATAGAGGAATTGCGTGTGCACGAATCATTGGAAACAGAACCATTTATGTGGACTCTCTCCAGATGCAAGGGGAAATTGAAAACCGAATTACTGGTAAGTTTACACATCTCTTTCACAGGGAGAAAGAAACTTTCATAAAAGTATCCAATTCAGGTAAAAACAGTGGTATCATCCTTTAGTTTTGTCAACAAATGAAAAAGACATCTATTTATTAAGGTTTAGAGGGGGGTGAGCCTGTTTCTCACTTGAGCATTTAGTAAAATTTGGACCAAGGAAGGTAAGTATCTGTGGTAGTGTGTAAAGTTTCTTCCGTGTCCTTAAGTAAAATGTCAGAGTACTGGATTTTAAGCAGCTTCTAGTTTATACTGAAGCTTTATGCATGGTGGATTCAAAAAGAAGATTTTGAGTTTTTTAAAGGGATTTATGGTACAGTGAAAAAGATACTTTATTTTCTTGAAAAACTATATGGTGTCCTTTCCCTTGGGCTTCTTTCCTTTTTGCATAACTCTGGCAGAGTCTGGATTTCACATTGATTTATATAAAACAAGAGTTGACCTTCCTGTGCTCTGCCTATGCTTAATCTTTCTCCGAACATAGTTTTTGTACAGAGTTGCAAACATGCATCCAAAACTTTTAGTGGACATCAAAATGAGTTTTCTTCACTGGAAAGTTAGCTGATATTACCAGCTGTGACTCTGATGTACACAAAGTAGAGCAAGCAAATGAACCCATGGAATAGATCAAACTGTCATAATATATAGCAAATTAACTCAGTCCAACACGACCAGATACTAATGGACTCTCCATGTTCAGCATAACTAGTTGCCAAAAAGAGTTTAACTTCACTTGACAGCTCTAACTCCCCAAAGATATTACCTTAAAGACTTATTGGTAAGCCAGAAATACAGATCCATTTTTTCTCCTGTTTTTGAAATGGTAACCAGATTCTGGGACTGGCAAAATCCAGGTGCTGACCTTTACTTATGCTATTACAACACATTCTCCTCCCACCCTTCTTCTGTATTGTGTATTCCAGCCTCTTTAAACATTATGTCATTAATTAATACATATTGATACATTTTTGCCAGCTACATAATATTTGATGTGTTTGGATGTTTTTCAGCAATATAGAAATATTCAACTATATGAAATGATTAAATCTGTAATTCTGTGAAATAGGTTCATAATATTCTTTTCAAAAATGAAAACGAACCCAGCAACAAAAAAATACTGTGGTATTATCCAGAAACTGTTTATTGATTGAGTTCTGGGATATGGAACATGGGCACTGATGACCTGGATGCTGGTTTCCTAATATTACTAATTATCGGTTAGATGTCCAAGGCTAGCTTGCTGGAGCTCTCTGTCTCTGGTCTGCAGTTGGGGAGAATTCTTGATGGAAATGTTCTCTCTCAGGAGGACACTGAGAACCACCATATAGAGCTGCCCAGTGCCTAGCTAGGCAGTAATGACAGTCTGTTAATAATATAGCATTTTCAAACTATATACTTTTGAAGGTCATACCAAACATCTTATGCAAAAGTACCTTGAGGATTTCATAGCATTATTGGTTCTTGTCAGTCACATTTGTATGTAAAGCAGGTATTGTAAGACTGGGTGTTCTACACCCAAATGAGAGGGTATTTTTGAAACTTCAGTAACTTGGTAGGTGAAGGGAAGAAAGCCCATGAATAATTGCTTCTGAGATTTTGCTGGTAGTTTTGCTCATGCCTCTTAAATGCAATTTTTGATGGTGTGTGTTCCCATGATGTGCATGGGAAGTGAGGACACCTACTGTCCAACAACAGGAGCATTTAGCAAGGTTACATCTGCAGGAAATTTTCATTCTGCATTTCCACTTCCCTGCTGTACTCTTGTGAGAAATACGTACTCTTTGTCTACATGGCCCCTTGTGCTGTTTTGTCCTGGCCATGTGATTGGGTGAGAATAGCAACCTTTGGTTAAAAAAAGAATGACATTTCTGGAGAAAAACTTTAGATGTGGCTTGGAAGACTGCAAGGCCAACAGTGAATAGTCCATAGACCTGATGCCTGACCTGTGTGTTTGTGTTTGGCTAGCAAGGTCTCTGCTGTGCTGTTTAATATCCGTCTAATAAGTAAAATATAAACCCCTTAGATGCTACCAAACACAGATGCTACTGCTGACTTTTGCACATTCCATCAAAATAAAGATACAATTGTAAATTGTGCACTCTTCTCTCATGATAGTCTAAATTCTGTAATGGAGTGCCTTCATAAAACTTAGTGTGGAGTTTCAAACAACCAACAGTGACT
The DNA here is from genome assembly GCA_017589585.1 of Phylloscopus whistleri. Lineage (NCBI taxonomy): Eukaryota > Metazoa > Chordata > Aves > Passeriformes > Phylloscopidae > Phylloscopus > Phylloscopus whistleri. The sequence goes on along the minus strand of JADMLD010000758.1, from coordinate 9,171,630 downwards.
ACTTCAGTCCTTCAGTTTTATTTTTTCTGTTTTAGTCTTTGAGACAACTGCTACAACTGTCTTTTGAGGCCTAATGGTCTACTTGCATGTAGTGTTCCCAACATAACTGATAAATGGTTATATTCCTGCATTAATATTTCTGAATTAAAATAAGCAAAGGTGTAAACAGTTTAAAAGGCTAGATTTGCTTTTTGCATGTTTGGTGTTCAAGAAGAGACTCTGTGGTACTATGTGTCCATGGGGAATAGATGACTGAAAGGAGAGAGCTGGACAAGAGAGAAAGAATTTATTTGTAGATTGTAAATAGACTGCTGAATGACATTTCCTGTCTTTTTACAGTGTGAGTTGGTGGAACATGCAGTCTAGCAACTCTTACTCATAGATGATGCTTTATTGAGGGAGTGAATGTTCCTGCATTTAAAGGTTGATTCAGGTTGATGCAAATACATGATGCACATGCACATTTGTTTTTCCTTTGCAATGTGCAAGAAAGCTTTGAGCTAAATGTTAGTGTGTAGGTGCTGAGAGCTGAAAGGGGGTGTTACATTCCTAACTCATTATGACAGTCATCTTAATGTGATCAGCATGCTGAGACTGATTACATTAATTTTCCCCAAAGCTGCTGCCTGTAAGGCTTTTTATGTCTGTTATAGACATGGCTATGTCTACCCAAATATCAATGATACACTTCTTTTTGCCTGACAAGACTCAAAAAATACTTACTTATTTATCAAAATGTCTAGAGGAGGAAGACTTCAGGTGATCCTTGTTCAGATTTTATGTAATTAGGAACTTTGGAAACACATACCAGTATCCTGGCAGGTGTATCTTGCCTTTGCTTTCAATCCTTTCAAGTTAAAATTAGCCAATTGCCTGTAGTCTGAACAATGATAATCACATGGGTCAATTCCTGGGAGCTGAGGCCTGCAAACTTGTGTGCAGATGTCAGAGGGACACTGGGATGCTGGGTTTTCTTCCTGCATTTGTCAACTCTCCTTTACAGCAGGAATTACCTCATTTACCTTTTGCGCAGTAGGCTTTCAGACCCTCAAGGAAAGAATAAAAGTGTTAAAGGCAAATGACATGAAAATTAAGATTCTTCTCATGCTGTGAATCAATACTTATCAGTATTTTTGTTCCTTTGCAGCCGCGTTCACCATGATTGGCACTTCGACGCATTTGTCTGACCAGTGCTCTCAGTTCGCTATACCTTCCTTCTGCCACTTCGTGTTTCCACTGTGTGATGAGCGCTCCCGGAACCCTAAGCCACGGGAGCTGTGCCGGGATGAATGTGAAGTTCTGGAGAATGATCTCTGTAGGCAGGAGTATAACATTGCTAGGTCAAACCCCCTCATCCTGATGCAGCTACAATTGCCAAAGTGTGAGGACCTCCCACGACCGGACACCTTGGAGGCTGCCAACTGCATAAGAATTGGGATCCCTGTGGAGAGACTGAGCCGGTGTAAGTCTGGGTGTTTCATCACTGGGAACAAGTACAGCTTGTTGCTTCCTCAGATTGAGTCTGAGAGACAATACTTTATCAGCCATTCTTTTTGCAAAGAAAGCACTGAACTACGTGTTTTTATCTTATTAATACTGACATCTTGCACTGTTGTAATATATAGTGAGGATGGCAAGGAAGCCTAAAGGATGCTGCTTGTACCAGAGTGTCTTATATCAACCACTCTGGGCTGTAAAACTTTGAGTTTGCATGGCTGATTCGATGCAGATTTGCAGAGTGTTGCCTCCACCTGTGGCTCAGTCCTTGCCTTTTTGGGCAAGCCTCCCATACACCTATTTGAGAGTTTTGTTTACCTATTGATAAACCCCATACAGTTTGTTGAAGCTTCACTGGAAGATCTGTCAGGAAATGAACCACCTAGTGTTCATTCTTTCTATATGGAAACCCACAAGAATATTAATCCTGTAAATTGCACATGGGGAGCAGTTGGCTTTCTCTACCCACACAGAATGGGTGAAAACATTGATCTTGCTTCCATGAATTTTTATTTACAGCCAGAAGTAGAAGGGCTGTTCTGTTGTCATTAATTATATGCAGATAGTCTTTCTGACTACTTTCATAGCAACTAGTCACAACTCCCTACATTGTTCAAGAAGAAAACTTGAAGAGACCAAATATGTTTAAAGTTCAAAGTATGATAATATTATTCTGACTATCTGTTGTCTGAATCCACAGTTAGGGGCATGTCCACCATGGCATAATGGTGGACATGAAAGACTAGCTCTGTCCTTTTATGTAAATAATGAAGTGTAGTTGAGGAGCAGAAGTAACTGAGAATACAATGACAGAGACATATGATACAGAGAAGAGATAACAAGTAAAAGGCATGAGAACAAAACCAATAACATGTCTGGCAAAAGTTGTCTGTGATTCTCAGAGCCAGTGGTGCTGACACTTACGGAAAAGTTGCAACCTGAGTATTTGTGGGGTTTGAGAGAGCTGGATTCCTGAGGGCTACAGAGGGGAGAACAGAAAAATGGAGAAGGTAATGCTGCAAACATTGAGTGCATGACTCAGCTCAGATGATGCATATAGAAGACAAGCATTCAAAAAGAGCAAAACAGATAATAAAGATACGGGTCCAGCAGATATGAAAATGATGCTTCTAAAGAGAAGATCCTGAATCCTTTCTATCTAAAGATGAAGTTAAGGAAAAAGGGGCATGAGGCATTAGAAAATAAAGCACTGATTTCTGTAGCAAGTGAGCAGTATGAAGAAGATGGGAAGATTATGAGAAATAAGAGTTCATTTTTGGAACCTACAGACTTTTCCTGATGGGAAACTCTCATCTCTGATTAACTTATCATGTTCTGTATCTAAAGGTCCATACATGCTTCTTAGTCTCAATTTGAATTCAGAATTTTGGATACTCATGTGTGTACCGTAGAGCTGAGACATTCCAGGACAGAATCCAGAAATAACTGGATGTAAAAGTACAGATAAACACAGAACTGAAATTTCAAAATGAACAGCTTTCATTAAATCTTGAGGTACCTAAATTTAAGTACTTACTTGCATACGTGTTCTGTGGACTGCAGCTGTTTTGGTCTTGGTGTCCCTTGATTGTTTTGATTTTTTCTAATGTTTTCCCAAACCTTGTGTTTTAGATCATCAGTGCTACAATGGCTCTGGAGCTGACTACAGAGGCACTGTCAGTGTTACCAAGTCTGGCCACACTTGCCAGCTCTGGGACTCACAGAGTCCCCACAACCATGATCTGACAAGCACACAGTTTCCAGAGCTAGGTGGAGGACATGCATATTGTCGAAATCCTGGAGGTCAAATGGATGGTCCCTGGTGTTTTACAAAGAACAAAAACGTACGCATGGAACTGTGTGACATACCTTCTTGTAGTATGTATTCTCTTTCTTTTTTCTCCTACTACTGTTCTGAATCCTGTGTAATTTTGAATGTTCCTGTTTATTACAAGTACAATTCATTTAGGAGGGTTATACTTTTAAATATTTAACTTCCAGCAACTTTGTTTTGTATTGTAATTATTTAATGTTTTTGGGAGATCAGAGTTTGTGAGATACTGTAACACTTTTTTATTATATACTAGAGGCTTAGTCTGAGGTAATAATAAATGATGATTCTGCAGTTTGTATTTTGACCTGTCAAATGACAGATTGCACATGCAAATCACCGGTATGTGTTTGGTTTGCTCATGCTGCTCTAGGGTACATTCTCTTGCTCTGTGTGACATCTTGCAGGCAGCAAGGATTTTCAAATCCTATAGAGGGAGATATAGCACCATGCTTGGTTGAAAAGAAACAGTTTCAAGTGCAGAAACAGAGCAGTTTGAAGTGCATAAAGCAGATGATCTTATCACAAAAGTCCTACACTAGCTGCTAGTGGCTCTTTACAGCACAACTGTTTGCAAAAGTAAAATGTTCTGCTCATTTTCCCTGTATTGGTACAGACTTCACACATTGGTAATGGTTTTTGGATATGACATTGTCTTTGGATATGACAGTTAATATTGTGCTTCATTAGGAAGAAAAGCATGTTTCCTGAAGCCAGATACAGATATGTCATGGAAGTTGTAAAAGTGGGTTATATGGATATCTAAAACTGCTCAGAAATAATACGAAATTTTTTAGTTACTTCACTTTTTTGCAGTAACATGATTTGACATTTATAATAAATTTCTACGTTGTATGTTCCATAGGGCAAAGATAACACGGGGATGTGGTTGTGGTGAAAGCAGTTGCCACAAATAGCAAAACCACAGGTTGCAGAAAACATCCCAGGCAGTTCCAGCGAACATTTTTGGTACCACTAGGCTTTCCTAAAGTTTCTAAGTACTAAGTGAAAAAGTGTTTTAGGAAGGTTCTAGAGCTAAGTGTATTGATGGCTCTTTCATGTCTGTCTCACTCCGACAAAAGCTCTGCAATTCTGTTAAGTACAGAACAAATAATATCTCTACCAACGAAAAGTGAAACTTAGCATGTTCTGGGCAGAAGTAGCACCAGTAGAAGTAAAGAATGGGTCAAGTGTTGATGAAATGGCTGATGAGAGTGAGTCAGGCTGCGATGTTGTGCTGGGTCACATTGAGTTCACTGTTTATATGTTGTGATAGAGACTCCTCACTTGTATTTTATACCCTGAACAGGATAATGCAATGATATCCTGGTCTGTGTTCTGCAGTTTCCTCAACTGGAAGTCTCAAAAAAAAAGTGAAATTAATCACATACCGTTACAGCCCACACATTAAATGTTGGGCTCCTAGTTTATCTTCATACTGTTAACTGCTATGTCCATTCAAGCTTTTTGAAATATGTAAAGGAAAATTACGAAGAAGAGGGAGAGGGTAATGTGACTTTTGTTTTCAGGGTATAGTTTACTTTTGCATTAAAATATGGTATTAATAATCAATTTTGTTACTATCAAATAGCTAAAAGATACTTATTGTAAGCAATGAGCATTTCTGTGCTTGTCAGGTCCACGTGACAACAGCAAAATGGGAATCCTCTACATCCTTGTTCCCAGCATAGCCATCCCTCTGGTGATAGCCTGCCTTTTTTTCCTGGTCTGCATGTGCCGAAACAAGCAGAAAGCATCTGCTGCTACACCACAGCGCCGCCAGCTGATGGCATCTCCCAGCCAAGACATGGAAATGCCACTCATTAATCAACACAAACAGGTATTTTTTACACAATTTGCTTAGCCCCACGTATTTTCAAACTGTCATGATTTTCAGCATCTCAGGTTGTCTGTGTTCAAACTGAGCCATGTTGTTGGGGGCCTAATTTTCATACTGTGCAGGCCATCTACTTCAGGGAAAACCAAGTCTTGCGCAGGTATATCTAGAAATCCTGACCTGGGAAAACAGCTTTCAGTACAGAGTGTTTGATGTCCTTACGCATCAGTTGCCATTCTGCCTGTTGCCTGAGTGACTGGAAAAGTGGTAATTTCTGATCCAGTTTTCAGCCTGCAGCTCATTTTTTCTCCTGGTGATGATGTGGCCTATTTGCCTGTTTAAAGCACGATGCCTGGTGGGGTTTCTTGTTCTAAACCTTCAGCTGAAGACCTCTGGTGTTCTGATCTGTAAGTGAGTTGAGAGCTGAGATGGCATGCAACATGTTTCCAAGGCTGTGTGTCACAAAGGATGTTGAAAGGAAAATGGCTTTGAACTCATGTCTATGTATGTCAGCTCCTGCACAGGATTTTCTGGGTCAGCTAACTGATCTCTGCACTAAAATCCTATTCAGAGCTAATGTTGAATTTTTAATAACAGCATTTACAAGATGCAAGCTCTAAAAAATAATGCTTACTTTGGAGGTTGGCAATATTTGTTCAGGAAACTGTAGAGTATTTGATTAATATTACCAGTTGTAATTAATTGTGATGATTTTGAGTATTAATCTGAATATTTAAAGGAATTTTGCCAGCCCAGTCTACAGGCTATTGAACACTAAAATCAGAGGTTGTTCCCAAATCACCTGATAAAATGTCTTCCCAGCCTGCCCTCCTCCTTCATGCTGTGATGCCCTGTATGTGAAGCTGTGCCAGCTGCACCTCACTTGGTCAGTGTCACAGTGCAGCTGGTCTGAAGCTGCTCCCCAAACTCGGCCAGCCTAGAAAACAAGTCTCTGGGTGAGCAATGATAGGAGGGATTTGAACTCAAACAAAGACCACAACCAATCCCATGCAACCATAAGTGTAGACACATCACTGGCCAGAGATATGAGTGGTGCAGAGATCCCAACCAATCAGCTATTCAAACCCAGGAAATTCAAACTTCCTATAAAAAGAAGTTCCAAACAACAAAACCCACTTTTTGCTGATGACCCTCGGTGAGTTCGTGTCTTTGTCTGTCTCCGACCAACAACCCCACGTAACACATCAGGGACTCCTACATCCCGTGCCGGTCAGGACAGAACCATTTTATATCACCATCACAAACTCCCTTGTTTTCCCTTGCAGCTGCAGGTGGATGGCTCTGGGGGTTTCCCACTCTAATATTTGCAACCTTTTCCTTCAAGTACCAGAGGGAAATTCCTTCTCCTTTCTTCTCCAGTTCCACCCCCTTCTTTATCGATGTTTACTCAAGGTTCCTCAGCGGGGGTACTGTACACGACTGCTCACGGACAGGGACCATTCCTATAGTGCAACAGAGAGGAAAGAGCATTATCTAGTACTGCAGAGCTGAAAAAGAGGGGGTTTGTTCCTTCTTCTGCTGGAAAGGATATTTCAGTTCACTCTGAGACTGCCACCTCCTCAGCCTCCTTGCTTTCCTGACAGACGTCGGCTGGGCAGCTCGGGACTGGCCTGCAGGGGAAGTTCAGATACAGTTAATAGATGTTCTTGCTTGCCCGATTTACTTTGAAGCCAATATTCATTTAGCTTGCAGGAAGTATGGTCACTCCTTTATAAAAATAATTATATCAATTGTCCTGCAGTATGATTCAATTTATACTTCTGATAATAGTGTAACTAATTTCAAGGTTTATTGTGAAATCAATATACTGATGTGAATAGACAAAAAAACCAGAAAAGTCCTTTTGGCCCAGTTACTTTATCTTCCATTTGGAGATCTAACCACTGGAAGATTTTCTTTAATAAGAGATCCTGTTGTTCAGAAAAACATCGTGATTTTTTTACTGACTGTCTTTTCTTTATTTCAGGCTAAGCTTAAAGAAATTAATCTGTCCACTGTGCGATTTATGGAGGAGCTAGGAGAGGAGAGGTTTGGCAAAGTCTACAAGGGGCATCTCTTTGGTACAGCACCAGGTGAACAGACACAAGCCGTTGCCATTAAGACACTTAAAGACAAAGCAGAACTGGCTCTTCGGGAAGAATTTAAACATGAGGCAATGATGAGATCACGATTGCAGCACCCAAACATAGTTTGTTTGCTGGGAATAGTGACAAAGGAACAACCTATAAGTATGATATTTAGTTATTGTTCCCACAGTGATCTCCATGAGTTCTTGGTGATGAGATCTCCCCACTCGGATGTTGGCAGCACTGATGATGACAAGACGGTAAAATCCACTCTGGAACCAGCAGACTTTTTTCACATTGTGACTCAGATAGCTGCAGGAATGGAATATCTTTCTAGCCACCATGTTGTCCACAAGGACTTGGCCACTAGAAATGTACTGGTGTTCGATAAATTGAATGTGAAAATATCTGATTTGGGCCTTTTCAGGGAAGTTTATGCTGCTGATTACTACAAACTGATGGGAAATTCCCTTCTTCCTATCCGGTGGATGTCCCCTGAGGCTATTATGTATGGCAAGTTTTCTATTGATTCGGATATATGGTCATATGGAGTTGTGTTGTGGGAAGTTTTCAGCTATGGCCTGCAGCCTTACTGTGGTTATTCCAACCAGGATGTCATTGAGATGATCAGGAACCGACAAGTTTTGCCATGTCCCGATGACTGCCCTACCTGGATATACACTTTGATGTTGGAGTGTTGGAATGAGTTTCCCAACAGAAGACCAAGATTTAAAGATATACATAGCAGACTAAGAACATGGGGGAACCTTTCTAATTACAACAGCTCAGCGCAAACTTCTGGGGCAAGCAACACCACACAAACAAGTTCTCTCAGCACAAGCCCTGTTAGCAATGTCAGCAATGCTAGATACATTGGACCAAAGCAGAAAACTCCAGCCTTCCCTCAGCCTCAGTTCATACAAATGAAAGGCCAGATGAGACCAATGGTCCCACCTCCTCAGCTCTACATTCCAGTCAATGGTTACCAGCCAATGCCTGCCTATGGTGCTTACTTGCCAAATTTTTATCCCGTCCAAATCCCAATGCAAATGGCTCCTCAGCAAATACCTCCCCAGATCATTCCCAAACCAGGCTCCCACCACAGCGGGAGTGGCTCTACCAGCACAGGCTATGTAACAACAGCACCTTCCAATGCGTCGGTGGCCGACAGGGCTGCTCTGCTGTCAGAAGGCACAGATGACACACACAATGGAACAGAAGATATTGCCCAGAACCCTGTCCAGGAGGAGGAGGAAGAAGAGGGCTCTGTGCCTGAAACAGAATTGCTGGGTGATAATGACACACTTCAGATGGATGAAGCAGAAATTCAGTCAGAAGCCTGAGGAATTTGGCCTCATTGCTAAGAAAATGCATGGAGACACTAGATCCTTAGGCTTAATAGAGTGATTTTGATCTGATTCAAAGAAACAAAACTAAAAAAAACAAACATCCATTTAAAAGTGCAGCAGTAATGACATACCAGGTTTAATGACAATTGCCATCAGCAGATTTTTCAAATATGGTGGTATAGACTTGCTGGGTTTAATCATTTTTACTGTCCTACAGTTCTTGAGAGAAGCTGCTTTTCAAATATGTACTGTTGCTGTGCAACATATTGCAGAGTAGCATTGCACATCATGTATATCATGATATATGAGTGTAATGTTTGTGAATTATGCCTGAACCAATAACACAGAAAGGAATCCAGCAATGGTTGCAGAATTGCTCTAAGCATAAAAGAAGTGCCCTGGATGTGATGGACAGCTTAGTTTGTAGTATTTATCTCTTTGACGTAATGGACACAAGATTGTTTGCTTTTTGAGTCTGAAAAGTGAAGTTGAGAATAATGATCTGTGTTTGTATTACAATAACAAGAAAAGGGGGGAACTGAACATAAAATTGACTGTGCTGAGTAAGACCATGGGTCTGCCCAGCCCAGTAGCATGTCTTGAAAGACCACCGATAATGCCTGCCGAGGGATAGACTGCAAGGGCAATTTCCCTTGCAGAAATTTCCAAGGGTATTGCCCCAGCCTTCAGCAATTCATGGCTTAGGGTCTTCCCAAGACAGAAGTGGATTTTTTTTCTGTTAAATAGCCCTTGATGGAATTTTCTACCATGAATTTATCCAAATGATTTTGAACTGACATAGAGCTAGAGCATCCACAACTTGTGGAATAACGTGAGAGGAGAAAGATTGGTTTTCTTTCATCACTTTGGGTGAATGACTGACAGAAGCTTCCAAATGAGATCATCTGACTGCATTTGTGGATGAAAGTATTCCTTCTCTGCTGTGTACTTTCAACAGCAAACAGCCTTAATACACTGTTAACCAAAAATGGGGATATTGTAGGGGATATTATAGGTGTGCACTAACTTAATAAATACAACTTTAATCGGTTATCAAGTATAGAAAAGGGCTCCACATGTGTGTTCCTACATTGTAAAAGTGTTGAGTTTTGTGCGGGGTTATAGACTTACTTGATTTACCACAGTTTCTGCTGGATTGCATGTAAAACTATGGTTTTTCCCGACTTTTTAGTAAAAATGATCTTTGAACTTTAGAAGACCAAAATAAGCAATAATGTACAAGGTGCTGTTTTTGTGCTTCTATTTGCAGGATGAATTGTGTACAGACCTTTAAATGTAATTTATGTTTTACTACATTTTATATACATTTTTTCATTGAAATACTTGGATTTTTGAATGAATGACTGTATAACTTAACCATTTACAATATTCACATGTAATGCAGTTTTATGGTATTGCTGTGTCATTTTGTTAAACATGCAGACAGGTCCATACATTTCATGACCCCTTTCTGTAATACAAGTGGTACACATTCTCATTGTAGCATTGTAGCCAACACGCTCTATAGCTATAAGTTCTACATCCAACATGGAGTATTCAATAAAGTGATGCAAAAAGTATGATGAGGTATGTTATCCTACTGCCACTGTTTTGTTATGGTACTTTGTGGAAATAGAAATGGCCTCAATTGCTTAAGTCACAGGTTTCACACTTACACTACAACTTTTTATTTTATTACGTTGGGATTCACTTGTAAGTCATGTATCATTGTGATCTACACCCTGTGTTCAAGATACGGCAGCATTACTTATTTCTGGCATTTCACCTGGACTTGGGAATGCACTGGTAGGAATAAAATATGAAAGCTTTAATACTTGTGTTAATATAATGCAGCTTTGGGTGCTTTTACTAAATAAAGGATAAATAAAAAAAAAAAAGGTGAAATTTATTTACGTGAAGTTATTTGGGTTTTCTAGGTTTCCTTATCTCAGATAAATGATCTTGATTAATCAACTACATTGTCTTTCTTTGTTCCTTTGATAAATTACTTCAGACTAAGTGGAGGGCAAATGGTCCACTTACACCACAGATGTCAGTGAGAGAAAAGTAAGTAGATAAATGGCAGCCAGCAGAAGCTTCTGTACAGTGCTGTCTGAAGTCCAGCCTGTTTCTAGTAGTCAAAGAGCATTACAACTTTGTGTGCTTTGAAAACGCTTTGGGAAATTCCTAATTCTCTTCTTTAAGCCTCATAAATTCGCTGCAGATGGAAAAAAAGGTCAGATTTCTATACTGATTTCCATGTCCCCACTTAATGTGGATGTGCTCTCAAAGTGATGGTCAAGGAGCAATACATAATTTTCTAGGTCAGCCTTGGTAATACACACAGTACTGGAGAGGGGTGTTCCCCCTCCGTTGATGTGGGTGGGCTCATCTGAGCTGCCGAGATTGGAGCCATGACAGCATGCAAACACCTCCTCTGCACTTCAGGTGAGCACCTCTGCACAAGCTCCGCTACCAGCGTGTTAGTGGCTACTCTAATCTCATGGATTGGCAGTAACTTCTTGTTCTGCAACTCCCCAGACTACTCTTGCCTGTGATATCTGCTGCACAGTCCCAGCCAGTGTCAGAGTCTGCCTTTCCTCCCCAAGACTTGGAAGCAAGGCCAAGGGAGATCAGGGAAGGGGCAAGGAGGTAAATGGATGGGACAAGGTTGTAAGGTGGCAGTAGGTGAAGGAAGGGTTGGGGCTGGGTCCAAACAAAACCAGCACAATACTGCTCACTTGGGCTTGCAAAGGTACTTTTTCCTGGCAGGTCTAGCAAAGCAGAATTTTTCTTTAGGGCAGAACAGCTTTTCTAGCAGCAAATACATGTCTGAATGGCCAATAAAGGGCAAGGTGTTTTTGAGAAGACTGAGGTTACTTCAAAAGTTTTCTCTTGCTTATAGTACCTTACTCTGTCTATATGATTTTCATAAGACTAGGTCTGACATTAGAACAAGTGGATTGGGTTGACACTGTCCACAGCAGTCCACTGGTGAGGCAGGAAAGTCTCTGTTCACAAAAGCATATCAGGTAGATGGAGAACAGATTTACAATCACGGGGCAGGAAAACTGAGTAATTTTTCCTAGTGTGAATGGGGAAACTGACTGTAGATGTGTCACTAGCTCCAGTTTGACTCCTGATATTGTCCAAGATCTGTATTATTGCAGGGTCTTCTCTTCTGTTTTACCCATTGAGACTATAGGGAAGACAAGGCTATGAAGAGTACAGTAGAGGCAGCTGTAAAAAAGCTGAGGATTCACCCACAATGCTAAGTACAAACAGATATTATTACAAACTTTGATAGGCAGATTCATTTCTTCATCTAAATGTCACTGCTCTTAGTTTCATGTAGGGATTTCCCTAAAGACTCATCCAAAGGAACAAGCTCCCTGCTGAGATAAGAATCCTTTGCTTCTGTATCTGCCATGGGTGTGAATATTATAGTAAATCATAGGGAATTTACTTCATAGTAACAGTACCTCAAACTTTTATTAGAGAGATGAATTTGATTTTTTTTCTCAGTTACCTGAGGACTTAATCAGGTGTCACTGGCTTTTGTGTTCAGAGGAATCACCTCTTTTCGACTATGTGAGAGTGCAGGGAAAAGGTCTGATGCTTTCTGAAGAGAGCTCAGGAACATTTGCTGAGTTGGAGCACTCTCAAAAGATGTCAGACCTTGAGGTGTTTGACAAAACAGATGTAAGGAGGAGTAGCATCCAGCTGCATGGAGAGTAGTATCTTCAAATAAACCCTAAGTCATAGTTTCACTGTGCATAGAAAGTCATTCTGTTTCTAGACAGGCAAATGCTACTGCAAACTGTTCTCCAAAATAGCATTTCAGTTACCCAAAATACTAAGAAAAAAATCAACTGGCAAAAGCATCCTCTTTTTGAGGAAAGGGATTGAATTCATATTGTAAGGGACAACAGTGTATGTTCTTGTTCTGTAAATAAATCTGTAAATATTAGTGGGATCCATGACTAGAATCAAGTTTTGGGGATTTGCTCAAACAATGGAAAACTGATATGAGAATAGTAGTAGCATACGGCCCAAACAATGTCATGGGTTAGTGTATGAATTTTAGTTCCACCTCACCAGAAAATGAATTTTATTTCTTGTTTTTCAAAAGGGACCTTGTGTAGTCTTTGTTTTGCACAGCTTCCTGATATGACAAGTTTTGGTCTCATTCAATCACCAGTATGAATTCTATATAATCTAAGGACTGTTAAGCAATAAATGTGTTCACTTGGCAAGATAAACCAAATCTCTAATATCTGGGTCAGTCAGATCTTTCTCTAGATCAAAACGTACTCTGCCTACTGTGATAAAATATAGGAGAATTGGTTCAGCAGTATTTCCTTTCCAGAAAAATTCTGTAAAAACCTTTTGCACCTACTGTTCCTGGCTTGTGCTGTGATTGATGTTGTAATGTTGTAGTGTCTGTACTCTATTGGTCTGGACTCTACTAATTTCTCCTTCTTAAAAAAATACACACAATTGCTTTGTGACTTCAAATAGAAGGCAACCCCTGCAGGTATTTGTGTGCATACATGACTGATTTTGCAGTAAAAGGTGTGTTGGAATATAAGGCAACAGCTCTGTGTTGGAGGTCAAATGAAATGTATGAACACACTTGCACGTGATGTGCTGTTGTCCCAGGGCTGTGTGACATCTTTTGCAGCTCTGAATCCAAATCCAATTTCTCCTGGTGTGAAATGTTTGCTGGGCATTGCTCCCACTCAGTCGCAGTCCTTGGGGCTGTGGCAGGAGAAGACTCACAGGACAAACCATATGTGAGGAATCCCACAGCAGCACCCAGGGACCACTGCCTCCACGCAGAACTGCAGAGAGGGTTTTCACTGTCACTGTGTCCCTCTTATCCTATCCAGGCCCCATTTTTGATTTAAATGAAAAAAATACGGTTCTAAATCTTAGCTGAATACCTCAAGATTGCACAAGCAGGGGGAAGTAATGTAACAGAGGTTATGGCAGGAGCTGGAAAAAATATGAGGTTCTGAGGGCTGTAAATCTCCAGGAGAGTCAGAATTTAAAATAATAAAATACTGAGTGAACTCATGAATCCCATGTAGCTACTTCTCATTTCTATTGATCTAAAAGAGGAACTTTACTTTATCTCGATTACAGTGTACCTGATGGTTTAACTGTTCTTTTTAAAGCCTCTGTCTAAAACTGAAATAATCTATCTGTTCAGTAGGTTGTTAACTTTAAAAGCAGCTGAATTAGAGGAGGGAATTTAAATTAAAATTATTATATTCATTTAATTGAATGTTTATTCCATACACCAAGTAATAAAAAACTGTCATGGAGATTTGCAGAAAGTGTTTTTGTTGCTCCATATTTTATATCTCTTAATGAAGAATAATTTTTTTTGTAAAACCCACCATCCACATAGACTTCTTGCAAATTTCTTTTCAAACTAATAAACTAGTCACTGGAGATGTTTAGAGTTCTTTTGATTTGTAGTTTTGATTCATAACAATCAGTTTTTAAAATCTTATCAAGTTTAACTGTAGTTCTTAGTCTGCTTTAGAAGTAGATGTTTGATATCCACCAGCTCTATGAAACAAAAGAAATTCCTTTCAGAATGACAAAACAATTTACAGTCGGATGGTGGGTAGGAAAGCAGACAGCAAACTAAAGAAGTGAATCTCTAAGTAACTTAAAACCAGAAACATTTAAGGTACATTAATTTAATTTAGATATAATATTACTTCAGCTGAGGCTGATTATTCTCAAATGTAGTCTGAAGCTTTACAGTTATGATAAAGATCATTGTCTTGCTCTGTTGTTAATACTATGGGTACTTTTTCATAACTTGATGTGGTTTTTCACTTAATTACTTTCATATCAGATTTAAATTAAATATTTTTATGAGAATTAACCTGAGGTGGTGGGAGAAATATCTTACAAAATGCTAGCGGCCATGTGCTTCTCATACCAAGGAAGGGATGTTGTGCTCCATTTTTGTTCTGTCTTCTGTCCACACCAAATGCATGTCTCCTCAGTGAATCTTCTTCTTCCAGCTCAGTTGATAATTTCACAACAAATGACTGAGGAAGCCTTTCAAATTGTATACTACTAACACCGAGAGCACTGGGAATAAAAAAAAATTGTTTCTTTATGAATTGTTTCTTTATTTCAGGCTGTATTTGCTTCCTCTGTTCCTTTTGCCTTTATTATATCACTCTCCCTTGCCCTCTCTTAGATATTTCTCAGCAGACAACCACAGCATTTGCTATTACATCTCCTCTACTTGAAATATTGTTCTCTTAAGAGAACAGTATTAAAATACAATAAAAGAACAGATTAAAAGACAAAATTTATATATTTATAAATAGATATGCTTATGAAAGGACACAGTCTTGACATTTTGAAAAGGCAGTGGAGCAAGAATTTTGTTGTTCACTAACTTGCAGACTCAAATATTCCTGAATGAAAGGGTGTGTGGAAGAAAGATACTTGGTTTTCAGCACAAGTTTGCTCCTGACTTTGCTGTGGCCTGCAGTTTTACGTCCCATTAAATGTCAGTGCTGGAGTGACATTTTTCCATGTCTTTGCTTATAATTAGTGATTATTTTTGTGATTTCTTTACCTGTTCTTTTATCCAGGTATCTGCTGTAACAGTCCTCTGCTGTTGGTGTCTGCTACTTTCGTGGAGACAGCTTCTCCAGTTTAAAAGAAACAAAACCAACCGAACCAATGAGGAATTCACCTCCAAAACAGATGCTTTGAGCTCAGGGCTCCTCCTGCTCTGGGACACCCAGCAAAAGCCACAGCAGGGAATGGTGCGAATACTCCTTACCCTCCTCAGCCTCAAGCCAGTCGTTTTGGCTGACTGTGTTGGAGGGGCTGAGACACTGAGACAGTGCTGGATGAGGGCAGGGGGCTGGGACTGGCTATTTTTCCTAATCATGTTTGTTCGAGGGATGGGGTTAATTCTGTACTGAATGCCCATGTCCATCACTTTAGCACCTTGAGGGACCCCATGTAAGTTGTTTGGGTTTCTGTTGTTTCTCCTCTAAACAGCAAAATTGTGGGTGCTTCTACAGGCATGGTGATGGGAAATGCATGGGCTACAAGGGAATTCTTGCTGCAGGCAAGATTAGCACCGTGATGGTGGGTGAGGCTCCGTGCAAGACATGGCACAAAGGCATTATGAAAGGCATCCTCTGCTCCCCAGGAGATCAGTGGATTAAGAGGCTGCTGGCACCCCTGGGCTCGGTGCAGGCTGCCTGACTGCAGGTACACCATGTGCAGATGTAGCACTTCTCTGGGGTGCGCTGGTCTGAAATAAGTGGTTACATCTTTTAATGACAAATGGTTTTGAGGCCTGAACCAGAGCCAGTTGAAGTCATTGGGAAAAACTCTGCAGCTTTAAAGAGGTTTGGATTAAAGCCATAAGAAATTTTCACTTTGTTTCTTTAAATAAACACTCCCCAAATTGTAATCCACATTGTGCTTAAAGCATGGTTTAAAAAAATCTTATTTTGCCTTTAAAGCTTTTATATCAGACAGTAAAGAGAGTATGATTTTCTGAATAAATTTAAAAGTCTGTGTTTTTTCTTTTTTTTTTTTTTTTTCATGTGGCAGTATGACATTATAATGCCTTAAATTGTTCTGTGCATACCAAAAAGTACTCATGGTACATACTGTAATTTCTTGTAATCATTTTGTTCACTAGCTTATGCCCTTGGGAAAAATATTTGCCAAAATAACATTCATGAAAACCTCTTTTTTTTTTCTGACTTTGCTTGAAAACCCACATACATATTTGTGATTATCTGATTTTAATAAGTGGGAGTTAATATACCTACCTTGTTCATGCATTTTAAAGTGTGCTAACATAAGAGAGTCTTTTGGGGGAGGGGGAGGAAGAGTTGGAATTCTGCCTCTTTGGAAGAGGTCCACCTCCAGTCTGAGGTGCAGATCTGACATACTGTGCCCGAGCAATAGAGAGAGTAGGGTTTTGCTTTGTCCCATGGCAACATTCATTGAAAACACCATAGGGGGGCAACACCACAGGGGACAACATCACAGTATAGGGAGCCTGAGGGATAAAACAGTGGCCACATCCCACCCAAGTACCTCCTGCCCAGCCTGGACCCTCTGCTGCTAGTTTCTGGCTGTAGAGTTTTTATTGCCTTCTTCCCAGGGCCTGATACCTGCTGTGTGTCCCATGGCACTGAGAGTTCAGCACTTTGAGGTCACCATGTTCTGTGTGGCTCCAGGGAATGTGGTGGTGGACACTAACAACTGCCCAGCACTGCAGCATGGCATCATTTTGGGTGGGGATACAGACCCCATCTCAGAAGCTCCTGAGATTTCACGTGGCCTGCTCCTTCACAGGAGGAAGGTGCTTAGCTTCATCCCATCAGGGATCTGCTCTGCCAGCAAGTTTCAGGCAGAGTTTTTAGTGCTTCCTCTCTCCAGGACAGAAGTAAAGCCCTGCAAACCCTCTCCTGCTGCTCCAGCACTTCTTTTTCTGGATGGCTCCTGAAAGCAGGGGAACATGCCACAGTGAGGGGAGAAGACACTTTCTTGGGTCCCAGAAGCCATTTTGTGCAAGTAAAATGCAGAGTTTAGATGAATTGATTATTTTTTTACAAAAATCAGTTTACATTATGTTTTTGTGGGTTGAATACACAGTGTCCTTATGCTAGTGCTTAATGTGGACCTTTGGTAACATAACTTCTGTGTTTACCTAGGTTATTATCTTTGACTTGCAGTTTTCCAGGACACTGTTACCTGCGGGACTGCCTCCCTTTCAGGAGTCCCCAGTTGTGAGGTGATCTTTTTCCTCCATAAGTCCAGTACCAGGATTAAGAAGATAAATGAGACTTGCAGCTTTGGTCTTCAGAGGTGTTTATTCTATTTCTTATCTCAAGTTCTGCGCGCCACTGAAACCTGGCTTAACGCACCAGAAACACAGTGAAAACAACCCCCAGACAGGAGCTTCCAAGGTTCTTAAAGGTTTCTAGTCCAATTAACTCCTAAAACGTGCTATGTTTACAATTGTGTACCAACAATCACTACCTATTCTAAACACGTAACCTCTGTGTCAAACCCATTCTACCAATGTCTCTGTGCCACCGTCACAGCAGAAAATAGAGCAGGAGAAGAAGAAGATGAGACACCGCCCAAAATTCTCCATCTTGCTCTTATCTGTCTCCATACTAAAAACCCGAAACTACAAATTTTCACCCTGTGACAAACTAAACTACTATTTATTTCAAACCTTTGTTGCTTTCAACTCATCTCTAAGTGTCGAAGTTTTTCCCATGGACTAAGGTCAAGGGCAGTGCCTTCCTGGGGTCCTAGCTGGGGTCTTGGACCCCCCAGGACAGCACGAGGGATTTTCCACATGCCCTGGACTCCAACAGTTACCAATGTGTGTTCTTGTGTGCACATTTTCACCTGGTGGTTCTTCTTGATTGGTTTTGCTGTGAATACTGGGTTGCAAGTCAGGATCTTATACTTCTGCTAAGCCTTTCAGGAAGTGCTAAGCCCCTTCAATATTATTTCACAGAAATTTCACTGAAGTCAGGATAATTTTAAATGTGACCTTGAAATGAATTGCACATTCATTAAATTCTTACTTATTTAAATTCCTGCTGTACACATATGCATGTGCATACCTGTGTACTCTCACAGGGCTGAGCAGACTACTGAATGAATACATATACTTGCAAAACTGGTCAATATTTTTAACTGTTTTAGAAGCTGTATTAAAAAACTGAATGTCATTCTCATGTGACACAATCAAATACAGTTCTGTTTTGGTAAAGGATGCACTTTCGGCACTTTTTAAGAGGGATTTTAAAACTAATGCTTTTAAAAATTTATATTAAAATTAAACAATGTCCAAGGAAAAGACTGAGTAGTAAGTTTCAAGAAAGGAATCCAGTGAGCTATTGGCAAAGAATTTCTTGTGTTTTGAGCAGTACATTGACATTTCACCTGGCATTATAAATTCTTATGTATTAAGGAAATTGTAAATTATTAACTTGGCTTTTTGCTTTTATATATCCTAGCCTCTCTTTTCAGTGTAGTTTCCTGCACTGGCATTGATTTGAAAATAAAAAAATCACCCAGCGTATTTAGGAACAAACCTCAACAATAATTTTCTTTTGTATTTCATTGTTTTGCTTATGCCATGGTCTCAACCCTGCGAGGAGATCGCAGTGAGATTTGACAAAGCAAGTGAGAAGTAGCAGTGGAGAGCTGGTAAACTCTGCCATAACTGTTCTGGTTTGGTTGAACTCAGGGAGAGATGCTGTATCCACAGTTCTTTAGAGTGAATCCTGACTGTCACAAGGTTTGACATTTCTGGTCAATCAGATACAATTTGAAAATCTTCCAATTTTGACAGCTGACTTTCCTTTGTAAGAAAACATAGCCGAGAGAAAAATATGCTGGTTAATTTTATTGTAGTTCAATTTCCAGCTGGCAGTGAAAATCAAACAAAGAAAAATCAGTGTAAAACTCGGCTTGGTCTTGGACTCTGACCTTTCCCTTTTCCTTGTCTTGGCTACAGCAGTACATCAAA
This sequence comes from Phylloscopus whistleri, assembly GCA_017589585.1. Lineage (NCBI taxonomy): Eukaryota > Metazoa > Chordata > Aves > Passeriformes > Phylloscopidae > Phylloscopus > Phylloscopus whistleri. Next base: position 9,152,459 of record JADMLD010000758.1, on the reverse strand, counting down.
ATACATCTTTTCTAAGGGCCCACAGTTACCAAGACATCTTACATTTCAGGTCTACAAATGTCCAGGTTGTGTAAAGGTCTTGTTAGGTAAGAGAAGTAAGATGTTCAGTTTATGCTAAACAGGTAAAAAGTTGGCATATCAGAACTAAAATAATACTAAAAGATGTGATAAAAGACTTTAAAGAGTTAACCTTGGTGCTGCACCAAAAGCACAGGTAGGTCTCATTTCTCAAGAAAAAGCATAAGGAGGAAGGAGATTCCTTATTATATTTGACATTTACTCTTTGCTATTCTTTTCCATATAAGCCCACATCCAGTAAGACTTGTAAGTAAATGTTTAGTGTAAGACAAAAATTAATTCTTGGTGCCAATTCTTGCCACTAATTCTAAACACAATCTTCAAAATTGAGACCTGTGATGAAATGAGAGGGGATGATGTCCTAACGGTCAGGTTTAAAAAATTCATTTTCTTCATTACCTTGGAATGTTCCTGAGCATTAATGAATATCACTGCCAGTGCAGAAATTACATCTCACTAAAGGTAATGGCCATGCTTTCTTGGCCTTCCCTGTTTATTGTATCACAGGTGGCAGCACTGTCACTGTCACAGGGCCATTGGTCACAAGCAAACTGGGAGAAAGAGATGTGCAGCTAGAAACAGTGACAGCCTTTGTAGCAATATTTTATTTTTCTGCTGGCACCACTAGAGGATGTGATGTATTTCAAGATGTATCACAACCATAAGTGCAGGTTTGACCTGTGATTTTTTTGGCTGGAGAGGATAAGCATTTTTTGCCTGTCAGATGTAGTAGGAGTTAGTAATTACTTGTGAAATATGACGATGCAGTTGTAGCAACAAGGCAAAAGTTTCGCTGAAACTATTTTTCATGGAAATACATGTTTTGATTATTATTACATGTCTGCAGGGGCAGACTTTTTCAAGTATGCTTGCAATATGACAGTGTTAAGTAACTGTATAAACAATGAAGAAAATGTGATTCTAGAAATCATAAGTCACAGAAACACTTCTAAGAAATATACTAGCTCTTTTTGCAAGTGTGAGGTAGGATAAGAGAGATTGTGAGATGTTTCATGGTTGTACTTTCAGTTTGCACATGCGCTTCCATATAATTGTGAACTTGAAATTTCTGCAGTACAACGTTCCATGATGGGGTGAAACCACTTACATAATTGTGCATCATCGTCCCTTGATCCAGCAGCAAATCCTCAGTAATTTTTTTTAACAGAGCAAAGTTCATGCATTTTTCTCAGAAGCTTAAGCCTGTTACCAGTAATCCTGTAACTAGACGCTGTTTGTAAAAACAATTAGATCAATAATCATATGTTGACAATTGATTTCACAATCCTTATAAAAAAGAACACTTGGAACCTCAAGGGTTTAATAAAATGTAGGGCACTGAATAAGGCAGATGCTTTTTGGAATATCCCAGAGTTGTGATAGTAAGACAAATTTGCCCATATGTTTCATTTCACACTTTCTCAAAGGTTTTTATTGATTTGGTTAAAGTGTTGCATGAGCATAGCATTGCCAACAGCGGAGTATTAAGATGTGTTACCCATGATGGCACTGTAACTATGAGTTTATTTGGAATCTTTTGTTATGTAACAAAATATCTTGTGTTGACAATTGTATGACAACCTTATGGAAAAACTAGGTAATTGTGTTGATCGTTTACTGCCTAGTTTATCTTCTTTAAAATGAAACTCTTTACTTGGGTAATACAGTTGCTTGAGCAGTAATTTTGATTTACCTGTGCACCAGCCTTCCAATCTTCCACCTCTGCACCTTGTCGCTCATGCTAGTGGCAGTGGTCTGTTATTGTAGATGACACTTTGGTATATGTTTACCTTTATTGCTAATCCCATAAATTTTATTTGAATCTATGTGTGTATTTTGCAATCCACATATAATCTATTATACTTGATGTTTCCTTTGCAACTTTCCTTGTATCTCTGGTAGGTTTACTGGAGATACTTAAAAAGATTACTTATAAAGCATTGTTTTTACCATTTACTTCAGTTTAATTAAAGAATTTGTGTTTCTGCATCTTGATGATACACTTTCTCTGGTTACAAAGGAACATTCTGTCAAGCAGTTTCAGTACACATGGCAAATATAACTAAAATAAAATGAAAATGTAATCCAAAAGAATACACAGAGATATCCATACCCATATACCTATACAGCTTATATCTGCAGTTTTTATTTTTTATAAAATGAAGTATACTCACAGCGGTGTTATTTTCACTTGTAACTCTTGGTTTAGATCTGCCTTCTTGCTGAAATACTGTGAGGTAAGTGGAATATGGTGCTCCTTCTTTATATTCATGTCCCTTTTAGTTTTACAAAAGGTCACATTTACATTCACATCAGAGATAAGTGTGCGATGCTCCGTTTTTTCAACATAATAATTAAATACCATATAATGACCTTGGTGACACTATTGAACAGAAACATTCCCCTTCAGCATTATCACGGTCAGAAACAGTAAAGGTGCAGTGTTTGTCAACTTCCACAGATGGAGGCTTTAATTAAAGTACTTATCTATTACACCAAATAAATCTTCCAAATAAATAGATATTGACTCATCAATGTTTTCTGCAAGTACAAGAATTTTTCATGCCTACATTCACAAAGCTTTTATTTTTCCCATTATCCATAAATGGGTCTTGCATTTAAATGAGGTAATTCTCTAGAGAGGGACAAAGGAACTTAACAAAGTTTGTTTTCTTTTATGCTCCATTAAGTCAAAGTTTTCCTTCCCGCCTCCGTCTCTCCTTTAAAAAGCAAGTAAGTGTTTATTTTGGAGCAAAATGAAGGCAGTCCGTCTGCCACACTTTTTTCATTTTATTTCTATTTTTCTGGTGCGTAGGGTCGGGGCAGCAAAGTTGCCTTTTGGTTTTTGGTCTGGGGTCGTAAAATACTCGTTTTGTAGACCTTTGCCTCATCAAGTAGGCATAAACCAGCTAAGAAAAACAAACCTTTTAAGACCTTGCTGTCTGGACTCTGTGCATTACTATTTTGTGCTTTCAGCTGTTGACCATGAAATGTCTGCTCATGTGTAGAAAAATAAGGGTGCTGAAGAACTAATTCCACTCTTCCCCAAAGCTTTTTAAAATGGGGATGCTTTAGGGAATTCACTCATACTGAGGAGCTTTTTGTTTTTTTGTGGAAAGTCTGTCAGTAATTCCAAAACTTCCCTGAAATTTCAAAAACGAACTGGATAAAAATTTTACACTCTGTTGAGTCTAAAACCTTATGGAAGTCTAAGTATTATCTTGTATATTAAATTTAAATCTAGTTAGTGTGGATCTAGATAATTTTTGTTTTGCATTCTGTTTTCTGTATGTTCAATAGATCTGCAACCCCCTTGGTTAGCCTTAGCTGACCTTTTAACAAATAAGACTGAAGCTCCATGCAAAAAAATGCTCGAATTTGCAATTGCAGGTTTAAATCTTTGTATTGTTTATCAGTTTATTTAAAATAATTCTGAAGAGATGAGTGGTATCCAAAATTTAATCTGCGTTGGTTTTCAGCATTTCACTGTACCATTTCATTCTCAGCACTAGTTTGTTCTTCTGACAATTTTTTACTAAGTTTTTACAAACTTAGCTTTTCAGGCTTATGTTTTCCATTCATATTCTGTATGGTGAAAAAAACCCAAAAACAACCCCCCCCCAAAAAAAAAACACTAGCAGGTGCTAGAAAAAATAGATCAGTTGAGCAGAGGCGAGTTCTTAAACTAATCATAATAGTGGTCTCCAGAGTTTAGTGTAGGCCACTGTACCTCTGTACTTTGTTTAAATATAACTTAAAACTGCATTTGAAAAAATAAAGTTATGAATATTCTGCCTGGCTGCCTCAGCTGAATAGCTTAGATATTTAGCCTGTTGCCTTTGCTTTCTGACACTGCACTAAAGACTTGTAAATATCCGTATGGTTATAAAAAATTGTCAGTTCCATATTCAGAACTATTTTATTCCTTTTTCTTTCTCATTTCAAAGGATAGGATTTTACCACAAAAGCAAACTATAGTTACAAACTCTATCTTCTGATATGTGCTTCATATTTTATCTTCCAGTGTCTCTTTAAACTTCGTGCATTTTTTTCTCAAGAAGTGAGCTTCATGGCAATTTTCTAGTAAGTTTAATAATTATATTTTGTGTATTTGGTGTTTTTCTTTTCAATATGAAGACATCATGGTATTTCATAGAAAGTGCAATGTATTTGCTTTTATTCATGCATGACTGACTTTTTGTCTTCTTAAGTGTAGTTACTGGAATTTTTTCAGTGGTATAAAACTGAGACTGTAGGTCACTTCTCAGATCTAGAATGCTTTTTAAATTTGTTTTTTAATATGAGCTTAATGCATAAGTTTAAATTTCACAGGTGTTACAAATTTGTATGCTCTCACTACATGTAAACTTGGGTTTTAGCTAAAATGGAGGAGTTCAACACAATTCCACAATTTCAATACATACCTAGTATTTTCTCAATCCTGAAATGCATTTTCTGTTTAAATTAAGCCTTGAGAATCCTGTTTTGATGCATTAATTTCTTCCAGTGCCTGATTTTGGGAGTCATGTAAGGATGATGATTTATAATGAAGCTCATTTAATGTGATTAATTTCTTAGTAGTCTCAGAGCACTTTATAGTTGGAGAATTATACTTCAAATTAATTTAAAAATTAAACAGTAAGGTAGTGACAATCATCTGCTATTCATCAAATATAAAAAGCTCTCATCTAAGAAATAATTTATAACTGTCTGAGAAAGGATCACCAAAACACTCAGTAAATATGCATTACTGTCCTGTCATTGCATAGGCTTATAATAACAAGAATGTTTAACTTTGGTGCTGACACAATTTCCACTGCAACATGTAAGGGCATTGTGGCCAATGTCATATCCATGGGACATAGATGGTCATACCCTCTTCTTTATTCACATGGGTTAGACACCAAAGTGAGTTGTGGCTCCTTGTGGAAGGACTAGAGGAGCTATAAGTCACTTCCATGTCCTCTCTGAGGGAAGTGATGACATTTTGCATGCCACCATAGCTTTATGTACAAGGAGATTAAATAGAAGAAACAAAACATGTCAGGAAGCAGTGCAATAATGAATTGAAAAGAGAACGCCTGACAGCAAGTAAGAAAAAAGTGAGGAAGGGTGAGGCACTGTCTATAACAGAAGTGTGAATATGGAAAACTGGCAGGCTTTCAAAGGCAAAATTGAATTTGTAGTAATTTCCACTCTGTTAACCTTATACAACCAACACGGCTGGGAGGGCGGAATCCAGCTCTCCTCCCTTTCTTCCCTATCAATAAAACAGTTTGGCAATTTCCATTTAGGCCTGTGTGTGTGTTCCCTCTGACGGCATCGCAGTTGCACAGCTATTACTAATGACGTAATTTGAGTACCGTGGTTCTGTTTAAGTGTTATTAACCGTCTAATTTGTCTTGCAGAATTGTTATTACTGTTGATTATGTACTTGAGTTCCTTGAATATAGGTCCATTAACATAGTTACCAAATTTTCCTTTGACTCAAGCTGACCTCGAACACTTCACTGACTTCACTGTGTACTTAGACTTAATATTTAATGGTCTTCTGAAACCTGAAGAAAAGAAACTATCAGTACTTAATCCTTCAAAGACAGCTTGGGAAACAAGATTTAACAGGATTTTTAAACCTCAAACCCAAAAAAGTTCCCATGAATCAACTTCATTTGTTCAAATCTTGTCATTTTTAGTGGTTAGTGTTTCTGTATCCCTAGGGCTGGCAACAAGAAACTCCAGGCAGCCAGTTCTCCTACCCAATCCATAAGCCATCTGGTCCATGTGGCCAAGGGAATGGATCCAGTGTTTGGAAATTATGCTGATTGTTGAAGGAATCCTCAGCACGTACAGATCTGGGGGCCACATCTGAGGCAAGGCAGGAAAGTATCTTGAGGAGATATCAGGGGTAATGTTTTGACAGCAGGTTTTACTATAGTAATCGAATGATGAGTGAGAGATTTTGTACCAGAAAATAATGCTATTTGCAACAGATATATAGTAGCAGCAAAATATACAAATGGGAAAGCATGCTTGTATGAACCCTTGCTACAAAGGAACATACATTACACATTCTGAAAGGAAGAGAGCGTAATCTTTTGTACTTTGTCAGCACTTTATTTTATAGTCTCATTATTTTTTATGTGATTGGAATAAGGCTTCACTCTCCTCCTATTAGAAAAAAGTCAACAATAACCACCTACAACAGGTCCAGTTTTGATAGTGACGTGAAAGACGGTACTGGAGCAAATATTTCCATAGGCTTATGGTATGGAGAACAGTATGTAAGCTGTGATCCATGTTAAGAAGTAAATTATTTGTGTCAGAGTAAAACTGACTCATGTCAGCTCTTGAATTAGCACGACTTGGACTAGGCCTGTATGAATAATTCGTAATTCAACACTTTGCTATTTGCAAGCTTGCTATTGAGATCACAAAGCCTCTGGAAACAGCAGCATGCAATAAAGGTGGTGAGAGCACTCAGGTAGGAACTTAGGGCTATATAGTCTCCTAATGTACTACAGGCTTGAGACCAAGATAACAGGGGCTGGGACTCCACCCTGTTTCTTGTTTGAGACACTCCCAGCAGTGGGTTAACTGCTGATGCTTCTGTGTTTCTTCATATTGTAATTGACCCAGGTTTAATGAGGGTTGGCACAATCAGAAGAATAACTGCTTTCTTCCACAAGAACTCTTCCAAAGTCCCTCTAAAAACTCCACTGTGCTTTATAGCACAGGTATTGCAGCAGCATCAAAGCATAAAGCGGCATTTAAGAGGCCAGAGGAATTTAAATAGTACAGTTTGAAGGAGGTCCATGCAGCAATATGTTAGCACAGTAGCTTGCTATGTCAAGTGGCTTTTATTTAGATAATCACTCAATTTGTTGGTTCTTCACATTATCTGTAGAGGATTCTTGACCAATTGAAATACAATGCAGAAGTGTAAGAGAGCAATACCTGCTCTAGAAAGAATCAGAAATGTAGCAAAATGGCCTGTTGCTTCTGATAGTGAGATGGAGCAGTTCCTGAAATGTTTGCTGGATTAGACTGCACCCAGGCAATTCTATATAATTTCTTTTGCAATGAATAAATGGTGCTGAACTCCATCATCTTGTTTGCTAGCATTCCCATGCTGAAGGATATCAAAGGATAACTGTAAAAAAAAGGAAATAATTTAAACTCTTGCACACATAGTTTCAAAGTGGAGATTAACTTTATTAACTCACATTAATGCTAAAAAGAGCTGCATTGCTCTGCATTGCTGTTATTTGACCACACACCCACTGGGGTTTCCTGGAGCTTATCACCTGTATTCTTCTGTGAATGCAGTTTAGTAAGTGGTTACAGATTAATATGGGATCTAGAAAATTGTTTCAGTTTTCCTACAGCAGAAATATTATGGCTGGAGGGGAGAGGACAGAATGAAGATTTAGCCTGTGTTTCAAATTCTCATGGGCTACAAGTGGACATAGAACACAAAAGTATCCAAACACCCTTGCAAAATAACATCTTCTTCTGAGCTATGTGTGAGGTAACTAATTCCTGGCTAAGTTTCTGTGGCAAAAGCTGTTTTTAGACTTCTTTTGTGCTTTCTCATTTTCCAATTATACTTAATTGACATTGTATTGGATAATGGAAAAAGTTAAATCTGATCTTTCATCATTGTGGTAATGTGTTCTTTTTTAATTATTGTCATTAGTTTGGGATTTTAATTTGCATTTTAATAAGTTTAATTAAGCAATCAGTGAATATTTATTTTCAGAACAATCAGTCTGTGATTTTCAGAAAAGTACTGGGTGGGGGAAAAAACAGATTCCAGCCAGCAGTTCAGGTGAAAATAAATGTTTCTGTTGTGTGTTAAATTTTAAAGGAAGCACAGTATCTTTCTGTATAAATGTGAACATGAAGGAAGACCTAAAAATAGTTTGTAAGAAAGAAATATAAATCAAAGAAAATAAATCAAAGTTTTATGATAAACAATCTGCACAGCAAACAGAAAGATAAGCCACTGAGTTTAGGTCGACTTATTGAAAATATTTGAATATAAGACATTACCAAAAGAGATTACTACTTCATAAGCAGCAGAATTTTTTTGTGTAGGAAACAAAGCTGTCTTGAACCACGTTCCTCAGATTTCTTCATATGCAGAACCGTGTGAAATATTTAAGATTGTTCTTGCAATTAATGACTTTTCCACGAGATGGCATAAGAAATCAATCTTTCTCTCCCCATTCTAGGAGAGTTAATTTCTGTATTTTGATTCTGACAGACAGGTATGCCCTAATAGCCTACTAGGCAATTACAATATAATGTTCCCAGCTGAGAGCTTGGAATTTGTTATTGTATATTAATAACTGAGAGATAAGCATGTGGCAAGGGGAGCACTTCTTATTTGTTGATGAGGGAACACAGAATAGTATTGCTGTAGCTGAGTTGTTTTTAACTAATATACATAAATATTCATGGAACTTACATGAATTAAAACACAAAGGCATCTGTTATACCATGAGGGACTTAGTGCTACAATGGGCACTTAATGCTCAATTAGGAAATGACATCTAAAAAAACCCTCTCAAACCAATCCCTCTTCATGTGTCTAAGATACTAAAATTTGTAATAAATCCCTAGTGGAGTCCTCTTAAATATTAAGCATAATGAGTTTATGAGGGAATAATAAAAAAAAAAAAATAAGGGATAGGTAGTGCCAGTTTCAATCCAAATTCTTTGTAAGTTCCACTGAAAGATACTTTATTGACTGGGTACAATGAAACATCATGTTTTCCTTGTCAAATAGTGTTTGAAGGAATAATAAAGAATATGGTAAGAGTACAATTTACAGCTGGCCAACTCCAGCGTGGCCTAAATGGCATCTATGAGAAATAACGGTGGTGATCAAGCTTCGTCCAGTCTTTCTGAAGTGGACAGTCTGAGGCTTCTCCTCAGAATCACTGGGCTACTTGCAGACATCAGTACCTCTCAAGTTGGTTTACACGTCTCCATATTCCAGATTGTGAAAGCACCTTTTTTTTTTTTTTTTTTTTTTTTTTAACAGGAAACACTAGAACATCAAAATTTTATTGGAACTGTTCTAACTAAAAAAAAAAAAAAAAAAAAAAATCATGTTGGCAAGGGAACAAAGTAGCCTCCCTTTTGTTCTGTGGTCCAGGAGCAAGCTATTTTATTCTTTTCCAGTCCTATTGGTATTGCTGATCTGTTTGCAGAGTCTGAATGAGCCACACAAGCCCATAGCATACCAGGTCATACCAAAAATGCATGTCTCTCTAGAAATTAATTTTTTCACGGCTGATATCTGACCATTACGGTGTCATATTTTGAGGTGCATGAGTAAAATCTAAAAGCTTCATGTTATGAAGTAATAATTCACTTACTGTTCTTTTTTTGAAATAAGAAAATTTAGACTTTAGTCTCCTAGAGAGAAGCATTGCCATGTGTATGATTACAAATATGCTCAATTATGCTAGTTTTAGGTAAATTGCCAGTCTAAGGAGGATTTATGAGAAAGTAAATGCAGGACATGCCTGAACAAAAGCAAATGCAGTGAAGGGATTCAGTTTATTAAAATCTCTACATCTTTTGAATTCCTGAATTACATTACATTAATTAAAGAGTCATTAGAGAGGTTTTGTTTTATTACAAATCCTGAAATTCTTTCAGTTCTTTAGACATTGTCTTTTTGTTCTGATAAATATTAAGTAAATATCAGCCCTGGACAAAAAGCCAAGAGAAAACCACCTTTCCACAAGAATGGCATTCAGTGCTTAAATTTGATTTAAATCAGAGTTGCGGTGAAAATTATTTTCACTGCAGTTTTATGATATTGTAGTGAGTTGGACTTGGGTGCCTTACCCTATCTCCTGGGATCTCAAGGAACTTTACAATTAAAACTTGGGACTGGGAAGTGAAGTGTCAAGAGTCACAATAAATGCAGATGGATTAATTTGCCAGGCTATAAATGAAAACATCTCTCTGTGCCTTTGCATAATATTTAGTGTCTCCTCCTGTGAAGGTGATGACTTGAAAAACACCATTTTTTAGCCATACACTCTACAGTCAGAGTTAGCTGTCTTACTCTTTATTCCAGTGTTGTGAAGATTTTAATTTCTAAGTACAGTTTATAACTTTTTTTAAATCAGGATTTTTATAACCCATTAAACAGATAACATTTATTACATACTTAAGTGACTGACAGAGCTTTCTAATACTTCAGACCCTCTATATACCGAAATTATATAGTCCTAGGGAACCATAGTTGTCCTCAGAACATACCAATTTTGCTCAAAATAGAAATTGTTTAAGTGCGTGGTTGACTACAGCTCAGTCCCAATGCCAGACCTCATTCTTCCACCAAACTGATTTTTGCTATGCTTTCTCAGGTTATTTAGATTTTTCTGCCTTTACCAACTCTATTCTTTAGTAAGGAGGGCATGTCACTGCCCCTCTGACCTTCCTCACTACATTTATTACACTGAGAGCTGGCTTTCTCCAGCCACCAGCTTCTGATTTCTTTTAGTTTGAAGATATGTGTGGGAGTGGTGGTGGGGTGTTTTTTCCCTCTTTGTTCAGTGTAATAGGGAGTTGCTGTGGTGGCTGAGCTTTGGTGCATTCATGCTGAACTCTACTTTTAAGGGGTTTGTTTACAAGAGGATGTAGTTAGAATATAGATGTGAGATCCTTTAATGGTGAAGACTGGCCCAGGCTTATGGAAGGATTTCACCACATTTCTGAATATTTTTCTTTGTTGGAACCTGACCAAATTTTATCCAAATCCTTCCTTCCCCACAGATTTTGCCTTTTTTGACAATGATGAGATACAAAACCTGACTCTTCATTTATTGTTACAGAACTTTTTTCCCTCTTCACTAAAGAGAAACAAGATAGAGAAAGAAATGCATTTTGGGGAAATGATGTGAAGTGAAAGCAGCAGGTTTTGCATAGTTAGGGTAGGAGCTATGTTTCTCAGGCAAAAACCAAAAAAGGGGAACTCAAAGTGAGACAGAGCAAGCCTGCTGGAGTTGTAAGTTACACTTTCTGAGAATAAAAATATCCTCAAATTAACCAGTTCGGCTTACATGAACAAGGGTGGGGGGGTGTGTGGGTGTGCGTGTGTGTGTTTTTGTGTGTGTGTGTATGTGTAAACCCACATTCATTTCTTCTTCTTTGTATTTGGAATGTGTAACCAAATACACCTTTTCAGTGTGTTCCAGAGATAAGGAGTTTTTCTAGGACTTGCTTTCAGGGGCACAATAGGGCACAAGGGTACTTCAGAAGTCTCCAAATATTTGAAGACTTTACCCAAGCTTGAACTAGACTGTCTGGAATATGTCCACAACCAGTTAAAGCTTTAGTGAAAGAGATTAGAAAAGATATGTCTGTGTTCTTTGTGTTTTCAAATGAAAATACTCTCTGGCTTTCCTTTGTGCAGGAGTGTTTGGCCAGAATCCTTAGGGGATAACTGAGCAGCCAAATCACATGCTAGTTTATGGAGATACTACTAGGAGAATGAATAAATAATGGGTAGATAAATAATTGAGTCATATGTTTTGGGGGCTTTTTTTGGTGATGTTGTAAACAAAGATTGAAGGTAGTCCTTGGAGAAATCTTATTTGTCTTATCTAGTACTTGGGATTCATTGCATTATGAGTGTTTTCTTCTGAAGTGACTCTGTGAATAAGAACATACGAGCTTTGTTAATTCCATCTGTATTTCACAGATGTGGATCATGCAAGCTGGGTGTTGTTTTGGCTGGGTACAGAGTATCCTGGGCTCAGGGCAGTTACGAACATTAACCTTTCATCCAGTCCTGCTATATGCCTTTATTAAGGGTTTATAAAAAGTAAATAAGACTAACATGCTACTGTGCTTCAATACAGATGAATATGAAATTGGTTACTTGTGTTACATTCCAAAGTCTGAGAGCAGAGCTGGCAGGAAGGAAGCACTGTGTGTTACTGCTTGCACTAATGTGAATGACCTTAGCAGGGTGAAAGGAAGCAAGGGTGTGCTCTCCTCTGGTCTTTCCCCTCTGCATTATGACAAAACTGAATTCTTATGTCCTCCTTCCCTTTCCAACATAAGGGACAGCAATAGTGAGACCTGCTCCACCTGGGATCAAGTTGCTCCCCTGCCTGTTGTGACCGAAAGACTGTCATTCTTCTCCCACAGCCCAGTGGGGAGCTCTAACCAAGTCTACTCTGAACTGATGTTTTCTCCAGATGCTGCAGGAAGGGTACTAATCAATAATTAAATATTCTTGGGCTCTTTGTGTTAAAACACATTTAAGACCTGTTAGGCAACTTTCTTTACACTTATCTTTTATCAGCTGGGAACAGCTTTGGCTGGAGTGTTGGCCCATCCTATGAGAAGGGAATCATAATTGTAATGGTGACAAGCTGTGATCTGACCTGGTTACTTACTTCCCAGGTGACTCTCCAACATTGCCTGTCTTTAATTTCTGTGTCACATCACAGAGAGATGACAGAGGTAAACCCATAGCCCTGGGCATTATGTGGGAAGAGATTTTACAGGCACGTTAGCTCATGATCTTTGACACCCAACCTTGGCACCCTGAGCATTGTCCAAGCTCCTTTATTGCTTCCCAAGCGCTGCAGAATCTTGCAATGTCCTGGGAGGACAGCCCAGGTCTTGGCTGTTGTACTGACATATGGTCTTCCCTTGATGAGATACTGTGCAGTTCCATTTCCAATTTGCTGTTCCCCTTTACAGAAGCGGTCCAAGGGAAGAGCATTTGAAAGTGAGGAAGCACGCTGATACTTAGGGTCTGTGTAGCTGGTAGACAATGTCATAACTTCCTAGTCCTTTAATTAATTACAGGTCATTTAGTGATGGCAAGAGGAAATACACTCTTGAGTTTCAGAGTCTGCAGTGGACTCTGCTCAAAGACCATGACTTCTGTTTCTTAAATGAAAATGTGGAAGTAAGAGTGAAAACAAAAAATTACGAAGCAGTAAACCATAAACTGCGTTCACTGGGAAGCAGTTAAATATACAGTGATAGATGGTATGTACATGTGTGTGTCTGTTGACATGTATACATCTTTATATAAATATACACTTGTATAGTATAAGTTTCCAGCCAGCCAATTGCTCACCTAGAAGATACAGTGCGTCCTTTTCAGACAAAACATTCTGAAGCAGAACACTGCTCTTTTTAACTAGAACAAAAACGAAAATTCTATTTTGGAACAGATTTGACTTCTTTTATCAATCACTTCAGAGTCATTGCTGTCTTTTCTGTGTAGTATTTGCTATTCTTATTTCCATCAAGCATTCATCATCACTTCATAACACAATTTGGAAAAACTTGGCTGAAAGCCACCAAATAGAAACACACTTTGAGGAAAAGAGAACATTAAAAGTGTTATAGTTTCATAGATCTGAATAAAATGCTTATAACAATGTGTTTGCAAAAGCTATTGGACTTTCAGCATTGGCTTTTGGCAAAGAGACAATGTCTCTTCTGTTACTCACATTTATCTGCTAAGAATCTTTTATGAGATATCACAGGAGACCTTTTTTTCAAGGCTGTAGATTACACAAATAGATTGTTTTATGTAATTTTAGAGGTGAACTAACTGGGAGCTGAAACTGCTGAGTGTCTCTGAAAATCACCCCCATTTTGTTAAAGTACTTCAGTTGCATTTTTTCATGTCTGAAACTTTAGCTTGACTCTTAAATATCTTGTGAGCATTTCTACAAATCTGAACCTGTGTCTGAGTATTTTTTCTGGAATTTTTCAGCAGTTTATCTTAGGTTGTTTCATCATTATTTTAGCATTTCTTGAGAAATTAAGCAGTAAAAGCATGTAGAATGTGGGTTGTAGGGTGTTACTGGTTTTACATCTGTCTTCAAAGTGAGTTAGACTGAACACAATGGATGTAATGAGATGAGGTGAGTTTCAGCAAGTGCAAAAAACATTCCTTCCTGCTTGTACTCTTCTCCCTCAGTATGCAGGTCATGTACAATGCATGGTGCAGAATCACTGATATAATTGTCAATTCCAACATCATGTTATGATGATCTGTAAAGATTCAGTTATCAGAAAACATTCCAAATAATAGTCCCATTTTAAGACACAGGTGAGGCAACACCATTTCGTTTTATCTACAGAACAATATATCTGCATGGTTGTGGCTTTTCTAAAAATTATTATCTTGATTTGCAGAAAAAAAGGGATCAGCTCACAAGACCTTAAGGCAGCCTAAACCACTTGTTTTGCAGATAGATTGATTTAGATCAATAAGCAAGCACACTTGATGTCAGTAGTTTTGGTGATTTTTTTCCTTGCTTTTGTTTGTTAATTTTTTGTAAGAGTAGTATTAGTTTCTTTAAGAAAATTAAATTGTTATTGTTTGGTTAGAACCTAAAAATTTTGATTATCAAGTTAATGAACTTTGAGATTTATATGTAAGGCTAACGAAATCTAATTATGTACCTGTGCATACTTGTTAAACAGTTTGCAGTTAATTTTGTTAAAAATAGTAAATGATGCATTTCTAAGTTACTCTGTGATTATACTTTTCTTTATGGCCGATGCCAAATTGCTTTTGAATAGAGCAGGAATTCACTTAAAATGAACACAAATGGTGTTCAAAAAAAAAAGCATTTCTGTAAAGCAGTAGCACTATCATAAATGTATTGGCTATGTAATGCATTTTCTAAAATTAAAATATGATTTACTTACTAAATGAATGTATCTAGTCAAGCAATTAAGCAGTGTGTACAGAAATTGAAGAATTGTTCTCACTACCAAGACCTAGAAGATCTCAGGTTCTATTGCCTATTTTCATATAGCCTATAAACTGGAAAAGGTTCTAGATTGTGGTGTTGTTTTCTTTCTTAATATCTCATTCAGGCTATCAGAAGTATTGTGGATTGGTCCAAATTAGTTGGACAAACTGAATAAAATGTTCACTCTTTATTAGAAAAAAAATTTCTCACCATCCCAATATTACTAAGGGAGCTGCCTGGCTCTGCAATTTGGTTTTTGAAACTTTGGTGGAAAACAGGTATTGTTTCTTACTTGGAAAAGGAAATGTAGTGAGCTTAAAGATACTGCGTTTTAATTTGCAACTCTTTGTAGGATCTCCACACAATTCTGATATTCTCTTACGTTATTTTATTTTTGCAATACATAAAGCTGCCTTTCTGAGTATAGACATGCAAGAAATTAGTTGTTTTATCTAATGTAAAATTGAGAGTAATCTGTATTAAATAAAGTTTAAAGTTATTTCATATGCTCTGCGTTTCATGCATGTATCAATTACTAAAATTAGAGAGACCTGAGAAAATAATGGAGTTGTACACATTTTTGACGAGTTTAAGTACCTTCTCTAGGCATACATATCATGTATGTTCACTTTTAAGTAAATTAGTGAACATTAAATGAGATTTGGGCTTTCACAGAAGTAAATTTTCAGTAGGTGTGACCTTAGAAGTTTATCTTGGTAATATTCAGGTTTTAATGAAGTTGGTTCTACGTAGCTGTACACAAATGGCCCCTTTCAGCTTTATAAGCTGAAACCTACAGATAATTGTTGAGTCAATTTTACATCTGTACAAGGTAATAACATGGATTCTTATTAAACTGAAATATTCTTTTTGAGAATTATTTTTTTAAAACTTAATTGAAATTATAAAAGCTTTTCATTTCTCCAGATGAAACAATGAAATGTTTCATTTATTTAAAAATGTTGAAAATATGTGGTATTTCTCATACTAGAGGTCATTTGCACATGTATCATCAATATGAAAAGGTATTTTCAAAAAAAAAAAAAATCTGAGAAGCACTCCCAGTTTCTTCCTGTGAAGTGCATTGTATCACACTACACTTATTTGCCCGAATAGTTTACTTTGTGCAAACAAATTATGTGCATAGGATGTTCTTCATGTTTATAGATGCACACTTAAAGAGCATGCTTCAAGTCAAGGACAACCTAAGTGCATTTAATTTGGGAAAATGTCTCATTTTTGCAACATAGGTATAGCATGGGAACTTGCTTGAAAATATGGAGTATTTCCTATTAAATAGGCTACAAGATATAAACAGGAGGCCTCTGTTTTAGAGCAAATAGAAGATTGGCCTTTTGCATTTCCCCTTTACCAAGAAAATATATAACCTACTTGGCATCCTTTCATGATGATTAGTTTATAAAACATTAGTGTGAAAGGGCTATGCAAAGCCATATTTAAGGAATGAAATATGTTCTGATTAAAAAATGCTATTGATGGCTTCTGACTGCTGTGTTTTCGGCAGTTACAGAAGTGCTAAGTTTTATAAGGAAATATACATAATACCTTATGAGGTAGGACTTTCTGAAGAATAAAAATTATATGAAAATAATTAGTATGAAAATTAATAACAAGATAAAATACTCCTTTCATATAAAATAGCTAATTAAAAGTGGTGTCAAAGTATACTGTGGTTTGCTATCAGTATGCACCAGGTCCCAGTACAGCATGAGGGCCGGGGCCTTTCTATCAGTAGACTGATAATTGAGCTTACAAGAATCCAAAAACTGTTTTGAACCTAAAAGTCTCTTTACCCCCAGTTCTGCTTGCTTGCTGAAATTTGACATCTGGATGGCCACAAAGGGCTGAATATTTTCCATGCTCTAGTAACCAGTAGCTACCAGGGTGTGGTTTTCCCCACAGGGCATGGGAGCAGAGAGGACACTGCTGCTGTGTTTAGGGTCTGGGATGCTTGACAGATACATGCAACTGCATGCATACATGCCTGAATAAAATCCTGTTTCTTCACGAAACAAAAAGAGGGAATGCTGGTCAGCAGCAAATGCCCAAGAAATACATACTTTTCCAGAATAATTTGTGGCTTGCGGATTATTAGTGATTTTGTCAGTTTGTCTGATAGCATCTTCAGTGATCTCCAGAGAGAAGAACTTCAACCACTGAACTCATACCTGTTGGATGAAGAGGCATCTTCTCCTGTTTGCTTTGAAATTGCCACCTACTAGCTTCATATGAAGTTCGCCAGTTTTTCAACAGGGAATAATTATTCAATACATTTCCACTGCTTGTGATCATATAAAATTATGGTATGCCCTCTCTGATCTGTTGCATACCTTATCATAAGCAGACAGTACAGTTTTTTATACCTGGACAAATATAAGACCCTTAAACTGACAATCTGGGTAGCAATCTGTGTATAACCAATACAGATGTGATAAATATTTGTCATACAAGTATCTTTGTGTGAATTAAGGAGACCAAGACCATATCTGGAATTTGAAATTTCCAGCAGAATACCTGGGTATGTGACAAATACCATCTAGCACATTGGTTAAAGACATTGATAAAGAAAACTTGCTAATTTCTGCCTTCTGATTTCAAAATTGGATCTCCATGTTTAGTGACTTTGCAATTGACTCAGATTTAGCTATTTTTTAAATGAACTTAAAGGGTTGTTATCCACTGAAAATTCCAAAGGTTATTTGTATTTAATGAGTTAATGCTATCAGAAACGTATATTATGTGGTAATAACTCTAATTATTACATCTAAGGACTCAGGAACCTGTTTTTAACATTGCTTCCTGATGAAAATACCATTATGCAATTGCTACTTTTCTGCCTTTCTTTTTGCCTAAGAAATTTGAATCTGTTGACCAAATTTTATCAGCTTTGGGATAGATATCTCAAATGAATTTTCCTTCAATGTCTGGTGAAATTAGTGTCTAAAACAACATAGAGGGAAGGTGGGAAGAGACTTGAGTCCCTGTAAAAGGCGAGTTTTCCCTACAAGAACACAGTGTATTTGGCAGAAGTGGTCCAGCCAATCCAGCTGCACATGTAGGTGGGCTGGTACCATGGGCACACACTCAGCTCCCTGTGAGGAGCTGTAACATGCCCTGTCTGTGGCCTGTTAGAAGAGACGCAGGAGAGCAATGTGGATGAAGAGTCTGTAATAGGTTCAAAGTCTGTCTGGTCACGGCAAGCTGGATTTTATTCCTTCTATTGATTAACAACCTTAAAGGCCTAATGGCTATGTTGTAAAGATCATTGTGAGACATGGAAAGAAGAAATGTTAGAAAAATCCCAACAACAAAAAAACAAACGACAAGAAAACCCACCTGCATTAGCAGGGAAACCTGTAGGAGAATTCTGATGGAGCATCTCAATAGAAAATTTTGTTTTAGTGAAGATAATGACAATATTTGTGTTCCACATACTGAATGCACACACGGTACAGAATTCATAAATATTTTTACGAAGTCAAAGGTGTGTGCTTTGTAACCATCAAACCACATCACACAAATTTCAGCTGCTCAGCAAAGCAAGTTCACTAAACTGATCTGTAGCAATATACTGAATGTATATGAAATCTCATATTTACTTTGCCCAGCAATAGCCATAAAACCACATTCCATCCAAGCACCTACGCTACTTTCCTTGAAGTGTGGGCTGATGCTATGTGAAAGGTAGACAGGGTCTAACCCAGAGTGTGAGTACAGCTCACCACAAGTTTATTCAGTAATTCTTTAAGCATAAACACAGACAGGTGATGAGTTTACCTTAGGATTAGGCTTTAGTTTTCAGCATAAAAGAAGCTGGAAATACTCAACTTTCCCTCCCTCAATAAATCTGGATGACAAGGAAATGTGCTGAAATGGTCACTGGCTCAGCTAATGAGAGGTGTGCATACATGTACAATGAAATGAGTCATGGACATGACTAGCACCTCCTTGGTCTTCTGACTGCTGGTGTCATCTGCGTGGCTCAGACAAGATCTTTCACAGCTCTGCTGAAAGATGGAGTTATTTCTCATCACACTATAAAAACTGTGTTTCTTTAGTGACTGTGATCCTGGGCTGCTGATTCTGCGTGTTTTAGTGCACACTTCTGAGGTTACATCCACTATTTCAATATGTGAGGAAGTTATCTTTGGTCTCCTTTTAGAGAAGGACTTTTGGAGCCTGGTACAGACCAGGGCTGTGCTGCCTGGTGGTGCTACAAGTGGCAGAGGGCTGCCCACTTCTGGGAAAAGAGCTGTCAAGCCTGGTGCCTCCCTAAGCATCTCCCCTGCTGCTGTGGACAGGGGTCATCCTGCAGCTAGCAAGACAAGCCTGTTGCTTGCACATGTAATATTAGAGTGTTTAATGAAGATGTAATGGAGTTGGACAGGAAAGTCTCTTAGGTTGCAGTTTGGACACCTAATCTGTGGCTAAATTACTGTATAGTTTATCTCTTACTGGATATGGCCTATAATCACAATAAGCTCTTTTGGTACATCTTTAAATACAGAGAGAACCAAGATTTTTCTACATCCTGCCTTTTCTCTCCCTTTTAGACTTTCTTCAGGTTTTCCTGAAAAGCTTTTCAAGGGCAAGTGAAAGGAGCCTAAAAATATACTTTTGGCATGAATCACACACACAACTATTCAGATGAAGTTTTAGTTGCATAAGTAATTTTTTTCCAGTCATGTCATCTTCAGCTCAGGAGCCAGATGAGAAAATATTTGTGCATCCCATGTTCTTGATATATTAAGCGATGTCGCTGCCAGTGTAAAATTGGTTTAAAATGCAGTTTAATTTTTTTTGTATGGTCTGCCTTCTTTACAATGCATTTAACTTTCCCAGGGATTACTGTGTGCATTGTGGAAAGTGAAGGCAAAAACCTACAATATATCTCTTTATGGAAATAATCATTCCACAAAACCTATCCCCTTCAAAAAGTGTTTCAGCAGTCCCTATGTTCTAAGTGCTTCAGAAGCACAGCCACGTACAATTGATAGCAGCTGAAAATCCTTCCACATATCCTCTTACAATTCTAGAGTTAATGTCTCAATTATGTGTTACAGATTTGAATTTCAAAAGGGCAGTTATTTTTTCATGATAAAAACATTTCTGGACAGGATTATGGAATATAAAATTCAACTCAGGGTTGTGTTGATACATGTGTATAAAAAATGTAAATCAAATCAGGTTGATAATTTTTTTTCAAAGTAAATTATATAGAAAAAGGAAAAAATATTTTGCTGAGAAAGACAAAACAGACTGCATTTTCACCTTTCATTCTTCAACACAGAATGCTGAGAAAAGAAATGTGATGTCATAGTGTTATATTCACTGCTTTTGGAAATGCTCATGTACTTCACAATATTTGTAACCATCAAAAACTCCATGCCTGTGCATCCCAGCTGTACTTCAGTACATCCAGCTGCATTTTATAGTGTGAATTAGATTTGAGTCTGTCTCATTTTCATCCATGTGCTAAATTGTAGTCTGCAGACCAAAACTAATCCACAGACATTTATTTTGAAAATTAAATTCGCACACCAAAACCTAAAGGGTGAAAATCTACACCACAAAATGTTTAAACATCTAGGATGCATGTGCTTAGTCAAAGCATCTCTGACAAGAGGCTGGTTTCCAGCTATGTGCCTAGACAGATACATAGACTTCAGTATATGCAATCCACAGTGCACTTTATTATGTATGATCTGCTTTGCCACATCTTGGTTATACTTGAATTTTTAAAAACATGTTCAGACTTCAGGGCGTGTATGAAATATGAATGCTAGCAAGAATGCAAAACCTTTTCTTATTCACATTTCCTTTGAAAACCAGCAAGGTCACTGATGTAGAATTTAATATAAAAGAAGGGATAATTAACACCGGACTAGCAAATGCTGTTTCTCCATGAAGGTATGCTGATTGAGACACTTACTGGGTTTCTAGTAAGTGCTGGGTACTAAGGGTTTGTAAAGGTCTTTCTCATTTAGCACCTTCTTTGCCTGGTCTGTCTCTAACAAGATGCTGTTCTGCTCTCCTGATGCCTGTGTTTCAAAGAAGCGGCCTAGGGAAAGCTTTCACTTCTAAGTACTGATCAAAGTCAGGGGATTTTTGTTTTATATTAAAACTTTCTTGCTTCTTCCATGCAACTCCTTGAGCAAAATTTTTGGTTATGTGACATTTTAAAAACATTTTAAAAACATAGCCTTCATGTCACATCTTTGCTCAAGCAGCCACTGTGGAAGAATTGTGCAAACATCATGCTTAAAGTACCTTGTGCACTATGTAGCAAGTCAATAGTGACCTTCATAAGTTCTGTCTCACAGCCCTATCATCAGGTTTAAAAACCAGCTTTATTTTATCCTAAGAAAGTAATAAGATCCAAGGAAATCAAAAGTTGGAATTTTTTAAAAAAAACAGGTCTGAACTCTATGGGTTGCTGCTACCGTTGCTCTGGGTTCTTTGTTAATAAAGCAATGTCAACTATCATCATGGGTCCCAGGGGGCTGGGGACAACCATCAGCCAGAGATCACTGAACTGGTGCTACACAGAGGTCATTTTGCACAGTCTTGCAACATCAAACATCAAGTCTTTCTTGGGAGTCTGCAGTATCTGGAGACGAAATACTGGTGAGACAATACTCACAAGCGTGGCAGGGACACAATCTTTTGCCAAGCATCCTCACAAAGGACATGGCTGCTGCTCCTTCCCTGTGCACTCTTTTGATCTCTCAGAGGAGAACCTGGAAAAGCTGGATGGCGCTGGCTGGAAAAGCAATGTCTGGTGTAGCAGGCTGTGTGTAGGCAGGAGTCAGACACAGGGAGGGACGAGGAGAGGACGGACTGTAGGTAAGCCAGGGAGCTCATCTTGGACTGATGTGTGGGAAGAAGAAAAGCTGCAGCAGATGTGAAACACAGTCAGTGAGAAAAATAGGCAGGTCAGAAGGAACAGCTGTGAATGAACGGGGAAGGTGTTTTGCAGCATTTGCCAGGGGCCATGAGAAAGATCTGTCAGTGGCTGAGCTGTAAAAAATAGGCCAGACATCATTTTTAAGACTGGATGGGTAGGAGAAAAATGTTTCTATGTAATAATAATATCATGTAGAAAAAGCTGAAGGCAAACTGTATATATGATTAACTGGAATCAGATTTCCTGCTGGTCATTTTACTTTGTAATACAAATGTTAGGTTGTCTCCACATGAAGCTCGCTAAATTTGAATATGTTTCTGTATTGAAACAAAATGGAACAATTAGTATGAAAATGAAGATGTCTGTAGAAGTTGCTGCTAATGAAGCTCTGTTGTGTAAAAGCTCAAAGAGGTCTTAAAATGTTTGTCTTTTAACAGTTTAAATATATACTTCAGCATGTATTTGTCATTTTTATGCCATATGATATCCCACTGTATTTTTAAAAAGAGAAATTTGTTTAAAGTATTGATCTTTTGCTGTATAGGATCTGCTCCTCTAAATTGTGTGACTAGCACTTCATTTAGAAAGTATGTAACAGCTGTACAGCTGGAAAAGGTTTGAAAATATTTGTATTTATGTTTTTCTCTTCTAGAGCACAAGAGGAATCAATTCTACTGGTACCTCTGTGGGACTGGCAACAGAGAATGGCATGATTCTTTGTTACAGCCAGTATCCTAGCACACAGCTGTAATTCTATTATTTCTCTGTCACTTAGCAGCTTTTGTTTGTATTTGAATCCCATTGAATTTTTAAAAGGTATGAATTTGTTATGGAGCTTTAATATTGACTTGTGCTGTGTAGTTCTAATTAAGTATTCCCAGAAATGCACTAAAATGGCATTGTGTTTGTTGTGCTTGTTACTTTTTTTTTTAAAAGGAGGAAAAATCATGGCTCCTATTTTCCACTCACCTAAAAGCTCTTTTGTGATTATAATTCATATTATTCAGGCTCATACTGACCACACAGTAAATAATGTTTAATTACCTTTGATTACAAAGAAGAAAAAATAACTCTAGCAATTATGTATTTTGTTAGCACTGCTGCAAAATACAAGAGTACTTGCTGATTCCCTAATGACTTAGGATCCCAGAGAACGTATGATTCTTCACCATGTTTATCAGATTTAAATTCAGTGTTGGACAGGCAGGAGGAGTGGCTTACTGGGAAAAAGAATATTTCAGGCAGGAGCAATTGTATTTCTTTTTCTTGTAACAGGGAATAAAGAATGCGATGCAGTCTAATACATTAGTTTTTAAGAGGTGGGGAAAGAATGACTGAAGTCTGGAATCACAGGTCTGGAGAAATGTGAGAAGCTAGAAAAAGCATTTGAAAGCTTGAAAAATTATTTTTATTGTGCAGACATTAATGTCTCTACATAAATTTCAAGATCCCTAGGCACCACTCTTAAAATATCCAGAGGAAGAATTTTTGGAATTTTCTGTGAGTATCCAAGGCAATTTGTAGCTTTGGTGACATTTTAAAATAGGCAAGCCATAGAAAGTTCAGTAGGAGAAATCCAATGCTTTTCAAACAGCCCTTTTCTGTGGGAAATGAATTCCAAAAAGAATTAATGGTGTCTTCTCTTTCTAAACACTGTTAAAGCCTTTCTGGAGGTGAAGTTCAGTATACAGATATGGAGAATATCAATCTGTCCATTTTTCTTTCATGATGAATCCTTTTCATTTGGTACTTATCATGATGGGGAAAAGGTGTCCAAAGATTCCTTTGATGGGGAAGCTGCCCTTACAAGTACAAAGTAAAAAATCTTCTGAAAAGGGAAATATTTTCCTGATTTCCCTATTCTGGTACAAGAATGCTATGGTACAAGGATCAGTACCATAAACTGTTGTGTCCACAAAGTATCTATACAGGCAGTTCAAGATATAATGTAGAGAGAAGGGCAGAGCTTGGGTTTTTTGATTTCCTATTTTCTATTTAATTTTCAGATCAAATTAAGCCTTTTCAATTTTCCTTTCCAAATAAAGAGGAAAAATCTGGAGGGGCAGAGCTTAAGGGACAAAGAAGAAAACATCAACCCAGGACATTATCTAGAAAAATTAATTCTTAAAAAACCCAGCAATGGATATGGAAAATAAAAATCTGTTGGCAACAAAGACAGAGTATATAGGCTAATAAAATTAATTGTTTTAATATTGTTCTTCATTTAAAGAAGTTATCTTAATGATAATTATTAAGAAAGGCAGGTTGGAAGTGTTTAATACTTTCAGATTCCCATAAAATAAAAGACTAGGAACATATGATTGCATGTATTTTTATCAGTCTAGTCAAAAAGAGGAAAGAATGCTTATTTATGCTAATTGATCATTTGTGTCTTAGCTCAGATAATCCTGTTCCCATTTTAAGGTCCTGAAAGAAACATGCACACCCAAAACAAGAAAAGTTACAGCTGGAAAAAGTTTTCTCTTAAATGGAAATTACAACAAGTTCCTCCTGGAAGAAGCTGCTGTCTTGATGTTTTCATCAGTAAAATGGGGTGATGAAAAGAGCACCATTCCTCAATACCTAAGAGGATATATTTAGGATTATTTGTTTGCAGTGCTAGAAATTTGAACCACTGTATTTTTATTAACATACAGATCACTTCACTAAACACATTATTTTCTCCTAATATACTATAAGACTAAATTTATAGGTAGCCACTAGTCTGTGAATACACATCCTCTGTAACAAATTTTCATGTTTGTTTTAGCTGCAATGCTTAGAGTTGCTGTTTTTGTATATATGAAAGACAATCAAATTTCATGGAGCTCCCAGGGACTTACTTAGTCAAAAGCACAAAACCTGAACATTTCACCTAGATCTGGCACCTTGTGTAGGAAGTAATAATTTTGGGATCAGAAAATTAAACTGCCACTGAACTTGCCTGGCCAAGCACTTGTGGATGCTCCAGGAGCAAGTTCAACTTGCAGAGGCAAGGCTTCTTGCTCCCATTAAGCATTTCAAACATCTGTCCTCAGTGTTGAAAGCTCTGCACTGGCACCTGTTGAACAGCAGATCGTTTGCAGGATTGTACGTCATGGATTTAGTTCATCCCAGTTTTGATAATCTCTTTATTCCCTGCATGCCTGACATGTTTTGAGATCTGCTGACACAGGATTTCTGTGGTTTATTAAATGTATCTCAAGACAGAGAATGTGGCTTTAGGGTTTGTGCTTCTTAATACTTTCCTGTTTTGAACGTCGTTCCCACATGATGAGGCTAGAGCTTGACAATTGTTTTGAAATTCAAAGAACTTTCTGGCAAAGGCTATTATTGCTGCTTCCTCTTCAGTGTATAGACATAAGTGTATAGACATAAGTTTCCAGATGCCATTGTGGGACTGGGAACCAGGAATGCCTAACGTATAATTGCAGGTACCATCAGTGTTATCCATGGCTTGGGCATGAAATGTTATGTCATTACATGAATTCTACCTCTTCTGTTTCCTTCTTAGCAAAATAAGCATTGCTCTTCATGAACATTTCAATTATCTGATTTGCCAATTTGGATATGTTTTTTTCATCTACTGGACAATAAATGTCACTTTTATATTTAGATATCATCAGACCTCTGAGCTTCAAATTCACATGCTTGTTAAGTATTTTGGTTGTTTTCCTTGGATGGGTTGCCCGGAGATGCATGAGAATGTGTCTTTTAATATATTTCTATCTTTATAACCTTGCTTGAAATCTTTGTACATTCTTATCTGATTTTGTAATCTTTACTGCATTCTTAAGCAGCTCTTTTGTTAGTAGATTAGTAGTCCTGAGCAAAGGACTCTCTCATATAAACCGAAATTCTCTTAATTGTCCTCTGGACCAGTGTGCAGCCTTTTCGTGTGGCTTAGCTGTATGACCTATTTAGTGAGGGAACTTTCTGATCTTTTATATATATATATATATACACACTCATACACACACACACACACACACACATATATATATATACACACATATTTATACTCACTTCTCTTGTCAGATGAGGCTTTGTGGTATACATTCCTAGATCACAATAAGTGTCACTGGGAGGCTGGGGCAGAACACGTTTCCTTATACTCACGTTTCAGAGTCAATGACTAATTATCTTGCAGGGTGTTTCCCAAGCCAGCACACAGGGAACAAAGATCCATGACTGTGACTCCTAGGACAATGCAAAATGTAATGGGAACTAAAAAACATGAAAGAGACATGACTCTTAGCTATAGTCTGAACACCACAAATGTAAGAAATTCAGGCTTGCTCTTTAGATGTCCTATAGCAATGTCCTAGGGTTGTGATCTGTCTGAAAAACCGGAACACTACTGTGTGTTTAAAGACTTACTTTTGCAAAGCCTACTAAGAGCTTCACATTTGCAATTTACCCTATAACTGCTCTAAGAAAAACTAAGTTAAAAGAATATAAAATACTTTGTCTAGCAGAATCCAAACGTAGGTCATGAAATGCCAATGGCTGCAGAAGCAAGTGAGCAAAAGGAGGATAAAATCAACTTAATACTAGACTATATCCAAAAATGTCCTTTACTTGGTATTGTCTGACCAATTACTGGTTATGATGCTTTGCACTTGCACAACTTATTCTGTGGTTCTGAGGTCAGTGCTTAATCTGTTTTCCAAGTACAAATGGTAGAAGGAGTTTGGAGATCACAGTTTTCTGGTGGTGATACTGTGTGATACTGTGTGATACCGTGTGCCTGTAACAAATCCCTAGTCCTTTACCAGGTAAAAGTTTCAGAAATCTAGACTATTTTATGTTCCTTCCAGGAAAACATTAAGGACTCTCATAATCGATAGGTGTGGTTGTCACCTGCCCATTTAGTAAACAGAGTCAGATAACAACTACTCTGGTATTGGGCTAATAGCTGATGTATTGCAAGGTACAAAAGCTGAAAGCCTTTTTTTCCTGGGTGTGGTAGTGTTCAATGCCAAAATAAAGCATTTTATATATTGCATAAATGTACACTTCCTAAATGTTGTTTTTACCATTAATTGATCTCATTAACTGAATGTGATAAATATAACATATCATGCGGTCTTTTGCAGTAAGAACCAGTGCTTAGCTCAGGAGTAAAACAGAATTTCCCCACCTACTTCTCACCTCTTTTTTGAAGGATATTATGACAATACCTGGCTTAGAGTCTGCCATTTCTGGCTAAGAAAAAAGGGTTTTTTCAAATGTGTAGTTGTTTTGTTTATGTCTTTGGCATTCTAAGAATACTGTCTCCTTTATCGTTCTCAGCAAACATATGAAATATGGGAGAGAGAGGGGAAATAAGAAGAAATAGATAAACTGAGGGGCTGGCACTAAACATAAGTGTAGAGTAATTTAAAAGAATTTGAAAGCTAGACCTCAGTATAAGTAAGCAATTTGAAGGAAATAGGAGCAGAATGAAAATGAAAGGTAATAGATATTAGAAGAATAGATACCTCTTTGAAGAGCTACATAAGAAAAAAAACCAAAGACTATGACAAAGTGGAATAAGATTGGAAAACAAAACAATCCACTAAGTAAGGATGAGAATAAAACAAAGAGATAGAAGAAAATGAGCATAACAACATGGAAAAAAATATGAGAAAAACAGCAGCATTGAGTTTATGTGACTTTAATTCCTTTTTACAGATTGTTAAATGTTTTTACAAGTTCATGGCAGTAAGGTCAACAGAAGAACCAAGACAATTTTATCTGAACATGTGAAGACTCACAGAGGCACCCAAGAACCTGGGACTTCCATCTGCTGTTGCATTTAAGGGTCTGACTTCAGAATGCAAAGTGTACTTATCCTGAAGATAAGTACAGTAACTTCTAAGTAGCTCAGATGAGAGAGCAAAGGAAAGTCTTCCCTGAGAGACTTTGAACAACACCATGTTCTAGTCCCCATTCTCTAGTCCTATCATTGATGGAAATTGTTAGGTTATTTCATTTCTGCTCACCTCCTATGTCTTACGGAAGTGCCATTTATCCATCAGGAAGAACTGCAGAAGGATGTCTGAATGTGGGACACCCCCATCCCACATTTTTTCACCACAAGCAATAGGACCATGTTGCTTGTGCTGAAAGCTGAGGTGATGGAGCTGGGGGAGTTCAAGAAATCAGTTTGTTCTTCCAACACATGAAGGTCCTGGGATGCCTCTCTCTTACAAGAACATGAGAGATACCCTTCCTTCCTCCATCTCCCAGGTCTTTGGTAACTCATCTGTTGCTCAGGGATTGATCAGCTAGGACCTCACTCTTTGCTCTAAACACTGACCTTCTGTAGCCACCACACCATTTACCTCAAGCCAACAGTTTATAATGAATAGGGTGGTCACGACCTTTCTTACTCCACATGAGCCACTAGGATATGGAAAACTTGTGCAGGAGCTGGTCTTTTCTGTGTGGCAGATATTGACTCTTCTCATCTATTGCTTCTTTCTAAGCCCACACAGGGTACAGATTTTCACAGAGCCCTGAAAGCTGGTTTGTTGAAGAGATCAAGGATACTGCATAAATGAGCCTCCTGCTGGTATTGCAACATTGGACAGGGATGGTCTCTGTTTTGCCCATAAAAAACCAATGTATACACCTACCCACAGCTAGGACACATAGGAAATGTAAGAAATACAGTGAAGAGAGGAAGGCTGGAATAGGATTCTGGGGCCTGTCAGGGCAGCTAATCCCTTCACATGTGGCCATAGGTGGGATGAGGGCACTGCCAGGCTGCTGTGGTACATAGATGTGAGCAAGTGTCTGGGAGATGTGAAGAGAGAGGAACTTTCGACCAGGAACTTTGAAGGCCTTGCTAATAATGGAGTAACTTCTCCTAAGGATTAATCAACTTCTGCACTTAAATATCCTGGTAAACTAATTCAAATAGGCAAACATTTTCTAAAACCAAGATTAACTTGTGTCTGTCCTGTAATTGATGACTGAGAAATGTCAAATCATCCTCTGTCTGAGACTAAAACATAACAGTGAGCCTCTATTTTTACTGTTCATTTCATACCACAGACTATTTGGCAAAAAAGAAAAAAGGATGAAAATGACATTGGAAACTGAGATCTAAAGTTGGTAATTTTGTAGTTTAGGAGGAGAAACAGCGGGGGTGATTTTTATATAAGCCGCCTTCCCCTCCTCAACATAGCTTCATCAAAATGTTTTATTATATTATCTCTCATGCTTTTTTGTACTGTTTTTCTAATATTGTACTGACTTGTCTGAATCACTTTGAAAATTAGGGCTGCCTCCTTCTGAGACAAATCCAGGCCTTATTAAAATTCATAAACAGGCAGCCAAAAGCTTTGAGCACTTTTCCATTGATGCTGAGAAATGGAATTGTCTTTATTTATCCTGATAGCATGTAATTTCAAAGGGTGTCCACATCCATAGGGAACTGGATTTTGATTGATAACATATAGGACTCACTGTGAAAGAAACTGATTTTCATTAAAGTCTTTTTGGTATCAATGGTATTGCAAATCAGCACTGCTTTAGTGTTTAATAGCCTTCTTTTGGTTCAAAAACCTTCATGTTCACATTACTCACAAACCAATGCTCTCACATAGCAGTGGTGTGATCTTCTCAGGTAGCATGCGTAAATACCTGGAACTCTGTTGTATAGTGTCACTGCTGACTGTATGAACTGTCCTTCATTTTTGAGAAGCAGTGGGGGAAGAAAGGAGATAATCATTTGTCTCTGCGGTTGAGCCCAGCTGAACCCCTGTGACAAAACTGAATACTAGTTTTGAACTACATTTGGGCACTGCATTGTTTTTCTTTGTCATTCTGCCAAATATGCACTGAGAATAATGATGTTTCTCCAAAATCTTTCTCAAATTTAATTAGAAAACAAAATCATATGCTTTAAACAAAGATGAAAATTGAAAAATTTTGACACAGCGTAATTTCAGAAGTACAAGAACTTATATATAGAAATTGTCAAGCACACCAATGATAATCAATCAGTAAGCTTTTGCAGGGCTTTTATATGGAAAGCATCTAATATTTCAGCAGATAAAATCAACTGGATAACATGTTCACTTGGAAGTTTGTGTAAATGTCTGCGTGATACGCACTTCATGAAAAAAAAAAAGACTCCATTAGGCAAACCTAGCACTTATGGCTATACTAGATGAACTATTATTAATTGACATGTTGGCCTTCAGTTTAGAGGCCTCTAGTAGTATCACACAAGTATCTAAAGTCATTGACTCTAGATATCAATGTAACCTTTCCTTTGTTAAGAACTGACATTTTTCTGAAGCTTAAGGTTATCCTAGAAGTAGTGCCTTCAAACTGAAATAATTCTTGGGTTTAATCTGATTTTTTTTTTTTTTAATCCAGAAAGTTGAAGTTTTATGTGCAATAGAAGATAATCTTTCTGCTATTCACTTAAGCTTGAGCAGATTCTGTTGAGAACCAGAATACTTGTACTTATCTACAGTGGAACATATTTCAAGACAGGTCTTTTTTAAAACGATGGCAAACATTGTAAGATCAACTGGTTTTATGAGATTGTGAGATTGCCACAATTTCAGGTAATATGATCTGCATTATAAAAATGAAATTATTTATATTTACATTTGGGTTCAGTAGCATAAGTCCAAAAGCACAAGTCTAAATGCTACTTCTGCACTAGTTCTTCAGATCTCTGGAGTTTGCCCTGGCCTTCCATAACGTATTGTAACACACAAAATATTCTTTGCACATCCTTCTTTTTATGAAATGCAAGAAGTAACAAGTGAAAATTAGTGAGCAAGTGAAAAGCAAGCAGTTAAAATCACTGATGTTCGTAGCAACTTTGCTGTTTTTAACCACTGAGAAAATGCAAAGTGTAAAAGGGGAATTTCAGATTCGTTATTAAATTATTCTTCTATAACAAAGCTCAGAGTAATCCCATTATAGCAGTAGATTTATTTTATAGCTTCCTTTCATAAAAAAAAAAAAACCAAAAAAAAAAAAAAACCAAAAACTAATAAACATGATATTGATGACTTCTATTACATGTGTCTTCAAAATAACAGTAAGTACATGACAGAAGCACTTTGTATTTGAAATCTCTTTGCCTTCTAGATTTAATGTATGAATTCAAACCCATACAACTGAATTTTTGTAAACTTGTGTTAAGTAAATCAAGTAAATGAAAATGGTAACAGCTTTTGGTAAAGGGTCTTCCAGACAGTTTGTCATATACAATGTATGACAATACTTATTGTCCCTTTTAGCCAAATATGTTCTGGTTTTCACTGTCACAAAGTTGTGATTTCCCAAGGATATTTAGCTACAGTCTATGCATCATTAGAAATATGTGATCTGGATTTTCAATATTAAATGTTTAAAATTAAATCTGTAAAATTTTTCAGCATTTTACCTGAGTTATCTAGTCTATTCACTGAAATACTGAAATGCATTCAGAAGTCAAAACAGAGGAACTCAGTTCAGAAGTTCTGGACCTGCCTCAGACCCATTACTCTTAAAAATATATAGGCTGGTAAGGAATACCCCTTGCAGTATTTTTCATACTGACTGGCTCCAAAATGCTCAGAGATCTTTTGCTTTGATATCTGTGTTGAATGATGCCCATCTTAGACCAAGTAGATTGCACATTTTCCATGTAATACAGCCTTGTAAACAGAAGTTATTTTAAGTCAATTGTGTATTAGCTCTATGAAGTCAGTGAATACTTGATGAAATGCTTTTTCCATACTGAAATATTCATGAAGCTAATTTTCAACAATCAACAAAATCGAGCCATGTTTTAGAAAGAGAAAACAACATCTTTCTATATCTGCTTGTTGAATACAAATCAAAAAAACTCCTAAAATAGAAGTGATCAAATTCACGTTTTGTATTTGCTCCTGATTTGATGAGAATTTGGAGTCCCAATCAGACCACAAGTGAATAGCTCCTTTATTATTATTTTGATTTCGGTTATCAGCCATTCTCTTTTGGGAGTCAGTACAAAGTATAAATTTGATAATGAATCTGGAACACAACCTTGACCATAGTGGGCACTAACATTTCAGTGAGGGATTTAATTTAATCTAAATCTCTAATTCTTAAACTCTTACTAGTGTTTCCTATTTCACACACACACACACAGAGTTTAGCTGCTTTCAACACAGTGGTCTGTCTAATATTTTATGTTGTCTAGGGTGAAACCTGAACAAGTATTTAGCAGTTTTAAGTCCACTGAAATCTATCAAATCACTGCAATTTGGTCTAATCACTGTTTTAGGAGTGGTGGTTTTAATTGCATGATATATCAAATTCAGTCTGAGAAGAAGTTTGTTAAGGATTTTTCTGTGTGTCATTTTTAGCTTTGAACCCAAGAATGTATTTTGAATTTTCCTAGTAATGAAATTCACAAGTGCTTTGAGGATAAGCCTCTCATTGTAGCTGAGCAATGTAGAGATTGACACAGCTGCAGTTCTAACGGAGAAGGATGGACAGCAGTAACTGCATGGCATGGTGATCTTATCCACCCAGCAGTGGAGCTTGTCTGGCCTGGGAAAAACAACCCAAGACTTTACATAATGCATATAAGCTCTCTAAAGGCTTCATGCTGAGAAACAGGCATTTGGAAGAACCGCATGGGGAAGATGATAGCCTTCCTACGGAGCTACTTGCCTCCTAGAACCACCAGAAATGTTCACAAAAAGCAAGATTCTGGAAATCCTAACCAGGCAGGGAGCAAAAGCATGCTGTTTAAGCATCTATCTCTTCAGTTCCCCTCAGAATCACAAGTCAGCGATCTCTTCAGAGAAAAGTGGCTGTTTAGAAGGACTTGAAACTTCAATGGAGGAGAAGGAAGACGGTAACTGGGCTTGTCTTAAGCACAGTAGTCAAGTGGTTGGAATATTCTCTTAGGAAACAGGAGAGTGTATGTATTTACCCTACTCAGCCTCAGGCTGTCAAAAACCTTATCTCCTACCTCTCTTCTAGGAAAGTGCTGTCAGCACCAGACTAGCTCTGAAGTTGGCTAGAGGCAGTCCCCACCCTTCCTGTGTAAGCTTTTCTCCTGCAAAACAAGAAATACAAGAAGCATTAGGAACAAGAGAAACACTGTAAGAGGATACTCTAATGTGACATGTTGCCAAAGTTTAGGTGAGCTCCAGGAATGCCTTCTGTACATCTCACAGACGGCTCGGGCAGAAACAGAGCTTATTCTTGATTTCTTATTACTTTGGCCAGCAGCTAAATTTGGCATCAAAACCATGGGTGGTTTTGGCCATCCACAGTGTTACTGCTTTAGGTACATGGAAGTGTGGGAATTAGAGAATGCACAAGGCAGCTCCAAGCTTTGCTGGCACCTGACTTGAGGGGTTCAGAGATGAAGCCCCAAACTCTGGAATCTTGGATGTTCTGCCTAAATCCTGAGGCAGTTCTCCCATAGTCTAGCTTTTAAAAAGTTGTTTGCTTATAAAGTCATTCAAGTAAAGACATATCTTAAAGAAAGGGCACTTCACCTCCCTTGTAGTCAAACCAGTATGTGTGTAGAAGTTAAGTTAGAATGTGAAATGGCTTGGGAAATAAGAAAAAAATACTCTCAGTCTACAGTGAGCTCCCATTATAAACAAAAAGTCAGCTGTGAAATTGTCATGTTACACAAGTCAAAGATAATACTAGCTTGTCCCTCTTCAGATGCACAGTTCACACATGATAGATCTGAACAAGCCTGTGTGAGGGGGAGCTACTTGTCAACTTCACTCTTTGCTTAAATAGATGACCTTTTTCTGACTTGGCAGGATTTCCAGGTATCATTTCTTTGTGTAGATACACTGTTCTTTTGGCAAACTTGGCTCTGCTTTAACAACTGAAATATTTTGGAACAGATACTGAGCACAACATAAACCTGAGCATGTCATAAATGTAAGTGTAATTTATGAAAGGCATCCCTGGTCAGACTGAGTCAGCTGCCTTTTAGTTTGTTGACTGTGTTAGTTCTAATGGAAACAAGCAGAAGACACTGGCATGCTAACATAGAGCAATGAGAAGGACTAATCTGTGTCTTTCAAGTGACAATGAAAGTAAAGTAAGGCAAGAATCTTTCAACACATTCCTCAAAGGTGAGCATCTCTGTTCCGTGGAGAAGACTAGGGGCTCTGGGGTGTCCTTTGGCTATTATAGATCCACGACTGTTCTGTAATTGTTTAATTGTATTTTACTGAGCTCATAAATGCAGTGCAAGATGTAACCTGTGTTCCACAGCCAGACAAACCTGTTTTTGTTCACTAACAGGACCATGAATCACTTCTTTAACCATGTTTTGGGGGTTTTTTTTGTTTGTTTGTTTGGGGTTTTTTTTTTGTTGTTTTGGTTTGGTTTGGGGTTTTTATTTGTTTGTTTGTTTGGGGAGTTTTTTGTTTGTTTTTTGGTTTTTTGTTTGATTTTTTGTGAGTTTTCTGTGTTTTTTGTTTGGTTTTGTGGGAGGGGTGTTTTATTTTGTTTTTGTCTTTTTTGGGGTTTTTTTTTGGTTTTTGTTTTTGGTTTTTGTTGGTTTTTTTGGTTTTTGTTTGTTTTATCCTATGTTTTGTTGGCATGCTCTTCTGATACAAATAGTAGTTACAAATATGTATAAATGCTCTTATTTACAGAATTAATGTACATGGCATGTGGAAGTTAATACATTAATGGGTTAATATACTGCCTTGAAGCTTTTCTGTGTCTCTATATAGACATACTCATCTGTCCTGCTTCCAGCTAGGACAGGGTTATTTTTTGCCAAGAGGGGCCTGGCTATTGCTGGGAGGTTATTCTATACCCCTTTGTGTCTTTGCTGGGGGTCAATGAGAAGGGAAGAAGGAGTCCTAGTTTGGGCAAGTAAATGTGGTGGATGCAGCCATCCAGTATTGTCTGTCATCAGGAGGTTGCTGTGAGTTGTTCCTTTTCTTGTATCCTCTGTCATTAGTATTGTTTCTGTTACTGTTCATTTTCTTATCTCATTGCTGTTTCCAGTAAATTCTTCTAATCTCTCCCTGTGATCTTTGCCTTCTGTGCTTCCAATTCCCCTCTCCAGGGTGCTGCAGGTGAAGTGGAGGGTGCAGTGAGCGATGCATGGTCTTAGTGGGAGTACTAAATTGAATATCATTCCTAAACTACTACAAGCTTATTTGGCACACACTGTGTGGCACAAAGGGTTGAGATAACACCACATCTGGTGGCTTTGACCTAAGCATCTGTTGCATTAGATAGGGAGCCACTGGTCACGATGTTGCTTGATCTGTTCATGTGGGTGTTCTACTTAACCCTGTAAATATTCGTGTTCATGCATCTTGCAGTGGTCTTTTTCAGAGCAGGGAGAGGATTTCTTTGTTGCTGTACTGTGTGATATCAGCTTATAATGTGATAATATCAAGGGCAATGAAGGTTATCTGGGATGTGTATTCAGTGTTACTCTCCTACCTTTACCTCAGGTGTTAGCTTTGTGAGTCCAGACTATACTCAGTCTGTAGGGGGAACAAGGGAGGACTGTTTTGCCCAGCTTTTCACCCCCTTTTTATCCCTCAGGCCTTTTACAACACCTGTTGAGAACTTTTCATTTCCCTTGGATGTTAAGGAAAGCATGTTCTTGTTACTAGGTCTGCCAGGTCTCCTTAGTGCAGTCCATACCGTGTTTAGAGTTATAGAAGGGATTTTTAGGTAATCCTTTCAGAGATCTGTCTCAAGGGTTGGTAGTCATGAGTGGCATGGAATGTGAGAGGACATGGGCCAGTATTTGGAATATTTCTCTCCTCTAGTGGTTTGGAATTCACCCCTGAAAATCTATAGGATTCTGTGTCAGAGCCTGGAGGCATTGATGTCTTGATACATTTCGGAATGCCTGTGTGGGGGTGAGGGGGCAGGTCAGGCCTTGCTCTAGTTGGATACTGCTCTGGTTAGATACTACCCCCCACCCCCCATCCCAGAGCCTGTGCTCCACCCTGACAGAGCTGCCAGTCACTGGCACTGGAGTCAGGGCTACACTCTTCCCTAACCCAGCTCCTGAAGGGATGAATGACTGAAAGTCCCACCTGGGGGGAGGGCCCACAAAGTCACAGGGGTATATAAGGCTGAACACGAGGCCAGCACATCTTAAAACCTACCTTCCTCTTGGAATTTGTCTCTGAGCACTGCTGGCACCTGAGAGTTGGTAACTATCTGTGTGTTTTTCTATGTCTTTTCTGTCTTTCTCTTCTAATTCCCTGTTCCTAAAACATTTTGAGTAACCTAACATTGAATAATTTTTAAGTTTGCTAAGTTGAATGGGATAAATTAATGCTGTGAGAAGTGCTTTATGTTGATTGGATGTTGTAGTAAACCTTTTGCCAAAGTTCCTTGATTTTTCTGTAGTTTGTCAGTACACTTCTGTCTTGAGAACATCAAGTCAATATTTCTCCTGTATGTTTAATCCAGAGTACAGGAGCCACTGTAAACAGCTTTTCAGTGAGTCATTTGGGGCCTTAAATCCTGTTGGACTGATAAAAAATGGGAAAGAAAAATGCTGTGGTTGCTCCAGAGTGGGGCAATGTTATTTAACATGCTGCGCCCTGGTTACTGTATATTGGACACTGCTGATCACTAGAAAGCACCCTCATGGGGAGAAGGAAGAAAGCAGACCAACAAGTACCATGGCCACTGAAACTGCAGTTGTACCAGAGGCACAACCTGTGCTGGTAGCAGCTGCCCCTAGGCAGAAGAAGAAATTCAAGGACACTTCACGTAGTGAGGGATGAAGAGGAAGCAGGGCCCTCAGAACAGGAGGAAGAGGCAGGAGCAGAGGTAATCACCCTATCTCTATTCCTGAGTGATCTCCAAGAGATACAGATAGATTTAGCTGTCAGTTGAATGAGCCCCGAGTGACCTGGAGGCTCTGATGCTGGGATATCATGGCCCACAATATGAAACTAGGTGTTAGGAAGCCAAGCAACTGGGATCCCTGTCCTGG
Source organism: Phylloscopus whistleri (assembly GCA_017589585.1). Lineage (NCBI taxonomy): Eukaryota > Metazoa > Chordata > Aves > Passeriformes > Phylloscopidae > Phylloscopus > Phylloscopus whistleri. The sequence goes on along the minus strand of JADMLD010000758.1, from coordinate 9,115,729 downwards.
GAGGAGGACATTGACAAAGGGATTGTCAAGAGGACAGAAACACTCAGCCTTTGGAGGGACTCCTGTCAAGCATAAGAGAAAGATATTCTCTCAAGGGTAATCTAATAATTCACCCAAGCCATTGGAGCACAATGGAGAAAATTAGAGAGAATTATCTGTGCAGGAGGTAATCTATAAGGATTCAAATAATGAGCAGTCCCTTGCAGATCCAGATGAGGTCCAGTGTACACAATCCATTTGGAGAACTTTATAAGGAGTGCACCATTTTTGTACACCAGCTCATTGGCATTGAAGTCAATGAAAGGAGAACCAACAGTATCTCAAATGACTCCCCAACTCCAGGAATATGATCATGTTTTCTTCTCCCTAATGACATGCTCCTTAATTGTGGAAAGACTGTCCAATGCCACAGACAGATTCAAAAGACTCAAGCAAGTTAGAGAGAAAATGTCCCCTGCTCTGCCAGCATGGACCAGAGTCTCTGCTATTAGGAGTAAGCACCCCATCCCTGAGAGAGAGGGTCCATGCCACAAGATAACCTGTGGTTTTACCTGCATGACCAGGGGACATGAGGAAGTGGGATGGAAACCCACTTCTGCTCTTGCACCATGGGTGCATGAGCTGAAAGGAAGAAGAGCCACCATGGGAAATTCTGGACAAATGCCACTCCAGTTTCCAGTGGGCAAGTCCTTAGAATAGGAGGGCTGATGTTGCTTACAATCCTCTTGAAGGGACCTCAGCTCATATTTACAAGGAGTGAGCAATGAGTGCCATGACCAGAACTAGAGGGGCCCTGACTCCAGCCAGATTTCAAAACAAAGCGACAATCAGATCTATTGGCCTGTGTGGATCCAGAGCCCTGGCACATCAGACACACAGGAGCATAAGGCTTTAGTTAACGCTGGCACATGATGTACCCTGATGCCATCAGGATATGTGGGGACAGATTCCATCTCTTTCTAGGGTGCCAAGGGGATCCCAACAGCTGACTGCAAGGTGGAGAGAGCATGACTGGAAATGAAGAACACCCCACTGTGACTGGCCCAGAGGCCCCGTGCATCCTTAGCTTAGATTGCATCAAAAGAGGCTATTTCAAGGACCCAAAAAGGCATTGTTAGGATTTTTGGGATAGCTGCTGTGGAGACAGAGGAAATGAGACAGCTGAATACCTTGCCTGGTCTCTCAGAGTACCCCTCTGTTTTGGGACTGCTGAGAGTTGAAGAACAACAGGTACCAATCACTACCACATCACTGCACCGTCGACAATACTGCACCACCTGGGACTCTGTGAACCCCCATCCATGAGATGGTCCATGAACTGGAGAGCCAGGGAATGGCTCTCCAGTGGCTCCTTTCACCCTTTAACTGTCCTCTATGGTCAGTGTGTAAGCCCAGGGACCAACAGACTATCATGGCCTGAATGAAGTCACACCACCACTGAGTGCCACTGTGCCCAACATGCTGGGACTTCACTACAATCTGGAGTCCAAAAATAGCAATGTTGGTGCCAGCATCAACACTGCTATTTTTTTTTCTCTTCCTTTAGCGGGAGAGTGCAGGCCACAGTTTGCTATCGCGTAGGGGGGTATCAAGTACACCTGAAACTGTCTGTTCCACATGTGGAAACACAGCCCCACCATTTACCATGGGCTGACCCAGACTGCACTGGAAAAGGATGAGGCTCCAGAACATTTGAAATATATTGTTGGCGTCATCATGCAAGAAAACACAGAAGAGGAAGTTTTTTGTGATAGGAGAGAAGACAATCCAAATCCTCTTGAAGGCTGGTTTTGCTATAAAGCAAAGCAAGGACAAAGGACCTGCCCAGAAAATTTAATTTTTAGGAGTAGAATGGCAAGATGGACATTGTCATATTCCAATGGGCATGGTTAACAACATAGTAGCTATGTCCCCACCAACCAACAAGAAGGAAATACAGGCTTTTCTAGACGCTATCATTTTTTGGAGGATGCATTCCAGATTGTAAGCTCTACCATGTGGAAGAAGGATGATTTTAAGTATGTTCCTGAACAACAACAAGCTTTTGAGCAAATTTAAAAGGATTCATGCAACTGCCCTTGGGCCAATCAGGTCAGGACAAGATAATTAAAAATAAACTGTATACTGCAGCCAGGAAGAATGGTCCTTCCTGGAATCTCTGGCAAAATATGCCCAGGGAGGATGGCCCAGGAAATACTTGAGGATGACCCTAGATATTCTGGAGTCAGGGATACAAAGGATCCAAAGCCACATGTGAATTGAAAAAGAGATACTGGCAGCTTATGAAGCGATTCAAGCTGCCTCAGAAGTTCCTCTTGGTTCCCCAACTGCCAGCGCCAGGCTGGATGTTCAAAAGCAGAGTCCTTTCCACACATCATGCCACTGGTGCTACCTGGAGTAAGTGAGTTGTGCTGACCACACAGCAGGCTTGAATAGAAACCCCAATTGCCCAGGGATCTTGGAATTCATCTCTAACCGGCCTGAAGGTGAAAATTTTGGACTATGATCAGAGGAGAAGGTAGAGAAGGTGACACAAGCTAAGTAGGCCTCACCATAAAATCAGTTACCTGAAAATTAAAAGTGATACACTCTCTTAAATTACAGTTCCTTTTGTATCACAGGGACAAATTCTGTGTGACAAGTCACAGAAGCTATTGAAGCACAAGGTGGATCAAGTCCAGCTGCTATCCAGCTGGCTTTAGGTATCACTGAATGAGAGAAATGGCCAGCAATCTCCCTCTACACTGACTCGTGGATGGTGGCAAATGCTGTGTTGGGGTAGCTGGACTGATGGAAAAAGGCCAATTGGCAGTGCAGAGGGAAATCCATCTGGGCTGATAAATCGTGGCAAGAAATTGCTGCCCTGGTAGAGGAGTTGTCTGAAGAAGTGCATTATGAGATGCACATGTGCCCAAGAGTTAGGCTTCTGAAGAACATTGCAACGATGGATTGGTGGATCAGACCACCCAGATTAAAGCGTCTCGGGTTGATCTGGACTGGCAATGTAAGAGCAAATTATTTCTGGCTCAGTGGGCTCAAGGTGCCTCAGGTCATCAGAGAAGAGATGCAACATACGTATCGGCTTGTGATCAAGGGGAGGACTTAACCATGGACACCGCTTCCCAGTTACCCATAACTGTGAAATGTGCTGCCATCAGGCCGAGCGGGTAAGGCCTCTCTGGTATGGTAGGTGATGGTTGAAATAGAAGTATGGGGCAGCCTGGCAAATAGGTTACATCACATTGCTGCAAACCCACCAAGGCAAGCGCTATGTGCTTACAACAGTGGAAAAAACCACTAGATGTCTGGAAATGAACCCCATGCCTCACACCAGGGCCCAAAACACCATCCTGGGCCTTGAGATGCAATTCCATGGCAACAAGGCACCCCAGAAAGAACAAGTTGGACTAATGGGACTCATTTCATAAATAGTCCCACAGACACATGGGCCAGAGGGCACAGTATTAAGTGGGTATAACATATTCCCTATTGTCCTGCTTTCAGTTAAGGACAGGGTTAATTTTTTGCAGTAGCACAGCCAGAACCCAGATGTTATTTAATACCACATCTGGTCATTGCTGAGGGTGGGTGGAAGGGACTATTTGGCTTAGAAGAAGGGCATGGCTTCCGGCCAGGAAAAGACATGGCAGTATTGAAGGCATTACAGAATTCTAGATAGAAGATATTTGTTGGCCTTTCCATGTCAACTGTTGCCATCATTCCATCATAAAAGGTTGGTCTGGTCCAATTTGCCCTGTCTTAGTGAAGACGTACTGGCTGCCTCAGATAACCTCCTTGTCCTTTATGTGCCAGTGTATCTTATAGGAGGATCTGCTCCGTGGTCTTCCCAGACATAGAGGGGAGGCTCACTGGTCTGTGGTTCTTCCTTTCTCCACTTTTTAAAAATGGGAGTGTTCTAAGTCTATGTGGGACAATGTTTTAGGGTGGAATAAAATATTCTGGTTTATATATTTTAATCTAGACTACATATCACATTAGAAAGAAAAAAGAAATGATAGTTTGGCTCAAATTTGCCCCATTTGCCTATAAAATGATGTCAGGAAGCCAAATTACTAGTGTAATCCTGATAGATGACATCTATCTGCCAGTAGACTGGTTTCTGCAAGGCATGCCTAATTCTGTTTGTGTCATCCTCATTCTGACAAGGTCTCTTGGTATAACCAAGGGTAGCTTTACCTGTGTGACGTCGGGATTAGATTTTGCTATTTAACTGCATCTCCAAGCTGCCTGCCTGAATCCAGTTTATATTGCATTGTTGGCTTGATGCTGCAGCTACAGAACACTACAAAGAACAGGATTTCATCCTTTAGTTGATCGTTTTATGAACCTTTGTTAAAAATCAGCCATTTATGTCCTGATTTAGAGTCTAGTCCATATTCTGCATATCTTCTGCATAACTCATGCAGAGGATGTACTGTAGCGTTGCAAAGAATGACTAATTCTTTCTCTATTGTGATGACTCACTATTTGTTGTTCTAAGAAACAGGCTTCTCAAATGATATCTCTCAATGTTCTTTTCATTCTTTTTATTTTTTTTAATCTTTTCATATTTATTATTTATCAGTCTAGGCAGATAAGCCACTCCTAAAATTGCCGTATAAATTTTCTTACAGTATCTTCCTTAAAATATTGTCTGTAGAATTTTTACCTCCTACATGAACATTTAAGAAAAGATCATTCAAGTATGTAATATGATGAATAATTTAACATTTGAAAGACATACTCTCTCAATGCTACAATTAAAGCACAGTTGCTCCTTACATTTATATGCAGAGAAATTTTCTATCTAATCCTATTGATTAATCATGTCTTCCTTTTTCTCCACTGACTAGCTGTCTAAATTTACATACTTTTTGCAATTACCTTAAGCACAGACCTATAAACTTCTGCTCTTATAGCTGTCTATAGGTAATTAACCAGAGAAACAAACAGGTAAGTGTTGATCCTTTAGTAAAATTTGGGTAATTTATTTCTGTATTTTGTATTTTCTTTGAACTGTTTCATGGCTGAGGCCTGCAGTTTAGTATGCAGATTTTTCCTCCTTTCAAAACCCTGCAGTTCTTCCTCCATTTTGTAGCACACATAGAAGTTTACTGTTCACTAAGAAAATGTAGTAAAATTATTGTATCTTTTGGCAGTGTCAGCTACTTTGAACAATAGAACTCCTTTGAAAACACCAGCCAGCAGAACATTCTTGTGGAGCATGCTTCAGTTTTGTGAAATGATTGGTTTTGTTTGCTTTGGGTTGGATCGGTGGTTGTAAATACATTTTTAAAATTGCCTTGTCATAACTTATTTTCTTTAAATCATTATATTTTTAATGTCTGTGTGCCTTGTGATAGTCAAATTGTCTGCACCATTAACTCCTGGTGAAAAGAACTACACATTTAAAATGTACTACGTCTTTCTGTTAGATGGATGTTGGCATGCACTAAACTTTGAAAATCTACCCCCTTGGCAGCTATGACAACTTGTGACAGATTCTGGGGTATTACAAGCAAATGTGAAAGGTGGTGAATAGCATAGAGGCTTAGAAGATTTTCTGATCAAGGTTGGCTACTGTCTGTTACCCCAATGAATTCCTTTACAGCCTGGATAGAGAAGGCACTTTACAAATATCTCAAGCTTGTTCACATCCCAGATGCTATGTATTTATGTGCAGGAGACTGCAAAGAAACAAAAGAAGTTAAAGAATAAAAGTGTTATGTGAAGCAATATTTTTATTTAGGGCCTTTGACTGTTTTTCTGGATACACCTTCTTCTTTCATGTGTGAGGCTCCCTTTTTGGTAAATGACTGAACTGTGGACTCCAGGCAATGGGAACTTCATTGTTCATATGGGCATATATCTCCTTCCTGCCCAGCTGCTATTCAAGTTCAGGAACTGAGGATGGAAAAAGACAATCATAAAGCCTTTGAGGAGTGCTAGTGTCCTTCATGTGTTGAAAAGAAGGAGGAAAGTTGTCTTGACCTCCAGCATGTGACCCAAGGTCATTTTGGCATTTACGATCATGGAGAGAAGCTGGAGAGCACAAACCACCTGCTAGAAAGCTTTCTCCACAATTCGGGTATTTTCTTGGGATATTTCTGGCCTGGAAAAATATAGAGTCTTGCTGCCTTGTTATCAAGACTGATTTCAGCTGTTTGGGAAGAGACAAGAACCCTAGAGGACAGATCAGCTTGTCCTTCACTTCCCTCCAGAACAAACAGCTTTATTTTTGCTGTTTAGAGACTTACTTGTCAGGCAGTGCTCTAAGAGACAGGAGGAACAATTTAACCTTGAAATACATTGTTTCACATGCTTCTGCTGGACATCTCATGGAAAACCAGGAGGCAGTACCCAGCAAAATGGAATCCATTACAGAAAGGAGAGGCAGAGGAGAGAAGAGGAGAAACGAGAAAAAAAAAGGAATGGAGTGGCTTCTTTGTATAAGTTGCTAATCTCTAAGCAGTTTTTATCAGCTGAAGAAAAATAACTTTGTGTGCTAGCCTTCTTGATAAGGCAAGACCGTTATCAAGTGTGTCTTCATTAACTGGAGCTTCTTGGACACACTAGTAGCAAGGCAGACAAAATTAAATGGGTCAAGTAGTCTCAGTCTGTGGAGTCAGCTGCAAGATGAAGGAGTCACCCTAACCACTGGGAATCACCCAATGAAACTGAACCAGAAATACCAAAAGCAGCCAGGGGCTGTAGGTGTGTGCAGTGGATTGGGAGTAGGGATCAGGGAGGTGCTAGGCAGCACTGAGCAGTATTATAGAGGGTATTTATTGCTACTGCTAAGCTGAGCAGTGTTAGCCCGGTAAAGGGAAAGAAGAGGGTTGATTTGTATAATGAGGATGCTTAATAATAATTCCAGAGCCTTCTCTTGTGCTCCAAGGGCCACAATGTTTATTAAAAAGTTGCAAAGAGGATTTGGTATGGTTTGTACCATGGTTTATAAAGCTAATTACTGTTTGTGAGCATTCCTAGAGTACTGAGAGCAAACCTGCATGCCCAAAATGCTTGCTGCCTTGTGTGCTCCTGTCCTTCCAATCTACTCCTCCTAATGGAACATGCAAATAATAACAAAAACAAAAAAAATTCTATAACAAGTATCTTGTATATCATTCTCAAGTGTGATCTGTACAAACAAGCTTATACTTCTTGATAAGATACTAGGCTGTACGGATGACAGATTGACTTTGTGAGGAAAATTTCTGAGATATCTTCTGCTTTTCATGCTGTCTTCTACAACATTTTAAAATATTTTGTGAGCTTTCGTGAGGATGAAAACATTGAATAAGGCCAAGGGTATGAGCACTTTAAAATATTTCAGTGGAGAAAGTACAAGCTGTAGACATACATGGTGAATGCACTGGAGTTCTTTCAGTGCACTCCAAATTTGCTCTCAGAAATGACAAAACACCAATAATCTTATTTGGAAGACAAAGGTGTGAACCACAGAGGAAAAAACAGTAACTCTCTAACAAGACCAATAGATATTTTTTAAATAGGTGTCTGTTCCATTATTCTTTTATTCTTTTACCTGCACCTTTCAATTTTCATTAATGAAATCATAAGATAGATAGAAGCAAAATAACAAAATATTACTGTTTGTGACATTAGAAACATTTTCATTTGCAGATAAATAAGATTTTGCTTCTGTGTTTCGTATCTTCTTGGCAGCCCATTTTCAATTGAGTTTAGGATATTCTAACATAGCCCTGGTTTACCATCTTTGCTCTCCTCTGAGTCAGCTCAATCTGTGTCTCAATACTTGCTTAGGTTTTGGGTACTATGGATGTCATCATGATATCCCATGTGTTTATGTGCACTGCAGGGTAAATCCATTCTCAGCGTACTGCACATATTTCTTCTATTAATGCAAACTAATTCCATATGCCCACAAAAAAACCCCACTTGCTACCATCTCATCAAAATACTGGAGGAACTCTGCATTGCTCTAATATTTTTTTCTTCTCTAGAAGAGAACTTTGAAGTTGCCATCTATGTATCCAGGTTTTCAGCATACATGCTAACTGTCCAGAATTAATAAAATTTGGCTTATTACTCACATTTTGTTGCTCAAGGCATTTCTTTTTATGGCATATACTCATGAGTCTTATTATAGCACTAAATGCAGGAAGTGATAATTTTGCCTTTTATCCAGTATTGCATCATTTTATCATCCAATTAAAGTCCATATGGCCTGGTTGAATCTGCATAAAATTCACCTGCCTTTCAGCCCACACTTTCTCTGATAGCCAGTGATACACATCTTTGTGAATTATCTTGAAAGAAGAAAAATTTTTGGTGCTTCTGAATTAATAACTTTTAATTATTTTCTTTTACTGCTAGGAAAAAATCTTGTAGAGAAAGCCACCCTCCTTCACTTTAGGGATCCAAAACACAATGGGAATTTTCTTATCAGAAGTCTTTCCCCTACTTACTCCTATAATTAACTTTCATCTCCTGTATCAGGCTTATTAGGTTCACTGCTGTGTTTTGAAATTATGTCCGTGGTCCTTTCACAGAATTAATTATCACCTCTTTGCCTCTGCATGTGGTCTGCAAACTCTACCCTTTCTCTGAGGTTTGAAATAACAGCATTTTAAAAATTAATTTTATATAAATGCTTTTGTGGTATCTCAAAATCCTACCTCCCTTTAGTTAATTCTCGTGTGCTTTGGAGTCCTGCTCTTTCACAGGGGTTTATGAAAAAAAACGAAGACATAATGTTGTTTGGGAACTGGGAGTTTTTGAAGAGGTTGCTGGGCCCTGTGGCCAAAGTAAAAAGAAGAATTTATAGTAAAAGTAAAAAGAAGAATTTAGATTTCGGATTCTGTATTTGTCTCATTATTCTTTGTCCTCAAAATACTGTTTGGTTGAAATTTTTGTGTATAATTTTTTGTTTGTTTGTTGTGGGCTTTTGTTGTTGTTTTTGGGCTTCTTTGGGTGTTTGTTTGGTTGGTTTTGGTTTGGGTTTTTGTGTTTTGTTTGTTTTTTGTTTTTTTGTTTTTTTTTAATATGAAGAACAACACAACAACAATCCCTCCAACCATAACCTTAAAAAAACAAGGTAAAATATTTTACTCTAAGGTTTTTTCCCCCTTGTCTTTGATAAAAATTTCTGGATATCTTCATTATATTGGTGCTATTCCTTCTCTTTAGGAAAGGACTAAAGTGTAATTAATATGTTTGTGTTTTGACTTTAAATCTTGGTGAAAATTAAATTCTTAATGAACAACTATCAGCAAAGTTCTTAACTTTGAGGAGAATTTCAATTGAAATGCAATGTGATTTTAAATGAAACTGGGAAAATACAGTAACTGTTATCTCTCTGTACAAAACGATGGGATTTTTAGAACCTAATAGAGTTAGGCAGAGAATTTAATGGGATCTGGACACTTTAGTTCATTTGGTTCCTCTGAAAATGCCAGTTAATACTGCTTGTCCTGTATGAAATACTTAAGGACTTTCTGTACCAGAATAACCAAGCTGCACTATTTGTATTTAGTCTGATATGAGTTCAATTGGTGTCTCAGCCCACCCCTCTCCCTCTAACAGATTTTGGGGACATCTTGAAAATCCCTTTGGGTGAATTCTCTTGTTTCTTAAAGCAAGGCAATCAAAAACTCTTTAGTGTCTTAGCAACTGTTTTGGCATTTTCTTTCACCAATTCTGACCTTATTTTTCCCTCTTAAAAATACTTGGGAATATGAATAGGCAAAAGATATGATCATGTTGACAACATTGGCTGCATGCAGCCAGATAGTCGGTAAGTTAGTCACTAGTGCAGTTTTGTATCTTGGATAACATCAGCCTAAAACAATTTGGAGCAGTTTAGCCATGTCAGGTGTTAGGGTTAGGGACATATGTAAGTCCTTTGCCAGTACTCTAAAAAAGGCAGCTTGCTTATTTTTCAGTGTTAACCAGCTATCAGTCAGCTATCAGTAGATATTTTTCAGTAGATTTTTCAAAACATTTATTTAACACACCTGTTACGCCTGCATTGGTGCAGTTATCCATTCATCTGGCTTAGCTAATTATTGCTGTTTCTGTATTTATCACTCTCTGGATCTGCTGCACTTGTGCTTTTCTAATAGACTGGAAATCAGATGTGCAAGGGAGAGGTCACTGTTGCTTACATGTTCCTTCCAAAGTGTACAATTCTTCCTTCATGCAAAATAGTTAGCCTCATCTTACTGCTGTCCAGCTGTTCAGATCTGCTCTTTCTCCATTATCTGTCATGCTTACAATAATTATCCCCATAGACTGTAACAAGAACTTTTACAGCATTTAATTGTGTCACTTCCAGTCCTTTAACAACTCAATCTATAAGCTGCCAGATGTTACCCACCTGTCAGAACTTAAACTAACCTGATCTCTACCAATCAAGTGCTTTATGCAGTTTTCCAATCTATTTGCCAAATTATTTGTAGGTATTTTTTATATTGATATAACTTGGCAAATGGCAACAGGCTCACTGGTTTATCTTCATTAAAGGTGACAGTACTTCCATCAGATTTATTCAGTTTTAACTGCCCTTGACTTCAAAAACATTATTAAAGATTCTAAACAGCTTAAAAGATGATATTACTTCCAAAAGCTTAGAAATCTCAGTTGGGAATCCATCTGTGCCTGTAGCTTTTTTTTCCTGTTGACAAATACTAAATTAACTGTCTAATTTCCTGATGCAGAATTTCTTTCTCCTGTCTAAGTTGCGACATCTGATTTGGAAGGGATTCTCCCCATTGGGAGTGTATTGTATGGGAGAAATAGCTGTCCAGACAGGTATTTCTACTAGTGGAAAAAACGTAATCTTTGTGCGATGTGTAAGTTTAGTCTGATGGCATCAACGTTAGCTCAATTTCTTCTTGTGCTGTACTTTTATTTAAGTATAATTTTAAAGTTCTTAACTTTATTGTTTATTTCTAAGTCAAATCTGCTTTATTATTTTTCCTAAGGTCCTAAGAAATGCCCTAAGAAATGTCTCTATGTGAATAGAATGAGAAGCTTGCTTTCAACACTTTTTGAAGATGCTGATCAGTTTTGCTCTCATTAATTAGTCACGCCAAATAGTAAAGGGCCATTTTAAATGATGGGTGTGATGGAATATTTGAAACACATTGCTTGGTGTCTAAAAGTAACATCACAGGCTTTATTTAGAAGTAGAGAGAAACCAAGCATGGATAAACTGTAATGGAGTCATATCTAGTTTTGTAAGTCTAATTTACAACCCGTGTGCAAGTGGTAACTATCCGAAATAAGTTAAAATTAAATCATGGACAAGTGACTGTAAGTTATCTGGAGCATAGGGCTCTATTGCCATTTTTTTGTGATGTTTCTTCATAGACATTTCACTGTTCTGGGCTGCAAAAGCCGGTGAAATTGCTTATATGTACAGTGTCTCATCTGCTTCATGAGGAAAGTAAGGATCAGAAAAGATAAGAGAGAATCCTATTCAGCTCCAAGGACTGTTGCAAGTCTTGGCTATTTCATTAGTGCTTAGCAAAGTGATTTGAAATATTTCACTAGAAGGTAGCACTAGAATGAAAACTATTCAGCATGAGTTTTGGTTCCAGTGTTTGCACAGCCTATACTGAGAGAACAGTTGTATTAACTCATAATGATCTTATAGAAAACAAACCCCAAATACCGAAGTTTTAAAGGCCAATGGCAACATCTGAAATCAGTGGTTCAAATACAATCTTCCAGGATTTTTGCAGATTATACCAAATCTTTGGAGATTTTGATTGTGCAAAGCATGATGTAAGAAGGCTGGAACTGATCTGATCATTGCTGGTACAGCCTCTGCCAAGAGGAGAGAAACTAGAGAACAGATTCAAGTATTAATCATATATTTCTCCATTTCTTCTGTATCTAAGAACTGATTTGTACTTAGAAGGTCAGATGAAGAGCTGGAAGCTGACAACAGCCTGCACACCAGGGGGTATAGCATTCTTGCATTAACCTTTTGTGTCCAAAGAATTGTGGATGCAATTAAGGTATTAAATTGAAGGGAACAGTATACTGTAGATGGGAGAATTCAATAAATACTTCACAGGTCAGATAATCTTTCTTTTATTGCTGACTTCAGTTGTCTCTTTACATACAGGTACAGTGTGCTTTTTCTTTCAAACAAACACCAGTGTTTTCTAGAGTGAATTGAATTGGCTTTGAGCAGTAAGTGCAACAACAAATTTGCCATTTCTAATAGTTCTAGTACTTCTTTCCAGGCTTGCGGCTGGACTTACAGCATTGAGAAAAGCTCCATGGCAGAAACGCTGAAGATTCCAGCTGTGCCAGAAGGAGAATGAAGGTCACTGGGCAACCCCCACCTGCTGGGAGAGTGTGTGCTCATTGCAGCACCAAACCTTCTTCACTTCTCTTGACTTGCACAGATCAGGGGCAGTCCTTGGGTGCTCTACCTGGGACACTGCAGTTGGAGCCACACATCTTGTGTGAACACAGTGTGCATGTGCATGCATACAGGTGCACCAAGATCATATGGAAATTACAGTCTTTCCTCATCTTCATTTTCTACTCAGGTTCCACTTCAGGAGAGGCTGCCACTGTGTTTCAAATAATTACAAACCAAACAAAACCGAACATGGCATTAAACCTCTCTCTTTGACTTTGTTTCAAAATGATGAACTGGAAAGCTTTTGTCCCAACATCTGTGTGAATCTGCTGACTTTTCAAGTCAGTCTGAACATACTGCTCTTGCCCTTGATTTCCAGAAAATGTTATAAATTGTTTAAAGAAGAGAAAGAAAGAAATTTCCCAAGAAAAGTATAAACATTCGGCAGAAATATGCTGTGGCGTCTTTCCACAGTGAAGTCAGAGGAAATTGGGATTTCACCCCTCTGACCTCTTTCAAGGAAAAAATGTGCCCAACCCATATAACTACGTTTTGGTGTCAGCCTTCAAGAAAGTTCAAAACAGACATGAAGATTCCCTTTCACTTCCTACTGAGCATGAGTTTCAATTCAGAACAGGAAAAGAAAGCTGGTATCATTGTGTCATCATCATACGAGAGAAAACTATTTTTAATAAGTTCCTTCTTGGAGGCATGTAAATATGACAGCCTATTTTAAAAAGCCCAGCAGGGAATTTTCTGAATCCAAACACCACAGCTAGTTTGCAGGAAAACTATTTCTTCTGGTGCACCCATAGCTGTATTTTAAAATCTAGATGCTAAGCAGACATGCATGTTCAACCAGGCATCTTGTCCGTGCTGCTTGCTCCTAAGTACAAATGGCACGAGCCACAACTCAATGAGATTCCAGTTCCACATGAACAACTGGTTTCTGCCAAAATAGAAACATGCTGTTAATTTTCCTTTGTGACAGCATTGCTACACTGTCATCCCACTTGACATCTGATACATATCCAAGCAGACTTAATACTTTAAAGTACTAGACATCAGTGAAAACAAAGATGGGGTGGTGGTGGGGATGGGGGGGGTGGGGATGACAGCAGTATGGCAACACTCCAAGATCTTAAGGCCAGTGCCCTGGCAAACAGTGAGCTGTTTTGTTACAAGACCAGGCAGAACAGTCCTAAAGTCTGCATTTGTCTCCTGGAGGGGCAATTCAGCAACTCAGTTGAGGGGCTGTTTGGGACTGGAGGAGATGCCACTGGCATCTAACATGAAGACACCAAATTTCCTAAGTTATAGAGAGCAAGACAATGCAGAGGCCAGCACTAGTGGGGCAAAGAGCAGGCTAGAGAAATGAGAAGGAGAACAGAATTGTTTAATACAAAACTGCCTGCTGCTGTGGAGATCCATCTCCGCACAGATGCCATGTCTCTAATGAGCCGCTGTGACTTGCTGTTGTCCTGAAAGTTGGTCAGGGACAAAAGATGTCCATGCCAGAACTAGTATGGTATTGAGGCAGAGTCCAAAATATTGGGACCTCCTCCATGGCCTTGGGATGGGGTTGTACTAATGAAGTATATCTGCTGGCATATGATTTGAGAGCAGAGCTCATTTCACACTAGAGTGAAGAGTTGCCAGCAAGTTGTTTACTAGTGTAAATAAGGTCAAATTTTAGAAGATCAATCAGAATTCTGTGGCTCAGCTGTCCCTGCTGTATTTAATAACATGCAACTATAGGTGCTCCAACATTATATGAAAATTATAGGCATGTGTTCTGGAGTTTTCTCTCCATTAATAAAGATGTCATTTACTTCCTGACTTGGTTTTAAACTTCAGAATCATCTATAAAGGGTGTGGAAAAGCATCAAAACTCAGGATATTTGCTGAAAATAGAAACCTTATGTCTTTTCCTGATAAGGACATCTTAAAAAAGAATCCAGTGTCAAAACTTACAACTGAAAGGCTGTGTCCCAAGTGAAATGGTACCACAAACCACAAATAATAATCCTAGAGAATAAGGGAGGATAATAATACTTTCCATGCATTTCTTTCTGCTTTTGCTTTGTAGGCTGATGTCATCATTATGAATTGTCAGTTCCTGGGATTACAGTTAACGCTCTGGTGGTTTTGTTAGAAAGATAATTCATGTAGTGGCAGGAGCTAATTGTTCTTTGGATTTGTCCTTCATTGTAGAATTTTATGAATAAGTTTGTAAGTGAATTTGAACCTTATCTGAGTCACTTGGGTTTGTGCCCTGGTGCTGCTAGCTTTATTCCCAGGTTAAAACCAGCCATCTAATAAAAGCCCCTGCTTCCAAAATTAGCTAAAGGGCACTAAGAACAGTATTTGACACTGTAAAATGAGGAAGGAAAAGTACAGCAGAGGCAGGCAGCCTTAGGTTTCAGAAACGCTTTCACTGTATTATTGTCAGCTTTTCCAAAAGCTGCAATAGCCTCTGATGACCTGTCTGCAAACAGTTCCATTGCAAAGAATAATAACTGAGGCCATCCTTTGTCTGTTCTCTTTTAACGTGTGCTTAGAAAAATAGCAGAATGTCTCATCAGACAAAATAAAAGCAAGGAGAAGTATAAAGGAATGTTACCAATAGACACTAGTGTAATTGTTGGATAGGGATGACACTGCTTATAATTCTGATTTTCCTGCAGTTGTCTTCAATCCCAGCAGCCTCATTTTCAGCAGGATCCAAACCTAGTGCTATTCAACACTTTTCCCTTTAGTATACGAGGTAATTTACCATTTCAGTTGGCCTTGCAGTGACTGAAATATTTAGGGGATTTGTGTAGTGACAGAAATAGATAAGATGTTTGAAGCAAATGGCTTAGCTCTGTTTAGGAAAATCTCCATGGGATTTAAGAGGATGCACTGATGTAATACAATTGGTGGTTTTATTAAAATTCTTTCTGTATAACATCTAGGATAAAAGTATAGCCTATTCCCATTGCAAAGTCCTCCCCATCTCCTAACCCTCCCCTGTAATACCCTTCCTGAAAGAATTAGAAACCTGTCTAGAGAAGTAAATAATACAACAACAATGAATAGAGCAATATTTTGAAAATCTATTTATTGTCTGTGTATAGTTGTTCATAACTGTGAAAATTGCTAACAACCTGATTCTACAGTTCTAAGCTTGAGGCACCTTCATAGAAATACAGAATCATTTAAGTTCGGAAAGACCTTTCAGATCATTCAGTGCAATTGTTAACCCAGCACAGCCAAGTCCACCACTAAATCATATTCCTAAGTGATAAGACAAAAAATGTCAGAAGTAACAGATTATCTTCTGTTTATATACTATTTCTATCTTGCTTAATCACAGAACACAAATGAAAGTAATAATGTTGAAAGTCGATGTAGTACCATGTCCCAGCACATCTGTGTCTTTGTGCAGTTGTCAATATGAACATGTCTGCATTCACTGACATGGAACCAGAGTGCCCACACACATTGGTAAATGATTTATATTATTATTATGGATGCCATCTAAAGGATTTAAAAAGTTAAGAAATAATAAAAGATAATGAAGGTTTGAACAACCTTAATTTGGTTTCCTGGTGTGTCCTTACTGCAAAGGGAACTGTTTAGGAATTCTTCTACACAATGTTTTTGTTACAAAACTTCATTCTATCAAAACAAAGACACTCAGGGACATATTCTAGTTTTGACATAACTTTTCTAAAGTCCAGATTGGAATCTTTATTATTAGAAATTCAATTTATGGCTGGTCCAGACCAGTTTTGTAAACTTGAATTGTTCCAGAAGGAAGCCCTAACTAGACAACATCTGAGTGTCTTCCCAGGCCTGGGCATTATTTTGTTTCCCCATATTTCTTGATCTTCTGACTTGAGGCTATAAGACTGTGCTGCTGAACTGCTGAGTGCTCACAGCTGTAGCTGTAGTTAGTGGAAGATGAGCTTTGAAAATACAGTGCTAAATAATCATTGGAAAGGTTACGGACATTTGAAATTGCTTACCAGGTTTTGATGTCTCTGCCTCACTTCTTAACCTGTGAAATGATTCATTAAGATTTGTGTATCATTGAAGCCCTATTATAGTAAGCACCACAGAAAAGCCCTTGAGGAAATTTTATGCAGTTTTTTTCAGAGTAGGTTTGAATAGCGTTAAATAAATAACGCATTAGGCAACAGTGTACTGCATGAGGAAAGAATTAAATATTAAAAAACTACAGGGCACTGTCCTTCTTAAGTAATTGAAAGAGGCAGAGGTCTTGTAAGAAGAAACCACTGTGTGACTATCTCACCATACATGATGACAATACATATGTACCACAGAGGCTGAATTAAGGTTGCACAGGGAGCCCTAATTGCCAGGATTTCCTAAATCCGAAATGCTTGACATTGTTGTCTTTTAGAAGAACAGTATTAAGATGGGCTTTAATATAGCAGATATATAATCTATAGAGAAAACACATAGCAAATGTTTGATGGAAAGATTTTATTGGGATGAGTTTGGTTGACCTTGTTATTTCTGAATAGTAACTGTAATTACATTTCATTAGCATGTTTATTAAAGTTAAGTACATTGAACTATATTGGAGTTGGAGAAACAATAATTTTTAATTGATATGTTTTCCAGGTCCCCAATCAAGTTAAGATCTTTCTTGTACACAAGCACAATCCTTACCTAGCTACAAAGACTTTCTATTACCTGCTTGCTGAAAATTTTCACCACCTGTGGCTTGCTTTGAACCTACAGAACTGCAATGGAATTCAGGATTGAGGCATAGAGATGCGGAAGAAGTAAGGGTAGTCCAGGAAGTGAAGGTGCATTTTAAATTCAGGAATCAGTGGCACAGTCTCTAAAGTTTGATACCCATCTGAGAATATCAAATCACTGATGACTTACAGATATTTGTGTAGCAGTGATGGAAATTTCTGGATCTGCAACCAAATTTTTGGACAGCCCATACAGATAGTATTTCTCAGTATGTCCAGGTCCCTTCAACCATTGGATCTAAAAAAATGGATGTCAGGATTTTTCTCAAAGGACACAGCCTTACGCCAGCCAACCCCAGACTAATATTCCTTCTTCTATTTATTTAGAAGAAACACCTTCCAGAAGATGGGGAATCAGTGTTTAGGCATTTAGGGCGGAGCAAAAACAGGACAGAGAAATGGTGTTACAAACATCATTACCTCCAGTACTGCAGCAAAAGCTCTCCTGAGTAAATGGATACATTTATGAAACTGCTATCACAGGCTATGAAATGCCCCTGTCACCTCAAAGTAAATATGTTTAAGAATGAATTTTCTTTATTCAGTGGAGATCCATTATAGGAGATGAGTAGGGATTTCTTTGTCTTATGTGAAGCCATAGATTACACATTACCCTTTCTGGAATGTCCGTGAGAAAGTTACTTAATACTCTGAGCAATACTTACAAGGGAAAGGGAAGGGAACTGTTATCACTTGGGCTGACCCCTTGGGGGATGCTGTGACGATAACTTTCCTGCTTAAATTTGGGAAACACATAGGGTACAAATGAATGAACTTAATTGTCTTTGAAGTTTCCTATGTGACTCATGGTGAAGACTTTACATAATTACATTAACATTATAGGGACAGGAATCAGCATGCAAACAGGCCACAGGCAAACATATAGTTACATGATTCTATCAGCTATACAAATGAAAATTAGCTCCCTTTCCATACTACTTCCCATGCTTTCTGTGTTACATAAGTTAGTGATAATATCTAAGTATGTTTTCTAAACTTAAAAAAGGCTTGCCAGGAGAATAAATCAGTATAAAAGCCTTACAGAAAATTTGCTGAAAGCCAGTATTAGTAATTCATTTAACATCAAATCTGCCAAGCATGCCTATTTTGGGGAGCCAAATGCAGAAACTTAAGCTGTAATACTGCACTGAATAACGTGCGTAACGTACTTAACAAGAACACCTTTTGTCACTGCTCAGACAACCTGTGCTGGCTCCCAACGTTGTTTTCGCATTTCCAGATTAGCATGGGGGCACATTAAACTGACAGCAGTGAAAGAGATTGCACAGTGACTGGGATGTCAGGAGGCATTTAGAAAGAGCTTGCTTAAGGTACAGAGGTATGAATACCTCTAATAAAGTTTGTCTCATTCACAACAGTGCTACAAGGAACCTGAGCAAACTCAGGTTACACTGTACACTTTCTACTGCTGGCTAATCTGATGGTTAAACAAGTGTTAAGTGTTATTAATGGCTAACAAGACCTTCCATTTAATTGGATGGAGTTTGAAAGGGAATGTAAAATTTTCATTTTTATCAGAATGTTTCTGAAGCCCGTTGCTACCTGTCACCCCAAGCATTTCTCCCTGTGCAGGGTTAGAAGGAGGGGGTAGACTGAAGGAAGTCTTGCAGAACAACCTGAGAACAAGTTGCAACACTGACCGTTGCCTCCTAGTTCTTTTATTTATTGCTGTTTTCTTTTCTTTGTTATGAAAAGAAGTCCAAGTCTTTCCCTGCGTACATTGTGTTTTGGGATAGGCAAGCAGAATGTATGCTAAATTTATAGTTTTTCAAAATCAGTTCCTGGTGTTCAGTGACTTCTCTCAAAGTGCAAGCAAAATGGAAAATAGTGAAGTATGAAGGACATGTGCATTCTTATTTTATCTTACAGATGATTATCAATAAATAACACAGGAATTTCAATTTCATTTCTTCATGTCAGCAGACCAGAAAGATTTTCCAAGTGCAGTCACGTTCCTTTTCTAGAATGACTTCTAACTGCTCAGTTTAATTGGGGTTGCCTCTGCTGCAGAAATAGCATGACCAGAATTTGTAAGTTGGAGTGGCTAGAGCCAGCATCCCCAAGCCCATATTTAGGCATCCAAAGAAATGGTCTGATTTCCAAAACTGCTGAGCAGCCAGCAGCCCTAATTGGAGTCCATGGGAACTGTTGGATGTTCAGCAGATTTGAAAAATCAGGTCACTTATGTAAGAAACTAATTGTTGCAGTAAGAGCCCAACTTCAGCACCTAGTTTTACAAGGGCTCAATGTTGCTTTGCCCAGACACCTTTCAAAACTGGGCATGTGTCTTGCACTCAGTGCTGACCTGTGTGGAGCCCTGTCTGCTGTTTACTTACCAGCAAAACCCCTCCAGTAGGCTGGGGTTCACCTCCTCTACCTTTTTTATATGTCTCAGGGAGGTATGCAGTCTGGGGCTGTGGGTTTGCAACTACTGTCTGTGATCTGGAGACAGCAGATCCTCCAGGCTGCAGTGAGTGCACTGAGAGCTGCCTGCACTTAGGGCACCTCCCTAGACCCCACTGACTGCCTCTGAGAGACCAGGGGCCACCAGATTCCAGTTCCAGAACCCCCCTGAACCTCTGACATGAGAGAGGGGACACTTTTAAGTATCTGCCTCATTTAAACAGTAGTCCTAGAAATTCAAAGTCTTTACTGTCTTTATTCTGTTCCCTTTGGAAAAGGAAACAAACAAACAAACAAACAACCCTGTGGAAAAATCCTGCAGAAAAAGACCCTGCTCTTGACTGAAGGACCACCATCCCCTATATGTCAGCAGGAATCAGTCTGCAGGCCTGCATGACATGCTGCTTGCTGGAGGGTGTGAAGCAAGTATAGGACAAAGAGTGCCATGAGCTATTTCAGCACTAAAATGAACTTTGTGTAGCAAACATGGGGAGGCTTAAGTTCATTTGGTACCTAAGAGGGTAAGTTTGCAGAAGTTCTTGTAAATCCCTGTTGCACAACAAGCTCAGCACGACTGTCATCCTGAAGTAATAGATATTCCTCAACATTGTGAAACCTAAATAGGTGTCTTAGTCTGACTTTCCACATCAGCAAGGATCAGTGCAGAGTGTTTTCCTCTTTGTTCTTATGTTTAAAATAGTACACAACAAATGTAAGCAAGTTTCTTAACTCCTGGGTAGGGTCTGGTTTCCTAACTCCTGGTGCTGGGCCAAGCACTAATCTTGGGCACACAGCATACATAAACATGTATCTGAGCAGACATTTCCAGATACATGGTGCTGCTTACAATTCACCCGAGATTACAATCTGACCTGTCAGTGGAGGATACGAGACAAACAAGTCATGCAAAGGAGCAGAGGCAGCAGTGGCGTTCCTCAGGCTGTGAGCCCCAAGTGCTGCTAGCAATAACAGGCCCCGAGTGATGAGTGGTAATTTTCAGAAATAGTGTCTTTATGAAGTTCTGCTGGTATTATGAAATATTTGCAGCCCTTTCATTACAGCACCCTCACAACCTTCAGAAAGTAGGGCAGTCTGATGGGCATCATTTAAAGAAAAGATGCACTGGGTGTGATGTCAACACTGTCACTTTAAATTACAAAATTAACTGTCTTTGTTTAACTTAATTTAGCAGGGGCTGGGAATAGCTGATTGATTGTCAGCCCCACAAATTCAAGTCACAGGATTACAAGGTGCTTCATATGCTGGATCCGTGATACAGCCAGAGATAGCTACAGCTCTGCCAGTGCAAACACGGGCATAAGAAGTACAGCAGATCTAGTGATCTTTCTGCCAAAGGGAGCATTGGATCAGCTCACTGAACCAGCACAGGAGCTAATCCACCATCTGTCTGAGCTGCTCAGTGGCCAGCCCTGCAATTCCTGAGAGCAAAATGGGATATAAACAGGAGCAAGTGAAAAATGCTGGAGAGAGGACAAGAACTAGGAGATCATTTGAAGTAATCTCCCCATTGCATTCAGCTGGCTGTGGTGTGAAACTGCATATCGAGCATATGGAGCCAAATATCCTCCCTCTTTCTCCTGCATAAACCCCTTCCCATTTGTGAGGCATACTCTTCTCCATAGGAAGGAGCACTGCACCTTTCTAATCCCATGTTTTGAGTAGAATATTATTTCTAATTGTATGAGATTGTTATTTCTGTTATTAGACCCTCAAAAAGGCAATGTATTTGCAGTGTTGTTCTGTAACTCAGTAGACTAATATGCCAGCTTGGAAGAAAGGAGGCAATAAATTTTGTAGGATTTGTCCAGTCGTCTCTATAGGTTGAATCACACTTGTTGATATTTTGATGTAAAGTAAAAATATAAATTCAAATACAGTTAAAATACAAGTTGGTTCCTGTGGTTTATGGTTATAAAATCTTAAGATGTAGGAATTAAAATCTGGCATTAATTGCTGTTCACCTTTTTTCTTTCCCATCCCAGAACTCAGCCTCACCCAGTTGGTTTTATTGACTGTTTTACAGTGTTGCAGTCTGTTCTTTGATAGAGAGTTGTGGATGCATTTTTTTTGCAGGAATGAAGACAGAAATGTGTTTTTGTGCTTTCTGATAAATGCAGACATAAGCCTACTCCCCCTTCCTTTTCTTTTTCATGGAACATACTGTCATTTTGAGATGACGCAGAAGTGCATCAGCACAGAATATCGTGACTTGTTAGGACAGGCATTGCCTCTAGCTTTGTTTTAATGTCTGAGCAACAACTGAAATGAAACTTAAAAGCTAACATACTGATGGTAGCTAGCAAATATTACTGGTAGTCAAAGTTACAGATAGAAAGCTGGCAAGGAAAATAATTTACCTACTCAATATCAAAGAGTTGTGTCTGTGCCAGCAGCAATGAGACACTGCCAGACCAAGTGTGTTGCAGTAACATTACACATTGCCTTTCTGTGCAAAAATACTGGACCAAATTCAGCGTTTGATGTAAGCAAAGGCAGTTCCATGAACACTTCTGGTGCCATGCCTGCCTCTTTATACTCATGTGGCACAATTATATGTATAAATTACATGAAGTGATTAAGAGGAATTTGCTTAAATGGCTGCAAACAAAAGAAATACAGTTCTAGGGCCAGTGGCATAACTCACATTGCTGGGGCTTGGGTGTTAAGGGACAAAATTTGAAAGGCTAGACTCCAAACAAGAGAGAAAGGTCAGAGCAACACATGCATTGTAGAATGGGGTCCTTTTCCAGCCAAAGTCTCTCCTCAGGTGCCAGGTTATGGGGGAAGCTCATGGTTCCTTTTGGCTGTTTCCTTTCCCAGTAGGACCCAGAAGGGAGATCAAGCAACTTCTCAAAACATGCTGCCAAGCATAAGTGACCCCTAGCCCTCCTTCTCCCCAAATAGCTGCTCTCACCCTGCTTTAGTCTGATGGGCTGCAGCCTCTTCCCTTGTAGCTGTGTGCTGCTTCATGATGCCACTTCCCTCAGTGCTGTTTATTTCCAGCCTTATTTTGTACCACAGCTTTTCTTCCTTAAAATGTGGTTTTTACAAATCAGATAAAACCATTATCATGGAAAATAATGTGGTAAGCCAGCAGGGCTGCAAACTGGTTAAACCTGAATGCAAACTGTTCTCTAACGAATATTGCTGGTATGTGGGCAATAACCCTGAATAATTTCATTAATTAATTATATGCCAGTAACTGTTTTTAAAGGGTATACGATTTACACTGTAGGCAGTTGAACATGTAGGTTGTGTGCTATTTTACTGTCATGAACTCTGTGGATGCAAGTCAAAATATACATTATAAAAGCAGGTGATCCAATTTACATCAGAGCTAAGAGTCTTTCTGGAGACACTTAGCATTAAGACACATGGGTTTTGATAAAGGCTGTTTCTATGTCCAACATAAATACATTTTTCCTGTATTTTCCACTTTATTATAGAAGAAGGCCATTCCACATGCTAAAAAAAAAGGCATGTATTTGCTGTCCATATATGAGTTCACTGCAAAGACAGCATATGAAAAAGAAAGAATTACTTTTAAACCATAGAAATATTTGATGCTGCTGCCGCTGTTGGTATTATAATACTAACATGCTTGTTTATTGCAGGCTGACACTACTTGTCACAGTTGAGATAGTTTTGATGACCTTACTGTGAATTTCTATCAGTATAAATTGAACTCTGAATTTTAAGGTGTTTTAATATTTGTCTTGGGGATATTTGCAGTATTCTTGCAATGGTTATTTTGTCTACATTTTTAATCCATGCTCTCTGTCCTAGCTCTGTTTTTAATATAGTCTTGGCCTGGGAATATGATACAGTAGGTATGATGTAGTAAGCAGTTGACAGCTTTGCATTAAGATAATGTATTGTTGTTTGATGTCTGCACTGAGAGAGCTAATGGCAGCGCTGGAGCTGGAATTGTTAATACCACACTGAGCACACCTTGGATATGTATTTGCACAGCAAGTGCCAAAATGTGTTGATATTGGCATTTCAAATTAATGAAGAGCCAGAAGAAAGAACAGAGTGAAAATTAACACAGCAAAGGAAAAAGTATTAAACAAGATGAAGAGAAAGCATTTTGCCTGAGACCTAGGCTTTGTGGGATGTTTCTAGAGAGCACCAAAGGGAGCAACTGAGGTGGCAGACAGTCCCTGCACTAGTTGAAGAAAATCTGTGTTGCATTCATCTTACTTTAGTTCGTTATTCCAGAGAACATGTTGGAAGACATTCATGCTGCTAGTAATAATTTGTACTGGCGTGTTATCATAACTCTGGTATCCTCTTAGACAAGCTTCCCATCTAGGTCAGAGTGCGATGCCCTTGCTCACTGAGGAGTGTATCAGGGCCTGGTCCCTCATCAAACCTGCTAGAAGTTGTGGACCCTGTATGACCTTCCCATTTGACTAGTGAGGCTTAGCTCATCTGCAACAGGTGCTCAGCCACTCACTTTAGCTGACATGTACTTTCCTGTCCTTTCTCTAACTCAAGGGAGAAAGTGTAATGAAACACAAATCAGGAAACCACAGCTTCTTAAGGCAGCTTCTTGTGTTCCTGGGCACTTAATGATCTTGCCAATCAGTGGATCCTCCTCCAAAACAGAAAACCAACAGCTGTTCATCTGTTTTACAGCTGGATTACAGA
Organism: Phylloscopus whistleri; assembly: GCA_017589585.1. Lineage (NCBI taxonomy): Eukaryota > Metazoa > Chordata > Aves > Passeriformes > Phylloscopidae > Phylloscopus > Phylloscopus whistleri. The sequence goes on along the minus strand of JADMLD010000758.1, from coordinate 9,091,492 downwards.
GGGGCTTAAAAAGTTATTTCTCAAGCATTCTAGGCTACATTCTCCCCTGCTTTGCCATTCTGCCCCTCAGAGTAAGGAACCAAACTCGTGGTGCAGGACATGTCTTTATCCTTGAGCAGGTTAGGTGATGCATAGCTTTTCATAAGTCTCCATTTTAATGTGCATGATCTTTTCAAGTGATGAAATCTATGGATTGAATAGGATTGTCCTGAATTTAGTTTCTTGCAGTCAACCCAAACCTCAAATCATCTCTGACTCTTAACAACTTACTCTGGGAGCAAGGGAAGACCCCAGAAAATCCTGAAATCCAAGTTTTGCACTCCCAAACATTGCACTCAGAAGGCTGCTCTCCACCAGACAGTGGCATGACTTTCTCCACTCTTTCCTCTGCAGAAAGAGTACAAGAGGACTGTGCAAAGCCTTCTTAGTTTGCCATTCCAAAGCCACGTCAAAGAAAAAAGTGTAAATGTCAGCACCCTGACATATACTCCTCTGATGTAAATATTACATTAGAGAAGTGAATTTGCCTGTGCAGTCTACTAACAGTGAGTTGATGAGAGCTGCCTTTTTTAGCAACGGGGTGGGGTAGAGCAACTGAAAGAACGTGTGTCTGCCTACTGGTGGCTACCAAATCGCAGCCATCACTGTCGCAGAGGTAACTTTCCAAGCACCCCTAGTAACTCTCCTGTAAAAGTTACTAGCTTTCTATTAGAAGACTAAGTACCTGGCAGCATGCTTGATTATAATCTTTTGACTGATGTTTACCAGCACAAATCTCACCTGGATCTGTAGAGTTAAACCTGCTCACATGTAATTGATGTTTTGTAGCTGCTCTAAGGCACAGGATTTTTGGGCAGGATTTGAGAGACCAAGACTCTCAGTGGCAGTCCCTAGACACAAATTCCTTGCCACCATTTTTAGTTACTAGAAGATGCAGTATAACATATAACTTTGTCAGTCATAGGTAAAGAACTACAGAACATGAGTGGCTATAAAAACCTCCACCAGTTTTTATATGCTCAGTAGTTAAGCTGAGGGTTTTGTGCAGCAAGGCTGCTTTCCACCCCCACAGTACTAGAGTGTAGGCTTTAAAAAAAGGAAGTTGGTTATATGCAAATTAGATGCAAATACCTAATAAGCTAGTTAAATAATTGGCATAGAATATCACACATGGTGCAGCATCAAACTTGGCAGCTACAATCATCCCTACTGTACTGCTAGTGCTTCACTGGTGCTAAACTGGTTTGTACCAGCTGAGGATCTGGCCCACATAGCATATGGAATTTCCTGGATAAGCTACTACTCCCTGTCATACTTAATCACTGATAAATACAGGCCAGATTTATATTGTATGTATATGCGGAATTTAAGGGATGATCTTTCTCATTTCTACCATCGGTTCGAGCAGTCCATTAAAACACTCATTGCAAATGACTGTGTGCTGGAATCACAGCTGATCACATGCTGGCATTTAGTTTTCTTGATAAAGAATAGAGGAAATAACATAAACAAGTATGCTTGATTACTTTCCCACCCCCGTTCATCCATTTCTGAATCATGTTGGATTAACAACACATTTGAGACAAAGATGCTGAATTTTATTAGCATTGCTTGCTCACTGATGTCATTATTAAATGCTACATTATTAGCTACTCGGGTATAGTATATATTCTTCCTGTACCATTCCTCAGAAAATAAGCAAAAGCCAAATTGTTTTGTGGCATACTGAAACCAGTGCTGACTTTATGCAGCAGATGTTCATCTAGCCACGCATGTAGATGATTTCATAGATGGGGCGAGTGTGCTCACCAATCACACACATTGCTTTTTTTTCCCTCCAGCACTGAATCATCATCTCTCCTTAACTGTTTTTTATTGTTGGTGGGTATTTTTTAATGGAGAAAGTAGAGCACTGTGCAAACAGTCATGACCTTTCCCGTCTTTAGCCAACATTTTTTTAATGCCCCAATTCCAGGCTGACCTCCTTTTCCAGAGCTATCTTTGGAACTCAAATAATACTATGAAAATACATTTGTCAGCTTCAGGATGAGTGCTTTAATGGTGGTGTTCTTTCACTGCTTATTTTCCCCCTGCTGTTCATATTATGGCAATTTTATTTTTATGAACACAGAAAATGGTAAAAGAAAATCCAATTTATTTCCTTAAATTTACCTCTATTTTGTAATTTCTGAGGGCTGCACTTTGTATGTGCTTAAAACTAGAGAACTTGTAAGACTACTTGAAGCTTTTGTTTGGTCTAAAGAGGAGGGCAAGAGTTACTTGCTTAGCTGTCACTATTTTAAGCAGCTTCAACAGCTCTTTGCACCTAATCTAGTTGCAGAACTAATACTAATGTCACTAAGGTCCACAAAAATCACCATCAGTAATATGGCTACATTTAAGACACATAGACATCTAGAAATGTTAAGGAGCTTGTGGTGTGAAGGTCGAAACTACTAGCACTCCCCTTGTTATGGAGGTGGGAGAACACATTGTGCTTGGTATGTTGTGATATTGGGCTATCACAAAACATAACTTCATACAAATATTTTTCAAGTTTCAAACCTAACCTCTGTCATTTCATAGTGCTTCTCCCCACTAGAGTTGAAAGAGCAGCGTGTAAAACTGGCAGTTTGTCATTGCAGGGGGTTCCTGAATCATGCACGCCCTTACATCAGTGTCCTCCCACTGAAACTGGCTCTAGGACATTGCTCACCAGCCAGGTGGTTAGGTTTGCAGAAAGCACGCTCAGCTGAAGCTGAAGGCTGCGTATACTCGGAGCTCCTCTCTACAGATATCAATTACTTTGCAAGTTTGCTGTAGGCCAAACAGAACCAGTGAAGTTTGTGTATGCATGCTTGGCCTAAGCAAGGCTTGGTTTGGGCAGGGTGTGTCACCTATGCAGCCAGATGTAGGGATCTCTTTACACCCTCACAGCTGTTTCTTGACTCCACCTTTTTTCTTATTTTTCTCTCCACCATGCTACTGCTTTTCAGTTTTTTCAACAATCTAATTAGACCCTTTATTTAAACTTATTCCAAACACATGATTTTTGCAATGTAAAATAAAGTTTTTATGTAAAACCAGTGTAACAATCCTTATTCTTCAAACACTTTGTTGAAGGTCAAGGAGGAAAGATGACTGGAAGAGTGAAGAAGCTGAGCAAACTGATGAAGAAGCAAAGTGGAGAGAGTGGCTTAAGTGACCCTTCAGGATTCAGTAAATCCAGTTCAGTGGTGAGGACCACAGACTGGCTTTTCCTAGCTGGGCATCTCCTTGCAGTGCTTAATACTCCCTGGGATGTGCCTTATTAAAATACAGAGTCATGCTGAAGCTGCTGCTTGGTGACATCCTATCCTGCTGGGTGCCTGATGCACCACATCCTACCCACAGTGTGGCACTGGGCAGGAAGCCATCTGACCCCAGCCCTGCACACCACTCAGGCTCTGCAAGAACCTCGGGCTTCAGGAAATAAAAGTCTTCTGGCTAGCTCTCCTTGCACATGCCAGTGTGGGCATCCTCATAAAATTGAGCCCAGCACAGTGTCGAGCTTTGTCATTGCAGTAGCAACTCTGATACTGCTCAATAGCAGCAGCAAAATGCTTTGAAAGTAAATCCTGTATGATTTTAAGAAATATATGTCAGTCCTTGACAAAGATAAACCTTTTTCTTGGAATTTTTTTGCCAGTAATGTTCATTTGTGTTACTGCAGCTTCAGCAACAAATACAGACGGCTGGTAATGACCTGATTTGTTTAAGCATCTTGGAAATAGAAACTGTTGGCATCTGTGCATGGGTGATGATCAGATACTTAAACAGAGCCTGGAAATGGAAATACACACCTGATACTACTCTAGAGAGCAAATAAAATTTTTGAAATGGTCTTAAACCCATGTTATTCAAAACTATGCATGTACTGTGTAAAGAGATAGGATATAGAAATATGTCAGACAAAGAATCTGCCACGGAACACATGTTGCTGGCCCTAGGTACTACAAAGGCTAATCTGTAAGTCAGAGGCTAATCTACTTCACTCCTCAAGTCAAGGAACTGGATTTCCAGACATTGCAAACTTTGATGTGAACCTGATAGGAAGCTGGATACTAGTAGCTCAGTTCAATTTGGAGCAGCATACAGACATTTATACAATGACTGGACAAGCTTCGTGTTTCTTGACAGTTCCTTTCCCTGAAAATCCTGCTCGTGAGCTATGACAATAACCATAGACAGATCACCTGCAGACTCATCAAAAAGACAAGGAGATGTTGAATTTGGGATAAGAGATATCAGATAGAAACAGAAAGAAGCAAGAAAAGAAAACTTGTTTCCTGAAAGGAAAGTACTAACACCAAATTGGCTCTGTTCCAAAGTCCGGCTGCAGTAAAAACACCAACAACTTACTAGCAGTGAGGTAACACTAATCAAGAACTATTTTATGGCTGTGCAACCCACAGAGCATCTGCTCTAGCAATCCTGTAACGAAAGCCTTGGTGCTTCACAATGGGAAATTCGAGCTCGCTCTGCTCTGCTGTGAAATACCTACCTGCTCAGCACATAGCCAGCAGTGAACTCACATCTTTTTCTACTGAGAGAGACATGATCCTGTGTGCAGAGTGTGGCCATTTCAAGCAGTAACATGGAGCACTGCTGCTTGCTTTTAGCCAGGTTTGGAGGAGTAGAAAACTCTCTGTGCTGGGGCAGTGGCCACTCCAGAAATCCCCGCTGGCAGTTAAAGCATGAAAACTGACAGCATTACACAGACACAACGTGTCTGATGGTAGGCATGTAGAGTGCAGTTAAAACCCCATCCAATTTACATAAGTTAGCTTTCATGGGCTTTATTTGACCATAGTCTACAAAGAAGTGTGCAAATCTCAAAAAACCTCAGTTTTGCTCTTTAGCTGTGATGTGTCCTTGGGGCTAAACCTTGACATATGCTGTGATACAGAGGAGCCCGCCCTCATTTCCTCCACTGAGAGGGTGAGGTTGTTGCTTTGTAGAGGCCAGGAATCAAATAAAAACTGCTGACAAGCATAAAAGGTGTTCTTCTGCACTCAGAAAGGGTGATAGTGAACCAAAGGGAGATAGTGAACCAAGCAGAGCATGTTCCTGGATAACAGATGATGAATCAATCACTGGAGTACCTGGGCATACCTTTGTCAAAATGATTTGTACCTTCTGCAAAAAAAGACGATTTCTCTAATGTGTACTTCTGAGCCATCAGGTTCTGCAAAGAGGAACATAAGACCCTCTTTCTCTCTTGCTGTTGGATCCTGTGTATGCTAAGGTTCAGAAAAAAGACTCCATAGGAACAGTCAGTTAAATATTGGCTTGGTTGGTAGAGTCAGTGAGGGAAGAAGTGTCAATACTGGTCGTTTGTTTAGTTTGTAGCAGAAAACTGTTATGTGAAAAACATTTGGGGCTTATTGATGAAAATAGATTTATTTCTATTTATTGCAGATAGAGAAAAAAGGAAGGAGGTTGAACAGAATGGCAGCAAAAATGATTTTATGCTTCTGTTAATCTTCAAGTTGAAATAAAATAATAATATAACAAATGGTATTTCTACATCCAGTGATATGGTTTCTTACTAAAGTGTTTGGGGTTTTTAAATTTTTTTTCAGGATGACTGTGGCTAATTCTTTTCGAATTACAGAAGAATATTTAAGCATAATTTATGATTGGAATAAACTGGGTCAATTTAAGTCATGAAACACATTTGTGAAGAGAGAACATGTAAAGAATATCTCAGTTACATACTGAGAAAATTTAACTGAAAACTAGATTATTATGTCCCGTCGTCTGAGGTTAGGTGTTACAATAAACACCTGCAGTACATGCTTGGCCACTGCTTGGTGGCATATGGTTCTCTTGTACCATATCCTTGATATTTTTATGCCAGGCTCTTCTTGTACTCTGAAGACTGGACTGGTTCTCACAGTTGAATTCTGTCTTCAGTAGCTTACCCAAAGTAGTGGCATTAGTCAATGCCATTTAGTCCAGCCCCATTAATTTGTGCATCCAGTTTGCTTCTGACATCTTTACTGACCTCCCTAACCTCTGTTTACTCATTCTCCTCCTATGCCTCCTTCCTTGTTTTACTACTTCACTTTATCACTTTCCTACTTCCTCTAATTTATTTATTTTTTTTTTTTTAGGATTACATCTTGGCTGTGTCATCTACGTGAAGGATTTCCTGCCTCCTTTTCCCATTAGGTTCTTAATGTAGGCCATCAACCCACTGATCATGCTAGTCCATAGTATGATTGTTACTTCAAAGTACATTTCTGTTAGAGTCACAGTCTGCACATGGATACCATGCCTTTACTAGAGACATCCATCTTTACACTTGTAGTTTTTCCTATATCTAGCAAGCTTGTGCTGCTACTATTAGTCAAAAAACCAAGTTGATATTTTTCTATTAATGCTAAATATCAAACATAATATGTTCTTTAGCCCTTTACTAAACTAAATATCTTTTGAGTTATCAGAATCAACTATTCTCTTGATTTTAACATCCAAATGTATTTCAAAATGTCATTCCACACATTTTCATTTCTTTCTTCTTAAACTGCCTTTTCCCCACTATTTTCCTTCTTATGTCGTAGGGGCAGGGTTTATATTGCCTTAAAATGTATTTTCCATATTACTGCCTTAAAATGCATTTGTTCTTTCATGTGAAAGAACAAATGAAGAAGCATTTGAGCCTGAAGATGTTCCATATTTCAAAAGTATGCCTGCAAATATGTGATTTTTAAGAGAAAGGACTGCAGAAAGTACTACACAGCAACATGCAGAAAATGAAATATAATGGTCAAAGAGCTAGCAACGCTTGCACTTTGTATGGTAAATTTGGATTCTACAGCAAGACATTAGCAAGAGCTGAAGAAAACAAAAACTAGAGACAACCAAAGAAAAATTACCGCTGCATTAAAAAAAATTGGTCTTTGATGAATTTGAAGTACAAGATAAGCACTGATGAACCAGGGACAAAATGTCATCTGTTAATTAATATCAGTAGAGAAGACGAGAAAGCCCTGAGACTGATAGTCTTCCAAAACAGGAGCATCTCTTTACATTAAGAACGTTTTTATATCATAAATGTTTCCTTTTAGATATGTATTTTAATAGTCAAACTAATAGCTTCCTCACTCCCCCAAAAAAGAGATGTTTGACCTCAAAAATAAGAGCCTGAAAATCCTTGGTCACGAAATCCATTAGGGAGTTTGTCACTGCCATTGATATTACCTCTGAGTCGCTCAGATATTACTGACAACTAGTTAGCCATAGATGCCTGCAAGTGTGGGAAATACTATTTTCATTCAATGAAACATTTCTGTTCCTTCTTTCTTCTAATCCCAACAGAAGGATAATGTAATAGTGATGACTTTTTTTGTTATTATTTCCAATCATGGCAAACACATTCACTGAAGTAAAATCCAAAGTAATAGGAATGGAAGGGAAAGGAAAAAAAAATGTTCCACAACAAATTAGAGAGGAACTGAACCCTTGTATGTTGAACCCTTGCTAAGATGGTCCAAAACCTCAAATCTGAACTTCCTCAGATTTCAGAAAAACAAAATCTGTATGTGAACTTTGTGACTTGGCCCTTTCTTAGATGCAGGCTACCTCATGACTCACAGATGCACAGAAGTGCAGTAGAATCATTACATGGTTTACAATATCTTAAAATGAATAAATCAGTTAAACCAAAACCAAAAATAAGTGTGACAAGCTTATACTCCTCTGGGTTTTTTGTGTGTCAAATCTAGCTTTGAAATGCAGGGCCTGAAAATATGTTCAGTTTGTCATTATTCTCAAAAAGACAAAGATGAAAGCAAATAACATTGACTTTTAAAATATATACCAGACACACTGAGGGCGAGGGAGGGCAGGGGGTAGGTGGGAATGCAGGGTGATAATGTGAAACGAGAACACAGAAAGAAGGGCAGAGAATGATAGGAGTTTCTGTTCTTTAACCTGCATGTTTTCTTTGTTTTTCTAATTCAGCAGTCCTAGTACCTGTAATTCATAATATTAAATTGCAAACTGGGATCAGGTTTGTGTGAGATGAACTAACCAACTAACTAATGCAATTCATATTTATGAATATTTGTTAGGTATTTTTGTCATGGGAAGGACATTTTCTCTCTGTTTGCCTGCAAAATATTGCTCTAATATCAAACAACCTAGACCTGGAGTCCTTGCCTGTGTCACACCCTGCCCTTGTTCATGACAGACATGGTGGAACTTAGCCTTCCTGCAGGGAAGCACTCATCAGCATGAGCATTTTGAGTGGAAGACACTGAAGGATCATTGCAATTGGGAATGCTGCAAATGTGCAGGTTATTGTTGGCAAAGATGGTCAGAAATCTTCCAGGCGAACACTTTACCCACCCTGAAATGCTGATTAATCAAAATCAGAACATTCTGTGGGAATGTGTCTGTTTTAACAAATCTTCTGACAAAACACAGGCACATTTCCAAACTCACTTGCCAGGCAGGTTTCAGTCAAAAACCTGCCCAGTTTAATTCCAGCTTGCCAGCCCAGCTTCTTAGCAGTCTGCCCAGCAGCCTGCTGGGGAGAAAAAATGCCAGGCCTTCAGATTTCCCAGATAGCCCATTCAGATAGCCCTTTCAGATAGCCCATTGAATTAAGTACCTCAGTGTTGGGTGACCTGGGCTTGCAGGCTGTTCATCACAAAGCTAGAATGGTCATCAACCTTAAAGGCAGGCAAGACCAGAGCTGCCTGCCCCAAAAGGGCAAGAAAGATGTTTGACTAGGAGTCCTATAATGGGAACAGTAAATGAAAGGTGAGGAGAAGTCAGGCTCCATGAAGGACAGTGAAACATCCGTTTCCTTCTACTCTAATTAGTGAGCAGACCTGCAACTGACCCTATTTTGGGGGAGTTTCTGTTCTGGATCCAATACCCATTGAGAAGGTGAGAACTAAATTGGCTCAATTACTAGAAGACCCCTATCAATTAAAGTGTCTGTGCATGTAAAGAAGTGTTTTGACTTTTTTTCTCTCTAGGTTCAGTTTAACTCCTTCCTTTGCTGGAGTGGGCAGAGCAGTAGAGTCCTTTTTTGGTCATATGCTGTACTTGTACAAAGCCCAGTTTACTAATGTGTACTGCAGAGTGACTTCATACATGTGGATAGTACACCAAGTTCTTTCCAGAAGCAGAGGACTCACCATGTTCACAGATCTGTGACTGCCCCAAGAACCATGCAGGAGGTCAGCTGAAATTCAAACAAGCTGTCTAATTGGCTTGTTTTGTTGTTTTGGTTTTGTTTTTTTGGTTTGGTTTTGTTTTGTTTTGTTTCATTTTGTTTCATTTCGTTTCATTTTGTTCTGTTCTGTGAGGGGTGTGGGTTTTTCTTTTTTGTTTGTTTGGTTTTGTTGTTCTTCTGTTTTTTTTAAAAAAAATTGTGGTTTGTGTTTTGTTTTATTTTGTTTTTCCTCAAGAATCTCTCAATAATGCTAAAGGGAATAGGAAATACATTTGGTAAGGCATTCTGATAGTGGTAGTCATAGTGGTAATCTACCTTACGTGCAACTTTGGAGTATCTTGCTGTTCTCTTCACCCTTTAAAGGATGTGCTCTTGTCCTGTAATGGACGAAAGCTTGAAGGAACTCTGCAAAGGCTGGTGAGTATCAGTATGCTTCTGTCAGTTCTCAAACTACACACCTCCCCAATCATCTGCTGCTTTCTTGATCTCAAGTTTTCTGTAGGAAACCAGTTCACAAACTGTGTGAGCATGTTACCTACAGCCTGGCATGGGAATGAAGGCTGAGACCCTGTGGCTGAGAAAATAGTCTTGCTAAACATTTCTTCAAATGATCATTTTTAGTAGGTGTTATTGTTTTCTTTCTGTTTATAAGGCAGTATATTCTATTCTAAGAATAATAGCTGAGGAACAGTAAACAAAAATGGCAAATTGGGCCTTTGGATGACAAGTGTTCCTGACCATTTTATTGCATTCCTGTTATTGGGCACTGGGCTTAACTAACACCAATTCATCTCCATGAGAATTGTTGACAGAAAACTAAAACAGCTTTGTGTTAGAGAATAATATGTCAGTCTGGAAGGAATTGTCCATGCTTATTCTTCTGAGACTTGACAACGTTCTTTCATGGCTAATTAGCCCAAGCAGAATTTAGCTCAGGTACATAGGGCAGAAGGACAGCTGTATCAACTACCACTTAGTTGACATTTGTAACAAAATAGTGTTCCTAAGCTCCCACAGCTTAAGGCGGTGTGTGTTTTGCCTTCTGGAAATATACTCATTTTAAAAGAAAAAAGGCTCATATTTGAGAAGACTATTAGTTCCAAGGAAATAACATTTTACTTCTCAAATTTGTTTGGAGCCAAACACAAGTAAAATCATTGTTCTTAGAACTTGTAGGGATTATGGAGGCAAATTCTATGCTTATTTTCACAAATTGCATAGACAGCATTTGGGACTTGGCCTAGATAAAGGAATAATTTTTTACTCTTTCCATGCTTGATTGCTGTTAAATATTTTCAGGAAGTCTTGCTTTGCTGATCCCTCATTTTCCTCAGATTTTTCTGGGGACACTTGAGAGGATATTTAGTTTATGGATCTTTTTGTACTCATTACCACCAGCAGTGGAAGTCTGGTTCCCTTGACTGAATTCTGGACCATGGCTTTCTCACTGCTCAGTAAGAAGTTCACAGACAATACTTCACACCTCAACTCAAACCAATGAGGCTACAACAGCTTTTGCCACTGGACAAACACCAACACTTCCCAGTGCTGTCATTCTCCCTTTATGGTGTCTCCTCTGTTTGAACATGAGGAAAGACACCTCAGAAGCTAACTTAACAAATATGAAGACAATCTTCCTCCAGGATGTGTCACCACTAGCAGACATAAGGAACAGATTCTGCCAGGTTCTGAGGGGAGGCTGGGTGGATTGCAAGGGTATGTGCCATGTGCAGGCAAATGGGATGGCAGAGAAAAAACCTCCATCCCTTCAGTTCATTGCATCATTCCTTCTTGGTGTGTCACAGCTCAGCTTTTAGAGCTAATTCCAAGAACTTTTCTAGTTGCTCTATCATAAAAATATTTCACTAACAATACTAGGTAAGCCTAGCTTCCCACTAACACTACAGATATTTTGAACCATTATTCAACTTAGTGTACTATTTCCAACCTTCATTTAAGACAGCTCAATGTAAAAGCGAGATTGCAGTCAAGTTTAATGTTTTCTTGTGCATTTTCACATATTGCTTTTGTTAGCAGCAGGCTGAAGTCATAAATGGATTAATTTTTCTTTAGAGAAGAAACCTTTAACTTTGAAGTGTTGCAGCCACATAGGTATATGCAAAACTAAATCAGTATTTCCTTTTCTCTAGTTCCAGTTTAATTTCATAATAAACTTTATCCATGTCTATCTATTCTAACATAAGTGATGTGTACTGAATATTCTTGAGGCACCGGTTTTTATGCATGATGAACAAGAGTATGATAGTTGAAATAGATTAACACACTATATTTCCATTTCTTATCTAAAAGAAAGACATAGGCATTGAGACACAAGGTACCTCTGAAACAGCTTTGTTTAAAGACTGCTGAGCCTGAATGGCTTCATTGGACCACATCTTCTCCAACCCTGCTCTTTTACTACATTAACTATTTTTTTGCATTTGACATTTGTTTCTTGCATGAAACACAATGAAGAAAACTGTGTATACATTATTGTGTAAGTCTCTATCATACTTATTTTTAGAGAACTAATTTTTAGCCAGCTAGCAAGTAGGTTTTTCCACGTAGTGCTCTATGAAAGAATAAGGGTGGCTCAGGAAGTGTTTGGACAAATGTTTGAGGGTTGGACCTAGATGATCCTTAAGGTCCCTTCCAGCTCAAACCATTTGTGTTGGGTTTGTGTGGCCAGATTTTGAGGCTTCAGGGGTGGTTTCTGTGAGAAGGTGCCAGAAGCTTCCCCCATGTCAGATAGAGTCAGACCCAGCCAGCTCCAGGACAGACCAGCTGCTGGTCAGGGCCAAGCCACTCAAGAATGATGGTAAGGCCTCTGTGATAACATATTTAGCATGTAAAAAAACCCCTTATTGGCCAGATGTAATTGGCACCAAAGAATACATGAGAGGAACAACTCTGCAGACACTGATGTCAGTGGAAAATGAAGGCAGGGGATGCTCCAGGAGCTGAAGCTGAGATTCCCCTGCAGCCCCTGGTGCAGCCCATGGTGAGGCAGCTGTGTCCCTGCAGCCCATGGAGGTCCGTGGGGATGCAGAGATCCACCTGCAGCCCAAGGAGGAGCCCCAGTCTGGAGCAGGTGGATGCCTGAGAGGAGGCTGTGACCCCTTGGGAAGCCTGTGCTGGAACAGGCTCTTATTGCTGAAGTGCTGATAGACTCATGGAGAGAGCAGCCCATGCTGGAGCAGGTTTCCTGGCAGGACTTGTGACCCTGTGGGGAACCCATGCTGGAACAGGTTGTGCCTGATCTTCTGAGGAAAAGCGGTCCACGTTGCAGTAGCTTGTGAAGAACTGTTGCCTATTGGATGGACTCACACTGCAGAAGTTGATGGAAGACTATCTCCTGTGGGAGGGATCCCACACTGAAGCTGGAGAAAGACTTCTCCCTGAACAGCAGTAGAAACATCATGTGATGCACTGACTGTAACTCCCATTCTCCATCTCTCTGTCCCCTCTCTCACTGGGAGGGAGGAGGTAGAGCTGGTAATGGGAAGGAGTGGAGGGAAGTTGTCCTTAAGATTTATTTTACTTTTCATTACCCTGCTCTGACTTTGTTAGCAGTAAATTCAATTACTATCCCCAGTTTGAGGCTTGAGTTTTGCCCATGATGGTGAGTTATCTCTCCCAATTCTTTCTTACACTTTCTTTCCTGTGCCTAGTTCCAGAAGGTAGTGCTAGAGGCACAGGGGGCTTCAGTGGGTGCCTGGCATCCACCCAGGGTCACCCACAATACCTTTGTATGAACCCATGGTTCAAGATCCTTGATGACTGACTGTTTATTACCACAGGTACATTTATTAACACAGAACATTCTTCAGGGTAAGGTCCATCCAGCTCAATGCATAAATTGTCCTGTAAATAATGAAACAACGCATAACATGCCCTGTAACTAATGAAACCTTCTCCCCATGGTGAGGGTCTTGATGGTTATGCTGCAAAAGGTAAACTCACTTTTGCTCTTTGTGTCTTTTGCTGCATATTAGGCCACTTTCTACCCACCCTTCTGGACGCCAGATTTACAGCTCTGAAGCATAAAAAGTAGGCAGCCACCAGTGCAAAAGAGGTTTATACCAGCAGTGGTTGGTAGAGATTTCTCCAAGTGTCTATCAGACAAAGCCCTGCTCCGGACTTGACTAGTAGTGGTCCCAGTTTCCCACACCTCTAGATCCCAGCTGGACTCATTGGCAAGAAAGGTACTTTCCTTCTGCATTCATAGAAGAAAAAACTTTGGTCACCTGAGCATGTTGAGGGTGAAAAGGAATTACAGCAATGTAATGTCTTGTCCTCCTGTGTTGCCAAGCAGCCGAGCAAAGAATTTCAGGAGCAACACTTTGAATTAAGCCATCTGCCAGTCTTTAAATGGTGAAGACCATGCAACAACACCTGTTGAAGAGCCAAGAGCATGCTTCTCAGTGATCTCTGCTAAGGGTGTTTTGGAGACTCTTTACAGTTCTTGAGAGAAAGGGTCTAGGACTAAGAATTATACTCCATTCTCTCAATAAGGCTATAATTAACCTGTCCAGTGCCTGCACAGATTCCGTGTACAATAACCATGAAACAGCAGCAGAATCATTCCCTCCACAGAACAAAGGCGTCTTCTTGCCCTTCTGGTAATCATTGCTGTGTGACAACTTTTTATAGTTCTTCTTGTCTTTAAGTTTACTATTCAATTTTTTTCTTCAATAGAACACATTTCCAACTATTTTGCAAAGTATAGTGGCTTCACCAAATGACTCACTGATAATTACTCTCATAGGAGAGCCAACTGCTTAGTATGTTAATATGCATTTTACTATTCTTAGTTGTTATGGTGGCTGTAAAAACCCATCATGAGTTTGATCTCAGTGTCCTATCTCAAAATACAACATCATAGAAAAATATCTGTCCCTAGTGTCTTTCTGCCTGCCGTGGTCAAGCACACATATTTCCAAACATCTTGGTAAATCAAGTGAGGTGTATTTCTTAAAGATTTAGTGCTGTAATTTACGTCAGGATTAATCACAAATGTAAATCATCAAAGTCAGTGGGATGACTAATGTGAACAAAGATTAAATGGCAAGACCAAGTCTCAACTGTGTTTAAGAAATGACTGCCAAAACCCCCCATGCCACTGGTTTCCTTACACATTTCTCACCTTGGAGTATGACAAATGAAGCAGAAAAGTAGATGACTAGAAAAGTAGCACTGAATAGTGTTAGGTCATATTGAAAAGACTCTGACTAAGAATTTTGACTTTCCCTTGTCTTGGCTCTGCTGGAGACCAGGCAGTGAATTTTGTGACTTTATTATCATTTTTGAGTAATCTCATTTAGATGACTAACTGAATGAGGTTTGTGTTAATTCTGTCATTTGGGAAACTTTTACGCAAGACACTTTTATTTTGTTTTGGAGGTAAGATTGCTCATATCCACATGAACAGAAAACTGTTTAAAGGGAAAGTATGGAAAGGTCTTGGGGGGAGTTGTTTGTTGCTTCTCTGTCACAAAATTTCATCTGCTGGGGCTTTAGACAAGATCCTGCTAGCAGCTGCTTCTGTTGCTGCAGACCAGAAGAGCCTCTGGACATGAAGGATCTTTGGGCCCCTTCTCATCAAACTGATCTTACTTCTCGAGAAATCCCCATTTCACAGCAAAATCCTCCAAATTATTGGCCTGTCTCATTTAATCGGAGTGATTCAAAAGTCAACAGCGAGGCAGCTCTGAGTAAGTACACATATCAAATCCCACTGGCCCTTGGCAATTTCTGAGCAAGGTGCCACGAAGTAGAACTTAGCGTTGTGAGCGTGTTTCACCATACTGAAACAGTTCCCAATGGCAATGACTTGTCACTTTTCTCCCTCCAGTGCTGTCGGCCATGAGAAACTGCTGATCTTCCTACCTGTGTGTCATTTCAGCCTTCCGTTCAAATTAATGTGGGTGTAAGGTGTGCCTTGCCATCTCGGTCACTCAGAGCACCTGCTGGCTTTCCTTCTCCTGATTTTATGTGGTGCGCTCCAGATTCCTACTGATCATGTCTGCTACTCAGTCATAGGAAGAGGGAAGCTTGGACTCATCTATTTTTTTTCTTTTTAATTTCTCTTTTCAGTGATATTCCTAGCATTTCTCACTTTCTATATGCATACTATACACTTAATAAAATGGCACATTTTTACATTCTTGAGGGCTTTCCAGTGATTGTTTTCCAGTCCAATATCGAAAATGAATGGTGTTACATGTTTCTACTTTCCACAACATTGGCAGCACTGTCTTGAGTGTTTCAGTAAGGACAGTGTTATACACATTAGCAGCATATGTGTTAATTAATGAAAAGAACATTTTGAAAATACTTCTTTTTGTGTTTAAAATATTCAGGTGAAATCAGATAATTCCATCAGTCCTGGAGATATTGCTATAGTTTCCTATAGTGTCTCTCAATCTAAGTGGGTAACAAGCCAGTGGCTCTATGGGGAGAATTGGCATTTGTGACCTAAAAAACGAGACATTTTTGTTTGCTTTTAGACTTGTCTAAAATACTCGAACACCATAACCTTCTTAGTTTGTCATATGAATGGCCATGAAGCCTTAAGTAGGTTGTTGTAGTGCAAAAGTATAATGTAAATTTTCTTTATTTAGTCCATGCACTTATTGTGAAATTTTTGGTGTTTCTTCACACTTAACAGTTCCAGTAAACATTGCCTCACTTATGTCTGCCTAAGTTACAATGTGAACATCTATTTCTCTTGGGTTTGCTTTCAGCAAGAGTACATTACAGCACAAATATTTTTCCAGAACAGTTTCCACAAATGTTCCCAGATGCATGGAAATATTTTGATTAATACTTTGAACCGTAGTAAAATGACTTGCTTTTTTCTTTAATGCATTTTATTTCTGTCTTTGATCTTTATAAAATCACAATATCATTTATTTTATGGAACTTTCACTACTGCTCTCCTCGAGCAGGAAGCCCTGGAGGAGTCAGTTAGTTTAAAACATTTTTGAGCACTGATCACACTAAATATATAAAAGATTGGTGAATATAGTTTTCTGTAATTGCATTGCTATGTAGTAAACCTCCTACAGATATAAAGAATACAAGAGAACCAAAGATAATAGCAGAAGTCACCATCTCTCCAGTAAATTTCAGAGAGTATGTGTGTGTGTGTACACACATATGAATAAATCATTAAACTGTGTTTAGTAGAGCATAATCTTAAGAAACATTTTATCCTTATTTTGCTCCAGATTTATTTCAATTATTACATTTTGTAATACTCTTTGTGGAATGAAATGAAAGCCTTTTTTCTTTGGAGGCATTGGGACTTTTACTTCCATCTGATTCTAAATTTCAGATTGGGTCATTTTCAAAGCTGATATTATGGAAAGCCTAAGAGGCATGGACACAACTGAATGCTAAGGTGTTAACCAGTGTTAGAGATGACAGGCATTACTTCTGTTATTTTTTTTAGTTGCTTCTCAAAAGCCTTTTCTAGACTTGCCTGTAGTACCATGACTCAGTGTAGCCTTAGAAATTCTCATTAAGCCAAAATCAGAAGTAGTGTTAAGAGAGTTTAAGTCATGTAGCAATAAATAGCAGTGAATCTAAAGGAGTTGGAGTTAACATTGTGCTGTCCAAAAGTAAGTATAAATCATACCACGCTAGAGTCAGCTGAGAATTTAGCTGAAGATCTTCATGACCTACTTCATCACTCCAAAAGGAAAATCAGCAGAGGTTGATAATCATAGAATGATTCTCTTATTTTACCATTTTCCCAAAAGCCTTAGACTCCTTTTGTGCAGAATGTCTTTTGCCCATGGGGTTTTTTTTCTGTACCTCAGGAGAGGTGGAAAAATGGTGAATATGTTCCTTCAGCCACATCAGCATTCAGCCTCCTACCCCACCTTATCCCTGAATCTGTCAAGTGCCCACTGTAGGAGAGGAAGATCAGATTTTAGTGTAAAAGGTTTTGACTTTCCTGACCTCCACTGAGTAGAAGTAATGTAATATATAGAAAACATCCTTGTTACTAATCTGGGAGAAAGATCAGGTCTGTTTTTATGGCTGATTATAATTAGTGACAAACATATAAGCAAATAGGCGACCAAACTCCATCTGGAATATTATTTCCAAGACTGTCCACCCACATAGGAAGGATATTATTTGCCTTGGAGACTTTTTCTAGAATTCTAGAACTTCAAGAACCTGAGTCATGAAGACAAATTTGAACTACTGTCTTTTTTTTTTTTTTTTTCTTTCCAGATATGGGACTTAAAGTTGTTAAAAGTGTATGCCCAGGATTCGTCAGAAACCATTTGTCATGTTGAAAACAAGATGCACCTTTTAATTTTAAAAGCTACCTGAAGTTTCAGGATTTACTTTGGCTTTTGACAGTTCTGAGAACAGTGCACTGGATTGGTACAGTATGTGTGGAACATAATGTGTGCTGCACAAGATTACTCACATAGGTTCTTCAGTGTGCCTAGGACCTCAAAAAAAAGTAAGCCACCAATATTTATGAGCAAGCAGGTCTTCAGTCTTGTTGCTGGATCTCATGTCTGACATTTCCAGTAGCATGCCAACTGTCTCTGCATGTCTGTTATCCACTGGCAAGTGGAAGCATGGGAAAAAAACAACCTGACTGTGCAGCATCCAGGTGGAGGCAGTGGTTGATCTCTCAGACTCCGGCTGCTTTTCAATCCCCTTTCTGTCACAGTGGGCTCCACAGTCTGTTATCTTTAACAAGGCTCCATATGCTAGATATTAGAAATAGGAAAGGAAGAGGGGTAAACTGATGTGAGTAAAGGTGATTAGACCTTTCATATTAAATAATCCAGGGAGATAGATAGAAATGGATTCAAGGCACTTAGACTTTATTGTGAAGGGATGTTACAGGTACATGTGATAAAATACTGAGGGCTGAGATAAACCAAAAAAAGTACTCTGAATTTGCTTTCTGTTAGGTTTGCTTTACTCCAGACGGCTATCTCTGTTGACATATAAATGCAGGATGACAGAATAATATACCAGGAATGTCGGTGAGGACTATACTGTTTTGGTAAGTGTTTAACAGAATGAAATCAGGAACCATTTGTGTTCTGGAACTAGGATTTAATAAAGAAGATTTTCTCTTGTCTCCATAAATTTACGACAAGAGAGAAAGAAAGAAAGAAAGAAAGAAAGAAAAGAAAGAAAGAAAAGAAAGAAAAGAAAGAAAAGAAAGAAAAGAAAGAAAAGAAAGAAAAGAAAGAAAAGAAAGAAAAGAAAGAAAAGAAAGAAAGAAAGAAAGAAAGAAAGAAAGAAAGAAAGAAAGAAAGAAAGAAAGAAAGAAAGAAAGAAAGAAAGAAAGAAAGAAAGAAAGAAAGAAAGAAGAGATGGAGATACAAACCTTCTGTGAGGATAAAAAAGAAGAAGGTACATATCTCACACCTAATCAAACGCGCGCACTCAAACCCATTCTGGGATGACAACTGGATTTCTTGCTGGCCATGTGTCACTTTCTAAAACAGAGGTTAAACAGGGGGCAAACCAGCACCAGCCTCCCCACGGCATCTCCGCTCACCGGGAGGCAAGGCTCGGGGTGCGGGGACGGGGGGCTGCTGCTGGGGATCGCCCCGGGAGGGCCAGCGGGACCGAGCTTCTCCGAAGTGCGTCCCCGATTCTGCGCAGCACTTCGGCGCTGCCGGCTCAGAGGCAAGGAGGAGATGAAGCAACACCATCGAAATCCTTCAGCCTTGACGGCCACGAAGGCCGGCGGACAAACCTTGGCGCCCGCGGAGCCCAGGACCAGGCGGCGCCCCGGCAAGGCCGCCACCGGGCTCCTCTCCCCTTGCCATTTTTCTCCTACTCGTCCTTTTATGATTATCAATACTGTTTTCCGCCAGCGGCCACAGCGCGATTCGCCGGCGGATCGCCCGTGCGCGTGGCGAGGCGGCGGGTACGCGCCTCGGGAGCGCGGCTCCCGCGTCCTTGTTCGATCGCGCGGGGACGGCGGGTGCGTAGGGCTCGGTTCCCGCACGCCGCGCAGACACACCCCCGTAACGCCGCGCACCCCGGCGCGGCGGCGGGAGCCGAGGCGGCAGCGCGGGGAGGGGAAGCGGCGCTCGGGCCCCGGCGCGCCGGAGCGGAGGCGCCGCGCCCCAGCGGGCGGAGGCTG
The DNA here is from genome assembly GCA_017589585.1 of Phylloscopus whistleri. Lineage (NCBI taxonomy): Eukaryota > Metazoa > Chordata > Aves > Passeriformes > Phylloscopidae > Phylloscopus > Phylloscopus whistleri. The sequence goes on along the minus strand of JADMLD010000758.1, from coordinate 9,072,116 downwards.
CGCGGGGCGAGCGCCCCCCAGCGCGCTGCCGCCGCGCCGGTTACGTAAGCGCGGGCACCCCCCGCGCCGCCCCCCCGCCCCCGCCAGCGGTTATGCAATCGCAGCACACAGACCTACTGTACCGCGCGCCGCCCCGCGCGCCGCCCCGCCCCGCCCCCCGGCGCTCCCATTGGCCGGCCCCCGGCGGCACCCGGTGCCGATTGGCCGGCCGCGGCCGCCAGTCACGGCGCGGCGCGGCCGGCATGCGGGCTATGAGCCCCGCGCCGCGCAGCCCTGACCTACTAACACACATCCCTCCGCGCCGCCGCCGCGCGCTCCCGCCCGCCGCTCCGCCGCCGCCCGCACGGCGCGGCACTGCACCGCGCCCGCACCGCTCCGCTCCGCACCGCCGCCCGCCGATCCCGAGGACCGGCGCGGCGCGGGGAATGCTCGGCGCTCCGCGGCGCGCTGCAGGTAGGAAGGAAGGCGCGCGTACAAAGTTGGGGTGGCCGCCCGGTGCTTCGCTGTAGCTACGGTCGGGGCTCGGCTGTTGGTTGAGGGGAGCCTAGCCGGGTCCGGCCGCTGCCACCGGGCGGGGAAGGGTCCCTCGATGGCCCCGCTCTGCGCGGCGGCGGGCGGCTCGGCGGAGGGGTGGTGGCACGGGCGGCAGCCCGGGAGATGCCGGCCGAGGGCTCTCCCTGTCGAGGCGTGCTCGTTCCTGGCCTGCCGCGCTGCCCCCCGCGTGTTCCCGCAGCGAGCCCCGGGCAGCGCCGCCGGAGCGGCTCTCCCGCGTTGCATAATGTGCCGGCGGGGAGCGGAGCTGCCGCGGCGGGCGCCGTACGGGGCGGAGGGCTGGGTCCCGGGCAGCGCCAGCCGTTCCTCGGCCACAAAACCACCGGGAGCTGCCGCCGGAGCCCGCCGGCCAGACCCAGCCTTCTCTCGGGCGGTGTAGGGGCATGTTGCCCGCGGGCAGTCGGGATCAATGGCAGCGGCCCGGGACCGGGGCTGCGCTTGTCTCAGCCAGCCCTTTCCGTCACTTTTTGTCGCTGTTTTTTAGGCGCTGCGGGACCGATCACATAATAGTTCCTGGAAATGTTGCATTATGTAACCACAAAATTTGCTGGCAGCCGGGCTGGGAAGAGGGAGCTAATTATGCGATTTTATAATCTCTCTACAAAGAAACTAGGACAATCGCGCCCCGAAAAAAAAATTAAAAAAAAAAAAGAGAAAAAAGCCTCCCAAACCCGTAACTGTAACAGGTTTTGTTAAAGTGTGTTTATTAAGGGAAGTAGACAACTGGGTAAGTGGGGAGGCGAGGCGCGCTCGCCGGCTGCGTGCCGAGTGCCTTAAAACGAGATTTGTGTTGGGTCTATATTTAGCCCCTTCGCGTTTTAGCAATTGTGGCTTCATGTGCTATTTCTGGTGTTTTCTCCAGAGCCGTGCGTGTGTAAGACGTTCGAGGCATTTGCTCGGATTTTTAACTCTACGCCTTCGGAGGCGTTTTAGATTAGGCTGTATTTTTTTCTTTAGGGAAAGCGTTTCGCCCAGACGCCGTGCCATCTCTCCGGTACGAGCTTTCGGTGGAAAAAAAATAATGAAAAATAATTTTTAAAAACCCCAACAAAGCAACAAACCAAAACAGACGGGAACGGCTTAATTTAAGGAAGAAAGGCGTTTACAGGAGATCTCACCCACCCTGGCGGGGAGAGAAAGAGCCGTCCCGGCCGTGCCCTGACGGCCGCGGCGGGCTGGGGGCCAGGTGCCGCCGGCCCCCATGGGGCAGCGGAGCCGCGCTCCGGGGGCGGCCGCCGGCAGTAGGTCAGTGTGACAGACCCGGCGGGCGGTGGAACGGAGCCGGGTGCGCGGAGCCCGACGATTCCTCCTCGCCCACCTTCTCCTCCCTGAGTCTCGCGGGGGTCGCCGCTGCCTCTCCTCCCCGGCGGCCGGCGGGGCGCGGCGGCGGCGGGCGAGCGAGGGCTGGGGGCGCTGGCGCTCCCCCTCAGCCCTTTGTTCTGGGCTGGGGCGGCGGCGGCGGCGGGGGGGCGGCGGGCTGATAGCGCGGGGCCGAGCGGGCCGGGGCCATGCGCCGCCGGTCACGTAGGGGGCCGCGGGGCCGAGACGGGCAGCCTTTGTGGCGGGGCGCGGTGCGGGGAAGCGGCGGACGCCGCCTCTCCGCGGCTCGGCCCCGCACCGCGCCCCGCGGAGCGTCCCCACCCCGCTGCCCATCACCCCCCCAGTCCCACCGTCGCCTGCAGGCAGGGATCGCCAAACAAAGGCCCTCTCAGGTAGGCACGAGATGAGCGTTTTCTTTCGTTTCTTACGTAACGAACGACAACAACATCATAAAGGGGGAAAAAAAAATCATCATTGCCCAATTCTGAAATTTTTTTCCCAAGTCACTTCGGCGTCGCAGTGGCTGTATGTTTTTTACTCTGGGGCCAGCTTGTGCTGTGTCCTCGATGGGAACGTAGCTTGAAAGTTGCTGACGATAACTTGCCTTTCAAGATGAGGTGATTTTATTTATTTTATTTTATTTTTTTTTAGTGTTTGGTTACTAAAACGGTTCTCCAGTAGGTGAAACCAACATCACTGTCCTTCTGACCAAAAACCTCCCGAGTACCCCAGCCACAGGCTTTATGTTCGTTGTACCTGCTGTAGGAAGTAGCAGCAAAGTATTTTAAAAATGTAATATTCTTGGTAATTGCATAAACTTTTATGCTACTTGATTGTTAAGGCTAAGTACAGCCTTGACAGTGAGGCTCTTTTGGAGTTACTGTTGTGTTAAAAACAACCCTGGGTGGGTTTTTTTGTTGTCCTTGTAACTTGAATGATTGCACTTAGTTTCGTTATGTTTGTTCCAGTGTGTATGTAACCTACTTTGAGTTATCTTTGCCCTCCTCAGTAATTAATTAAATCCAGAGTCTCGTTTGAAATATTGCTATGCGCATTGCTTTTATGGTCCTTATTCAATCAAAATATTGATGGGAAATTCTAATGAATAAGGATTTGGCGTTTTGGCCCAAAAATCTGATTTAAACCAACAAGTTCAAGGACTACTGAATAAGGAGCGTTAACAACATTGTCACTAACAGTTATTGTTACAAAAGTTCTCACATTACAGATGTCTTTGACTGTTAAAATGCTAATACGCTTTAGAATATTCTGCCTCCACTTTCATTTATTTTATATTTTTAACTCGTACTCCAAAGGGCTTTTAATTATCTTTTAAAATATCCAGCTTCCTGAATTTGCATCCAAAGCCTCACGTTTCTGCTGTTTTGGTGGGGGTTGTTTTGCATTTTGTTCTGAGTTTTGGGGAGCAGTTTTTGTTTGTTTTTGTTTTTAAGAAACTGATGTGAAGGTGTCAAAAAGCTAAGAGCCTTCCCATGGGCAGTATGAACTTACATGACCTCCACACAGCTTATCTCATCTTAAGAAGGAACAGTATTTGCCTTGCTTTGGATGAAATTTATAGAACATATAGAACATTCCTTCTGTTGCAATAGAGTCAAAAAAAGTCTGAGATATTAGTACCATGCTGCTTTTTTCCAATCCTTTTATCTTGAAATAAAACTCCTAAATGAAATAAACCTTTAACTCATTTTAAATTGACTTATTTTAACAAATAGTTATGCAAACTACGCTTATGCAATAGTTTTTTTCCAGACGGCAATCTCGCTGCTGTTATAACATCACTGTGATGCAATAATATGAACAATAAAATCCTCTGTTTGAGTCTTATTACACACTGTTAAGCAATGTATCTGACTCATCAGCTTAATTGACTCTTCTAGGTGACCTTGCCATGATCATTACAGCCAGTTATGAGATATAAATGTGCTTAGGCTATGTAATAGAAAAAAATGCAAATACATGGCCAATTCCTGCAGTCCATTCTAAAAGAAAATGACTTGATTTCCATGTTAGTATTTTACAGTATTAAAGCATTACCTTACAGTATTTGAACATATTTTTTTTTACTAGCTACAAGATAATGTAGCTAATATTGATGATAAGCATGACTGTCAAAAACAAGATTGTGTAAACAAGGGAGTACTTGGTCTTGACTAAAAATGTGATAGAAGCAATGTTATTTGAAAAATGGTATTATAAGGTGGATCTATAATAAATCTAAAGCCACCTTAGATACCCTATGTTTTTTTCCTAATTCACCTGTTGAATTGGTCCATGTCCAAAATAGCATACTATGAGATTGAATTTTGTGACAGATATTAAATATATATTCTATTAGAAAGAATGCCTTATTTAAGACATGTGGGTTTTTTTCCCTTTCTTGAGTTGCTCCACCTTGGTGTAATTTTCAGTCTGTCCTGCAGCATTTGAATAATTAACCAGTTTTTGCTACAGAGGTGTCTGCACAACAGCTGACAGTATAGATGCCAGTGCTGCAAGACTTCTCTTTAAAAGTGGAATGCAACCCAACAAAGAAAATAATGCTCAGCATGGGCAGTGGTCTGGACCATCTCACAGAACTGGAGCTCTAAAGATTGCTGTTTCTCTGCTCTGTCTGCCATGAGTGGTAGATAACAATATTTTACAGCCAGTGTTTATTTTATATGTTTACTTCAGTTGTTATATAACAAGATGCATGTTTAGAGCATCAGCTGGGATTAATTGACATAATTCTGCTGCCTTTAAATAGAGCCATATAAATTTAGGTCAGCTGAAGGTCTGGTCCATGGTTGGCGTTTTAAGAACACAGTTCAATAATAGAAAGCTGTTTGTTGTCAGAATAATTAATATTTGATTTTGTTGGCTTTTTTTTAATGGTTTGTAACTAAGGGAAATCTGAGATTGTATTTCCAGAACATGGTTGCTAGTAAGTTATAGCTTTTCACAGCCTAGTTCTTCCTGCTGTCAAGTAGCTATTGAAATAAGAAACATACTGTCATAGTACTGTAACTTCAGTAACAGTTATTTCTATTGAGACTTTATTAAAAATACTAGAAAGTGATATGATATTTATTAAATTGCATGTTTACATGTGTATACTATATATATTATATATATGGAATTAAATATTTACCCAAGATATATTTATTTCCTTCTCAGTTTTAATTTTTTTCCTGGTGCTATCAGTAATATTCTTAGATCTTGTTTTTCACCATTTGAACCAGAGCAATAAACAGCTTGTTTTGGGAAAAATTAAGAGATCTGGCAGAATCATACTATCTTCATAAGGAAATGAAAGAAAATGTGGGGCAAATTTGCACTTATTAAGCTTGACTGACCTTTTCTGAACAACAGCTACCCTTAACATATGTTTTGTGCTCTCCAAATAGAAATTTTATTTCTGTAATTTACCTTTGGTAAGCAGGCTGTACTATAATGAGTTAATTTGTAGTTCTTAAGATAAATAGTAACTTAAGTAATTTTTCTAACAATGAAAGCCTTTTGCAAAAATTACATATGACATCAGTCTGGGTACAATGTGGAGTTGGGTAATAGGCATTTGCAATAGCATTTCAAGTTCCATGACAGTCTTACTCATTTTTTTCTTAAATTTGATTGAACAGTGTCATAATAAATGATTTCTGATGTGCCCAATGGAATATATTTTGTGGACAAATTCCATTTTTTTCTTTCAATAACACGATCAACATTTTAGCAAAAGTGGGTCATCTTGTACAAAGTTATCATCATCAGTGTTCCACTGACCTAATTACACATTGGTCCTGAAACAGTAAGCATTTAAGCACAACATGAAGTTGTAGGAAAAGGAAACCATGTACAGGATCAATAGTTCTGCACTGCTTCATGCTGTTGTAACATATTCATGGTCCTTATGCACATTACTATGTAACAACAGAAATTGGTGGCAATACTCATATTGCAAATGCTTATCCCCTTTGTGTGTGTGGAAAACCTGTCCATCATAGCATAAAATGCAGTCACCTAGTTTTTTTCCAGAAGTTTTAACTTCATTTGTTCCATGTTGTCTAGACCCTCTGGCCCACAAATCTGTCCCAGGGATATGACTCTTTCAGTGTAGCCAGCATTAAAGCTTTTCTTCAACAGAAACATGAACTCACAAACTTGTAGGTAAAGGGCACGAAGTAATGTTGAAGGATTTCAGTGGAGATTGGACTACTCTCTGTTGAAGAGGATTTCTGAATTGTGATAGATTATGATAATGATAGATAATGGTAGGTACAGAGCTTCATGGCATAATTTTTGTCTGTGGAAAGCAGTAGAGGTAGAGTACTTCCAAAAATTTTCAGCAGTGTTTAGGGAGGCTGCGCATGCACCACTCGAGCTTAAACTAAGCTTCCCATCCCATGTGTGCAATGAGAATGGTATTTTTTCCATACCTCATAAAAGTATTGAGATGGGTAGCAACTGTTTTTAGAATACTTTGAAGATAAACTGCAAAAAATATCTTTCAGTTTTTTAAAATTTGGAATGCAAACTGGTGGCTTTCAAATTAATGAACAATTTCTATAGCAGCTCATCTGGTATGTAGACAGATTTTCAAAATTGATAAACTGGGGCAGAATGGTGGCAGAATGATACCTATGCAAAACACGGACAACAGCAACTAAAAATAAGTGGAGACATTAATACTAGCGCAATTGTTTTTCTAGAGTGTGCCATTCAGTGGCAGTGGTGATAGAGGTACCTTTTTTTTCTAGAACAAGAAGCTATACGTAACTGTTATTTTCTTCCATTTTTAAGGATGATATATATTCTTCTTGTAGACACAATGACACAAAACTGAATTGTTTGAGCATCCAATGCTAGAAATGGGTTTTCATTTAATTTGATAGGATCACTATCAAAATGCTAGAGCTGTAGAATTAAACAGTTGTTTTATCGTAGGCTATGTTTGAAAAATTATGCTTGGAAATAGCATGAATTATTTTGCTAAGTATAAATGAAAACATGCTGTTATTCTATGGGGAAGCTTGGGTACATGTGGAGGTACATACATTCTCTAAAACAAATTATTTATGTAATTAAATTACACAGAAGAGAGCAAGATTTGTGGCCCTGTCCTCCAGATTTTGAGACCTTTCAATTATTACAGTGTGAATACATAAATCCCCAGGATCAGATCTTGAATGTGCTGCGTGGTCACTTCAGTATTTTTTGAAGTCCCATGGATAAATTAATTATTTGTGATTTCTGCAATCCTAATTTTTTGATTCAGTAGCATGAGTCCTATACAACAGGCTCATTAATACTTGGATCTGGGATTGTATTCTGCTTCTGTTGAAGCCAATGGCAAAATTGCTGTGGGAGCAAGTCTGGCTCTGTAATTAAGTTAATAGGGTCGAGTGTTATTACATTGTAGAATTGGCACTCAATGACATTAACATCAACCAACCAAATGTTGGTTTTATAACACTTTATGAGGGAGTGATAAAGCAATTGAAAAATTAATCATAAGGGAAAATATTGGAATTTGAAATGTAGTCAGAGGAATCATTACAGTTCATTAATTTATGTGTAAATACTCATGTTTTCCAGTGGAATTATAAAATGCAAGTGAAGTGAAGTGAAATGGCTGGTTCCATTGAAGGCATGTTGCCATTATCATCAGATGGAATTTAATTTGTTTACAGACTTAGCATTGGGCTGATCCGCATGGAGAAGTATTACTAAACAAGGGTTTTGACTTCTGTTTGTAAAGCCACAATTTCAGTTACCATAATAAAAGTGCTCAAGAAATATAGGAAGAGTTAAAGATCTTTTGTTGTTTTGTTAATTTGCAAAAATAATGGCATTAGGTCTAACTGGATAAATAGTAAATCCATATGAGTATGTCAGTGGGTTACACGTCTGTCTTGACAGCTTTACTGAGGGGCTCTGGCAGAGAGCAAAGTTGAATGTTGCATGCAAAAACATGGTCATTTTGATACATGCTTAATATTTGCTGTAGATTGCATGCTACTTACATTCTATCTGTTTGTGCCAGGAACAATGTGTACAGGAGGGAGACTGGCCAAAACAGGAGTTAACAGTGCTACAGTGAGCAGATTGGGCCATTCCAGCGTACAGTCTGCAGGTGTCCCATGGAACGAGGGACATGAACTCTGCAGCTGGTTGGGCTAAGTGCAGCTCCGTGCCAGTGTTGGTCTTGCAGGTGGATATTTGGACATGCAGTCAAGTTTTTATCCATCAGTATGGTCATATTGATGAACTATGTCATTAGTTTACATTCATTTAGGAAAAAAAAATCCAAAACCTTTTTTGCTAATTATTATTACCATTATTAGTATTTTACCTAGACCACAGTGTTGGACAAACACTGAAGTGGAATAGCTTTGAGTTGGAGACCATACAGATAGACACAGTCTGAGATCTTATCCTGATACAGTCTTGTTCAAGACTAATCATTGCTTTTATATCACATGGAAATAAAAGATGGGAATATTACAGGGAAAGAAAAAAGAATTTAATCTGTGTAGGTATGGTTTTGTTCTTCTAAAATATCCAATGATTCTATAAGTACTTCCTTTCTGTTACTACCACTTCAAGTAAGTGTAGGTGTTCTAGGCTATATGGCATATATATATATATATAGTAATAATAATGGTGACATGTGCATATTAGTGTGTGTTTTCTGGGAGAACAAATATTTGGGTTTGAGTGCAGCTCTCCAGTATTGTTAAATTAGTAAGAACTGTGAACTGGTAAGGACATGAATCTTCATGGAAGTTGTTTTGAACACTTTTTGCTTAGGTGAGAGTTGGCTGAGATATGTGCTAAGAGACAAAAGATGATTTCATAGGTATTCAGTACATGATACAACTCCCTGCTGTGTGCCATGGAAGGTGTCTGCTATTGGTACAGGTGAATACAGTGATTGTAGTGGATCAAGACAATTATGGATCAGTAACTGTACCCCAGTTCTACAGGATAACAAAATAAAATCCCAGTATTCTATTAGTGTAAAATGATGCTACAGAGACTGAATATTCTACAAATGTGACAAAAGGTCAAGTGGCTTTGTCTTCCCTTTTTGTTGTTGTTTTAAAATCTTAGCAATGATTTTTTAAGTGTTGAGTTGCACTTATATACATATTCATTAAATCATTGATTCTCTGTACCAGTGAAATGGACAAAATGTCTATAGACCTACTTCAAAGCAAACTGTACTGAAAATTTGGAGAAACAGAAATTGCTTTGCTTTGCTGTTCATTTTTGGTTTTAAACCTGATCCAGCTCCTTCAATCTTGACAGAAAGCTCCCTTTTGACTCCACTTAGAATTTTGGATCAGGGTCTAACTATGTAACTGTGTATTAGAGGTATGTTTCTTTTCAAAGATGACAATTTGTGGTGCTGCTTTTGCACTAAAATATTAGATGCTGTCTTTGGTGTGGCTGATGTCTAGCTCTATTTTTCATTAGGGCTGTATTATCAAAGACAAATTGTTACATGTCAGTAATTAACCATGGATTTTGGGAAATTCTGCTTAGTTGTTCTATTAAATGTGTTAATTTTTTCATGACAGAAGAATTGGCATGGTTTGATGGAACAGAACCCAGCTTGAAACCTTAGTCTTTATGACCCTGCTTAATTGTTACTACATCACTCATTCCACTTAGTCTTCTAGAAAAGACAAGAGAAACTGGCAGAATACAATTCATTAATTCTTTTATAACTTTCTTCACTGATAATGTTAAAATTATTAGCTATTGTAAAAACATTAGCTATTGTAAAAACATTCCCAGTAAATAGAGACATTAATCTGAAGTGGCTGATTTTTTTTTTTTTGAGTCATACAGGCAAGAATGATTGCTGACTCGATAGTCAATTCTATAGAAACGCTTGGCATACTACCTTCTTTTTTACCAGGAACATGTCTGACTGTGGAAAATGATATACTGAGAAGTTGTCTCTAAGATCAAGACCACGTGATCTTATGAGAATAAATATTTTTGTATTAAAAGGGACTAAATAAAACAAAGGCCAATTTAAACTCTTAAGTTCAAATTTAATGATTAAAATGTCTGAAGCTAAAGGTTAAGCTAGTTTTTCTTTGTTAGTGGTAAGACTTCTGGGTCTAAACTTTTACTTCAATGCAAATACTCTTTCCTGGAGGTGCACATGCCTCAATGGTATTAAATTTCACTCTGACATAATATGACTATTTGTCAAACGCAAACTTAATTAAATATTATTTCTCTAATGTATTTTTCAAAACTGATTTTAATGTTTTCTTTGTAAGATACTAAAAAATTACATAATTTTGTTGTCAATATTTTTTAGTCATTAGGTACTTGCCCAAATTATGTGCGTGAACTTGCTAGTTTGAATTAATATGATGGATACAAATATTTATATATAGATATATATGTATATATATTTACAGGATTCAAAAGTAGCAACTACATGCTTAATAGATATAGTGGATAATGGTGGTATTTTAAGACAATAGAGCTTCACTCCAGCTTCTCTAAATCAGCTTATGTTATTTTTAATCCATGAAGGACCCAAATATATTGCATTTCTAAGTCATACACCACAGCTGTTTTCAGAAGAGATGCTTTAATGTGGAACAGGATACTTTGCAATGCTGCTCATCAACATGCTTCATGTTCTGCAGTTTAAAGTGTTGGAAAGTTTTAGTTTGGCCAGTGATATCATGGAAGCTTCTGTGACAGCATTACTGTATGGTCAAAACTCAAGTATTTTTTAACTGATTCTTCCTTGGATCATATAATATTTGTTTTGGAAGCAAATCTGTTACCTCTAGGTGTCATGAAATTTAGAATATCAGTAGTTTCAGTGTTGAGCTGTCTTCATATTACAGCGGTTTAATGAACCAAATTCTTGTCTAAACTACTTGTCAATAGCTACTTTTGTGTGTTTTGAACCAGCAATTCCTAAACAGTAATAAAATTCTCTATTTATTTCAGGTTTTTAAGAAGATTATTGAATCCGCTAAGAAAATTTGGTCTAGACAAACACTTCTGTCTGAGATTATGAAAGAAAAGGAAGCATGTGCGTGGATTTAAAATCACTGTATTTATCGAGTTGTGGAGTGAGAAGTACTGTGGAGATAGCTTGCTCTGTTGCTTATTGTAGATCTTCTACAAATTGTTTCTGATGCAGCTGAGAAAAATGCAGACCCTTAAAAAGGAGCACGGACCTGTTGACACAAGTAGCAATGTGGACAAAATCATGGTACTTAAGTCGACCTTAGCAGAAGTATCTGAGGAGTTGTCTACAAATGAAGATATTCTGCTTACTGAAGCAAGTAGTGGAAAGAGCAAATCTTCAGCTTGCCGGAGAAAGCGAGAATTCATTCCAGATGAAAAGAAAGATGCGATGTATTGGGAGAAAAGGCGGAAAAATAATGAAGCTGCCAAAAGATCTCGTGAGAAGCGGCGACTGAATGACCTTGTCTTAGAGAACAAACTAATTGCACTGGGAGAAGAGAATGCCACTTTGAAGGCAGAGCTGCTTTCATTGAAGTTAAAGTTTGGTTTAATTAGTTCTGCAGCCTATGCCCAAGAGATACAGAAACTCAGTAGCTCAACAACTGTGTATTTTCAAGATTATCAGAGTTCCAAATCAAATATTAACTCATTTGTAGATGAACATGAACCATCTATGGTTGGTAGCAGTTGTATTTCTGTCATTAAACATTCTCCTCAAAGCTCAATGTCTGATGTATCTGAAACATCAACTGTAGAGCATACCCAACCAAGTCGTATACAAAGCAACTGTAGGAGTCCCGAAAATAAGTTCCAGATTATAAAGCAGGAGCCCATGGAATTAGAGAGAGAGTCAAGAGATGACAGGAGTTCATATAAAGCATCCATATATCCAAACTACATGGGAGCTACCTTTAATGTGTACTCACATTCTCCTCCTCTCTTGCAAGTTAATAGATCCTCTAGTAATTCCCCAAGAACGTCAGAAACTGACGATGGTGTAGTTGGAAAGTCATCTGATGGAGAAGATGAACAGCAGGTTCCTAAGGGTCCAATTCATTCCCCAGTTGAACATAAAAATGTTCATGCAACAGTTAAAGTTCCAGAAGTGAATTCTTCAGCTTTGCCTCACAAGCTTCGAATCAAAGCCAAAGCCATGCAAGTTAAAGTGGAAGCAATGGATAATGACTATGATGCAACGCAGAAGTTGTCGTCACCCATTGACATGTCCTCAAAAAGACATTTTGAGCTTGAAAAACATGGTGCTCAAAACTTGGTGCATTCTTCTCACACTCCTTTCTCAGTTCAAGTGACTAATATCCAAGACTGGTCACTTAAACCAGAACTCTGGCATCAGAAGGAACTCAATGTTAAAATTCAGAGTGGTTGCAAAACTGGAGTTGTTGAAATAAAAGACAATATCTACAATGTCTCTGAGTCAGAGAACCTCTATTTGAAGCAGGGCATAGCAAACTTATCTGCAGAGGTTGCTTCACTTAAAAGACTTATAACTACACAAATCTCTGCATCAGACTCTGGTTAATTTACTACTGAAAAAAGGCTTATTGTTTCAAAGGATGTCATTTGCAGTAGATCAATATGTTTTGTATGATGCTGAATTTTCACTGGACTTGTGATGTCATTTCACTGTAATGTTCACATAATGTCTGATTGGTGTCTTTTTGTGCACAAATTATTATGAAGACTAGGTTGTGCTATGATCACTATGCCTTGAGTATAGTCAAGTAGCCTGTACAAAGGCTGTATATAGTGGACTTTAATTTCTTTTTGTTCTACTACAAAGTGTGCAAGTTACCAGTTACAATAAAATATTGGTGACAAACATAGAACATCTACTCCAGTTCAGTTGATTTTATGAACTTGTAAATAAGTTGTTAATTAAAAACTGGGTTTTTTCTTACACTGTGCTCAACTTCACTTACGTTTTTGGTTTTTACAGCCTAACAACCAAATTACAATTTACAACATGTGTGATCCTTCTGGCCACCTTTTTCCTTAACATGTTTTTTAGAAGAGAAGTAAAGTGGATATTTATAAATGAAACAGTACCAATCTATAGCCTTAGCCTTCTTTAACTTATTTCTTAGTAGAAATTAACCAAAACCCCTGCAAATTCTAACCCAGTAACTAATATCAACAACCTTTTTTTTCTCCTTCAATCTCAAATGAGACAGTAATGAGTTTCCTGAATGTTTTAGTGTGACAAACAATTTTTCAATATTATAACTTGGTGTTTTAGGTGAAATTAGTTAAGTCAGATTTGTGCATCTGCAAAGTTTTTCGGAGCCTTGCAGTGACAGAATTGGACAGCACCATCTCTGCCAAGAGGTGGCTTGTGTCTGCAAGGTGTGCAGGGGTGGAAAATCCACTCCTCTTGCATACCAGCATTCTGTCCATGGCAGACCATGGGCCACCTGTACATGAAGTATAAGGCTACAGGATTTGTAAACTCTGAGCTCAGCTAGGTAAATACTTACACAAAGGTTAGGCAATAGCAGTTGCAGAGTTAAAGGAGATCATCTGCTATTTAGTTCCCAGAGTGGGACATAATGCAATTATGCATGAAGTAAGTCTTGCCAGCAATTTGTCCCTGGTTTCAATGGCTTAATTAACTGAACTGGAATACCTTGGCTTGCTAAAGGGCATTTTGCAAGAACTTCTCAAACGTAAAATAGAGACTGTGTGAAGAACTGCATGATCTAGACACTGCTAGCCCCTTACAACTTATGCAGATGATGAGTTCTTCACTTGATGACTGGACAGGGCTGTGGTGCTCTTTGTCTTTCAGAAGAGCCATTGAACCATGGAGTCTAGAATTGTATCACATATCCTTGGTTTGGCTTACCAAAATCTTTCATTTTAAAACTAAAAATAATTTATAAATAGAGCATAAACTTGGTAGAGGTTCTTGTAATGAGACTTCCCCCTTCTTTTAACGTACAAATAAATCAGACTAACAACTAAGCTTTTTCTGAAAAGGCTTTTTGTTAATTGCCATGCTGTATAATGAATTGAACCTTTCCATAGGCTTAAAATACTAATTAATAAAACAATATGTAGGTATTGTTTTTTCAATTAATACTTGACTTGAGTGAGAGGAAGTTTGTCAATTTTTTGGGGATATGAAGAGGAGTCTGAGTCACTCCTGATAGCTCTGAAGCTTGGTCCAGCAGTCAAGGCAATGGCAGAACTCCCTGATGTCAGTGAGGACAGGATTTGATTCTGTGCCTTTTCAGGAACTGATGATTCAGTTGTGTTCTGGGAGGACCTCCGCACAGAAATCACTGGTACTTTCTGAGCTTTTTTGAGCCTTCTAACTGCTGTGCTGTATTTGTGGCATTCAGAGTTGATAAACTGCTATTCTTTTTTCATGCCTTAATAATACAATAGACCCCATAGCTGGGCTCTGTATGTATTTGGTAATTAACATAGATGACATTTCAATGTTACTGAAAATAAGCTCAGGATTATTGCATGAAATGTAAAAATTTGCATTGAATGATGGGGATATGAGACATGAGGCAGTGATTGCTACTGTCTCCTTGCTTGCTAAGTATCTTCTGTAAGCAACAATAAAATTCTTTAAATATTTTGCATATTATTTATCACATGTAATGTGTTCAAGAGAGGACTTAAAACTCTCAGTGTTGCCATCAGTGTAAGCCTAAATCTATTGGGTTTTTTTCCATTTCTTGTTAGAATTGTTTGTCAAAATGGAAGAATGTTGTCCTCTTTCTAGCTCATTATATATTTTGTGTATCTGTTTTGTGCAATTAATACTTAACAGTAATGATGTAGTTAATTTGTTGAAGGATGTCATTGCAAGAAAGTTATAGCATGGAGCTTAGGAGCACAATCAGATGTTATTTATACTCCCTTTATACCTTAGTGTTATGCTTCATTTGAAGAAAGAAATAAATAATTTGTCTTTTGTTCAAAACCAGATCTAACTTACCAAATTCTTTTCTATTATGTTCATCGTCACAGTCCAACACAGGGGCATTAACTTGGGTTGATGACGAATCTTCCCGTGCTGCAGTTGCCGTTTCTCCATCTAATACTTGGAATATCTTTCACATACCTATTAAAGGTACAAACTGCAAGTGTGGGTGGTACATGCAAAGCCCCATTGCTGGCTCCAGCTGCTGACTCTACTGCTCAGCTGCAGTAACTGAGGTGTAGATGGCCTCCTCATGCAAAGCCCTCTCACTGCTTGCCCATCTTTAGCCTGCTTCCCCTCGGGATGTGAAATGGGAAAGATGGAGTGTCACCCTGTGGGGGCGGGAAGGGAGAGAGTGCAGTGGGACTGCCCTGCTCCAGCCTTCAGCTGGTACACAGTTATGTAAGTGTAGGGCCAGACAGCCGGGCTCTTCCAACCTGCCTTCCTTGCACTGCAGGAAACAGAATCAGCCTCCATGGAAAGATTATCCCTGGCTGATCATCTAGTCTCTCAGTGGGACATCAGAAGGTTGATTTTGAGCACAAAATGGGCTTTATCTCAGTGTGTATAAACTGGCATAACATCCTCTAACTTACAAAAACTCTTGCAAACTCAGCAATTGACAAAACAACATGAAACATGCCAAAAGGGGAGTGTTTCTCATTTTAATGTGTCTTAAATCACAAATGTTAAGGAAGACCACATACAGAAACTGGTAATTCTGAGACTTAGCAGTATAAATTCTCCTTTATGATAATTGTTACTGTGAAGGGCTTCATGGAGAGTTTTAAGAGAAGTCTGAAAAATGACTGTTGATTAGCAAGGTAAACTTTATCCTAGTGATATCGGCTGCTGGCTAATTAAAACTGCAAAGTGTGAGTACAGCTCTTTGTCAAATTTACCTAACTTAATTACATATAAACACAGTAATATAGCCTCATGTTCTATCAATGCCAGAGGTGAATTGTGGATATTCCCATACAGACACTGAGTCCAAACATTATGATTTTCTGAATACTGTCAACTTTCTGTCTTCAGTAAATCTTACGCATTGCATGAGATATATTTAAATTTTATTATTATTCTGTACAGCCAAATACGCCCTTGTTCATGAATAAGAGACAGCTAACTGACAATTCCTGATTACTGTTCTCTTGTTATTTTCTCCCTAATGTCTATTTGAGTAGTTTATGAGACCAAAACCACATCTGTGCAACTTAAATGCAAAATTGTGCAATAAACACATTCCTGAACTTTGGTTAAAACACCAACTGCTAAAAATCTTTTCTACTTGATAGTACATGAATATGCTGTTGAAAATTGTGTACAATGAATTTGGCAAGGAACTCTGAGAATTGAATTAACATGGCCTTTATTATTACCATATTGTTTGAAAAACACTTTTATAGCTTATTGCCCAATACAAGATTGGTAACTACAAGAATACAACAAAAGAATTTTTGGTATTTCTTGCATAAGAACGAGTAACATATTGTTCCATTTCAGTGCCAAATCAAAAGTTAAAAACACCAGGCAGAATCCTAGGGCTTTTAACTCAGTGTTAAGTTCTACTGCCCTTGATGAAGTAGACTTTTTCTGTCTGTAAAATAAGAGGCTCACTCAAGAGGAGTAACATCACCAGGATAGACACTACATTTCCCTCCTGGCACAGACTTCTACTGATTGTTCTATCTCTAAGGCTAACTCATGATAAAACAGTGACATATAAGTCACTTTACACATATCACTGGAGCTGTAGAGAACTTTCTCACTATAAAAGAGAAGGTAGACAGTTACTCCACTATTATTTATTTCATGACCGCTCTAGAAGGACTTGGTGAATTAGGAGCAAAAGGTCAGGATAGAGGCGTAGTGTTTATTTGCTTGGAAGAGAAAGTGTCAGAAGATATTTGGTTTCAGGACTCCAAAAAACAGGGAATGCTTCTATGCTTTTTATGAGTTGACCAGCTATTAGCCATGCACTGATTGCAATGCTGTCACTAGAGTTATAGTAATTCCCTCTGAAACACTATGGAGCTCCACAGAATTACAAACAGAAGTGCCTGGGAAGAGCAAACACAGGGCATGGGACTCTGCCGTGATTTGATTGCCGTGCGTTTGTCTCCTGCATGCAAGCATCCTTCCTGCTTCTAGTGCATCTGAAAGAGACCTTACCTGAAAAAAGCCTGCGTCAGTCCAAAAATTCTTAGGAAGCTAAACGGCTGTCTAATGCTACCAACATTCAGATAGCAAGGTCGATTTTTCCGCCACCCTCCCTCACTCCCCCAACAAGTCAATGCACAACTCAAAACATTAGCCAGTTGTTAGACTTTTTCATGTTATTCAGATTCTTAGATGTGCAAAGGGCATTTTATTTAATAACTTACACATGTAAAACCATCAGGCTACCCCACTATCTCTATGTGCCAGCATCAGTATCCATTGTCTACATTCTACATTCTGAGGCATGATGCTAAACAAGTTTCTAACAATTTGGACCTCCAAGTCTCTTAAATTTGGTATATAAATATAGTGAGAACATAATGCATTCATTTCCATGGCGGTTCTGTTATGAAACCTTGAAAGCTGAGACATTAACGCTTTGTATAAAAATCAGAAAATATCAAAGCATAATATTGCGTCCCACCAAAGAGCTGAAAATATGATAAAATGCAATAAGGGCCATTGTAGCAGAACACTTTTCCTTTCTCTTTGTTTTTGACACTATACACATAAATAGACAATACATGTATTCAAAGTTTTCATTCTCAATAAAAGACTTGGCATATATTCTATAAAAGCCTCATGGTTAAAAATGTGAACCAGCAAACATCAAAAATATTTGTGTAAGCAAAAATAAATTGGAAAGTGACAATAACAGACAACATATATGAAATATCAGTATTGCATGGGACTGGAAGGAATTGTTCACATTTTCTCATTTTCTGTAATGAGATTACATATGAAATGCAAATTTTAGCTTTTCATTAAATAATATTTATGTCACTGAAAATAAACAGGAGAAGGGCAAACAGCACTTATCTGATGGTATTGACAGATATTAGAATGAGATATTTCCAGTTGTCAGGGACCAGACAATGACCATCTAGTCTCACTGCCTCACCACTTCAGGGCTGACCAGAAGTTAAAGCCCATCATGTAGGCCATTGTCCAAATGCCTCCTTTTAAGGCACTGACAGTCGGAACCTGTTTCAGTGTCTGACTACACTCTCAGTAAGGAAATATTTTCTTTTTAGGCCAGTCTGAACCTCCCCTGATGCAGCTTTGAACTATTCCCACATGTCCTGTCACTGGATCCCAGGGAGAAGAGATCAGCCAACCTCTTTCCACTTCCCCCCTCAGGAAGCTGTAGAGAGCTGTGAAGTTGCCCCTCAGCCTCTTTCTCTCCAAACACAAAGTTTTCAGCTGCTTGGCATCCATCTGGCACAGATAGGCCCTCTCTAAGCAGAGCAGAAATACCAGCACCAAGGCTGGATCTGGACCAGCAGGAGGAAAATCTGTGCTTAAGGGTAGTATGGTTGCCTTTCCCTGGCTGCTCACCAGCTGTGCAGCCTGACACAGTTGCCAGTCTGATATTGTCCCTTCCCAGGGGCAAGACTTGCACTTTTCCTTGATGAACTTCTAGGGGCTCCTGCCTTGGCAGGGTTGAGCAGTGGGGTGACACAGAGAGCAGCACCAAGCTGTGAGTCCAGGCAGGGGGAGGGAATTGGTTGTGGCCTTAGGAAGGTTGCACCACACACACAGCACAGGCTGTTAGGAGAGCAGGATGTGGGGGCAGAGGCTGTCACTGAAGAGCTCACGAGTGGTGTGGGGTGATGAGCTGTGAGGCACAAACTGGACCTGGAAATCCCCCCTGCTGGAAATATCTGCCCTGGGGCTGGGGCTGGGGCTGGGGCTGGGGCTGGGGCTGGGGCTGGGGCTGGCCATCACTTATCTGATGGGACGATAACAAGGACAGAAATGTCACCTGTCCTGTTTGTAACACGTAGATATTTTTGAGTTTCCATGCATTCATTTTATTTGGATAGCTGGATCTGAGGGGCTGGGAGCCCCTAGAGGGTTGGTGCATGCCCCAGCTGGTGGCCCTGTCCCAGTTTGGCTAACCCCTGAGGCATCCTGCAAAGTCACAGACACAGGGGTGGCTGAAGAGGCCCCAGGGCCACTTGCCTGCCTCTTCAGAGGTCACCATGGTCCCTCAGGAGAGGGTTCACTGCCCTGTTTGGAAGTGGAGGATCCAGGAACAGACTCCTCTGGCTCTTCCTGGGGCTCTTCTTGCTCCAACAGTGATGGTAATGTGTACAGAGGGGTAGCTTCTGGAATCCCCATCCATGGCAGTGGAGGAGGTGTTGGGCACCTCATCCATGGTGCATCTTGCAGGGCTGTCAGAAGGGCTGCGACCTGGGCAGGGAGATAGGACTGGTGGGCCAGCAGACGACAGGCCTCCCTGCTGCACCATCGCACAGCAACACGGATAAGCTGTTGCACAAATGTTGCCGCATGGTTTTGGAGGGAGACCCCCAGCATCTGGACCAGCTGGTCTTCATCGATTCCATGGTTGGTCAGGATGTCCATGACAGTGCCCTCCACTAGGTCTGCCTCCATCCAATTGTTCCTGAAGATCTGCCTCAGCCTTGGTCGGACCCAGAGCACCAGGGTATCTAGGAGGCATGGGTGGTCCCGGAAAAGCACCACCCATTCCCCAGGCTGGAGGCTGCCCACAGGGTGCCTGGGCACTCCTTCTGCAGGCCATGTTTGGGATGCTTCAGAGAAATGGAGGTCAAGGTGTCTGGAGTCTCCACTCGCCCGGTGGACGATGATGGGTGGTGTCTCAGATAGTGCAATGACATGCTCCATGTACTCATTTTCTGGCCCCACCGAGTGCAAGATGGATAGAATCCTCCTCTTGCAGAGGGGGCACTTGGGTGTGTTCTCTGCCCACTGCAGGATGCAGGTGTAACAGAACTGGTGTAGGCAAGGCAATATGTAGCTGATCTCCTTCCAGCTGTCCAGGCAGATGGGACAGCAGTTGTCCACCTCTGTGGCCATGCTCTTCTCTACGGTGGCCTGAGGGGAGCTGGGGTTATGAGTTGCTCCTGTTCACCAGCATTGCAGCAGCAGGTTTTACTCTAGAAGGGGAAGAAGCATAATAGCCATTTCCTGGACTCAGAAGGGGTAATAGAAATGCTCATGTCCCTCAGGAAGGAAACAGTCTCAGACCCCCAGTGGATTTCACCTCCCAGCTCACCTCTGCTGCTGCAAGTGCACCTCCTGGGTGTCCTGGATGCCTGAACCTGGCAGGAAGAGGGAAAAATCCTTCAATGGTTCTGTTGTTGAACACAGAGAGCTGCAACAAACAATTCTTCTTGCATAATGACAGTGCTGCCTCACTCAGCACTCCAAACCTTGTTCAGCAGGAGTCACAGATTCATAGCGGATTCATAGAATGATTTGGGTTGGACAGGGACCTTCATGGTCATCTGGTTCCAACCCTCCTGCCATGGTCAGGGGCACTTTCAATGAGAACAGGTTACCTAGAGCCCCATACAACCTGGTCTCAAACAGCTCCAGGGACAACATCCACAGCATTCACAACTTTCTGGGGCAACAAGTTCCAGTGCCTCACCACTCTAACAGTAAGAAATTCCTTCCTAATATCTAATCTAAACCTACTATCTTTCAATTTGAACCCATTCCACCTTGTCCCGTCACTACATGTCCTTGTAAATAATCTTGCCTCCTCTTTGGTGTAGGTTCCCTTTAGGTCCTGTAAAGCTGTAACAGTCACTCCAAAGCCATCTCTTTTCTGGGCTGATCAATCCCAATTCCCCCAGCCTTTCCTCATAGACGAAGTGCTCCATCCCTCTGATCATCCTGGTGACCTCCTATGGGCTGACTCCAACAGTTCCATGTCCTTCGTGTGCTGGGACCCCAGAGCTGGATGCAGGGTTCCAGGTGGGGTCTCACCAGAGCAGAGCAGAGCAGCGCAGCGCAGAGCAGAGCAGAGCAGAGCAGAGCAGAGCAGAGCAGAGGGGCAGAATCCCCTCCCTCCCCTGCTGCCCACTCTGCTTTGGATGCAGCCCAAGACATGTTTGGCTTTCTGAGCTGGGAGTGCCCATGGCTGGGTCATGTCCAGCCTCTCACCCACCAGCACCCCCAAGTCCTTCTCCCCAGAGCTGCTTTTGATCTGTTCATCCCCAGCCTGTGCTGATACTGAGGCTGTCCTGACCCAGTTGAAGCACCTTGCAATTGATCTTGTTAAACCTCATGAGGTTCCCATGGGCCCACTTCAGGAGCCTGTCTAGGTCCCTCTGGATGGCATCCTGTCCTTTAGATGTGTCTGGGTGTGAGCTGGCTGGGTGAAACTTGGTGTTCAGCTGTAAGCAGTGAGGGATGCTGGGTCACAATCCATTCCTCAAGGGCATCACAATCCATCTCTAGGTGATATCACAATGGGCCATCAACACCCATGGTACACCATCTCAGTACTTGCATCCAGCGTTACCTCTACACCAATGCCAACTCCATTCCCCTTCTTGTAATCTTATACTCACATAGATGTTACAATACAGTCACTGAGGCCTTGGCTGTGCCTTTCCAGAGTCCTGCCAGTTTGCTCTGGCCATGATGGACATCTCCATGCACACGGAGCATGAGGGATCACTCAGCAACAACTTCTGCCTCCCTGAGAGGCTACAAAATGAAGTCCCACAGGCTCTCCACACACTCCACACTGCTGGCCAGCCCTTTGGGCTCTCCTGCTTTCTCCCATGATTTGTCACAGACAGAACTTGGCTTGCTCTGGCATGTATTCTCCTATCTTTGTTCTCTAGCTGGAAGGAACTAGGGTCATTCCTTCTGCTCAGCACGCATCAGAATTCATCCAGGCACCGCAGGATCTTTGAGTCAGGTTGACAAATAAGAGACGCTCCATCCTTTAAAGGAAGAATGCTCTGTGAAGCTGGGGATGGTTCAACATGGAGCAGATAAGGTGTTGGGGCATCTCACAGCACAGACTGGTGTTTCTAAGGATGGGGACATCCCCCTTCAAAAGGGTGGGAACAGATGCATGGGAGGGTGAGAGATGGTGGCATCTCCTAAAACTAGAGTTTCAAACTGGAGATAAGGGATAAAACCAAAATTCCTGTAAGAATCACTAAGCACTGAAATGAGTTGCCCAGGTCTTCAAATCCTGAGTGGCCATAACCCAGAGCACAACAGTGACAAGCCCATGAACAGACGCTGGCTGAAGTCCTGGAAGAGAAAGCATTAACAGTAAGAAGCATAGCAAAGGTCCTCACAGGAGCAACAGCTTTGAGAAGGTTTTTACTTCCTGATTGCATTTAATTCAGCAGCTTTCACAAATGTATAATTAGGAGAGGATAGAACAGTCCAGTAGGTAGGGGCATACAACACTCATCTAGTCCCGTTGCCTGATCACAGCTGACTAACAGTTAAAGACCATTACTGAGGGTGTTGTCCAAATGCCTCCTTTTAAGGGGCCACCAGGTACGAGACATCAACCATATCTTTAGAGAGTCTTTTCCAGTGTGCAACCACCTTCTAAATAAGGAAATGCTTCTGAATGTCAACAGGCCAGTTCTTCAGCCAGCACAGAGTGCACCTACTCATCTCACAGATAGTCAACTTGTCCAAAAGGATGCTGTAAGGGACAGTATCAAAAGCATTATGAAAATCCAGGAAAACCACATCCACCTCCATCTCTTTACCCACTAGGCAGGTGACCTAACTGTAGAAGCATCTCAGATTAGTCAGACAGGCTTCCCTTTGTGAACCCATGCTGGGCCTGATGCTTGTGTTTCCTTGAAATGCCTTTTATGACCAGTAGTATCTTCTCCATAATTTTTTCAGGTACTGAGGTTAGACTCACAGATCTGTAGTTTCCTGTGTCTTCCCTCACACCTTTCTAAATTGTAATGACTGGCTAGCTTCCAGTCAGCAAAGATGTCCTCAAACACCCATGACTTTTGAGTGGGGTCCTGCTGTCACATCCAACAGCTCCGGCAGTACTCTGGGATGAATCTCACCAGGTTTCATCATCTTATGGACAGTCAGGTGACACAGCTGTCCCCTTAAAATTTCTATGCACAAATGGAGAGTCACTGTTCCTGCAGTTGTGGTCCTTCAGCTCTGAGGTCCTACCAGTATTATTAAGGGCTGAGGGGAGAAAAAAACCCCTGAATACCTCCAGTTTTTCTGTATTTCTATTTGTCAGGGGACAAATCTTTGTTTCAACAAGAATTGGTCCAGTGTTTTCCTTGGGCATCCTCTAGCTATTAACATGTTTTACAAGTTGTCTTGGGTTGCAATATGTAACCAAAATGTGTATTCTATTTGCATCTCTTGAAACTGGTTGGGGAGGTGTTTGTCTTTATCTCTTGTATAACCCATGCCACATAACTCTGCTGGGGAGGTGGTGGGTGCCTTCTGTTAATGGGCCAGCTGTTAAAACCAGGTGGGGCAGTGTTTCACAACCCATTCTCCCTCCAAGGGATATCTTCTGTTAATGGGCCATTAAGGCTCGCAGCATGACTGATAAAATTACATCATTCCATTATGAGATGCTCCACCCAGTAGGAGGAGCCAAGCATTCCTATGTGGATAAAACCTGGGATTCAGAACACCAGGACAGCCTGTTTTTCACTGGATTCCAGAGGAAGGCTGGACCCATCTTGCTACCACTGGACCCTTCTACAGGATCATCTCTATTCCAACAGAACCACATCTGT
Source organism: Phylloscopus whistleri (assembly GCA_017589585.1). Lineage (NCBI taxonomy): Eukaryota > Metazoa > Chordata > Aves > Passeriformes > Phylloscopidae > Phylloscopus > Phylloscopus whistleri. The sequence continues at coordinate 9,048,500 of JADMLD010000758.1, read as the reverse complement.
CACTCCAAGAGGACTTATTTGGACTGCTACCAACACCCTGACCAACAGGGTGTCAGGTCGTATTCTGACTGTGTCTGTGTTACTAGGATTTTTTTGTTTGCCTGTTTTTTTGTACTATTACATTAGTATTTTTAATATTCCTAGTAAAGGACTGTTAATCCTATATCTTTGCCTGAAAGCCCCTAATTGAAAAATTACAATAATTTGGAGGGAGAGGGTTTACATTCTCCATTCCAAGGGAAGCTCCAGCTTTCCCTCGCAGACATCTGTCTTTCCAAACTGAGACACAAATCCTTTCTTGTTGTTGAGCATAACATTGGCCATTTTCAACTTTTATTGAGCTTTGGCCTTGCATGCCATCTTTTCCTGTGTTTGTAAACATATGTGATCTTCCTGCAAGTTCTGATCTTATTTCTAGATATCATCCAGTCTTTTTTTCTTCCCAGGTTCCAAGAGGAGTTCCCTGTTAAGCCAAGTTGATCTTCTGTCACTCTTGCTTGACTTGTGATAGGATGGCTTGCTTCCGCACTTTTCAACAGCCGTTCTTTAAGACTAACCAGCACTCAGGGAGGCCTCAAAAACATATTCCTAGGGGACACTGCAAAGTAGCTTCTTGAGTAGCTGAGAACTTGCTCTCTTGAAATACACAGTTGAAACTCTGTTGAACATTTTTCTCATTACATTAACAATTTTGAACTCAACCGTTTCATCATCACTGTGGCCAAGACAAACACCTACCATCACATGCATGAGAACTTCTCTACAAACAAATAACAAGCATAGGAAGGCATCTTTTCTAGTTGGAGGATTTGTAGCAAGAAATTATCTTCAAGCAGCTCCAGGAAATGCCCAGACTTGTTTGTAACATCAGTATGGTATTTCCAGTAAATGTCTGAACTTGAAGTCTCCCACAGAGACAAGGAAATCCAGAGATTTCTCTTAATTGCCTATAGAATAACTCATCAGCGCTAGTGTTAAAAATGTATGGAAGGGAGGTACAGTCTTCTGGTTTATACATTAATCCACATATTTTTTTTTATCAACAATAAATTTCACTGTAAATCCTAGCAACACAGTGATATATACATGGAAATCAAAAAAGTCTTGTATCTGAGAGTTCACTAGGGATTTTTCTCTTTCTATACAGAGAATATGATGTGATCTATACTCATATATGATTCACCAGTGTAATATCTACACTGGTCTCTCCACATATTAAAAAAACCCAAAAGTGGGGCCTGTAGGTGACATTCAGAGGGAGGAAAACCACTTCTGCAGTCTGAATTCTTTAGAAACCACTCTGGGTTTTTTTCATGTCTCTCATCTTCTTAACAAGTGCAGGTTGAGAAGGAAACTGCCCTTGTTAAAAATGCTACAAACTTCTCACTTTCATGCGTTATGTTTGATGTGAATAAACATTTAAGTACCATGACAGATTGTACAAAAAGTCAGGTTGCTCTCAGAAGATTATAAGTATGATGTCATATAATGAATCTGAGTAAGAAAGCCTGAGAGCCTCCTGGTTCCATGTTATCACTATCTGTTTCAATCTGTCGATGTGACATTTGTGAATCTGATGCTTTCACTCACTAGCTTGCTTCATGCTTGTGTTAATTTTATTTTTCTTCTGATAATCCTGCTCATCTTAAATCCATGTGATAACACTTCTTAAGGAAAATACTCTCTGTTCATGTGCAGCCTCAAGAGATTACAGAAACACCTCAGAGATTACATGCCAGTCTTTCTCTCCTTTTCACTTGTACATATCATGTCTTTAAAAATTGACTGGAAGTGGCCTTTTTTCTTAAAAGAGCATTGGAGTCTATCTGGGTAACAATGGACTTAGACACACTGCTGCTGCTACAGCGTGATTTCAACGTCTCACAGTTGCTGACTAAGAGGTTTTTCCTCTCCTGTCAATTCCCATGGGCAGATCTCAGAAAGTTTCTGTCTGTACCAGTAATGAACGACTTGAAGCTTTCCCATCCATTGTAGTTAGTTAGAAAATAGTTATAGAAAGCTCAAACTTTCTATAGGTTGCCGAAGCTATCTCCTGAAATAAGGAAATCACAGCCATTAGTCCCACAAGCAACTGCTGATTAAAATCTTAATTTAGCCAAAGCCTATTGTCTTGATTTCAGTATCCTTGCTCAGTTTGAAATGTTCTTTCTTCAGTTATCTTTATGGTCCTTATCAGCTTCTCCTCAAAAAGCATTTATGAGTTCTAAGCATAAATGAATAATCCTAGTTAAATTTAAAAATTAAAGTATTAAGAGTTGATCCTAAAGAAAGTTGACCTCCTTGTTTATTCCTGTTCTACAGACTGTATATCTTAATACCAAGCTGAGTATTATGGTGTGTTACACGGTATTCATTCCATCTATATCTTCTTCTGACTCCTGTGAAATTAGAAAATCTGAATTCTACTACCTTACTATTGCTTTAATATGGCACTGTATTTACACAAAATAAAAGAAAAGAGATCCAGCCTTCATTAAGAATCTAATTTTTTAATGGTAGAATCTTTCTGCGTGATGTAATAGGGGTGCTGGAAATGGGGAGAATGTTAAAAGCAAAGCAACAACAGTGTACTCATTGTATAAGTGTAGTTTGACAAATTGGACCATATTTATTATTTATAAATAATATTTATTTATTTATTTATTTGTTTGTTTATTAGTTACTTGTTATACAAGTCTTTCTTTACACAATGTGGTGTAATAATTAGATTTCAGTTTTCTGGGATTGTCTGCCTCAACTTTGATAGAAGTATTTTCTGCAACATCTTTGAAAATGCTTGGCTCTAAAAATTGTTAATTGTGTCATGGTTATTTTACAAGAAAAACCCCAATTGAATCCTTTAGATCATGAAGCAAAATATGCTCCTTGGAGAGGCAGGTAATCCTTAGAAAGGTATTCAAGTATTTGGACAAAACGCAGACTTGTTTCTAGAAGGCTGCATACATACATTTTTTTTACTCATTCTATTCTTCAGTATCCCTGATTCAGCTGAAGCCACAGTCCTAAAATATCCATAGGCCAGTTGACTGCATATGGAAAATGGTGGTTTTCTGAAGTGCAGTAGAGTGTCTCATCGGAATTTCAGTCAGGACTATTCATGGTTATTAAAGTACTTAGGTAAAGAAAAAAAAAATTAAACTACAGATGCCAATAGTTTTTATTTAAATTCAAGGATGACTGAAAGTCCAAGGGCAGTGTGCAATTCAGTAAAAAGATTACTAAATCTGAGATATGAAAAGAGAGACATGTTACTGGAATAGGAGGTGTTTTTCTTGGAAATGGTAGAGTGTATGTGTTTGCCTATCTATTTATAACAAGAAACATGACCCAAGCACATTTTTCCTGTGAACATTTTATTAAGTGTTGCACAGCTTTTGAATACTTAGGTAACGGTGAAATACACTCAAAAGCTGCTATTATGAACTGACCCAGTTTTCTCTCAAACTTGCCAAAACTCCTTTAGTAACAATAATGATAATTAATAAATCAGTTTGTTGTTCCATCAGGTTTTGAACCTGAGTTGAAAAGAGAATAGTGGGGAGTCATATTTGTTTCACTGAAAGTGCATTTCTGTAGCTCTCAAAACTATTTTTTCAGAGTTTGATGCAGAAGCAGTGTCTGCTAAAACCTTTGCTAAATTTATGTCTTAGTACATATCTGGAGCATTCACTAGAGAAATGGGAGCTCTTATGTTCTTGTCTGTGACCATTTTACCACTCAAAGGTTATGGGAAAGAACATTAAAATGGGATAAAGAGCAACTGAATTTGCAATGAAATCAAAAGAATTTCCCTCAGTATAGCTGATTAAGTACAGCATCAGGCAGAAAGTTAAGTAAACATAGTCATAGAAAAAAAATCCTACACTGGGGAAAAGACTCCTTTGGTTCTTTTTATAAAAAAGAATTGCTAGATGGTAAGTCTAATTCTCTCAAGAACTTTGTTACAAACTTTATTTGTGTTCAACATTTGGAGCTTATCCTGTCAAGTAGAAAGTACAACTACATGCAGCATGAAAGAAACATTTCAGTTTCTATGACAAATGTCACTTGAAAATGGACTTTACTTTTAACTTAGAACACTGTAAACACTCTAGGGGAAATTAGTTTTGATCATTTGCCAAATATTGCACAACTATTTAGACTAATAAATAGCCTTCTATAACAGGAAGTGTACTGTATATTTTATGTGTTCCCACAATTTTAAGAGAAAGTCTCATCTCTTCTGTTTCACAGATGTCTATAGAGAAAAATACCCTAAACTAAATAAAATAGCATATATTATTATCCAAAAAGCATTTCAATCATCAGCTAAAGACTTAGGGAACATTGAGTCTACTTTATAAATAAGACTACAGTTTAACTAGAGAATTTGGCCCACTTAACAATCTTTCAGACCCCAGGTTAAAGTCTTGTCTTACTGAATTAAATGAGATGTATAGACAAGAAAATAATCATAGGGTCTATCATGTCATTATTTGCATTGTGAAAATTACAAAGTAAGGCACATTCCAGGAAAATGAACTGGTCTAATTTTCTATGCCATCATTACAACATGTGGATCAGACCTATGAATCTACACTGTACACTATATTCTGCTGTTACCAAAGATACGATATGGATGTAGAGCTAAGGGTTTTGTTTTCTAAACTTTGCACTGTATTCTCCTTTTGGAATCCAACATGGCTCAGGAAGGAAGTGAGCCCAAGAATCCTCTGTGCTTTTTATGCTCGACAAAAGCTTTCTTACTTACATTCCCTTACCTTCCATCTTGAAGGGCTGATAGTATGGAAGAAGCAAAAATAATTCCAAACATGTGAAGAACGGTTCTATTTGTAACCCTCCCAGTTGTGGGGAGGGGTGGATGGATCTGGTGATGTAGGTGTGTACGGTACATATTAGATATTAGATCAAGAAATGCATGGTTATCTTTATTTGGGTTTTCAAGGGACAAAGATGTTCTGTGGTTAACAGAGGTAACTTCAGCTAAATTCTGCAGAAATTTGCTGTGACTTTGGGGAAGTTACAGAACAGTATGCAGACTGCTCAGCAAATTCTTGGAATGCATTAGTAATAATCTTTTGGTGCAGACAGTGAAGTATGCAGTGGTGAAAGAGCTTTAAAATCTCATTCTCACCAAGGAGTTTGAGAATGTTGAGAGTGCAAAGTAAAGCAACTTATCAACCATGACATGAGGGCTGACTTACTTTTAAAAAAGATGGTGCAATGTAGCATGAAATCAGCAAGCTGAAAAAAAAAAGCAGAAATCAGGGCATCAAGTCAAAGAAGTAGAAGTTTTTGCAGAGCTGGTAAAGCAGTGATACTAAGGACACAAAGTAGGGAAACGAAGGAAGGGAGCAATTTGCTTAATGATGGATTTCACCGACACCAAACATAAGCAAACATACAGAAGGTAGAAATTATGTTCAGGTATGTAAACACATATGGAGATCAGAGGTAGAAAATTAGTGAGATACATCACCAGGAACAAGAACATCAGCACTGTAAGGCCAAGAAGAGAATTGCTGCTCTGTTGCCAGCAAAAGAAGAGGAAATGATAGATAATGAACAAAATTCAAAGGTTTGATATTTTTTGATTAGTATTCTCTAACAACATTAAGGTAAGTGTGAGGTCAAGATAATATCTGTACAGGACAGCATGAGAATAATTCAGTGAACTTGATGTATCCAAATTGGCAGCCACCAAAGTATTTTACCCATGGATTAATACAATTTCAAACTAATGATTGATGAGATTCTTGTTCAAACAATCATCTGAAGATATCTCAGAATTTGTAGCTATTCTTGAGCAATGCAGTGAAGCTCTAGGGAAGAAAAAAACCCCATAGATCGCTTCTTTTAAAAATGGGAGGCAAAGTGAAAAATTATGAATCAATCTACTTACCAACACTACCGAGTTACTGAGGAAATGGGTGAAAATGCACAGGAGTTCATCATGAACACATTAATCTGTCTTACGCTACCACAGCCCCGATGGCTATGGAGAAGAGAAGAATATATAGATGGTATATATATTGACTTTTGTAAGGGTCTTTTTTCTCTGTCTGCATGACAGATGCATACTAGGCCAAAGATGTGTGCTCAAGATGAAATTGTTAAGATGGGGATGGCAAAAGCACTTACATGAAAATACCTCATGGTGAGTTATCAGTTTTTTAATCTAAACAAAACCTGGAGCAGATGGTATTTTTCAGTAGCCTGCACCTAGTTTCCTATGTTAAATATTTTCAGTAAAATTACGAAAGTGTAATAATGTGCTTAGCAAATTTGCAGACAATCTGAAAGAGGTTTAAGACTGAAATGGTGTTCGTAAAATTGGAAAATGGATATGCAAGTGAATGGATGATACTCAACAGTAAACACAAGACACTTTATTCAAACAAGAATGTTCAACTGCCTCACAACAAGCCTCCATGGGTGTGACCTGTGACTTGGCTTACCAGTTGATCATGAGTTAACAAGATCATGATGTTGAAGAAAAGCATATTGAGACATATGAACAGAGGAACAGTTTAAAAGATGTAGATAAAAATTCTGCATTATTATGGTTTTGGGTTTTTCAGTTTTGGACAGTACTTTCAAGAAGGACACAAAGCAAAATCAAAACAATAGCAGAGAACCCACAATAGAGCCATGAAAAGCTCACCAATGCAGAACCTACACGAAAAACTGGGAAAATTAAGGTTAATTAACCTGAAAAAAAAAAAAAGACTGAGGAGTATCTTCATGTACCTAAAATGTTGCTGCAAAGATTATCAGTGTCTATTCAATGGTGATAAGATGGGAAGCAATAGGCTTCAACAAAAGCAAGAAAAATTAGAGCTGCTCAATAAGAACTCACATTAGGAATGTGTTGAAAAGTGCTGGACCAGATGATTTGTGAAGGCTATGAAGTCTCCCTCACTGAACATATTTAAAGGCACCTTAGATAAGGATCTGTCAGGATGTTAGCTTTTTGGGAAAGGGGATAATTTGTCTGTTTCTTGAAGTTCCTTTAGACCAACATTTGTGCAGTTCTGTAATCTGTCTTTGCCCTAGTTGCTAATCTCACCAAACCTTCTCTGCCTCAAAAGGAATGTATAAAAATCAGTATTTACAATGTACTTGGGAATAGTCCTAATCAGATTGCTGTTTTATGAGTACACTAAAAGAATCAATGTTTAGATAATTGTCAAGGAACTCATGCAGTTATCTACAGCTATACAAACCACGTGTACCCTTACTTGGGAAAATAGGCTCAGCTATACATGGATTTACCACTGCCAGCAATGTCACAGACTCACAGAATTACTGAACATCTCAAGCTGGAAGAGATATAAAAGAAACATGGAGTACAACTCTCTGTTTACCATAGAATTACATAAAAATAAACATATGACCAAATTACATGTAGTAGTGGAGATGCCACAGAAATCAGTAGTATATAGAAAAAGGAATATTCCCAGTCCTTAGTAAGAGGGGTAAAATGGTTGTATTGTTGACTGTCTTTTACTAGATATTAGTGTTTACTTTTATCCCCATGTCCTGTTCATGATTTTTTTTTCTTGCAACTTATCACAACTGTTACAAATAAAGGCTTACAGAGTGAAATTTAGTATCATTGGATGGTGTGTTATTTTTAATAGCATGTAAAAATACATATAGAGCCATTATGATTTGCCCTGGGTCTGACTTCAGCTGCTACTGAAAATTTACTGTTCCCTTATTATACAAGAAAATGTCAGACAGTAGTTCAGCTATCTCTGCTCCCTCAATGCATTTTGATTTGTGATTCTATTCTAGAAATACATGCTTTTTATAATCATACTTTCTGAAGGGAATATTTGATTTATAAATTATTTTCATTGTATTTTAGACTTGCTATTACACTGTACCTGACTCCTACCTAATTAAACACTCATCTCACCTCATCAATTCCTGTTTGAAATGTCAAATCATTGCTATTATTTTTTATTGCATAACAATAAGAATTATATTGGTACGAAAACCCAACCTGTTCAAAAAAAACTTTAGCTCATTGGGTGAAAATTTGCCTACAAATCTAAGAACGAACTTGACTTACTTTAAAAATGCAGGTAAACTGAAAGATATGATAGCTCATATTTATAATGTGAAAAATCTATACAGTCCAACAAAGACGTTTTTGAAACATGAGTTAGGTTCTAGTAGTAGAAATACATAGTAATTACTTTGGAAAATAAAATTCTTAAGACAAGGCATTTGTAATACCTTTGACTAGACATTAATTTTTTATTTCTGACCCTTTTCCTTACTTTGATTTCAGATAATGAATCACGGACACCAGAGTTGGAAAAATCCAATTAAGTCACATCTACCATCAATGCAAAAGGACATACTCTTCACCATTTTTCCAGGACAATCTAAAAATTGTCAAATTATTGGTTTGTTCATATTGTAGAAATTTCCTCACTGGTTTTCATTTACATGAATCTGATTTCTCTTAATATAATTTAAATACAAGTTTTCTTTTTCTGACTTAACCGTATACCACTGTAAACACAGATCTGCCTAGACTCAGTATCCTTCTTTGGTTTTATGAGGCACCCCTTCTCAGTTGCCTTATTTTTTAAGGATGGGTTTCTCAGAGTGAGGAACTGAAAATTTCTGAAATTAAGAGATTTTTATGTACTCAGATTAAAGCAGTTAAAATCCACAGTCACTTCGAAGTGCAGGCAATTGGAATTGCATAATATATTTTTAATAACATGGTAAATGAGAAAATACATCTAAATTAACTTAAAGGCAGGGGAAACAGAATAAATATTCATAATTCATATCAAAATGATACACAAAAAACTGAGAAAACTTTCTGTCCAGGGTGAAATAAAGTAAAATCCTGCTCCTAATGTAGTCATAAGGGATATATCCATTCAGTTCAGTGGTACCAGGATTTTTACTGTGTTAATACTTGAAACATATTCAATACTCTTAATTTCATCTGAAAACACTGTGGCATTTTTTTCTTGCATTTTTTTCAGAGAGCTGAATGAATTTACGAAAATTGACACTGTTTTGTAGGAAAAGTTTCCAATGTACATAAAAACTGAATATATATTATTTCTGTTTAGTCAGTTAAAAGATAGCTTTTTTTTTTTTTTAATTTCTTTTCCAATAATGTATTGTTGTTTGTCTGCCATGTCTTGTAAAAGGAATTACTTTCTTTGGAAATCTTTGGAAACTCCTACATGTATAAAAGAAAATAATTCAGTAGCATTATAGCATAACAAAAGTTATAGCCAGCAATGTTAGGGCATAACTGGGGAATTGAATCTGAGCACACCATGAAACCATTTAGGGGAAAAAAGCATTAGCAAATGCATATAATTTTGCTTGTGTAATTTGTCATTTAGAAGAGAAAAACAAATAGGTCAGAGGCAAAAGTTCAATTTTATGAAAAGTTGTTCCCGTATCTTTAGTGCTTATTAAGAGGGAAAATTGCAGGTTTTACAGTCAGTTTTGGCATTTTCCTGGAAGAGGGTGAGAAAGTTACTTTCCCTTTGCAGTTCTGGGAGTTGTTGAGACCAAGACTGGATTTGCTTTCGATTTGGCCTCATAGAAACCTTGATACTGTGATTCCTGCATATAAGTTATTCTTAGAGAGGCAGAATAAAGCAGAAATTCAAGGTCACCTGCAAATTACCTGAGAAATTTTACAGGTCCTTTATGACTGACAAGACTGGTGCCCCAGACAATTAATTGATGTCATACCATATTGCCTGAAAACTTTTATGGGTGGGTTCGTACCACAGAAATTGAGAGTCTGAGTGAGTTTGCTAATTGTTTTTCTTCCATCCTTGATGTCTCTGATCTAGGTGGCTATGCCACCTCGAAGCAAAAGGTTTTTTCCCCTTTTAGGTCTAAGCTCAGGCAACCTTTTTATGTGAGGGCATGACCTGAACTGATGCTAATAGATTATACAATGTTACTCATACTATTTTTTATAATCTTGCATAGCTTGAATGAATAACTTCTTAGAGCAGTTCATTTTTCTACCAAGAGGAAAAAAAGCATAAATGTGTACAGTCTGTACCTTGTTTCAATCCTTATAGTCAATATATAAAAAATGTATCTTTAAAAGTGGTTTCAAACATATTTAGCAGATATTTGCATGGATTTAATTACTTCTACAATACTGCCTCAATACTGCCATATGGCACCACTTTTCTTTACTTGTGTTTTAATACGGCTTATTTCTAAATTTTAGATCCTTCAAGATGGAAATACTGCAACTTAGTCTGTTTGCATGACTTTTGACAGAAGGATGAAAAGTCAGCAAAAGGCACATCCTTGGCACTCCAGTGATGCCACTGGCAAAGTGAGTACTCTGTAACAAGACACGGAGATGATAAAAGGGCCAGCTGGCATATCTTTCAAGACCCCTCATTTCTTCCAAAAATCCTGGAATGACTGAGCCATTTGGGTTTAAACTTAGACAAAGCCTGAGACAGGTATTCACCATGCCAAATGTTAGTCTGAATGGCTACATTTATTGCAAGTGTAAACTGTTTTATAGTGTGGACAGGGGGACAAATGTAGGCAGCATCGGTGTATAGCATGAAATAGTTTTCTGCTTTTGCTCTTCAAATACAGAAAAGAAAGTGTGTGTCTGGATGAACAGCTCTGTGCCAAAGTCAGCCTCCAAATAGTCAAATGTCTCTCATCTACTCCACATCCCACACATAAGTGTGTGTGGGAATGCTTGTAAATTTAATGAACTGCTGACTGAAAGAAGTTTATGCCTGGCTTCCAATTAAATACTAATAAGATAAGCTTAGGCAGCATAAACTCCTTGTTATTATGAAGATGGATTATGTTAGCTATCAGCAACCTCTGACCTCCCAACTTTAGAGCAGTGCCAATATTTTTTTTCAGCGGGACCCTCCATTGATTCCAGTGAGGTTTGTATTGGTGTTTTAGACATGCAACTGTTGCTAATACAGGGTAAGTATTCAAATACCAAACAAAATGAGTACAAGAAACAGTTTATAAATCCATCTGGTACAAAACTCTAACCTGGAGGTAGAACAGAAGAAAAGAGGCTATCTAGTCTTTTCTCTTAGATCTCCCAGGTCATATGTAGCTGGTGGTTCTCCATGTATTCAGATCAAATTGCACATTCCAACTGTCTCCTAGCTCCAAGACTAGGCAAGATCTGGGCATTTGCACCTCTATTAGAAAAGGTACAGAACAAAAAACGTCTAAATTCTACATCTCCACCCGCACTATTTATAAAGCCTGCCTGTATGAAATATCTTTAATGTAAGCACTTTGGCCTCTGTACAAATATTATGTTCATTAGTTATCTTAGATGCAAAAAGTGAACTTTACTGCTAAGTTTTTCTAAAAGTGAGCCTGGTATCATTATAGAGAATATTTCAACACCCAATTTTTAGGACACACAGATGCACTGCTGGGCTTTACAGGCTTTTGGAACCTCCATGAGGAAAGGTGGACATTTTAAGACTGGGATAGCCAAAAAAGCCATGTAAGCAGCAAACAATCCAAGCTAGCCAATAGGGAAATACTGAGGAGAAAGTACATTTTAAATACTTTATCCTATCCACAAAGATGTTTAGTCCTATCATGAAGAAACAAATTGCTTTGCCACTTACTGGAATTTGAACAAATATATTCAGAAGGCTACAGCAACTCCTTAATTTTTTTTTCATTCAAAATTGCTGTCTTCAAGTTGTTGCAATTACCTATTTCTTACCTTTGCTGCTAGTTTTCTATTATTAAAAGTGTAACAGCTGGTTACCTTCTATGGTAGGAATGGGAATATAGCTCACTTGGTGCCACCGAGCATCTTGTAAGCACATTTTTACTTGAAGACATACTGTATCTGACAAGGCTGACAGACCACATAAAAAGCTAGTAAGAAGTTTCAGCCAACACGTAATTGAAGACTTGGATACAGAAAAAATTACTAAAAAGAAATGCAAAATCTGATCTCAGAGAAATGTAATTTCATGAACATACCAACATTAATTTGAATAAATCTTTGAATGTTTCCTCAACTAACTTTTCCAGTAATGAATAAAGAGTGTATGTACCAACTCTTAATTAAAATGTATTTATTTTCCAATCGTTTACATTAAAAAACCCCCCCACCTATCATCTTCACTTCTTGTTCACTATTGTGTCTATTTTGTGTACTTCTGTTTTGGTATATGTAATAATTCAAAGTTGGTTTTATGATACACTTGTACATGTATTTTACATACAACTCTAAACACTGTATTTGAAAGAGAAATTTCCTCTAACAGACTTCAGCAATAATATACCTTACTCTGCATATCCCTGTGTACTTTTCCCTTTTGGCTTGTTATTTAAGCTTTGCTATTTGAACAATCTAGTCTGAGTTTTTAAAAATATTTGATCGTTTCATGAAGTTCCACCTGAATTTGTGACATTGATCACTTCCATGACAACAGACTCTCACTTTAAACACAGGATTATGATGAATCCAACACAGGATTGAGTAAAAGGGAAACAGGACCATGAGCAAGCAAGATTTCATTAGACTCAGTGGTATTCTGTTAAAAAAGCAGAGAAAGGAATATAAATGCTGAATACACTTCCACTCTTAACATTACAATTCTGTGTGAATACACTGTGGTTATTTATTTAAGATCCTTACAATATTTGATGTAACCTCTGTGGAACTCAGACACTGACAAAATTTTCAGACATATTCATTAGTCTTATTCATGCGTACTTAAAACATGGTGAGTTTTCATGACTTGTCGCAGTGTTACACAGGTTCAGTAGAGATAGTAGGCTCTCATCACCTCTGAAAAATCATGCTGAGAACATATCAGGCTTAACTTTGAAAACCTAGAACACAGGCAACTGTTTGGAAATATGGCTGTAGATTAATTTGTCTTAGTAAGTTTATATTAAGAAATTTTACATGTTTAACATAATGAGTCAAAACCCCATTTACTTTAAAGAATCTTTTTAGGGTCCAGCACAATCCACTTTATGTAATGAAAAAAAAAAAGTCTGTCTTCTGTAAATGGCACTCCCTGTAGCTGAATTCTGCTATTGTGAAGCACCTTGAGTATGATGCAGATATACATGTGGGTGTAGATTTCTGTTGGGTCAAACTCCTACTCCATTTTTCTAGACTAAAGAGCTACAAATTGCATAAGAAATCTTACTAAAAATCTCATTCTAGGGTCAAAAGAGACTTCAGTGGCTCCATCTTGTTCCAACCTCATCCTACAGTGCATACAACTGAAGCTATACAGACAAGGCTCATAGTAACATTGAGGAACCAGAAGCTGTGGTGGTATCAAAATGACAAAGAAAACTACAAAAGTTTTATTCTGTGGTGAAGCTATGGAATTCTAAGTTTCTGTGCAATGGCTACTAGAAGCACCATCTAATCCTGTTCTGCTCAAGATGCATGAATTCAGAGAAGTATGACATACTCCTTGTGAGCTTCACGGGCAGAGGATGCCCAGATGAGATAGTAGAAAGATGCCATGTTGGAACCCTGGATGCTGAAAATATCAGGCTTTCTGTTTTGACAGGTGGTGACCCTTGGGAGTGTACTGCCTTTGACCTGAGGCCATGGGAAATGGGAACAGCTTCCAAAATTGAGTGATAGCAGTGGGAGCGTATGTGTGTAGTTGGATAGAGGTGTGTGATGCCAGAGGGTGAAATATTTAAGGTTTGGGATTTTAGGATATAGGATATAGTAATATACATAAGGGACAATATGGAGGAATTTGGGCGTTGTCGGAGTCCTTCTTCGCTTTCTTCTTCCTCCTTCTTCTCAAGTTTGGGTGATCTTTTCTAACTGGTTAGTGAAAGCCTGCATTGCGGACATTGAGTGATCTTTAATGGGGTTATAAATAAAAATAACTTAGGCGTCAGGTTTTAATTGGTTTTGCTTATTGTTTAAAAGTCCTTGATACAAGTTAGAAGTAGCCATTTTCTTGCCTTGCAAGAGAGCTCTCGCGTGAGACTGTAACTTAGATAAGATATAATAAACAACTGAGTCCAAATGAGATACCACTAGCGTCTTCTGTCCAGATGTGGCTAGAACTAACACCTCCACAATGCCAAGGATATTCAATACCTCCATTGCAAAAAATATCAATATTAAGTCACAATTAAAGCCTGATTAATATATGGATTAAGAATAATACGTAGAACTGTCCCAAAATACCCAATTGTATTAAATATGTATTTCAGTTTTTACAGTTTACTAGCTCTTTGGAACATCTTGGGAACTTTTTTCACTAAGTAGTTTCAAAATACTCTTTCAGAACATGGAAATGCCCCATTCTTGTTCATATTTTTACTTCTTTCACCTATTGGTAGACTACATCTTCCACAGAATAATGGCATGTCTGAAAGACTTCAATGAAGAGGAGAACCATATTCTCTTTTTCAGGTACACTGTTGAAACTGCACGTATGCTGCAAATTCTGAACGTTAGGGGCCATTTTTGAACCAGAAGTCTGTAGGCAATTTTAGTTTAACATATTGGCCTAGTCTTGGAAATTTGGTTTACATTTTTAAATCTTAGACATGGTATTTTGCTCTACTTAGCAGGCAAAACATACTTCACCACGCATAAGGGAACAGGATTATAACTTCACCTTCCAGATATAAAACAATATACACAAAAAAGATATACTATCTAGAAAGAAAATGTTAACTATGACTTTGAAAATAGGTGAATTTTTAGGTTTTTTGTAGATATGTTTTCTTTAATTGATGTTTAATTTTAAAGAATTGCAAAAATTGATTCCTAGATAAGATCCTATGTTTGACAGATCTACAAAAACAAATTCTTTATGAAATGCTGTATGAAGCAAAGCAACACAGAGTCCGCAGGCAGGTGCAAAGGAGAGCAGCTTTATTGCAAGCACCAGGCCTTTTTGAGCAGTTAGCTGGTTATCAGTTCACACAGTTTTAAGGCACAACAAGCCCAAGTCAACCAACCACCATACACCCCAATGTGGACACGTGGCAGTCATGCAGTGCAGCTCTCCATGCCTCTCACGTCTCTCTACCCATATTCCAGCTGAGTCACTCTTCCATAGTTCCCTCCTACTTAGCCTAAGTACCCTACTGAGCTATGATTTTACAAGGGTAACAAGGCCCTTATTTTATAAGGCTTTACCTATATGCAACAGAATGCTAAGAAATTAGAGTCTGAAAAATGCTGTGTTGGAAGTGGCTGTTCACTGGCATTGGTGAATAACTCAATACAGAGTCTGTGATCAGGCACATAAGTGCATGCTAGCCACTTAGTACATGTTTTTCTTTTTTTTCATGTATCAATTGATATGTTCATTGTTCTTGATCTTAAGGATATTGCTTTCTTACATAGACAAGTGACTTACACTGGGGTGATTAAATAGAAGTAAGGTTATAATTAATCCATTTTGACAAAACAGAGTCCTTAGTTTATGTAGTTTCCCAATTCATCTGTTCTTGAATCCGTGTGAGATGTGAAGACTGTGATTATTTAACCTTTGCTCTGTCCTGGAAATTTGAGTCATAAGGTCATGCAGATTCTTTGTGACGTTAGAAGAATTCTATATAGGACTGAACAGAAAATGCTATTCACTGAAAATGCTTATTCAACTTATCAGAGAATCTTAACAGCATCAGTATGTAACGAATTCAAGAAAATATAGTTAAGGCTAGAATGTAAAAGGTAGTCTAGTCCAGTGAAATTGAAGAGAAGACCAAAAAAGATTCCAACATTTTCCCCATGTGGTGTAAAAATCAATGTGAGGCATTTCTTAGAAAGAATGCAATACATTCAGTGCAACTCTGCACAACATACTGTTAATCATAAAAGAATAAAAATTCATTTTATGTCGTAAAATGTAAGCTTACATTTCTACTGATTTGTGCATAATACACCATCTTTTTCAAGCAGCAACTATGCAATTATCTTGTTTAAAAATGCCATCTTTTTAGCAAAAAGGTGAACAATGCCTTAAACTTCATGTATTATCTACAGTACATCAACTGTAAGCTGAGTTTTGTGTTCTCACAAATCCCCCCCTCCAAAAAAAGAATTAGCTAAACAGAAAGGAAATGTAATTATGCTATTCAGAAATGTAACACACATCTTAACTCTTGGCTGGCTCATGGAGAGTAATAAAAAATACAACTAACAAAAATATGCTATGTAGTGTTTTTCCTTTTTCTGTTATCTTTTTTTTTCATTACTTGAACATAAAAGACTGGCTTCTCTTAGCTCCTCATAGTGAGCTGGCTTTCATGACAAAAATATTGCCATCAAACAGAGCAGAGGTTCTTGGTAACTTCTTTTCACTAGAAATCACATTACGTGAGGACAGAAGTATTAAAATGTTTTTCATCTCGCGATTGTAACGATGACAGAATTTTTTAATTTGTTTCATTGAGAGTTCTACTGAAATGTCCTTTATTACTCTAATTAAAAAACTTTAAACAAAATGTTATACAGATTAATTTCCCCTTTCATTTTACCAAATGATTGCATAGCTGAAAACCTGACTCTGCATTTAGATACTGTTTTGATGAAGATAGTGTTTGTTTGTTGCAAAATGCTTCCTTCTGTGAGCTAATCCCTAGTTCTATTTCATCCTTCTTGATATCTCAGATTTGACAATATTGTTTTACTGCCTCCTTAGCAGCAGCCCTGATAGCCTTTCACCACACATAAGAGTACTCAGATAAAATTGGGAAATCCATTTTCTACTATGTCAGTCAAATTCATGTCAAATACCTTAAACCAAAGCTGATTACATAGTCGTGCTCTCCCCTGCCTCTGTGTGTCTTCTGCAGCTTTCACTGACCCATCTATACTACAGGAGAGCTTGCCCTGCCTGTTGACAAAACAAATATTCTCTCAGACACAATTAACATCAGTGTTGGCTCTGGAATTCTTCAGAAGGATACAGAGAAGGAAGGGGAGTATTGCTTCAGACAAAGGTTTGCATGAGCATGAAGAAAATAAACAATTTTAACAACCTTAACAGAACAGAGTACATTCGCTGCAGAAAAGTATTCAGTGATGTTAGTTGGTTTGCAGTTTGCCTGAATGCACAGTTATTTAGCTGGCTCCGCAAATGTCTGATGTGTTGAACTACTTTAAAAACATAAGAAAGCTTTTCAAAAGCTTTGGCAAAAGGAGATATATCAGCACACATATATTTGGGAGTTGTAACTATGTACATATATATCAATTTTTAAGAATCTTCACTGTTTGTAAATTTTGTGTTTTCACTATCTATGTTTATGACTAACTTCATAAATATAAATACCTTTATTTCATGTCCTTTAGGGATAAATTGTGTGCCCTGTCTCAAAATAAAGCCTTCTATACATTTTATTTAATAAATATCTGCTCAACTCCAGTTTTAAGTACCTAACGGCCTCCCCAGGCCCTGATCTTCCACTATTACAGAGCTGTAGCCCTGTGGCTGCTAGTGCCAATTTACTCATGGAAGAGGCCTTGCTCAGCATGTTTGTGTTCCTGTAATTGTTTTAGCATTATGTCTTGTTTGTGATCTGAAGAGAACGGGCAGACAATTTTGGGAAGTAGGACTTTAAGAAATCCCTGCAACTGGCTCACGCATGCCAGGAACTTTTCCACTATATTAATCCAATGCAGTTGTCTCTATTTTTAAAATGAAGGAGTATATGCACAAGTAAATGGGGCTGACATTAATTCAAAGCCAAAATCTGCTCTGCGCTCCAAGACATGAGTGACACATAGGTACAATTCTCAATAACATGTGCTGGAGCTGGGTAACAAGTGTCAAGTAAGCAAGCTTGTAAGCATACCTAAGTAGACTAAGTTTAGTAAGAGTAATTCCTGAAGAGAAAAAGTAAGTTGTAAAAACATCTTATATCTTGGCATTACAGTCTTAAAGCTGCACTGAGAAGAAAGAAAACAGACAATCTAAGGAAACAGCTGCCTGCAAAACATATTGAATAGGCTCAATGCCAAAAAAGGAACATGCTGTGTGTGCTATATGCTCACTAATAATAAATACATAGCAAGGGTTATGTCTTTATCACTATCAGTTTTAAAAGATTAAAAAGGTTTTACAAAAAGTTAAAAATCAAGATTAGAAAGGCAAGCGTACTAACTGCATAACACAACAATCAGAAAAATCCTGCTGTTGATAAAAAGCAAATATGTGAATACTAGAAGAGACAAATGCTTCTGGTGGGTGGTGTGAAATTGAAACAACCTTTGCAAACCAACTTTAGAGGACGCATAGCTGATGGATCTCACTCTCAAATATCACAGTTGCATTAGAGAGACAATTACTTTTCAATTTGCAAGACAGACAAAGGACATAGTTTGAAAAGCCAAGATCGGGTGCTACATTTTTCCTCTAAAACATGTTCCCTTTTCACTTTACCCATTGACACTGATATGCTCATCCAGAGAAAATAAAACTATTCGTTACACTTCATCTACTTGAATCAATGTAAGAAAATTAAAGCATGTTAGAACTAGGTGAGATCCCTTGCCCATATTCCTACTTCATTGTACATACTGTCTGAACCCTTTCATTGTTCACTGTAAACCCACATATTACATAAATACACATGCAATTATTTTCCTGTCTCATTTCAAATGATTTATTAGCATTTTTAATAGCACTAGATCCCTAACTGAACATCCACAAGTAGTTTCACACTTTTTGGTTTTAGGTACTTAATTTTGATCTAAAGTTTAGAGACCACATGCTTCTGTTATACCAATTAACAGTGAGATTGCTCCTCTAGAAAATGCACCATGGCAGGTACCCTGCACCAGTGCATACAGAATGGAGAGAAGAAACTTCTCTCCATAAACCACATAAAGTCTCCAATTTCTGCACCTCTGCACTGTGCTGTGTAAATTGCAACAGTACTGCCCTAACCCCAAGCCCCAACCACCCCCCTTCAGATTATATTATCAATCAAATGCTATACTCAAGCTACAAAAGGGGCTGCACATTTTACCTGTCAGTTTCAGTCCTGTACACTGTCAGAACCTGTAACCTGACCTAAATGGGCTTTCCAAGCCAACACTAAATGTAACATTAATTAGGGTGAAGGACCGTCAAATTTTTCCCCTTGGATTGGATGATGGCTGAGGGACTGCTGACTCTCAGAGTTACAGATGACTACAGAGAACTTGGTAAGCTAGTCTCCATCTACATTGATTCTATTTTCATTCACTGCTTCTGTGGACATAGGGGAGGCTGAGTCAAGATTTATTATAATCAATTTATTTTACCCATCACCAAGTATCAATATTTGGATTTCTGTGTGTAGCAGCAATCAGGCTACCAAGCAGTGTGGTACGTTACTAAGGCAGTTACTTACAATTGTCTTCCAGTTGCTCCTTTTCTTAAAATTAGGATATATCTTTAAATAATAATCCGCATATCAACATACTTTACCTCTCCACGTACTACTATGACCCCAAAGCTGTGTTTTAGAAGTAAACTAGAGTGAAAAAAGCAGAGAACAAGAGAATATGGAAAACTTCACTTTCATCTGAGTCCTCAATTATGCTTGCATGTCAGCGAATGGGAGGAATTGAATATACAGTATTACAAAATGCAGCGTAGTATTAAATGACTGCAATAAAACACACATATATGCATATAATATCATGCAGTTTTACACATTAATAGAGAAAAATAAATAGAAATTAAATTTTCTTTTCAGTTCTTGCATAAGTAAAGTCAGACAGTGGAATGTAAAAGAAAATTGCATTTCTAAAATTTTTCATTTTAAAAATGACTGGGTGTTTTTGCAATGGAGATGAATCTGTTGGCTTGACTGCCCTTACTGACCTCTGCTCAGAAACATGTTCACTAGTCCTTCAGTCTGGGAACCACTGCATATGACTAAATGTCTGCCTTCAGTTTCAAAGCAACATTACAATGCAGCAGTGAATTTAGTTCTGCTTTTAATGCCTTTTTATCTTCTGCATCTTTTAGACTAGTGCTGTCTCTCTGTTTCTGTTGATGTAGCTGGATATGATTTTTCAAAATTCCTTCCCATAAACTAAAATGTTCTTCCACTGTAAACAAAATTTCTTTATTTCTTTCTACTGAAGTCTTTGACATACTGCGGGCTCTACTGGAAAGGGCTGTGAATCACAAGCTATCGCTCTGTTTAAATAGTAAAACATAATAAATGCAAGGCGATAGTCTGCCTATTCCTCCCCCCACATGCACATTTGCCCTTCATGGTGCTCCACCAGAACAAATAGCACATTATTTTTAGACTTTCGTTTCTCCAGAAGGAAGGCATGGAGGAGCTGCTGAGCAACCGCATGAAGGAATGCAATGGCTAGTTTTCTGAAACAACAACCAAAATGGCTCCACCTGAGCCTCTGCTCAGAAGCAGTACAGCTTTATTCCCCTGATTAAGTAACACTGAATTATCAAAATGGCAGGGGGTGGCTCAAAGGCATGTTTTCATCAGTTCTCAAGGCCTAATTTGAAGGAAATAAACTTGAAGAAGACAAACTTCACAGCTTTTAAGAGCCTCATTACTGACCTGCATTCACTGCAGTTATAACAACCTTTGCCAGGTACTGTGTAAGGAAACAAGTCAACTTCTTTTATATCTAATGCATATTCTGCCTCAACTAAATTGTTATGGTATTGACACACGGATTGCTGAAATTTCAACTGTTTTTAAACAGGTCATAGCAGTCTTGAACCATGTGAGTTTACAAAAAACATAGCAATTACCTCCTACCTCCATTGTTATTGCTTTTATTGTTTGGCTTGTTTCATGCTGGTATGTCTGTTGGTGTGCATGGAGGGCAAGCAGGCACCATGGCAGTGTTGCCTAGAGACCTAAACCCAACTCTAAATGCCAAGGCATATTAATTTGATCCTTAGTTTTGCAACACAATGGTAATTTTGAGAGCCCCAAAACAGGAGGATGGCCAATCCAAGCAGTCTTTTATTGCAGCATACAGAACCACGTGCCACCTGGTTTCTGTTATTGACCGTAGCTCCTTTCTTTGTTCACTGCTGATGCCATGACCAGGCCTGGCCACGGCTGATGTGGGGGAAGAAGCAAGTGCTGCAGAGTTCATAAGTGTTCATTCTGGTGCCACCACACACAGCACAACAGAGCCTGAGCACATTGCCTTTAAGGTGGGATGTTCTCAAGTTCACAGTAAATAAATGTGCTGCTCAACTTCCAGCAGTATCATGAAACCCTGATGAAACTAAACAGCTGCATTTACCGAGGAGAGATTTGTCCACGCACCTGCATATTTCAAGCTGTGTCTGAGAATCACAAAATCACAGAATGTCAAGAGGATGGGATGGACTTTGAAGACCATCCTGTCCCACCCCCTGTCCAACGCCATAGGCAGAGACCATCTCCCACCAGACCAGGTTGGCTCAAGGCCTTATTCAACTTCAACACTGTGAAGGTTGAGGAGTCACAGCTTCTCTGGGCAACCTATTCCAGCATTTCATCTGCTGTCACAGTGAAGGATTTATTCCCAAAATCTCACCTGAATTTGCTCTCTTAATTCATACCCCTTACTGCTTGACCTATCACTACAGATCCTGATGAACTTCCCTTCAGACACTGGAAGGTTGCTATCGGGTCTCCACACAACCTTCTCTTCTCCATCTCTTCACCAGGGTTCACCAGCCACAGCTCCCTCCACCTGTCTTTGCAGGGGAGATGCTGCAGCCCCCTTTATCACCTTCATGGCCTCCTCTGGACTTCCTTAATCAGTTTCATGTCTTTCTTCTATTGGGGACCCCAGAACCGCAGGGTTCCAGGTGGGGTCTCACCAGAGCCGAGCAGAGGGGCAGAATTCCCTCCCTCGCCGAGCTGCCCACCCTGTTTTTGACGCGGCCCAGGATGGGGCTGGTTTTCTGTAAAGTCTCAGATTTCCCCTGGCCGACGAGCCTTTTCCTGCCACGATTACCAGCCGGGATGGGGCCGGCGCAGGAGCCCGGCCCGCCTAGGACGAGCCACCCCCTCCCCGCGGCCCCGGGCGGCGACGGCGGCGCGGGGAGGGGAGGGGGGGAGCGGCGCCCCGTGCGTGCCGCAGCCGGTCACGTGGGCGGCGGGACCGGGGCCGGGGCCGCGAGAGGCTGAGGCGGCGCCGGCAGCAGCGATGGCGGCGGCGCTGGGCGGGCTCGGCCTCCTGCGCGCCCGGCTCAGGCTCGCAGCCGCAGCCGCCGCGACCTCCGCCGCCCTCGGCCGAACCGGCCGCCGCATGCCCCCGCTGCAGGGAGGCGTCGCCGCCTCCTCTCTCCCCTCGGCCGGGAGGAGCTACAGCTCCCAGGCGAAGGAAGAGGAGGAGCTGCGCGTCCGGTACCTGGATGATGAGCACAAAGGTAACGGGGGGAAGGCAGCTCTGCACCCGCTGTCCCGGACTGGCCGGGGTGACCCCTGCGGGGCAGGGAGAGGGCAGCCCTGGGGGAGCTGCCCGGAGGCGAGGGGCGGGAAGAGAGCGGTGGCTCCTCCTTCTCCTTGTCACCGCGGCCGGGATTGCGTCGCAGGGTGCTGGGAGCTGCCGGCATGGCAGTGGCAGAACTGGGTCAGCTTGATCCCTCTTGGCTCTTCACAGCATCGTAGAACGGCTTAGGTTAGAAAGGACCTTGAATACTATCTGGTTCTAACTCCTCCGCCATGGGCAGGGACACCTCGTACTAGACCAGATTCGCTTACCGCCCCATCCAACCTGGCCTTGAACACCTCCGGGAATCTACATCACAGCTTCTCTAGGCAACCTATTCCAGTGCCTCACCACCCTCGCAGTAAAGATTTTCCTTCTATTATCTAATCTAGACCTATTCTCTTTCAATTTGAACCCATTCCACCGTGTCCTGTTGCAGCATGCCCTTGCAAATAGTCTTGCCTCATTTTTCAGGTAGGTTCCCTTCAGGTACTGGAAGGCTGCAATTAGGTCACTTCAAAGCATTCTCATTTCTGCACTTAACAGTTCCAATTCCATCAGCCTTTCGTTATAAAACAGGTGTCCCATTCTTCTCATCATCCTGATGGCCTCCTCTGGACTCACTCCAACAGTTCCATGTCCTCCCTGTGCTGGGACCCCAGAGCTGGATGCAGGGTTCCAGTTGGGATCTCACCAGAGCAGAGCGGAGGGGCAGAATCCCCTCCCTCCCCTGCTGCCCACTCTGCTTTGGATGCAGCCCAGGACACGTTTGGCTTTCTGGGCTGGGAGTGCCCGTGGCTGGGTCATGTCCAGCCTCTCACTCACCAGCACCCCAAGTCCTTCTCCCCAGGGCTGTTTTTGATCTGTTCATCTCCAGCCTGTGCTGATACTGAGGTTGTCCTGACCCAGTTGAAGCACCTTGCAATTGATCTTGTTAAACCTCATGAGGTTCCCATGGGCCCATTTCATGAACTTGTCTTGGTTGCTGTGGATGGCATCCCAGCCTTCAGGTGTGTCGACATCACCACTCTTCCAGAGTACTGCAGCATATGTATTGTGCTTGTGAGGTAGATCTCTCTGAGCTGGCATCTGTTTGCTGCTCTAAATGTAAGAAAATGAAGTTTAGCAGCAAACTTCTAGAGGCATGCTGCTTCAGACATCAGTTTTCTGCTTGTGTGCAGGAGGCAGAGAAGGGCGTAGAACTTACATCCATGATTTCTGTGCTGGAAGGTATGGCTTTAGTGTTCTCTCATCTCCACTTTCCTAATAACCATCATCCTCCTTGCTTTTAGTGTTGTCAGCTAAAAACTACTCATCTTGTTCTACTCAACTATACCAAGAGTCTTATTTTAACTCATCTATTTTAACTCACTCAGCTCCTTAAAAAGGGAAGAAAATCTGTGCTCCTTAGTGACCTGCAACCAGTGCATCATAGCACAGACATTTTGTACTTTCTCTTCTGATGTGGTGCTCACTGGATTTTGGAGGTGTTCCACTTCCTTTGCTGTTTGTCACTTTCTTCCCCTGTGGATGTAGTAGGGCTAGGAATGGTAGAGAAGAAGTAAGTGCAAACTCTGTTCCTTAGGATTTATTTTTATAGCCATGATGTTATACCTGCTTTTATGGAGAGGACCATAGTATACAGTTTTGATTATCTGCAGCACATGAATCTCTTTATATGGAGAATATATCTTGGAGTCACCATGTGTTGAGATGCACAGTTTAGTTTGAATCTTTGAGCACATTCACTCGTCTATTTCAGACCTGCTGCCACTTCAGGCAAAAGCCCATGAATTGAGTATGCCTGTACATAGGTTTGGATACATATACAGAGAAGCAACCTTAAAACTTTGAATTTTAGAATGAGGCTTAGAAGATTATTCTTTCTTTTTCAAGGGAAAACTGATGTTGTGCTTTCATCTGAGGGTAGGTTTTTGTCATTATTTAGGATTGATAGTAAAGATGATGTAAGATGATCCAGAAATCATCGGACTTGTAGTTCTGTTCCGAAGTCTTTCCACTGCCTTTAAAATTTACTACTATAGTTCTGCTTTTCCAGCCAGCTGTGGAACTTGGAATTGGTTTAAAACATCTATTCAGATTTTTTTTTGGATTATTTTAGGTTAAGGAAGAGACAACACAGGAACAAAGAAGAGTTTGTAAAATGTTAGAAGAGCGTTTATTTTGTACTTTACCAAGAAGTAGTAGAAAATATGATCTTACATAGTAGCCAACTTTTATTTCTATTAAACCACAAACATGGAATTAGGTAGTGTGTTCCAGCTGTTGAATTAGCTAGGTATCATTGTTTTTGTAATGTTACGAAGGTGTTTCATACTGAATGTGTAGCTTAATGCCCGCATATGTGGAGATAGCATTTGTAATGTTAAAGCAACTGTCACTATCACAAGGAAGGATTCAATCAGTGTATTTTAAATTAATGAATTCTCTTAAGCAGAAGGAATTTTCTTTGGTATTGACTTTCAGAAGGACATAGAAACAAACTTTGTTTGTTACAAAAACATAAGAACAAGGATGTAGAAATAGGCCAGACGGAGACATAAACTTCATATGCTGTCTTCAGAAGCACAAAGAGCAGGGAACATCAGAAAAATGGCTCTGTTTCTTCCCTCTAGTGCTACCACACAACCTCCTCCTCACCTTATGTGCCAAGTTCATCTGTATTTATTTGCTTACAGCATGTAATATCTTTGCTGAATGAGCACATCAGCTCTATAAACACTCCTGTGGTCTTTCTTGCTCTTTTCCACGCTAGCATTCCTTGACCTACCTTGATCATGTTCTAGACTTTCCCACATGGTACTCTGGTGCCCCCGTGGCCTCATCACAATATCGCATTACGTCTTGACTCCAGCACAGGGTCAGACCCTGTTCTCTGACTACCTTTTATGGCACACACATGCTTGTTGATGCTGTGGTTGCGCTCTTGCACATGCCTAGTGTTTCCATGTTGCTCAGAGAAGGATGTTGTGTCAATACTGGGGAGGAAGGAAAACTGGCTGTACCTGCCTCAGGTACAGGCACATGTCTTTTAGCACTAGAGAAATCTTTGGCTGTAGACAAAGTAGCAAACTGTTCTGCTTCATATCACTTCATTGTGAATTGCATACCCCAGGTCTTGGGAAGTTCTTAAACATGAACTAAAATGCAACTATATTTGCAAAGGCTAGTTATTGAAATTTTAACTCAGGGCTTTCCAGACTCCAAATTTGACCTGAACTAGAATACAAAAGGTGTGAGATTTTTTTGAAGAATGTGATTGAAAAATACCTGTATATTCTGCCCATTTTCTGTTGCAACTTGTGAAACTCTTAGTGTCAGTTTTCTGTGGATAAAGATGACTGTCAGTGTGTTAGTTTTTTTTTAATTAAGTATATATCTTTTATTTTATTTGAAATTCTATTTGATCATCTCTAGGCCTGAAATGTATTATAGCTATTGACATTTCATAACTTAGCCAAATTGCATTAGTGATCCCTATACAAATTTAAATGAACCTAGTGCTTTGGATTTTTAAGTTATAGGTGTATTGACTCCAGTATTGGAGTGTCACTTGCTGGAATGTGTTGTAAATATTTATAAAATTTAGATTTTACACTAGAATGACTCCTTATGGTCCAATTTCCCAGTTGATTTTGGTTCAGTTTAGAGTAAGACAGCTTTTGGTCTTCATCGGTTAAAATTTTAGTGTACATGGAATGGGCAAAAACAAATACAGTCTTGGTTGAAGTTTGCTCAGAGGCTGGAAACTGATAGCTAGCTGATAAATTGGAAAACCTTCCCATTCTTTTGCTATGTTTAAAGCAGGGCTGAGCAGGTGAGATCTACTAATTTAAGAAGTGCGGAAAAGAGTTAAATCAGATTTTAGAGATAAAACAGGCTCAGATAGGGATTTTGAAGAGTGTTTTGGTGCTTCTAAAAAGTGCTGGTTAGTACACTCTGTGTGATTTTTCACTTAAATATTTCTTGATAAGATGATTAATGAAAGCCACCAGAATTGTGCATGATATGTTCCTGTTTTGCTTAAGAAACTACTGTAGAATAATAAACATCTAAATCCACTTGTCTGCCTTGGTTTATCTGAATAGTTAAGAAACAAGCTTAAAAATAACTTGCTTTGATCCTCCTTCAATTTTTCAAGCATAATTCAGACATTTTAAATTATTTTTTTAATTATGGACAATTATGTGTGTGTATTTAATGCAAATAAATAATAAAATAAATACAAATTGAAAAAAGTCTGCAAGTACTTTATATGCAGATGTGAATCTTTCAAACTCTCACAAAACGATTAATATTGGTTTAAAGACAAGATCAATTTTTAAGTAGCCATTTAAATATATTTCTACCAAATATTGAGGATGAATGTTTTGATCTCTAAAAAGTGCAAGATAAAAGAGATAAAAACCATTATTAAAAGTAAGATTTCCTGTGTGCTGGTACAAACAGTAGTTAAACCAGTATCTAATCACTTCACTTTATTCAAGTATTAAATTTAGTGTATACTATGAAATCAGGATGTTTCTGGGAATTTACGGATATTTTGAGGTCTTCCAGATACGTATGTGTCCTTACTTCAGTAAAAAACATTTTTGCTTTTACTATGCTTTCATTTTATAACTCTCATTTTTATAATACCACGTTTATAATATAACTTTTTTTTTTTTTTCTCTTAAACACTGAGAATTATACCATAGGCAGCTTTCTCTTTTGACAGGGACAACTTGTAAGTAGAAAACATATTGTCCATTTACATTTGCTTTGCCTCTAATGATTGGCTAAGAAAGTAGTATACAGGAATATTGCTGCGTATGTTAGACAACACTGGGAATCATCATCTCTTGGAGAGCCTAACCAGTTAAGATAAGTTAGTTTTCAGTATGAAGATGTATTTTTAGTAGATGCACATTATGTGCTGAAGTGTGTCCCAGAAATAATGTGGGGATGACTCCCAGGAAAAACTATGACATTAATATTGAGTTTAGCATTATGTGAATGCTTATTCCTTCTTAGATCAGTCACATTTTTGATACCATACAGATACACCAACAAAGCAAATACTGCTATTACTACTACTAATTTCTACTTATATTTATTAATGATCACTTTTTAATATCTTTTCTTTCACAAGTAGATTTTTCAAACAGTTTATTATAAAGGATTTCAGAAAGCACATATGTGTTATGTGTGTGTGCTTTAGGAAGAATGAACCATGATTAAATGCTTCAGATGACAATGTAACAGGTATTGAAAAGTCACAGGTATTGAAAAGTCACAGTGGTCCCCCATGACTGGAAACGGGGAATCATTGTACCCATCTTTAAAAGAGACAGAAAGCTGGAGCCTGGGAACTACTGACCCCTGAGACTCACTTCTATGCTTGGAAGAGTCATGGAACAGATCCTCTTGGAAGCTGTGCCAAGGCATATGGAGGGAGGACAGGGATGGTGATTCAAGACAGCAAGCACGGCTTCACCAACGGCAAGTCCTGCCTGACCAACCCAGTGGCCTTGAATGATGGGGTTCACTCCATCAGTGGTTAGGGGAATGGCTACAGATGTCATTTATCTGGATTTCTGGAAAGCCTTTGGCAGAGTTTCCCACAACATCTTTCTTTCTAAAGTGGACAGAGATGGATTTGATGGATGGACTGTTCAGTGGATGAGAAGTTG
The DNA here is from genome assembly GCA_017589585.1 of Phylloscopus whistleri. Taxonomy (NCBI): domain Eukaryota; kingdom Metazoa; phylum Chordata; class Aves; order Passeriformes; family Phylloscopidae; genus Phylloscopus; species Phylloscopus whistleri. Next base: position 9,020,327 of record JADMLD010000758.1, on the reverse strand, counting down.
GTTGAATGGTAGCATCCAGAATGTAGTGGTCAATGGCTCAGGTTGCTGATGGATGTCAGTGACAAGTGGTGTGCCTCAGGAGCTTATACTGGGACCACTGTGATTTAGTATCTTCACTGATGACATAGATGAAAGGATTGAGTTCACCTCAGCAGATTTTTAGATGACACCAAGTTGAGTGGTGCTGAAAACACACCAGAAGGTTGGGACGCCATCCAGAGGGAACTGGACAAGCTTGATGAGTGGGCCCATGGGAATCTCATGAGGTTTAACAAGACCAAGTGCAAGGTGCTTCAACTGGGTCAGAGCAATCTCTGGTATCAGCACAGGCCGGGGATGAACAGATGGAAAGCAGCCCTGTCAGAAGGACCTGGGGTGCTGGTGGGTGAGAGGCTGGACATGACCCAGCCATGGGCACTCCCAGCCCAGGAAGCCAAACGTGTCCTGGGCTGCATCCAAAGCAGAGTGGGCAGCAGGGGAGGGAGGGGATTCTGCCCCTCTGCTCTGCTCTGGTGAGACCCCACCTGGAACCTGCATCCAGCTCTGGGGTCCCAGCACAGGGAGGACATGGAACTGTTGGAGCAAGTCCAGATGATCCATGAATATGATTAGAGGGATGGAGTACCTTTCCTGTGAAAAAGGTATGAGGGAATTGAGATTATTCATCCTGAAGGGCGGCCTACTGTGACGTTCCATTTTCTGAAGGGATCCTGTGAGAAACATAGAGAGGATCTTTAAAAGAGAAAGAGAGCAGGTTTAGTTTAAGTATTAGGAAGAAATTCTTTACTCTTAGGGACTGCAACTGATTGCTGTGAGAGGCTATGGATACCCCATCCCTGGAGATGTTCAAGGCCAGGTTGGACGGGCCTCTGGACAACCCGGTCTAGTGCAAGGTGTCCCTGCAGGGGGCTTGGAACTAGATGATCTTCAAGGCCTCTTCCATCCTCAGGATCTTATAGTAATGGCATATCAGAACAAAAATGATTCAAATGTGACTGTAAGGAATGTCTTTTGCATATATATCACTGCAGTATGTAGGTATCCCTTGCAAACCTTTTATACTTCTCCTCTTCCAATTCTTGCTTCATATTTTTTTTTTATACTTAGATGAAAACAGCTGGGTAGGTGCCATCTTTGTCTTCTACTTCTGTAGAAGGAAGCAGAAGTGGTAGTTTTGTGGCTTGGTATGATACTGCTAAGCAAAAATTGACTTGTATGATTTGTCTTCAAGGGTCAGTCCTATGTAGGAAAAAAATCTCTTAAGTAATTTAATCTCTTAGCTGGAGCTTCCTTCTGAACACACTATTGGTGGTGGTGGAGTAGCAGTCTTTGGGCTTCAGTGGGAAGAAGAAGAATTCAAGTGTCATTAAGTGTCATTGCCATTAAATATAACATGCTTCTGAAAGGGACTCTATTTCCTGACTGAAGTATGGTTTAGGATAATAGCATCTCTAGTTTATTCAAGCATGGGATTTGTAGTGCCTGAAAATCAAAGTGAAGTCAGGGTAAAGGGTCTTTTTGTTGCTCTAAAGTGTGATGATGCTTTTGCCTAATCTACTTGTGTTGAACATATGGAATATTTGAATTTGGAGTGATCTTCCTCCTGGAGAAGTTGTAACAGCTGAGGAAAAGTGCTACAGCACCACTCCTTTTTGCTTAACAGAGTATAAACAGATTGCTTGTCGGTGCTGAGTAACAACCTTTGCATGTCCTGTATGAACATCTCCAGCCATAGGATAAATGTGGGAATTCAGGCTTGTAGAACAAGGCAATGAAGGTCATTTGGGTGACCTGGCTCCATTCCCCTTTTAGGAGGTGTCTATACTTAGCAATTGACTGTGCCTTAAGAGCAAGAAAGGCATGTGTGCTTTATTACTTGCATTTGGCACTGTTTTTATTTGAATCTGAAGAGTGGTAGCTGGCAAATGGAAGACTTTGTCTTCAAATTGGTAACTGCAGAAGGAACAAGAGCTCTTCTAAATCCTGTCTTGTGTGCATGTGTGTGCAACATACATGCTGGAGGAAGGAGAGGAAGGGAGCTCAAACACTTAAGGGTCAGTCCTAAGGGAGGACAGGTTTTCCGGAAACAGAGGAAGCAGTATGCACTGAGATGACAAGGAAGGCTACAATGGCAAGATTCAAAGCTGAGTGGTAAAGTAGTAATCACCTGGGTAAACACTGATATTGTACAATTTTGTTTTTTCATATTGTAGGTTGATGGCAGTACTGTGGGCATTTCTGTTTGAGGCAGAGCTCCCATTCTGCCTTTCATTCCTTGTTCAGCCCTAGTCCTTTCTTCCCCCTTATCCTTGCATTTTCTGCATAAAAGGTCCTGACTGATAAAACGTTACCAGAGTAGGATCAGGACTATGTGCTGGTGTTTTGATCTCAGACAGTTGTGTTTGGTTCAGGTAGTAATTGTCTAAAAGATTGCTATAGTTGTGGTAAACTTAGGCATTATCAAAATAGACTTTTCAGAATTTTCCTCTTTGATAATCATGCCTGTTAAGGTTAGGAGGGCAAAATAAAGACAATTTTTGTTTTTGCTGTAATGTTCAAACCAATGTAAGGGTAATCAGTCAGTTAGGCAATTGATCTGTGACTGTACTAAGGGAGCTGTGTGTGAATGTGTCTTTGGAGCCATGTACCCAGCATTGAGCTTGATTTTTTTTTTTTTAATTTTGTTCCTTTTTAAACAAAAGTACATGTTTCCCGTTGGTGGCATTCTTTCTATGTTTATCACTTGCTTTTGCTTGTGTTGGAGTTGCTGGTCTTTGCTGTATAGGACTTCATGCTTTAAGAAGTCTCTGGACTCTAAATATGGAAATACACGCTTTACAATTAAGCATCTCTCCTGATTGCATCTCAGCACTTCATGAACAAACATGAAATTTGAGCATGCAGTTTTGTAATTCTACATTCAACCTTTGTAAGCACTGCTTCCACATGAAGATGTTAGGGCCGTATTTTTGTTCTTAAAGTAAGTATAATTTTTGTTGAATATTGAATAGAATAAATCAGTTTATTTTCTTTCAGAAACTCCATAGGGATTACACTAGCATTTTTTTCCAGTCTCAATGCCTTTTATGTAAGTTCAAAATAATAATAATTTACATAGATGATACATATTTCACATATTACATTGTAACAATGATGTGATCTTTCTTCTCCTCCAGGAATTGTGGTGCTTGGATTAAACAGATCTCATGCCAAGAATGCACTTAGCAAAAATCTTGTAAAAATGGTAAGTGAAAAGAAAAGTTTTTAGTATAAAGGTGAAGTATTGGAGTGAAGCACTTTAAAAAGTGTTTGGTTATTCCCCTTCCTCCTTTTCTCTGTAGATGTCAAAAGCTGTGGATGCTTTGAAATCTGATAAGAAAGTACGAACTGTTGTATTCCGGAGTGAAGTCCCGGGGATATTCTGTGCTGGTATGCAAACTTAATTTTCCTGAGAAGCTCAAAATCCGTATTCTCTTATTGCACTAAAAAGAAAGAAAGAGAGAAAGGAAGAAAAAGGCCCAGATTCCAAGGAAACATGTATTTTTTATGTATTCATCTCAGTAACAAAAAAAAAAAATTGAATTATTTTCCTCAATTGCTAACACAAATCAATTATTGGGTTTGTTCTTTCTGTGTCATAAAGTATTTCAAAATACATAATAGTTTAACCATGATGGTGAAAAGTCATTTATTTGATGTAGAAACTCTTGCAAGTATGTCAGAATAAGGTGCAAATAATTTTAGAGGCCTCTTTATAGAGGCTTTGTAGAAAGCTGTATTCAACCTGTGTTTTAAATGTATTAACTTGAACTTTTAATTAAAGAAACATATGTAAACTTAAAATTTCATGATGAATATGCATATTACTGCAGACAGAATGTATTCTCAAATTAAAAAAAAAAAGCAAAACAACCCGAATCAAAACAAAAAGCACACATCCCAGCCCACATATCCAACAGTACATGCATCTTGCCAAAGTGCTCAGAAAAGCAAAAGCTCTCAAATACCAGATGCTGGGAAACAGAATTTGCTGACATGTCAAGATCAATTCATACAGAAATATCTTTTAAGAATATCAAGTGAATAGTCTCCTTATTTAAAAATGTTTCAACCAGCTCTTATTTTATTCAAATTTAATTTACATCCATTTGAAATGAAAACCAGAAGTAAAACAGTCTGTTCTTTCTAATACATCAATAAAACTGCCAGGAAAGAGGAGGTCAGTTTTGAAATGTTACTTTTCTGATCATTTATGTAGTTGTTATTCTTGATAGCCCCAAATAACATAATTAATTTAGTTTTAAATGCAAAATAGTTTTTCCAGTTTTTTAAATATGTAACATACCTAAGCACTTTTATTTGAGTTTAAAATTCTTTTTGTTGCTTTTAGTAAGCCTGTTCTCATGCAGAAACAGTTTGTCACTTATAAGACTTGTGAAAATAATTGTCTTGGAAAAAGGAGAATAATCAATTCAGTACTTAGTAATACATATAGATAGGTTAAATGTGTATGTATTCATCAGCGTATTAAATTTAAAGGTTGTATCTTGTTTTAAATCAGTAAGTTTTAGTCATCTCAGAAAAAAACTGTAGTTTTTAAACTGATGAAGAATGAAGCAGCAGCGCAACACATGCAAATGGTGTTTCAATTTAAATGTTATGTACTTGAAATAAAAAGATGGCTGTTAGTTTTTTTTAACAATTTTTTTATTTGACATTCTTGAATTTTGTAGTAGTGGTATATTGGAAATAGGAGAGCAAAAATACTGTTTGTGAGGGACAGTATCTCAGGTATGCTACTACTATTGTACTTAGGAGCTCCAAATACATCTCCAGTATCCTTTGTCAGCTGTCTCTTCTGAGCTGGTATAAAGATTTAGCATAGTCATTGCTGCTTGTTTGTCTGGCTTAGAAAACCAAGCAATTCAGAGTATGTATTAACACATAACAATACAGAGGATACAAGGGACATTAGGAAGGAAAATTAGTCCTGAAAAGAAGACTGTAAAAGACAAGGGCTGCCTACCTATGTCTGGATCTTAACCCAGGGAGTAGAGATACGGTGTGAACTAGGTGTCTGTAATTTTAAAAAAAGTGATGGGTGAAACAAGCATCCTAAGAAGGGAGATTCCTGTAACTGAACAAGAGGAATAAAGGATGTTCCAACCGTGGTAACTGAAATTTAGAGTGAAACAGAATACCCGAGACAGAGTTTTTAAATGAAAATAGACAAAAATTGCACAGTGGATGGATGGATTGCTTCAGTAGGTGACTTTAATGGGTGTTTCTAAAGAGAACGATAATAGAGGAAGCATAGTGAGATCTGGAAAAAACAGGTTAGCTTAGGGAAGTAAGATGAAGAGAGGAACATACTGGATGTTAGAAGGCAGTTTCTGGAGGGCACTCAGGAAATTTAGTAGAACAGAAGAAAGTGTTTTCAAACTTAAAGGATAATATGTTGCTTCAAGAACATTTAATTTCCTTGAAAAATGCAAGGATCATCTTGTGAAATGTCACATTTTCTTATGCCTTATAGTGCTATTTAGTTAGGCTAAACCTGGAATGTTTTTAATTTTTTGTATTTCCTCCATAATGTTTTCTTGATAACATGCGTGAGAATGTATGTTTTTAAAAATACACTTTTATGATAATTTTTTGGACCACCATCTGATGTTTTACAGACAACGTATTAGGAAACCTTGTCCTAGGATGTAGTTCCCTTTTATGCGTGGAATGAAGTCCAAGATCATTAAATCCTGCCATTCCTTAGCTATCAACAAATATCTGTGAAAGCCACAAGCCAAATGTCTTGTTTCCTTCTAAGGCCTAGTCCACAAAACATGACATCCAACCATTTTTCTCAAAGTAGCAGTGTGAATTATTAAAATACTTAAACTTTGTTGATGACTGATGTAGATTTGGGTATGATTTCAAATTATGGTATTTCACATGGTGAAATTGGAGAGGGACAAAAATGGAATTGTATTAATTGAATGTAGAGATGTGCCAGAAATCATATCCTTACATTTCAGCATAAAAATTCACTCTTTACCTACTCTTTCTTTGTGTCTCCTTCTTAATACTTCATACATCCGTAGGTGCAGAAGGTTCCTCGTTAACGCTCTAGCACTGATCAGAAAGGACACAGGGCTTAAGGATATCTATGATTATGCATAAACCATGTCTATGAGGGCTTCTTGTGCTTCCATTAGAAATGCTCTGGCACTGAGTCACTTCTTGGCTCCTTTCTTTCTACATCTGAAACCAAATAAGTAAATATTGGCCTTTCTCAAGTGAACATGTATGACCAGTCCTGGCCTATGTAAGTCAAGGCTGTGTACTTGTACCATTGTGCAGCCGAAGCAGGTGACTCTGTACAAGAGTCTTTTTATTACCTGACAATGTTCTATTCTTGAGGAAGGCATAAGCTTATGCATGGAATACGGCAGGTGTCTGTCCCATGTGTAAAGTGTCTGTGATCAAGTAGTCATGGGCTGTGCTCTGTTCACACAAGGGGCCAAATTACATTCACACAGGCAGTTTAAGTAGCTTGATTTTTCATTATCAATATAACTTTAACACATGTATATTAGAGATATTGCTGAGGTACTTTTTGTGAGCAGATTTTTAGGCTTTTTTCACCTTCAAAATATTTCTAGAAGTAAGTATGCATAATAATGTTGGGTGATGCAATACTATGAGGAAGAGAGAAGGCAGCATCCAGAAGTTGTTGCCAAATCTAATTTTGTGTCGGTGTGTTTGCAGAATGGATAAGGTTGGAAGAGACTTCAGTGAGGTCATCTGGTCCGACCTGATGCTCAATCAGGGTCATTCTGGAGACAATCTTAGAGCTTTGTCTGATTTTAACTACATGAGGTCAAAAAAATGGTACAAATAAAATACATTTTTAAGAGTACTTTTTCTGGTTTTCAGAGAATATTCGAGAATGGCTTTGCTCTGAAGAATTAAATGAACTAATATTGCACCTTAAAGCTTTTGTTCTCCAATTTTCTAAGGTTTTGAATAAAAGCTAAGCTAATATTTATAGAACTTCTAGTTGTTATAGAATTTTACCTTTGGATGTGTTTTGGCTGAAACTGAAGACTGCTGTGTGGTTCTAGGTCTCCTGCTTTCTTCTATTTTTTTCCCATCTCACCCACTCTTGTCAGTGTGTTTGATGACATGAAATAGGGATTATGCTATATTTTGCATTTGAAAACTATGGGATCAGATAATAGCTTTTCCTTTTTAAACAGTTTTATATGTTGATGGTTATAGTGATTAAAGAAGTGGATTCTGATTATATTCTTTTCCTTCTACCTTTTTGCTTGCTGTTCCTTGTATTGTTGTTTTTCTTGGTGCTGTCATGTTCCTCCAGCTATCTTTTCATGTCCTGGCAAGAAGGCTTTAAAAAACCGTATTCTTCATGTGTTTGTCTCAGGCAGTAACTTACTGGCCCATAGTCTATTGGTTCAGTTTACAGTTCATGCTGGTAACTAAACCCCCTTACTACTGTTTTACCATTCAGAGTAGTACCTCTGGTGCCTGAACAACGAGGACAATTGCATAACTCTTATTGTCCAAGTCCAGTCAGAGATCATTTCTTTTAAAAATCCACATGTGAGTTGTTGTCTGTTTCCCTGCATCCATTCCTCCTCTGTTGATATGCAGAAAAGAATCCTACTATCTCATAAAGGAAAAAGAGCAGGATGAACGCACTGCTTCTGGATATTGATTTGCCTGGGAGAGTTAGAAGAGCTTTCTGTTGAAACTTTTAACTTTTTGAGATTTTTGTGGTGACCGTGTTTAGAGTTTAAATGTTTAGAACAGTCTCTCTTCAGTATTGTTTTTTTAAAAAGAGCTAGACTATATGAAATAGAAGTTATGCGGTTAATGGGTTATTTGCTTTGTATATGTGTGCATACAAAGAGAGCAAGCTTTGGAACAATTTTTACTTGACATATTTGAAAAATGTTCTTTGGAGACCGTATTTCAAACGTTTTCGAGACATATCAGAATATAGGCAGTTAACTTTTTCCTGTCGTTGTAACAGGCTTTCAATACAGTTTGAAAAATTTCAGTATTTGAGCTCTTTAAACTACTTTGACCTAAAAGTTACTGTAGTTTGGCCAATAAAGTCCCTACTTGGAAAAGCAGAAGAAATCTCTGTGCCAGAAAAAATTCACGATTTGAGTCTGTGGTGTGCGTAAAGCCAACCCAAATGCTTCTCTTGTTGGCATTATTTGTCTGCATCAGAATTTTGTTTCCAGGAGTGTTGAATTGGTTATTTGGAGTCTAATTCCCGCCTGCCACTTCCAGCTGGTGCAGTTTTTCTGGCAGAAGTTTATGAAGCAGACAAGCCTGCTAGAGCAGATCCTTCAAGACTTCTTTGTTTATGAGGTTTTGTTATGGAGGAGTAGAGGAGTTTCATAATAGCTCTCAAATACTTGACCTACTCTTATTTTTATAGAACTAGCAGAAGTAGTAGGGAGGTATTTCCGTGGGTGTAGTCTCCTTTTTTCTTGCAGTCTCTGTTAAGCAAGCAAGGAGGAGTGGATACTTTCACAGACCATATTTGGTTCTCCAGATTTCAGCTCTTGCACCAGAAACTGAGAAGAGATTATGTGTATTACTCCACTCTTCCATCAGATCACACATGAAAATGTTCTAGTGTCTTCCTGATATTTCTGTTGCTGCATGTGCCTTTCATTCCCCCAAATAAATGCCTTACGATGTAGTCTATAGCTAGGTTCTGTCCTCTTTTTGATTCCAAGCTTTCACCGGTGTTCGGACTCCAAGTGCTGTTAGAGCTGCTTGTAGACTATTAGACTCAACAACAGTTTCGTTTCCCCTAGAGCAACATGAGTGACATGAAATGCGTTAGGTTGGTCAGCCATGTGGCAGCTCTGTTTTGTGATTATGTGCACACTCGTCTGTTACATTTGGATTCTACAGCTTGCATTTGTCTGACATAGATGATTTTGCTTCTTAATTTTGATGTCTTTCGGGAATGACTAATTCCTGTCATGATTTTCTAGAGCACATGTTGAACAACTGAGCCAGTAAAGAGTGCAGTTGGGATTGTGGTTTGATCCTCTAGTCTATATACAGAAAAAAATCCCAGCAAGAAAAACTGGTGTAAGTATCTTTCTTTTGGAGGTACCTTAGTCATCTAACTCCAAATGCTCCTCTACCTTATACCCTGACAACGCATACTAAATTTAAGAAGAAATTGGAATGACAGTGGATTTTTCAGAGCTGAAAAATGCAAAAAGGAGTTTTCTAGGAGGTTTTTCAGTAAGAATATGAAAATCTAACAATGTTAATTTTTTTAATTTGCTGAAGACTCATCCATTCCTGATGAGGAGACAGGCACAAAGAATATGGTAGGAAATTGGGTGGGACTTTACTCAACAGTGCAGTCTTCAAATTAGCATCTAATCAGCTAGGAAATTTTAAGCTAAGAATCATTTGTCTGTCTTCTCATTGGTTGGTGCAATGCCTTACTTGAGAAAATGATAAAATTTGATTTTCATTTGTTCAGCTTTCTGAAAGTTACTCTCTAGCTTTTAAACTCTATTTAAAATGTATGCATTTGGTTCACGTGGGCCTCTCTGAGAATAGACCAGGAACTGTCCAGATACTTGACAGAGCAAGCTGCAGACAGTTCCAAAACAGACCCATGGCTGCCCAATGCTGAGTATTTAGGAGATGCTGGTGGCACCTCTGTGATAACATATATTAGAAATTGTAAAGAATCATGTGCAGCAGCCATGAGAGAGGAGTGAGAAAAAAATGCAAGATGAACATCCCTGCAGACCCCCACATCAGTAGCAAGGAAGGGGACGAGGTACTCCAAGTGCCAAAGGAGAGATTCCCTTGCAGTCCAAAGACAAGACCATGTCAAACCTGGTCGTCACCCTGGAGCTCATGGAGGACCAGTCTGGAGCAGATATCCACGCTGCAGGCCATGAGGAGCCCTATGCTAAAGCAGGTGGACATACCCTGATGGAAGCTGTAGCCCATGAAGAGCCCAGTCAGGAGCAGGTTCCTGGCAGAGTTGTGACCTGTGGAGAGCAGCCTGTATAGGGCCAGATGTTCTGGCAGTTGTGGCCCAAGGGGGACCCATGCTGGAGAATTCTGTTTCTAAAGGACTGTGCCCTATGGAAAGAACCATGTTGAAGCAGTTCTTGAAGAACTGTGTCTCCTGTGGGAAGTTCTGGAAAAGACTGTATTGTGTGGGAGGGATGCTGTACTGGAGCAGAGAAAAAGAGTGAGGTGGAAAGAGTGGCAGGGATGAAGTGTTATGGTTGAATTGCAAGCCCCATTCCCCCTCCCTTTTGCTTTGCACAGCAGTGGGGAGAGGTGGGGGAGTTAGTAATAAAATTAAGCCAGGAAAAAAGGAAGAAGGAATGGTGGGGGAAGATGGATTTATTTTGGGGTTTGTTTCTCACTATATATCTTTTACTGGCAATAAATTAAATTTATCTTTCCTAATTTCAGTCTGTTTTTTGCATGAGGGTAGCAAGTGAGTGATCTCTGTGTCTTTATCTTGATCCATGAGCTTTTAATTGTGTTTTCTTTCCTATTTTACTGAGAAAGGGAACTGGCAGAGAGCCTAAGTTAACCTACCACATCCAGTATTTATGGATTTTTCTAAGTAAGATTGAGGCAAGACCTTTATTCTTGAAGAGCTATGAATTGAGGGTGGATTGGTTATATAAAGTCTCAGAGGAACTTTTGTAAAAAATGGTGTAAAATAAAAGTGGTCAGGAAGATTTCTCTCCAGTTGAGTGAGTAGTGACCAGAACTGTGTAATAAGTATGGTACAGAAGTTTAGGTGGAATGACTTCAACAGAAAAGACTAAGTCTGTAACTCCATCCCTTACTTGAGGTGAAGGATTTTTTTCTTAAAGCTTGTGTATGGCACCTGTTCAGATGACTCACTCTTCCTACATTGTGTCCCCTGAAGACTTTGGTATGAAATATTGTGTGTCCATCTCTAGTTTTGAAGTTCTCTAATGACAACTTCAGTTTAACTATTCCTTTTGTATCAGTAACCATTTATAAAAATATTATATTTCTGTCTAAGAGGGATTCCGTTATTTCACTGAATACAGACAGTTTGAATTGAAAGTACTTTCAACCACCATGTACTTGTGTCCATGTCAAAGATTTCTAAGAGTCTAGTAGAAGTAGAGACAACTTAATTCATAGCTAATATTATCATAGCATTTAAAAAAAAAAAAAGTTTCTGGTAATTGGATGTATTCAGCTGTAATGCTAGTTGTGGATATTTCCATGCCATTTTTCTTCCTTTTTTTGGTCATGAATGAGCTGTAGACCATAGCTTACTGTGATTCGTGCATACAAAACAGAAAACTAAGTTTAAGATCAGGCCATTAGTGAAAGATAAATTATCAGATCCAGCTAGAGAGTCATCTTTTTAGCAGTATTTTTCCTTGGTTGATGCATTTTTGAGATTTGCTTTTTCAAGCTGATGGAACGGAACATCTGACCATTCCTTCTCTTGTGTTTTGTGACATCTGATAAAAAATGGAAATATAGAAGGCTTATTTATTCCAATGATGCAGGCATTCTTATTTTTCCTTCCTGAATAGAATTGAAGCAATCCTGAACTTGAGATCCATGCTGTTACTTAAAGTTGACTAAAAAGGTCCAAATCTGTCTGAGTTGGTTCTCTGATTGTGTGATGAGCTTTGCCAAACTAAATCAACATTTCATAGACAGTTACCTAATTTGATTGATCAAGCTAGTGCTTTATTAGTATAATATTTACCAAAAGCTGGACTCTGTAATACAGTTATGTGGAAATACAGCACCTACTTCAGTTACTGGAAATGTGGGATTATTTTATGTGATAGATATATGTCTTTAGAACTCATTTTGAGCAACAGAAGGCTATACTATATTTGTTGTCATTCAGCTGGCTTATGTATTCTGGGAAGTATACAAGCAGGATTAAAGTGTATCTTTGGCTATTGGAGAACATAGTGAGGGTGTTGTTTTATGTGCTGATTAAAAATATATATATTAAAATTTTTTCTGTTTTAGTAGTTTAACAAATTGCCTTAGACTTTTAGACCATTACAACAAATGCACACAATTAATGTGGTATTTTCTGAAAGTATTTTTTCCACTGAAAGCCACCTAAAATATTAAAAATATTAAATTCTAGGTAAAAGATATATTTCTGAGGTAGTGGTATTTGGTTAGTTCTTTATCCTGAGGGGGTAACAAGAAAGGGAGTGACTTTCCCAAAGCCATTAAAAATTATAAAAGCATGGGAAAAAATAATCAAAATGAATGACTAAAAATGTTAAATTGAAATATTAGGTACAAAGTTATTTGTTATGTCTGGAGAAGTAATTACAAATAAATATACTGGTGATAAGAGAAATTAATTTGTTTGGATTCTGTGTATGGCAGTCAGAGTCATGCTCAGGGTATTTTCTGAGTAGCTGTACAGAAAACCTGGGGAGACAAATGTCTGAAGGAAACAACTGGCCATTTTTGAGTTCCCTTCCTACGTCTTGTTTATGTTATATCAAGTAAAAATTTTGGAGGTGCAGCTTGCTTTTAATAGTGGTAAATAGAGGATTGGACTCTAACTTTAGACCTAAGTCTTTTATAACCAAATGACTGAAAGTCATTTAACAATTGAAAGTAAGTATAACCATGTAGCTTACAAATAAGTAAATCAAGTACGATCCTGAACAACTGGTGAACTTCTAAATTTTCTTGAGATGCTTGAAGTGGATGCAGTGCTCTAGGTCTTTTGGATTGTTACAGAAATGATACAGAAGTCTTGAGAATAGACATTTGTAGTGACTTGTTTTCCAAACTTGACACAGGCAGGAATGGTGAATATCTGGGATATGCAACAACTTCAGCATATCCCAGAATTTAAATAAAAGTGGCATCTTGATGATTGTGAAACAATGAAAGGTACCTCACTGGGGTACCTCAGCTGACTCCCTAGAACAGAGAAACGTACATACAGACCTTACTTATAATGTTTTTATGAGTTTTCAAACAGTGAAATCTTTTCTGGAGTGGCTATACCAGAACAGACTAAATTAAAATGGAAAAGATACCACATGATGCAGAACATTTTGTATTGGGAAAACTGCGTTCTGCAGTGGATGTCCCTGGATAGTTGGACAAGTTGTTTTCCCATTTCTCTTATAAAGAAGCTATGCTTTATGGATATAAAATATTTTAAATATTTTATGTAAATATTTAGGGAATAATCAGAAATGGTTTTCCTCTGCATTTGTTTGTCTTTTTTTTTAATATGCTTCTCAAGGGTTTGCTCCTCATGTGTCTTTGGTGATGTCACTGGCTTGTTGCAGTTTTTCCTCCTTGGGAATGTATCTTTAATGGCTATGTATGTGCTGCAAGTGCAATGCCTTTAATTTTTGATTAAAAAAAGTTATTCTATACTATTTCTGTAAGGTTTATCCAAGCCCATATTTTCTAGGTTTCATGAGTAGATGAATTCCTGTATTTTGCATACTTGTTAGTGTTGGATTTGACTTTTGAGGTATAGTCGTCGTGGCACTGCATCACACTTTTTTTTCCCCTCCTTTTTTATTTTGTATCATTGAAGCATGTAATTAGAAGGTTATTGGCATACGTGATACCATGTAAGAAATTCTTGTAATTGCTTGCGTGTTAGAGATGTGTAAATGAACTTGACTGTCATAAAGACTTAACCGGAAACCTGCGTAACTATCACCAGAACGCTTCTGATGTTTGTGTGCGGATCAAAGTGAGAGGACTATGGAATTCAATACTGCTGAAGTGTTTGATTTGGTGGGGTAGACTAGTGGACAGGGTGCTGTATCTGAACAGTTTTGTTTCCCTGGAAGTGAGTAAAGACTTCTTGAGATTCTCCTATTCAGAAAAATTCTTAGTATGGTATAATTTGTCATCTTTAAGCAAGCTATAGCCTGTGTCCTGAAGATGTATTAAAGCTAGGTAACTGTTAATTTAATGTCTAAACCTACAGGAATAACTGTGTAATCAACTGTGATACCAGCTGTGTTGGTATCTTTAAGCTCTTTGAAGTCACAGGGCAGTTCAGATGAGTCCACTGATATCCTCGTATATTTCAGCTTTCAGATTTCTGTACCTCTCTGTGGCTATTTTGAAATATTTGTGTTTTTTTCCTCTGTGGTTGATGTGTGTACTAACAAATGTATTAATAACTAGTGGTCTTATCTTTAAAACTTGTACTGACCATGTCTGGTTTAGAGTTCATTTCTCTTGTAGCAGCCCATATGGTGCTGTGTTACAGATTGGTGACCAGAACAGTGTTGAAAAGACAGTGTTTTATAGTTGTCACTGAATAATGCTTGCAGAACATGAAGGTCCCCTATGTTTCTCACTGTGCCAGTCAGTCAGATGAGGGTAAGCAAGAGGCTGGGGCGGGCCACAGCTGGCACAGCTGATGTGAATTGAGCAGAGGAATATTCTGTAGCATATGACATCATACTCAACAACTGGGTGGTTGTTTTTCCAAAGTAGACCTTGCCCAGACTGGAGAGATGTTGTACTGCTGGTGGCGAATGACTGCTTTTGCATCATTTGTTTCCTTCTTTTTTCTGCTTCTACTTTAATATTAAACTGTCTTTATCTCAACCTGCAGGGTGAGTCCCCCTCTTGGGGAGGGGGTATGGCAAGGTCCTCCCTCCCCACAGCTTTTGCAGTTCTTTTCATTTTTACATCCTGGTGTACAGTGAGAAAGCAACCTGCTATCCAGAGTTGATCAGTACAAAACTATGGCTTTGTATGAAAAAGGAAATCTGGATGAGTTCCAAAAATGTTCTATATGGTAATGAATACCAACATTGCTATAATACTGCTGTACTCCTTTTTAGCTTTGCTAGAGGGATGCTTGAAGTCACTTTAAGCCTGTTCTGGCAGGTGTTGCAGCCCTAGGTGGTTATTCTTTTCCCCATTCTATTTTCAGGATACAGTGGTGAATTCTTATTTAAGAACTTAGTATTTAGGGAGGTGCTCCTTAGCTATTTTTAATCCAAAAGAACCATTAGCATTCTTTTTGGTAGAAACCCAGGTTTTGGAAAACGGTTCTTTCTGTACTTCTAGCCCTTTGTGGTTAGCAGTTAGAGAAACTCTGAGAGATGATTTATGGGTATTGTTATTCTCACTGCTTCATATGTTGCATTTTTTCCTGGAGTCTGGAATTACAGCACCTTAGAATATTAGGTGTTAAATTATTAATTTGAGATATATTCCTGAATTACAAAATACTATTTGACTGTCTTTCTTTGTATATGCCTTCATCAGGAATGTGGTTTTGCTTCAAGCCTTTAATTTCAAATCTTGGAATGGAGAAAATTGTCTATATTTAAGAATGAAAACATTCAATTTTTCGCTTTTTTTTCCCCCCTTTTTTTCAGATCTCTTGAGAGCTGGGTTAGTATAACTGGCATTAAGACAATCCTGAAATTTTATCTTTTCAAATTACTTGCACTCTCTGTAATAAATACATTTTTAGATTGCCAAGACAACTTCGCATATTTTGAAGTTGAGTTTTATATAATTGCTTAGAAAACACAGAGGACTGTATTAGGTAGAGTTCTGTGTTATTTTAATAGCATGTTGTTCATGGTCTGGTGATTGTAACAGGTAGAGGTGTTGAGCAAATTGATTGAGTCCAGCAAGATCCCTGGAGGTATTTAAAAGATGTGTAGATATGGCACTTAGGGACACGGGCAAGGTAAATAATTGGACTTGATGATCTTGAAGGGTTTTTTCAGCCTAAACAATGCTGTGATTTCATGATACAAGAGCCATTTTGACATGATTATGGTGGAGACTAGCTATTTTAGTTAATGTAATTTTCACTCTTCAAATCTTAGTTAAAAAGAGAGCAGTAGCATGCTCATGGATCAATTTTTTTTTTCCAGAAATTAAACTCGCTCATCTATGATCCATATAAAATGGTTTGAAACTTTGTGGTTTTAAAGGGACTAAAACCATGTGAAGGTCACTTTAACGGGAAGTTACAGATTATTGATTAGTCCTGATCATACTAAATTGATAAGATAAATTTGGCAAGACTCTGGTAACTGCATTTGTTTTTAGATGAGGAACTTAATTCCTCTTAGTTTCTTTCATGTACCTCTGAACATTTGACTTTCCACTGCAGTGTCTAAGGTCCAGATCTCTTCCATAAATATTAAGTCAAATTGGGTAGTCACTTCCATTTGAAATATTCATTTCACATCTGTGGGTATTTGTCACGTTGATTTATGAAAAAAGGATGCTACTTTTCTTTACAGTTTTCTGAGGCAGATTGTCACAGTGCACTGTATGAGTTAAGTAATGCTTATCTCTGGAGTACTAAGTGCCTGTGGCACCCGATTTCTCTATTGGTGAGGGAACTGAGCCTGCTTAGCCATTTATATCCTTGGCAGAGAAAACCTGCTGGCAAAAATAATCTGATCTCGTGTGCTTGGTGGTAGTGTGCTGGAAATAGAATACATGTGCGCAACACATGGCAAAAATAGTTATTACATGGTAAAGGATTCTTCCCCTTTCAAACGATTCTTCTCGTTTGAAAAGATCGAATAAAAGAGGCATATAGCAGAGGTATTTAGATATATCTGAATCTATAACATTTTCATCTTAAAACAGTTTGCAACAGTCAATTTCACATCTGCTTTTATAAATGGAATAGAATTGGACATAATACAGCTATATATATGTTAATTGTTAATTTATATACGTATTAATTACCACAAATACGAAGAAAAACTTCCAATAATTAATTTTTTTTCTTTCCTCTTTTATCTTGGCCTGCAGCTGACACTGGTTTACTTTAAGAATACCTTTGTTGCATACTTACTGCAGTAAAAGGGCTGTTTTTGGTAGCATCTAAATTGAATGTGCAGCTCTGGAAAGCTGAAGGAGAAAGAGTAACTGAATTTACATAAATGTAAGCATGGAGTTGCTTATATATATATGCATGTGTAACATCACCTTTATAATATGTTCATGAAGTGATGCAGGAAAATGTAGAGACCTGTCCATAGTGAAAATGGTTTTAATTTTGTTAATTTTTTTTCAATGTACAATCTGTGGACATTTGTTTTGAACATTTAAAAATTTATTAAAACATTAAAAAATTAGTTGTAAAAGTAATATAGGTAATACAAAAATGAAGAAATTCTGAAATTTCTACTTTGATTTTGTCATAGTAAACTTTTTACTTTTTTTCTTAGTTAAGCACTGATTCCATGTTTGTGATTTAATAAATAGAAATACATGGGTGCTTCTCTTTTTACAGGTCAGGCAACTCTTGTTGTCTTGCATGAAATTTATGAGACAAGTAAAAGAAATGCTGTGACTTCTAGTCAGATCCTGCCTGTTGTGACAAAATGCAATTCTCCCAAACTTATTTAATGATAAAAAGCTGCATCGATACTGAAATTGGCTAAGAATGAACTTCTAACACAATTTAAAATATTAGAAAGCAGACATTCTTTATTGCAGGTCTGGATATGTTTGAAGGATTTTTCCTCTAATTGAATGTGTGTCATGAAGCTTTACAACAGGGTATTTATTCCATCATGATCATCCATATTCATTTCAGCATACTTCCTAGGTAATACATAAACATCACTTTTCCTTGAACTAATTTGCATGCATCTGCCTCCTACTGGAAGTCCTATTATGATTCTAGAGGGTCGTCCATAGGGGTCTCTGGTTGTCGTATTCACTGGGTGCCCCCAATGTTGTAATGACTTTGCTTTGAACTTCTCTTTGGTCATGCACTATTGTTTCTTGTTACATAACTTTGCCACAAAAACCACTTATGTTCCTCATTATCTGTTTATCTACTGGTTCCAGCTACTAGTTTAGCATCCCGTATGTCTAGTTTTACAATCTTTAATCTAATTTCCTAGTTAGAATTCAAGCTTTATTTTGCAACTTCAAGGAACTGAAAATTTCTATTCTCTGTTGTCTGTCAGCAGGTAGATATTGTCTATAGTTGTCTATAATTTCCCTCAGCATCTTCCAATCTAATTAATGTGAACTACATATTAGTAGTGAAGCATCAAGTTTTTTTAAGATATAAGAAATTCAGATCTAAAATAATATTTTTTGGTATTTTAAGATTTCTTTGTGGGATTCTTGTCACGAGCTGGAACTTACTGAATGCATATGGATGGACATGGTTTTTAAGTGATTGAGCTCTGGGTGCAAATATCACCAATCTGTATAATTTGTTAAACTCCTCCAGGTGGCAGGTAATACTCCTGTGTTGGATCTCCTTTTACTTTCCTTTCTTTTTCTAAAGTAATTTGCTGACAGGTCTATTGGATGATCTTTTAAAAATAGAAGAGATCAAATATTTCTGAAGTATTGTAAAATAACAAGCCCTTAGAAAATAGAATTCAGTTTGCAATATTGGTGCTGAAAATATATTCAATGGATGGGAAATTTTGCTATTTACAAGCTCTTTGATTTCTTTCTCTGAGTCAATTTGAAGCCTTTGGGTACACTGAGAGTAAGGGAAAGTACTGCTTGTGAACTGCTCAACTTGGTATACTGACAAATAGAATTGCAGCTGGTGTTTTCATATTTGAGTTTTGTGTGAACAAAGGATAATTAAGAGATGTTCCTATTCATGGCTCAAATACCTACTTGTCCTTAGTTTCACACAGAAGAACATGTTCTGCTGTGTAGAGTGAGAAGACTGTCCTTGAGCTGCCCCACTATTAATTTGATCCAGACATGTTTCTGCAGGAATGCTGGCCATTTTGATGTTGTTTTCTTTTTTTGCTTTTTTTTTGCCTTTTTTTTTTTTTTTTTTCTTTTTAAGTCCAAGATTTAAGTTTTAGTGCAAGATTTAAGTGTAAGACTTAGAGTAGCCGAAGCTGAGCTCTGTATCTTTAACCCAGAAAGGGCTTCTTCTCCCGTTTGGATTTTCCCACAAAAATCCATGTTCTTCTTACCTAGTATAGCTTGAAAAGGTTTCCAGTTGAACTCAGTTGAACCATTTTCACCTCATACAGTCTTTCTAAGGCCATTAGTTCAAGTCTTTCTTCAAAAGTTTGTTTGCAATCTGATGTATGCAGAGAATGGTCATTTTGTAATTTGGGAGCAATAGAATGTGATTATTGTTGCAGACATTCTTTACAAGGTGTCTGTATTTTCATATACTGCATTTATTATTTACCAGCTTCTGTAAATGTTCCACTGAAAGTGTCACTTGCTGCATAGCAGCACAGAATTCAGTGTTGTTGAATCATGACCTCTGGGAAGTTTATAGCTAATAGTTTATAGCTAATAGTTTATAGCTAATATACCATCATGACTAATACAGATCATTGAAAGAGAAGAAAATAAAAGAAAAAAAGAAAAAAAGAGCCAAAGAGATACAGGGCGATGCCCGCAAAATCAAAGGAAGGAATGAAAAGTAATGAAAAAGAAGAAAAAGAATTTAACCCATGTCTTTCTCTGCATTCAAGTGATCTAGCACTGTAAATCATGGTTTTTCTCCGGAAAAACTCCTCCTTTCTTGAATAGCATTTATGCTAGAATACTGACTTCAGTACTTCTTCAGAAAAAATTCTGACTTTCTCTTTTTTACCACACAGCATACTTCCTCCTTTTCTGTTTACAGCTTATAAAACTGGACGTGCTGCTAGTAAACTATTTTTCTACATAACGCTAATCAAAAAATGATTAACCTATCAATATTGATTCCTTTTAATATTAAAATCCCATATCTGCCATGCTCAGATGTGCAGTACATGCAGAATATTTGAATCAGTCATCTGTGATAGTGCAATGAAATGTATTTTTTTTTTTTAGTTACTGAATTTACTAGAAACCAACGTAAAGCAAACAGGTTGCTGAGTATTTTGGGTGTGTTCATATTTTTTTGAATTGAAAGGCTTAGTAGTATTTACTAAGGAATATTTGGTCTGAATATTCATTTAAGGTTTGAGAAGAAAGATGAAGAGTGTCACCACGAGCAAGTTTTGGGAATGCTTTCTTGTGAATCAGAAGATAGAAAACTGTGTGTCAGTTGTTATTATAGGGATTAGATGTTAGCAGACTTTGCTGAGAAGCTGTTGCAATTGATACAAATGAGATGTGGTACTACATTAATGCTATTTTTTCCAGTGGTAGTGTTGTTAGAATAGCCATATATGATTATTCTATTAAGTAAATTAGTTTTAATTTTTTGTTTAAAAGTAACTTTGGTGCTGTTCTCATCAGAGGATTTTGTTTTGGAAGATGCAGAATTAATAGAAATCACAAGTAGTAATTGCACCATTAGTTTGGAGCTAAATAGTAGGGTAAAAAAACAGCTGTTGTGGTTGTCTAACTTGAACTTTGCTATTCTGTGTAAGAATTCAGTTATGTTTAATGTAGAAGTTCTCCTAGTGAAGGTTGAATTTGAAAATGAAAAGTTGTTTAGGGAAGTTGAAGTTGAGTTTTCAGACTACCGCAATGACTACAGAAGTACTAAGTACTTCTGTAATGCTTGTGTAAATAATGTAGAAATACAAGTGTTATAGGAAAAAACTTTACTTTTTTTTTTTTTTAAGAAAATTATCTGTGTTGAATAATGATTGCAACGTACATTGTTTTTTATTAAATGCTGATATTTATCTTTGCCATGATGTCAGTTGTAAACTCAGATCTTGTCCTGTAGCCTGGATATAAGATATTATTTCAAGCTTGGAGCACACAGATTTGTCACAATTTGATTGTTTTAAAGGCCCATGGTTGTGGGTCCTAGCAACTTATCAGCTGACCTTCACTACTGCTACCACCATTTTATCTTTCTGGATCTTCTCCATTGATTCTTTTTCCATCTGAGATTCAAAAATTATGCAGCCTTTGTGCTGGTCTTCTGGTGGTCCTGGTTTGTTAGCCTGACGGAAATTAGTAGAACTGAGATGTAATACAGAATCAAAAATGATGTGTTAATTTACTATTTGGAAACGTGTAACTGTCCTATCCTCATATTTTTCCACCAGTACTGGTGTTGTGATTTAATCCCAGCTGGGAACCAAGCACACGCAGCTGCTTGCTCACGCCATCACCAGTGGAATTAAAAAGTGAGTTGGAAAAGTAAAAGGTATAAAACCTATGGACTGTGATAAAGACATTTTAAGTGGGAAATCAAAGGCTGCAGACACAAGAAAACTAAAACAAGGCATTCATTCACCACTTCCCATGGGCGGGCAGGTGTTTGACAGGAGAGCAGGGCCACAACAAGTGTGACAGTGACTTGGAAAGAAAAATGACATCACTCCAAATGTCCTTCCTTTCCTCCTTCTTCCATCACACTGTATATGATCTTCCACCATCATCCTGAGCATGATGTCACATGGTCTGGAATATCCCCTTGGTCGGTTGTAGTCACCTGTCCTGGCTGTGTCCCATCCCAACCTCTGATACACTCCCAGTCTTCTCACCAGCATGACAGTACAAAATGCAGAAAAAGCCATGGCTCTGTGTAAGCCCTGCTCAGCAATAACAAGAACATCTCTATATTATCGACTCTATGCTCAGCACAAATCCAAAACACAGCCACATTCCAGCCAAAAAGAAAAAAAAAAACAACCCTACTCCAGCCAAGACCAGCATAACTGGTCTATTTCATGTTTCAAAGTTCGGAAGGTCCTGTTGTAATAGGAGCTGTAAGAGAATAGGGATTGGGGAGAGACTGGATGATGGAAGTTTCACAAAGAAAGCTGGTTAGTGTTTGCGGGAAAATTGACTTTATTTTTAAGAGATGGGGTTTGTGTCTTTATAATGATTGTTTTTTTTCCCGCTTCTGCAAGTGAAGATGAATTCAGGAAACACATGTGAGGTGTAAACTGGTTTTGGTTTTTTTTGCAGCTCAAGAGGTTAGCAAGAGGAATATTGTTATTGTTGTATGTGTCTAAATTTAGAGCTGAACACACAGGATGGAAAAAGAGACAGCTGACTTTAATCTATAGCTGATCTGAATTTGCATAGGCATTGGAAGATTGTCGACCTTTTAAATATGAAGTTAGTTGTTTATATTCAGTATACGTGGATTTTAGGTGGAAAATTGTGTGAAATAGTGCCTGGGCCTTTCAGAAAGTCTCAAAATTCAAAAGCTTAAAGGAAAAAAAATAGGCAACCCCCCCTCTATCCCTGAAGTTTTACCTTTTGAAATATCCTATTTAGGAGAACTGATATAGCAGATAGTGCTTTAAAATATGCTGATCTGCATGTAAATTATTGCAAGATATGTAAGATAGCTTACAGTGGGGCTATAATGCTGCCATTTTATCACAGGGAATGTTTAGGTCTGGCATCTTGCCGCAGGCTTAAATATATAGGAATTGCAGACATTTTGTTTGTTTTTCACAGTTGGATGGTTCTCAGGAATGTTTCTCTGACACAGAGGGCATATGTGCAAAAACTGCAGATATCAAGTCATGCTAATAAATTATTATAGCCGATCTTACATGGAAGACTATCAATATCCATTTTGGCTTAAAAATCATATATCCACATTTAGATAACTTCAGGAACATACAATATACATGAAAAATTTTGGTTTTATTAATTTAAATTACTTTTTAATGTAGGAAATAGACGTGGTAGCCTTCATGCCAAACTGTTTTTCTGTCAACTAAAATGACTGCAGTGAGCATCTTTCTCGTTTTGGTTTGAAATTTAGAATACAGCTTGCTTTTTATTATTGTTATATGTAAATGCATTTTCTTTTGTACTCAGTTCAGGTGGTGTTTGCAAAGATTTGTGTCTGTACAGGTGTGTGCAGCAGGATTGATGGTTGTTCTTTAGCAAAGCAATTGGCTACAACTGAAAGTAGATGGTTGCTCTTTAGTTATGAAGGATCCCTTCTTGTAAGTTATGAAAAGTTCTTAACCATTATATTGTAAACTAATTTCTTAGATAAAGTGATATTTTACAGGCAATTATGAAAAATATGTCATAATCGCCTTAGTATGTTTGTGTAACAGTACCAAAGGCTGAGAGATAACCCAATTAGATAGGCATAGGGCCAAGGTCTGTGTTGTCAACCAGTGACTGTTTGTTTATAGCTCTTTGGCACTTCAGAGCCTGATCTTGGTGTATTAATTCACTGTTAAAGCTGAATCTCGTGGTAGTGCTCTGGTTTTACTTTTTTGGTTCCTTACATGTTGCATACTGTAATATCTTCCTAGTGCCCATGAACCTATGTGCCGTTACTTATATTAGTTTCAAATAATTTTGGATCTTTGCAGTTCCCGACTTTCTAAGAATTTTGTGCATCTGGAAAATTGAGTTCCGAATACTTTTATGTAACTTCTGAAGTTCTCTATTCCATTTCACATGAGAAGATTTTAAGCAGTTGCTTAGTATTTTCTGGTATATTACTGATTTCTTTACCATTGTGTTTTTTGTTTCCTACCTTTGTTGAAATCATTACATGGTTTTTGTTTTGGGTGGCATAGAGTTACTTTTCTTCCTAGTAGCTGTTACAGTGCTGCTGTTCAGATTCAGTATGAGAATAATGTTGACAACACACTGATGTTTTTGGTTGTTGCTAAGTAGAGCTCACCCTAAGCCAAAGGGATCACAGCCAGGACAGCTGACCCAAACTGGCCAAAGGGATATTTCCTACTACGGAATGTCATGCCCAGTTTATAAACTGGGGGCAGTTGGCTGAGAGCTGCTGATTGCTGTTGCGGAACAGGCAGGGCAAATGGAACCATTGTACATCATGTGGTTTTTCTCCTTGGCCTTCATTTCTCTCTCTCTCTTTTATCAGTTGCTATTGTTGTTGTCATTATGAAGACGATTATTCTTATTTTAGTCTCATCATTAAATTGTCCTTATCTCAACTCTTTTCCTGATTCTCATTCCCATCCCACTGGCAAGGGGGTTGGAGTGAGTAAGTGGCTGTGTGGTATACTTAGGTGCCAGTTTGGGTTACACCACAACAGAAATGCACTAAAATGTAGAGATCCAAGTCATGTTTGCTACATAGAAGTGGTGGTCATGTCTGTTTTACTTCAAGTTAGGAAATAAATATAAAGGAAAAATTAAGTATGAGAACATGTGAGAGTTTGAAGAAACTTAGAATAAATGTTGTGGGATTCTTTCCTCATTTCAAGGTACTCTACATCATGGGCAAAGTTAATGTGAATCTTAGTTTTTTTAATCCATCCTTAAGGAATTAGAAAACAAAGCAAAAAGCAAACAAACACTTATACAAAGCCATATTTTAACAACAATACATTATTTTACACATTATTTTTTGAGGAAATGATCTTTTGATATAGATTTTACCTGATACATGCACATTTGATTTCAAATCTAAATATAAAATATCAGAGCACAGAAAATGTACAGTAAGTTGTACTGCTTTGTAAGATCTTCCTTTTCAGTAGTACTCCTAAAAGCAGTTGATACTCAGAAGGAAGTTGGTAGCAGTTCTTTGTTTAGTAGGTATTTTGGTATGCTTTTTCACCTTTTGTCCTTAACTTTCAGATCTCTCTCTTTGAAACGACATTTCATTTCTTAATGTTCTGAGTTAGTAACTGATTTAGAAGCATTGGTAGACTCAGTTTGAATCTAAAATCTTGAAAATATTTAGGAATACAGTATAGCATATTCAGTACATTCTGAATTTATTTTGTGTATTCTTTACCTTTTAAACATTTAGATTTGAGTATCCATTTTTATTGTGACAAAAAAAAATTCCTGTCTTTTAATCTCTTGAATATCCTTTTTATATTTTTTTTGAGGAGTTGTTTATTCACCCTTGGAAAATGGGACAGACTTCCAAAGTGCTCAGTTATGCAGAAATATATCTAGGATTGAAAAAGCTCAACTGGAGTTTGAACTGCCAGGTGTCAAGAGTAACAAGAAAAACTCCTGTAGGTATGTTAGTACCAAACGTAAGGTCAAGGAAAATGTAAGTCTCCTGCTGCACGGCTCTGACAGCTCAATTATGGACAACACAGTAAAGGCAGAAGTATTCCATTTTCTCTTTGCCTGGGAAAGGTCAGCTCCCAAGTCTCTATGCCTTAACAAAGTTAACAGCAGAACAATGATAGAGTAGGACTGAGTTAAGATCCAGCTGTAGCAGTTGGACACATACACATGAACAGGATTTGGTGGGATGCATCTGAATTGATCCACCATCTATCTTATTTGAAAGGTCATTGAAGGCCTAAGTGACTGGATAAGGTCAAATATTATACCCATCTAGAGGAGTGAAAAGTTGGGAAACTGGAGAGCTGTCAGTCTTACTACATTTTTGGGGAAAGTTGTGGAACAAATGTTCGTGGAAGTTTTTTCCAAGAATGCGAAAGACAAAAAAGAAAATGGCTGGGAAAACTCAGCTCAGATTTACCAAGGGTAAATTGTGCTTTACCAACATGATGTTTTCTGTGATGAAACAACTTACTCAGTGGATGAAAGAAGAGTTACAGATGCTCTGTACCTTGACTTCAACAAGGCACTTGACATGTTCACCCCTAGTATTCCTGTAGACAAGTTAAGGTAAGATACAATTTAGACATGCAGACTGTGTAAAGTGTCTCATCTCTAAAGATCAAAGGGCAATGTTATGTTAGTGGCTCAAAGTCTAGCTGTTAATGGTCCTTAGAGTGGAGTTCCTTGAAAGTTGATGCTCGGTCTGGTCTATTCAATATATTTGTAAATATTGTAGTGATAGGACTGAACCATCCCTGAGTTTGCAGGTGACTTCAGAGTGGAAGGAGGGGGAGATGTCTGGGAAGGAGGAGTTACCATTCATTCAGAGAAACTTTGAGAGACTGAAAAATTGGACCACCAAGAATTGTGTGAGTTTTAACAAGGATAGTTAGGAGCTGTATCTGAAATGGAATAAACTTGAATGGCAGAACTGAGGCTGAGAACACACTGGCTGGGGTATAGCTCGGCTGCAAAGCCCTTGTGGGTTCTGGGAGGCAGCAAACTTAACATGAGCTAGTAGTATAATATAGTGTAAAGAAGGCAAACAGTGTCATGGACTGCACCAGGAAAAGGATCATCAGTGAATCAAGGCATGTGCTTATTCTGCTCAGCACTTCATAGGCCAGCATAATGTGATTAGAGGGTTGGAGGTTGCTGAGAGGGGAGAAACAACTGTCTTCCTGTGCCAGGGAGATTCAGTGAAAAATACTCTATTTACAAAGGTTTATACAGTGACATAAAAGGCAGTGTGCACAGGTTGCTCTAGGATTGCTCTACCATCAAAAAAAAAAAAAAAAAGGCAGTGTGAGAAGATTAATTAAGAATTAATCATAGGAATAGCTTTCCCAGAGAAATGGTGTAATCTCCCTTGCCAACAGTATTAGAGACTTGGAAGGACTCTGGACAACCTAATCTAGGACTGTGCATTTGAAGTTTGGACCAGGTCATCTCTAGAGGTTTTATATGAGAAGATAAAAATAAAATCTCCAGGCTAGACTTGTCTCTAATTCTATCAAATACGTGATTTTTTTTTTTTTTTTGTTATTTCGTTGAGTGTATTCCAGAATGTCAATAATTACAATGCATTCTGCATGTTCTTGATGGAGCAGCCTGAGCTCATTTGTGTTCAGAGTAAAGCTCTAATGATTGCAGATTGTTGATCTGAGTATCCTGGGTCTGGCTGAGCTGAAGGTGCAATGGAATTATTACTGGTATGCATGCATATATTGTCTGCAAAACGTAAAATGTTTTACTTGGGCAAGAGATTTCAGTAGTGCCTGACATTGTTTTGTGCTGTGATTTGTCAAGTACATAGCTTTACATGCAGAAATATGTTAGTTGAAAACAAAGCTGTATATATCTCGCTGTATAAAAATCATTGATCTACATGACATTATTATGATCAAATTTAAATTCTGCTTTTGTGTGTTTTTAAAAGGATTTTAAGGCCATAAATTGGAAGTATATATTAATAGAATAATACTCATGACTTACTACTGCGTTAACAAAATTCTGCTTGTGTTAGACTTGACACTATCTTTAAATAAATATATTTATTTCATAAGGTATTGTAGTTTTAAAATTGGGAGCTAAGTTGTCCTAAATAGATTTCAGAATGTAAAAGCTTTATTTCTGAAGTTCTTCGAATTTTGGAGAAAAAGAAATGTGGATGAATCTTTCTGGTTTGAATGTAAGTTGACTGTAGTGTTGTACTCACATATGTATGTATAGCTTCCTCTTGGGGTATTCTTAACCTTATAGAAGTTTACTGGTGTTCTGCTGATGATTTCTTGGGTTTTTGGAATGACTTCTCTAGAAGTTGCACACATCTGCTTTTAAGTAAAGATATTTCCATGTACCTTAATGGATTTTTTTTTAGTGGATATAAGTTAATCTATAATGCTTGTCAAAGTTGGCCCTTTGCCCTCAGTATTTTATTTAGTCCAGTATGTGTGAAGAAGGATGAATATTAATTCATATTAATATTAATTATTAATAATTAATATTCATATTATTTCATTTAATACTTCATTCTACCTCAAATGCCTGTGCATGTGTCACTTCCTTTCCTCTTCTCAGACAAAAGACAATTCAAGCACCTTTAGACACCTGATAGAATAACTTCACTGCTTAATTTTGTTGTGCTATCTTTCTAAAAGACCTAGTTTTTAATACAAAGTATTTATTAAAGTTAATTTTTTAAGCATCATATATAAACCATTACATTTTATGCCTTTTTCATTTAGAGATTTTTGGAGTGTGTTTTGGAACTCACATAGAATAGTCTATACAAAAAGGTTTCTAGGCATTTATATTATTTGGAAAGTGAGGCCTATAGTTGGAACATGTTTTACAAACACAACATATAGCTTTCCAACAGTGTATAAATTCTGATTAGCAAGTTTGTAAAAATATCTAAATAAGGCAGGAGGCATGGGGTCAGATTAATCACTGTAAAAGTTGGTTTCCTTTGGTGTGTTCTCTGAATTAAAAGCCATCGTTGTCATACATAAGTGTAGGTGGAAAACTTCTGGTGAATAAGAGCAATATCCCTATCTTGCTGGGCTGCCCTTGGCTTTCTCAAATAAACATTTTCTCTGCCATTGTTGTGAAGTGGAAGCCAGGCACATGCTGCAATAATTCTCTCAACTGACAGTGTATTACAGCAAACCATTTAAAGCTAAATATTTGAAACCATGTGAAAGAGTTATTACCACAGGGTTTTCATGTTCAGGGGAAGTAAGGTAAAAAAGGCAAATAAACTAACTTTCCTATTTTCTTCCAATATTGGAGGACAGAAATGAGAAAGTAATGGATCAAAATCAAACAGAGATTTTCTTTTGGGTTGACCAGCCTCAATACAAGTGTAGGTGGTATTTAAAAGAGCATGTATCTTCCTTATATGACTTTCAAGAATTGATCTGGAAAGACATGATGACAGCTGACCACTAAAAGACTGCTGTTTATACTGGTATTTTTCAAACATATCTTTTCGTTGGAAGTCATCAGGAAAGTTCTCTCCTACCAGTTTACTGTGTAAATTTTGAAGTAATACTTCTGTGAATTAAGTTGATTCAAGAAGAGTTTATTCACAAGTGAAGAGTACCTGACCAAATGCTAATACAGCTATTGGAGGAAGTGGTTGATGGTACTGTCAATGTAGTCTTTCACTGTGGTACTTCTCTTTTGTTCTATGGTAGCAGCTAGTAATTTGAAAATGGCATTTCACAATCTTTAAAATGTAGTTCATAAAATGCTGGAAGCATGGAGGTGAGAACTGGGGAGTGTAACTCCTAAAATCACACTTTCTGTTATTGTTCTGAGTGGATGAAAATCAATTAGTGGGACAAAGAATTGAGATGCGAGGAAGCTTAATATGGAGAAAACAATGATTCATGCTCCAGTACAAACCAGATGGATGTGGGGACATAATTACAGTGTACCATCAAAACTGCAGCAGTTCGTTTGCCTCTGCTCCCTGGTACCTTTGGTTTGCCCTTTTCCTTCTCGTTTAGGAGGTCTTAGAGAGTTCTGTGTTCAGTGTGGTGGGAAGGAATGGACCCACAGTAGAGCCCCTAGAGTCTGTTGGGAGTGGATGTGAGGGAGCAGATAGGTCAAACTGTCCACAGATTTCGGCTGTGGCCGGTAGAAAAAGAGCAGGGTTTTGTTGTGTCAGACTTTTAGTGGTTTGAAAACCTTAGCTACTTTGTTGCTCTCAGCAGTTAAGCAAATACTATTTTCAGCTACTTTGAAGTAAGAAACCTTGATAGGAGGGGTCTTTGGTTTTAGTAGCAGAGAGAGGAGAACTCTCTGGTTCAACCTGCATTCTCCTTCATGGCTAGCTTCAGAAACACAACCTTTTCTGCTTCTGACTTAGGAACAGATTTTGAAGAAATATATGAACAGTTCTTTGCTATGTGGGTCAGAATTCATCAATAACTCTTTGAGCAGTAGTTGAATCTTATAACAGGAACAAAAATGTGAAGTTGGTGACAGTTCCATCTCCTGTGACCCAGAGCATGCCAAGGCATATGTTCTTTTGGAGTGCAGTGAATGGCTTCTGACTAAAATTCTTCCCTCTGAGGAAGCTTCAGTTACTATTATTATTCTTTGGAGAGCTAAAATAGAAAAAGGGCTACCAAAAGGCTCTTTCAATTTCCTTGACATTTATGAGAGAGAAACACTTAAAAAAGGGAAATGTTGGTTTACAGAAGTTGGTTAAGGCACTAAGATCAGCTATGTACTTGAAATTTCTTTACAGTAGTCAATATCATTAATTTTAAATTAGAAGCTATATTTTAATACATTGCTAAGTGAGGTTTTTGTTAAATATTTAATCAATTTATGTAAACGTGTTCAAGGAAATGTATATTCTAACTGAAGGAAGAAGTCTGCAGTGTATATATTATTTTAGAAGAGTCGCGGTTTCTTTTGGTTGAGTCTTATTTTTCTATGCATAAATTCTAGTCTGAATAAACCAAACCCTAAAAATTGCTTTAATCTTATATTGACATAAGATTTTCTTCACAGTACTGCTAGGTGTTTTCTTTATAATGCTTTTCAACGGGATGCCCAGTGAGCAGGATTTCAGTGTATGGAAGTTTTGTGTCAGATTGCACAGCCAAAGAGGTTTTTGTTCAAAAAGCACACAATTTCTTACGTAGGCAGTGATTTGAACAGAGTCAAAGAAGCTAGATGTGGACTTTAACTGATATCAAGTAAATGATATTTTTTCATTCGCATGCTTGCTGATGTGACTTCTAAAGCAATTTACCATTTAGCTTCTTAAACGTGACATTTCAAAAGCTCCTTTTAGCTCCAGAACTCTATACGTAAATGGATTTGTGAAAGTTGCTTGCAGTTTTATATGATTTGGCATTCTGTCCAGATTTATGGATGTAAATTTTGTTTGCTTTTTGGGTTCCTGGCAAGATTTCTTTATGCATTGATTGTGAATTACTAAGGTAGCAGTTGCAATTTTTCTGCAGTGCAGGCTTGTCTGTAGTAATTCCTGTTTTGTACTGTTTGGTCAACTGGCCTGTCCTACTGTCTCAGTTGGGGCACATCCTAGAAGGTTGTTTGGAAGGTTTTGGCAAAGTGCCTTATTCCAGCTGGTGGGGGGGTCCTGAGCTCCAGACCCAAGGAGGCTGAGCCACCCCGAAAAGTATCTCCTCGGAGACGACTCGTCAGGGGGCCAGGCACTCTCTCAGCTGGCAGGGAGCGACTCAGCAGAGGAGCAGTGATTCAGCTCTTGCAATTCAGCTCAGTGGTTTCAGCTCCTGCCCTGCGAGATTCGCTTCCCCTGTAGCTGGCCGGGATGGTGAGAGAGAGAGGGTCTCATTCAGCAGTTCCGCATAAGCAGCTTTATTGCAAAGGCATCAGCGAAGGGGGCCGAGGACGAGAATCCCTGGTGATTAGGGAGACTTTAGGGGGTTTTATAGGGAAACCGGTGGGAGGGGGGAAGGGTACAAAGCCAATCGGTTACAACAGATCTACATAAGGTCCTGAAGGGGCTTGTGGGTCTTCAGAAAGGTCGCCGTGACCAGAGGGCTTGCTTTGTTATCTCAGGGTCTGGGTGGGGTTGTGCAATTCTTCTTAACTCCTCAGCAAGGCCTCCCTCCAGGGCAAAGCCACCAGGGCTCCGCCCACCCCCACAGTGCCTGATACTGTAAATTAGGCTTAACATTACTTAGCAGTAAATATGCAGATGCAGCCAGGACTGATGCTTCATTGTTTTTATATTGACGTAGAAAGAAGGAGAACAGAAGTCACAGTTCAATGAGGAGCTTTGCTATGGCAGAAGTAGAAGGAAAGATGTAGAGCTGTGTTATTAGGCATGGTACTTTAAAGCAGCAAGCGGATGTCCATCAGAAAATGTCAGATTGAGTGTCATGGGTTAGCAGGGTTTGATTTTGTGGAGAAGAGCAGTCCAATTAGAGATCAGCTTTTTTGATTGACGGGTGGATTGTCCATTGGAGGATAGGCTGCGACTTTTGCGTAATGCTTAAAAAGGCTGAGGGGGGGAAGAGCGCTCTCTCTGTCTCCTGGGTGGCAGCCAGGACACGGAGCGACCGGGCGGCCCGGCCGGGCCGGGCCAGGACCCCGCTGCCGCCAGGCCGGGCCGAGCCCCACTGCGACCGGGCGGCCGGGCCGGGCCCCTGCTGCCGCCGGGCCATGCCGGGCCGAGGCTTTAGGAGCCGCTGTCTCGTGGAGAAGCAGGCAGCATGAAGAAGAGAGAAGGCTCGGATGGAGTGCTCCTTCGCCCCTGCCCCCCTTTTCAAGCTGAAGAAACCAGTGCGTGGCTTCTAACTGTCTTAGTTCCAGCCGCCGCAAGACCACGTGGGCAGCTCAGCAGCTTGAGAAGTTTTAACTCTTTCCTAGCCACAAGTATATCTTTCTAGACATCAGTTTTTTCTCTGAAAGCAGAACGAATATAGTGACTGAACTATAAAAAGACACAGCATGGAGCCAAAGTCAGTGAAGAGAGAGTGAAAAGGACTTTAAGGAAGAGGAAGAGGAGTGGCAATTCAAGCTGGACTTTTCTTGATAATATAGACTGAATTGAACTATTCTTTTAAACTATGAAAAATATGCATTCTGGGGAGGTGATTGTTTTATGTGTAGATTTCTTTTAAGCAAAGGTATTGTATGACGGACTGAGAAAAATTGATTTAATGAGGAAAAATCCTTTGTCTTAGAGACTTGGAGTGAGATACCTTTAAAAGGACACCCCAATTTGCATTTTATTGTGTGCAAAGCCCATGTTTTCAGTATTGAAATTGTGAACTGGGTAAGAATAAGTTCTCTTAAGACAAAGTTTCTATTAAACCCAGGAAAGACTCCCGTCCTAAGAAATTAATGAAAGATTATCTTAAAAATAGTAAAACTGGCTAAAGTTGCAGGTCGTGTCTTTTTATGTTGAGTGAAGAAAAGTAAAAAACTTAGAAAGAGAAAGAAGGATGTTTTAGAAGTTTCATTTGTTGTTGTTGTTGTTTTTTTCCCCTCCTATTTTATCTTTTTAGTGTGTATTAATAAACTATCTTTATAATTTAAAAGATAAGCCTGTTTTGCTTTTTGTATTCTCCCAGTCATATAAAATATAGTATGTGATGAAACCATCACATTGAGATACTGATTTTCACAGAGCTAGCCTAGTTTAGCTTTATTACTAATACTGTCTGTTGCTGCCGGGGGCGCTGCGGGGCGCGGTGGCGGCCCGGTTCGGAACAGACACGGGCGACAATACGACAGATTGCACGGGCAAACCAATCGCTACACTGATACAGTCGACGGAGGAATGCGTTTATTCGCGGCATGCGCTCCTTTAAATAACCGTGGTGCGCTTACGTTGCGGCTCGTGGAGCCGCGAGCCGCGGTGCGATTGGTCGCAAACGCCGGAGAGAGAGGGTCTCTATCTACGCATACAGCGCGGGGTTTTGCTCACGGCGTCCCTATCTCGCGACATATCCCCCCTCTCCAAGAATGGAAATTTTACAACAGAACAAACTTAGTTTTAGTAGTAACAGACAAATGCGTGTTAGTAGAACCGGTTATGAACTTGTACAACATATTAGGGCACTTACAACTTGGATGTGACTACTCTTAAGAGCTAGGTTAGTTGTCTATGTTCTAGAAACATAACGTTAACAGTGCTGAAGCGAGCTTTGACAAACTGGGTTAACTTATTAAAGAGACAAGGACCGAATATAAGCATTAACATAACAACAACAACGGGTCCGGCTAGGGCAGATATAAGGGTAGGGAATCCATGGGGATTGAGTGAACAGGGAATTAAACCACTTTTGTGCGGAGTGCTGCTTGCTGCGTCGCTTGAGCCGTTCTTGAAGTTTTGCCATAGATTGTCTGATCGGTACCGAATAGTTGGCGTGCAGGCTTAGGAACACGAGAATACGGATGGACTGACGGTGTGGAGTCCAGATCAAGGGCAAGGAACGAGACCGGTAGGAGTGGTCACTGCGACGGACCTGTCGAGAGAAACTCCGATGTTTCCTTAGTTAGGGTGCATTGACACACCAGGTTTACTCAGAGTACATAATAGAGTGTGAAAAGGGAGAAAAGAAGAGAGCAGAAAGAGGCTTTCAGGTTTCATCGGTTGGGCTAAGGCATCTCTTCCAAGCAGGGGTGGTTGTCGGGGTTCAGGAAGGACATAGGCATGAAGCCGAACCTCTCCCTCAAACTTCTCTCCTGCTTCGTCATATACAAGTATAGATATTAAATTTACACTCTTTTTCGCAGCTGAAATTCTTCCTACCCTGCTCGCGTTGGCGGCATTTTGTAGCTTCCAGCTTGAGGGCCAAAAGTCTCGAGGGAAAACAGTCACGTCCGCGCCCGTGTCAACCATGAAGAGAAGGCTAATACAGACGTCTTCCCGAGCGCTGCGTGGGATGTTGTCCCAGGGGCTTATTTTGGAGGTGCACTCCCGGCACATTCCCCAAGCTACTGGGGATTTGCTGCTGTTACATCGGATTGCCAAGGCCACTTGGGGGTTTGGTCCTCTGAACTGTCCTTCGAAGGCTCGGCTGTGATCGAGCCTGGCTGGGCCACAGGTTGAGGGAACACTGGGAACATTTGCTGTGGAGGCCAAGGTTGGGCCATGAAGCTGGTAGGTTCTCGGGAGAACGACGAGTTTGAGCGCTGGTTGTTCCGTGCAGGGTTCGCATGGCTGGGCCGCTGGGTGTTCCAACTGGGAGAAGGCTGCATGCGGCCCGTCTGCCTTCTCCCTCGGCCGTTTCCCTGCTTTCTGGCTCTGCAGTCTCTAGCGATGTGGCCTCTTTTGCCACAAGTCCAGCATGGTCCTTTTTGATTACCTTGAGGTGGAGGTCCTGGCGGTGCTGGCGGACTGTGGTAGTTGTGGACGGCCATTGCTTCTGCTACAGCAGCACTGACTGCGGCTGGAATTGGGCCTAAAGCAGCACCTGCTGCACCTTGGACTGGGGCTAGATTTTCTTCCCTCGCGACGTGCTTTATCATGTCCGCGATGCTGGCACCTGGTGACACTGAACGTAGGATCTCCTTTGTGGCTTGATTGCACTGCTGTCGCAGGCAGCCTGCTACAACTGGACCTTTTGCTTCTGC
Organism: Phylloscopus whistleri; assembly: GCA_017589585.1. Taxonomy (NCBI): domain Eukaryota; kingdom Metazoa; phylum Chordata; class Aves; order Passeriformes; family Phylloscopidae; genus Phylloscopus; species Phylloscopus whistleri. The sequence continues at coordinate 8,985,728 of JADMLD010000758.1, read as the reverse complement.
TGGCAGGTCGGAGGCATCTACAGCGGCTTGAAGACGGTCTACGAACTGCGTGAAACTTTTGCTTTCGTTCTGCCGGATAGTGGACCATGGGGCTGGCTTAGCGACGATTCGGCAGGCGGCACGGATGGCTTCTCTGGCGGCGCGAGTTGTGGCCGCGACTTCTGAGGCTCGCAGGCCTTGGGCTTGTGGACTGATCATTTGTGGGTCTTTACCCAACAGCCGTTGCAGGCTAGAGTTGCGCAACGGATGGTGGTCGCCAGTGGCTTTGGCAAGCATGTTCAGGCAATTGTCCTCCCATTCTTGTTTGAACACAATCATTCCTGCCCCATCGAAAATCATTTGGCATGTCTGCTTGATGTCAAAAGGCAACATGTCGTCATTGCCGAACATGCCGTCAATCAAGGTGGAGACCATGGCTGAATTAATTCCTTTCTCGGCAATAGCTTTTACGATCGCTTGCACATCTTTGGGGTTGACAGGAGAATAGGTTGGCAGGTTATTATCTGTTGTCCTGACTGGGAACGCTCGAATTGCAGATGTGGTTAAATCTGCGCATGCCATTTGAATTTCTTTCCAATCTGTGAGTGGCATGGATTTTCGTGAGCTTCGCCTGACTGCGGGCAGTGTGAGTGGATCAGTGTGTTTGGTGAGAGGGGTTGGCATGTTTTCTTTGTCTGAGTCGGACTCTGAGCTGGATGAGTATCTATGTGTTTTTTGCAGCCCTGTGTCCCATGGGAGTCGTGGTGGGTAGTAATTGGGGTACTGCAGTGAGCTGCTGTCATCATCCGGCTCGTCTGAGTCAGAGGAGAAAATCGGGTGCTGAGGGGTTTCTGTCTTACAATGTTTCCGAGCTGGGTTCCGCCCTCTTTTTCTTTCGTGGGTTGGCTCTCTCCCTCCCTGTCTCCGCCTCCCTTCTGGGGACTTCCTTTCCTTATTAGGAAGCCTCTTGGGGCATGCTCTCTGATTGGACTTCAATCTCTCCTCCCCCTCGCTACTCAAGGTCTCCTCTAACGTCTCTTTGAGCTCCCTTCTGCGCATGTCTGCAGTGGGAGTCTGCTCTTTGCTCTGCCCTTCTTGTTCTCCCCCGGCGCCATTTTGAGGCACATAAGGTGGTGGTCTTTGCCAGACTTTTCTGGGATTTGCATTATTAAAATCGTCTTTAAGCTCGTTAACATTGCCACTTTCCCACAGCTGATTCTGTCTTTCGATTAATTTGGGGGTGGGATTGGGGGGTGGAAGCGATTGGGAGGGGTTTTTATTAGTAAAAGACAAGTCAGGGTCCGCGGGGCAGTCACCAAATGCAGTTTGAGTGGTGGCTCCAACACCCACTCTCGGGGTAATCTTTAAACATTTCCGAGCTGCTTGCCACACCTCCTGCTCTGACAGCGCTTTCCGCAGCAGCTGCGTAACTTTTCCCCAGCTTTTTAAGCTTCTGCCAGACCCCAAAACCGTGACATCATCGGCGAGGGCTTTTGTGCACTTGTCCCAACACTCTGAGTGTAATATATCCACGGGACGGTCAATCGCACCTAGTTTTAATAATCGCGTGATTGCACAATCGAAATCCTTAATTCTGCAGTCGATCCCCCACTGCCTATGCAATTCGGAAACTACCTTGCTCAGAGTGTCCATCTTTGGCGGTACTGGAGGCGTCCCTGCTGCGCTGGAATCGGTCCTGCCATCCCAGCCATCTGTCTCCACTCGACACGACTCCCGAAGCCTCGTCCACTCGAACCTGTGTATCGGGAAGCGGTCCTGAGGTTCGGCACCACTGTGTTGCAGCCGGGGGTGCGGCGGGGCGCAGTGGCGGCCCGGTTCGGAACAGACACGGGCGACAATACGACAGGTTGCACGGGCAAACCAATCGCTACACTGATACAGTCGACAGAGGAATGCATTTATTCGCAGCGTGCGCTCCTTTAAATAACCGCGGTGCGCTTACGTTGCGGCTCGTGGAGCCGCGAGCCGCGGTGTGATCGGTTGCGAACGCCGGAGAGAGGGGGTCTCTATCTACGCATACAGTGCGGGGTTTTGCTCATGGCGTCCCTATCTCGCGACAACTGTCAACAAAACTATGTCTAAAACTATGTTTGATGAAGAGGGTCAAGATGGCCTACCATGAGTTAAGTCCAGAAAGTTAAAAGGTGAAATGAGACTAACGACTACATTATTTAAAATTCTGAGCTGTAGTCTTCACTTAATCCTAGTTCAATGTGTTTTCCTGAATAGATAGTATTCTCAGGGTAGAGAAACATAACCCCTTTTTTATTTTTTTTTCATTTTTCTCTTATTGTCTTGTTTAGCCTTTTCAGGCATGTAAAGAGACTAGCTCAGTAGGTTAATTTTTGCCAAATGGAGCAAGCAAACACTAAGTTGCCTTGTGACTGTTTCACTTCTTTAGAGAATAAATGTGTCTTTGCAGGTTTTGCCTTTTTAATGTATTTTTCATTTATAAGAAAGATAGGCTTCTATATTTATATTCTATTTTAGCTATTATTGTTATTACTGTTAGTTTTCTTTTTTTTTTACACACTCATGAGTGAAAATGTCAGCTTCTTCTGTAAGAGAGTTTTTAAAAACACATTTGTGTACATGTCTAGCTATAGTATGCTTATTAAACAAACTAATTTTTATGTAGTCATGAAGAAATAGGTAAACATTTTCAAGATGTGGCGTTTTTTTGACAAACAAAAATGATAATATGTAACTTATTCCAAAATAAATTTAGGTAAATGAGTGGAAAGTGACTTGGGAAATTTGTCCACTGTGGCATTTTTATTTAGATATATATGGTCCGTTAATGTAAAACCCTGCAATGTATGTTCTGTACAATCTACCCGTAAGAGAATAGCAAGAGTACAGTATGAAAAACACATGTTTATCAGACTTTGTGACACAGTTGGGAAAATAAAATACTATGACCGATGAACTATAAGCATAAATGCTACTGTTGAAAAACTATTTTAATAAGAGAAAATGAAATGTCACTGGGAAGAATATACTTAGTGAAAATCTGGTTATGGATAATTTCTTGTTGGTTTGTTTTGGGCTTTTTGGTTTTGGTTTTGGCTTTCCTTGAGAAATAGTTCATGTTTTCCTTGAAATCTGTGGAAAATTTATATGACGAATTTAAACTCCTTGTTTAGAAGCAGACTTAAATTTTTTATAAATGAAGAAATATTTTATTTTTGAAAATATATCTAAATAACTGTTTACAGTTTGCTAACATATATACAAAATATCACTTACAGGTGCTGACCTTAAGGAAAGGGCAAAAATGCACTCAAGTGAAGTTAGTTCTTTTGTCTCCAGAGCAAGAGCAACTATTAATGAATTAGGTAAGTAACCTTTTCCTTGAAAAATGTTATTGTATCTTTAACCTGGTGTGATGGTTTTATTACGTTTTATATTTTATTTGACTGGAAGAATATAAAAGCAAAACAGGCTCATCTTTAAATTACAAAGATAGTTTATTAATACACACAAAAAAAGAGGGAAAAAAAACAACAACAACAACAAATGAAACTTCTAAAACATCTTTCTTTCTCTTTCTAAGTTTTTTACTTTTCTTCACTCAACATAAAAAGACATGACCTGCAACTTCAGCCAGTTTTACTATTTTAAAAATAACCTTTTATCAGTTCTTTTAGGAAAGGAGTCTTTTTGGGTTCTATATAGACATCTCATGCTCTACATCTGCGAGGATTTGAAAGGAACTCCTGCAAACTGCGAAATCTTACTTATTAGCAGCTCTCTCAACACTGCACATGGGTCATATTTGCTTATTGGGGTACTGTTTAAGGATGCCTCCTCCAGTATGACACAAAGATTCTTTTCTTTTGTTTCTAAAATCATTTTAAGACTCAAAACTAAATCTCCTCTTTCTTTAGGAGCAAGAAGCTTCATATCACTTTTAACTAGAACTTTACATCCCCCCAAAAGCATTTATATGTTACAGGAAAAACTAGTTCAGTCTCTATAGTTTACTAGAAATGTCCAGCCAAAATTAGGCCACTCCTTTGTCTTTTGCCTTAAAGTCCTTTTCACTCTCCCTTCACCGACTGTAGCTTCATGCTGTGTCTTTTTATGGTTCATTCACTATAGTTGTTCTTCTTCTGGAGAAAGATGATGTTTAGGAAAGTCCATCTGCTAACAACAAAGGGTTAAACTTTTCGGGCTGCCGGGCTGCCCACGTGGCTCTGCGGCGGGAAACGGAGTCGTTTAGAAGCCATGCGCTGGCTTCTTCGGCTTGAAAAGAAGAGCAAGGGCGAAGGGGCACTCCGTCCGAGCTCTCTCTCCTCTCCATGCTGCTTGCTTCTCTGCGAGACAGCGGCTCCTAAAGCTCCGGCCCGGCCTGCCCCGGCTCCAGCGGCATCGGGGCCCGGCCCGGCCCGCCGCAGCCGCCCGGGGTGGGGGGGGGGGGCAGCGAGGCCGGCCCGGCCCTGGCGGCTCCCTGTCCTCAGCCTGCTACTTTGAAGACAAAGAGACCGCTCCTCCCACCACCCAGCCTTTTTAAGCATTCCGCCAAAAGTCGCAGCTTGTTTTTTACTGGATAAATTGCTTGTCAATCAAAAAAACTGACCCCGATTGGAACAAAATCAGGCTTTTTCCTAGCCTATGACACCTGGGAACGTTAGATCAGAGGAATGACATAAATATGCATAGTTAATTCCTGACAGATGGTAGAGTATCCCTAACTGTGTATTATCACATCACAAATCTTGAATTTGAAAGAACCCATAAGGATTATTGGGTATATTGATAAATATGAATCATGGTCATTTATTCTTTTAAAATGCTCCAAGTTGAGTTGGACTTTTTAAAAGAATGCTAGAAAAGCTAAATCTCAACTGAAATAGAGGTGATTTGCCCTGCTCTTTTCATAAAGGATGGATTGTTCAGTGACATCAAAGTGCTTTAGTATTCAGTTTTTACTATTGCATTCGTGTGGTTTGTATAATTAGTACAGTCTAATACAATTTAAAATTTGTACATTTAGAAACATGTTAAACATCAGCTGCTAATACAAAATTTAGCTACTAAGGTCTTAAAAATTTGTTTAATATATTTTAGTATAGTAAAGCCTGTTAATAGTTTTGGATTTTAATCAACTTGTACAAATTTTTAAGGATTAATTTCTCTTGTACATTTTACTTTAGGAATTCACCATCAAGTAATTATATTTCTACATCTCTGCTGATCAGTTTAGATATAATTACTTTTCAACAGGTTATTGCCAATATGATTTGTTGAAGAGAGAAGTGTAGTGTTCCAAGTTTTAGGGAATTCATTTTTTACATTTAACTACTATATAAAACATATTCTGTCAGTTGAGATTTGGCACACAACTCTGAGGAATAAATAATTACTGGGAAAATTTATTTGGATGCATTTCCTTAAGAATGCTATGTCACATTTTGGTTTGGCAGAATGTTATGAATGGATAGCAGGGGTTTTTTTAGGTGAATGACAACCTGCTGAAGAATGAAACTTTGATTAGGTAATTCATGGAGATACTTATGTCCTGAAATGACTGTCATGTCTTTGAAGTGAAATAGACACTCCAGGCTGTTTAAATAAGTGAAATCTGTAAAATACCTAGAATTGAATAGATCATTAATTTCCTGCAGCTGATACTGTATGTCATGCTAGTACATGTCCTCTTATTGGAATGCCAAGCAAGTAGCAACAAGTTGCTCCATTCATTAACTTTGTAAAAATTTTGGGAGGCTTTCTTACAATTAAGTAATAGTTTTTCGGCCTTCCTTAGCTTGAAGTTACTGGAAATACTAGCTGCTATGAGTGTTTAAATATGAGCAACTGGTTTCAATATTTTCCTATGATTAGTAAATAGTTTTATTTAATCAATTATTTTCAAAGTTTTAAGTGAGAAAATTTCTAAAGTCTGAAGAAGTATTTGGACTTGGCATTCTTCACTGAACGACTGGAAAATGTTCACAGTCACTTGATCCTTTGTTTTGCCTCAGGATTGAAAAAACTTTGAGAAAAATGTTTGATTGCTTTCATCTTCATTAAGGTTCCTGTGAGAGTATTTAACTACTGAATATATGAGCAGATTTTCAGTGTTATCTAAAAGGCTTACAGTGAATTTCTTGTCTCAGTCAGTTTTACTAGACCATTCTCAGAGCCCCATCCAGCCTGGCCTTGAATGCTTCCAGGCATGGGGCATCCACAGCTTCTCTAGTGCGTGTTCCAGTGCCTCACCACTCTCACAGTAAAGAATTTCTTCATAAAACCTACTTTCTTCCAGTTTGAATCCATTCATCTTGTCTTGTTGCTACAGACTTTCTTAAACAGTCCCTCTCCACCTTTCTTCTAGGCTCCCTTCAGGTACTGGAAGGCTGTAATTATGTCACTCCAAAGCCTTCTCTTTTCCAGGCTGGACAATCCCAATTCTGTCAGCCTTTCGTCGTAGGAGAGGTGCTCCGTCCTTCTGATCAACTTGGTGTTACAAACAACTCAAAACCTGGGCAGGAATGAGTAAATAAAATTTAAATAGATCCCGTTAGAATTACAAAGCAAGGGGGGGAACAGCACTGGGAGTGTGATTGGACTCCTGCCCATCACAGGCTCCACTCACAAAATGGTGTCTCCGCATTTTATACACTGAGATTGCATTGGCCTCATTAATATTCATTATTAGTTCTTCTGGCCCCTCCCAGAGTCCATAGCTTTGCCCATATTTGTGTCCTTGGCTCCTCCGAAGGCCTGTCCATCAGTCCTTCCGTGCCTTTCATTGGTGGAGCCCTCCTTGTATCCTGATTGGTGGTGTCGTGTTACCCTGCCAGGCCTCCCACAAGTGTCCCCACTCTCTGCTGCCTCTCACAAATGCCAAGTGTATGCCTTTCCCTACACCTTTTTACAGCCCTGTCAGCCAGAGCTGCCAGGCAGTAACCACAAAAGGGGAGGGGAGTACTGAAGAGAGAACAGAAAAGGGTTCAAAAGTATACTGCTACAACAAAAGCACATGTCAAAAGAACTGAAAACCGCAACAGAATTTCTCCCCACTATACTCAACAACTCCTCCTCATTTGCATGAGCCGATAACCGCACCTTATTCATAACATTGGTGTCCCTCTGGGCTCACTGCAGGGCACGCTCACACCAACAGGTCAATGTCCATCCTGTGATGAGAACCTCAGAGCTTAATGCATTACTCAAGGTGAGGGTCTCATTATGCCACTCTCTACATCAGGAAATGGTGGACAGAATCAAAAAATATAGGAGGTTAGGTTAGTTGGGTGCATAAAATGTCCCATTGTGTGATGCCCTGATGAATAGAAGTGAATATTAATTTTACAGCAAGTCAGAGGTTCTTAGTTCTTTCTTTTCTCTTTTGAAGAAGTGATCTATCATTACAAAATGTAATTTATGTAGAAGTATAGGGACATTGTATTTGCATTTGGTCACTGCAATTAATCTGTAAATTGAAAATAATAATGGTGTTTTTCTTGCCCAGCAACAACTAGAATGTTGTGAGATAGTTAAGAGGGGAAACGATTTTCAAATTAATATTTACCGCTGCAGAATATTATGTAGCTAGGGAACAATATTTCCAATCTCCTATTTTGTTCTTTTTTCTATCCGAGTTTAATACTATAATCTCATTTAAAATGTATTCTACTTCTTGCTTTTCAGAACTAGGTCATGTTTTGATAGTTGTATTTGTATTCAGATGTGTGACCTAGTAAGGAGTTATCTTTTTAGCTGTATTTTAAGAAAGAAGACCATTAAGTTACCTTTATAGATGAAATGCAGTAAAGGTTAATTATGTCTTGAACAACTAGATAAACTTAGCTTTACAGTATTGACTTACTTGGGCTTTCTTTAGTTTCTGTCAATGTCATTAAATCCTTACGCTAGTTGTTTTGTAAAAAGCTGTAGTATCATTTTGGAATATAGCTGCAGAATGGAATTTTCTGGAAATTAAAAGCATACTGCACTTATTTATATGGGAATAATTTATAACTTCTTGCTAAATTTGAGTGAAGAAATAAGACTGCAATAAATATGACTTTGTTTATAAATAAATGCTTTAAAAAACAGCTGAAAGAAATTGAACAAAGACATCAGTTGCAGCACTTAGAGCTTTAAGTTGGGGAGGGGGGAAATGGAAACAACCTCTATTTTTAGCAGTAGTTGCTATTGCTAAAATTATACTGAAAATATGGAGGTTTGTTTGGGGTTTGGGTTTGTGTGTGTCTGGGGTTTGGAGTTGTGGGTGGTTGTTTTAATAGAATTATAAGATTACTTGTCTATTACTATGTTCTGACTTGATTCACTTGGTTACTGCTGTAAGGCTGTCTTTACCCTCAAGGAATTGGGAGAGAAAAGCCTTAATAGATCTCTTGTAACTATGCACAACAAGAAAGACCTGACTAAATTAAGTCGAATGACAATGATTTCCAGAAGCCTTGGTTTTGAGGATTTGGGGGGAGGGGGGGGGGAATAATCCCATCATTGTGCATCAGATCTTCAATATGTATTTTATAGTATGCCTCCTATTAAATCCATGTTGTTGTTTGTACTGGCTGTGGGATTGGGGCTGTGATAGTGTGTATTTGCTACCTTTTGGGATTTCAGTTGCAAAACAGACTCAGGCTATGTATGGAGCTGAATGCAATAACCACACTCCTCAATAAAAACACCATATTTGATAAAAATAAAAACTGAAGCTGTAGAAAGAATTTCAATTCAGCAAATACATGTAATTACTCAAATTGACATTTGGCCCCAGCTTCTATTAAGTGAGGAACACCCCTTAATTAGCAAAGCTTTTCCAAAGAATGTAGGCGTAAGTGCCCAAATCACATAAATAGGGAATAAAAATTGGAAACTGACTTCCTTGATTAAAATTAACGTGTGGTCAGGCTTGATTTTGTTTCACATTTGGAGGCAAAACGCCTTACTTATGGCCTGATGGAACCTAGATCTGAACTAAGTTAAGAATTAGTTTTTTAAATAAAATACTAAGGGTACTTGTTTTCTGTTGGTATTGTTGCATTAATACAAATCTTACAGGTCTTTGTTGAAAATATTTGATTAGTTTTGGTGCATAAGCTGTGATACAACCTCAATAGGTGGTGGTATTTAGTTTATACATAGTTCTATCAGATACAGTTAGTTTTAACGTACTCCACTTTGAATGAGATCATCCAAAATGGAAGCACCTTGTGGTCAGTTGCTTGCATTCATGTTTTTTATTGTGTGCTTTTTATTTTATTCAGAGCAGATAGAGTTCTACATTTAAAGATTTTTTTCCTTCCTTAGTGTTTTTTTCTGTCCTTCTGGCTTTCAGTCATCACCAGACTTTTAAGTTGCCTAAAAGAGTGCACTTGTTCATCCTTCAGACAAACATCTTTTTTTCCAAAAAGTTGCTAGTTTGACCATTGAAGTGTTGAAGATCATGCATACAGACGTTTTTTTTTTTTTTTTGTGCCGCATTATATGCTAAGGTTTGATTTTGGATGTAAGCTGTCAAAAAGTGGTTTCAGAGGTCCCAAGAATGGTATAAAGATTATAAAAAATTTCACCTGATTGCTGGTCTGCTAACTGCTACCCCACCTTCCCATTGTGAAGGCTTAAAAATAAGCAAGAATTATCATTGATGAAGTCGGTGCTGTGCCTTGTTTTAGTGTTTGAATCTCTGAGGCTTCTCTGGAGCTTTGGTTAGCATTTTAAACCCTGGTTTAGTTGTGAACACTCAAGATTTATCGAATTTACCAAATTCATCTGTGTTTGCGGGAGATAGATCTGACCATCAAAGATGGAGTACTCTAGTTTGGAAATCCTTTGATAAGAACTGTGGATTTCTCTCTTAGGGAAGAGAGCTACAAGCTATGAGTTGCATTTACTGGGAAGCTGAATGAAGTTTCAGATAGTTATCGAATTTGAAAAAGGACAAATTACGGCTGGAAGAGTCATGCTTAACATCCGGGCTCAGGCATCATGGTCTTTCTGTGTTGCTGACACTGTGAAATGTACATTTTAGCACAGTATTTTGCTTGCTGTGTTATGATGTTGCCTGTTTGATTGAGTGTACAACATAACTAATACAGTCCCTGAGTGCCAGCATATTCTGAATGTGTTGCTAGGCTCTTGGTTGTTTTCCAATGGCAGATTTATTTATTCTCTTGATACTGAATTAAGATAGCCTTTGACTAAGTGTTGTCTGATCCTGGTGCTGCTGTACAGCCATGACAAAAATCAACATAACCACAGCAGTAGTTTAGTTTTTCTTCTGGTAGAAATTCCTAATATTCTGGGGGACAAGAGGCTATGCTCTGGACATGGCTCTTTAAGTTTTCTTCCACAAAGAGAGCTGTACTAAAAGTAGGATGCTACTCGCTCAAATGGTTTATTGAGATCATATAGCCAGTTTGCGCTGTGTTAAAACAGGCCTCCGATATCACTTGCTGTCCAGGGCTTCCATTCCCTCTCCAGGGAGCCACACTGTGCATGTTGGATGTGTTGGTAACACTATCCTTTCCTCACCCTGTTCAGGTTTGAAATTTCATGTTTCAATTGCGGATTGAGAAAGAATAGTTTGTTACCTCTTTGCTTTGCCTGTCTTGGTCTCTGGCTCTGTTCCTTGAACAAATTGGTATTCAAAAGGTAGCAACTCCTTACATGGCACTGAAAGCATAATGTTGCTCTTCTGTTGAAGAAATCCTGATCTTACTGATTGGGCCAAGCACGAGGCTTTGATTTTAGGATTGTCAAATCCTGTACAGTACAACTTTTGTATAGGTAGGCACTGGACTGATACTACTAAGCTGGCTTGTGGGGAAAAAAAGAAAAAAAGAAGAAGGAGAAGGAGAAGAAGAAGAAGAAGAAGAAGAAGAAGAAGAAGAAGAAGAAGAAGAAGAAGAAGAAGAAGAAGAAGAAGAAACCAAACGAAAAAGCTTACTGTGAAATGTTAGTATAGGTATATGTTAGTATGTATATATATGTGTGTGTGTGAAATGCTAAGGAGTGTTTCTTCTGTAGTGTTCCGTCTTGAAACTATTACTTGGTATATTATACTAACTTAGAAATAAAATATTTTAGCACTAGACTGGAGAATGTATTGTGTCGAACAAGAGTGCTAGTAATAATAGAGTATTATGTTGTCTTCATACTGTGAATGAGACGAGTAGAAAATAAAAAAAAATGAAAGCCATATCTAATTTGATTCTCCTCCAGAGATTGTATTAGAGACTACAGTTGTTTGTGTATGTTATATAGAGACTATAGTTTATGTATAGTTTGAATTATATTTTGTGTACTCTTTAAAAGTGAAAAAAACACAAAGCATAGAAATAGAATGTAAAAATGTAACTGAATTTATTTAACTCCTCTGTGTTTCATAAATTCGCTGCTTGATTATGTACTGTGCTGTTTTTGTGTGAGTAATAAGTTCTTAAATGTACTTAGTTAGAGTAAAAAATACAAGAAATCATTTTCATTTTTCTTTTATCCATGAATGAAGCTTTCATTCGTTTGCACAGAAAGTGGAATCTGTCATCTAGGGTTTACTTCATTATTGTCTTACTGAGGGCAGAATGAGACTACAGGATGAAACATTAGTAAATGTGAAGAAACTGAAGAATCTGTTTGTCAGACTGAGAGATGATTGAAATATCCAAATGATTTTCTATAGTACGAGAAAATCATGGGAAGTGTTGGATATAGAAAACAGTAGCTGAAGGGTTTAATTAAACATCTCTTTCATTCCCATTTGTTTCCCAGTTTCTATTATCAACAATGTAGAACACACTGTCTCTCTTACTTGTCTATAATAAAGTGTCAAATACAAAATTTCAAAATAAAGAATATAATATTCCTCTACTAAAGTTGGAACTTTTTTTTAATTCAAAAATACATTGATTCTATGCCATATATGAGTGAATGATTAATGGAGGAAATTGGGAAATTAATAGGATTGAGGTGCTTTAGCCTCCGTCAAAATGAATGGAAGAAAAACTTTATTCATATCTTTTGCTTAATAATCAGCTGTAATGTGCAGTAACCATTTTCATTAAAAAGCAAAATTTCTTTACAAATACTATAAATATATATTTTTTTTGTGCAATTATTTACTATTATTGATTGTCTTTCTGAACTTTGAAGGTATTAAAGCAGAGACAGTAATGTTCAAGTCTATCAACAGTTGTAGTCTATTAAGCTTCTTATCTAAAGCACAGGAATTAGAGGGTACCTAAAAGCCTTTCACAGTTGTAACTAACAAATGTATGGCACAGAATTCAGTATTAAGACTTTGAAGTGTGGTCGTTTTTGCAGATGAGTATATTTTTGAAACGTGGAGATATAGAAAGTAATTGAATAATCACTTTGTCATTATTTTTACACTTATGAGAGGTAAAGCTTTGTAACATTTAATTACTTGCCATGTGCAAAAATGGTTTGATCAATCTTCTTTACCCTGAAGTTCGTGTAGGAAGATTTGACAGTCTCTCTCCACCACTTTCAAGTGTTGCTGCATACGCTAGTTGGTTTTCTTAGTGTTACAGAATGAATGAAAGTACTTGTTGAAGTATTTTGTTTCTGTTATCTTTTTCCCCTGTAGGAGAATCTTTTTTTTGATGGTAGTGTTTGTAACTGAAAATGAAAGCAAACTGTTGTAGTCACTGACTTGATTACAGATTTTGCAAGGCAAGGTAACTGCCTGAAACAAAACTCATTGCCAAGGTTGTATGCCATCACAATGTTGTTCTTCAGGAAAAGGTCCCCCAAAATTAAATCAAAATACAGTGCTGTGTTGTAATTATTTTTCTGATTTCTCGTAACATAAATTATATCATGTGTTAAATGTAATTTTATGATCATAATGCTCCTAGTATAAAGAATATTCCAGTTATCAGAACTGCACATGGACTGCCTCTACTTGCCACTCAAGGGGCATAGCTTATGGTCTTTATGCCCCACCCTTTTTTTTTTTAAGTTAAGAGGTCTTAGTTTTTAAAATCAAGAGCCACATCACCAAGAGACATCAAGAATCTGGGTAATGAAGAGGTGGAAGAGAAATTTATTGTGAGTTACAAAATAAGAATATTTAAGTATAAACAATTATTTTAAAAACAAAGTAAAAATCCATTCCCAGTCATTATACAAGCTAGGACGTAGTTTCAAATAATCATTACTGCTGATGCAAAATTCCTAGTTATGTCCTGTGACCTTTTGAAAATCCTTTTACAACTTGTAACCAGTCAACTTGGATATTTTGGGTGAATAAAGAAACTCTGTAAAGTAACAGATCTCAAACCTTTCAATGCTGTTGTAGGAATCAACCCATAAACTTGCAGTATTATATGGGTTTAAGCTATTTTTAGTTGAAATATACACTAAAGATAAATGGCTTGTAAATAAGTGCATTATTCTGTAATAACAAGACTAAAATTTGTAATTCTTTATTTGACATTCTCACTCTTAAGATATGACTCTTTTTTTGCTCTTTCTTGCTTTCCTAATGGGTGACCTTCAATCATGGAATCTAGCTACACATATGCACTTAGTAGTATTTAAACATTTTGGAAGCATGTGACCATTCTTTTTATTAATTTGAAGTCTCCATTGTTACCACATTTAAATAAATGTACTAAGAAATGGGGAGGAAGTTTTCTTATTGGCAGATTAAAATTTGTCCTTGGAGAGTCCTGGAACAAAAGTGAAAACTAAACTACTACTGGGCATACAAAGGACAAGAGAGTCATGAGGTGTTGTCAGAGAAGGGAAACGTTGCCTAACTAGTCTGACAACCTATAATGAAAAGAGTAGTTTTTTAGATGAAAAACAGGCAGTGGATATTGTCTACATTGACTTCACTAAGGCTTTTGGCAGTACCTATTGTAAAATTTTTGTAGAGTAGCTGGGGAGTATGTACTGGATGAAAAGACAATGAAATGGATCGAAAATTGCCTGGATGAATGGGTCCAGACTGAGCATCAGCAGCATGAAGTGGAGGGCCCTAGCCAGTGTGTATCCCAGGGGCAGTGCTGGGTTCAGTCCTGTTCAACATCTTTAATGGTCTGAATGATGGAATAGGTAGTCTCAGCAAGTTCGCTGGTGATGTAAAATCATAAGAAATGGGTTGTGCTACCATTCAGAGGGAACTCAGCAAGCTGCAGAAATAGACTAACAGGAACCTCAATAATTTTTACGAAGGAAGATGCAAACAACCTCATGCACCAGGTACATGATGGGGGTGTTGATAGGAAACTCAGCAGCACAAAAAAGCCCTGCAGGTCTGAGTGGGTCACCAAGTTGAATGTGGGATAGCACTGTGGCAAGGAAGGACAGTGGTATCCTGGGCTGCATTAGGATGAGTGTTGGCGGGAGTTGAGGCACGTGATCCTTTCACTTCGTCAGCACGGGGCCACTGCTGGAGTACTATGGTCAGTTCTAGGCTCCTCAGTAAAAGACAAATCTACTGGAAAGTCCAGTGAAAGGCCCTGAAAGTGATGAATGCTCCAGAGCATCTCTTCAGTGAGAAAAGGTTGAGCAAGCTAGGACTAGAGAAGAGGAGACTCAGGAGGTGGTATCAACAATATATGAGGGTATTAGAAGACAAAGCTAGGCTATCTCTGGTGGTGTCTGGTTTCTGCCCAGAGGCAATGGGCAGAAACTGGAACGGAAGAGATTTTCCCAGAGCATCAGGAGGTCCTTATTCACTGTGAAGGGGACTGAGTATTGATACAGATTACCCAGGAGGTTGTGGAGTCTCCCTCCTTAGAGATCTTCAAAAGCCATCTGGACATGAGTTTGAGCAGCCTGTTCAAGATGATGCTGGTCAAGCAGAAAGGCTGGATGAGGTGAGCTCCAGAGGTCTCTTTCAGCCTCAATCATTCTGTGATTTAACAGTTTCCCGTGTGCTGCAGACATACAGCAGCAGACGTTTTCCACACTTTTCTTAATTTGCTAGAGTTAAATAACAAATTGTGGAACTGTAATCTCTTCCTCAATTTATAGCATGATTTTCACTAGTAATCCATGTAATACTGACAGTATGCAATATTTTTATACAATTTGTCCTCCTGGCTTTATGTTTCATGAAATTATTCAAAAGGAAATTATTCAAAAGCAAAAATGACTTGCTGGAAATGCCCTCTGAAGTTGCTTGTCTTAGTAAGCTGTTCACTAATCAACCTTATTTGTCAAATAATCAGAAATGCACATGTGGACTAGAAAGCTCAGACAATCTGTTTCTTTATTCTGTGGCAATTCAGTTGTGTTGTTATTTAAAATTGAATTCTATCGCTACTTCTGTCTTAGATGGGTGCTCACAGTTTTTGAGGCAAGTAGAGTATGCTCACTACTTTCTTTTCAGTTTCATTCTGGGAAACAATTCCTCTGTTCATAGTTAAAGTCAGTTTGAATCTGGTTCAGTATGTACTAGAGGTAGTGACAAGCTTCTGGTTTATATCTGAATAGCTGTTCTTTCTGAAGATTGGTTGCCAGAGGTCACTGAATTAAGATGAGAAAGGAACAATAAGGACCTTTTTTGAACATTGTCCAGGTATAGGACAACACGGAAATAACAGGGGAAGTTAAGGTGACTATCTTGCATTTTAATGTTTTGCATCAAATGCATAAAAAGGTAGGCTTTAAACTGAGGCTTCATTTGAATGTTTGTAGATACCAAATTCTGCTATAATTAGTTGAACTGAAAGTATTTGCTGTACTCTGTAAAAAGTACTTCAAAAATAGAAGTTAATTATATCTAAGGGACTGTATAGGATTTTTGCATTGTTAGGGGTTGAGTGGACTTTCATGGAATTTTCTGATTCATGGGAATCATGAAATGTCACTGCAGTAACAATGCAGGCCTTTTCAGAGAAACTGAATTCTGTGTCTATTGGATTTTAGTTCTTTAATGATGACTCCTACATCTTAGCCAAAGGAAAGTAGTACTGCAGGTATTCTTCAGGTTGATTGTAACAGCTGCCAAGCTGCAAATGGGTGTAGCCAATTTCATTGGCACTTGAACAGTCTGGATCTCAAAATCTTGTGTCTAGCTCAGGAATGGGTTTTTTTTCCGTTTTTATGAGTATGTGGTACAGTTGCTTACAGAAAAACTTACATGTATAAATTTGTTTAGCAAGCAAAGAGAACACTCCAAGGAGGTTGGTCTTTTTGAATTTGATATATTCTGAAACTTTAATTCTTTTTCCTCCATGTTAAGTATTTTAGGTTAATCAGTTTGGACTAGTTCATGCAGGTTGACCAGGAACACACACCACAAAGTCTGGAGTTCTGGATAACCATATTATTCTTCCTCTGCCTGTTTCAGGAACTCACAGTAAGGGATCAGCATTAGCAATAGGTCTTCCTCTGAGCAATTGGACACCATCTGAAGAAAGTGGTTTTTTGCCTGTTACGTGAAATCTACTGTATATAATATTTCGTAAAAACAAGGCTACTTTCATATGTAAATTGTTGCCATTTTGGTTTTACCTTATGTATTCATTCTTCATATTTCCTTCTTCCTTATTAACTGTGGAAAGTAGGTTTTTCCTTGTTGATCAGGCCATTTATTTTTTGAGAAAATAATAAGAAACTGACGTTGTGCAGGAATAAAAAAAGGCTGCTTGAGAGTTACTAAGAAAGTGTCACATATAATCCTCCCAGCTATTATCTTACATATCTGTAATTTTATAAGAACTTTCTTAATAAATTAGTCAGAAGACTAAATAGTCATTTATGATTCAGGTCAGTAGAATCCAGGCAGTTTCTGCTTTCTATTTGGGGAATGTCAGTATCCACAATAGTATGAATCAGCTGTGTGGGCGTTATGGCACACATCTGAGAAACTATTTAGTGGTCCAGTCCTCCAGACTAGGTGCCTGTATTCATGTGCTGGCCTGTTGTTTGTCATATTGTGGTCTCTAAGCAGAAAGGAAATCCCTTGTTAGTCACCGGCAATAGACATCATGTGGGAAGTCACTTGAAGATGAAATAACAATTACCTGCCTCAGAACAATTGTGATTCTTTGAAATTACTTCCAACACATTACATGTGTTTTTATATACTTAATTGCAAAGTACTCCCCCTGTGACATTCTGTACTCATGGCAAAACTGTGGGAGTTTACTTACTCTATTCTACATCTTTCAGTAATGAAGAGTCACAGCAGAGCAGGAGGTGCCCAAGACTACAAGATGCTGCCAAGTCCGCCTAATCTAGAACTGCATGTGATATGTCTGTTTACCAGGGATGTATTCCTGAAGTTGAACTGAAGGTTCACAGAGTAGGAAGCAGAGTAGGAAGCAGGCCCATTTCTTTATATTGCTATATGACTTATTTTCTATTTTGTTCGAGCTGTTTATGGGTTTCATTAGCTATCTAATGTTACTAAGTTTATTTTACTTTATTGAAATTAGTCAGTTTATCTGTTCGTCACTCTACCTGTATCATGTCTTGAATGGCCAGTAAACATCCTTTTTTACAGTTTTTGTCAGCTTCTGTGCTAAGAAATTATTCTTCAAACAACTTAGTACATAAAATTTATTTTGATCTGCTTGTTCACATTTGTCTTCTCTTCAGCTAGAAGTACTGCTCCTGTGATCTCAAATATAGGAATGTGCTTTTGTCTCATGCCTGGCTCTGTTGGTGACATAACATAAACTGAATTGGAGCCTTCTATTTCTTTACTGTAGTTAGAACCTTGCTTTTCTGTAACGTAATTAAGCATGGATGTTACATTAGGATGTGACTACTGGCATTTGCTTGGATCCTGTTTTATGTGCAGAATAGAACTGTATTTACAGAATAAGCAGCATGTTTTACATTAAAATAAATGTGTGAAGTAATCCTTTCTGAATTAATTGTGTAAACTACCCTATTATTTAGTGTCCTTCATATTCTGCACTTTGGCGTACTATGGTAACTCAGTGAAATTCTCTAACTAAAGTTTAATGCTGCTCATTACTTAGTCTTTTAAACCCCTTCTAACAACATTAGTCTTTATATATACAGTCCACTCTTGTCACTGTGTTGCATTCATTTAGTTCAGCTAATCTGTATATTTTATATATGTATTAAACTCCTTTTTTATTTCACTATGCAGCTTATGATTGCACCGTGATAAACCTGTATCACATCTAGAATTTAGCATAATTAGTAGTAGTGCAAGAAATGCCTGAAATTTATATCCTGTTATTTGAATTGTGACAAAAATGTGGAATGTTAATGTGTAAAACCACTAGGCCTCTTGGCAAAGCTTTAAATATTTTTTTATCACTCATAGCAAGTGGGCCTTGTCATGTAGAATCATTGTGAAGATTGACCTGTCTACATGTGTAATTTATTGTTCCTAAAATTTGAGTGCATACAACTCAATTAAGCCTACAGGGCATTATTTGTCAAACATCATCTCTGTTTTTGTTATGGGCTCAACAATTTTGGCAGTTGTACATTAAAATCATGCAGATAAATGTGATCAGGTGTCTCTTACGCTACAAAATACTAATTGTCCAAGAAGCCTTACCGTTGTTAACAAGTTCTAGTGGCCTAGAAACTCAGTGTACAATCTCAAGTGATTACTAACTTTCTTCTGATGCTTCACAAGAACATGTTAAAAGGATTAATTTCTTAAATTCTTTTAATAGATACACACAAGGCTATTACACGGAATTTGTCTTTTTCCTTTCATTCATTGCCAACCCTTGTGTCAGGTGATTCTTTCAAATTAATATCCTTGGGAAATGATGATTCTAACATACATTATCAAACTGCTTTTTATCCTCTTGAATTATGATTTTTTTATAATTTCATGATAGGACTGCTGGCTGTAATTCTTGAAACAAAGCTGTTTTATAATACTCATTCTGTAACTTCCATTTCCATGCGTAATAGTCTACTTGAATTGCACCATAGCTAATTCCGGAAGTTGCTTATCTTAGGAAAGTATTCTGCCTTGGAGTACTGCAAAAGCTGTGCAAATAGTGCTCAAGACTGTTTGCTAGTCTCTGATAAATGGAACATTCATACAGGCAGTAACTGCTGGAAACGGCAGTTAACAATGACCCTGCCTTCACGTTCAGGCAAACTATTTTTTATTTACCACTGGCAAAGGCGTATTTCTTTAAGAGAAAGGCTAGCTGTGTCAGCTAGCAAAATTGCAAGACTGTTTGGCAAATTGGTTGTGTTGACAGGGTTATAAGTTTCTGTCAGCAACTGGGCTCTGCTGGAAATGAGAGTTGCCTTTCTGTATAACTAAGAAGAGGTAAATAGAGAAAGAGCAGATTTTTTTTACTGTTCCTCTGTCTCCTATGCCTTCTGTGGCAGATGGCAGGTATAATGGACACCTTGAGCTTTTTTAAGTCACTGAAAGAGCTCTTGCAAACAGTAATCAGTAGCCTCTTTTGGCACTGAAATTGATTCAGATAATCACTATTAATCATGATCTAAACCAGCAACTCAGGGCCTTTGTTTTAAAGCATCTGCTAGAATCTTGAAACACATTGCTGAGTTTTTGTACTTTTTTAAAGACAATTGGATTTTTATTAGTTGTTAATCGTAAAAGCAGGTCAATTCGCAGCTAAAATAACCTTTGTTTGATTGCTGTTTTGTTTGTTACCCAGTGAGAGACTACAGGCTTGTATGATAATTGTCATGCAGATGTATACCAACATTTAATTGATTTTTTTTGTTAAGTGAAGTTATCTGAAGTTTATCTGTATATCAGGGAAAAGGTAGCACAATTTCTAAATTTAGAACTAGCTAAGTCACTAGGAAGAGGTCTAATTAATAAATTGAATTAATATTTTTTGTCATACTACCCTTCCAGATTTGAAGTAAGTCTTTTTAAGTCTTTCATGCATCATTTTCATTTATATGTTGACAAAGGAGTTTTTTCTCTTCTATTTCTGGCTAAGACTGAATGAACTGGTCATTGAATTCAATTAGCTGAAATACTAAAACAAAGAAAATTTTTTTAACATCTGCAGAAAAAGCTTTTGCTGTCAAGAGCTGGTTTAACATTTCAACAAGCTGTACACCCAAGTGTCCAGCTAATGAATTACTTTTGACTATCTTTGAAACTTTAGTAGCGACAATGTACTACTGGACTACTGTTTGAGTATATTTTAAATGGATAGCTTGTGGTAACTCTTAAACGAAATATAACTAAAGCTGTAATATACAAGTTTATTTCTAAAATGAAAATGCACTTCGAGTGGTGAGGAGGGATGAAGAGAACTTGAATTTGCAGAAGATGAAAATCAGTATTTTAAGCTGATTATTTTAATGAATTTCCTGTGTCAGAACACTGATAAATTATATACAAACCATGCCATGGTCTCACAGGCCTCTGGAGCCCTGCTACCTTGTCATGTGTGCTGGTAGTATGTGCATCTGTTTGTCAAACCGAAGACTTTCCCACCTGTATTAAGCTGTTAGCTGCTGCTTTACAGGAGAAAAGGGGCAGTAGTGGTGGCCACTATTACCAGTGATTGTCTGGGAATGTCAAGAGACAGAGCTTCTAGCTGTGAAAGCATCACAGGCATGTCATACATGCATACACCTCTGATGTCGGGGACTGTTTGTATAACTGCTTTGTCTAGCTCTGCTATCTGTGTTCTAGAAGGTTACTTTTCAGATTTTTGTCAAAAGTGAGCAGAAGCCAGAGAAAGACATGGAAACCTATTCAGCCACAGGGGGATAGGGAGAGTAATTTTTTTTTTTTGTCAGAGTGTTGCTGATCAATTTTTAGTCACAGTGTATTTTATGAAACCTTTTTTATATTAGAAATATAAAAAAGTTTCATAAAACTTTTTAAGCTAATACAACTTTTTCCTGATCAGTGTTTGCTTGCATCAGTCCCATTGAGCAGGACTATTTTTCCCGTACTATGACTGTAGAATGACAAAAATGTAATGAAATCACATTCCAGAGATGTTCTTTATGAAGTTAGTGTTAACTGATATTTTCTTTTTCAGCTAATCTGCCTGTACCTACTATTGCTGCAATAGATGGAACTGCCTTAGGCGGTGGCCTAGAACTTGCGTTAGCCTGTGATATACGGGTGGCAGGTAGGTCTGGATACTGCTATGGAATATAGCAGTAATTAGTGTTATAGCTGGCTTGACTAATCAGTCTGTTGGCAACAGTCTTATAAAACTTACTTTGTGTTTGGTATTGTTTGTAATGCATTATTTTAAAATTCCAAATTTTATTATTTTAGCAGAAACCTGTCTAAGTACTTGCTAATATTTCATTTATAACAACCCTGTTAGGTGGATTGGTTTATTCTGGCCCTAATTTTATCAGTTTTGCCAGAAGGGTCATGCAATTTTTTTTTTTTTATTTTTTTTTCTTTGATTCTTATGCATTTGAAGTGCTCTAGATGGAGATTTGATTTTATCTAAACAGGGTGCAGGGAAAGAACAAAAGTTGCTAGTGAGTGTATTATTACATAAGAAATTAAATTATAACAGTGATGACAACTCTTGAAAATAAGAACCTTGAGCTAATAATCTGTGAGCACTGTAAAGCAAATTGATGGAAGGTAAATGGAAACTTGGTTCTGAGCAATTGGCAGTAACTTAGGATTTATAAAGTTATTTGACCTTAGAGAATTTTCTATCACCTAAAGAATTCAAATAATCAGATACAGAGTCCTACCCCATTCTAAGATGTTAAGCAATAACAGCCATTTTCTTTTAGTACTTTCCATTTGGAAGCAAGTCTCTGTCACTCACTGTAATTACTTACTTGCTTTGTGAAAATTAATAAAGTGCTGTATTTGCCTTGATGGAAGTAGTTGGATCTTTCACTAAAAGCAGATCAGTTGAATCTATTTGAAACTTTTTAAATAAACAAATGCTTTAAAAAGTGATTTATTGTTCTTTTTGAAGAAAATTTAATATATTAGCAAACTTCTCGGTCATCATTATATTATTTTCCATAGTTTTTTTTTTTCCTTCTACATTATAGTAAGAACTCCTTTACATTCTGTTTTTTAGCATCTTCTGCTAAAATGGGCCTAGTTGAAACAAAGTTGGCGATCATTCCAGGTGCAGGTATGAATGTTTGCTTTTGCTACCACAGATAACTAAATACCATATGTACTTAGTATTAGATTTTGAATTGTTTATGGATTTCTGCTTATTTTTATATTTCTGTGAAGTATTATAGTGTGTGTTACAGCTGCTTGCTTGTATTATTTACCAGAATTAATTAAAAAATGTTTTTCTTATTTTCAGGGACGGTCACCTGTATATTATGTTTTTAAACAAAGTTTTCATTAACTAAGTCAACCTTGAGTGATTCTGTAAATGACATTTCATATCTTGATCTGAAGGCTGAATAATTTTGCCAAGGGTCAAACAAAGAAGGAGGATTAGCTGTCAGTGTACAAAAAACACTTACTTGAATTAAGATCCACTTTTACGTAACATTTGGTACTTTAGGATTCAAAGTCTGTTTTCAAGCTGCTTGTATATTGGTTGTAAAGAGTTTAAGAACTGAAAGTATAGCTATGGATAAATCTGTTACCTTGGCAAGATTTTTTTGAGTTGAAAACTTCTTTTATATTTGGAAGGCCAGTTGACCTGCTTTTTGTAGACTCAAGGTGAATGAAAGTTACATAATAAATAATTTTCGAGGAGTTGTTACAGATCTTTTGTTTTTATTTTATGTATAAATCATTGCTACTTGAATTAAGATATTTGCTGCTCTGGGAAAAGGGCAATAACTGGGGAAAAAAGTGCATCCCTGTGATTTTTTGCCTTAATTTCTGGGAGTTCTTGGAAACTTTATACTATTTCTTTGTTCCTGTTTTCTTTCTAATGGGTGGAACCTTTTTTGAAAGCACTTAATCCTATTCTAATGGATACCATTGCAGGTCACATAAAAAAACCAATAAAAACGACCGTAATGGGCATAGTGGTATGAACTTTGTGTATAAAACTGTCTCATCCTATGACTAATCTGGACAATTATTGTACAATTTCAATTACTATATTATTTTGGTTATTGTTGAAATGTGACTTCAGTCAGCACTTTCTGTGGTCAGAGCTACATTTTACGTAAGGAAAACACTTATGTTGGATGTCTGGTTTCTTTTTAGTGGTGGATAAAGATAATAATACAGATGATTTTAAAGATGTATTTACTGGTAGCGGTGTTGTCATGAAATAATATGCCTTGGCAGTAAGTCCCAGTGAAGAAAAAGACAGAAATTTATGTTGTTTATCTTTATTGTCAGTTTTTGCTCATTGTCCTCCCACTCCCTCCTTTCCTCATTCTGTAGGACAGTATTGGAAACTCTCCAGTTCAAGAAATTCAGCTCAAATTCTCCATATAGTCTCTGTATTCAACTTTTTTAGGTTGTCTCATTTTCTTGTCTTCAGTTAATTGTAGATGTTTCAAACTTCTGTGCTCTTACCTTAAAATGCTAATTAACTGACTAATTATAAGTTTCATTCAGAATATTTTACTGCTACTCAAAGTCTGAGGTTTGAAAAGTCTTTTTTTTTTCTCATCCTAAAATAATGATTCAGGTGTATGTCTTCAGCTCCTTGGAAATGTGACAGATTTAATCTTGTTACATTGACTTTTCAACTTACAATATTTTGGAGTATGTTCAGTGATGATTTTTTTTTCCTATTCCTATCAGCCTTTCTGACAACTATTTTTGTTGAATATATTTGAGCTAATCACAACTTTTTCCTGATCAGCCTTTGCTTGCATCAGTCCTGTTGAGCAGTGACAGAGTTTCAGCCCTTTTTGCTTCTTGTCATCCAAATAGTAACTGATTGTGCCTTTTGTCATCAGAAAGTGAAGAGTGAGTGAAGGAATTTTGCATATGTCATTTAGGTAGAGAAGCCAGATATATACACTTGAACCGTCGACTCTGTGGGTTAGTGGAGTGTTTTCCTCGAGTGTTTATTTCAAACTTCTCTGAGCCAAAACAGAACTGTGGAATGGAGCTGAAGAGTCAGCTGCTACTCCTAAGAGGCCTACATTGATTTCTGCTGCCGTCTAGTACACCTAAAATCTGCTGGCAAACTGAGTTGCTTCTTTGAACTAGGTCCCTGTACCATGGCAAGCTACTGTTTTTATTCTGCTCTATTAGCTACCAGGAATATGTGATGTAAAATTTTAACTTGGGTGATAATTAACGTGGGAGTTTGAGGTTATGTGGAAAACATATTTATACTGTGAGGGTTTGCTTTTTTAAAACCCCAGAAATTTATAATCAAAGAGCTATGTTAAAAGATTGTTACTAGAATTCAATGGTATTAAAATATAGATCTAGGGCATATCAGCTGTTACGTTTTGGACCTTGTTGTATATTATGGTTTATTCCATTATTAACAAAATGTGGTTAGCAAAAGATATAGTGAGGTGCTGTCTATTGACCAATCAGTTTTAACACAGATTTCCCAGGTGGAAGAAATTTTTCTTTCGAATATGCACAGATACACTGCAACTTTCTAAAGGCTAAGTTTGAGCAGCAGTCAGTTGAGTTAACCAAACTGATTGTTCCTTCTAAGTCTACTAAGAGTCTTGACCAAGTCAGCATTTATAGAGTATGCTGTATTGTAGCAGGTTGAATCTCCTCAGAAAATTCATCCATGGCAGACAAAATAGCAAGATCAAGTGGGATGACAGCAGTGTCTTGTTTTATGCAATAGCTGTGTTCACAGACCTGCTGTTTGTGTTGTGAGGGAGCAGGATTATTATTCTTCTGCATTTGGAAATCTAAACCCAGTTTTCTGCACTATGGAAAAAGCTTAAACTGCTGCAATGTGAACTAGGAAAAGTAGAAGAGCTTTCTGTTTTTCCTCTTGAGTATATCCCACTTTCTAATAAGGAAGGCAAGGTTCAAAGAACTAGTGGAAAAGTGTAGCAGAGAGAAAAGCTTGGTAACTTGGTGATGGAAAACTTACATGAGAATGAATATTGATGATTTCTGTTTTCTAAAGAGACTCAGCCAGTCATCATTGCACAATTGGTCTTATGCCAACATGAAAAAACATGTTTCATAGAATCATTTGGGTTGGAAAAGACCTTTAAGCTCATGAAGTCCAACTGTCAAATAAGCACTGCCAAATTCACCACTAAACCACGTTGCTAAGTGCCACATCTATACCACTCAAGTGACTCAACCACTTCCCTGGACAGCCTATTCCAGTACTTGACAACCCTTCAAGAAGGGCAAAGAAATTTTTCCTGGTGTCCTGTGTAAACCTCCTTTGGTACAACTTGAAGCATTTTTTACTTGGTAAAAGAGATCGACCCCAACCTCCTTTCAGGTAGAGAGTGATAAGGTCTCCCTTGAGCCTCATTTTCTCCAGGCTTAACAATCCTCAGCTGTTCCTCACAAGCATTGTGCTCCCTTCATTGGCTCTGTTGCTCTTCTCTTGACATGCTCCAGCACCTTGATGTTTTTCTGTAGGGATCCAGAACTGAACACATGATTCAAGGTGTGGCCTCACCAGTGCCAGGTTCGGGGGGACAATCACTTCCCTGGTCCTGCTGGCCACATTATTGCTGATACAGGCCAAGATGTCACTGGCCTTCTTGGCCACCTGTGCACAACTGGCTCATGTTCAGGGCTGTCAACCAGCAGCCCAGGTCCTTTCCTATCAGGCAGCTTTCCAGCCACTCGGCTTCAAGCCTGGAGAATTGCAAGGGATTGCCTCCCAAGTGTCTTTTCTTTTTTCAGAAACAGAATTCAGAAACAGAACAGAAAACAAAACTTTCTGTTCAGTCAGGCTGGTCTTCTTCTGCCACATAGAAATGGTCTGCTCCTTTGCCTTTAGGATTTTCTTCTTGAAGAATGTCTAGCCTTCCGGGAAGCCTTAGCCCTTCTGGACTGCCTGCCAAGGGACTCTATCAACTAGTCTCCTAAACAAACAAAAGTCTGTCCTCTGCAAGTTTGAGGTGGCAGTTCTGCTGACCCTCTTCTTTACTGCTCTGAGAACTGAAAACTATCATTTCATGGTTGCCTGTAGCCTAGATGGCCTCCGAGCAGTGCATTATCCTTCTCTGTTCGTAAATAACAGTAGGGCACCTGGCCTCTTGGCTCACTCACCAACTCTGTCAGGAAATTATCTTCCACGTTGTCCAGGAATCTCTTAGACTGTTTCTTTGTGTTATGTTGTATTTCAGGGTGTGTATGGGTCTATTCATCCCCTCTCTTCCTCAGGTTTCTTCACTGTGAACTCAGTGTCTGTTAGCTTGTTGTGGTGTAATTTGCGGTTTACAGGGTAGAGGTTGCAAAAACAAACAGTCCCTAGAATTTTATTAAAAGTAAGTGGCCAGATGAAGGGAAAATTTTACTGGCCTCAGATGAAAAGGTTTCAGGACGAACTAACCTGTTCTTCGCCATGAAAGCAAGGGCATAGGAGGAAGTTGTTGTGTGTGTCTTAGCTGTGGATAATGTTTCAGTCAGAATACTCATCACAGTGGACAGCAATGAGCTGGTATGAGACAGGATTTCATGAGAAACCAGACCTTGTTAGCTTTGCAGTTTAAGGAGATGTTTGTTTCCAGGTCAGAGTGACTTTTCTCAAAGCTATTCATTGCCAAAAGGAGTCACTATTTTTTGATCTCTTAGTTAAAAAGCTGTTTAAACAACTTCTTTTCTGTGTAATCCAGTGTCTGTACAGAACTAAAAATAGTGTGGGCAGAGTCTTTTTACACAAGAAAATTGTGTTCATTCTCTTTGTTTTGTTTCTCAAACTGACATTTAAAAAATGCAAATATCTGTCATTAATTGAATGTAGTTTTTGATGTCTTTCAAACTTGCGAAGAAGTGCTTTTCAGTGACAACTTTCTATCTCAGTCAACAATTATCTTTTGGAGCATTTTTTTTTGTAGAAGTCCTTTGTTTTTCTGCTTTGTAACTTTTTAAAACTGTCTCAATTCATGATGTAATTCAGTTGTTTATCTCTAGATTCTCACAGTGGATGTCATACTAAACCTGAATATGGATGTCATACTGAACCTGATAGATGATGCCTTTCTGGGAGATCTGCTTTTATTTATTAGCATTGTATTCATATTCCCATCAGTATTAGATCTGTTATGAGAAAATAAAAGCACTTGTAAAGAACATACATAAACTTCCTACTCTGTTAATAGAGTGAGATATATTTGTTTCACAAGGGGAAGTATTCTGTGATAGCAAGAAGTAGAAAAGGCAGGCATATATATAAAAAATAATTTGCATTTTCTTTATGCAGTTTATTTCCACGAAAGATTTAGGTGTAAGCTAGAGGTATTGGTATACATCAGCAATTATGTTTCCACCAAAAAAAAAAAGGACCTTCATTGAAATTAATATGCTTGTGTAAACAAGTAATTTGACCTTGCTAGAAAAAAAATGGCTATTGGCCTGCATACTTACAGCTGTCACTCTTTTTTTTTTTTGATTGTCGGGTTTATAAAAGCATTTTAATTAGCAAGGCTTTATTAATTTCATTATCATTTTGCCTTTATTCTTCCATGCTCCTCCCAGAAATCACACTACTTCATTATCAAGCTGTCCTCCACTGTTTAATATTAAAATAAAACCCAAGTGCATAGCCCTGGGATCATGCTTTCTTAGAGAGCATTCAGTTGAAAAGTGTGTTTTACGAAGACGAGTTTAAAAAAAAAAGAAAGGAAACAAAAAGAAACTCAGTTAACTCTCTAAGCAAGACTTTGTAAATAAGCTATATATTCTTTCTACATCTAAAAGTTTCTTTGAACCCTCTTTTCCAAAGGTGAAACTGAAGCTTCAAGCTGTAGGAGACTGGACTGGTTTTGTCCTTAAAATATAGGACAAGGGAGAGATTAAATTACAGCATTTCTGTGTTCTCTCCTTACTTTGGTAACAGTATTGTTTTGACTGTTTTTCTAGACTTTAAATTGTATTTGGAGAACTTAAAGTGCTTGCAGATTTCAAGACTATAAAATACGAGATAGGAGCACTGAAATATTAGTTTTTTTTGCGTAGGAGGAAAACCAGTGTAAGAATGAAGAGTAAATTTAGGTAATCATAGTATATTTTCCTTATCTATGAAAGTATTAATTCTTTGCTTTTAAAATCATCCTTATGGTCTCTGTTGCAGTATTTACTTTAAAGCTGAAAAACATTTTCTATTTTGGATGAGAAAGATGTCAAGGGAATTTCTGCATGTGAAAAAACTCACACAGAATGTGTTCTTGAGAACAGCGGTAGTTGTCCAATTCAGCCAAGTGTAAAGGTTAAATTGAATGTCAGACATTTCAAGTTGAAATCCAATGCACATTACAATGGGCTGCTAGGATATTCCTTAGATTTCTATATTTCAGTTTCATCAGTAATAGGAATAGCATTTGATAAATGCTGAAAAAATTGAAGTGTTACTATTTGTGGTAATGTCTGAGGTAGGACTTGAAAGCTTCTGCACATTTAGTGTTATTTTTGTGCATATAGGTGCTTCTTGATAGTACATCATCACAGATTTTAGAATGAAAAATCTGCTTATTTTGTATAACTTTATACATCTTACTTGAGTAATATTGTACCTTTTTTTTCCATCTTTACTCCTACCTTCACTAGTCTATTCTTTTCTTCTCCTTTAATTTTTTTCATATAGTGTCCCAAGTTTTTACATACACCTTTTTTTTTCATTACATAAGGAAACCTGTGTAAGAGTCTTTAAATTTTTAAAATTCAGCTCTTAGTCCTGTTACAATTGACTGATTGATGGGGAAAAAAACCGAAGTGAAGAGTTAGCTGTGATTCTGGGTTTTTTTAAAGTTATTTTTTTTCTATAATGTCTTTTGGGACTTCTATTGCTTCTCCTGTTTATTTATCTTCATCCTGTGTCAGAGTTTTAATACTGTAAAAGTACACAAATTAAATACTAGTAGAAAACAGTTTAAAATATGCTCCTGAATCAACATCTTCAGCATGTCATCAATTCTGTGCCTAAAATTGTATTTACTGTGGAACAACCAAGAAAATACATTTTCTTCTTCTTGACTTACAATTAAGAAAAGCTTTTATTTGTTCTTTACAGTGGGCTAATCGTGATTCTTGAGCATTTAACAATTCTATTATGATTTGATAGAGTAAAAACCCTAAATCAGTTACTTTAACAGCATTTATCTATTTTTCTTCAGTTGTCTGAAGTCTCAATACCTCTAGTTACATTTTAATATTTTTAATATTTGTTTCATGAATTGTATTTAACAAATGGCCTGAAATAAGAAACTGCCAATAGCATAGAAAAGAAGTGTCTTAACATCCATGTTTTCCTCAAACTAATTAAACACAATATATAGAATGTTTCTGGAGGGGGGTAAATATGTTCTGCTTCTGTAAGTCAAAGAGAATTGTGGTTCTTACAGCTTCCTTTTCTTAAATAAAAGTAAGCTGATTGTCATCAAGTGACTCATTTTCTCCCTTGCTTTTTGATCAGTTGTAATGGCGATGTTGAAGTAAAACTGCAAAATGTCTTGCAATACTAACACTGCAGAAGCTCCATATAAACCTAATGTTTCACGAATTATATATACAAATTTTCATTTTTATAAATAGAATACTTCCCAAGTAGTAGCAACATACAGCAAAAGAGATAGTAGAACTCTGTGTCATCCAAGCTATCCCCTGCACCTTCATGAAAAAAGTGTCTCCATACTTAACTTTGCAGAGGGATCCTCAGAGTAACCTTTTCTCCTTGCCTGCTAGGCATAGAGCACTTTCCAAATCTGTATTAAAAGCTCAGCTAGTACTTCCTACAGAAAGAAGAGATATCCAAGGCTGTCATGTGTGTCCCAGTTGACTGCAATTGCATAGAATAGTATTTGAAATATCAAGTTCAATGTAAGAAAGTGACCACTTCTGACATTCTGCTTTATTTTGCTAGCAGAGATTGCAGAACATTTCTTCTTGACCTAAATTTGGAGATGTCTTGTTTACAAAGCAGAATTAACAGTCAGGCATTTGAGAAATTCCAATATCTTAAGTAGCAGCACTGCATATGCAACATACTGTGTTAAGGTTTTTCCTCTGATGCTGCAGAGGGAGAAGGAAGTAAAACAAGGACAAAAGAAAGCCCCAGAAGCCAAGTTGAACATAAGAGGAAGTGCCAGAGCAGAGATGGGGAATTTTCTTGATCTTGGAAAGCAGAGCATAGAAGTTCTGAGATCGGTATGGTATACCAATGGAGAAATCAAACTTTACCAGCAAACATTGATTGAATGTTTGTTTTTTGTCAGGTCTTGGGAGAGTAAAACCATTGTTCTTTACGTCAAGATTGAATTTTGGAGTACTGTTTTTACTGAAGTTAGTTGTTACAACCTGAGCAATGTTACCAGTTACTTTCCTAATTATCATGGGTGTATATGAAAGCTTCCATGAGTTGGAAAATTGTTTTGTGAGAATGATGGATTGCTCATTTTTAAATGACAGCCAGAAAAATGAAAAAAAATGCAAGAAATTATTTGTTTTCTAATGTAGACTTAAGCCCCATTCAGGTACTCTTTCACTGAGTATGGGTTGTACTATCACATTTGTATCTTTTCCAGACCATCTCTGTACTATACAGTACTATACTACTATATAGTGGGGAACTATACAGTGAAGCTTTGAAAAGAAAGAAAACCCAGACTTTGCTTTTGCAGCTTGGTTTTTCTCACCACATATTTAGAATACTATGACACTGAGTAGAAATTACGATCTAGGCCAACTGTAGCAATATGAATGGAATTCACAGTAGGTTTCATAAGAGAGGTGCAAAGTAGGTTATATTCACTTGGGGTGCTCAAGTGAGAGGATATAGAAAGAATAAAGTAAGTAGAGAAAAGAATGATCTAAGATGGTGCTAGGTAAGGAACTTATATTTTTTCAAAGCCAGTTAGAATAAAAAAATTACCTGTGTACAAACTTGCACATAATCAGTTAAATGAGTTTTATATTGACTCATACAGATCTATCAGAGTTCATGAATGCCTTTGATGAAATAATTTTCCCGCTTGCTTAAAGGTTGGACTTAATTTTAAAAGTTGTACGAAGCCTTTGTACAAGACCACCCTTTTTTACTTTGTAAAAGACCACCCTTTTGTTCCCCCAGCATGTGCTAAGACCAGAACCTGGTGTCTATCTCAAGCTCTCTTGCCCACTGAAAATCATAGTAGAAACTTCCAATGGCACACTTTCATGTGAAGTTTTATTTTATTATTTTCTTTCAATATCTTATTTCTAAGGTATCTTTTTCTTATGCAAAAACAAGAGGAAGACCAAATAATAATAGCTGGTGTCTCTGGGGAAAAACAGGGCATGAGAAAAATAAAAACTTGCTGCATATGGAAAACAGAATTATATTAAATTTTCTATTAAAAGGTGGTGGTTTGGTTGTTTGGATCTCTTTTTAAATTAAAAAAAAATGTATTTTGGGAGTAGATATTGGAAAAATTAAGGACTTTACTCCTTCTGGTAGCCTAGAGGCTAAAACAAAAATCTTTTGCTTAGATTTCTAGTCTCAGCCTTTTCCATAGTCAGCATTTCTGAATTTTAAGGTTCTCTGCCTTTTCTCTCTACCTTTCCAAGTTGGGCTCTAAAGAGCCTCATTGCTACTTTGTCTCATTGTCAGAGATTAAATATTGTCTCAATAGTGTCCTTTATTCCTGCAGCTTCACTTACTAATTTTATTTGACAAACTAAAGCAGCTTTTTCTCTATTCTTCCTATATCTACGGTAGCAAAAGTGGTAAGGAGAAAGAACTCCTTAGGAGTTTTAAGAGAGGTAGAGAAAAAGGGCAGGTGAAGTACAGAAATTTATTAATGTTAAAGAATCAATGAAGAATGAAGATGAAATGCATAAGCAATTTAGTCTGGGTTGGGAATTTATTTTCTAAAACCTTGAGGTGGTGAGGGAAAAGTCTAATTTTACTTTTTAGTATAGAATCAAGCAGAAATATATTATTACTAAATTACGGAATATATGCATGAAAAACATAGCAGGGCAGTGTCATACAGCAAAATAAAAGAAGATTATTCATCTAGGTAATTTTGGAAGACTTAGTGCCTATCCTGTCTCTCTGCATTGACAGCCCTAGAAACATAGTCTCCTTATTTTAGTTCTTGGTTTGTCACTAAATGAGATGTGTAAAAAGGGTGATGAAAGTACTCCTTGTAGTTAAGAAGCTTGTTAATCTGCGCCATGATAGACACAATTTAGTACATGATGGTAAAGATGGGACATTGGTGCAAACCCATGTAGCTGATCATACACATATCACTTGGTCATTTTCAGTAGTCCTGTAAAAGTGGTGACCACATGTGCATTTTGGTTGTGATATAAAAAGTATGTGTAGAAGACTTGCATGATTTTTGTGGCTGAGGTAAGCAACCTTCATAGATTGGAATCAAACAGCTTATAAGCCACTTTAAAGTGGTTTAAATTGACTCAGCTTCTGTGGTTCGTTCCCCTGTCCCCATGCCTGCCCTTTATTATTCTTAAGTCTACAGCTGACAGCACCTAGTTACGTACGATACTGCCACAGCCTGTACGCATAGTTGGGATGCAAGTCTACAGCGACATTGTGCATAGACACAGAGACAGAAGGTGTAGGAGAGGAAAAGGAGTAAAAAATATGCATACTAATCATGAGGCTACTGGCAGATAAACAGAATGGGTTGGAGATAAAAACATGAGGACTTTGAACACTTTTAATAACTGAGGAGAAAGAAAAAAGATGCAAAAACTTCCCTATTGATACTCTTACATGAATGGTTTATTAAGAAGAAAGTAATTAGTATGAGGTTTCATTCTGTTTATTTTTTCCCCAAATACTCCCACAGCATTTTTGAAATTTCAGTGATGGGTATGTCCTTCCAAAACTTAGTTATCAATATTCATTACATTATTTGCTCAAAATTTACATTGACATGAGTGTTTGCCACAGTAAAGCTTGCAAAAGCTATGATCATCCTCTAGGATTTTTTTCAGTAGCCATGAATCCAGAGGATAAAAGAAAACCCAACATTTTGAGGAGATTAAATGATCAAGGATTTTTTCAGCCTTTTAAATTCTAGACCTCTTGTGTAAGTCATTGCGCAAGTGACCCTCACTGCGCATGGCACACAGAGAACAGTTGTGGTTTTGTCATTGGCATGTGTTAGTAAGGACTTGTAAGCAGGGATTGCTGGGTGAAATTAATTGCATTGCATTACGTATGTCATGTTCAAGTCTGACTTATGGAAGAATGTTCTGGGACTTTTACCAGTGCTGTGATAGTTTTCTTACAGTAATTCAGTTTACCTTCTGCACTTTGCTGGATTAGTGAATGGAAAGCAATTTACAGAAAGCAGCAGGCTTTGGAAAGATGAAAAGAAGATGAAGTATCTTTTTGCTTTGTGTTGTTGTTAAGATTCCCCTCTTCAAAATGTCTTCATCTCAATATAGATATTACTGGAGGCGAAGGATTGGGAGTGGGGCTCTGGTGGACCAGCTGGAGTGTATAAATGGGGGCTAGTATAGACGCAACAATACTTGGTAAGTTCCTAAAAATTATGTTGACAGCTGTTGAGCTCATCTATACTCAGTGTGTTTTTTGAAGAGAAGCCAAGGAATTTTTAATCAAGGAAGATTACTGAGCACATTACTGTGTGCTTAAAAATAGACTTACTTTTATTAGTAAAACTTATTGTTTAAGGCTGAAGTGTTACATTTTTCACTGAAAATGCAAAAGCTGTTTTGATTTAAAACAGTATTAAATTATTATGAATGAGATGGAAAGAGATAATGAGATGGAAAGAAGATAATATTTATTCTGTTTAATTGAAATGTTGTATAGGAATGTCAGCATGAGTAATACAAATGCATTTTAACTTTAGAATGTAATGGATCTCAGACTGACATTTCAAGGGAGAGAGTATTTTCAGTGACTTGTTATATTGGAATATGTCTGATTTAAAGAAAATTCTTCATGGAATGTTTTTGTGTGAAGTTATTTTGGTAATCTGCTCTCTTAGGACCAATTGCTAGTCTTTTCCCACACTAATGAAACTAGGTCACTAGTTTTTGGCACGCATCCAAGTTGTGAGATTTATTTGGTGTTCAAGCACACTGTCTAGAAATAGTGATGCAATGTCAGCAAGGCCACTTTTCATTTCATGAACATCATTTTCAGTGCCCTGGAATTAATTTATTCACTGACCTGTTAATAACTGCAATCTGTCACTGGCATAACAGAGGCTGAGGATGTGTCTGGAAATAGTCATGGTCACCCTACCAGGTGATCAGTTACAGGACTGCTGTTCAATGTAACATTTTTTGGTTTTGATCATGCAGAAGAGTCTGACTGTTAATGAAAACAAACCAGCAACTTAATCAAAAGGAAAATACATGTATTTAGTAAATACTGGAGAGGGAACGGATTGAAGTGGTGGTTTTATCCCACATTAAACGACAGTGTATCTGAGAACTATTCTGGTTACCTTTGAAAAAGTACAGAAATTCAGCATCTGTAGATAATATATAATTCTTTGGAGAAGCACATTATTATAGTGTTGTCAAATAAAAAGAAGCTTAGTAATTTGAATTTAGTGGTGTTTCATGTTTGTTCTCATCCCCAGCTGTACAATGTTTTTGTCGAAATCAGGATTGTCTTTTGCCACAGGCAAGACAGGCAGTCACTTGTGGCAGTGGATTGCTCTGCAGAGCAAAATAGCCGTTAGCCCTTCTCTACCTCACATGTGCCAGAGCCCTGGAGAGACAAACTTGGTGCTGCCATTGGGGAAGAAGGGTTCAATGATCAGAAAATAGTTCTTACTGACAGTGACACAGTTGGCTAGCAATTCCTAGCAATGCTGCTGCTATCTTCAATTTTTCTGTTTCTGCTGTAGAGAAGCATCAGACCTATCTCTACAGGGATCCCTCCCCTCTCTGTGTGCATTCTAGCTCTGAGCCTTTTGCCTTACTTTAGATCTGAATATTTCTCCTGTTCCTCATTTACCATTCCCCATAGTACAAGCAGCACAGCATCCTGGCCTTAATCCACCATCTTGAAAAATTAAATTTTGCCTATAGCAGTAAGATAGCTCTGATTAAAATATCAGGCATCATCACTGCAAGTAGTAAACCATACTCTTGGGAATATATGGGGATAGACTTTTCAAGACTTGTACAAAACTGATCTTTGTGCACAGATTAAAGCTCAGTAATGAAAGGTTTTATGGGATTTTTTGTTTCTTTGGTTTGTTTTTATAATTGGAGGGTTGTGGTTTTGAGGGATTTTGAGGTGTTAAATTTGTGGTATTCGAGATATTGAATTTCTGATGGAACTTACAGCAGTAAGTTCTGATCTGCTGTAGTGTTGATCTGCTATCATTGCCTTTGCAAGCATGGAAAGAGTTGCCATTTTTTGGTCTCAGATTTCACAATCAGTAGCGGGATTTTTTGAGTTTTACTTTCAGATGAAACTTGTAGCCTGAACGTCCATGGCTGAGTAATGGTAGCTGAAAACATGTCCCTTCTTCATAGTGCCTTGGAAAGATAGTGTAAGTGAATAGCTATTTTTATTTCTAATCTGATTTTCTCCGAGTCTTGCTTAAATGTCTTAATGACGTTTGAGGATGGAAAAACACTAGAGGTCTTTTTTAACAGTAACTTTTATGTTAAAATGGAGTATTTTTGAAAATTCCAACTTTATACAGTGTACCTGAACTCTGTAGAGGGGCCAAACATCTTGTTGTTATATCCACTGAAGTATTATCCTATACCTCTGTAGTGCTGGAAGAAGGATTTATGAAATCCAATTTGAAGGCTAGTTGTTTTTCTGGAATTTAATAGGAAATGCATTTTTTTAATTTAAAAAAATGGCAAAATTGGACAAAATTAGCAGCTTTTTCATTGACTGTTCATAAAACTAGTATTTTCAATGGAGACTTTTCTAAAGGGCAGTAGCTGCTGCATACTCTTCTGCTCTGTGATATTTATCTTATCAGGCTGCTAACTATATGATTTCCTTGCATGGAACAAAGAAAGGTCTGGCTGCTTTGCATAATATCCAGTCTTTAGCGTATGGAACGCTAGCAAATTTTGATGACTTGGTCCAGTGCATCTTTTGATGTCCCCTTTGTTTTCAGATTCTTTCAAGTGACAGTAAATTAAGCTATTCTCTGTTCTCTGCATCTGCTGACTGCTTCCCAAAGTCTTTGTAATAAAAAAGAGTGAAAGAAAGTAAATTATTAGTGATTCATTTTCTAATATAAAATAAAACAAAATCTGGAGATGAACAATGTGAAAGAACATTCTGATCTAGTAAATCACATAGATGCAGGACATACTTACTTGATTTTTCGTGCTAAAGTAGATCAAATGAAAGTGATTTGGATAATATTCCTGTCTTTGTGTTTTTTCTTAAAAACATACTGTTGAAATATTTTTGGTTGTATTAATTTTTAAATTATTTTTAAGAAAATTCTTTTGGTAGTTTATAGTGTTCTTATACTACTACATTATTAATACATAGTGTGGTCATGATTCATATGATTGTTTTTTTGTGGGGAGAGGTTGTTTATTTTCATGTTTCAGCAAGAAATAGAAAAATATAGTGATGTTTGGTGGCTTTCTAAACTTGCAGTTGTTTTGGCGTGTTGAAACTGGTATATTTGGAAAATCCCACACTAATTCACCTGTATTGTAAGATGTGTAAAATAGAGCAGCTTAATCATCTAAACATACATATGAATGTTGTTCTTGAAAATATCAGTATGCCAAGGGTTTGCCATTTTTTTTGTCATTACTGTGACAGAATTTTTTTCATTTTGCTGAGCTTAGCATCTCCATTATTGACTGTTTCAAATGTTTCTATGACACTTTTGCCAAATGTTTGCATTTACCAGGAACATAAGCTAAGTGCAGTTTTCCGCTTCTGTCATGAGGTCACTTTTTTCACCTGTTTTTACTGGGGAAGGTTCTTTGGAAAATATCTCTCTTAACTCTATTTTCTTGCAAAGAGTCAGCAGGTGATACTTCTCCCAGTAGAGCTGTAGTAAAAGTTGGTCTTGCAGAAAACAGATGAATTAGAAACAATTAAAAATATGGGAAGCCTTCATAGGCTTGAATATTTTATGTGTTGAATTTTCACTTTATTGTTGTAACTCCGCCTTCAAAATCATCAAGCCATTCTCAGGTGCCTTAATCTCAATTACAGCCATAATTTCAGTGAATTCACATGTTATCTAAACATAAGGGAAAATTAAAACGTCTCTAAACTCACTTCTTCTAGCCTGTATGAATGAGTGAGATGCTAGGTAGATATTAGTGGAATTAGAAGAAAAAATTTCTGATAAATTCATCGTAGATCACAGACTTCTCCACCATTTTTCTGTAGTGGAAGTCTTTTTCAATGTAGCAATAGACATGGAAGATGTTGCCGTTGTAGAAAAGATCAGTGAAGGGTAGCCATTTTGATTGGAAGGCTACTATTTTCTGTATAATTTTCTCTTTCTGGATTAATCTTAGAGTCAAACATAGGCAAGCCAAAGATAAAGTTTTTCTCTGTGTACCCTGCTACCCTGGTTGGGCAATTCTCAACTCAGACATCTAGTAACTAGGTTAATCTGAATTGTCAAGACAAAGGCACACGGTAGCAAAAGGACCTAAGTGTTTCTGAGTTTTCATGCTTTGAAGTAGAAGCCAACCTTTCCCTTCAGGGAGTTCCTAAAAGACTGTTCTTGCCAGCAGAAGACAGCATGTGGAACTCGGTTCCCTAAACATGGTGTCCTTATGTCTTGGAGTTTCTGGTTTGGGCTCTGATTACTTCTGTGGTCTTGCTGTCAGAACAGGACCAGTACAGATACTCTGACATCCAAATGCACTTTTCAGACTTAGGTGTATTAAGTTGAATCCCATGAATAACCTCAGTGTTACAAGGCTTCAAGTGCAGAAGGCTTTAAGGGAAGATTTTTGTAAAATAAAGAATGTAAACGCAAATTGATTTTATGTTCTTTCAAATGGATGTGTCTGGGTTTGGATTTTTTTTTTTTTTATTTCTTTCTATTACTTAAAAGGGACATGCAGTATACTATTATGTGTGTGTGATTTGCTCTGATAACAAACTCATGCAGGTACAGAGGTATACCATAGGTCTGCACATAGCCATTGTAAATATGCCAAATAAAATCTGAGAGGAAAAAATGCGCTTCAGAATAAATATTTAGTAAGTGTATGTTGCATGGCCTAGCCAGTAATTTCTTTTGAATTTTGATATATAAAAGTTTACATAAAAGATTGTAGCAACTCTTTTGTAAGTAATAAATCAGAAAAATAGAGTAAATATTCATTTTTTTAATTCTTTTGTGTATTTATTATTTCAGTCTTCATTTTACATAAAATTTAAAAAAGGTCAGAAAGAAAGTTGATACAGAATTGACTGCTTCCAGTATGGAAGAGAAATGAGATCACTTGAAGACCAAATGCTCACTCCTATAATAATTCTGCCTGAAAATTAGCTGGTAGCTATTGATCTTTTATTGAAATTCCTAAGTTTGACGCTAGGTTCATGTACTAATTGCCATGAGTTTGAGCAAGGCAGTATATACCATATACTTTAAAGTTCTTTCACCCGAGGAAATTAATAGACAGTTTTAACCCAGTTATATCGGGCTAGCACTTCCTACAGGACTGAACCCGTAGCAGTGAAAGGTTTCTTACTGCTTACCTAAGATTAGAGGCAGAAATGAGTGTCTGAATTTTGATAGTTAAGTTGCTCAAAAGGATGTTATGCCTAGCCAGCTCTGTAACTACTACAGATGATCAAAAGTCTTCATGCTGAACACTTCAGAAGTGCCAGATTTCTGGATATCCATCTCTTCAACAGAATAGGAGGTCACCCAGAGCATAACACTATTGCCATTAAAAAGCTTTCTTTTCTTCAGTCTTGAAGTGAGAAATACAGAGGAAGAAAGAAACACAGGGAGTACAAAAATAATAGTACATGCAGCATAGGAAGCAGCTATTGTTGTCCTTACTCATTGTTCGTATGGAAAAAATAATCTTCTGTGAATTAAGAAGGATTTAAGGTAGCCTTGGAAATGTCGAAGATCCAAATAGCAAAAAAGGCTGGTATGTTGTCAGTTCTGGTGCTTCTCCATTTTAAAATGGGTTAAACCCCTAGTAAATTATTTCCATGTTCTGTCAAAGAGGTGTCCTAAATTAGAGCATGGAATGTAACTACAGATTGTGTTGTAGCTACAGATTTTCTGATACTCTGGAATTCCCTGCAGTACATGTGTAATGTCTATAGGCAAGACCCTTTTTCCAGGTCAGAGAGGTCTACTCTGGCCTTTACTAAGAGTTTATCTTTACAATACATTTTTTTTAAAAAAAATTAAAACCTGAATTTAGTTTGGTATGGTTGAATGTCTGCAAAGAAACATGCATTTTTATTCCTAGAGAAGAGGTGATTATACATAATGGAACCAATGATAGTGACAAAATTTCTCTATTGTTTCCTTTCCTATGGTGCCCACCCCAACATGCCTGAAAAAAAAGCCCCCCAAGCCTCCAATGTTTATTCCTCCAGGAAAATAAGTGTTTATTAAAAAAAAAACAAGGACAAAAAATCAGTGAAAGCTATGTTTTGCATTTCTTGTTCTGGTGGGACAAATAAAATAATTGTTAGAGTAGTACATGTTTCAGGCTTTTCAGGTGCCATATGTTTTAGCAGATTTGTGTAGACGTCTGTTAGCTCATCCTGTCATCCAGGAGCTAGCTACTGCATTAGAAAAATTGGGTCTCCTGAATTTCTTTATCTGAACATGGTCCTGAACTTTTTCTATGTGACCTTTCATAGATATTGGATAAGGTGATCACCAGAGGTTCCTTCTAACTTAGCATTCAGTGATTCTGTGATTTTAGCACTTCAATGAAGTATCAAAATACAGTGAAAAACCACTGTTCTTTCGGGTTTTGATTTTTTATTTCTCAGAATCAACATCTTTACTTCTCAGCACAACATAAAGGAATGTGTTAAATGTGTATGTGAGTCTAAATTTGGTTGTTTTTTTTTTTTTTTCCCTGCCCCTTGCATAGAAAAGGGAAGTAGTTCTTCACAGTGGTGAAGTATGATGTGTCAATGGAAAAATGGTTGAATTTCCTGAAAACACCATTCAAAGAACAAAATATTATTTCAGTTTCATGTTATTTTTCTGATTTGTTGGTTTTTTTCATTCTCTTGTTTCCTGATGTAATAGAACTTTGTATTATCACTTCTGACAAAACCCCTACTCCAAAGGTTTCATTACATGTATGATTCATACTTTAGTCTTTAAAAAAAAGGAGTTTTAGTCTTTTAAACAAGGATGTTTTGTGTCTTACTGAGTGGTATGGACAGTAAACTTACTTTCATGTTCTTAATTGATTGTAGTAGACTTGCTACAGATCTTTGGTGTACTCCAGTGTAACCAAGGATAAGGTATGTAAGATATGTGTAGTTGCTGAGTTGCTGCCGAAGGGAGTTTGGCTTAAGCTTTCACATCAGGAAGCCAGCTTGAGTAACAGGAAGGAAAATTTAAGTTATCCTTACAAATAAATGCAGAGTAGTGAAATAATAGTACTGCTACAGCTGAAGTTAGGATAAATTTGGCTGTTTAGTTGAAGATCTTTTCCTGCTCTGAAAGTAAAATATGTTCTGAGATTATCTTGAAAGTGTACTAACTGAAAATGTGATTATTGTGAACAGTCACATCTAAGGAACAAGAGATCCACAAGATCTAGTGATTCTTGACCCACTGAGTGGCAGGACAGAAGATATAAAAAGGAATGGGCAAACACCCTAGTACAGCACCTTAGCTAATTCTGATTTGAGTGCGTATGAGGATATAGATGTGAGGATCAAAGTGTAGTAGTTAATTTCAAAGTGTATCATCAGACTGTAGAGAGACTACTAAGAAGGACTCTGAGACTTGTGGTGAATTTCTAGAGTAATAGATCTTTTATATGGCTGAAGAAGCATTTATCTGAACTTAACATTACTGTACTCTAGTGTGTCTGACATTACTGAGTTGCCTTGGGGTGTTTGTTCCAGGCTTTGCTGGGTCACATTGGGTTGGTTGTCCTAGGATTTGTTTCTAACTGGTACCAAACACGAAGTAGGAATCTCTCTTTCAGCATGTCTTTCTGTCAGCGATGCAAAGAATATATGAAATGACCTTAACCAAACGGTTTTCTTTTAAAAATAATATTGAGATAATTGCTTTGTTTTGATATTCAGGAGAAAAATGAGATTTTTTTGTTTGTTTGTTTGTTTTATTTGTTTATTCTTATCAAGGATGTAGTTTAGCTGTTGCAGTTTTCATCATTCTCTGAAGTAGCCATTGATAGAGGTAAGATTCTGCATTGCCTGAGGAACTGTGATTGAAATCCATCAAGAATGCCAAAGTAAACAGATATGAAAAAACCCACAACTAATGCAAGTATCAAATTTTCTTTGCTTAAAGGAA
This sequence comes from Phylloscopus whistleri, assembly GCA_017589585.1. Classification (NCBI taxonomy): domain Eukaryota; kingdom Metazoa; phylum Chordata; class Aves; order Passeriformes; family Phylloscopidae; genus Phylloscopus; species Phylloscopus whistleri. The sequence goes on along the minus strand of JADMLD010000758.1, from coordinate 8,944,274 downwards.
TAATCTCTTATTTATATAAACATAGTCTAATTCTGTCAGGGACCACAGTCCCTGACAGTTGCCTAAATACTGTTAGACATTTACATGAACAGAACAATAAGCACTTAGCTTAGTGGAAGTGTGTTTTCAAAATCATAGATCCATCATTTCTGAGTGTGATGATGTAGGGTTTTTTTGTCACAGAGAGGAATGAATGCTTAATAATATAATGAGTATTTCTTTTATTCCTGTAACATTATTATCAGATCACAGGTTTCTGAAAGGATGAGTGTAGATAATATTTTACAGTGAATCTTTAGTGTACAGCTGAATAGATTGTAAGGTTACACTAATGATACATTTTTAGTAGACTGGATAATAGAATCATAAGCACAAACCAAGTGTGGAGTTTGGTTGGCTGACTCTGTGTGACCAAACATGACTTTTGACATTTACTGAGGCAGGCCTGGCAGTTTCTGCAGCTATATACATGGTTTTTATTGTCCCTTTCCTCTGCAAAATAGTGATGCCCACTAAAATGGAAGTATTTTCTGGGGAAAAATTGGGGTGATGTTGGTTTTTCTTCCTGGTCTTTCCCTTCTGTATAGAGATTTAAGCAGCTGAACATAATATCTTTAAAGAATTTAAGCCATGACAGGTCAGCTTTAACGAAATATAGTGACATAGTTATTTTGTTTTAAATATTCATAAGCTATGAAAAACATTGTTGTGTGTATTTTTAAATAACTTGGATTTTTTTTGCTTTGAAAATGTTACTGACTCATTTTTGATCTCCAGCTATGTGTGAAATAAAGTATGGGTAGGAATTTTTATGCCTGTTCTTGGAAATGTAAAATAACTCCAGACTAACCTGCACTGCCACAAAAGTGGATATTGGAACATGAACTATCCATAGTGTATCTCATTGATTTTTGAAAGTCTGATTAAAGTAAATTACATCAATCACTGAGATGGCAATGTAGAAATATGGAAGTGGTGTAATAATAGTAATCATTTCCACAATGAAAAAGTCAACTTTAAGAATATGTGTAGGAAGAATTTTTTTCCCAAGAATTAAATGCATTTGAATATCATTTAATCTAAATAGAACACACCACCATATGACTGATATTTTCATTTCTAGTAATCATTGACTTTCTTTGTGAGAAGTTGCTTTTCATTCCATCTCTGCTAAGTTTTTTGTTTCTTTACACTAAAAAAAAAAAAAAATCCTTATTCTGATGAGTCAAATATTTTCAGCACTTATTTGTTTGTTATTTCCATGGTTAGTCTTGCAGTTTTCTCTGTCATCTTTCACTGTGATTTACTAAATTCTTTTAATGGTTGGTGAAAGGGGCTGATTTGCACATTTCTTAACCTCATAATCAAGTATGTGCCTGATTCAAAGTCAAAATCTTAAAGTCTACCACTTCTAAACACAGTCAGAATTAAGCAATTACTTCAGTCAGAATTACTTGTACAAAATAATTTTCTTAAGATGTTAGGAAGATTTTTTAAAAAAATTACTTATTTGTTGTATTGTAGACTCCCAATACTTAGAAAAAGTTACAAACCTCTCTACTTAACTAAGTCAATTTTTACAATATGTGATTAAGGAAGATCTAGGTTGATTCAATAATGCACCACACTCCTTTTTGTGTCTTTCTGGGGAAGAAATATGAATGTGAATGTGAAACTAGGTGGAATCTGGCTTCATACAGTAGGTAATGTTTTGTTGTTGCAAAGGCTGTTTCATATTGCTTTGCTGTCCTAAGTGTAGTTTAATAGTGCAGAAGCAGAAAATAACCAGTGAAATAGTTGATCAGTTTGAAAATCGTACAGCTTGCAGAAAATGGAGAAGCTTGCTAAGAAGTCATCTAGTTATTTAGTTTTTCTAGCTCCAGTTTATGTTTACAACATTTAAAAATATATACTTCTGGTCTTCTGCTTCCAGTCTCCTTAAAAACCAGACACCTCAAGCTTCATTAAAACTTGCCAATAGAACTTTGCAAGTAAGATAAACAAGAATATGTATCTCTACTATGAAGTCCGTACTGTTTATTTGTTTTCTTGGTTTAGGAAGATGAATGTCTGCCAGGGAAAGCTGGAGTTTCTCTTGGAATGGAGAATGTAAACACCCTCCCTCCAAATTATTATAATTTTGCAATTAAGGGCTTTCAGGCAAAGATTTGGGAATAGGAATAACAGTTCTTTACTAGGATTATTAAAAATACAAATGTAGTAGTACAAAAACAACCCAAGCAAACAAACAAAGCAAAATCCTAGAAACCCTGACAGAGTCAGAAATATGACCTGACACCCTGTTGGTCAGGGTGTTGGGAGCAGTCCAAATAAATCCTCCTGGAGAAACAGATGTGGTTCTGTTGAAGTAGAGATGATCCTGTAGAAAAGGTCCAGTGGTGAGGAGATCGGTCCAGTCTTCCTCTGGAATTCAGTGGAAAACAGGCTGTCCTGGTGTTCCTGAGTCTTCAGTTTTTTATCCAGGTAGGAATGGTTGGCTGCCCCCACTGGGCGGGACATCTCACAATAGGATGATGGAATGTGGATGACAGCTTGGTGAGCCTTAATGGCCCATTAGCAGAGGATATCCCCCGGACTGAGGACAGGTTGTGGAAGTGATAAGGAACACTGCCCCATCTGGTTTTAACAGCTGGCCCATTATCAGAAGGCACTCGCCCCCTCTCCCCTGGAGTTATGAGGAATGGGTTATACAGGAGATAAAGAAAACACCTCCCCAGCTGGCTTCAACACATGGAAAAACAGAATAAACATTTTTTTTGGTTACATAACCCACGACATTAATGCTTGGTATCACTGACCTTGCCTTGTAATTCTAGGCAAATACGAATGATTCCAAATAATTAGAGTGGAATTTCACACACCTGAGGACTCTATCATTTACCTGGAACTGAGGTTCTAATGATCTATTGAACCAAGGTTAAACTTACAGAAGCTAATAGCATCCATAGTTGTAGTCTTTTTAATGGGTCTAACTAAATGTAGATTTACAAGAAAACTTAGTGAAGAAGATATATATACATAATGTTACACTGTATCTAAGTAATTTTACTTGTTGGGTACTTACGTTAACTCTAATTTCAAGTGTTCCCTGACGTAGGGTCATGCAGTAGGATGCCCAGCTCATTTTACTGACCACTGCTTATTGTACTTGCTCTTTTGAATTACTTTAAGTAGAGATGATGAGAACTAGTTCAGTGAATGCTTAGTGAATGCTAGAATACAGAATCTTTTTGGTTGGAAAAGATTTTTAAGATCAAGTCTAGTGGTTATTTACTTGGCTGATTTATTGTAGTAAAGACATATAAAGGTTATGTGTGCAGAAAAGAAAGTGTAATATATTGATTTAGTTAGAAATAGTATTCACTTTGAAGGACAGAATGTATAAAAAAATCTTAGATATTTTTCTTCGATATATGGAGATTTAAATTTGTAATGCCTCTGAATAAAGTTATGTCTTGCTACTGCCTTGCACTTAGTATTCTGCAACAGCTCATGTAATACTCTAAATGTGAAAAAAAGGATGGTGTCGAAGGGATTTGTACTATACCCAGAACATTTTAAGTAGTTGTAAATATAAGAATTAACAGTTTAAAATAACATCTATTTTCACTTTGTGCAGAGTTTTGTATATGCATACATGCATCCATACTCTCATGTTTTTAAGTGAATGTAAGTACTTAATTCACTAGCTATGACTTTCTTTTTCCTTTTTTTCTTCTATTTTTGTACATGAATTTAACATAATTCCAGCTTGAATTTTATGTTTTAAAAACAGATTGTGGAACTGTTTTGAAAAATCTAAATGACAATGACTCCAAAAATTTTATTAAGTGCTTTGGAAAAGAGTAAACTACCAAAGTATCTGTTTTCTAGGAAAGAAAATAGATTTGGGCAGCAGAGGTTTGTAGTGACCATTACCACCTTCTGTTGACATTGAAGATGTATAAATTATGACTTTGTTCAATTCTTGACAATTAAACATTCCAAAAGATTAACAAAGTATCTTTTTCTGACTAGTGCTGTGTGATATTTGTATTTATTTAAATGTTTACCTTTGAAAATTTCAAACCTAAAATAGGTGCAAAAGTGATACTGATGTTCATTAAACATAATTCTTTTTCTTTTTTTCTACTTTTTAAAGCTACTATTCATCATAGAAGTATTTGCTTTTATTGCATGCAGGATGTTAGTAGTGGTATTTCTATTATTACAACATGCAGCTTGTTAATTTTCATTTAAACTGTAATAAATGTTCATTCTAGTGATCACTCTAAGCCAGTGATGTTACATTTTTGCACAGTCTTTGGGATTGAGACATTTTATTCAATGTTTGATGATGCCAAGGGGGAACAATTGCCTGGTGTCAACAGGCAGAACCAGTTACCTTACAACACTCGAAAGATAAAATATGAATTTTTGAAGACCATCAAGGAAGAAGGTCAAAGGGTCTATGGTAATCTCATAAACAACAGAGTTTTTTCTCATATTTCAGAAGACTATCTAGATGAAACCTTGTATATTGAAATGGAGGATCTGGAAAACTTCTGTAAAACTTGTGAGAAGTGAAACATTGTCAGTGATACGGCCATCAGTGAAACATAGCCAATGTGACTGTGTAACCCAAATAGCTCTTACTACAATCCAAGTTTCTTTTTATCTTCACATTCAAAAGAAAGCAAAAAGGAGAAGAAAAAAATAAAAAAGGTCTTTTTATGACTGTCAGAATGAGAAGTGGTAAAGTGTTTAGATTTTACTAAAAACCTTTTGTGCTAGAGCACTTTGACCCTAGCAAATGTCTGTATATCAAGCCTTTTGGACAGTTAAGGCTTTGTATCATACTTTAATCCTGCTTTTATGGAAGAGTTAATGTGGCATAGTTTCTCAGAAGTTTAGAAAATGTCTATTATATGAATCACTTTGTCTCAGTGGAATAAAAGCTCATTGAACTGTGATCCACATCAGCCTCCTGTTTTATAGTCATATGAATCAGTGTTTGTATATTATATTATTTATACCATGAAGCCAGTGCAGTAGAATTAGGCTGTTGTGTTACATGTTGGAAAAATATTACGTATTTGTACCTGGACAATTGTTCTGCAATGATGTAATGGCAGCAGTCAGTTAATTTGCCATTTACTTTAAAGTTCATTAAATCACTTCCAATTCTGAATATGATTAAAAAAATCGACCCTACCCAAACCCAAATAATTTGCATGTCCTACTTTATCTCTGTGGTATTTAGGTGAGTGATTTAAATGAACTTTCTCCAATTTTAATATAAAAACTTTCCAATTGTTTTTATATTAAAAAATAGGTTTTCTTCTGATAACTGTAAATTTAACACACAAAGAATAGAACCAAGTAGTTTTGAATATTTTCTAAAATCTGTAATATCAAAGAATTCTTTTAGAATTACTTGATGTCATTCGTTTTTACTGTTGTAGCACAATAATACCCTGGTTAAAGATAAGAAGGCTGTATTTTAAGGCAAGGTGCAAAGTGGAGGAAGGTGATTGCTCCTGATGGGAAATATTTGCAATGTAAGTTGTAAGTATAAATGTCGAAAAGATGTAATACATTGTTTCAAAATATAAGGAAACCATGAGACTAATAGGTGTGATAGGTAATGTTTTGAGTCTCTTTAGTCTTCAGTTTTCTATAGGCATCAGAGAAAAGAAAATTTAAGGTCTGAGTTGAAGAGGATAGTAACTGTTCACAAGACTTTTCTCCAGTGTGAGGTGTATGAAGGAAGATGGCACAGTGGTGCTTGTTTCACAACACGAGAAGTGAATGGTGCAGCCTGGAATTACTCCTATAGTTCAAAGAGCAGGTTAAATCTCACAGTACAGGATAAGACTTCATGGACAGATAAAACAAAAACGTAAAAGCATTATGCTGATATTTTTACTGAATGGAAGCAGTGTAGGGTCAACAAGAAAGGCAAAGAGAGAAATGTCAGAAACAGAGCAGAGACACTGATATTTAGAGAATGAAGAATTTGCTGAAGTTTCATCCTCATACACTGATCAGCAGAGGTGTTAAAGGTAATTGTATATACTGTAATCTAAACCCATTGTTTCTTTCAACAGGACTAAGAAAGAATGCCTCTGACAGTCCCAAGATATGGTGCAGAAAAAATAAACTGTTTTCAATACTCTCTCAATATATTACTTATGATCTTCATGGCAAACCTTTTTGACCTGAAATGAAAAATAGTTTTTTTATTCAACAAATGAAGCTCAGTGGAAGTGTGGAAAAAAGGTTTTGAACTGGCAAGACTTGTAGGAAACTACTAAAGAAATTCAGAGTACATTTGATTGAGTAAATACAGCTAGAGCTATGAATCTCCACTGGTTGAGGTGATTGTGCAAACCATTTAATGGACTCCTTTTTCTGTCTGATCCCTTAATGAATCCCTTAGGGCATAGATGAAAATGTAATTAGAACTTTTGTTTCTAACAGATTTACAATTTTGTACACTTATCTTGTTTGCTATATATTGAAACGAGAATAAAATATAAAATCAAACAGAATTTAAAATGCATTGCTAATGAAACTGCAATAGACTAAATGTTTTTGGATTAATGATTTTGTCTCCTGGTGTACACACAGTGTAACATTCCTCAACAGTTGATTGGTCCATAGAGAAGTTTAAGAACTGGTTGAAGTCTATAAGCTCAGATTTAAACTTTCAAGTGCAAGGATAAATAGAGGCTATAGTTTTCTACATATGATTCTCCAGCTTATGGATGGGGCTTATCTGAGCAAGTGAGACTTTAAAACCAAAGAGCTTGTACTGCATACCCCAAAGGTCTGAGTAGTCTCATGTCGTCTCCCACAGGGCAAGCGTCTATAAATGAAACTTCACTTTATTACTTTCCCAGTGTCTGTTTTTTTTGATTCAGGGTTTTCTGAGCTGGATGAGGTTTATATATTTTTAATTACTCTTGTGGGATTTAGCTTCCATGAATTTGTCTGATCTTTCCTCCCCTTAAGCCCCAGTTTGTTACAAGCTTTGTTCAGAACTTGTACCACTGAGCTGATTTTGCACAGAGGGATCTGTAGATTCTAATGTAACAGTGACCTGATAGTTAAGTGGTTGAATGATCTAAGAAGCACTTTTTAAAAAAAAGACCATTACATCATTACCAGTGCCTGCAACTGTGGATTCTCTGAGCAGTAAGGGAAGTGCTGACAAAAATCATGCATTTCTCTGATTTTTTGCTCCCTTGGTCCTTGCCCCTTACCTCACTCACACTAGCTTATTTGAATCTCTGTGTTACCTGACAAAAAACAGTTGCTTTGTTGAATTCTAGCTCTGGTGACCTAGTCATGATGCGCTTTTTCCTGATGTGGTTGGTTAAACAATTTAGGTAGTTACATGGAAGGGTGTCAGCATATTACAAGCAGCTGTGTCAAGAGATTACTGCTTACTATCATACCCTCAGCTGTGTGTCTTGCTCTCCTGCCAGAAATCATCACCCATTTAGATCTACTTGTAGAACAGCCTGTTCAAATTCTTCTTTATTACAGTAAAAGTCTGCAAAAGAGTTTAAGATGTCGAGGCTAATTTTGACTGCAGCAGACATGGACAATCTGATTCTGAGTCCAGGGATCAGAGGCAACCTCATGGGCATTTAGAGAAGCAGTAGCCTCTTTTATTGGAACATCTGGACCTGTCAGGTTGACTAAGGTTGATGCTATGTAAGATGAACTTCTCTTGTGTATTCAGGAATGATAGAGTAACTTAGGTTGGGCAGGCACTTCGAGGACATATACTTCAGTTCTCTGTTGAAGTTAGATCAGGTTAGTCAGGGCCCTGTGTTGCCATTATATCATAAAGACAGGTAATTTCTCAGCCTCTGACCAACCAATTCTATGGTTTGGCCCCCTTCTTGTGAGGAACTTTTTCCTTTTATTTTATTAGAATTTAATTTGCTGCAATTTGTGCTTTTTCCATCTAAGACTTTTGCTGTCTATCTCTGAGATGAGTTGGTCTCTGTTTTTTCTATAACTATCATTTAGTTGGTTGAGGATAACAACAAGGACACTGTGGTAGATTGCCAAAAACTCCCCAGGTTTGTGATAAATTACAGTCTTTGCTCTCCCCTCATCTTTTGAGTCAACCATCTCACTGTCAGGTTGGTCAGGTACTTCCTCTCCTGTGAATACAAATGACTTCCAGGATACTTTACTGCTGTGACCTTTGGAAGAAGAGACTCATCACAGTGACATTAGTCAACTTCCTTAGCAGTGAAACATCCCAGAGACAAGATGGTGCATCCCATCTTGTCCCTGGAGACTTGGAAGTGTCCAGTTCTGCTCATCTGGTCCCTGACCCAGTCATCTGCTACTGTGTGCCATACTTCAGTTTCATAGACACCACTGTGACGCTCAGGAGAAACTCTGATGGGCCAGGGAGCAGATCAATGAAAAACAACGCAAAGTCATCACTGAATAATACTGAAGCCTTTCTGAGACCTTTGCCATACCTTTTCCCTGTCATTTGTTGCTTGATTTCGTGCCTTATTCACCAAAGACCCACACATTTACTTTGTTAATTTTTTGAGGTGCTAACATGCTAAGAGAAGGTCTTCTTGTTCCCCTCTGACACTCCAGCTCATGCTTCCACTTGCACTCATGTGGTTGGTGTTCCTGTATTGTTCTTAAGTGGACTGTTCCCACTTCCACTTTACATACACTTTTTGACATTCTGGGGTTTTTCCTAATTTTCCTTTGAGATGTTGTATTTGCTGCATTTATATTTGCAGAGGGAATTTATCATGAGGCTTTTTGCATGCCCAGTTTTTTTACTTGATGACTGCTGCTGAAATTTCATTGTATTCAGTTAGAGAAATTCTTATCTTTGAACAAATAGTTCAATAACCTGAAGTCTCTTCTCATGAGTAATTGACTGTGTTCCATAATTGAATTGCTGTTCCTGCTAACTCACGTGGGAATGTGATACTAGAAGTATGTTCTGAAATATGAGAGCTAGGGTGCAGTCCAAAACTGTACAATAATTATCAATTTATATAGAAGAGTGTATAGTAAAATCAGATTAACCTTTTCCTGATTTTTAGAGTGGTTGTTTCTATTCAGTCTCTTCATAAAATGGACAAAGGCAATTGTAAGTTAAGTCTTGTTCAAACCTTAGGAGTGGCATTCAAGTATTTCAAGTGTGTATTTAAGCAGTTTTCCTTCTCTTTTCTTTTTTGGTATTTGAGACATTCTGTTAAAAAACAGACAGCTCTGAATACCTGTTTTGTAGCTTTTTTTTGAAAGAATCATTCAATCATTCTGCGATGAGTAAATTTGTTTTTAACAGCAATTCAGAGAATTAGAAAGCAAGCTGTTAATATCCTTATTGTAGTGGCTTTATTAGCAAATATGTATTTAATTTTATTACACTGTAAGAAATTTATAAAATGTGCTGCTCATGAAGAGTTATGGCAATAAAATACAGAAAGCTTAATTACTGCAATCTGTAGATGTAATGGATATGTGTTTAACACAGTTCAGGGCTCACTAACCAGTTTAATGGGCTGATTACAATTTTCTCATAATGTTATTGTGTTTGCAGCACTTATCGTGTACAGTAATTGTGTATTTACATTTTGTATGATGTATGAAGAAGTACAAAGCTATTTTTTGTCAGTGTCTTAAACTGGGCAACTCCAGTGGTTTTTAAATTACGAGTTTAACTGCATCCAAAGCCATTTAATCATGTTCTTCCTAGAAAGGACACTTTGGCTAATATTGTCTTATGAGATCACGACTTATCTGAAAAGGCAAATTGCTCTGTTAATATAAAGCAGTTAAGAAGGCACAGATCGTAGTTTTCAAGTGGTTTGATTTAATAGTTTACAGACATGTAGGATGTTCAGTGACAATTTCAAGCTTTATGTGGTGAATTAATATGAGTTTTAAACTCTGATGACTTCATGTTGAACAAAGTAAAATTTTAGCTTTGATCCTCAGGGATGGAATGTGTATGATGACTCACTTGTGGTTCAGAATACGATGGTTTTAGTAACTTGTTGAATGGTGCTGCATGTTGGGAAATCTGTAGGAATAAGTGAAACAACTTTTGTACTGTATTCACAGTTCAAGTAATTAGTGTTTTAATGGTTAACCTTACCATCATAATCAGCCCAAATTGAAAACTGTTATATTTTTTAATAAAGAAGCAGATATATTTCAGTGATTTTAAATTACATATTCTTTCTGTAATCTACTTACAGCACAAGTGTGTTAGACTAATTATTGAATTCCCTTCCTGATCTTTCAGTGATAAAGGAACAAAATATACTCACAGTGTAACTATTGTAGAAAACTGCATTTGACATGTGACAAGAGCAAAGGAAGAATTTCATTATGCTGTTTCATTCTTCAGCTTCTGGTTGGACCTAAGATGTAATAACTTGTATGCAGGTCAAAAAAAAGCCTCTTCTGCTGTGTTGAGGGCTTTTGTTTGTTGGTTTGGGTTTTTTGTTTGTTTGGTTTGCTTTGTTTGGTTTGGTTTTTTAAGTACCACAGGAATCTCTTTTTGGAAAGTTAATTTTAGGGATGAAATAAGAATGAAACTGGTGACCAAAATATTACTGTTCAGTCACCTGGTCAGGAACTTCTGAATTAGGAGATGAATGATGAAATACTGGCATCTGCCACTATGGAATTCCAGTTGGTGTTTGTATACTTTTAGTCCTGTCACTTTTGAAAAAAGTGGAGTTTTTTCAGGACTATCCTTTTTCATTTCAGTTTAATCTGTGATTTATAGGAATATTTTAGAAGTCGTGTTCAGACATATAAAATACACTACAGCAAGGATAGTAATGACCAGAAGAAAAATCTTGGAAAATGCAAATAATATACAGCTATCTAAAATATCCTTTCAGTTATTGATTTTATGTAGGAACTACTTTTATGTAAGCAGTAGATTAATATGTGCCATGTATCTGTTAAAAATCTTAAGTGATTGTGGGGAAAGTAATGATGTGTCAGAATTAAAAACAGAATTTCAGAAATTATCTGTGGCGTTGGAAAAAACTGCAGGAAGTTTATCAGAGAATTGATAACTGGTACTGAACCAGATGCATCAAAATTTTAGACTTCTTAACACAACTCTGAGTTATGGATTCTCACAGTTCCTGGCCTGAGCATTGGTGCAAACAGTTGTGTAGCATGAGCATCCTGACCTACACTGTGCTGCTAGGGGAGCACTCCTGTACGACTTCACTAAGCTCTGAGATGAGCAATGACATGCAAGGATGATGCAAGTAAAAATAATGAAATCCTAATCAGAATTGGATTGAAATGTAGCAGACCATCAGAGACTCTGGTTCACAGATTTTCTTCTTTATTTTTTTTGTTTATTTTTTAATTTAATTTTTAAATTATATTTAAATATGTATTTATAAAAATATATTTTTTAAATTTTTTTTTTCTGGCGAGAGCTAGTACCCACCATTATATGTGTAGATGTCCTACCTGCTCGACTAAGATATTTTCCTTCTAAAGTCTACATGCTTTTTAAATTCGTAATAGAGTCTGTAAGATTTCTTAGCACTGCAGCAGGAAGTTTGGAATGAATTTGATGTCTCAGCCTAAAAATCGTATGCCAAGGCTTTGCAGAGGAATGCATTTTGGAGGCCTTAAAGTCCTTAGTTCGGCCCTGTCATCAATATATGAATTGCAGGGAGACTAGGAAGGCTCTAGAGTGCTCATTGAATTGCCGTTTGAGGGCTTTTGTGTTACTTGAGTGTACAAAAACTAGAGTTAAAAGATGCAAGATAAACTTCATATCCAAAACCAAGAGAGAATTGCTGAGAGCCTTCCAGAGACTCTGTGTTTCGAAATGCATATATTTCATATCAAGGGTATTTTCAAAATGTTTCCTAATGGAGTCTCAACAGAAGCTAAAAGTTTGACGAGAAGGTGTTTGACACGCAGGAGATTATTGGAGCATTTAGAGAAGCATGCAGATGGATGACATTTTATCATCAAACTGTATTGCTGCAGATTGTACTGAATAGGAAAATACATTTTGTAGAGCTTGTTCTGGAAGATATTTCATATCTCCTGTTAACGTATGCATCACTGTGCCCACAGTTATGTCGAGCTTGCCCTTTTAAGTTTCCGTTTCCATTCGCTTTAATAATAAAATAACTGGAAAGCCCCCAGTGCTGACAAATTCTGTGACACATACAGAATGCAAGCATGAAAGATTATCATACCAGTAGGTACATGGTTTTTTACATAAATATATGGCGGGATTGTACTAGGGACATGATATATTTAAGAATGACGTTAGCATGTGTTATTTTTGTCTTGACTGAGAGAGCAAAACTTTGGAGCATATTGCTATAACTCAGCTTCAGAAATGAAAGTGAAACACTTCGAGGGACACAAATCTCTACATTGTGAAGAGTGAACCTTTCTTAATTAAGGTTTTTGAGGAAATTCTCTGAAGGACTGCTCAGGAGAGCAAAGGAATTGCTCATTAAATTCGGGATTTGTTTCCATATTTTTAGTTTTCCAGTCGGAATTTCCTCATTTTGCATTTGAGAACCTTCCTGTTCTTTTCTGTGGTCTAAAAAGTTCACATTTTGAAACAGTTCATCAGTTTCACTGCAGTGCTGTTGAGGATGAAGAGTTATAAAGCTTCAATTCAACAAATTGCTAAGGCAAGTGATTGTTTTCAATATAAGGTACCAGCTGATTTCCTGGAGATGTAGATCTGTGCATCTCCAACATCTCATATCAAACACTGATGTACTTTGCAAATGCAAAGGGTAATAGCTCTTAACAAGTGCAAATATGACATTACATTTCTCTGTGTAGTGTTCACTAATTTGCTTTAAACATAAGCCATTGTTTGTTTATGAATGTCGATAAAAAATATAATTTCCTTTTGGCACAAAGAATTGCAGAAAGCCAGAAGGAGCTCTGTACAGACCCAATTGATAATGATATCTCAAAGTGACTCAAATATGTGTATATACATAATGTGTATATATTATATATTTGTTGCAGCTGTGATTTTCTAAATTTGGAAAGACAGACACATGCACTTAGAAAACAAAGTAGATTTTCTAATGTTTCAGTGGCACTGGTGTTTCAAAATTGATTTTGAAAAGTACAAGCTGACTAATCTGTTTAAATTTAATAAATTAAAGATAGTTACTATTCACTCTGTTTTAACTTTTTCCATCTGAAACTATTAAAATGGTGTGATGAAATACGCATGAGTTGAGTTGTTTGACAGAATAATGTCTGTAACACTGATTCCGGTTGCAGTGCTGTGTGTGATGAAGAGAGATTGCTGTGTGGTTCAGTTTCTTTTCTAAAGAAGTCAGATTATTGCAAAAAACAACACTGGATATGTGATAGAGAACTACTCTAAAAGGAAGAAAAACACAAAGAATAGCTTGCATGGATGTTAACTCTCCAAATGCTTTATGTTATTCAGAGGAGGACATGAGATACCTTGGAAAGTGCTTGCCAAGGACATCTTCCGCTAAAACAGGGAGCTCAAAGCTTCATCCAGCCTGGCTTTGGACACTTTCAGTGATAGGGTATTGACAGCTTCCCTGGGCAACCTGTTCCAGTACCTTACCACCGTCACTGTAAAAAAAAAAAATCTTTCTTATATTTAGTATAAATCAACTCTCTTTTTGTTTAACGCCATTAACTCTTACTCTCTTGCAATAGGCCCTACTAAATCTCTCTTTCTCATAAGCCCTCTTGAAGTATTGAAAGGCCCAGTAAAATCACCCTGGAGCCTTCCAACCCCAACTCTCTCAGCCTTTCCTCATAGGAGGGGTACTCCAGCCCTTGGATCATTCCTGTGTCCCTCCTCTGGACTCACTCCAACAGTTCCATGTCCTCCCTGTGCTGGGACCCCAGAGCTGGATGCAGGGTTCCAGGTGGGGTCTCACCAGAGCAGAGCAGAGGGGCAGAATCCCCTCCCTCCCCTGCTGCCCACTCTGCTTTGGATGCAGCCCAGGACACGTTTGGCTTTCTGGGCTGGGAGTGCCCATGGCTGGGTCATGTCCAGCCTCTCACCCACCAGCACCCCAGGTCCTTCTCCCCAGGGCTGCTTTTGATCTGTTCATCTCCAGCCTGTGGTGGTACCAGAGGTCTTCAGAGCCCAGTTGCACCACCTTATACTTAGTCTTGTAAACCTCATGAGATTCCCATGGGTCCAGTTCTTGAGGTTGTCCAGGTCCCTCTGGATGGCATCCCAGCCTTCAGGTGTGTCAACTGCACCACTCAGCTTGGTGTCATCTGTGTATTTGCTGAAGTTGCACTCGATCCTGATGTCTGTGTCATTGCTGAAGGTAATAAACAGCACTGGTCTTAATACAGAACCTCTGAGGGACATCACTTGTCACTGATGTCAGTCTGGACATTGAACTGTTAACCAGTGTCCTCTGGATGTGATGGTGTCCAACCAATTCCACAACCACAGACCAGTCCATCCATCAAATTTATCTGTTCAGTTTAGAGAGAAGGATGTTAAAGGAGAATGTGTCAAATTCTTTATAGAAGTCCAGGTAAATGATAACTTTCTTTTTCTACTGATGGGGTAATTCCATCATTCAAGGCCACTGGGTTGGTCAGGCAGGACTTGCCTTTGATGAGGCTGTACTGGCTGTCTCAAATAATTTCCCTGTCCCACATGTACTTCAGAACTTTTAGAAGGATCCATTCCATGACCTTCCTAGGCGTAGAAGTGAGGTTGTTGGATCAGTAGTTCCCAGATAGATACACTGGTTCCCCTTTTTAATCCACCTGGGATTTCACCTGAATGACCTGACTTTTTGAATATCATCGAGTGTGGTTTGGCAATTACAGAATTAGAGAATTACAGAATATTCTGAGTTGAAAGGGACCCACTCGGATCATCAAGACCAACTCTTAAGTTGGCCCATATGAGGATTTAACCCACAATCTTGCTGTTACTAGCACCAGGCTCTAACCAGCTGATCTCATCTCAGGGTCTCATAAGCCAATTGCCTCAGGACTCTAATGCGTTTTATAAGGTCCCACAGGCTTATATGTGTGTTCAGGTTCCTCAGGTGGTCATGAACCTGATCTCTTACAGTGGAGGAACTTTGGTCCCCCGGTCCCTTTCTTGTGGTCTGTCTGCTTCAGAGGTGTGGGAGGAGAGGCTGCCACTGAAGACTGAAGCAAAAAAATTGAGTCTCCATGTACTGTTTATTTGTCTGCTGCTTCCCAATTATGTTTGTTTTTGTCCAGGCCTGAGCGTTATTTTCCTTGGACAGAGAGGCTGAAGTCAGGTGCCAGGGCAGAAATCTTAGGCTTTTTCCTATGCTCTTGGTTACCCTTTTGCAATGCCCACCGTATTACAGGGTATGGATGGATGCAGAGCACCCCAGTGGATATTCACAGCACACAGGGACTGTATGGAAGGAAGATGCAGCTCAGGACTTTTTTAGCAGGAAACTGTACTTCAACCAGAAGCAAAATTGGAGAAGAAATGGGGTGTTAGGAGGAGTTACATTAGATTTTTTAGGTGGAGAAAATTGGTAGGCGATCCTGGAACTTAAAGGACAAGGTTTTAAGGAACTAGTAGCTGAGGGAGAAAAAAGCCTGTTAAAGAGTTGTAACACTGAGGAGGGGACTGGGGCTCTTAACTCAGCAAGCAAATGGGAGAAAGGGCAGGGCACAGAGTGTCCAGATGTACAGATGGTACATCAAAAACATTTGGATGGGAACATACCAAAGATGATTGTGCCTGCTAAAACACAGTCCCTTATGGAGCTGGGAAGGGAGCTGGTGTTTTTTAGACTTATGTATGCTGGAAGAGGGAACTCACTTCAAAATTTATTTGTTTAAAGTATTACTTAAGCTTTAAGCTTTTGTGTGGAGTGGACAAAAATGCTTCTCAGTTAGAATGGACTTAACTTGCTTTATTTAATTAACTTTGAATTTCCTTAGTTTAATATAAATCAGTCTGACATTTTTGAATGCTCCCATACAGTCATCCTGCAAGTTATATTACGCTTCTGTCATCAGCAGTCCCAACTGCAGTATGTACTGTGCTCTACATGGCATTCAGTGTTGCTGTAGGAAAATTTTACTGTTCTCTTTTAGCAGCAGAGAAATCCAGGACCTTGCAGCTGAAGATAATATGCCTTATATGGTCCCTCAAAAAGTCTATCTTATATGGTTCATCATACATATCCTGAAGAAAACAGAAACAGGGGCAATGTCTTGGAGATTATACAGACAATATGTAAAATGTATTTTTGCAAAGACTGATTGAAAATTGGAGCACCCAAAAATGAGCTACTTAGATGCAATTTTGCACAAAACTGTACAATATAGCTTGTAAAATTTTAAGCCAGCTCCTCATGCTTTATTCTGTATATTCTTTCATTTCATGGCATATATACTGGTGTAGTTCATAATGAGAATTTTTTGAAGACCGAAAGTTTCCCAGATACATTGTGTCAATGACAAATGACACTGCTACCAAAGTCAAGCCAAATTTAACTCTGTATTCCAATGTAAAAATGTTAGAGTGACTCAAAACAAGGCTTTTTTCTTCCCCTCCCTTCCTCTCCCTTCTCTTTTCCTTTCCTTTTCTTTACTCTCTTTTCTTTTTTGAGCAAGTCACATTTTACTAAGGGTTTCATTCTTAGGTACAGCTGAACTTTTTGGCTGAGTTAGGAAAACAATAACCTGTGACCAGTCTACCAATATGAACTGAATGGTAGGCTGTTTATAATACTTATAAAGGGAAGAGATTTTAAAAAACTTGAGAGATTATGCTCAAATAAAAATACCATTTTATGCTGGAAAATTTTATGTGATAATAATACAGGTGATATTACCAGCACTGCCTGGTACTATGGTATTGTGCAAAAGATACTATCATTTCCTGAAATTGAGGAGATGGGTGAAATACAGTCAGAACTCCCTTTGGTATTCTCTTCACACAGAAGCCTAGAAATATTTTATTAAATATTAATAACAACATAAAAGACCTTTGGTCTTATTTTCATTTTAATTAGGCAGGGTATATATGCCATTCACTTTGAAGCCAAATGCTAGTCCTTTATATTAACCTGCAGGGGGTACTAGAAAGTTGAACCAAGTAGCATTTAGCTATTTCTCCTCCTGCCAGAGATAATTAACATCTACTCTTTTGCAGACTCTCTTACGGTTTCCTGATCCCCATATACAGGTTTCATATTCACTTCCAGAGTTTGAGCAGTAGGGTGTGAAGTGCTGCCTCAGCTCATTTCTTACAAATCGGCAGAACTCAGGAAAGTTATTAACCTTCAACTTCAACCTGCTAAACTTACAAGGGAATCTTAATCTCATAATGAAATCAGATTCTTGAGACAAAATGGACAATAATTCCAGGAGAGAAACAAAGCTGTGTATAATGCACTGAACCCATTTTGTTTTGTTAGTGATAAAGACAACTGAAGAGTCTGAGAATGATAGGTGGTGTGGCAGAAGGAAGTAGGAAATTTTTTGACACATAGAGAGATAAGGCAGGAATTAGTAAGAAGCAAATGAAATAAAAGGGTAAGAAATTAATTGTATGAAGTCTGTGGATTACTAGACTTTTGGCTAGTTGTTTATTCAACCTTTTTGCCTCATACATAGATTTTCCATGCCACATCTAAAGCCTGAGAATTATCTTAAATAGGGCCTTGGAGCTGCTGGTTTAACAGCCATTGATCCTCGGGCCTCAACTGGGAGAACCTTGAAGAGCTGCCAGGCTTCTTGGCCAGCTTCTCCTTTGGCAAATGGCCTTGGGCATTCACTTTGGTGAGTGATTGGTGTACTTTAGCCAACTGTCCAGGTAGCTTAGTACTTCTTTTTCCTTAAACCAAACGTATTTATTTTGGTCAGTCCACTGCAGAGCTATGATCTTGCCAGTCCTTCAGGGTGGGACTGGACAATTATCTTGCCTAAGCTTCCTCAGAGTGAAGAGTCTGGTGAACTTAAATGAGTTACACACATTAACCAATAGGAAGCAGAGCTGCTTTGACAGGAAACCTGCCTGTGCTCTGCTCAAAGAAAGATATGTCTGAATACTCCACTTACTGGTGAATTCACATTTTTTGATGCTTGTTAGAGAAACTGTAACAAGTTCAATCGTCACTATAATGCCTTTTGACTGACATTATCTCCTTTGTGCATAAGCATTATGAAACATGATATATTTTTTCTCTGACCCTCTCCTTCATAAAGTCGATGGTTCTCCTTTGGTCATCTAATACTCAATATTTTGTTTCCCACTGATGTAAAATTAACATTATTCCCTCTTTCCTTTACATATTTTAGCCTAGTTCTGGTAACACAATTATCAATTTCTCCATGTAAAAGTACATGAAGGTGCTAATGCTTCATCTTAGGAATAGATTTAATTAATAGGAATATTAAGGAAATAGATTTCAGTAGTATCTATGAGGAAACTGTTGTGGTGATGATAAGAAATTTGCTTTTTCCAAAAGTGGCATGAAGGAGTATAAATAGCTTTGTTTTGTTAACAAGGTGAAAATCAAGTAAACAACAGCTTCCTTCATCTCATAATTTTCCTGACTTTTTAGGCAAAATGTTAAGTGGGCAACAAAAATACTAATCTCTACTTTTTCTAAATAAACTCACATTAGTCCATTTGTGATACACTGAGGTATTTTCCTATGTAGTTTGTGATTTTTAACAGGTGTAATCAGATTTGTATACTTAAAACTTCCACATCTGCTGTAATATATCATTTTAGGTTCCACCCCTCTGCTTTTAGAAAAGCCAATTTAGCCTGTTACACAGTGGTTACCAGACTTGGATTAGTAATGACCACAGAGGCTGCAAAACACATTCTGATGTATCTCACTTCCCTTTTTCATAGATACGTATATAATGCGTTAGAGCAAACTGAAAATAATAAACCTGTTTTATACAGTTGGGTTGAACTCGAAAATTTTAGCCTTCAATCAAAAGAAATCCGTGTCTTTGCATGTAGGGAGCTGTAAGGGTATGAGCTGTTACTACGGTGGAGGAAACAGGGAGGAGAAAAGCTTTTGTTAGTGCATATAAGTTTTAGCACTTTTTTGTGTCAATAAACACATTAAATTAGCAACCCTCCAAATTACTCATTTATGAATATTACAACTGGATATTTTCTGTGTTTAAGAAGCATTACTACTAAAGAATTTTGAGGCATAGAAGATAGAAAATACTAGGCTAAACTTTTGTTTTTACTGCATTATAAAGTAACGAAGAGTTCTGAGGAACAGAATATCAAAAGTGATAATCTTTTGTTTCTCCTAAAAAGAATAAACAAAACCACCACCTCATTAAGCTTAAAAGATAATCAAATTTATCTGTTTCAGAGGTACAGTAACTGAATTTAGGATATTCATGCAAAAATATAGTTATGCATCATTTATCCTGTAAAAGATAAAGTGCAGTTGTTCAAAAATATTTGAATTATATTGTGTGGTTGGCATCATGGCATTATAGAATACTGAAGGGTACTTGGAAAACACAACTAAGCCATCTCTTGATCTCTCAGCTTGGATAATGTAAAGATATAATTAAACATCTGACATCTCTGATACTGAAGCACAGCTTTCTAGTTTGTTTTGGCCCCATTTTCAGCTGCCATGGAGTTATTGACTGTGAAGTAATTTGCATCAATGTGTCAGGCCAATGTAAGACAAAACACTAAATTTGTTCTACTTATGGTCAATGTTAAATTTGAAGGAAATTAAAAGTGTATCTCTTATATCAGTATGAATAGTGTAGCTCTGTTTTAGTTGAGTAGTGTACTTATTTGGAGATCTGTCATTACTGAATAAGGGTACACAATCTAATTATTTCCATTTCATATTCATTATATGTATATATATATATATATGAGAGAAAGAATAATAGTTTCCAAACTGCTAATGAATTCAATGTCTGGCATTTTTCTTCAGCATCCAGAAAATTCAACAAATGAAATGGCAATTGTGTAGTCTGCATCAGAACAGCTGCACAAGTTAGTTCACCACAAAACAAGCTGAACAAAATGATTTATAGAGTACTGTTTCCTTAATTATTTCACAGAACCTTTCTGGCTCTGGAGATTTGTTTGAGCCAACTATTGCAAATCTCTGAATTCCAGAAATAGTAAATTCCTATCCTTCCTTCTTTACCTCCATTTTTCATCATGAAGACAAAAGCTGTTAATCCTTTGTAACTTTTTGCTAACAACTCTATATTGATGTTCTTTATATTTTAATAAGAAATTGAGATTTGGAAGACAGTGTTAATCAGATGCCTGAGTTAATCCAAGTTTTCTCTTGAGTAATTAATTCTAAGCTAATTCTTGCTCTGGCAGTTTTGTGAAACTGTAAAGAGAACTGGAACAGAGTGCTATGTACTTGACATAGACATGAGTATTTCGAGAATGCAGTCTCTCAGAAGCTTACCCTGATTCATATTTTGACATTATTTTGCACCTGGGCATCAAGAAATATGAATAACTACATGGAAACTTGATTTAGCCAAACTAAAAGGATGAAGAAAGTTAGTTTAATTTTGACCTTTTAGTTCAATATGCAAATATGAAGAATACCTGACAGAAGGAGTTTCTTGATTCATTATGAATGGAGTGAAATTCTCCTCTTATCTTGGGCCCTATGTGGTCCTCATAGCTTCTTGATTATGCAGAATGATGAGACATATTTATTGGCCAGAGAGAATTTGGATTTTTTTTCTAGACATTTCTAGAAAACAAGCAAGCTAAAGGAAGCCCTGATTTGCTCAGTTTCTAGGAAATAGAGTGATGATCTTGCACAAAAAGGAGACATTTAGAAGCTTTGCACAGGGTCACTGGAAACTTTGCTTCCAATTACAGTCATCTGTTCTAACTCCCTGCAATTTCAGGCTTACTCCCTACCTTGAATTTTCCAGTGTTTTTTCTTTAAAAATGTCTTTCTCCCCATACCCTGCCTTCCTTTCTGTGTGCCTTGAGCATCAGCTGTATGTAGTTTATATTAGCAGAAAACATGTAATTTTTGAGGGGGAAGTAGTTGTTTCTTTCCCATTCAGCATGCTTGCAAGAAAACACCATTGCATATTTGGGGACCTAAGCCAGGGTATTGGGGGGGATCCTGACTCTGTTTAGTCAAATAAGAAGGGCGAGATTTTCTGTGGGATTCAAAATTAGCAGCCTGAGCTCACAGCTGCACCTGGCCCTCTGTTCTATTATGAACCAATAAGGAGAGGATGTACTTATTACCAGGGCTGGGGAATTAGTGCAAAACAATTAAAATTCCTTCTGTTCAAGCATACTTCACACATTCAGTGTGAGTACCAAGTAAGATCACTGTCACTTTAATGGTCTCATTTTTATTGATTATATTTTATTTTTGCCTGTTCAAACAACCAGGGTTTTCTTTCACACAAGTTCTCACTGGTATGAATTAGTACATGGCTTGAGTACAAGCAACAGGCTTGTACTAGAAGGGAGGGATAAATTTGCTTTAATAAAGCTTTCTTAGGTGTAGGTAGTACTTTTAAAATTTTGAGGGTTTTCAATGGCTGTACTGAATTATCAATCAGAAACAAGTTGTAAAACTGTAATGTTTCATTTCAGATTAATTTTTTTTCTTCACCAGAAATGTTGTTTTAGAATCTTAGAAGCATTTAAAGAAATAGAGGTGTATGACAAGGAAATACATGAGAGAGACTGAGAGAGCAAAGTAGACTGTCTGAAATAATATTTATATTTGGTAACATAAAAAGGCATAATGGCCATGCTAACACACTGCAAGCTTATCTTGCTTTTGGTGTTCCACCAGATAGCTCCACAGAACATCTACAACTCTCGGTGTGACCTTCAATTACTTACATGTGCATGGTAAGATACAACCCTGTTTGACTAGGATTAAAACTGGAGGTGTGATAAATGCTGTCAATTTCTGAGCTGTTTCAGTTGTCTACTTCCAAGAGGAATAAATGTTACAATTGAGTCTGGATAGGGAAAAAGGCTGGCAGTAACTAGGATGAAGCACATCCCAGGCTTAAAATGAAACAGAAGTAGTAAGTCTGTTGAAAAATACCATTTTATCTGAGAAAGAAAGAGAAAAGAGACTGAGGCCAAGAAGGTGATGTGGGTTCATGCTTGCTCATCAAATTTCTGGCCTTGCAGGCTAATGGACTCTTACAAAGCTTGTCATTTAACCTTTTTTCCTTAAAGATTCCATGATTTTCTTTAGATTTCAAGAGAAAAGTGTCCTTTATTTAAAGATTTTTTTTTTTTTTAGTTTCTTGTTCAAATGCCATGCATTCTCTGAAGAACTTAGGCAGTAATAGAGCTTTTGGTATCTCTAGGCTCCAATAAAATGTTCCTAACCTGCTGAGGATTTGGGAGAGCTCTGGCAATGAATCTTTAATCAAGCAGGTAGATTGCTGCCAGAGAAGAGTCAAAGGATCTACGTGTAGGAGTGCCCTAAGAGATCCAGAAATTTGGAGCAGCAGCCAGGCTGTAGCCACAAGTAGAAGCACAAAGTGTTCAGCGGTGTGCTCTGCTGACTTCAGAATAGTCCGTCCTGAAGAGCAGGATGAAGCCAGCTAGTCAGAATTGAGTGGTGTTCCCTATCTTGTTAATCCTTTGTGTTTGTTATACAAACAATTCTTAATGACTAATGTAAATTAAAATATATTTTTAAGTTTTTTAATAAGTGCAGTGCAGGGCCCTAAAGATGCAGGGCAATTATTCTAGCTCTTGCTGTTGATGCGAGTTCATTTCTTCATTGTCTCATGCCTATATGGGCCCTATTATCTTTCTTTCTGGAATTTAGGTGTAGGATGTAAGGAAAACAAAACTTGTGTCTAATTTCTTTGATCCTTAAAACTGTAAAGGTCCACGAAATCCAACTCATAATGCTTGACAGAAGAACATAATTAGCACTATTTTTTTCATCTATGAGGAAAGACTTGCCATTGTATACAGCCATGTTGCATTGTGTGCTAAAAACAGTGACTTCTGTCCTGTATTGCTATGTCACAGCAGCAGGCAAGAGGAACATAAAAGGTGTTTTCTTAAGGCACTTCATTTCCGTAGTGTTGTAACCATCTGACACCTGAAGACCCAGAATAATCGCTTATTTAGTCTCTTTCTTTGTTGATTTCCTCTCAGATATTGATTTCAGGTGGTTTTTTTTCAAGGATTAAAAAATGTCGAGAAGGTGATGGAAGAGCTTGATGATGTAGTTAAGGAAAGATGTTTGAGTAGTCTCAGGGAGTAAAGTGTTAAAATACCAGTTTGTGCTTATTGTGGTAGGTCCAGTGTTGCTCAGGAACTGGCTTTAAACTGAAATGTTGATCCTAGTATATCTCAAGTTCCAATTTATGTAAGTTTTTCCTTTTTGCATTGCATTTTGCTGTATTAATGCATGCCAGTAATGAAGGATTTGGCCATTTTTTTGGTAGAATCTTTGTTTCCAAAGCCGCACCCAAATTGTTGTAGACACTATGTTGTAGCGTAAGTACTAGGTTAGCTGCAGTGTAGTAGTAGTGTGTACTTTCTCTGCTGGGAGGACATTTTACTTATGATGAAAAATGTGCTTCGTATCTACAGGTGCATTTTGCATATATTTATCAGTAGAGAGAGTGCATTGCCTTCTTGGGATTTGGTAGCTGAACCAGGTGAGATTTTGTCCTCCTGCTGTCTCTTTGACTTTGCTGTTTTCCCTGACCTTCCATCGTATTAGCCACCAATTCTCCTTTTTTTAGTGCTGCTCAAGTCACAGAATTTCAGGGATGAATAATTTCAGACATAAATTCTTAAAACCCCATTACTCTGGGAGAGTTGAGAGCAGATTAATTTGATAGTAGTCAGGATGGGAGAAAAATAGGGTTAAGGAATAGGAATTGATTTGGGGGGTTTAACAGATTTTTTTGCTGTGTGGAAGAATAAAATGGTAGATTTCTGTAAGAAGAGCATTGAAGTGAGAAAAACATTCAAGTCACTTGCTTTTAAGCAGTGATTTAAGACTTCAGATTTATTCTGGTTTTTTGCTTTTCTTGTTGTTTATTCATTTCAGTGCTGTCCACTGGAAACTATAGCAATTGACCCAATTTCTACTGTGATCTCATTAAAAATATAAGTAAAAATAAGACACTACCATGGTAATTATTTTTTCTCTTTCATTTGCCCTAGGTGGTGACAAAAGTTTTTCTCGTTCCTGTTTGTTTCTTGTCTTGATTTTCACATTAAATGAAGTTTAGCTGTCATAGTCAGTTGAAAAGTGTAAGAATATGGACTAGTAAAATTATTTGTTTAAAATACAAGTTAAATGAAAGTTCTTACTTAATATTACACATAAATCCCACAGGATTTATGAAGTATAGTGCAGCACTGGTGTAAACCTCCTACCTGTTACAGCTGAGTAATGACTTCATAAATGTGTGGGTGTAATTTTGAAACTGGAAAATGCCTTCTTGTGGGCCATTAATATCTATCTGCAGCAAGAAGACTTATATTTTAATGTGTGTCTACTTCTGAATTCCGTTTAAGGTGACTTATTGCATCATCAAACCAAGCTCCTATAAGAGTAACAGGAAGGCGGGTTGTCTTACTATTTCTGTGTGCTCATGCTTGTTGCACTTGTGTACACTTAAGTAAAAGTTAGTAAGTAGATGAACAGTCTTTGGCATTTCTGGGGTTTTTTTGGGTTTTGTTTTTGTTTTTGTTTTTTTTCTCAAATAATTTTTTAAAACCAAGTAAGACATACTGTCAGTGTATGCATTAGCAATACTGGAAGTCACCAGTCCTGGGTGTCTGTGGGGAGTAATGCAGATCTGTACTGCTCAAACAGTGTTTTGTCTGACAGTAGAGATTATACCATGTTTATGAGTGAAATGTGGAGTGAGTTCTTTACACCAGGTGCAGAATCCCTTTTGAAATGGAGTCCATTTAATAAACTTTGGGTTCCAGATGCATGTCTTTGGTTCAACCCATTTCATGTATGCAGCCATCTGCTAGGAAACCATCTTCTATTTTCTCAATCTACAAGACAATTACTTATTTTGAAAATAAATTAGTTTTTCTAAATTACATGACCATTTCATCTTTCAGTACAAAAGCTGTAATTATTTAACTGCTAGTGAATTCCTAAAGTGTATTTACACTTCCTCTCATGCATCTTAAGCATTTGTACATCTTCAAGCCAAGTACTGCATTCTTCTGATTCAAGCTGTCATGTTCAAGCCACCCACACATGGCGGTTTGGTGTAGGCATTTTTCAGATAGGTTTTTAAATAAACCAATCCACAGATGCAGATAAATAGAACGGATTGTGAAAGTTAAGGACTCATTTGAAAATTAGTTGGACTGTTTTGGAGATGGGGTTTGCCACAGCCAGGCTAGCATAGATAGCAAGTTGTCCTGCCTATTGGACCTCAGCTAGGGAGATTGTGTCTGGTGTGCCTGTGGGACTTTCTTTGGCTTGACTGACAAGCCAGACTTCTATGAGCCCTTTGGGCAACCTACTATGAAATTTTGCTCAAAAAACTTTCTCATTCATTAAATATTCCGGAGCAACCTCTCAGTCAGCCTCAGGCCACTGTCTCAGTCTTTTCTCAGATCTCCAGTCTTTTTCCAAACGATGACTTACGTGGTTGTATATAAGAGTGGCCTTACCTGCTGCTTGCTTTTATTTCATCTCAGTGGTTTTTTTCCTCCTATAGAAATAATGTTTTTGCTTCTCCATCATGTGTTCACCCTGACATCTTTTTGCGTCTTTATGGGTGTCTTTTCCAGTCTAAGCCAGTTTTGGTTGTTGATTGGTTCTCTTGATTTGTTTGTGCTGGGGAAGGGCTCTTCTTGTTTTCTTCTGAGACAAAATTTGGGATGCCTGAGCCTATAAAGATTTACACCTGGATTTAAGTTAACTAAAACATACACAACTTCTCAGGGTCAAGACCTAATCTTGGAAATAATCTGTTGGAAAATTGGTGTTAAATTTCACCTAGGTACAGTGTTTAGCATGTTTTGTATTTTGAAAACTGCCTAACTTAGCAACAGATGGCAGGTACTTTAAAAGCAGAAGCTATGTTTGTTACAGAGACTTTTAAAACAGGAAAAGTGTTATACTCAAATATTAATTTTATCCATATTAGGGTTTTTATGGACTTACATTGTTGATTCATTATTATAAACAGCAGCTTTCTGCATTCCATATTTTTATGAGTTTCAATGGAAGAGTGAAAAATCTACTTACAGTTTTCTGCAAAAAAATCACAAGGATACGTTTTACTTCAAATTAGAAGGTTTGTGGATGACTGGCTTTCATCTCACCACTGATTATTAATAAAGTGTAAGATGTGCCCAGTATTCTTTAAAAGAAGAAAGCTAGAAATCTGTCAGTTAAATTAATCCGCTGTGAATCAAACAACGGATAGGATAGGATAGGATAGGATAGGATAGGATAGGATAGGATAGGATAGGATAGGATAGGATAGGATAGGATAGGATAGGATGACTGTTTTTTTTACTTGATTTAATAAACAGGATTATTACTGAATTAAACTTTGGATTTTTTTTTGTCAGAACATGATTTTTTCCAATATGTTTTGACAGTGCCGTCAGCTATGAGAAACTACTGACTGTAGATATTCTCTGCCAGAATGATGAATGTATTTCCAGTAAGCTAGTTGCTTCATCTGGTTGGATATACTCTTGGGCATTTATCACGTAATTCCCTTAATTCAAACCAGTTGTGTACATATTTTGTAATTGATGAATTACTCACAGTAAATAAATATTCGTACAAAATCAACTATTTGTTGAATTTTAAAAAACTACTGTTTAACAGGTTTTGTACCAGAAATTAGCAGTCTTTTGTTTACTGTGCATTTTCACAGTAAATATGAATTAGTGTATCTAAAAATGCTATTTACAATTATTACAACATTGACTCTATACCATTTCAGGTAAGAACACATTTGCATTGCAGCTGTAGGTTAAATACTTTTATCAGCACAGTGAGTAATACCAGATCACTAGTCCTTGAAATAACATGTCATTAAATTTGTGAAGATGAAACAACTATTCTCCCATCAAATTCTGCACTACATTTAGATGAAATGCCTTGGTTAAGTAACGTCTTTGAAGACTGGGTGTTACTTCCTTTAGCTCTGATTATAGTTGGCAGACATTATGTGTTCTCTGTGTATTACCAAAACAGAACATCTATCTGTGGCGTACTCTGTCTTTTCTTCATAAATGGATGCGACTTCGGTGTCTTGGATGTATTTTAGTGTGTTGTTTGCATTTGATTAATTTGGTCTTACAGCTTTTGTGTGTGCAAGTTTCTTACCCCTACTACTGAATATATGTGATTGATGCAGTGAACTGTTGGTTTCTGTTCTGTAAATATTAATCAAAGAATATGCTCCTCGGCTTAATGGCTTAATGGCTTTTCAGTGTAGGAGGCAGCCAAACAACTATAGTGTGGGTTTGTTTTTTTTTTTTTGTGTGGTTTTTTTTTTTTTTTTTGTTTTTTTTTTTTTTTCTCTTTAATCATTATTGTGTAAGACACTGGCAAGAACAGTTTTTTTAAATCTATAAACACTATTTCATACTTCAGCATATCCATTGTTTGGTCAAAGTTATGAAATATGGTTGCTCAATGAAACTTTGTTTTCAGCATTTCCTGGTAAAGCAATAACAGAAGAGATAAAACAGTAAAGGAACAGGCAGATAATTAAGAAAGGAAGAATACTAGGAATACATGCAAGAAAGAAGCAGAACATGCAGAGTCAGTAAATTCAGCCTCATATGGTTTCAGGTCATATGACTTGGACAAACAGTTTTCCTTAATCAAAAGCCAAATTGGATTCTTTTCTAGATTCCATGGCTGCGGTGAAAGGAGTAATTTGTGACTAAAATATTCTTAAGGAGAATAAGGTCGACATTTTCTGTGTTCCAGCGTGTGCTTAAAATGTGTATAAGAATACATGTTGATAAGTGTGACAGCTTATTTGGGTGAGAAATGAAAATATGTTCAATATTTAAATAAAAAACCCAATAAATGTTTGGTGGGAGTGGTGGTGGTAGTGCAGCTCAGTGTCAGAAGCGTGAGTTCCTTGAAAACACACTGCACATTTTTCTGGCATGTAGGTCTGGTATAAGTTTGATAGATACAGCTTTAGTCATTCTCCATGAATGTCACCAGTGAGGCAAGCCAAGGCTGAAGGGAAGGCTTATGCTTCAGGGTTTGTAGTGTTTGTTGGGTTCTAGTGTGGGGTTAATTTACTGTGTGTGCATCCCTTGCCTTTTCTTAAAGATGTCTCTAAATTGTGCTGGTAGCAAGATTTTACACCTAGCACTATCACTGGCTTGGCTTTAGAAATTAGCAGAATTAGCAGAATTTATTGAATCGCTGTTGCCCTTGGCCATTAGGACAAACTTGCTAAAGTCCTCTCGAGCACTGCAGGATCACAGAGAATATCATATTATTTGTATTTACTAATGCTTTTTTTCTACACTTTTTATTTTAACCATTGTAATAATTTTTTTCATTCCTCCGTTTTTTTTCCTAGGAAATGTATTTCAGTTTTTATTATAGGCCATCATCTTATAATATTCAAGAAAGACATAAGGCAGAAATCCTCCAAACAGGCTACAATTTTGTATTATATAAGGTGTTCAAAGGCAGATCTGTTTTTATGGAAGGGAATACACAAGGAGACTTGTGGTTCAGAAAAAATAGTAGTTGAAAGCTGAATCATTAAATCACAAAAAAAAAAACAACTTTTCATTTGTTTCCAGTCAGTTTATTTATCTCATAACGTATTGCAAGTATTTTCAGGAAACATCAGTAAGAGAACTGAATGGCTTGAATAAAATACTGGTGGCTTAGTCCACATTATGTAGTAGAAATGAATATATTTTGCTAGTTGCACACATATTTGCACAGTG
Source organism: Phylloscopus whistleri (assembly GCA_017589585.1). Lineage (NCBI taxonomy): Eukaryota > Metazoa > Chordata > Aves > Passeriformes > Phylloscopidae > Phylloscopus > Phylloscopus whistleri. The sequence continues at coordinate 8,915,287 of JADMLD010000758.1, read as the reverse complement.
TTTGTAAAACCAGCATACTGTTATACCACCTCCCTTTGAACAACTCCTATAAATATTCCTCTTGCATATATACATATATTTACATTTGAATATATTAACATGCTCTTGCAGAAATAACTATTTGGAAAGAAATTTTCAGTTACAGACTGTTTCTATAAATTGAGTATTTGTTTCAAATCCATGTCAAAATGTTTGACCTTGTGATTTTCAAAATCCTTTCTCCTGGATAAAAGCCATTTCCATCATTTTAATTCACAGACATGTGCTTCAGTGATTTGAATCTACATCTTCCATTTTGATAACAATTATTCCCACATTCTCATTGTTGGTTAGTTCTCAAAAGTTAATTTTTAGTCCAGCTTAGCAATCTTCATGTTTGGTTAATGTAGTTACCACTCACAGACCTTCTGAAAATGCTGATAAGTCAAAGAAGTTTTTAATGTGCTAAAAACAGCTAACTGTTATAAAGTTAGATGCCTTTCTCCACTGATCTGCACCTGTCATTGTTCTTCCCTAGTTTTTGTAATCACACTTTCAGTTTGCAATAATAATACAGGAGTAAGATGAGCAAAACCATGGCTTCTTAGAGACCTTGTCTAGTAGTGGTTTTAGTTTAGTTTACATGTAAATATTGTTCCTAAGGTGCAGATTTTAAAATGGACTTTTTAAGGTTTATTTTCTTTTTAGGTATATTTTTTTGGAAGTGGTGATCTGTGTCATAAAAATATGTAGTGTTAAAAAAAACAGAGGGTTTGGATACGTTAATTACTGTCAAGTGGGGTTTTTTGGCTTTTGACTGAGACAAGTAAGGTAACTTGTCTGTAATAGAGCAGAATCTCTATTAATAGTACCTCTTTTCTCTTATTTACGTGTCTTTCTAAGAAACAGGGTAATTGATTTTTCAATTTAGATGTAGTCTGAAAAACTGAAGACAGTACTTAATAATGCCTTTGTACTAATCAAATTTCTGTATGTTTATGTAATTGTTTATGGAATTTAAAATGAAAATACTTAACAAGGCATCTACGTTTGTGGTATAGATACATGGGAAACTAATAGTTGCATTTTCTCTTTTTACAAACTCTAGGGGGGACACAAAGATTACCTCGCACAATTGGAGTATCATTGGCAAAAGAACTAATCTTCTCTGCACGCATTGTAGATGGTGAGGAAGCAAAATCAATAGGATTGATAAGCCATGTGGTAGAACAGAATGAAGCAGGGGATGCTGCATACAGAAGAGCATTAGCTCTGGCGAGAGAATTCTTGCCTCAGGTATAACAAATTACTTTGATTTCAACTTTTAGTTTTTACTAAATAATAAGACTGAAAAAGAAACAGCTTTATTAAAGGGAACTGTCACAAAATTATGTATCAGAAAGCCATGATAGTTATGTGGCAAGTAATCAGAAGTTTCCTCTCTTGTATTGAATAGTATTATTTGGTAATTATTTCATAGTGAAGAAAAAACCTCCATCGATCCTCATCTTGCCATGATCTGGTCTGTGTTTTCATTATGTGTTCTGGCTTTCAACTTTTAAACAAGAAAAAAATATTATATGGGTTTTATTTTTTAGTATAACAATTATTTTAATAGATTACTTTGTTGCTGCTGAACTTCTCAGAAGAGAGGCAAAAGGTCCTAGGTAGAAAATTCATAATGATGCCTTAAGTTTTAGCTTTCATGTTTTTCAGATGCCGTGCTGCCTTGGTGTGAAGTTCTGAGCTTCATATAAAGTGTTAGTAAGCTCTCTTCACAGAGTAGGTAGATAAATCCTTTTCCAGATAGAGACCAAGGACAACTATTAAAAGTTTTTAGGCCCAAAAGCATAAACAAGGGTGGACTGAAGACAGAAAATAAGAAGGATGGGACTTCATAATCTGAAGCTGTAATTGGAAAATTAAACCCAATGTGCAAATGGACCAAAACTTAGAAGTGTGAGATCTCGTGACAGGTTGTCCATTTGGTGACCATTTTAAGTCCACCTTCGGTGTAGCCCTGGCCAGGCTCTTGTAGGTGTATCCTTAAAGGCCTTTTAATAAATACCTACTTTATTCTCTTACCTCAATCTAGTCTCTGTTCCAGGTCAGTCTTACCAAGGCATCAATAAGAGGCAGAAAAACAAAATAATTAGTGAACCACTTCATTGGATCACAAGTGTAACAGCTAAAATTTTTCATTGGAAATGTAAGATGTTATAGCTTAGGTATTGCATTTAATGGTGGTTATTTGTGTCTTGAACACCTTGATAGAAAGACAAAAATTAGAAGTACAGTAAAAAATTTTAACATACAGTGGTTCTGGAAGGTTGATTGATGGTTACAGCTTCTTACTAGAACTGCCTCATAAGCATTTGGTTTTTCCCAAGTCAACGGGCCTAAACATCCAGAAGCTGATGGATCAAGCACAGGACTGAGATGATTCCCAAAGATGTCTTGCAGTTCTGCAGCACATTGGAAGCGAGTGTGGGAATCTCTCCGCTCAGTGGGGAACTCAGTTGCTCACGGGAGGGTGTCATCACTTGACCAGAGCAGGCTTTGCTGTAGCATACTGTAGGTTTGAAGCTTGTATCAATTAATTTTATTTCATGATTACATATTTTCACGTGTCTCCATTGTGCGATAGTAGGGACATAGGACTGACCTTGCAAAGACCTGTAATGAGGTATCTTAAAGTGGCCATTCTGCACCTTGTTTTAAAGGAAATTGATAAAGCTTGATAAATGTGGACACACTCAGCACCTTTGAAACATAAACCAAACACAATAATTAAGTTCTTTTGAAAATAGTATACTCCTGCTTCTTTGCAATATTCAAACTATCAGTTTAGAAGCAAATGTCTGCTATAAGGATAAAATCTAGGATATATGACTTATATACTGTAAATTTAACAAAAGTACAGTCTAGATTGTCCTAGTGTAAGAATACTGATGTGCAGACTCTTCAGTTACAAATCTTGCAGGTTTTGATGACATGTAATTAAACTTTTTCCTCTCGTTTTAGGGACCAGTAGCAATGAGAGTTGCAAAACTGGCTATCAATCAGGGAATGGAGGTAAGGATCTTCTGTACTTCCCATGAGAGTAGGCGAGAAGTCAGGTTGGCAACAGTTGTACTGTGGTGAAATTCTTTCTCTAAAACTGTTTTTATTTTCTCATTGTGTAGTCTTTTGACTTTTTAAAGAATTAAATGGTTTTTTTATGTCTCAGACTCCTGAGATGCTGTTTTCTGTAACAGGGCATCTCAAAAGGCACCTCCTCAAGAGTAGTGTATTCTGCTAATTATTAATAGTAGAAAGTAAACATAAACTACTATGAATAAACTGTGTTTCAAATCTCAGGTGGGAAAAATTATCAAAGTCATACTCTGTCAAGTCTGTCCAGCTCTCAGTGTTTAGTAACTAATAAAGTTAAAAGGCTGAAGGGCATTTTTTTAATAGTTTAATAGCAGTTAGTGTTAAAATTGTACCTGGAGCCTGATTTCATGTTTGATTCTGATTGCCACTCTTTTGCCACACTACTGACCTCTAAAGCTCATTTAAGATCCCATCTGGACATGTGTTTTACTTTAGGTGTCCATATCCTAATGCTGAGTTCAGCAGGTCTGTTCATATTTAAAGTTAGGCTATGCACCAGACACCTTGTAGCTCAGTCTGTACGAGGGAAAGAGGATCATACCACGTGCAGCACCTGAATCCAAGAAGATGAATTTATCCTTTTTTCTTAAAAGTCACAAAAGCAGCCAGTGAGTTCAGCAAAGTGTAGCATCGGTAAGTGGTGGCCTGAGAACCAAACTCAAATGCCATTGCACAAAGATAGTTTAGGTTTCCACAGCAAGTAATGGTGGAATTTGCAATTTATTTCAATACCAAAGGTTCAAAATGCTACAAGCTAAGTTATCTGACTACCAGATATAGTGGATAGGTCAGAATAATGATGTTTGTAGAATTAGGGATTATAGGGTTAGATGGACTCTGAATGATTGTCTCTAGTTCAGTCTTGAGGCCCGAGGCGAGATCTACTGTATCAAAACCAATCAAGCCAAATAGTTAATCCAAGCTGTTGTTACAAAATTACCATGGCACAGATTTCATGGCTTCCTTTGATGATTTATCCTATAGCTTATCTCCCCTTGAAAACTGCTTGTGGTACATAGCCATATTCCTTCCAGTGGTCAAATGGAGAGCTAGTGAATTCTGCAGCATCTGGTGCTTAAGACAGATGGAGAAATAGTGAAACTAAAAATCAGCCTTTTCAACTGTTCAGGACAGCTCACAAAAAAACTAAACGTATTAAAAATAGATGACGATGATGCAGAACAGACATGGGCCTCTTTATTTTTCTGTTTTAAATCCTTTTGAACTTGAATCTGTGTTTATTTTGTGGCATGCTATCCTGTTCTTATATGACATTTTGAAGATACATTGTTTCAGGAAAAAAATTAAATAATCATGCAGTGCATCTTTTCCCCTGTAGTAAATGAAATTATTATTATAAATGTGCAAGTAGCTAATGGTTTTTACCTAACCAGATGACTCGTAGTAAAGAGCAAACATTTTTGAGTGTATTGCATGCTAGTTGTATTGCCAAATCAGGAGTCCATTACGGAAATACTAATCACTCTTACCACATGTCAGTGTGGCATTTCTATTTAAAATAGGATAGAAGAGCTTTGCAGAAGTATTTTAGTGTGTGGCTTATAAAAACACAGTATTTATATTAGCTGTGAGAAAATAATATCTAATAAATAAAAAATATTTTAAAAACCACTGTGTTCTTTTCCTCAGGTCGACTTAGTAACAGGTTTAGCAATTGAAGAAGCTTGTTATGCTCAGGTATGTAAATATGATTACATGGAAAAAACACAGAAAACAAGCTTTGTTGCTGCCTGTTTTGAAACATGCAGAAATTCAACTAGAAATTGCTCTGTGATTTTTTCTGCAAACTTCTTCGGCATTTTATTTAAACTTCCATCTACTTGGTCTGATTTTGTGAGGAGTTTAAGGGAGGAGGTGTAGTACTGGACAATAACACACCTGTACCAGTACTGTTAGGGTGAAGGCAGTGAAGCAGTACCAGCCATTCACCTAGCCAGTCATATACTACCATGCCAGTCCAAGGACTGCCTTGTTTTTGCTTTAGTTTGGTTTAACATCAAATAATACAAAGGACAATTCACTAACATTTGCCACTAATGGCATATATGCTAATCAATAAAAATTTGAGACAAACCTCTTTGCCTGTGAAACATGGGAATGATGTGTTTGAGATTATATGTTCTTGGACTTTGAGAATTTTTTATGATGGAAATAGAAGCATCAGTTTTATATGCTTATTTAAGATGTGGTAATCAGATTAATAACCTTTTTCCCTCTCCCAAAACCCCAAAATGAACCGGAGCAAAAAAAGCCCAAAAAACCCAAACCCTGCTTTCCCCTCCCCTCCAAATAAACAAATAAACAAAACAAACAAACCTCAAACACTTGAGAATTTTTTTCCCCACCCAAATTGTTTATCAATCTTTTGTTGTGCCCTGGAAGTGTCTGATACATTCCTATATCTGACTAGATAGATAATTTTCCTGCTGCATTAAAATTTTTCTGATGCATCTTGGATGCATTGAAGAGCTAGGATTTGCATGAAAATAACTTTCTTGGTATTGTTTTTGGTGTCAATAATGAATTATTCCTCTGCTCATTGCAGACTATCCCAACAAAAGATAGAATTGAAGGCCTTCTTGCATTTAAGGAGAAGAGACCTCCTCGCTACAAGGGAGAATAAAAGAATCTGATGCCTTTAAAATACAGGGGGATAAAAGTACTTCTGTGAGGACCATTAAGGTGCACTTTGCATCTGCACCTGGAATATCACAATCACCAAAGTGACACCAAATCATACAGATGTTACATTTTGAATGTGTCCATACTTGTACGAAGCTGAGGTAGAAATGTGTGTCAGCTCATGCTCATTACAGTTTCTGATGGTTGATCTGTGTATTGGCAAAGTCACAGGTTCATGCAGCATTTTTAAAATTTCATATGTATGAAGCATACCATTCCACAATTGAAAAAGCTCTGTAATTCTTTACATAGACAAAATGTATCTGTGATGTTAAGCATAAATCTGCTATATCATTTTATCAAAACAAAAGCAACTACTGAACACCAAAAATAAGAAATTTTACCAAATATGCATTTAAGTGATTCTGTATATCAGTAAAAATTATATTTGAGTATTCTATTGGAATATCTATATTATTAATAAAGCTAGGGGAAATGAAAGAGATTATAATTTAGAAAACGTTAAGCTTTGTTTATCTTACTTACTCTATCCTAAGCAAAATGAAATTCACTTTAGCACTTAATGGTGTCCTTTCGATAAAGTTGTTGCCATTATATTCATTTAATTGTATTAAATTAAGACATTTTTGAGGCCAGCCTTTAATTATGTATTCTTGTGTGTTAAACCTGGTTTTGTCTTGCATTTTCCCAACATATCATCTGATCAGCACTGTAATGGAACTTTATATTCACTAAATAACCCAGTTATTTTATATTTTTGATGATTGTATTAAAGATAGTTGTGCGGGGATATGACCAGTGTGCTGTAATAGAATCTAGAATTATCTTAATCTCCAGAATATTCCTTTTGCAAGTTTTATGAATGTATATTTATATACAACAGGGATGATGTTGAAAGGTTCTTTATTTTGTGGTGGCCTCAGAGTTCTTTTCATACATTGCAAGAGAAATGCAGTAGGTTTCAAGGTAAGAAAACTTGCAATTCATACTGTGTGTTTGCAGTGGACGTGGCACATACAGCAAATGTCTGGAAATAACCTAGTAGAAAGTATTTTTGTTAATTTGACTGGAAAATAAACATGGCTTAGCAGTCCAAGGCTGTCTTTTTATATGAAAACAAATTTATTCTTGCTGAGTTACCATTGGTTCATGAAACTTGTGCACACTTTGCTGTTTCTGCAACATTAGCTATGGTCACTGTCCATATCTATGATGATAAAGCAGCTCATCAGCATGAAATGACAAGAACTCATTTAAATTCATATTTAGACATATCATTACATGTAAATTGATTATAACTGGTAGAGCTCACACTTTGTTGACTGGTAAACTTGCTGAGCCGATCATTTCTTGCACAATAATTTGCAAATAAAGTACTGGTACTTGTTTTGATAGTTAAATAAAGCCTAGAGGGTCATTTTCTTGTGTTTTTGAAATGCTAACATGTCATTTTCCTTTTTACTGACTACAAAATAATTATGTTAATAGGAAAAAAGTATTAAGCATATGCTGACGGGTTTCTGTTGCATAACTTTGATATACAGTCTGGTTATTGAGCTGCCTCTGTTTCTAGCAAGCACTGATTAAGTAGCTTCTGTGAATGGCTATTTAAAAACATCTATTAACTTTAAGTACTGGGGCATATGATTGTGTAGATTCATGCCTTCAACTAGTAGTTTTGATCTCAGAAAATAATTTTACCATCACAGTGTCTCTGTGTTCCTTTTCTCAGAAGATAGTGTAATATCATAGCAATTTGAGTTCCTTCTTTGAAGTCAACAGTTTGAATATCATTACAAAGTGAGTATCAGTTGGACAGTTTTTAAAGGTAGTTTGGAGTGATGTTGAAGTTGTTCTGGAGGAACAATATTTTAGCAAAAGATGTATTAATCATTTCCTGTTTCATTTATTAAGTGACATGTTTTGATGGCTCCAGTGCTCATAATTAATAGTAGTATTAGAACTCTGCTTCCATGAGAGGGTTATTTGTAACAGAAATGCTCATGTAAAGGCTGACTGTTCCTTATGAAAGGTATGATCTGGCAAATCCTCCTTCAAGCACTTAGGATCAATTCTTTCAGTTCCTGGTAAAGCCATGTTTTTCTCCACAATACCTCACGGATGAGTGAGCCCTGGTCTCTGCTGGTTTTCTGAAAGGCTATCTCATGGTCCCTAGACATAAGCAGCTTTTTCTCCTGCTCCTGCTGAACTCAAGTTCTTCTGCACTTCACTGATATTGGATACTGAAAAGTTATAACATAGGTAGGTCCAATATCCATTATTCGTTATCAGCTGATAATTTCTCTACATTTGTAAGTTCTATGTACTGAATTGCCTAGAAGTTCTCAGTCTCATGCTGAAATTAATGTGTGACTTTATATAACACATATAATTCTATAATTTTATAATTTTAGCCTTTAATATTCTGTTTATATTTTTAACATTACTGAAGTAACTCATATTCTTAGTAGTTTTACTACTAAGATGAAGTAGTTTTACTACTAAGATCTGGATGAAGTTTTCATGATTGTCTGCATGGCTCTAATCAGTTCAGTGCTTTTGAGTAGATCACCTGTAATGAAGAAAAAATGTGTTTTATTTATTCTGAGATTATGTAGTGATACAGTTAAGTGCTTTTGGAGATGTTTTCTATGGAAGCTTTTAATGACATTTGCAGTCATTGGTGCCCAGTTATTTTTGAAATTCTGTGAGTCTATGTAAAATTACTCATAGTCCTACATCAAGGTTCATGTCTCTGCTTTTCTAGAACTGCTTTTAACCAGCTGCATTTAGAATAGTAAACATCAGGAGCATTCTCAACTGCTTCATATTTTACTCAGTCATTGCTCTTTGATGCATTTAATCATAGTCACAGTTGTTGAAGAGATCACCACAGGAGAGAGCAGAATATCATGCTACTTGGAATCTGGTGTTGGGAGACTTAGGGAGTAAAGTAAGGGGTTTTGGCACTAGTGTCACTTCACGTACCAAACCCAACTCATAGTTGCAAAGTGAAAAGAGTAGTTGGTATCTTAATTTATCACTGCATTGTCTTTACTTACACCTTTTTCATGCAAGAAAATCCCTGAAAAGATGTCTGCTGAGATTAGAGAGGGGATATATTTACAATTTAAAAAAAAATGTACTTAAAAAAATCATTGTTCATTTGAGTGGTGTGCATTGAACAAGATGTGCTTTCATGTCTCATTTGTGGAATTTTACCCTTGTTCTTGAACCTAATGACACTGCTGAAAAGCTATAGGGCTTCATTGTCTACTGAGGCTGATACAGTGTGTGTACTTAGGGTGTGATAAAGTTGATGATGATGTGGTTAAGATGTTCTTTTTCTGCACACTTTTAGAAAGAGAACTATCTCCAAAAATGAAAAAAAGAAAAATGGCAAGCAGATAAACCAAAAGAAGAATTGTTTTCAGCTAAAGGTAATAAAATTTCATTTGTATACTTTGTGGGATTACAGTAACTTTTTTTTTCTATTTGTGCCTTTTTTTCCTGTTGGCTTTTCTTTCCTTTAAGTCTCGAATATAAAAATACGCAGGGAACACTCTTAAAATTTTATGGAGGTTGTTTTCACTTTAAGAACACTGGTATTTTTGTAAGCAAAGTCAGTAGAGTTTAAAATTTTTTTCTGAAAGATTTTTGAAAGATATAATCAGAAATTACTGTGTTATCAGTAAAAGTTAGATAATATGCCTTTTTAATTACAGATTTAAGGCTTTTTCAGCCTTGGAACAGAGTTGAATAGAAGTTTCTGTAGTTATGCAGAATGTGCTGTGTTTACGCAATGTGTTCATTATGCTTTCTAATATATGTTTGTGTTTACTAGCATGTCATATGCATGCATGTGTATGTGTATGTGCATATGTATGTGTGTACATGTAAATAAAATTATCCAGGCTGTGAGGCAAGATCAAATTAATCCCTCAGGATGTGATACAACTATTCTGCTTCAGGAAATTTTGAATTTGTTTGTGCAAGAGCACAACCAGCAAAAGAGTGGAACTTACACAGCACGTACCATGACTGCTACAAGTGGGCATACTTGCCATGTGTTCTGTAGCACAGAAATTCTGCTGCAGAAGCAGCAGGCGAGTAGTGAGGATATGCATGTGTATCTGTCCTGTATCCAGATACCATGTATCTGGTCGTGTACATACATTCAAGGCTGGAATAAATGTAGCAGGAGTCAAAGTGAGTTCTTAAGTTTCAGCAAAGGTGTGGCATCCAGATAGCACATTCCTCCCAGTACTATAATATCATTTGCTCCTGCAGTTTGGAGAGGCCTGCAGCAATCATGAGCAGCTCATTAATCAGCCACTGTCACAGATTATACGATCAGTGTCTATCCCCTTTAAATAAGTCTAGACTTAGATTTCATCTTCAGCTTTTATCTTGAAGATAATTCTTCCAAGGACAGTCATTCACATGGGAAGAAATACAAAGTATGTTAAAAGAATTTATTACAGAGGGTGTGAACATTCTGTGTCAAAGCTAACTCCTATTTGCAATACTTGAGTTCAAAATAGTACATTAACCCTCTAAGGCATAGTCTGTACATGTGTGTTTATAAACTCTTCAAAGTTCTGGCTAATGAGTACTATCCTTTGATTATAATTTCTGAAGCATATGCTAATAAACCTTTTGTAACATTAAAGAGCTGAGAATATGGTGAAGTTTTCTTGTTGCATAATATAACCACTTTCAGAAGAACATGGAAAGTTTGTTATTTTTATAAGGAACTTATATATCAAATTGTTGCTTCTTTATTCTGGCAACTGCTAATTAATTTAACATTTTCCCTTAAGCATAAGGGACTTTGTGATATCATCTTTGGCTCAATTCTTTTTAGTATGTTAAAAATTCTGATGCCAGTTGTACAATTTTTTAAAAATGTGTCTCTTCCATGCAGCTTAGAAAGACAAAGTTAAAAAATACAGTTGTGAGGACAGAGTTGTGAAGGTTGTGTTTTCACAACATAAATGTTAATAATACATCTGTAGGCTTGGGTGAAAAGAGTTTTACTCTCCATCTTTTGTGTAGTAAGTCTTCACTGCTGGGACTGTTGTCTTCAAAGCTGCAGTATTTTTGTAAATGCACATGAGTGTCCCCAGCCAGTGACCCCTCAGGGTGAGTGGTTCATGTTGTCCTGTAGTTACCATCTTTTGGCCACTCCATCCAAGTAGAGGTGAAAGGAGAAGAGAGCCAGGGAGCATGCTGCTAAGAAGCAGTGGTTCTTGGAAGAGTGTATATATATGAAAGAGCTTTTGTAGGATGAGTTCAGGCTGCATTCTTAGATCACAGTTAATTTCAACACAATCATTTCTAGTATCTTCATCAGCAGCACCAAAAGTATTGGTTGCTTACAGCATCTGAGTTCTGTACCCAAAAAACTAGTAGAGATTGTGGCCTCCAAACATGATTCCTAGAGTCTCTGTGTAACAGATGAAAGGAGGCGGGAGCCACAAAAACAGCATAACAAGAAGGATGCTATCTAAGTTGCTAGTTCATCATATCCATGGACATGAGTTTTTTCCACGTTGGGTGGAATGAAATTCCTGTCTCCATTTTGGATTTTAAAAATCTTATCTGACATCAGTCCTTTTTTGAAAAAGTGAAGGGAATATGCTATGGCCCTTCCATCTGTATGACTGCTCAGTAGTTGAAGGACTCGTGAAACACCAAAGCAACTCTGCTCTCTCCTTTCACTTAATTGACCTGAGCCAAACTTTCCTACATTAGTGACCTATTCACTGGATTCTTTGAAGTTATGCATGATGAAGTTCCCCTACTTTATTTAGTTATTCTACAAGTTAATTTATTGGGGTGTAGAGATTATGACATCCACTGAATAGTTTGTAGAGGTAAGGCCTGTCTTGCAGTTCCCTCATGCAGCACGTATCACACTGGTTTTATAATAGATGCTGTAACAAGGATAGGAAACCTGCTCGCTTTGCTCTTGTCCCCAGCATCTTTCTTTGTACAGACTCCTGTCTGCTAAATGAAGATCCTCAAGAGTCAGACTCCTTAGATGTGGAAGGTTTAATTCATTAAGTCCAAAAGGCCTTGCATACAGTACTTTCTAAGTGCAGTCGCCTAATATCATCACTTCCTGATGTAAAATCTCAGTAGGAGTTTTGAGAATCTGAATTTTGGACTGGGACATCTATGTCTCTGTATAGAGATGTGTTAGTTTTGTGATTGTGCTTCTGGTCTGCTTTACTCTTTAGGATTCTTAGTTAAGCTGAGGAACTTAAAAATACTTCCTCAGTGTAAGCAAGGGTATCAGAAATCACTTTTCAGACATTGGTGCCATATCATAGATCACATGATAGAACTGAGTTACTGATAACAGGAGATAATACTCACAGATACTAGCTACCCCTGTCTGTACCAGCTCTCCAAAGTAGAAAAGACAGTCACCAGTGAGAGAGAAGGAAACACTTCGAGGATAAGTGGTGTTGGAGCAACAGTGGCACAGCTACAGTTGGCTGTGCTAAAAAAGTTGTATGAAGCTGGTTATTACAGCTCAGTAGCCTGATTCTGCCAACAGACACAAAGTAGCTGTGTAACAGGACAGAGCTTTTGATCATAGTACATAAAATATATGTCCATATGCCCACTCTTCTTCCAGCACATAGTTTTAAGGTTATTCATAGAAGCTTTTAAAGCATTGATTCAATTTTTTAAATAGTTCACTCAAACCACATCCCCACAGGTATGTGTGTTTAGAGTTACAAAAACATTTTGCCCTATACATGTTTTTTTTTATATTTCGTATAATTACAGCATATTTATCTGAAGTATTTCGCAAGTATAGTTTTGTGTAATACTGGTAGGAGATTAAGTAATAGTTGCTTACTAGCACTGTTGCACAAGAACATCAAATGTAATAATGATGTTCTGAGATTTGAGGTACCAAGCATGCTTTTGGCTGCTTTGCTCCCGTGACCTTTATGCTCTTCTGGTTAATACGGCAGTCCTGTAATGATACACATGTTTTCCTTTACACAAATGCCAGTAACCACTTGAGCAGGGCACTTGATTCCAGTTTTGATGGGCGGTGCCTATAATGGACAACGGTAGTGTATCCAAGCCAAGTTGGCTATCTTTGTGCTTTACAGTGCCAAAAACTTCAAAGCTTCTTCCTTTTAGAACTCTAAAGCAATACAAGTTTGTGTTTCTTCATATCATCAAACTTAATTATTGGCAATAAGCAAATGCTGGCAGGAGCAGCACATCACATGGCTCCGTTTCTGCTTTAGAAAAGGTCAGCATATGGCATAAACACTTCGCTGTATTATGCAGCCTTGTACTCTGATCACATAACACATGCTTCAGAAAGCATTATGCAATGTTAGACTCACTGATTAATGACTGCTTGCACAAGAAGTTTTTCATTACCCCGAATGCTAGCATCCTGGGAATGATTAACTTTGTGACATAACTCTCATCACATAAATATGGAAGACTGAAACATAGCCTCAAAATAACGTGTTTCAGAAATAACTGAACATTTTCTTGCTTAGTACTGTGTACAGTATTTGATTAACAACTGCTTTAAACCTTCAGAGTTGAATAGAAAAGCCTATTTGTGAGAACTGAAAACAAGATTTATTTCTAGGGTTTAAAGTTTTACCCAAGATGAATTTTTGCACACAGCAGCATCTCATTTGCAATGTTTTTCCTCTGCTTGTGTAAGTTTGAATTTCCTGAGAAAAATCTGTGCCAACTATTTTCAGTTCAGCCAGTGAGTTAAACAGAACAAGTTGAATCTAGCCCTTATTTAGACCAGCAACTGCATGTATGTAAAATGACTCAGTCCAGTGTGTTCAGTAGTACAGTACATACAGTTGTGTGTTTAAATCAGCATAGTGATAGCTCATTAAATTCATAATAATTGCTGATGTTTCTGCAGGCAGAGTAAGAAAGCAAAATGTGATCCCAACTGAAGTGTCTTGCAAACTTACAGCCTGAAGACTTCTACACATTCATATTTAACATTTTCATATTCTATTGATTAATCATTCCATTTTCAAATTATGCAGATTCCTATGTTAAAAATCATCATGACAGAACATCACTCATATTATCATATTCAGGATGTACAGAAGAGGAAAAACCTATAAAAAGAAATGTTCCTTACCATATTCCCTCATAGGAAGATTCATCCCTGGTTTTAAAGTAATTACTACAAGTTATCTATGTTTCAACAGCTTTATTAAGGAGAAAGTTGGTTTGCCTGCTTGGAAATTCAAGATCAGTGTTCACAAGGAAATATCTATATTAAACTCCTACTTAGTAATTTGCCTTTAAATGTCAGACTGAAAAAAAAAAAGAGACATCTGCTTTTTTATGATTCTCTCTCCTTTAAGTAATTCTGCTCATGAACTGCCACATTAAATAAAGCTACTTAAAGTCCTTGTAATAGGGGGGATGGTTTAGGATGTCACCACATTAATGCATATGTGCCATGTCTTCAGAATTAATCTTCATTGAGAAAAAGTAGAGAAGGTAAATATTGACCTTCAATATGTTCACTTTAGTTTTTGCCTTTTCCTGCATTCCAACTCCTGCAAGCAGTAGCAAAGGCTAAAGGAAATGGCCTCTGACTAAGCATTAGCTACCAGCGTGCCCTCATTATATTTGAGGGCTCTTATTCTCGCCTAGCCTACGTGCAGAGCCAGCTACTCTTTCAGCTGTGATGACGAAATGCCATGCATTTCTTCCTGGAATAGTACGCAGATAAGAGGCCACTTGTTATGCTGAGGTTTCAGATGAACTCCACTAAGGGTTTCAAAACACTCTGTCACAATTATATCAGGTTTCTTTAGCAACCAATTCATTTCAGACACTTTTAAGATAAAAAGGGAAGAGATGTTAGTTTATTTTCCCTTGTGGTTTCGCCGCTTAAACTTTTACAGGATATGACTGGATAGTTTATACATTGCCTGAATTCATTAATTTTAAAGAAAAATAGATCAAAATGGATCTGTTTCTCTCTTAAAGTTCACATTATTTGCAGTCCCCTATGTGTACCTGTAACTTCAGAGAAGAAACAAAAAGTCTTATGCCTGTGATATGCTGCTAGAACAGTCCTGCTGTGCAGACTCAGTTGCTGAGTGCCTTGAACTTATTTTGGGTCCAGTAAAAGCTGAGAGTTTTTACAACCTTGCAGCACAAAAGGTTAATCCTTTATCCTGGAGCTGGGTTCAGATTCTAGGATGTGTGTGCGGAGTACAAGCGCTGCTGGCCTAAGTTTTACTTAGTGGTGGGAGAACCTGTTTGTGAGATCATCTTGCAGCCTTGTCATGCATGTAGGTGATTCCATGCACTAACAAAAGCAACTTTAGTGGAATCGAACAAATCACAAAAATGTCCCAACTGTAAAAGAAAAAGGGCATTTATAAAGTGTTTGTGTCAAACCAGGTAATACCATTATAACCAGCAATAACTGTATGCTATTGAAGAAAGGAGTAAATTGTCTGGAATAAGCAATGGATCCTATGCAAATTAAACAGCTTTCTTTGCTCACCCATAGATTCTAATGAAACATTCAGAATCTGTGATATGCCCCATTTCCATTGTATGAATGGCACTTTAGATAGATGTAGTCAGTAGGAGGAGGAGTCTTATAGTGATAAATCTTGAGGAAATCACTACCTAAATAAGTATTTCATATGAAAAGACTAACCCAACCCAAAATGGCATTTCTCTGTTATCGCTGCCCCTGCAATTCTCAATTTACTAGTATCTCATTAACTAGCAACTACAGGCTAAATTCAATTTCCTTTTAAGACAACAAAATTTTCTTTTTCCATTTACATAATGGAATTTGGATCAGATCTTGCTTCTGTAATCTTATTCCTTTAATGCTTTCCAAATAAATGTGTAACTCCCAGTGAGATCACTAGGAATCTTGGCTATTCATGATCTGTTCCTTCTTTTTTTTCTGCAACTGTTCTTCAGTATAGAGGGTCCTGTCCCCTTTGAAAATGTCCAAGGAACACTAAAGTTTTCAAACCTTCTGGTTGCCTTAATTATTTTTTCTTCCCTCTCTTTGAAAAGTCCTTTTCTTTAGTTACTGACTACTAACTCAGAAAAAAGTAAGAACAGTTTCCCTCACAAATAAAATATTTCTTGTTTACTAAAAGATGATTCTTGAACATTACTTTGAAGAATTCTTGTCCCCACCAAAGCAGGATATATCAACAAAGCATAATTTGCTCCATAATTTTTCTGCTCTCTTTTTGTCAAAGTGTTAGCCTAAATACTGTTGCTACAGTGGTCACTAGCAGGCCTTTTGAATGTTAGACAACTCATTTCACAAAAACTCTAATCTACCGAGTATAAATATGAATAAAGGACACCTTCTTTTTTGAACTGTTGCTGTTGTGAACTTCGATTTTAAATAACTAGAATAAGACAAACCTGTTAAAATTGTACTTGTTAAATACTATGACTTCCAAAATGTCTACATTTTGTAAACTAGTTTGTTTATAACTCATCCTGTATGTCATTTAAAGTATGTTGCAATGTGTTATCTCCTCTTCCGTTTTAGAAGATTTGGTCTTATTCTCTGGAAAAGACATTGTTTTATTAACAGAATATCATAGGGAAAAAACCAAACCAAACTACCTTTCTTGAAAATGATACTAAAAAGATAAATGCTCTTCTGTGGTTCAAAACATGGTAATGTTTTAAACTGAAATTACTGCAATTGAAAATTTGTCATCTTTATTGAAATCACAGAACTAGGGAACACTGTCCCACCAGCACACATACTATGAAACTAGTTTTCTCCTCCTCTTTGGCCTTTGCCACCTTCTGACCCTTCTTTCTAATCTTGGATATGTGCTGTTTGTGTCTGGAACCCTCACAGAAAGTGTGATGACCAAGTTGTGGGAGTTTTAATTCAGAAGGGAAGTAGAACAGGGACTTAATATGAGCTTTTTTTCTTTCATCAAACCACTTTTCATGGAAAACTAATGGATCCTCCTTTTCCACCTTTTTCAAGCTCAGTTTACATTGTGTAAGGTTCAAAAGATACAAGGGTGAGGACTGACTGATAGCAATGGTACCATGTTATTTTCTAAGGTTAATGATGATGGTAGAGCATAGGAGATAGGGACCAGGTTCTGTCTTGTTGAGCAGTCAGTCATCTGAGCTGTCAGAGGCAAAAATGCTGAGGGTGGGGGAACTGCTGACAGGCTTCAGCCAGTGAGCAAGTGTCCGGGTTCTGGGCCATCCTGAGTTGACGTAGTTATTCATTGTTAGCAGGATCCAAACTAGCTGGATGCAAATGAGCTCAGATTTCTTTACACATATTTGCAAATCATGTTAACATGCTAATTGCAGAATAGCTCTAATGAGCATTAAAAAAAAAAAAAAAAGTCCCTACAAAGCTTTCCCACCTTAACTAAATCAAAGAAAGAAATTGGGAGGGTCTTTATATATTGTGCTGTAAATACCAGCAGTTTTATTCTAAGTCATTAAAGCAATAGCAATAGCACTTGCTAGTCAGTTATTCATGACTAGAATGTAAACAGTTTATTCTGGTGATAACTGATAAATAGGTATATTGAACACTTACAGGGGTGTTGTGACCCTGCAGTATTGTTTCATGAAATAAAAAATATTTACAAGTAACATGTGACTTTCAATCTTGCTGTGAAAGATCTGAGAGTTGGGAGTAGGCTTTTTATGCCTATTATCTATTCTTCAGAGTATTATTTAATTTCTAGAAGCAGATGGTGATTTTTAAGCCCACTGCTATTTTGGTGTACTTTAAAAAAAGAAAAGAAGACCTAAAAATAGACCTAAGTTACCATATCCAGCAAAAAAAATACATTGTCAGCTCTTTACTCTGCTGTGCTGCAAACAAATCTGTCAGCAATTTCTTTGGGTTAAAGTGTCTGAACACTGGGGGGGCAGCAATTTTTGTAGTTTTCTGGTGGGTTTTGGTTTGGTTGGTCGGTGGGATTTTTTTTAAAAAAGGGCATTTAAAGTGGTTTTATGACAGATTCTATTTAATTCTTTACATATCAAAAAACTACCATCTGTTGTTATAAAAGACACTCTACCAAATTGATGAAACCTACACTCCAGTTAATGTTGTGGATCAACTGCATGAATTAGATTAAAGTCTGAATCAGTCTGAAATCAACATCTTCAGGTCTGCTGGAACAGACATTTAAAACCAGCCCATTTTCTGTAATTACCGAAATGAAAATGAGAGTGACAGTTATTCATGCAGACAAAAAAAAAAAAAAAAAAGCACTGGTAATGCATCTGAGTCAAATACATCTCTTATGTTTGCCTTATAATTTGATACATTTTTTGTATTAAAAGTGTGGTTCGACAAAGTTACTGAATGGAAAAGGAATAAGACTTTTGGATTCCCTGTGCACCGACAAGTGATTGACATAACAGGAGACTGACAGTACAGTACTTTCAGAACTATTTTCAGTATTAGATGATTTTGCCATAACTCTTAGCATAAGGATGAAAAATAAGGGATCAGATAAAAGAATGTGGCATCCGTTATCTCTATATCATATGAATGTATTCTAAAAGGATGGATGCAGAAAATTAAAATCAGCTCTCTATGGCAGGTATTTCATTTTAGTGATCTCAGTGCAAAATACTTCGACTGGCAGCATTTGTGTCTGAGGTACAGCTCCTTAGATTCAGATCCTGTGAAGTATTAAGAATTCTTATTATCTTTTGGAGATTGGCAGTATCAATAATTCCCCAGATCAATACTTTCTCTTACTAATTAAATGCTGTGAGCGCTCACTTCCTATCTGGGGGTGGTCAGATAGATGTAATCGTACATCATCACTGCTGAAGGCGTCAACTCCTTTCCACTGACTACTGAGGAGGCCCCACAATTTGGTCCTCCTTCACAAGTAAGTTACATGCTTACAGTATGGTTACCATGCAGTGTGGTACTTTTTGTCAGAGTTCAGCATATGCTCCATAGCAGACCTTTATTCAAGGCCCCTGAACTTCACTTGCAGCATTCAGTTGGAAAAGCTCTCTCTGTATATTATCAGTAATGTTGGCAGTACTCCTGGTGGAAGTACTCCCGGAGAGAAGCTCTAGAGCATTCAGGCTGTCACGTAAAGGAAAGGTGGGAGAAGAGCCTCTGATACATGTTCTGTTGTGCACTAAAAGAGTACACCTACCTCCTGTGTAGATGCTGTGCTTAAGACCCTGAACTCTGCCCTGACCTCATGGCTTCAGCTTTCAGATACATCTCACACTGCCCAGCACTGAGTGTACAGTGCAGTATGAGAGCCTACCCGCAGGAGCCTGATGCTGCTTGCTACAAGGACAGGTAGATTTTATGTGCATAGCATCAGCAAAGTGTGCTAGGGTCATGGAAGGGCTGAAGATTACAGACCATTTGAAGGAATGGTCGTATCTGGTAAGGTGTATATATATAGAAACTCTGGTGTCAGTTTGTTGCTCTGTGTTTCAGATTTATAACTGCAGTAATTGGTGCCACACACTACTGTGTGTTTGCTTATGTTGTGGAATCGCACAGTGGCCTGGCCTGGATCTGGCACATAACCCTAGGACTGGGTGGGACAGACTGTGAGTTAGGGGGGAAACCAGAAATCACATGGAAACAGACTAATTTCTTTTTAGAGTGGTGAACTGGTAGAATTTTGTTCTAAGAAAACCCTTCTCTACCTTTTAATCTTGACACTTTTTTGACCACAATTATCATTGTCTCAGTATTATTCTAAGACTGATCCTGAACCTTCTTATCATCTTCCTTATCTTCAGACAGTGATATTTCTGTTGTCTTTCCCTGCAGTAACAGATTAATTCCTTTCTCACACCAACTCTTTGGTGAGTATTAAAAACCTACCTTTCCTACACAGATTTGCTATCTCACAATCCTGAGATGAGAGAATTCGTGGGATGATGGAAAGTGTGAAAAATGCCTGATGCTGCCACAACAGGCATGTGATTAACTGTGGTGCTTGTGCTAAGGCAACAAGCAGACCGGTGCTTAACTGCACTGAGGGTTAACTTCCCTAGGCACAACCACATGGTCTGTGATGATTTTGAGATAAACTTTTGGTCATGCAGTCAGCCACCATCTTTGCTGGAATTAGAGAAAAGAGGAAGATGAACTGTGAAACTGCTTTTTGTATGAATGTTGTCATTCAGATCACCTTAACCCAATGATGATCTTAGAAGAAGGAAAGAAGTCACTAAACAAACAATTATATTCTTGGCAGTACTATTTGCTTTGCAAACATGAATATTTGGCAAGTTTCTATACTTTTCTCTTCAAGCTGATATGAAAGCTGAGGGAAAAAATCAAAATCGAAGTTGAGGATATTGTGTTGCCCTAGCCTGGCTGAAATCTTAGCAGAAGAGAAGGCAGGAGATCTACCTCCCTTAAAAAGAGGCAAAAATATTGGGTTTTAAGGGTTTTTTTTAAGGTTTACCAAGGGGTTTGTCATTTGAAGAGAACAGGAAATGAGCAGAAATTAAACTACACAGACCTTATTGTATCTAGTATTTTTTGTAAAAGAATGTAGAATGATGATGGGTATGTTGTTTTGTGTGTTTATCTGTGTGTATCTATATAAGCACAAGGATATGTAAGGGCTTTCTGACAGCTCCGAGTCTCCACTATCTGTCAGTATCTCCAGGTGCATGTAAGTCATCTGAATCCTACAGCCTTAATTGCATAACACAGACATATTACAAAATATTACCACACCAAGATCATTTACATTATTTCATAACAAAAAGAAATACTACTACAGAACATTTTTACCCTTAAGGGAAAACTACTAATTATTTAAAACATTGTCTGTATGTGTGCTTGTATTTGTTGTGTAGGGGTATATGAACCTTATTATGGAAATATGTAGGGATAGATTAAAGCAGGATCCATGGGATACAGCCCCAAAGTCAGTGGAGTTTCAACAGACAAGAATGTCAGAAGCTATGCAGGAAGTACAAGCATGGTTGATTATAATGAGCTTATTGGGCTTATGTTGACCACTTAAGTTGAGGGGAAAGCAGCTCTTTTAGAGGGAAAGCAGCTGCATGAAAGATTGTCATAGTTGTTGTCAGAGGACTTTGGTGAAGATCAGATATTTGGGTCTACAAATGGGATCCAGACACTGGTATTAAACCTGCATTCTCTAGACTGCAAGTGGATTGCTGGCTTCTGATACACATTAATTCAGCTACCTTTATCCTTTCTTGAGATCAGTATTTGTTTCTTGCTGTAAGGCAGTAGTACAATTACTTGGCTACTGCCTATGCCTTTCCTTGTTGGCGATTTTTTCAATGTATAACATTTTGGTGGCTTTTTTCTTCATGACGGGTGAGAAGACCTGTGTTCTTGCTCCTACTCATATGATTGCTTCCATACTTCATTTAGTGACCAAAATGGAGAACTCACCACCCATCAGGTGGTTGTCCCAGTTTCCTACTCATGTAGGCTCATTTTTTTTTCCACGTGTTCACACCCACACCAGTGATTTGCTGGTCACTAGTGCAATTTCAGTGGTTCTGAAAATTCAGTCCTCTAGGCTGAGGCACCACTCTGGATGCTTTTCTGTGAAGTAAAGACCTGTAGCACTTCAGGAATAGAGTTAATGACTTATGATTATCCCATATCCAGGGTAAAACACATATCACTTGCAGCTGTGCTGAAAAAGAAAGTGAGGAAAGTAGTGGCTATTATTTTTTTCCATCATCCTGACCCGATGAGTGAAGTAGATATAAGCTGACATGTGTTGGACTCAACCTCTTCAGGGGTTGATTGGAAGAACACCTGGCTTCTATGTTCTAGTATAAGGGCTTGGTTATGACTGAGGTGTCTTAATCAGCTTTGTCAAGACAGTTTTAAATAATTCTGGAGTGCAGAATCCAGCACAATCCTATAAGGGTTCAGTTGTTTTCATGGACAGACTAGGGCTGAGCATTTTGGGTTTTTTAGTTCCGAAAATTGTAACATGGATACATAGTTCTTTTGTTGTCTCTGAGAGTCAGAATTTGCTTGAACAAATAGGATTTGCAAAATACTGGGTTTTATACACACTTAGGCCTAATTCTTTTATAGAATAGGGCTTATTTCTCAATATTCTGGCTCGCCAGAGAAGTCACAGCATCAAGTCTGTCTGAGTTCGAAAGGTTTTTGGACAATGCTTTCATGCACATGGTGTGATTTATTCTTGGGGTGTCCTACACAGGGCTAGGAGTTGGACTTGGTGATCCTGATGGGTCCCTTCCAGCTCAGCATATTTTGTGAGTCTGTGATCCTAATGGGATGAAATATGAGATACAAAAGACTATCTTTAAAGTGCAAGGAACTCTGGTAAAAGATGACAGTGATGGCTGATGTACCTGTGGGAGATGTAGCATATTGTGGCAATGGACCCTCAAGATTTTTAAGTCGGAACATGCATCTGGTCTGAAAAATATCAAAGTGCCTTTTAGGGCCTTTTATTCTTCTCTCCAGAATTTTACATTAATACAGTGAAACTAAAAAACAAACCCCAAAAACCAAACCAACAAAGAAATCCCTGCAAGTGATACTTGGGATCTTCTGTCCCTCTATCATTTTTCTATCCCTTTATCCTCTGCCATTCTTGGGACCTTCTATCCCTTTCATGGAACTCCAGCATGAGGGTGTGTTCTCAGAGGGCAAATCAGGCTCTGGATGACAGCCAAGAGGACACTGTCCACCATCTCCTTTTCATGGTTCCACTGCTGTAAATTCTCACCTACTGAGCTGGAACGAGGGAGTTCACTTGATGGAATGGAAACTTCACTGTTAGTCAGAGGAATTCCCCTCGCAGGTCAGGAAGTCCCTTCTTGGTCAGGTGTCATAAGGCGACTTGGGAGCAAATGTGTGCTCTGCTGCCATCTTTCTCCTCCAGCGAATTGTCTGTTGAGAAAGGGCCCTTTATGGTATTTATGGCCTTTATGGCCTTTATATAGATTTGGCCTAGAGCTTAACAAGTGACACTAGCAGTGAGGATACATTACATGTTTCTGAGCTTGGTGTTGCATTGCATATGCAAAAAAGACTAATGCTTCACCCCAGGATGACAACACTTAATTCCTGTATGCTATCTTGAGGCTTTCTAATTCAAGGAAAACTAGTAAGTACTGCTTTAGCAGGGCTACGCTGGGAAATAGTTTGTGCTTGTGCTCATTTTCCTGTTTCCACATAACACAGGCTCTTGTGAAACACGTCAGATGTTATTATAGAAGTGCATGACTAAAAGTTCTGCATGATTTTTTGGCAGCTAGCACCATCCAAATATTTCCCCCACCTCTGATCTATATCTCACAACTGTTGCTACCTTGTGGGTCCCCATATACCCTTCCTCCCAAAGCTCCGTCCAGGTGCCCACCCATCTCAGCTACCTGCAAGACAGTATTTGACTGACAGTCCACTCAGAAGACAGGGGGGCTTCCATCTGTCTGACCGTGCAGGACATATTTTCACTTGATAGAGATGGATCAAAGCTGTAACTTGGTGTACCATGTCTGACCTGTTTGTCTTTCAAGCCTGGTGTATCACATCTTTCAATCTTCGTTTACCCTAAACACAAACATACCTCTGCAGATAGAAGACGAAACTCCAGGATTGGTCACGTTACCAATAACAGAGCTAATAACAGAGAAGTCTTTATATAGAACTTAAAATTGCAACTGCAACTGGTAGTCAGCTGGATTTAATTTATCAGTGATTGAAGGAAGGTAGAGATGCAGCAGCTGAAAGGGGTCTTGCTTATATAGCACATGTGACGTGCCAACTTCATTACCATTCCTCTGTCTAGGCAATGCCTGTGTCTATTTAATAGCTGTAAGGTCAGAATTTGCACAAACTATTGCTGTTCTTTTGTTATCCAAGTCCTTTTATATTGGAATTATGATGAACTCACAGCTAAAGTTTACTCCCCAGATTATAAAAAGGGTGAAAATAGTTCTTGTGCCAGTTTGTAGCTGTATGTTACTAGGCTTCTATTACTGGCTTAGGGTAGCACAGCTACTTTGGGTAGACCTATCTGTGCTTATATGCTAAGCAAACACTGTTTCACAGAAAACTTTTATTAAACTATGGATGGGTTCTCAGTTGTCATTGTTGCTCAGTTGCAGCCTCTCTGCACAACTCACCAATGCCACAAGCAGCTCTAGGCTATGTGCGGCATTGCTTAAGCTGCTAGCAGTACTCTGAAGAGTATCCTGTGCAGTGCACCTGGGTACTTGGGTACATGGCTCTCATTTATACCTCTTCTTCTTAGATAAAGGGTCTGTTTAAACAGTATAAATGCTCTGTGGGACATAGTGTTTGATAATTTTAGCAGATATCAATGGCTTTAATATCTCGAATAACTTAGTTAACATTAAAAATGAGGTATACCTTAAATTTAGCACTAAACTTTTCAAAAGAGTGGGCACAAGCTTCTTCAGGTAAGCACTAACTGAGTGTGTACTGAGGCAATGATTACAGAAAGGAGTGTACAGAAAGGGTGTGTAGTTCTGTGAAATACATGTGCAAAACCTACTACATTTATGTATGTTTATAATTACATATGTAATGTCTATTACATATAGACATTAATATGTAATTAATGTAGTCACATATGTACCTCTGTGCTTATCATACCCTCATGTATGGAGCATACTTTAAATGTTTTTTATGAAAAGAAGACAGCTTCTGTGTCAGACTTTTCAACTATCTCATTATGACCAGGAAGTGAATTTGGACATCATGTGTGACATGTCTAGTGTAATTACTGAGCCCAACATCTTCCATCAACACCAAGGTTGGCAATACCAGAATCATTCTGGCTTTGAAGAGCAGCTCTGCCACTGTGGCACAGCCCTGCCTCTGGGGCTGGAAGAACAGTTTAATTCCCATCATTATCCTTTTGGCCTTGTCTGTTTGAGAAGGGTGCCCAGCAATGATACTTTTCAGTCAGGAACTGATTTACCTAATTTGACTGGATTGGAACAGCAGAGACCTTGTGTGTGTGAGTTACTAAATTCCAGCTATCAGGCTTCACTTAGACTGACATTTCTCAGGGCTAGGGTATCTGTCTTCTGACTTGGGCCAATCATTTAACATTTAGCATTTGTAATTATGATGTTATCTCATTTTTACTTGAATTACAGCCTCAGCATAACCCCAGTGCATAATCTGGAAGCTGGGCTGTCATTTTCAGAGAAAGCATCCTTTTGTCCACGGTAAATACAGAATACAAAATTTCTGAGTTGTTGTCAGTTTCCTGTTTCAGTCATCATTGCTTCTTTGCACTCATGTCGTCTCACAATGAATAAAATGATACTCCTGTTCTTTATCCTCCTGATCAGATGAAAGGATGATCAGGAAGAACTGGTGAAGAACAGAGGGAAAAATCCCTACCTTTGACTTGAATCAGTGGCATAACTATCTGGTTTGAATTTGTAGATTCTTGCTTGTCCCTAAAAATAGAACCTGGGTGTAGTGGTGCTTTCTGAAAGTAGAGTCTGTACTTCCTAAAAATAAAGTTAATTTATCAGTGTAAGCACTATGGAGTACCAGCGTGTAATCTTCTCCATCTCCAGAGGAATTCAGAACTCCTTGTCATTGGTCAGGATGAAGTTGTGAAACCCTCACAAGTGGATATTTTTAGCAGATTTCAGTAAAGTAGATTCTTATAAAACTGAATTTTGCCCTGTTTGACAGGGCATTTTGCCTTTGTTCTCTATCATGTTGTTTGAAAGACAGAATGCAGGAAATAAACTGGTTTGGTTATTTGTGACACTATTGAAAGACAAAAATTGAGTTGTAATCCAAATATACTGAAATAGTATTAATTGTACATGCACAATATTCTGGCTTGTGTTAGTTATCCAAAATGTTTCCTTCTCTGAAAAGGCTAACACTGAAAAATTTGCATTATGCAAAAACTTACGCATAATTTGACTTTATGTGACTTGACAAACTGTGGAGATAAAGTTTACCACCCACTCAGTAGGACTGGAACTTTCTTCTGCTTTGTTTCATTCCTCATAATTGAAAAGCATCTTAAGATCTGAAGGTTAATTTATATAACTTCTGACAGGACAAAA
Organism: Phylloscopus whistleri; assembly: GCA_017589585.1. Classification (NCBI taxonomy): domain Eukaryota; kingdom Metazoa; phylum Chordata; class Aves; order Passeriformes; family Phylloscopidae; genus Phylloscopus; species Phylloscopus whistleri. Next base: position 8,889,361 of record JADMLD010000758.1, on the reverse strand, counting down.
TCAATAGAGGTAAGATTAGAGGATAGGTCTTAGATTTGTCATCTTGTTTCTTTCAGCTCCTCCTTGTGTCTTTCTCAACCATAGTATTGTTCATATCAGTCAAGCTGGATTTATCTGTGATTATGCACTTGAGTTCCATTAATAGAAAGATTTTTTTGTTTGTTATAGTTGACAGGATTATATAATTTCTGGACCTGGTCTTTGTGGCACAAAATATCATAAATGACCCATGCAAAACTCCGTGTTGCAGTGCTAGAAGTTTCTGATACCTGTAACGACTTGCTTCAAGCATGTTAAAGCAGTTAGCAGTACAAACTGGCCTTCATCTGGTTCCCCAGAATGGAGTATATTGCAGTGATTTTGTTATTGAAATATGATTCGTCAGGGTTTTACTGATAGATCTTTAGCAAGACTGTCATGGTGTTGCTGCTGCCTAGCATGGTGTACTGCCTCTGGCTCAACCTGACCCTGCAGTGACCCAAAGCATCTTGAAGTGGAAGGCAGAGTCATGCAGCAGCTGACACTGTGTGATACCTGGGAGTCTTTTCTGAAACCAAACCTAGGCTAGTGTTCAGTTCTGAAGGAGATTTTACTCTAGCACCGGAAGCATCTTGAAAACAGGGGAGTCCATGAATGTAGTTTTTCTCCGCCTTCCTACTGTTAAATGAGATTAACTTGAAGGCAGGAGAACTGCTGATTCTGCCATAGGCTGTCTTCCAGAGCAGACAGAACTGGTTCCTGAATGCTGTCTGTCTCTGTGGCTGAGGCAGTAGTTCAGGCAGATTTTTGGGTTACCAGTGTGCTGTAAACCTGTATGTCAAAGCTGAAGTAACTGACAATGGTTTAAAATTGAAGTCTGGTCATCCACGAGCTCTCTGAAAATCAGGGTTGCTTTGATTGCTCTTGTGACAGAGCAAGATTTTTTCTTTTTATTGCTGACTCTGTAGTTCAAAAAAATCAATATTTTCTTCAAATAGAAACTCTTAATTTACCACAACACAGAAAATGGTATTTTTCTAAAGATATCTTTCAAAACCATTGAGCTGTGGCTTGTGGCCTTAAAGTCTAGGCTTTTATTTCCTCTAAATATACTCTGTTCTGTTTTCTCTGTGTCTGTCATGTTGAATAAGTAACAGGCAGTGGGCACAGAACCAGGACTTGCGTCCCATGTATCACGTAAAACAAAACAGTAGCTCTTTCAATTGTGAGGCTAGCATGCCATCAGGGGCTTTTTCTGCAGTCACAGAGCTGGAATGGAGGTGCTGGAACCTGAACTAGAGCTGCAACTTCTAACACAGGATGTGCTAAGAGATTTCTTCCTACATATAATATGTACTATTCTAGTGCCTGCTCAGTATCCTCTGTAAAGCTGCCTCACCTTTAAAATTTCTTGTTGCCCTGCCTCAGGTTCCTCCTGAGCCATCCTGCAGTCTCCCTTCTCTGTTCCCTTCTTTGCTGTCCTTTACCAGTGCAGAATTCTCTCCAGTCACGTCCAAGGTCCTCCTGGTCTGCCTGTCCTGGCACTACAGCTCTGCTCAGTGTTGGCAGGGACACTGGTACGCTCAGGTCTGCCACCTGCCCTTCCTCTGAGTAGTGCTTCAGCCTCTGAACAGTCACTCAGACTTGGTGTTGAGTGCTCCTTCAGCAGGTTTGCTAGTTGGACACCAAGCTGTGTGATGCAGTCACATGGGAGGGAAGGGATGTCATCCACAGGTACCTGGATATGCTTCAGAGCTGGGCCTGTGTGAACCTCATGAGGTTTAACAAAACAAAGTGCAAGGTCCTATGCCTGGGTAATGGCAGTCCCAGATACAGGTACAGGTTGAGCAAAGTGATTGAGAGCAGCCTGGAGGGAAGGACTTGAGGTTGTTGATTGATGAAACCAGCTACATCCTGGACTGTATCAAAAGAGATATGACCAGCAGGTCAAGGGAGGTGCGTCTTCCCCTCTACTCTCCGGTGATACCCCACCTGGAAAATTGTGTGCAGTTCTGATGCCACCAAGATAAGAAGGACATGGACCTGCTGGAGCAAGTCTAGGGGAGGCCACAAAGTTTATAATGGCACCTTCCTTATGAAGACAGGCTGAGGAATTTGGGACTGTTCACCTTGGAGAAGAGAATGTTGCATGGAGACCTCATAGCAACATTCCAGTACCTGAAGGGGGCCTACAGGGAAGCCAAAGAGGGACCCTCCTTCCGGAACTGTAGTAACAGGACAAGGGGAAATGGTTTCTAACTGAAAGAGTGTAGGTTTAGATTAGATATTAGAAGAAATTCTTTACTGTGAGGGTGGTGAGACTCTAGAACAGGCTGTCCAGAGAAGCTGTGGGTGCCTCATCCCTGGAAGAGTTCACAGCCAGGTTGGACAAGACTCTGAGGAACTCGGTCTAATAAGAGGCATCCCTGCTCATGTCAGAGAGGTTGGAACTAGATATTCTTTAAGGTCCCTTCCAACCCAAGCCATTCCGTGACTCTATCATTCAGGTGCTTACAGGAGCCAATGGCTGATCAATGGCATGCTCCACCTGTGTGCCATGTATCTGTGCACTCTGTGTGGGAGACAGAGAACAAAATCCTGTGAGTGAGTTAGCTGAGTCATACAATTTTCTATCATAGCATCTTCTCAGCAGCAGTAGATTTGAATAATTCACCAAAGTAATGCTACTACTGCAATTAAAAGGATTATTTGCAAAAACTCTCTTAGATTATTTTGGATCACACTTCTGAGAATACATTAGAAAGTTTATTTTATGTGCACCTTCCCTAATTCAGGGCTTATTTTATGTAAATGTTGTGGCCTGTCTGTTCAAAAGCATGATTTGGCAGCTCTCAAAGTTGGTGTGCCAAACTTTTCCAAATCTGGAATTGAACAGCTATTGCTTTATGGGCTGATGAGGGGTACCTTGTGCATGGGACAGATAATGGTTAGTGAAGCCCTCAACAGTGACCCATGTGCTCATCTCCCACGTCTGCCGTTCATGCTGTCATCTGCTGTTTCTGGCAGATAAGAAACAACCTGCTCTTTTGCAAGAAAAATGCATTTTGTACATATCTAAAGAACTCAAGTCTTGTGATGTCATCTGCCAGAAATAGGTCGAATGTAATGATTTAGAGGAAATTCTGCAAGATTTTTTAAAAAGATTATATTCTTTTCAGGCTACATTAAAATTACCTACCTCTTGAAATGAAGAAGTACAGTTGATTATTTTCTTTCTAATTTGTCCTTGCTAAATACCTAGAGGGTAGTTTTTCAGTGAGAGTTAACTAGATCCCTTTCAAAATGCAGCTGTTGATCTTTCCCTCTTTAGGTTTCTTTTGCCTGAGAAGTGAATGCTACTTCTCAGATGTTTTCTGTTTTGATTCTTAAATACTGTGATAAATGTTAGGGTCTGTTAAGTTTCAACTTTCTATTTTTATCCGTTAGTAAACACTATACCAGATGTGGGTGTGAAGGACCCTGAGAAGCTGAGGGAGTTCTGCTTTTATTCAACAATTTTAGCTTTCATAACTGAGCATTTCAGCTCATTTTGTCGGGTTGTGTATGTGCTGTTTTGGGGTTTTTTAAGAGTTGAGAAAAACAGGCTTACGCAACTTAGTTTGCATAAGTGCAGTGAGTCATTCATACTTTATTTTTGCGTGCTTCTGTGTGTGTGTGTATTGCTTTATATAACCTCTCTCTGAGAAAGTACTACTGTGAATGCTAAGAATATGTTTCTCCTATAAAACAAAAAAAGAAATGTGTCTCTTAGGAAGGTAGCTGCTTCTTGGTGATGTCTTCTCATAGATACTTTTCTCCAGGAGGGCACATTGGTGATTCTTCCTAAGGCTGTGGTTCTCCAGTGACAAAGTTTATGATGTGTAAAGAGAAGGCCGGGTAGCTCTGTGCTTCTCTTTTTGTGAGCAGAGCTGAGAGTAACTCCACATGATAATGATGGTTTTACATGTATGTATGTATATGTGTATACATATAGAGAGAGAGAGAGAGAGAGAGAGAGAGATGTTAGTTTCAAGTGTGCCTAGTCCTTTCAGCAACTGTAGCTTCTGCTTCCTGCCATCTAGGGAAAAGTGGAGCTTCCAGAGCAGTGTATCTTTGTGTATTGCTGAAATAAATTTGAGGCTTATATCCTTCACATAGCTATCAAACAGGCATCCTTCAACAGGCTTGCTTACAAAGAAGCTGGAAGGCTTCATCTTTTTTGACACTGCTTGTCTGCTCTTTATGATCAAGTGTACCATGAACATTTGGCTGCAGAGTCTATTGTTTGGAATGCAGTTACAAGTTGTAGTAGTGTCAGTATTCTTTAAGTGCTAGAATCATTATTTTATTTTATTTTGTGATTATATGTTTCAGTTGTGTTTTCTTTTGATGTCTGATGGATGATGCTGTGACTGTGGCATGGAACTCACTGTTAGTTTTCCCAGGAGGAATGTGGTTCATGGTGCTGAGGTGGGTGCATAGGTCTTTTTGCCCCATGGTTCTTCTGAGCCTTGCCACTATTCTCCCCAGCTCTCTGCTGTACAATCCTGTTTCTGATCTGATGTGCATCCTCTCTGTCCACGCTAGAAATCCCCACTGGCACTGGAAGTTCTCTACAACAGCTTCATGCTGATTACCTCCATGCATACTCAGAAATCCCTCCACTCTGATCTACTGCCCTGTGTTTCACCAAATCAGATTGAGGACTTCTTTCTTTCTACAATACAATTTTTATTTCCATTAGCACACATGACAGTTTTTATTTGATTTCAGTGCTATCCTACATTTGATGCAAACAGCATTGTTCTTATGGCAACATTTTAATGGCTCCAGTAATCACTAAAACAGAAAAACTGTTGGCTGTCCAATACAGAGATATTTGCAGCTGCAAAATAAGGCAGTTGCAAAATAAGTATTCTTCTACTACCTAGCTAGAAGCTAGAAGTAGTATCTGGGGTCCACAGAAGTCCTGTGAAACATGAGGGTATTGTTTTGAATTGTCTATGGTAGTGTAAAATGAACATTACACATGAGAATAAAATTTAATTAGAATCACAGACTGGTTAGAGTTGGAAGGGATGATAAAAATCATCTGGTTCCAATTCCCCCTTCCATGAGCAGGGACCCTCTCCACTAGACTAGGTTGCTCAGAGCCCAGTCCATCCAGATGTTGAATATTTCTAGGAATGGATAATCCACTACTTCTCTACTTCTAACCTGTTCCAGTGCCTCATTACTTTCACAGTAAAGAATTTCTTCCTAATATCTAATCTCAGCCTACCCTTGTTCACCCTAAGGCCATAATTCCCCCTTGTTCTTTTCCTAAATGGCTTTGTGAAAATTTCCTCTCCAGCCTTCCTGTAGGCCCCCTTTAGGTACTTGAAGGCTGCTGTAAGGTCTTCTCTCTTCTCTTCTCTTCTCTTCTCTTCTCTTCTCTTCTCTTCTCTTCTCTTCTCTTCTCTTCTCTTCTCTTCTCTTCTCTTCTCTTCTCTTCTCTTCTCTTCTCTTCTCTTCTCTTCTCTCCTCTCCTCTCCCTCTCCCTCTCCCTCTCCCTCTCCCTCTCCCTCTCCCTCTCCCTCTCCCTCTCCCTCTCCCTCTCCCTCTCCCTCTCCTCTCCTCTCCTCTCCTCTCCTCTCCTCTCCTCTCCTCTCCTCTCCCTCTCCCTCTCCCTCTCCCTCTCCCTCTCCCTCTCCCTCTCCCTCTCCCTCTCCCTCTCCCTCTCCCTCTCCCTCTCCCTCTCCTTCCAAAGTCTTGCCAGAAGGTGAATGTCCACTTGCATTAAAGAGTGGTCCTGTAAGACTCTGAGTAGAGTGGAACTGCGGTGGAGTGGAACTGAGAAGGGAACTGCGGTGGGCTGAGTACACGAGATCATATGGTCTATTCAGAGAAATATACTCTCTTTCTTAAAAGTCACTGAAGCTTGAGTTAAAATTAAACATTTGCTTCCTGCTAATGCCATTTTGCAGATTTTTTTTCACATACTTTAGTGAAGAATCAAAGATTTTATTACTTACAGAAAGAAATAATTAACAGCCAGAGCATTAAAGGAAAGAATTAAAGCTTTACAAGGCTCAAATTAATCTTTCTCAGTTTTTCTCTTGCATGCTCATCTGACTGCTTGAAAACCATTCTCTAGAACTAAATTTTTAGCAACTGGGTTTAGAAATTTCACAGAAACTCATACAAAACAAGTTAACTTTCTATAACCATGATAAAGTAGGAATAATTACACTGTAAGTGACTCTTATGATAAGTTTCCAGATGCCTGAAATAGAAATCTGGGTTACAGCTTCACTGAGCAATGATGTAAGACATCAGTACACTGCTTTATTCCAGATAAAGTGAATTGCCCTCATCCTACCAAAGTCAAAGGAGTGATCCTGCTTATGGCCACGAGTTTGTTCTGAGCTTGTCTGAACTTTGTCAATGGTATGTTTTCTCTGCATGAACTAGAAGGCTGGCTAAGCTCTTTAATACAGTCTGTACTTACTGACTTGCCTTTGCCTGCTCTTCATTTTAATGGAATTTTTTTAAGATTGCCTTTTATATGGCCAGAAAACTAAATCAACCTATTTTGGATATCAGTGAATTCAGTATGTCCTTCATCTTACCTAACTGCCTTGAGGGAGTCATTGCTACTGTTTTTAAAAGTACATGGCCAACAAGTCATACTAGCAGAATAGCATGGGGATCAGTTCATTGCTAAAGTTTACTTATAGAGTTTATTTGGAAAACTTCCAGAGAACCATGGAGAATATCCTATCAGAATTGAGGAGAAGGGCGTTGTTTTCCATATTCTTTGGGTGGATTTTTGGCAGTAATGTAGCCTGGGATGCAGAAGCCACCCCATGCCAAGCTCCTGGAAGGTTTTCAGATTACATCAACAACATATTGGGAAGCAGGTATTCAACCTTACCAGCCTTGCTCTGGGTCACAGGAATAGGCCTGAAATAATGCATATGAAAAATCCTTTTTAGAGGTATGTGGGAGGGCAAAAATAAGCTTCAGCAACCTATTATTGGAGACTTCTTGAATCTTTTTTTTTTTTTTTTTGTGGGCCAAACACTGTAATAATTGAGCGGCAAAATGAAGGGAATGTGCTTTGCTTTTTGTGGAAATTAACACTGGTTTTCTCCAGGCATTCAATCACTTAACTCAGTTGTCTTTTTATATTATTCAAATGTGATACACATTAGTTAAACGTAAGTGGTTGAAGAATCTTGTTGCAGAATGCCTCTTGAGAGAAAAGTATGTTATAAACATTTCTACTAATGGAATATTTATGTTAATGTAAATTAACTCCATAAGGGTGGCAAACCCTTTGAAAGGTGAATGTGATGTTCCTGCTGCACAGTGATGCTTTTATTATTTTGTTACTTTTACAGCACAAGGAGTGGTGTACAAGCTTCTGCTCTAGCCATACAGGAATTTTCAAATGCAGGTTTGGTGACCCCCAAGAATGAAGGCCTGTCACGTAATGGAAATATTATGCAGAATTGTGTGATACTGTAGGCAGGAAGGATGTTTTGCAGAAATAATTGAAAGAACTGTGATCTGAGAAAAAAAAATGCTAAATGAACTGAATCTGTGGAAGCATAGAGCAAAACAAAGAGCTACAGCTAGCAGGTAGCAGATTTACTGAGATTGATAGTGATCATTTTGAAGTGATCAGTTGCCAAGAATATTAGGGATAAGGACCTAAGAATGACAAGAAGGACTACAGTGATTGTCATCTCTGTTTCCTGTAATTCAAGATATTAACATTTCCTGAGAGGTATGAGGTCTGAAAAAAGCTGAAGGGATGTAGGAGACTGGTAGCAGACCTTTCCTGGAAAGCATTTCCGTTGTTATAGCTGAATTCAAGACCCAAACCCTTTTCAGGGAGTGGAAGCAATGGCTTCGTAATCCCCTCTGATAACCTGTCTGCAATGTCTCAGTTTTTGTATTTTCATAAGTATATATAAATAAACATGTGCATATAGATGTGCTGCACACCTGAATCCTGCTGTGAGGGAGGGATTGGGCACAACAGCTTTAGGGATGGTGGAATGGAAGAAATGGTTGCACCATCCTTTGGAAAATAGTGCAGCGGGCAAGAGAGCCATGGTGGTTTTAATAGTTTCCAGCACTCTCCCTCTGCTCTTGTGCATAAGAAGAAACAGAAGCCCTGGAGGTTAGGGAAGGGCAAAGTCCAGTGAAGTTGTGCCCAGGGTCTCTGAGCACATGGGGATTTATCCAGCAGCCTATTTTGAAGTTCTCTAGCAAATGTAAGAGCAACCTGCTAAAACCCCTTAGATTCTTCAGAGATTTTGTTTGCTTGTTTGTTTTTGCTGTATGCAAATTTGTTACTAAAATTATTTATATTGCACAAAGTGCTCTATCTACTGTGTTCTATTAATTCAGGAATGGCAGTGATAAGATCTAGTTCTTTCCAAAGAATTTGCTGTGCCACATCTCCCAAATGGGATCAGATTACAAAGACAGTTCAGCTCCCAATTAGGCTCTTCAGTGAAGTGGTTAGACTTTTGACAGCACTCAGCATCCAGTGAGTCTGGTGTTCATTTTCAGGAATGGGAGCTGGTGAGCTCTTCAGAAAATATAACCTTTTGTACTTAAATATTTGTGTGTTTTCTCCCAATCCCATTTTCCATGAAGTTATGTGATTTTTTTCTTTGTTATTTTTGGAGTTTGTTTCCTTGCTTAATAAACAAAACTAAATAAGTTCTGCAGAAGTCTCCCTGTATTTCTGTGCAATGGGATTTTCATATTTTTGTGATTATTTGTTCATATTTTCATATTTTTGTGATTATTTGTTCATATTATATTTAAACCCCAAATGTTCATAAATAAGTACACAAAAGAAACCACAAATACCATGATGAGTTATACAGTAGTGATAACTCCAAGTACGAATACTAAATTTAAAATGTAAATTGTTATTTGTATAGCCAATTAACATGAATGAGTGATGAATCACAGTAAATCCACAAACACATGCTGAACTGGGATTTTTGCACATGTAAATCCATTTGCCTTAACGCCTTGTTCCTTGGATAAATATGGCAGTTTTATGTGACTTACATCTTTCAAGAACTACAGATGACTTTCTTGCAATGGAAATCAGTATGGCCTAACCCACATTCAAGAAAAATCTGGAAGAGAGGATTTCAGTTTCAGGTATTATGAAAGTTGTTAGCTTTCAATTCCTGCTGAATACCTGTGAATACTTAAAAAAAATGTACATCATATGGCCAGACTGGTATGCTAGTGATGCCAAATAAGTCCAAGATACCTCTAAATCATTGTCACCAGTGTCATCTTACTTATAAAATGGTCTCTGTTGTTGTCTTTCCACAAAATCTTCACCCTGACAGGTCTGCTTCCAGTCTTTGTGGTGTACACCATGCCTCTTGGCATTGATGCTGCACATCTTTCAGGTTCTCCCTACACATTGATGCCATTTTTGAGATGCTCATTCCTGCACTTCTCAAAGACCTGCTTTCTATACTGTGCCAAAAAGGCACTAATTTCTGCATTAAACGTTCTCATTGAGAAAAGCCAGTCATGCTTTCTCTTGTTCCATTCTCTTCCTCATGTCAGCCATCTGGCTTTCATGGCATTACCTTTGTCCTTCCTCTGTGTGTCAAGTTGACTTCTGCAGTTTGGATGTGTTCCTGAATAAGTAGCAACTCTTTTTCTTGTCACTGTAGCATGCCTAGCATGTTCTGGAGTCTTAGTTTTGATATAGGTAGTGATTAATAGTTGCATCAATTAATGAACTGACTACTAGTCTATGTCAGCTGTCTTAGTCGTCTCTATTTAAGTCGTACAAATCACTAACTAGGCAATAAGCATGGTCATCCTGCAAACAAGGTGAAGGTAAGCGATGAGCTGTGACTTCTTTTCTCTAAACTATTTTTTACGTGTTACCTCATCTTCCCATACCACCCCCTTCATGTATTCACATATTCATTGCCCTCTTGGGCTGACTCAGCTCAGTGTGCCAGGGACTCTTGATGCTGGTATTTATTTACTGCTACTCACTATTAGCACAGTGTTCTGTAGCTTGTGTCCTTGCAGTGCTCCTGATTGTGATGTTAATGAATTGCTATTCAGGATATAATAATTGCAAAGATGCCATGAGATGGAGAGGCATGGAAGCATTATGCTGATCTTTGTTCCCTGGTACTGGTCCCTAGTGTAATCAACAGAAAGGTATGGATGGGCTTCAGGTGGGACAAGGGTCTTCAGTTGTCCCGTTCACAGCTGAGCTCTGTCTGTTTCATGTCTGTTGAAAGGATTTCTATGTTAGGACAGGCTGTCTGTTTGGCCCCTTTTACAAACACTTAGATCAGTTTCAGCACATGAAAAAAACAAAGGTCTGGTTGCATGGATCTGGGGGAGAGGCAGCAGTGCATAGCTCCAGCAGAAAGTTAACCTTTCCTTCCACTGAGCCCTGCAGAGAGATTAGCGATCAGACTGTAAATTCCCCAAGTACAGAAAATAGTAAACCTCCCATCCCCTCCCCAAGAGGACTTGTATGCTGACAACAGCCTCATTCAATCTGACACCTGTTTCGCTTTGAAACAGGCCCCTATAAATAGAGTAAATGTGGCATTGCAAAATATTATGGAAAACATGGCTTACAACCCTGAGAAAAAGGAGGAGTAGAGAGAGTGGGGGTGGGCAAAAAGACACTATCTACCATAAAAACCTGGCAGCTTCATGCAAGTGCTGTTGCTTTTAATTTAAATGCTCATTTCTTATTCTATTTTCAGATCCTCTCTGGGATTTTAGGAATGTTGAGACGTGCTGGTTATAAAGCCCTAAGTACAAAATGGTCACGGATGGCTGGAATGAGGCATGTTCTAATGGAAACAAATCACTTGTCAGTAAGCAGCCTTCAAACTTTTGAACAAAAGCTCAAAAGGGTCAGGGAAAAGACATGTTTGTTGATTTAAAATGGCTGGATGCAGGTCATCAGGAAGGCATAGGCTTCAATATTGTTGAGGTAACTCTTCAGTTCTGTAAGTTTTAAACAAGGTTAAATACTTTGATGGCAACCACAAATGGAATGAGGAACCTAAATTAAACAGAAAGCTCACACATTATAAAGTGAAGTGTGCATAATACCAAAATGTAAAGCACGTACACCATTGCAAAACAGCCACAGCTCAGCTGTGGGCACTACATTTAGGTATATAGACATGACCATTTGTGAGGAAGACTGTGCTATATCTACTGAGATTTAGAAGAGTAACCAGTGTTCCTGTAGATGTCTGTGATTCATTGATATTTTAGTTAATTTAAATAGTGTAGCTTAGCTTTATAGTGATACGATGATAAATCCAAATCCTGATTCTGTTTATTCACCTTTCTGAAGGTATTAACTCTAAGTGCAATTCAATACTGTAGTTAATTTTTTATATTTGCTTGCAAAACCCATAATGAGGTTCATGACCCCTAGAACAACTATAATGAGGGATCAGCTTTTCTTATTCCTGTGTAACATTTTATGTTGCTCTGTGAAATGAAAAATGTTTGTGTGTAATAAATTCTAAAAGGTGGATGAATTACAGTCTTGTGGAACATCTCCTTGTTGAATCTCCTAATTCTACTGTAACTTGGTTTCATAAGAAAATGATGCTTATGCAATCTTTTTTTATGATTAGTCTGTCTGTCTACTATTTGCCCTCACAAGCAGCTTCTGAACTTGTTCAGTCTTCAGCTGGATTTGAAGAGTGTTTGCAATAATTATGTTCTGACTAGATTTGTGGAAACTGCTGTCTGTCTAGCAGAAGAGAGGCAGACACAGTATCTCTGCAGAGGGGAAGGCAGGTAAAGAAATTGTTAGCAGTTGACATGGGGCTCCTTGGAACAGTACACATGGTTTTGTGTGTAAAGGAATGCAGTGGGGACTGATGAGGCAGGCTTGGGCCCAGGTGACTGGGGAAAGAAATCCGAAGGGACAAAGGACCTCCATTAGTAACCAGATTTCATTTCAGTGTTCACAGAATAATTTCATTTTCATATGGGAAACAGCAGCAGGAGAAAAGGGAATGACTGTGTGTTGTAAAATGGTATCTGTAAGCTTCAAAGTGCAGGGCAGTCCTCTGGTGTTTCTGAGGTTTACTCTGCTAAGTAAACATTACTCTGCTTTCAAAGGGAAGAAACTGAGACACTTTCTTCACAGAGTTGTGACTTGCACAAAAGCCCCAAATGGATCAGCAGAAACCTGGTACAGCATACAGACATTTAGATAACTTAGAATCGTTTAGTCATTTAGGTTGGAAAAGACCCTTGAGATCATCAAGCCCAAACATACCTCAAACACTGCTAAGCCCACCAGTAGATCGTGACCCTAAACATCACATCTACACATCTTCTAAATATCTCCAGGGATGGTGGTGATTTAACAGGACACTTCCTGGACAGCCAGTTCCAACTTCGATAGCCCTTCTGCTGGAGACATTTTTTCCCATATCTAACCGCTCCCCTATCTGAGGTGCAACTTGAAGTTATTTCCTCTTATCCTGCCGCTTATAATCTGTGAAAGAGGCTGACTCTTACCTTGCCACAATCTTCTTTTAGGCATATGTAGACAGCATAAAGTCTCCCCTGAACCTCCTTTTCTCCAGGCTAAACAACCAAGCTCTCTCAGCCACTCCTCACAGGACTTGTGCTCCAGACCCTTCACCAGCTTCATTGTCCTTCTGGACAATCTTCAGCATCTCAATGGCCTTCTTGTAGTGAGTGGTCCAAAATTGAACACAAGACTCAAGATGTGGCCTTATCAGAGCTGAGTACAAGAGGACGGCCACTGCCCTGGTCCTGGCCAATGTGACCAGCAGTTTACGCAGATCTTCACCCACCATATGTCCTAGCCATACCAAATATTCTCCTTCCTCATTACTGGAGCTCATTAGTGCTTCCCATTCCTCTTTTTATGTTGCTCTTCGGGTCCTTTAAATCTTCATCTGTTAGTATTGCAAGAAGAAAGCCTTGCCTGTTCAAGCCCAGCAATCTCTTGCCATCCACAGAGGTTGTTGTATGTGTTGCCATGACAAGGAAAATATCTTCCAAATGCCACTGGTTGTTTTGTTTTTGCCAGAAACAAGGCCATGCTGCTGAAGAAGGATTGCAAAGTAGCCTCCAGAGAGCTCGAGGTGGTATGGATCAAAGCAGCCTTATACCTGAGCTAGCTTTGTTTGAAGTTTACTTGGGGTTGTTCATAGTATCCTGCTCTGCTCACCTGCCTTCGATATGGCAGCTGACACTTAATGCTTTTTCATACTGCCCTTCTTTTGTGACCTACCCATCATGTGAAGGACACTCAAGAGACCATGAGGAGAATAACTGTGGGAGATGCTCCATGTTTTCTTTTCAGGTGCAACCCTGCCTGAGTAAAAGCTTATCAGCAGCTTGGGTTTCTCAGCATTGGTGCAGATGAGTTTGCAAACACTTTATATTTGCTTTAGAAATGGCATTACCCTTGTGTACAGAGCACTGCTTCACTCCTGCTGCACCACTGATGCTCTGTGTTGAAGCCCAGTGAGCCATTGTAGACTATTCTGGTCCTGGGGTAGAGGAGGCATCAGGCAAAGAGATTTGCTTCCAGTACCATGGTTAGTTTGTATATAGGAGTGCTGTAGTACTGGGAAAATGCTAAAGGTTGGGGTGGGTGGAAAGGCAGATGTACTACTGTAAATTGCTGCCGTGTCTCTCAGTAGGACAAGAAGGTCTCTTTGCCCAAATAAGCATCAGATAGGAAAAAACACTTTTAGAAAACTTAAGCCTTGATAGTACACTCATTTCTGGGAAAGAACTATGCCTGCTGCTCATGTGAATTGAACTTAATGTCCTTGCGCACGCACACACACGGAGTTTTTGGGTTTTATCACATGGCTGTCAAAAATAACACTGAAACATGTAAGTTAAGCATGCTGTTATAACACAATGGCACTTCATTACTGTAGAGGGTAGCTCAGGTTTCCTTGTGAGCATATTACCAGCAGGCAGTAATGGAGGAGTACAGAGGGCAAATGAAAAGAGCCGCGGAACCTCATGGCATTTTATCCTAAATGTCAGGCATGGTCAGTCTTCCCTGGTGAGTTTTCCAGTGTATGGATTTAGCATCTTGAGGAATTATCTCTCATGGTGTTCAAAATAAATAAGGTAATATGAAATTGTCTGCTCCTGGAGGGATTTTATCCAAATTACAGCAGTTGGCCTTATAAGTAATTTCTCTTCAATCAGCAGAGTCTCTCTTTCCTCTGTAACTCTTACTATCTTATTTTCATAACTTACTACTTCTCTGACTTTCAATTAACACTTCATTTACGTTCTTTACTTAGACACTGTAGGTGTAGCCTTTTGAAATTCTTCCCTAATGTGGTTTTAGTGCTGTCACTTAAATTAGGGGTATGGTAATGACTAACCTCTGCTCCTGTACCTCTGTTGCTGTGTTGCGTAATGACTTTTCAGAAGTTCTGAATTAATGCAGGTCAGCTGGTAATTTCAGGCTACATGGCAATATGATGCCTAGAAAAAAATCCATTTGTAATCTGAAAAATCTTTTGTGAGTGTTGCATAACTTGAGGAATATATTAGCTCATTAACTAGAAATCTGTAGTGTGAGAATGTATAAACATGATTATTATCACTAAAAAAAAAAAAAACAACCTCTATTTCTTGAGTAGTGTTCTCGCAATGCAACATCATAGTAGCTGCAGGTAATGGTAGATGTTGCAAGGAAACACTTGTGCTCTGGAGTCCTGTCACCTACTAATGCTCATCCTACATGCTGGCGCAGTGCAACCTCTCCTCTGAGTTTCCTTGCTAAATGTGCCATGTGTAGTGCTGCTGTAGAAATTCATGCTGTGCCATTTGCTCCATTCTGGCCCATTCTAGCCTGTATGCCATCCAGCAGCTGTCAACAGGCAAAGAAGGAAATTTAAATCACATGAGGTCACCAGCAAGTAGGTTTTTTTAGGAAGTTGTTGAAAGAAAACACAGCAACTAATATCTATAAATTGTGAGTGCATTTTCTGTTTAGAATATAAGGGGGTTTTCTGCACTGATAATCAAGATACTATTTTTTTTAGCTCATTATGTAATGACAATTCAAGATGAGATCATGATGGCAAGACCACAGCAGTAACCAAGGACTGTCCTGAAGCATTGAGTTGCTGGTATGGTGTAGAGGTTTGTTATGAAATTGTTTTTAAAAATAATTCTGGAATTCTACCCCTCTTCTTGCTTATTTTAAGATTCATGTGCAATGTCTTGAATGTCTACATCCTGAATTATGCTGCTAGCAGATCCCCCCAGCTGGTCTGTCCAGTAACTGTTGGCTAGTAGTATCATGTTTCCGTGTTAAAACTTTAAAAATAATTTAATGATAGCTATGTTTAGTGACATCATTTTAGCACCCATATGACTTGACTCTCCCTTGCACTCTGCCATACAACAGCTGCATTGTACCCATATATGTCACATCACTTCAGGCACAGTAAAATTTTTAGAAAGAGGAAATTTTACTGTCACTGATTACTGCATCTCCCTCAGCTGTATAGGCTCTAGATTCACTACGCAGATGCTTGAACCTTCTTTAGACTTCATAAACCTTTTGAAGAAAAAGCATTAGAAGTTTCCTGAAAGGAAGTCTGTACTGATTATTTTTAATAATACTGTTCCTTTTAGGGTAGAAAGCAGAATTTGGAGACATTTTTCTTCTTAAAATAGTGTAATGCCTTTATTGTCACTTAAGTGCTCCAGGGCAATACTAATAGGTTTGCTTTTTTAAGGAAGAGTAATGTTTTCAAAATAATAGTTGAAAGATACTGATCTTCCCACTAGAAAGCTTTTGCACAGAGAATCTCTATTGTTCAGGGACAATTATTTCTGGAAAACCTTGTATCACCTGTCTTCCCTACCTACCTGCTTTGCTATTTTCATGCTGTTGTGATTTGGTATCACTTTGCATGCTAGTAATTCTTTTTATAGTAAGATAAAATGCAGCATAGTTACTGGTCAGAATTTACTCTTAGCTACATTGCTGACAATTCAGGGTACGTTGGCCAATATCACTGACAGATGCAGAGCTGTGAACAGATTTTTTTTTGCCTTTTTCTATCAATCAGAAATTTAAGAATATATTCTTTTAAATAAAACATTCTTTTCATTTTCCTGTGTAGTGAAATAGTGTTTCTCTTGGCCAACATCAGATTATTTTTCCATCAGTTAAGAAGAGCTCTTGCTTGCAGGTAACAGGTGATCTTCTGATGTGGGTAGAAGCATATTCTGTGAAAAATTGAGTGTGATACCTCATGTCTCTAACTGGCATGTAATGCATTATGTTTGTATTTCACAGGACAGGTATTTCAGAGGATGCTGTTGAAATTTTTACACTACTTTACATTACCATGGGAGAGATAGGAGAACTATTTTTTCCACTCTGGTTCCAGTTCAGGTATAAAGCTGTCATATTGTAGTCTTGAGGTCTCTGTAGCAAAGATATCTGAGCAATGTCTGCTCATGGCCATATATGGATTTAACTGTCCCTGCTACCTCTCCTTTTGAAATCCAGGTGCAGAGTGATTTGGTAGGTAAACCTGGCTGTGCTGTCAGTTTCACCCTGGAGAGGGTGATTTTTTTTTAATCTGATTTACATGACAGGTGTACTTAAAAAACCTGTCCTGAGGTCTCTGGTGGCAGGTGACAAAAACAGGTATTAATGAAGAGAAGAGCTGATAATGCAACCTGTGTGATCAATCCTGTGCTGTGGTCTGTGTCCTCAGAGGAGGACAGGCTTCCAGGAAAGCTGTGTGGTCTGGCACAGCTGGCTGCTGGCTACTAGTCTCATCTTGTTGTAGAATTCATTCTGGTTAATAATAAATTCAGTTAAAAACTGTTTAAGTAAAACAGCCTGACATGGCTTGTCAGATACAGTATTGTGTCAGGAAGCCAAAGATGCATTTGCTCCTATTTTTCTGTCGTGTTTTGTAACAGTAGACAAATAGCCCATGCCTCCACTCAATACAAATCCATTGTCAGTCCTGCTTGCTAGGCAGACAAATTGCTTTTGAAGAGGCTGTATTTCAGGGTGTGTTTCTACAATGTCCAGATAGGCCATGGCCAAGACAGGAACCCCTATAGCTTAGGAGCATCTGTACCACATGTCACTATCTCAGTGCAAAATGAACCAATGTGCCCTTGGATGATGACTCCCCTGCTCTCTGTAACCTGCATCAGGTTTGCGAGGTGGCTCAGTAAAACCGGTTTTCATAGAATAAATCTGGTATTCAGGGAAGAGAGAGTGAAATTAGATGGACAAGAAGATTGATGCTGTTGGCCAAATTAAGAGGATGAAATATGATGAGATATGGGATGCGGGGCAGAGCCTGGTTTGAGAGCAAAGGCACAATGTTTGCAACTGACTTAAGATATGGCAGCAAATCTGTAAAGTGGCTCAAATAAAGGTCCCAAATGTTTTGTCTGTCCTACATACCCATGGCAAGTTCAAGCACAGTTATTTGGGCTGAGCTTCTAGGGCTTAGGGATCATCATGTATGGGTGCTTTTCACTCTCCCTAGTTTGTCAATTCTCTTGCTGGAATTGAGCACTCCATGCCTTGACCCCAAGCCCCTAGGAGAAAATTGGAAAGCAGATAATGAATCTGTTTTGCCTCTTGTTTACTGAGTTGTAAATTTAAAGAAATTTAGCTGTAACTGGAGATGGAATATTGCAAAAATTGTGTTAGTTTGAAGAAAATAAGTCCAATATGTTTTTCAGTTTAAGCAATAAGAAAAGCTGGGCAACTTCTTGGGGGCATTTGCTCAGTTGCTTTTAAAAATGTAAAGAAGATTCAAGAGAAGACAGAAGAAAACATTTGAATAACATCAGGACTATTTCAAAGCTACCTTGTTCTCTTATTGATCCTTCACTAAAAGTAAAACTTTGGGAACTGATGGAGTTCAGAAAGTAGCAATGAAAATCATTAATGGGATGCTGTCATTTGCTTTACTAAGAAAGTGGTTGTAGCTGACATATACAAAATACTCTAAAAGGACCTGTTAATATTACAGATGGAAGTGAGATCCTGATTAACTTGATTAAGATTATTAAATTGCCAGATGAAACAAAAATTAAGATATGTCATATATTAGAAGATGGAATAGACAAGAGGAGTCACATTTTTTAACTTTTCCCTAACAGAATCACTTCATTACATACCTTGATTTTTAAAGGCAATGTTTCCAAAATGTAGGTAAAAAAATAAGATAGTCTTAATGCACTGAATAATGGTGATAATCAAAGTTAGCATGAGGCACTTGAGAAAAAAGATTAGATGTGTCCAAACAAACTGAAGCGGGTATTTGAGTTCCATGAAGCAAATGGACACTGCCGGCATTTATACCTGCATTTGTCAATTCTGGCCCTTTGACTGATACTAAATGAGTAATTTCACACAATAAGATGCTTTACTTACTTTACTCATTCACCTGATCTGCCTGTGCGGCTGTAGCTACCTTGCCAGTTGGCTGAGCAGCAATTCTAGGTATGTAACACTCAGAGCAGAAACTCTTAAAATGTGGCAGCATGTGTGAAAAAGAGCAAAGGACCAACTTTCTATAGCTGTACTATCCAAGCAAGCATTGTTTCATGGCTTTAGTGGATCACCTACAGACTTCTTCCCTCATATCTGAAGACAGGTAACTTCATGAAATAGGATACTAGGGATTGTGCATGTATCCAAAAGCAACATAAATGCATTGCAGATTGGTTTTTCTGTTTCAGAAAGCATGTTCACATACACAGTCTTGAAAGAAGGTGGGAGCATAGCCAACGTAGAATTAACCACACTAAATAACTTGCACATTTTCAATGAAGTCTTTCATGTATTCTCTGTGTTTCAAAAGTGAACAAGGGCCAAAACCAGCCACATCACTTGGATTTGCTATAATGAACTCCTGCTTCTCTGCAGTCTGAATCTAAGCTGCTCTCCTACACTTACCACATCATAAGAAACCACTAACCCTAACCATGAGACCAGTACATTCATGTCTCTACAATATATTCGTTACATTCACATTAATAAATGAATATAATGTTACAATGCCTGTGCTATTAAACAACACCTGTTCTATACAATGGAAACAAGGCACTCCATCATTAAATGTATTATCTTCTCAACAAAGAACTGCACAACTGTTTGGCTAGAGCTGTGAAGCAAATGGTCTATTTACATATGAAAAGAAATTTGTGTACATTTGATGAATGACAGAATAATTGCTCTATATGGCAAGGAAAATGGAAGTAAACTATTTTGTGTATTCATTACTGCTATTGCAAGTAAGCTGGAAAGGCCTTGATGTAGCTGTGAATGTACCTTTCTTGACCACTTCAACTAGGCAAAGCTTACATGGACTGCTGGCAGAATCACGAAAGCAAGCTTTAATTCAAGGAATCTTAGCCGGAGAAGGTCTGGTTCAATGTGTGCCCTAGTTATCTCCTATAAAACACACATAAAATGGGTTTTGTCCATTTGATTTCACAGCTCTGAGATGTGGGTCTTCCACCATTGCACTTGGAAGCCTAGTCTGGATTTAAAAAAATTCCTGAGTGTGATTTTTTTACCTTTTTATTTAGTGAACATTCTTCTTTTTTCTTGTTTTCATTCATGTTATTCTCACTATACCTTTTAAACCACTCACAATTATGGGTCTTAGCCCTAGATAAGCAGCCCCTGCCCAAACCTCTGTCAAAGCAGTGGGGGAAAGGTTAAAGGGGTAGAGCACCCCAAACTGTGATCTATACCTTCAGCAACAAGCTGCAGAATAGAAGATATGTGATCAAAGGCTTTTTAATAAGATACTAGATAAAGACAAGGGAAAATGATAATTTTCAACTTCAGTCACCTCTGCTACACACACATGTAGGCACATACTCAAATGAGAGGAGGCTTTTCATTGCAAATTTCCCTTGAAATTTCTTCTGCCAGCAATTATCTGGAGCTAAATATTAGACACAGGAGTAAAGATGCTACCCTTGCTGCAGTCCAAATCTTACTGACCTGGTAGGAGGGGAGGATGGCAGCTTTGGTGCGATGCAGTCAGTGAAAAGATGAGAAATAGCAGGTCTTCGGAGAAGGACCTAGATGGCTGGGGAAGAACAGTAGGTTCTTGATTTAGGAGTACCCATGTTTGGAGGTCTTGATCTGATATGCAGAAATACTAAACCCTCACAGCAGAAACTGATGGCAGTGGGAATCATATTCCACAAATACAGAGTGCTCTCAAGTACTGAGAATTGGAGCTGGTAACACAAACTGGCCACATAAATTAGCTTACAGTATAGACAAATTTAACTTTTTTCTCAGTGAGACTCATCTTTTGGTGCATCTAAAAATGCTATTAATGACATCACACTTTCAGTAAATGTATTCAAGTTTATTTAAAGGGAAAACAAAAACCAAAACAGGAAACAATGTGAATATATTATGATGTAGAAACCAGAGAAAAGCCTGAGAAAAACAAAATTTCTCTTTTGCTTGTAGGGTTTGAAAAGCATGCAGCCAATGACACCTGAGATCTCATGCTGAATGAGTAGGATAAACATTAGTATTGAGTAACTGCCCATTCACTGAAAGAAGGAAAGGTTCCAGCAGAATATCTGACCGTGTTTTATATTATTTACTTTTCTATAGGTATGAAGTGTGTAACTGAACTTGGCTATGGGAACTGAGCTTGGGGAGCATGATGCGGGGGCTCAATTAAGAGGCAGAGAAAAATCTTAATTCTATTGCTTAATTTACCCAGGTTCAAGGGCTTGATTTTGTGAGTCTAATTATTCTTTTCACAGTTTCCTTCTCCTGTGCAGTTCATGGGTATGGAAAACAACGTGAACACTTTCTGAAAGAAAGCTGGCACAGCTGGTTCCTCAGCACACATGACCACAAACCAAACCTCATACTGTCAGCTTAATCTTTTCTTTGGCTCGTTTAGATTAGTGACCCATCAAAATGTGTCAGTGTATACCAACCTTTTCTTCCATAAACACTTTTTCCCTCTTGTAGCTGATTTTTATATGCGCAGCATACTGCAAGTTGCATAAATATCAAGCTCCTTGTGGTTCATAAGCATACCCAGGAAATAGTGATTGCCTGGTAAAGCATTTTAGCCTGGCAACTTGGGATCTCTGTAATGAGATCTTGCACAATGTTTGTTCACTCTTAGAAGATCAGAACGTTCCTTGCCAAACCCTCAACCTTTAAGTGAAAATAGGACATATTGCCCTTCCAAGAAGACACAGATAGGATGGCACAACTCTTCTTGACATAAGTAGAGGCAAAGACACCTAAAAGAAGCAGGTCTCATCTAAGATGTGTAACCACAATTTTCCTCTTCTTACTGACTCTTGCCAGCAGCTTTGTGCATTTGTGTTTTGGAACATAATGCATAGCAACCATGTGTGGGCAAGCAAGAAAAGCTACAACTATCAGAGCTTTCATACCTGGTGAATAGAACTACAGCTCATAATAATGTGATTTCATCTGTTTTCAATTCTTCACATTATTTTTAACAAAGTGCAGTTTCTCACAATCACAATGACAAATCTGATATTTAAAAACACTGCATTTCATCAGAACTAGGAACTGCAGTGTACCAAACAAATGCCCTAAATATGAGAAACTACTGCATTGACTTACATTTTTATATTTTTTCTGGTGTTTTATTTCTATCTCCATTTATCTTTTCAAAACTATTGACAGTTGATAAAGCTGGTAATGGCACAAAAGAGAAGGGCAGCTGCTCTTCCTTCTTAGATTATTCCCAAATTTTGATCACCACATGATTTGTTGAAGCAAGTGAAACCTAGGAAAAGAAACAGGTAATAGAATTATTTTAAGCAATAATAAAAGCACTATTTTTTCAAACTGTCAAATGTTAAATTGGCCCATTGGATTTTTCAAAAGTGCCTCAGGTCCATTTTGGAACAATCAAGTTTTAGTGTATGGTCATGGGTTAAGTAATGTTATATTGCATTGAGATTAGTATCAGATTTAATATACTATGTAAACTAAACTCCCACTGACATTTATGTGTGTTTGTCACTGTCAAGAATAAGAATAATTTGAAAGAAGGAAATATTCAGTAATTGGTTTAACTTGAAATGAGATCCACTGCCAGAAAAAGTTACCAGAATAATAAAGTTTCTCCTGAAAGTGTTACTCTTCTTTTCTGTCCTCAGTTAAACAAACTTTGTGAACCTAGTGAAAATACATGGTTTTATTCAGTGGAAAAAGAGTTGAGTATCTTGTTTAACAATAGAGGACCTTGTGTTTATTTCCTTAGATCAATATTGCAGTGATGCAATATCACAAAGTAAGCAAACTCTTGTTGCATTCTGGCATCTTTGGCCATTTTTGCCTTAAGTATCACAGGAGGTGATGAGGTAACTGTTAGTAAACAAATGAACAGAAAGGATTTTGATGCTAAGATATGTCAAGGAAGCCAGCTAGAGCACAGAAGAGACATTTTTCTCCTACCTCTACCTAGGCCAGTCAAAACTGAAATCCCAAGATTTACATAGTGTAATATCAGATATGCTCAATGCATAGCATGGTCATAGAGCAGTAAGACAGCAGATGTTATGACAGGCAGCCTTCAGCTGAGGTTGTCAGAAATTTATGTGGCATCAAAGCATCCCCATCTCACCAGATGTCCTACTCCATGAGCCAGATAGGCACCTACAAGCTGGCTCCCTGGCTGGCTTTTTCTCTGAGGCCCCAGGCAAAAGACAAAGCTGATTAGCTTGAGATCCAAGCAGAATACAGTACTAAGCAGAACTGATAAATTAAACTCATTTACATTCTTCCTGTAAAGATTCTTCCTTGAAAAGAAAAAGTTTCAGATGTGTTGTCTACTCCAGACATATTATTACACATTCCCCCTCTCCGTCCCCCCTGCCCCAGTTTAGGCTTTCTGTAGAAGAAGAGGTATGTAGCTGAAAAAAGTTAGATTTAGACTTTGAATTACAGTGCATAATGTTGCTTTCGCAAGTAATAAAGACTGGGCACACCAAATTTGGAATGGAAACGACAGCGCGTTTCAACCTCTTACGACTCTTACCCAGCAACAGCCGACTTACAGGGCTGGCAGAAGGGAACACAGAGGATGACTGCTATAGAGCAGCATGCATGTGTCTGTCATTTGTAGAAAGTTATGTGTCTTATGTGACATTGTCATGTGCTATATTTTTCAGTCTTTCTCCCCTATCATTTTTTACTTGAAAAGGCAGACGACTGTTTACTTCATTTTTTCCATTGGATGGACGTAGTTTCTTTTCCCTTCCTGTTTCTCAAGGTAATTTAAATAGGATTATAGTGATTTTAACAGACATGAGAAATCTCATATTGAAAACCCTGACAATGAAGTCCTGCATTAGCTTCGTTTATGAAATGATGACACAACAGTGTTTTACACAGGCTGCAGCCAGCCAGCCTTCTGAACAGGTCAAGGGCAGCTTCTATGCATTTGAAAGTAATGCAGGTTTTTTTGTTTGTTTTTTCCTCTTGAACTCTCTTCTAAAGCTGTGTCATGGTTTTGATGCTAATGATGGTGATGATGGCACTATTTTTATTACCCTGATACCACAAGCATGTCTTGGTAGGGTATATGTTGTACTCTAGCAATTAAGATGCCAGTCACTAATGACCAAAGATAGCCTAGTGCACTAGCTAGTACTTTTAAAAGTATGTGTTAATTAGATTAATAAGATAATTTCCCAAAAAGTAGCCACAAATAAAATCATAAAAGCGTAAGAATTTCCTTAGCCCCCCATGTACTTATGAACAGATATGTACTTTCATATTCATACAGTTCCTAGTGATTTGGTGATTCTTCCAGAGGGCACAGTGGTAGGATAATTGCTTAAATACTCATTTTCAGTTCCAGTAAATGACAGTCTGTTTCTTTAAGTGTGGCAAATAAAAAGCTTTGAAAGATTTTTATCCACATTTTTTAAAAATAATTTATTAGGTTTTTCAAGTAAGGAATTAAAAATTCTGACTGTTTTAATGTCAGTTTAAAAAGGGCTAGGAAAGCTGCAGATAGTATGTGCTGTGAATCTGTGCCATGGCAGAAACAATCAGAAGAGTAAAGAGTAATGATTAAACATTTAATCAGAAGCATTATACTTTGTTGTGTTCTCATTGTAGCTGCAGGAAAAGATGCTGTAACAGATCTTTAAATAGAAAACCTGAGGCTAAATTCTACTTCATCCATCAAAAGCAGCTGCTAGGAGATGACCTAATTTTAGTGGCTTATCAATTCCTTAGTGCTTGTTGGTTGATGTAACTTTGATTCTCTGATGCTAGATGACTTTTGTGCTGAATATAGCTAGAATTTAATGTGAATCTTTTGGATGGCTGCCCAGCCAAGCTGCATAATCCAAACAAAGAGAGCGAGCAGTACATGATTCAAGCTACTCACGTGTACAATAATACAAATATCTGTATCCTGATTCCTTTGGGCAATCAGCTTCATGTCACCAAGCACATATTTCAAATACAATGTCCTTGTGGGGGTTTTTTTTGGTCTGATTTTTTTTGTTGTTTCTATTTTTGTAGGTTTTTTTCCCAAACAATGTTCTACTTTTCGTTGGAAAAACAACACAAGATGTAGTGAGACTCAGCTGCTGCCAAGAAATAATGATAGAGTCAATAATTGCAGGACGTTTTTAATGAATGTTTTCCAAGCAAATCATTGCCATTTCAAAGGGCTGTTATTTCTATTTATGTAGAGATTAGCCTACACGTTATCAAGGAAAGGGAATGGTGCTTTTTTTTATCATTAGTTTTTTGTAGTATTTTTAAGGGTTTTCTTTTTTTAATAACAGAGAATGTCTTTGTCTCTCTTTCTAGCTTACTCTTTATCTGGACTTGTTTTCCTTTTCCTTTCTCTCCTTCTCTTTTTGGCTCTTCACTAAAACCATCTGTGACACACATGCAAGTTGATGGGTGTGTGAGCAATGCTTCACACATATTTACTTGCCCTACTTGGCATTATTTGCTAGTCATTAAAGATTATGCAGGAGTTTTTCATGTCCCATTTTTTTTATTCTCTCAGCAAATTAAGATAGGAATAAGAATGTGGTCAGGCTATTGGATGGTTTGGTTTTTTAGGGGTTTTTTTGTGTGTGTGTGTGTGTGTTTTTATTATTATTATTATTATTATTATTATTATTATTATTTATTTCTTGGAGAGACTGTGTCTAGAGTTTAGACTGGGGAGGATTTAGACTGGGAGGATTAGACTGGAAGGATTTCTGGGTTTTCTTCCTGGCACTGACAATCATGCATTGTGTGAGCTTGAGCCAGTCACTTAGGGCCTGTTTTTCACACTCCAGTTGAAATAAATGGAAACTGCATGTGCTCAGCACCTCTGCAAACCAGGTCATTTATCTCTTCTCCTTTCATTTATGCACTGATAAATATAACAATCTTTGCCTTTGCATATGCAAACTGGATAGAAGGATACAAATATGGGCAGTTAAACATGCAAATCCCTCATTTTGATGCACAACCATCCATTTCATACAACCAGGGATTTCTACATTTGCCTTGGGTCCTTTTTGAAAAAATGGACCATAAATAACAAAATCTATACGGACTTGTCAGGGAGGCACAGCTGAAATCAATATGTTTCTGTAGCTTCTTTTCTGTAGTTTCACTTCTGTTAAAAATACTATTAACTATAATAATCATTTTAGCCTACTTTATTACTGGATTAAAACCATGTTGTGAATGTGCAAATGCCTTGGGCATTACATGCTAATTGTAGGTTATTACACAAGACTCAGTGTTAGCTGTTTGACACACTTTGGGATTCCTAGGTGGGCTTAATTATCCTTTCATGTATCTGCATTTCTTCAGTGACAGTAAGGATGTCCAAAGTGCTACACAGCAACTCAGGATTGCCCCAGTGAAACGCCTGTAGTGTCTCAATATGCCCTCTGGACATACAGTAAGGGCCAAATCTGGTACAAAAAGCAGGAGAAGGTTTGTAATAAACAGTCAGATTGACATCCATTTTCACTCTGCCTACCACTGCTCAAAAAAAAAAAAAAAGTAATAGGACAAATTTCTTCAATGGAAATTAGCATGTTTGTTTAAATGCTACTGTTCCTGATATACAAATGTTGGTGGCTCATGGCTCCTGTCTTCTGTGTCCTCCTTGTGCAGGAAGTCGATGGAAGTCAGAAGCACTGAGGTCTTTCTTGTGGTCACAGGGTATTGTCCACCTGCTTCAATGCAATTCTGCTGCTTTAAAATGATCAGATTTTGGTGAACATAGCATTTAAAAAAAGAAATAATGTCCTCAACTTTGTAGTGGCAGAAAGTTTAAATGCTTATGTTTTGCCTGAGGTCTCACAAAGAAACTAGAGCATGACAAGGACATCCTACCTGGGGCTTCAAATCTGGACCCTGCTTTGCCGGGACAATTCTCCTGTCTATACACCCTTTACTAGCCACTTTCCCTAGAACCCCACAATGTCCCCTTTGTCATGGGATGGACAAGCCCATCACACAACTGAAATGCAGTTGGATGCTCATACATCCTAGAGGAAGCCTTTTTGCTCAAGGTAATGTGCATTCATGTCTCTGGTGCCTGCATTGGTCACGGACTGGGGAAATGCTTGGATTTTCCTTGCAGAAGGTAAACAGAATGCATGCAACCCTCAATTTCATTTCAGGCTACAGGATTGCCCTGGCCAAAAGACTGGCCATGCTTGTGGCAGAATAAAGCTGAATGTACAGCTTTTGTGTTACTGCCCAGTCTTCCACATATGCCACTCATCTTCCGAAAATGAAACTGATAATTACAGAGTTGTGTGTAACCATGAGTTTACCAGGAGTCTTCAGTGAAACTGGGCCAGTTTAAATATCTGTGACCCAATTTTGTTCTCACTGGACTGCACAGATTATTAACTTCAATGGAAATAATCTTAGATGCTCTGTAAGTGTCAGAGAACAAACAGCTGCTGTCTCTAGAAAGGAACGATGTATTTTGAGAATGGGGCTGGCAGCCAAGACATTCCAGACTCCTCACGCTGGTCTTGGGCAGAGCCTGTATTCTTGCTGCCTTGTCATCCCCATGTAGCACAGACAGAATTGTTTTGCAGTCCTTCATTGTGGATATGTGTGAAGATTAAATAAATCACCTGAAAATTATAAGCATTAGAGTTACTATTACTTTATACGGAAAACAGTACCTTCTTGCTTCTAATCAGTTCCCTGGCTTCTGATGTTTTGGTTAAAAATTCATACTGGTAGGCCATTTTTTTCGCTGCATTTATGGCTCTGTACTTCACTGAGGAGTTTGTGATCCTTGTTAGCAATTAAGAAAGCTCCTACCTTATGAGATGCTCTAAAGATTAACTTTGTACTTCATGGCAGTGAGTTGATATTGTAAAATGCTGGGCATTCCAACTGTCAGGACTGTGTGAGCAGTTGGGCTAATAGTGAAAGTGCCGTCCTTGCAGGGTAAGCTGCTAAGCAGCATCACCAACTGGCCCAGTTGCCTGGTTTACAGAGGAAGCCAGCTGAGGCAAGGGTGGGCTGAGAACCCAGATGCATCTCATTGACCTGGATATGGCAGCTGTACTCTTCCACCTCTTCTACCTGTGTGTAACCCACATTCTGGATATCTCTGGATGTGGGTTAACCTGCTGAATACCCCTGTGCATTTTTCAACCCACTTGCTAAGTTTGTGAGTATGCAAATGAGGCTGCAGTACTGTATATTACCTGGGTAGAAACAGGCTTTTAGATCCAGGAGTGTCATAACATAGTTAAAACACCAGATGTGATCAAACATGTGAAATGACCCTGAAATGTTCTTAGGAGGCCAACTTGTTCCACCAGCATGCTTGAACTTTTACATTTCAGCAGTGTGAAAGCCAGTTTAGGCATGAATTACTTGTTACAGAGACATCATCGCTGAGTGTTACTAAATGATCACAAATGAGCAGTTAGCAATTTGAAAGCACTCAGATTCTGAAATGTTTATTTAATGGAACTGATATCCTAACTAATGCTTGCTACAGGTCAAGTGAAAAATGCAGATACAAAATCAGATAATAAATTTACATTAAAAATTTTACCCTGCTTTTAGATTTTTTATGCTTATTTTCACTTTACCCATGAAGTGCCATTTACAAAAGCTCATCTTTATAAATGCTTATGCTTTGCACCACTGTAGTTGTCGTGGTGTGCTAAAACTGAAAACTGAGTTTCCCTGTCCAAAATACTATTTATTACTGCAATCAGACACTTGTGCATGGAACAACAGCATAAAATACCAATCTGCCTTTCAACAAGTGAACAGAGACTAGGGCATTTCAGCACCTCCTGAGGAAAATATCTCATATATTGAAGAACTTTCTGGACATAGTCCTGTGCCACATGCTCTAGGATGGCCCTTCTTGAGCAGGGAAGTTTAACCAGGTGGTTAAAACAGACCATTGTGGTCCTTTCCAACCTGACCCGTTCTGTGACTCTGGTGTGTGAATAAAGTACCAAACACTGGTCATAAGTATGCAGTCCCTGTGCTAGTAGTCTGTAAAGTTCCACCTGTCTAACTAAACTTTGGGAAATACTTTGAGTAAAAAAAGTTTGTTTGGTAGTCAAAAAGGGGACTCCAAGAAACATCTCATCTGCAACACGTGAAACCCATGGCACTGGAAATACAGTGCTGGTGATGATCTTGACTTAATTGGACTTAAGAAGCAAATTAATTCATGACTTTAAATGGTAAATGGTGTAACAAACATCATCAGCATTGGTTTGGGCCAAAACCCTAGAGGCCTATGGTGCTTCCTGCTGCAATAGAGTGAAATCAAGGAGGCCCTGCAAAAGGAGCCAAAAGAGCTCTGGAGGCAGTTGACTGAGGCTGTGAGACCTCTGGACAGGCATATCAAAGTTCTGCCTCAGTTTGTTGTTGGAAATAGTTCTGTATGGCTTGTACAGGTTCACACACGAGAACCATGAGTAGCAGGGAGTGAGCCCAGGTCATCCACATCCTTGGCAAGGACCTTAGGTAATGCACCAATTTGCTTACCTTTCTCTGATGTTTCAAGGCACAGAAAAAACTGGGACTGAAGAAATCTGTGAATCTGCTACAGCCAGTGTGACTCAGACAACTGTGAATTTTTCTGCTGTGTTGGTGAACTGCTGTGTAAAAAAACTATATAAAAATTAACAGTGTTGCAATTACAAGGGTGGTAACAGAGTTATTTATCAGGTCTAGGTTTTCAAAAGGAATTTTCTTAATTTAGGTTTTTATTTTCTTGTCACTTGAAAAAATTCAGGACACAAGACCTGTGGTATTCAAGAATGCTCAGTTTCTTTTTTGCAAGGAAGACCCAGACTGTGCTACATTACTAGCAATGGAAATGTGAGTTGGGAGCCTAATTCTTTTGCAGCAGGGGAGATTAGAGAATATTGTGAATATCATTTTAGTATATATACTGAGTTTCCCAAGGGTATCTCATCAACAGCAACTTCAAAAGTTACTTTTATGCCACTTAAACTCAGCTGACAAGAACACTTGACATTTTGAGAAGGTTTAGAATAGAAAACATTAGCAGTTCGTGTTGATCATGCAACTCATTGGCAAAAACACTACTGTTTAAATATCATGTTCAGTCATCTCTGGATTGCAATCTAATGAGCGTAAAAGATGAGTACTTCTCAAAAGTGACTTGTTTTGTAACTTTTATGGTTACAAACTTGCAAAATGAAAACCGTGGACATTTACTTCCACCCAAATACTATTTTCAAGGTCACTGTCCTTTTGTGCCTTGGAAACACATTCCAAAGAGCTGTTAATAAATAGTCAGGATAATGTACCTTCTGCTCAGTGAAGTCTC
Source organism: Phylloscopus whistleri (assembly GCA_017589585.1). Lineage (NCBI taxonomy): Eukaryota > Metazoa > Chordata > Aves > Passeriformes > Phylloscopidae > Phylloscopus > Phylloscopus whistleri. The sequence continues at coordinate 8,859,449 of JADMLD010000758.1, read as the reverse complement.
AATAGGAATTTTCCTTATTATGAACAGGATGAGTAATCTTGCTAATGGTATAGCGACCATGTGTGTTCTAGCTTGTCTTTGAACACCTCTAGCTTTACAGATATATGTAGCCATTTTCAAGGAGTAGCATTCCAGGTGAGTCCTCAAATAAAAGGGAATGCAATGTCCTCCCTCTTCCAGCTGACATAATCAGTGCTTGCCTTTTCCTCCAATTGAACCAACTAGTGTTTAAAATTCACTTTGGCATGGATCAAGGAGTGGGATTGTTGATATCTTTAACTTGGTCATTTATTTAACTTCGCAGTACATAATAATTTGTATAAAAATGACCTTCCCCTAAATATATCTGAGTGGCTATGTTATATTGTACTAATGACTGCAACATGCAGAAAGCCAAAACAAACACTTTGCCAGTATCAACAAATTATGAAAATACAGTTTGCAGTAATGTATGAATTATTGCTGCCAGCTTGCAGCTCCCAAGTTAACTCCTGATGAAGTTATAAATTGTGACAATGAGTGCTGTTTCTATCTTGAGTAACAGTGTGGCCCAATTTCTGCTGTCATAAATGGAGTCTAAAACCATTACAATTGGGTGGTTCTATTTCTGTCCAACTAAACTCAGTTATCCTTCCAACAATCAAATAATGGTGGTGTGAGATGGACACAGGACTAGCCAGTAATTTCTTTTGTGTGGTTTCAGCCAGTTCAGGTACAGAGGTGGAAGATAACTCAGTGACTCAGCCTGGGAGTTAACTTTCACCAGGATGTGTGGTTCAGAACTTTGTTCACTAGCAAGGAGGTAAAGGAAATCTAATTTCAAGCTCCATTGGAAATTGAGGGGAAGCACACAATATCTGAGAGATAGAAAGCAAGAAAGGGATAGGATAAAAATTAATGATATAAGGGGTGAGGAGAGGTATGGAATTGTTTATCTAAATCCTCCCTAAGTGTCTTCAGAGACTTCATTCCAGGCCATACTAGTTTTAGCTTTTTAAAAACACATCCTCCCTCTTGTTTTAAATAGGGGTATGCTAGAATTAGAAGCACTTATCCAAAGCCATCCCGGCTTTAACTTTCAGGGTTCAGAAAAAATGGGACCTGGAACCGAAACAGCTTTGGTTTGGCTTTTGCAAAGACCAAACCACCCCTTCCCCTTCCCTACTGTATTTAGGCCAAAGCCTCAATCAGAGAACTAGCAGTTACAAAAACGGTACACACCAGGAGAACAAAATACTAAACACTAAAAGAACAACTGCAAATCAGCTGCTTCACTCTATGCAATGCTGATTTATGGGCTACTGAAAAGATAGTAGAACTGTTTCTACCCAGAAGTAGCTATGAAAGGGAGCAGGATCATTTGGAGCTGTATTGATGTAGCAGCAAAGTTGTCTCCACAGACTTCCACTGATGTTACATCCCAAATCTATCTGTGATAGATAGCTTGCATCTTGGTTGAGAATATCTGAAAGTCTGAAACATTTTCAAGTATTGTATGTGTACCCTGTTTTACTCCATCACTTTGCTTCTTTTCTGGGGTAAGCTTCACTCTGTTTATAGAAAGCTTGTTCTCCAGGTTAGAAAACAAGAATTGCTTTAATTGTTGGACTTCTTCCAAGCTCCATCATTAATTATAAATATATCTTCTTCAAATCTTTTTTTACACAATCTTTTGTTTGGAAACTTGACTATTTAAAGACCTGAATAACATCACAGTTTTGCCAAAGGCCGTATTGTCTGAGGGGAAAGACTATCCAGGATGAAATGCTTTTCTTCTTTTTCCGCTTGTGCAATAATGCCTCATTACTGTTTTTATTTGCAAAAGGGATGCTTTTTATATTATCAGCATATCTCTTTACTGCACTGTCAACATTTAATAGCTATTAAAAGAAATAAATATTAAATGTGTTTTGCTACAGATAAGTTGAATTAACTCCCTGTCAACATCTAGAATCTTTGGGATTTTTTAAACAGTTATTTCCCAAGACTTTTAAAAAAGTTTCTGGAGCACAGAAAGCTTGCCTATTCTAATTATAATGGAAGCATTTTCAAAATAGTATATTCCTTCTGAAGATATGTCCACTAACAAATAAATTATATGGAAAAATTTAAAAATATCTCAGAAAAATCCCAGGCAATCCTAGTGCATTTGCCATGAAATAAATCTCTATTTTATGAGCATTCCACTGATCTTTTTTGTACTTTCATCTTCTCTTCTGTGTGTTTTGCTAGAGAACAGTTGCAAAGTATTTGTCTTTTCCAGGTAGAATATGGCACGGTTGTTGCACCCATTCTTGGAGTGTCTTGGTCAGAGTTTTTACTGGAGAGAATAGAAATCATAAAGACAGCAGATACTTCTATGCACAAGGAAAACTGGATGCTCTAGGACACGTTTTGAAATGAAATTATTGCATAAAATTGTAAAACCTACCTAACAACAATTTCCTCACCATGGAAAACATCTGTACAGGATGATGATGCGTACAGAACTGTGATTCAGTATTAGTGTAATTTCCCGTAACAGACAGCCAAATTTTAGGACTCTGCATAGAAGACAAACATCTTCTGCTGACTCACCCTCATCTTGCTCCATATTCATGTATTACAGTATCTCTGGTCAGTATCTTGGGTTGATGCTGCTGCCGACACATCTGTCCTTCTTTTATTCCCTTCTATAGAAGGAGTTTAGACCCAACTCGAGTGAGATGTGAAAACAGGTGAAATTTCTACCTGTTCTTTTATATCTTTTTTCCTATGCAGAAAAGTCTGGGGTCTGGGTTGGGTTGTTTTTTGTTTTTTTTTTGGGGGGGGGGGGAGGGGGTATAGTTTGAGTTAACATCACAGATAGAATCATGGGTGGGTATATATCCAATATATATATTGCTCTAAGAACAGGTGGGAATAGCTGTGGGGACTCATTAGTTTTACTGTTCCAGTGTTGCTGCCAGAAAATTACATGCTGCTTTTCCCCAGCCCATTTTAAATAGGAAGAGCTGCCAGAAGCTTACCCACTGTTTTCACATAAGTAGTATATGATCTGAGAGGTGGGAGTTTTGGGGTGGCACATCCATTCACTCACATCTCTGAGACAGCCAAAGCCATTTGGTTTAACCTGGAGAGAGACGCTGTTCCGACTCACTGGAGAAGGAGTTACTGCTACCAGTAATAGACATGAGTTCCCTTTGCTGGAGCCTGATGGATGGATCTGTTCATGCTGGTGAATGCAAGGGCAGTGCAAAAATGCTGTGTGAGACTACACAGTAGCAGTGGTGGGTAGGCAGACAGTAAAGTATATGATTATCTTTTGTCTTACCTTCTTGAGAAACTAGGATCACTAAAATGGGAGAACAGATACTTCAACCTACAAGAGAATTGGCATAGAGAAGAATTGTGAGATTTTTTATATTCCAAACAGAGGCACATGAAGGGACCAACCTCAGACATCTCTGCTGTTTCTGCCTATCCTCTTTTTCTGCAATAAGTGCTGGAGCATGCTGTCCTTCCAGGTTACAATGAGGCTTAATCCAGGTTAAGTGAAGCATTTAACTCTGTGATGGTGCCAGGGAACAGAAAGTCTTGTGGAAGCTTAGTGTCATCCTTAGTGAAAAGAATGAGGTATTGGGTTTAGGGACAGGTGCTTCTACTGTTGTTGATGTGTCTTGGTGATTCAAAAACCTTCAGGCATACCATTGCCAGGGAGTGGAGCAGATCAGCTTGCTGGGGGAGCACGCGCCATCCTCTGCTGTGCCATTCTGCTGGCAGGGAGGCTCCGAGTAGAGCAACCTCAGTGACCTGATTTGTTCCTAGAAAGAAGAACACCTCACCAAGGAAGGATACAAGAGTTTTTCAAAGGATCCTGTAGTAATTTGTGGACTGAGATTGTGCACACCAGAGCATGGGGTAAGGAGAGAGGAAATGCACTATGCTGTTCAGTCTTGGCCTAAGAGAGGTAAATTTAGGTTGTCTCTGTGTAATTGTTATCTAGCTCTTTGTTGTGCTAGATAACTTAAAGAATTACAAACTGCCTTATGAGTAAACAAATCAGAGGATTGCTGCAGGCACACTGAGAGCACAATATATGCATGAGATGTTATGAAGTAAGTAATGAGATGTGTTCATGATATTGTGGCCACATGCTTTTTGCATGGAGGACTATTTATTAGAATTTTTTAAATTTACTAAATCTAGATTAATTTACTGGATTTTTAAATTTACTAAATTTACATTTACTAGAAGTAAATCCATTAGGAAAGACAATTGTTCCCTCATACTGACTTTCTCCAAGCCAGTGCATTGAAAATAGGCTGCTTCCTTCTCCAGACATTCCTTTAGAGATGACAGGAACTCCCCCACCACAGCCTTAGCGCAGGAACAAGTTGTGTTAGAGCTTTATTTTTACTAAGAATTTCATACTTTGGACTCTGTTGATGTACTTCTACTGCCATCTTAACACAGATCCCAGTGTGATCTTGAATTTAGGGAATGGAAAATCCTGATAAACATCCGGGCTGCTGTGAATGCAAAGGACAAAGCCTTTGTAGTAAAATGTCTCTGACACACGCCCATGAGAAGTGTTTGATGTGCTGTAAAAGACATCTGTCTGAAAAAAAAATTGTTTTTCCTCTTCGGCTTTGTTGAGCAGACTGTAGAAGTAAATGACACAAAGTAACCCTTCTTTTCCTCTCCTACTGCCCCTCTCTTTGTTTGATCTTGCAGTGATGTGATAATGGTGAGTCTGTAACTTGAAAGTAATTTCTGTAAAGACTTATACCGTGAACAGAGGGGTTTTATTTTCTGCTGCTAAAGGGAGATCAAAGTATGATCTAGAGATTAGACCTGTTTTGAGAGAGAAAACTGAATGGCCTATTTCTACCTCTGTCACTGAATTGCTGCATCAAACTGAGCAAGTCACTTAACTTCTCTGTGCCCTGGACCTTTGCTGTGTACTGTACCGTTCAGCTCTTGTGCTAATAACAAACATTTTACATGGCTTAATCATAAATGATTGCCTGTATGCTAATTAGCCACAGTCAGTGCAAAGTTTATTATACTTGTTTTCAACCTTTACACCAATTCAGGGAACGTGATGGCTGCTTTTGATTTAATTTCGGTCACAGCTTGCAGGAAGGAAAGGAAGAAAGCACTGAGATCCACAGAGGAGCTGGAGGCAATGACACAGACTGCAGGCTGATGGGAATTTCTGGGCTCAGGGTTGTACTTTACAAAGGATACTGGCATCAGAGAAGCATTATTACACTGTTTTATATTGGTCTGGATGAGTTTAAACAACCAGCTGAGCTACTAGCAGCAATGTACACAGCACAGGCCAACCTTCCAAATAAGTCCTGTGTCTCACACTGACAGCACCTGACTTTTGGTCACCATTTTTTTTCTGTTGCTCAAACCAGTTCAAATAACACTAGCTGAGGTATGCTGGCCTCAAATGAAAAAAGTCAGGTCTGTAGTCTGCCAGTGTGCTTGCATCTGCACGAATGCACAATCTACTGAAAAGCACTCAACTGCCCAAGCCCTTCAAATATCAGGGTAAAGCTGTGTCAACAGTTGTCTCCCTGACAACCTTCTGAGCACTCTTACACGTGGAAGAAATCAGTCAAAATCAGTCCATAAGGAAAAAACTTGTGGAAATCCCTTTGCTCTAGGCAAGGCTGCAGTTTCACCATTTGTAAAGAGAGAAAGATGTCAGGAGTGTCCCATTCTGTGGCAATTCTGGAAATTTAATCTGTAAGTACATGCAAAGGCAGTATGATTAAATCAGAAGTACAAGAGCAATACAATATTTGTGCACTATTCTGTGCACAAAAGTAGGCTCACATCAGTTGTGCATTTTGTGCACGGACAGCCTAGGAGAAGAGACTCCATGATTCAAAATGTCTGCAGTTTGTGTCCCTGGAGAATCAGTAGGAGTTGAAGAAAACTTCCAAATGTTTAATGCATATGGAAAGGGATAAAGAAAGCTGCCTTCTCCCAAGGTATCAACAGGGAAACTGAGGAATAAAGGGATTAACAAGTTCTGTGCATGGTGCAGTGCGTTTGGGTTTGTTTTTTTCGGTGTTTTTTTTTTATTTTTAATTTTCTTTTGATGCATCTGAGAAAGAAGCAAATTCCCTGAATTTCCCACTATGACATGGCAAATCAAACCCCATGAATCCCTGCAGCAATTGCAACAGAATCCTCATGCCCTCTGTCCTTTGTCCTTCTAAGGGGAAATGTTGGGTGGCATACAACATTTAAAAGTTAATGATAGGCTAGCCAGTAAAAGTGGAGACTTGCAGCTTTGGGTTGCAGCAGAGAAACAGGAGGGCAGCCTGTTCATACCAAATGTCTGAGAGTACCTTATTCACGGGAAGCACTGGCAGACTATAAAGTACTCCGTTAATTATTGTTGACATTGCATAGAGAGCTTCATGCTGTTCTTTCTCTGCCTGCTTTGACTTAATTTGTTTGAGAAAGTACTTTTTCTGTGCTGCAGATTATGTAAATTCATATACTCTACTGCACTGACAGATGTGTCTTTGTTTTAGAAGAAGCCATTATTTTTTTCAGTGCTGAATGTGAATGGAGCATTTCACACTGGTGGCTTCCAAAAATATTTATAAAGTGAAGTTGAGCAGCTCAAAATATTTTGCCCTCCTACACTGACATTCACAAGACTTTATAGCAGCATTATCAAAAGCATTTGCAGTAGAATGTGCATGAGCTGGCCACAAAGACTGGGTTAGTCAACAAATGACTGAAGGCACACATTTTAGTCAGCTCTACCCCACACAGTGTACAGCAGAACACACTTGCAACTGTAACTAACAGGGCAATTATTCTATATTGTGGGTCAAAGTTACCCTTTCTCTTTTAACTCCTGCATATCTGAGGAAACAGGATGAAGAAGTAGAAATTGAGTAAAATTCTCCTTTCTTCCTCTTTCAGCTGGTAAAATGTGGTTTGACTGTGCACTGACTAGCACAGGCAGTGCTTATTCTGAGGGCTGATAGCTGCTCATGGGTCTGATACCTGGCTGTGAGTGGTGGCATTGTTTGCCTTCCATGTTTACATTCCACTTCCACTGACCACTGCCTAGCTGTCCTTCAGCTCACTCTCCCACTCTTTGATTCTTCCTGAACATGCTGCTAAGAAACAAAGCATGCTGCAGCCAATTGGGCAGAGAGGAGGGCTCTCTGTGGGCACATAAATGCATCAGACTTTCTCTTAGATTTCGCGGTAGATTGAAATGACCTCTCTGCCAATTGATTGTAATGACTTCCATAGTCCTCACCACTGTATTGAAACCAGGGCTTCCCATGTATTTCTTCCCTCAAAGAGTTATCCAAGAGAGCTACACCGGCAATCAGTGCCCTCCAGCTGCAGGTAGAAGAGCATGTCTGACTTACTGCATTAGAATGGACACAATAATTGACACACAGTGATTTCAGTGATAAGACCGTGTGCACTCTATGTTCATTCTTGGCTTTGTGTATTTCCATCTTTGAAGTTTTAAAATATGTAATGAGTAGCAGTGAGTCCAGGGAATTCTACTTATAAATCCTTTAAATAATGTTAGCTCCATTGGCTTTGGTCAGCCCCTCCATGTCGGGGCTATGCACCATGCTTAAACAATCTGATAATCTTCAGTAGGCAAATGGATAGAAAAGACATCTTAAACAGGGGAAGTCTCCCCAACTGAATTGATATCGTAAGGAGCTTAACAGCAAGGAGAGAGAATATTTGTCATACACTATCCTGTCTTCCTAAACACAAGTTTGCATTGATGAAAAAATAGTGAAAAGCAATGAACAGAGACTCTAGCTAATCCCCCTTCTTCATTATTTAGGAAATAAAATATCTCTCTAGTAGACCCGATGATTGCACACTGCATAGGATGCCATTTCCCTTCAATGGGCATAGAAGTTTCTTTCCTCATAATCCTTACAATGTTTGAACACAATCCTTTTTTGTACATTTGCATTTTTGCATTGCTAGATGATTTTTTTTTTTAATTGCTGATGAGTTTCTGACCCTTTTGTTGTCTATGTGCAGTGTTAATTCTGCTATTTTTAAGTATGGCTAAATGAAAAGTGTCTCAGCTGAAGATCATTTTCAGTGTCTTTTTTTCTGGCAAGAAGACAGTTATTTTGGGTTTCTAGGTGCATTTTGGAGGCATGTGCATTAAAATTACTTCTAAAACCTTGAAACAGGAAAGAATAGCACACTTAAAAGCATGTGTTGCCATGTATTTGTTATCCTCTTGCTTATAGCTTGCAGCAGGTGAAAAAGCAGTAATGGGTGACTAAGAATGCAATAAAGGAAAGAAGTCTGGAGAACAGTAAGAGCAAACACATGTAGTCTTTTGTATTCCTTTGTATCCTGGGAAGTATTAATTCACTTTAGTGAATTTGTAGTTTAATTTAAAAAAACCCAAACAAAACCAAAAGAACAAACAAGCTGATTTTCCCCTTTTGCTCAGCAAAAAGTAAGAGGATACTAATAATTTTGATTAAAATGTTACCATGAAGAAACCATGATTCTAGTACTTGTGGGCATGTTTTGAACAGAAATGAAATACAGAATTTACCTCTACTGCTACCATGCCAAGGAAAGCAGGAATTGATACGAGAGATCATTTCAGACTATATGAAGAACTGGGTTATAGCATGAGGGTTGACAGGGATGTTCTTCTAGCATGAGGTAGCCCTTCAGACAGAGGGTGATGTGTGTCTGTGCAGGGTGCATTTGTTCTTGATGGCCAAGCTGTGACTGTGAAGTAGGCTTCCTTTCCACTGGGACCTTATCTCAGATTACACCAGCTCCTACTGCTAGTGAAGAACACCTTTCTTTGACCTTGACATTACTGGAATAAATGGTTAGAGGCATGTAAAATCTCAGAACAAACACTCCTCTCCTTGGGGAACAGATAAGTGAACAAACACGTGACAGATGATAGTGACGTTACTTAATGCGTGACCGATTTGCACGTATATTCTGCTCTCACTGGAGTTGTAAGCGGCCACGAAAGAAAAACAGGTCATGTTACGGGTGTAACACTGTGTGCCTGGTGTATTAGTCCTTAGGCAAATGCCTTGGCATAGATGGAATGTTTGAAGTTACTGGATTTACTGAGGAAGCCCTGAACTTGTTGCAGAAGTCTTGCTAGAGCTTTCGAACTTTGTAAAAATTCAGTTTCAAAATTCACCTCCCACCCAAAAAGTACAAATGAATTTTCGCAACCAGCTCATAAAATCTTCCCATTGCAACATGGTGGCTCAGTCTTGAGAAAGACTCTTTTGGAAGACTTTTTTGGGATTGCATGCTTATGATTGGTAGGTGTGCAGACCTTATGTGAACCACCTTTTATCAAGAACAGCCTTGCCACTTCCACTCATCAGGTGGAGACAACAGATGCCTAGCAGCAGCTACAGGTGTGTAATGCTCGCTGAGATGTCCAACTGCATGTAGAGATAGGAGTAACAGGAACTGGTCAAACTGGTTTTGGAGGCCCCGTTAGGGGCTCCCTGATGCTGGGTCTTGTTTAGGCAGGCTATGAAGCCTGGCGTGACAAGGTGGCTTCCACTGGAAAGAGCCTTGCACTCCCGTTTTTAAAATCCTCTCACTCCCATTTTTGTCCTAATTCCCTCTCCCCTTTTTAAAGCGTTTTGTGTGAAAGAATACACTGCCAATGCTGAGTACTGCACTGGAGGGAGGCCCCAGTTAAACTGGCTCCAGATGTGCTTGAACTGGCCTGGCTGTGTGCACTGAAGAGCAAACCCTGCCTCTTCGGCTGGGAGCAGGCACCCATGTGCCAGGCGATGCACGTGGCTGGCTGCCACAGTTACTAACCTAGCATTAACTGCATTAATTGTGGACATAAACAGTGTTTAGTGCCAAGCATGTCACAAGCTGATTATAAAAGCTGTGGTGTAGGCAGAGTTTCAAATTGTGCTTCACTTTTAATTTCCAGCGCCCTTCCCTCCCCTCCTCCCCCCCCTCCTCCTCCTCTTTTCCCCCTCCCCCTCCGAAATTCCTTGAATGTGTCTGTATATTTACCAAAATACAAATGTGTACCGAGTGGTAAAGCTATCGAGTTGTAAATACTACGAGTACCTGCTAATGGCAGGGAGCAAATAGTCTGCAGGCGCCTTGAGTCAGGGCGGGAGCGCCTGCAGCCACCGGCAAGGGAGAGCCCCCCGTCCAGCCCCTGCCTCCGCGGCCCGGCCCGGCCCGGCCCGGCCCGCTCCGCCGCTGGGCGCAGCTGACCTACTTTTTCTGCCTTTCTCCCCACACTGCCCCGACCCCTCCCACGCATGGGGCTCGAAGGCTTTTAACCCTTCGGAGCTCAGCAGCCGCAGCCGCGGCTCCCCGGTCCGGGCCGGCCCTGGGGCTCGGAGCCGGGGGCGCGGGGATGCGGCGGCCGCGGAGCACCGAACCAACCAAGCCGTGCCCGCAGCACCACCCGCTGGGCAGCGTGCGGACACGGACCGGCCGCACCGGGCTGAGCCGCCACTTCGGCCTGCTCTCCTATTGCCCTAAGATTTCCCGAGACTTGTGTCGACTCGGCTGCCTGTGAATCTCTCCTATTTCTCCCATTAACGGACCTTTAACAAAATAAATAATAACCGTAATGAAATACGAAGTACCTAGAATTCACAGAAATGGCGCTGTTTGCATTTCTGTACAATGCGGCCCCACCTTCCTGCAAGGGACAGGTCATCAAAGCGTTTTTGAGAGGCTCTGCCCTTTGTGGCTCATGCTGTGGCACCTGGTGTGTGAAAGGCTGTATGATTATGGTGACAAAACACGTCTGACACAGCATACGCTGAATACTGGCTTGGTGTGAGGAGCACATGTAAGTGCTTTGTGTTTGATGCGCTTAATGTGGTCGAATAGTGGCTCAGTATGATGTTCAGCTGATTAATTGTAACTCACTTGGATTGCGCTTTGCCTCCCTGTGATTTTGCTAAAACAGTGGGTTGTCTTTTGCTCTTTTTAGAAGAATATTAGAGGAAAAGCCCTTTAGCTGCACAGAAGTCTGGAAAGGGTGAGGATAATACTCTCACATTTTAAAATATAGTACTCTTTCTTGAAAGGCCAGAAGTAAAAGGTTCTGAAATAAAAAAAATTGTATTGGGTGCTTATCTTTCAACATGCAAAAATCTTTGCTTGCATTGAAAAGTGCCTCCTGGGTTTTTAAAGATTATTAGACAACTGTGGAACTTTTCAGCAAAGCATTTCCTCAAGTATGTAAACACTACTGAGTATACAAACAAATTGCATTCATGTACATGAAGATAATGGTACGGTCACTTTGTCCAAAAAAGTTAAAGTTTCCCTGGTGCAGCTGGTGAAACTTGGAACAGAAGTAAAACTGCTGGGAAAGGAGTTTCCTATCAGCATGGATTTCATAGGTTCAGGACCAATGGGCGTCCGTGGAGTAATCAGGCTCTGTGGTCACTGTGACCGTGGAGTAACAGCTGTGGGTCACTCTTTTGTCTGTTGTTGAAGGATGGTAGGGATGGGCAATCAACCTTGTTTCTGTTCTAGAGGAAGGCCACTTACACTGTTGGTGAGAGCATTATCTGCTCTCTGCTCTCTGTTTTGAGAATGTGCTTAGCTGTGCTTCATTGCTTTAGCACATTTCCACTGAGTGGCCACTGACCTATTTGTAATCTGTTTCGCGGAAGTTTTATTTTGAGTGTGGTAAGTGGAGAGTTGCAGGGACATCTGGGCATGATCTTCCCCCTCCCACAAAGGAGGCACCTTCAGTCAAGCTTTGGGCTATTTAACGGTGTTAGATTATCCTTAGCTAATGTCATACTGTCCTGCTGTTCAGGGTAATAAATAAATAAATCCCCTTCTGACTGTCAGATCTTTCAGCAGCCTTGATAAGAATAACTGCCAGGTGTCTGTGATAAGGCTGTGGTCCTTGGCAGCACTTTAGGGTACTGTCCATGAGGAACTACTGGGGTAGTTCCTGGAAAAGCTGGATTTTATAGAGGGATTATAGGTATTTGTTCATCTAAATGGGTCGGGGTTCTGCTGGTTCCCCTATGTCTTTCTCAAAACACAGTATGAATACTGGATTGCCAATGGCTGTCACTCAGAAGTGTCAGTTAGAAGGACTGCAGGTTACTGCCAGTGAAACTCTCTACTGCCTTTGCAGTTGTCTTTGAGTAACTATCCTGGTTACCAGATGGTTCAGTCAGGGTTTGTTTGTCTTGTTTGTTTTCAAAGAGCTGTATGCAATTTGCAGTGAACAGTGATGTTAAGGGACAAAGAATTTGCACTTTACACAGGGAGTAAATTTTAAGTACCCATCAAAGCAGAAACATGAAGATTCTGCAAAGTAATTGATAGACAAAAACCAGCTCAAGTTTAGTGATCAGTTTACTATCACAAAGTGATCTTTAGGGGTTTTTTTTTAACAAAAAATTGAAGTATTTCTTTACATCATTAATCATTAAGTCAAAAAGTGAATAATGAATGCCAAAGTTGGTCTTAGTTACAGAGTTCATAGGATACAGTTACTAAGGGGAATTCTTTCCATGTTTTTAGGTTAACCCAGAGAATCTGTGGTATGGGAAGTAAAAATGATGTTGAATGAGTGCCACCAAGTGTCCTCCTGCAGAATATGAAAGCCCAGGTTTTAAGTGGGAGCAAAAACAAGACTGCAGCATTAAGTTCTGCCATTTTAAGTGAGACATCTTAGCAGCACTGAATTCTGTTAGAGTGAGAGGAGTTATAATTTTTATTCCACTAAAGTGCAAGAGCAAACTCTGGAAAGCTGATAAAGGTGAGTATCTGTGGTAGGGGCAGAAAAAAAGACATAATGCTGGCTATCCATCCACTTTGTCTTTCAGTTCCATTTAGCTTGTCTTCTGATAGCTCACTGGGTTATCTCTGTCTGTGCTGTGTCAGATGATTGTATGATAACACCTTATCTCTCTTTGGCAGGGTTGGTACGTGTCACAGGACCTCCTAACAGGTAACATATGTTACAGATCTGGCTGTTAACAACTCCATTTTGGCCCTTCTGCTGCTATTGATCCCAATGCTGACCATATTAATAGCTGCCCTGGGGGCAAGACTGAGACTTGTTTGTATGAACATCAGAGATTCAACAGAAGAAACAAGCTAGGTGTTGTCAAATGTCTTCCAAGAGAATTCCATCCTGGCTTCCCTGTAGATTAAAAGTTCCTGACAGATTTTTAGATTTTCTGTTCATACACAAGAGTGTGTCTAAAGAAGGAAGATTTATATCAGTCTTACAACTTTCTGAATTTTAGTTTGATTCAAGAAGTAAGTACCCAAGTGTTGAAACTCCAATTGCATTTCTCTATGCTGTATGTTGGGGCAAAAGAGTGGTGCCAAAAAGCCATTTTACATTGCACACAGTAATAGCTGCTCCTTGTCATGCTGGAGTTCATTGCCTGAATTTCCTCACTGCTGCCAGAAACCACTTCCAAAGCAGCTACACAAAGAGTTGTAGTGGGTAGCAAACTTATTATCTCTCCTCAGAAATGTGAAGTGTCTTTTGTTCTGGTTAAACAGCAGAGGGGAGTAGACTAGGACAAGGGTCTAGCCAAAGAGACTGTTTATTGCAGGGTTTTGGTAATGTACTTATTCGGACAGAAATAGTTTAGGTCATGGAATGTGCTGAAGCCTGCATAGATTTGAGCATTTGAACAATTGAACATTTTTTTTCTGGAATATATTTATTGATGGATAAACTGATCAGTCAGTAGCACTGATTAAACTTGGAGGGGTGCCAGGGAGCAAAGAGAGCACCATACCTTTTGGAGACTCTGGGCAGTGAGTGAGCAGGCACAGAGTCTCTGTTTAATCAGCAGCCCATTGTATGTGTCAGGGCATTTCCACAGAAGTTAATGGGTGAACAGACTTCTGCTGGCACAATTTTTCCATTGTAGCACTCTTTGTTCTGCTCTGTTTTACTATTTCACTATAAATTAACTTAAAAGAGTCAGGTTTACCATTGTCTGAGCATGCTGTGAAAAAACTCACCTTTGAAACAGTGCATAACTCTTCTTTGTGTGATGAAGGGTGGAACTGCAAAGTACAGAGACAGACATCAACATACTGACCTTGAATTATTTGGAAGGACTTTCACTATTTGTATGGGCGATGTGTATTTTGTGGTACCTATTGTGTCCAAAGGGAGCAACTCTCAAGTGATTTGCTCTCACTACATGTAAAATTCATGCTGTTCATTTGGTATTTACCAGTATGCAGGGGTATCTAAGCACCTCTGCATGGTATGCTGCATAACTAGACTGCCCTCTGTGTGTGGGTCTGCAAAGCTGGCTGCTAGAGGTATATGAACAAAGTGAGAAGTACCTTTGCAGACTCAGATAAATGTCTAAGCTTTCATTTAGTCAGAATTAGCTTTCTATACAGAACATTAAGTAATTAGCTGTCCTTTTCCTCTTGTGCCCTTCCCAAGCACAATAGACAAAGTTATCATTATTCTTGCCAGTAATTCACCTATTATCTCAGTTTAAAAGTATTTCATTGTTTCATGGATGATTTTTAATATACCAGAGAATGTTCCTGTCAGGCTGTGATATCTGGGTGTGATCTCACCATTCATTCAAGAGGAAAAATAAAAGCTTCTTCTCTGAAATGGCCAACCTTACTACAGCTTTAAAAGCACTCTTTGGGGAGCTGAATAAAAGCAAATGGCAAACTAAAAAGTGTTGCTAAGGAACAAATCCAGATGCTTCCAGAAAAAAAAAAAAAAAAAAAAAAGGACAAGGGGACCCAAGGACACCCCACTAAATTGGACTAATGATTTCCAAAAGGAAACTATCAGATAGATATTCTTCTGTTATCCAACAATGCTAGTTTGCTAAATAAGGAAATAGTAAGAAAATAAGAGCTTTGAGAGCCAGTATAATTAATAAACATGCATGAGGACACTCTCCAGAGGAAAATATTTGCACAGGACCTGAATTTATAGTAAACATTGTACTTTAATAACGTCCGTGGAAAATCACTTAAACAAGTTGCACAGTTGATTGGACATGTTGTGCTGGTGAGAATCAGGTGGAAAACCCACAGTAATGGTGTACTTTGACGCAAGGAAAGTTCATGTTGTCATGACAACTAATGTGGGATATGTGCAGACATGCCCTGCAAGGCGGTCCCACACTCCCAGCCACTTACCCGTAGCAAAAGGTGTTCTCAGCTTCCACTTTTCAGCTATTCAATAGTTGTAGGAGAATAACCTCACAGCTGTAGCTGTTCCCAGATAAGTTCCTCCTTAATGCACACAGCTTCGAGTGTTTGGTTTTCTGTGTTACTTATCAGCACTTCTTCATATTTCTACTGAGCTTAGCTGGCTGATGAGGCTTGGTTTTCCTTTGATTCTGAGTCTTCTAACAGTGTAGGTTTTCTCATTGCATGTATGAAGGACAATGTTAATGTATCTTAATATGTGGCTACAAAAGGTCAGGAATTATACAAAACAGTTCATGAACAGCTGATGCCCAAATAAGTCCTATTTTGTTTTTTTTTTTGTATGTGAAATCTTGTGCTCATTAAAACTTGCTAGAAGAAACATTACCTGTGAAGAAGTAAATGGCCAAAGTATAGATCACTGGGCACAATTTACAAGAGTAGAAAGCTATGGAATACTTCTCAAAATGAAATGGCCAGTATGTTTTTGGTCTTGGAAAAAATTATGGTTATCTTACGTTTTATTTGATTAAGTAACACAGGAATATATTGATTTTGTGACTCTATTCTCCCAAGTTTTCCTTAATGCTATTATACTTCTATATGTCTTTGTCGAATCTTTTTTTTTCCCAAGACAAATAGTGTATGTATTTTATTACACAGACTTATTTTAAAATGTAAAAGTTATTTTAAATAATTACATGACACAGAATTTCCCTCCTTTAACAATGAAAATACTTCCCTTTCTAGCTAACGGCAACAATAAAAAACTGTTTCTTTTGTTGAGGACAGCTTTACTAACACCATGCTAATTGATGCTTAATCCAACTTCATTTGAGTTATTTCTGCTAAAGGCATTTGGAATGAACTCTGAAACACTGTTTTCAGGTATGGAGGAATATAGTAATTTTGACTTTTTTTTCCTAAAGTTTATTGGACTACCCTTTGGCTGTAGGGTGAAAAAAGTTGGTGTTCTTCAAAGAGCAATTTCCTTTTATTAAAATCTGCAGTCAGAGAAACACAGCTTTCATTGTGCTCTCTCCTATCTGAGTCATGTTCTCAATGGGTGATTGATCAACATTTTGTCAAGCCTGGACATGGTAAACTACAAAAGCAACATGATGAATGGAATTTAAAATGTGATTCAAATAGAGTTCCTTCTTTATGATCAGAATGAAAGAAAATATTCCACTAGCACCTCCAAATCCAAAATAAAACTGCCAAGTTAAACATGACAAAGTTAATTTAAGACTGTGTTCTGACTGCCATGTCGACATTAAAGAGAAAAATCAAACCGAACAAGACAGATCAACAAGCGGACTAAGCAATGTTACCTTTGGATCTCATCATTGCTCAAGCATCTTGAAAAGTCAAAAGAAAACTGACGGTATTTGACCACATTCCTGGACTAAAGTGTCTTTCCTGTCTCTCCTCCTATCATGTGCCTCTAGTCCAGATCTCTGTGGATAGTGTCCAGAAGGAAGATGGGAGTTCTCCTGCCTTGAATTAGAGGTTTTTGATTACCTTGATTTCTTGTATATTCAGTCTTCTGGTTTAATTACATTTTTCTTAGTTTTTTAAAGAAATGGCATCTGGATATATCACAATATTCCTCTTCCTTTATATGCATTTCTTTTTTTCCGAGCTACTGACCTCATGTCTCATACTGCTTCACAAGGTGACATCTGCATTTACCTTCAGTCCTATGTGTGTTCTTGCAGTTTTAGACTACAGGTTTTTTGGGATAGTTCCTTTCCCAAAAAGCCGGGCAGCACGATCTTGACTAAGTGCTTAAACATAACAGCACAGTAAGTAATGAATAGTGAACAGCTTTTTTTTATCTGTAATAGAAAAGTTGGATTTTAATGTGACTGTTACTTGAAATAAGGATTTTACAAACATTTTACAAAATTGCTGTCTGGAAGCTGCCAGTAAGTAGTGGCCTGATAGCAACATCTTGTGATCAATTCCCCAGGAGTGGCAGTTTCAAAGGTACCCCTGGCAGAATCCAGGGGGTTTCAGAATCCTTTTTCTGGTTGATGAATGTTGGTGGCCTACCATTGAGACACGTGTTCTTGTCATCCAACATGTACAGCTTGGATGCGCTCATTCTTAGATTATGTGATTAATTATGTGATTATGTGTGACGACTCAGCCTGTGACTGGGCAGGCCAGTGTGCTGCTGGAGTGGTGGAGAACCCCAAGAACCCTGTGAGGGACCTCGCTGCATCTCCCCGTGGCTGCTCCCACCTGCTGGAGGGATCCATACTGTGTGTTTATATGAATATATTTCTCACTAAGGAACAGTCATCCCGACTAATCAGCAAGCAAACAAGACGGGGTTGCCAGTAGCACTTGTGCTCGCCTGAGGGCTGAGCATGCCTGCCTGTGTGGTTGGCCCTGCCCTCACACTGGCTGTGCTGGGGCACACGGGGTGGTGTCACCCTGACCTCTGTCAGGCCATCAGCTCTGTCAGCCCCAAAGTTTCGTAAATCCTTTGCACATCAGTAGGTTGCTGTCAACAGGGAAAGTGACACAATACAGAAATTCCAAGATATTTCAGATATTAATGTTAAAATAGCATGTCTACAAGCTTAAAAATCAAATAATGTCTATTTATACATTTTATTAGGAATTTTAGATTGTATGCATAAAGTTACTGGAAGTATTCTCTTGTAGTTTGATTAATAATATATATTTTTAATAAGTGGAGTTTTGAATGAATGGTGATTGTTTTCTCCAGTGTCTTCTCACAGGAGGCTAGTCAGAGTTTGCATAGGCTAACTTAACTTTCCAGTATCCCGAGAAGATACATGCAAGGAAATCCTTTGATAAAGTTGAAATGCACGTTATTTTGTTTGGTGGATACTGTTGCCCCCTGGAGGCCATTTCTCAGTTATCAAAATATTAGATTGAAACCTAAATTAAAACTTAGAAATGTTTGCTATTATAAACAAAATATTCCCTCTAGCAATTAAAAATACTGTGACTTTAATTAAAAGGGTTTATGAGCTTATCAGAGAAATAACTTACTTCTTACTATGCTAATTATTTTTCTACATTTGCTGTTTAGATTTGCAAATTGCTAGAGACTAAAATTTAATTGGTTTTTAAGGGAGATGAATATTTAATTTGAGTACTGTACTTGGGAAAAATAAGGATTTTGTGAATATGTGTGTGTGTTTTTTAAACAGTGTAGATAATCAGCCTGGGGAGTGTAAATGTCTCCACATGCACTGTAGACAGGTTTGAAAGCCATGCTCATAGAAGTTGCTCATTTTGCTCATGGATGTTGCTCGTATTGCTTATATTGCTCATGGAAGTGCAAGGAATCACAGAATCTCCAGGTTGGAAGAAACCCTCAAGATCATTGAGTCCAACCCATACTATAACACCTCAACTAGACCATGGCACCAAGTGCCACATCCAGTCTCTTCTTAAACACATCCAGGGATGGTGACTCCACCACCTCCCTGGGCAGGCCATTCCAGTACTTTACCACTCTTTCTGTGAAAAACTTTTTCCTAATATCCAACCTATATTTCCCTTGATGCAGCTTAAAACTGTGTCCTCTTGTTCTGTCAGTTGTTGCCTGGAGAAAGAGACCAACCCCCAACTGACTAAAAGGAAAAGGGCAGTGCAAGGTTGTGAGTAAAGGTAGCACTGGGCCTCATTCAGGCTTTGTAGGTGCTGTCCTGCGCCTGGTTGGAAACAGTGCTAAAACTGAAGGCAGCTCGCGGAGCTCAGAACTCTGTGTGGCCAGTGACATCAAGGGTTCAGCTAATGGCCAAGTAACTCAAATCTCACATCCATCTCCTTCTCCACTGCACGGCCTCCTGGAAGGGGAGTCCTGCTGGGCTTCGTTCAGCAGGCACACAGGGTGAAGACACCTTCTGAAGTGGAAATGAGATTCCTACATTTGTGTGAAAAGCACGTCCTCTTTCCCCTTCATTTCTGAGTCTGCTAGAGTCTTTGGGCTTTTTACAACAGTTTGGTGCATGGCTATCTGCAACTGACATTCAGCCTACACAGCAATGAGTGTCAGTCACTGGCCATTGGAATAAAATCACAACTACTTACCCAATTGCACTATTAATAATTAATTGGGCTGCTCACACAGAAAGATTTTTTTTAATGTGACTATAAGCTTATTTCTAAATATTTAGTTCTTACTGGCATTTCTAAACATTATGACTAATATTATCAATTAAGTGTGAAGTTATACCTGTTAAATGGTTTTGCTGTTGTAATTATTCCCTTTCCTATGTTTGTAATAGATTTTTCCTTCATAGGTGCTGTACCAGTCAGCTAATACTCTGATTTCTGCTGCCTCCCCTGCCTCCCAGAATAGTTTTGTTATTCTGTACCAGGCTATTCTCATCAGGCTTCCTGCCCTGATGAGCACCACCAGCATTTCAGGCCATAGCCATTCTGGCAAAGAAATAACTCCATACTAGTGCAAAGAGTACCAAGTGTGTGGAGGGAACAGAATAAAGGCAGTGCTGCGTACTGTTTCTCCTACGTACTGTCTAACCTCAGTAAGGCTGATGTATCTGGTGGTTAAGGAGCCACACACTGGGACAGACTCCCCATTTTAGACCCCTTCTTGGTATTTGTTTGTTGCTTACCATCCTCACATCAATCCCATGTTGCAGCTTTCTGAACAGGCATATAGCAAGCATTTGTTTCTCCTTGCAAACTCATTGTCTGAAGGCTGTAAGTGTCCCTCCTTCTCCTGCTCTTTCTTTTCTTCCTCTCCTCACCATTGGGTTCAGTATTTCAGTATTTTATGCAAAATATAATCTGGTCTGTTGCACTGAGCTTCATTAGCACTTCGTGTAAGATGAGTTACGAACTTTAAAACTGCTGAAAATCAAAGAAAGGGTGCCGGGTGAGGAGTGCAACATCTGGGCTTGAACTGGATTTTTTCTGCCCATAATGTCAGTACCACATGCAGTAGGTTCAAGAGTTATAATATAGCAAGATAATATTAGTTCAAATTATTACTGTTTTATTCTGGGCACATTTGAGAATAAAGGTTTCACATAATCTGAGATGCCAGGAATTTGTAGTTGAAGCTCTCTTGATAATGCTTCCTAACTGATTAAAAGAATTAATTTTTTTGCTAGTGTAAATGTTCAGGCTGTGAAATAGCTCAGCAGTGTTGATAAAATGAAAAATATTTAAATTTTGAGGATGATCTGATGATTTGAGTCTTATCAAATGAGATTACATTTATACGCTTCCACCTTGTTTTTACATACCTCTTGCATGCATTAAGTTTAAACACACATATGTAAACCAACATTAATAGTTCATTACTGTTCCTTCCAAAATTCTAGCTTTAGAAACTAAGACATACACAAACAGAAAAGCATTGAGGATGCTCATTACAGTGAATGGAAAAGTCTTTACTCTTGCCTCTCTATAGGTTCCCTCTGTTTCTTCCTGCCAGCTCTCATCCTGCTTCTACATACCTAATCCTCCAGCCAGAATCTTTTTTATGTTTCTTTCAGTAGGTATAAATACACATAAGCATAATTTAAACAATTCTCCCCTAAATGACCCTATATGTCAAGTAAATGAGGTTACCCCACAGTTGCCTCCTGCACTCTTACTACAGAGGTGTAGGCACAGCCTGGGCAGATGGGGATCCTGGCTGAGGCCACAGCTCAAGGGATCTGCATAGCCACTTTCCAAACTGAGGCAGAGACAAACATCGGAGGAGGAGGATGTAACATGGAAGGAAGGAGAAGACTGCAGGGAGAGACTTTCACTCTGTGAACAAGCCAGTTCAGAGGTAGGTGTGATGTGCAGTTCATCCTTTTGAGAATATCTGGGACAGATCTGCCAAAATTGTCAGAATAAGTCTGATTGATGAACCTTAGATTGGGGTGCAAAGAGGCTTTTAAGGTATGTGTGATTAAGATTCACCAGGTTGAAAATGGATGGAATATCCATTTGCTATCCTTTTGAAAGGGAAAAATATAAATTTCTGCATTATTCACAGGCAGGAGGCTTAAAATGATGAGTGAATGTTTTGGTTTCACCTGGGATACAGTTAATTTTCTTCTTAGTCGCTGTGGTTTGAATTCATTATGATAATAATGTTGATAACACACATGTTTTGGTTGTTGCTAAGTAGTGCTAACCCTAAGTCGAGGACAGCTGGCCTGAACTGGTAGAATGTCATGCCCAGTGTAAACTGGGGGAGTTGGCTGAGAGTTGCTGATCTCTGCTGGGAGATGGGCTGGGCATAGGTCAGCAGGTGGTAAACAGCTGAGCTGTACGTAATTTGTATTTCATGGGTTTTATTTCTCTTTCTTTTTCTGTTGACTCCCTTTTAAATACAGTTAGTGTTATATTTATTTTATTATTATGTTTTATTTCAATTATTAAACTGTTCTTATGTAAACCCACCTTCACTCTCCCACTGGTGTTTGAGGTGAGTAAGTGAGTGGCAGTATGTTACTTAGTTGCCTACTGGGGCTAAACCATGGCAGGGAAAAATCATTATTTTTGCTTTCAAAATGTCATTTTTAACCTTGGTACATTTGAGAATTTGGTTGTGACATCTCATAAGAAATAAAGAATGCATATGAAATGAGGCCTCTTGGGAAAACAAAAGAACTCAGGCCTAGGGCTGAAGCTGAAGGAGAGTGACCAAGGTCAAGGCAGATCAACAGCACCACCTGCAAGACAAGCCTGCTCAGCTTGCTCTCCAGTGAATGTGAACAGAGAGCCTTTACCATAATATTTAACACACAGAGAGTGCTTTCCCAGGAAATCTTTGAGAAACCTGAACATTATGGGGAGGCTGAGGTACAGAGGGAAAACCAGGTGTCTCCCCACAAGGCAAACACGGTCTCGGAGATAAATAATACTGGTATGCTTCTGACTTCTGCTCTATACTCGTTCTATTGGTTAAAAAGCTGGGGAAGAGGGAAGGTAGGTGTTAGGTGTTAAGACCATATTGCTCTGGAGAAGAGAGGAAGTTAAAATGTCCACCTCTGTTAGAAATATGCCTCTTTTTACTGTTAAAACCTCCAGTTTTAGGAACAGGGCTTTAATGGTCACCGTGAGGAAGGTTTAGGATAACCATGGTAGCACAGACAGTTGATCCCACCTTCTGTTTCTCCTCTGACCACAAAACTCAAGCCCTAAGAGGTTTGTAGGCAATGATGACGTGAGAGCTGCCCTGCCTGCATGCTGGGTGGTATTTACAGCTACAGAAATATGAATAAAGCATGCTCCAGAGGGGAGCTTCCTGCTTCCACAGCAGGAAGGAGAACTAAAACCAGCATTCGTCTTTTGTTGGTGATGGAGGGCAAGTATAGCCACAAGACGAAGATTTGTGAGAGAAAAAGTTATTTGTAATTAGCAGGAAGGAGGAATTCTGAATTGAAGCCACTTTATGGTGACCACAGTGCAGCCGTGGGGCTATCAGCACTGCCAGCGTGGCCAGGGCTTGGTTTGTCTGCCATGGCAAACTGGTGGACAAATAGGAGATGACACTGCTGCGTCTGTGTGGATGAAGCAGCTGGCCAATTGGCAGGACTTCCAGCACTTTTCTCCCTACCAGAAGAGAAGTGGAAAAAAACTCCAAAATCAAATAGACTTACTGACACAAAGAGGTACTGCAATGAACCAATAGCCCCGTCCTCAAAACCCCTGCAAATCAGTAGTTCAGTGTTCCTTCTAGGCCTAACTTCCTGAGCCCAGTAAACCCCAAGCCTGTGC
This sequence comes from Phylloscopus whistleri, assembly GCA_017589585.1. NCBI lineage: Eukaryota > Metazoa > Chordata > Aves > Passeriformes > Phylloscopidae > Phylloscopus > Phylloscopus whistleri. Next base: position 8,836,511 of record JADMLD010000758.1, on the reverse strand, counting down.
ACAGCTGGTCTGGTCTAAGTCAGTGTCACTGACTAGGGGAAAAAAATACCGTGGATCTTTGGAAGGTCCTTTCACATAAATTGCTTCCAATGAATTATTTACAGTTTACATTAGCAGCCACACTCTACATGATACCATTACATTTTACAAGGCTTTGAATGAACAGCTGCATCTTACACAATATTTTTTCATCTTTGCATGTAAGACACTGCTTCTTTCAAGGTCGCTCCCTAGGCAAGTAACATTATTTTTTCATTCAGCCACTGGGAAAGCTGCCATTACTTCCTTGAAAAGTTGTACCTCTCTTTACTGTAAAATATTAGCAGTATTTCTTAAAAGCTGTTTTTCTTTGGCCTTACAGATAAGGTGTGTGTGAGGGAAGCATGCTCTCAAAATAATTCAGGAGATGAGTTTATTTCATAGTTATGGTTACAGGCTTACAATGCTAATGACTCATGGCATAGAAATCTTCTGTAGAATACCTGTGTTGGAGAAAACTCCCTTGCCTTCATTGTCATGTTAACGTGGGAGCTTACGCAGCTGTTGGATCAAAGGTTCCAGGTGTTGCCCCTGCTTAGAGATTGGAGATGCTTTAAGCTTGGGCAAGCTTAGCCTAGTGGAGTTATGGTGTTGAAGTCAGTTTTGCCTACATCCAAGCTGACAAAACACAGGGAGAGTTAGTACCTGGGATCTGACTGGACTTACAGCTTTTTTTATATATAGGGGCTAAGGTAGACAGGGTCATCTGCAATGGACTAGAAAGGAGTCTGTTCCATAGACACACACAGCTGAATGTGAAGATCAATCAGGAAAGAAGTAAAATATTTTTTTCCCTGTACTGCTAAGTGTGGAAATGTTTACTGGAATCCATACATCTGTGTGCCAATGACTGGATAAACCTGGCATAGCAGATGGCGCAACTATGTAGCAGCCACACTTGGGCATTTGCCAGCCTCTTAACCTCTCCCAGATTTAAGACTAAAGAGACAGGGCCTGGCACTTCCTTCATGTCTTGAAACACTTCCACAGCAGAAGTGTTTGAAGTAGGCCCATAACTTCCCTTCCTATTCCAGACCCTCCCTCTTGAAGAGAACTGATGCAAGGATTTCCAAACCAGAGGAGAGATCCAAAAAGGGCAGTGTGTCACTTGGGTGAGACGATGATGGACAGGTGCCCCAGGGCACTGCCAGCTACCTTTCCCCCAGCTGTCTTGCACATTTGTGATTTGTTTCTGACTAAAGGGACAAGATCCAAGAGTGATTTGTTAATTGTCAAATGACAAGCGATTATGTGGCTGCTCTTCTGATTTCTCTTCCTTATAAGCAAGGATTCCCATAGGATAGCCCATGCTGCTCAGAAGAAGTGAACAGTATTCCCTGGGACAAAATGTAGCTTTCCTCTACCTCCCCATAACACTCAGCTCATGGCAGTTAATGCCAATAGTCAGAGACCTCCAGTTAAAGTGTTGTAAAATATTAATTATAATAAGGCACTCAATGTCTCTCCCCAGGTGTACCTGCTCAAGATGCTGCTGAAGTCCTCTTGGGCAGGGATTATGGGGACAGAACGAGAAAGATGTTTTGTTTGTGCTGTGGGGAAGGTTAATTAGAAAACTTATCACATTTTTGGGGAACCTAATGAATTTGATTACTTTAGAAGAGAATCCTGATTACACCTGGAAAAGAAAAGCCTGGCAGCAAATTATGGATAATTTGATACAAGTTTGTGGTTACATGGCAACTGCACGTTTTGCTGCCTTTTGAGTAAGAGTAGTTAGTAAGACCTGGGCAGAGGGAGCAGCACAGAATATCCATGGGTCAGAAATTGCCTTGTTCTGGTTTCCTGGGAGGAAGTCCTGATGATTTCAGGGAGTAAAAGAGAATGTTGCCATGGAAGGAGACTCACTGGTTGTTCCCTGTTACTAAGCAAAGTGTGTCTGGAAATCACCTTTCCAATGATACTATTCATCAAAACTTAGCTACTTGCCCTATGTCTAAACTCTATTACACAGTATTAGTAAGCTTCTTTCTTAATTCTGTCTGTGGGTTTATAAATAACTAAATTTTGTCAGAGATGTTATGCACATAAATTTATATGAGCTCTAAGTTTCTATGACTTTCTACACATGACACCCTTCTACACCTGTCCTTTGTGAAGATGTATTTCAAAAGCCATTTTCCCACCAGTGGCTGAGCTGGTGATATATGGGATGTCATTAGTAAGGCAAATAGATACAAACTTGATGGTGCCTTGGTTGAATCAGCTATTGGAGCTGGGAGTTACAGAAAATCCATAGGGATGTGTGAACAGGCACATTGGTGAAACTACCAAAGAAAAGAGTAATATAAAGAAAGTCTACATCTTTAATATTGCTCAGATCTGTGCTAGTTGTCCCAAAGATTAGTCTGGCTTTGGAACTGCTGTCTGAATTTAAAGAGAAGCCCTATCAAGCTAAACTGAGCTAAGCACATGCCTTTTATTTTGCAGCATCTTCTTCTGTATAACACATTTACTAAACCTTGAACTTTAATAAATATGCTGTTAGATCTGGCTTTCTATTGCCTGCTGCTATGAATTCCTGGGAGACTGGCAGAGCTTCCCATGGGTTTACCAATGCTGGGAGGTTCCCCTGAGGTTTTTGGGGCATTCCTTTCCTTAGCTGCCAAGCCCAGTCTGGGTTCTGGCAGCACAGGTTGGAGGAGCAGGGCCTCCTAGGCATATGCTGTCCCATGCCACTGCAACATGCAGCAGGGCATGGGCACAAGGCCTGGGATTCTCCGTGGAGCTGGGAGGTTGTATGTGAGCATCTGGCTGTTTTGAGTGGTCAAACAGCAGTTCTGTGGTGAAATGAAGGAAAAATGAAACCTCTTCTGGGACTTCTGTTAATGCAACAGGGAAGGTTTTTTTGTAGAAACCACTTTCTTTTGGCTGTGTTGGCAATTATTGGCTTTTTGCCAAATTGATCTTGCATCTAGAGGTTTTGCCATTGTAAATGTGTCAGGAATGAAAAAGAAATCAAAGCTGTGTTAACTGTACCTTTCAACACTTTCTCTATGTGTGATGAGGAATCACCCACAGAAATAGGAAGTAAGAGACTCAAGGCCACATTTTGCTTCAGCTGTGCAGAGACAATATGCTGAAGAACAATAAAGTGGAGTAGTTTGCCTAGAAAAGTCTCTCAGGGCTGTGGGATTTTGGATATGTGGCCCTAGATGTTTGGAAAGTAATAGCATTAAGTCATGGGGAAGAGAAAGGAAGACACATATGCTTCTGAAAAACGCCTATTTAGTGTCTGGCATTCTTTATCTCAGTCCAGGGAAAATATTGTGCAACTCAAATTCAGGTTGGGAGACTTGAACAAGAGAACAGACTTGACATTACACATGATCTGATCATGACTGGTAAGTTGTACATGTACTGCCATGTTTCTGTAGATCAGGGATTGGTAGCAGATTGTATCCTGCCCCACCAAACTTTCATGCAGTTAGTAGAGTTAGGTAGTGTGAGACAATTTCTGTCAGGAAGCTTTGGCAACCAGAGTCTCCAAGTGCTCTGAGCCTTGCAGCATCAACCTGAGTGTTTGTGACATGCAGAATTTTGATCTACAAAATCTGAAGTGTTCAGGTTTGCACACAGACTGGCAGTCTTATCTTGCAGTCTTACCTTTATGCCATAGTTTAAATAGCAGTAAAAGACAAATGTCAAGTCTTTGTATAAGCATTATTAGTCTTCATTGTATACGTAATGTATATATTAAAGTCTGAAGATATTCTACCCACTTTGAAGTATCAAACCCGTGTCAAAACTTACATCACACTATTTACTTGCTATAACTGTTCCATACAAACTGTAGTGATTCCACTTTAAATATATTCTTTTCAATGCAGCACTAACATGACTTGTAAGGCATAGGTGTTTTTTTCTAATTCAGTTGCGAAAGAGCTGTCTGTTCTGTACCTACTAGCAGTACTGAAATGTTTATAATCATGCCAAGCTGAACAGCTATGAGATGCTCAGGAACACATCCAAAAAGAGCTGACACCAGCCTGCATATATAGTGGAGAATATTTCTGTAAACATAGAAGGAAATCAAGCATGCAGATGTTTGGGAACAAGTTTCTTAATTTATGGAACTCACTGCTGCCCAGTGGAAATTAGTGAGGCTATGACAGCTCATTCCCTGCAGCACATCTGTGTTTTGGCTTCTGCAAATGTGTCTTTGTATGGATAATGTGGCACAAGCTGAATGTGGCCATCCACAGTGACTAATGTCCTCCTATGGGAATAGAACACCGCTGTCAAAACCATAAGATTCTATGTGCTGCATAGGAACTGGTTTCTTTTTGGCAATGCAATACAATGATGCCACAGCCTGCATTTAGACTGTTTCTTACCAGTTTTGTCTTAAAAGCTCTCAAATTACATCAGTGGTAAAACTCCTATTGCCTGAGAGTAGCTATCTGGCCAAACCTGAGTACATCTAAAACCTTCAGCATATATCCTTACAGATAAAAATATGAAATCACCCTTCATGGTGTTGGCATTGAAGACCCCAGCATGCCTCTAGGTCTTACTGATTCGGACCTCTAACAGGAACACTATTAAATAGGTTCAGGAAGGATTTCAGTACTCATCTTCACATCTTTGCTGGATTTACTGTTACTAATGGGTTTTCCAAAACAGATAATTTTGCCAGCATATGGGAATGAATATGGCCTTAAAAGAAAAAGAAAAGGGAAAAACCCATAGTTGCAAACCAGGACTACTTACAATGAACTTGTAAAGGAAAACTGTTTGCTGTCCCTTGTTCAAAACACAGTGTAATTTCTCTAAATTGATTTCTACTCATTTTCTTGTCCCTGTTGGTTATGACGTGGACAAACAGAATCAAAGTCGGTGTTGAAAGATTTAGGCAAGACATTAAAGTAGACATAGTGAAATGCTGAGACAGATTGCCTGGAGAGACCGAATCCCCACTAATGGTCTTTGATGTTTGCCTTATCTCGTCTAAAATAAAAAAAGCATTTGTAGAGAATGAAAGAGATGGTGATTTTGTCCTTAGAAAAAGAGTGGATGGCTTCTTGAAATCTATTCCAGAGTCTTGCCATCTTCCCCTGTATTTTCCCTGTGATTTACATTTCCTTGGGGTTTCTGCCTGCCCTCTCCTATTTTATTAACTGTGTATTATGGAGGACTCATACGTATTTGTTGAATATTTGAGTGTAACAAGCTGGTTTTCATTTTCTTTGACTTCCCAACAACATTTTTGTCATTACATATCCAAAATAGACTATGACCTTGTTACACTTTGGTACTTTGGTACTTTAATACTTCATCACTTCAGTAAACCATAGTTTGGAATGAAGGCTGCAGATTTGGATTTGGAGTTCAACAAAGAATAAACCAATCTCATGCCACTGTCCTGACAAGGAAAGATATGGTATATTTGAACTGAGGGCCCTCAGAAGCTGCTCAGAGACCAGTGAGCCATCTCCTCAGCCACAAAGTATATGGGTTGGATCATAGTGAGGATATTAACCGTGGGGTGAGCTGGGTGGTTGTCATACCTCAGCCTGCTGATTCACAGACTGTGCAAATCCTCACTCGGCAGATGAGCAAGTGAAAAAATGGAAGACTACTTCTTTTCATGTTAGCTAAACAACATATTTCACTCTGCCCTTCAACCGTGTCGCTTGAAGCCAATTGGTTGAGTCCTGAAACCAAAGGACTCTGTTCCCCTGTGATGTTGAAAAGCTAAATCACATTTTCCAAGAATAGAATTTTGCGGAGACATTGAGATGCCCTTTCTTGAGGAATTTTACAAAATGTCCAGAGTAGAATTTGAATGTTATTCTCTCTTTAGTGCATATATGCACTAAATATACATATACATACATAGGAATATAGGCCTGGGTACTGCAGCTCTTACAGAGATAATCCCCTGACTTAATTTAGAATATGTGCCATAGATAAAGCAAAATGCCTCAGGAGGACTTGCAGATCTTGACTGCACACTAACTTCTCAAATCCTCAAACAGCATTACCTCTGAATACAAAATGTGTGTGTTTTATCTCACTGCAAGCACAAGTGACAAGTGCCATTTCTGCAAGAAGCAGAGCAATTAGATTGTGACAAGGTTTTCCTTCCGACACCAAAAGTATAGTGAGTCAATCTGAAAAACTACCTACTGCTTCCTTGCCTTCCCTTTGTGCTTGGAGCACCCATTGATGATGACAGATACTGGTTTAAGAGTACGGGTACCGTGGTTTAGGACAGGGGACCTAAGTACTGGGTTTCACATCACAGAATTGACCTTAAGAATCAGCTGTGAAAATAATGCAATGGATAAAGTGAAGAAAAAGGAAAAAGAATGCATTAAGGCTATTACTGTGTATTTGTATTGTGTTCCCATGAAGGAATCAACACCTGATATTGGCACTTGCATGATAGTATTTGAGAAAGTGAATGTGAATGTGGGGGTGGGGCACGGTGTTTTCCTGTTCATACAGATCAGGCTGCAAGTTATGAGGTGCTACCATAACCATGCTTCTACTTTGTCTCCTCTCTCAAAAGGATTTGGGAAAGCAGAGAGACATGTGGAGAATGTTGCAGGTTTTTGATTTTTGCACAAAGTGTACCTGACAGTAACATGAAGCATGATTAATAGCAGTTTAAAGCAAGATGGTTTGTTGTTTTTGTGGTTTGTTTTTTGGTAGGGTTTTTTTGTTGTTGTTGTTGCTTTTGTTTTGTTTTGTTTTGTTTTGTTTTGTTTTTTTTTTTCTGCCATTAACAGAACCCAAGAAGCAGACCAGAGCTGTGGCTTCAGCAACCAGCAGTGTGAGGCTGGCTGAGCTGTGTTCAAAGGGTGTTTGATTTTCAGTGGATGTCTCAGACACCAAGACATTAGATCTCACCACAAAAATAGTTGTGTAAAATGTTTGTGCATTGGCTCTGGCAATGGAACTGTTGCCCTTCATTGAATGGGTTGAAATATCCCACTTGGGCTGGGGCTTCTGTCCAGCAAGCCTTCTTCCTCCATGGGGTAATGAGGTTCCTTTGTGTGGGAATGAGAAAGGGAAAAGATATGTGGGAGTTTTCCCTTGATTTTTGCAGTTGTGCTTTTAGAAACTGACATGCATTTTCCTAGCAGGCTGCTGGCACATAGGTTTGCCACCAGGAGGGATAGGAGAAGGAAAACAGCAAGGCCTAAGGCTTCTGACTACTTTTAGGGGTGTTTGGCTTCAGGAGAAGAAGGACCTACAGTCAAACCCACAGCTGATGCCAGCTGGCAGACATCAATGATGGCAGCACTGGGAAGATGATTTACACTGTCTGGGCATCTGGCCCTGCATAAGAGGAGTGTTTTGCACTGCAGAATATGAGACAATTTGGAGCCTGCACACTCAAGAGTATTTTTAGTGTCAAGATTGCTGTTGGTCATTCTTCTCTTTTCAGTGTCATGTGCTTCCCACCTGTGGCCTTTCCTAGCCTTGCCAGGAGCAGAACTGTGTTTTTCAAAATTGGAAGATGCTGACCACTACTACCACCACATACACACATTTTTCAACTAATCTCACTATAAAGATCATGCCACAAATTCTCCCAATTTCATTCAAATCAGTGAGATCATGCAAAAGTGCTGCTTTTGAAAAAAAATGTTCTTATGCAGAAGAGGCCATATGTTTTGTTCAGGGGGTTTCAGACCTGGCTGAAATCTGGCTCTGCTATTTTTATTGTTCTTGGCTTTATGGGATGTGTACTGTCAAACTGAGCTGTGAAAATAAGCCACGCACCACACCCAGAAAAGCAATAACCTGGCACCTTCATCAGCAAAGTGATGGCATCACAATCCCCTTGTGCCTCTGCATGTGACAAAACCTGTTGCCTGATTTGCAGGTATACTGAACTCCCCCTTGGGAAGTTGAAATGTGTTGCAGCCACATGTGCACATGGCTTTTACAACCTTCACAGCGTACAAGAGGCAGTATTTTATGGTGTGCTAGGAGTTTGTTGGTTTATTTCTTTCAGAAGTATCTTTAACCACAGCAGATTTTTCCATTTTGCACGAGGACAAGGGTGAGAGTATGAGCAATGGGAAAAAAAAAAGTAGTAGTTTAATAGAGTAGTAGAATCATTTAGGTCAGAAAAGACCTTTAAGATTATTGAGTAAAACCATTTACCTAGCATTGCCAAGTCCACTACTAGACCATGTTTCTAAGCACTATGTCCTCTAAATATCTCCAGGGAGGGTGACTCAACCACTTCCCTGGGAAACCTGTTCTACTGCTGGACAACCTGTCTGCTGAAGACATTTTTACTAATATCCAATCTAAACTTCCCCTGGTGGAAATAGGGGCCATTTCCTCTTGCCCTGTCTCATTACCTGGGAGAAGAGACTGACACCCACCTTACTACACCCTCCTTTCAGGGAGTTGTAGAGAGTGATGAAATCACCCCTGAGCCTCCTTTTCTCCAGGCTAAACACCCCCAGCTCACTCAGCTGCTCCTCACAGCACCTGTGCTCCAGACCTTTCACTGGCTCTGTTGCCCTTCTCTGCTCAAGGAACTCAATGTCTTTCTTGTAATGAGGGGCTCAGAACTGAACACAGGATTTGAGATGCAGCCTCACCAGTGCTGAGGTCAGGGGAAAAATCTCTGCCCTGGTCCTACTGGCCACAGTGTTGCTGCTACAGACCAGGATGCCATCAGCCTTCTTGGCCATCTGGGCACAGCTGGTTTTCCCTAATGGCTTTCTGCAACTTTTCATAATTCTGCTACACAAAGCATCTTGTGGTGGTGAGTTTCTCCATTTCACGAAATGAGGACAGAGTGAGGGGCTGTCATTCCTCAGGCTGCTGCAAGAGCATAGGAGCACAGAGAGAACCCCACTGGATGTCAGCACCAAGCACTGATGTGAAAATGAGTGATGTAAGGTGGAATGGGATTTGTCTTGTGCTGTGGAGCAGCGAAGTCCACTACTAAATAGATGTTGTTGCTAGCTTCCTTCCAGGTTAGAATGGTACAGAGGGCTGGCACCAGGTCCTGGTCCTAGGTGGGTGCCTGACTTCCAGGGTATCAGTAATACTGATCAGTTTTGATCCTAAAGGCCTTGGTTCTGATCTGCATTGTTCAAATGCAGCAAAAAGGCAGCTCGACTCACTGGAGCTGGCCATTGGAACACTTAGTGGAAAAGAGCAGGCAGATTTCAGTGGGTGCTGTAGATAGCCCCTACATTTCTTTTGCTGTTTCTATATTTGCTGGATGCCTGATTTGGTGCTAGACTGTGCAGGTTGTATGAACACCTGCTAGACAATAACCAGAGAAACGAGGAGTAACAGTTGCTTTCTCAGCAACTTATGATGCACTTCGAAGCACCCTCTGCCCTGGGATGAAGTACAGGGCTTTTACTGATATATCTGCCAAATTCATTTCTGCTCCTGACATGCCTGGAAGGTGTTAGTTCAGTCAAAACTGAGACTTTTCTTGCCAGTACTAGACCCTCAAAAAAGCAACAGAAGTGTGTATCTGCATGCTAGCCAACACAGAGCTTCCCTGTGGAGGAGTATAAAGGAGGGGGTGCCCAAATCACTCTTTGCTCTTTGCCTTCCCTGAGCTGTTTCAAGTCTGAACCATTGCCCGACAGCGAAGAAAACACAGCTTCTTCCTCTGCTAGCTGCAGGGTGTTTGGAAGTAGGTTGCCAATTTCCCTAATAGTGATAAAAACCTAACCCTTTTTTTTTTTTTTTTTTTTTTTGTCAATAGACCAGAATATGTCTGAGCACACACAAGTGACAGCTTACAAATACTTTTGTATAAGGATAGAATGATTTAGGAGCTTAAGCTGCAATACATATCTAAAGGTGTTTTTCTCACAAGCACCTGAAGTGTCATTGATACCCTGCTTTTCGTATGCAAGTGTATTAGTCCCAAAAAATGCTTTAAATGAATGTTTCTCATAAGCCACCTGCAAAAGCTGTGACATGTTGTAGGAAAAAAAAAAGCAACAACTGTGTTTGTACGGTAGGTACACACAAAGGACTTGTACCTATTCAGATTGAGTTTTAGATCAGAGTTGAAGAACTGCCAAGAGAGTTCTGCAGGCAGAAAAACCTTGTGGGAACAGGGTGAAAATGGCTCAAGTTGTTGAAACAAGCCAAAACAAGATCATTTATTCCTAGATAATTATATCAAATCAAGTTTGACGTACATGCAATTGTGCCTGTGGAGGGAGATAATATAATGTAGCTAATATAGAATGGGAACACAAGACGTCATGAGCAAAATTAATTCTTAATATAGCTTCAGTGGAATTGGTAGATATTACCCAGTAATGAATATGACTCAACTTATCATATAGAAATGATATATGACTGCAACCTTTTCAATATATATGAAAAATAATTTTTTTCATATGTTAGTGATCACTTTCAGTAATGCTATTATTAAATGCCATATTTCCTAATGAGTTAGCTAGTGTGTTGTAAAAGCATTTATCTAAAGATTTTTTTAAAAAATGCAGCAAAGTGCACACCTGCTGATTACTACAGCATTTTGAAGTAATACTATAGACCATATAAGTTCTGAATTAATTTGAGAGAGGATGATTATTCAGCTAATATCTCCATAACAAAAAGCAGCTTCAAAATAGAGCTGTAGTGTCCCTAAAATTAAGTCTTGTGCTCTGATCATAATACATTGCCTAGACTTAACAGTGATTCCTGAAAAAAAGTGTGTAACAATGAAAGAATTGTGCTAAACGGCTCAATCTAAACCAACAAACAGCTTCACAGAGGTAAAGATTATGAGGTGCACCTAGACCATCAGAAGATTTCACGCTGGTATTACTGTCAGAGAAAAGCAAAGGAAGGAAACATGTTAAGATCAAAAATCAAGAGAGGATGTTGTGCCAGATCCCTCATGTGGGAATGGTGCTTGGGAAGCAAATCTCCTTCATCTGTCTAGCTAAGGTCGGTTCCAGTCAGTGCATTGATCCAAAAAGTAGCTAAGAAGACAAGACAGTGGTGGCTGAAACTTGCTAAGATAACTGGCTTGCACCCCTATGTTTATGTTTATGTTTGTGTTTGTGTTTGTGTTTGTGTACCCTTTTTAGTCCACTTCCTCTTACAGACAGCTTGAGGAGTATATTGAAGTGAAAGTAGGATAAAATTTGGATACTGTGAGGAACTCTCTGAAGCCCTGGAGGGTAGTGATGTCACAGGTTACACTTACCATTTGTCTGTACCAAGCAGTGACTGTGATCTTGCTTAGTGCTACCGTGAGCTGTCAGGCCCACAGTATGACTACTAGGCAGACTAGTAGCAACACTGAGAAAATACATAAGTACTCAGAATCTGAAGGGAGGATAGTGAAAATTGGTTATTCCACTTTTTTTCAGCCCCATCCAAACACATAAAGAGTGCATGTTTCTCTTAAGGAAATAATAATGAATGAGAAGTGTGAAAGAAATGCAGTCTAATACTGCTTTGGGCAGTATTACCTTTCTTCCATACTAGGCCTTTCTTTTTTTCAGCCTTGCAATGGCCAGTGGCTGCAGCAGCTGCAGAGTGCCACGTGTTGGACAGCCAAGGAAGGCAAAGAGGGCTTCCAGCAACCACAGGGGCAACTTGCCCTGACAAGCAGTTTTCCCACATGGTTCCTGGCACAGGTGCCGTGGGCTTTGGCACCTGTCCTCTGCCATCCATCCTGTCACTGCTGGGGACACCTTGGCTGCTGCCCTCATCATCACAGAGCCTTCCTTACTCAGCCAGGACCAGGCATTTCCCACTGCAACAGCCACAAAATATCACCTAGCCTAGAAAAATTCCCAGGGGAAGGACATTTTCCCGTCTGCCCCCCACAGCACGTATTTTCTGGACAGGCCAAAGAAGAAAGCATCAACACTATCAGTTCTTGGCCTCTGAAAAGAGATGCAAGACAGGTGATTTTCACAGACAGAGAAGTAATGTACTTTTTTGTAAATATTTATTGTTACTAGAGGGATATTCTCAATAAGGTCAGTGATTCAGCACAGGGGTAAAAGTGGATATTTTCTTCATTTTTTCTGTGGGCTCACTGTGTGGTCTGTAGCTCACCAGAGACCCCAGGACAGTGTAGAAACATCATTTCTGTATGTTTTCAAGTAAAGGATAAGACCCTTGAGTTTGCTTGGGATGCACTGAGGCATGAAGAATGTCACTTCAGTGCAGGGTTGGTAAATTTGTCTTAATTTACTCCTTTGAACAACAGTTTGATCTATATGTCCATAAAAGTTTTCCTGATTGTGTATGTGTGTCTGCATGCCTGACATACATGAAAGATGCAGTAAAGAACTGAAGATATTGAAAAGAAACCCCATAAAACATTTTTACATGAAACAGCTGTTTGTCAGGTCTCTTTAGCTTTATGCCAATTTCTGACAAGAAGCTTCAAATTTTTAGTGCAACAATCTTGTTCTTTCAGCTATTATGTAAAAGTTCTCTTTTAAGCCCAGGCATCAACGTTGCTCTCTTTTCTCCTCTTTCCACATACATCTACATCAGACAGATTATACTTGTTCAGCAAGACAGATAGGGTCACTGCCTTTCAAACCTGTGCCATGTAACATATTCTCCTTGACTCTCATTTTGAATAAAACTTCGTTCTTCATCTGCCTGTAGACCAGGAAAAGGACGATTTGGCTGCAGAAAGACATGCTCTGGGATCAAACAGGGTGGGGAGAGGGGCTTGTGGAAGGGGTACAGCTCCACATCTGAGTTTCTATTCACCTTCATCTTCCATCATTTGGGGTTTTCTGGGTTTTTTAGCAGTAATCCAAGCAGCTCATTTTGACAGATTTAGAATGTTTCATACGCTAATTGGAATCTCACTGCTTTAATGTCTTCATTCAAACAATTTCTCTGATCATGGCACTGAAAGGGAAGTCTTATGCTATACATGGCTTTTATGAAAAAAGGAAGTTTATGTGATTATGGTAATACTTCTAAAAAACCATCAGACAAAGAATAATTTAGAATTCATGTATTCATAACAGCAGAAGTTAATATTCTTGCCTACAAAAGATTTTCTTACATTAATATTTTCTTCTGAATTTCTGCTATTTTTGCAGAGGCAGTTTGGATTGCTTCACCATTACCAGAGCCTGAACTTTTTTTTTGTCCTTTTTAGTCTTTTCAAAATACTGTTTTTCCTTAAGTAAATAACACTGATTCCATTAAGATGGTATCAGAGCTGTCTTCCAACTTTACTGTGGATTTATGTAAGTATTTGAACAGAACATTCAATTCTGTTCTCTGTTTTGCAGCTAAACATTTTAATGATACAGAATAAATCACTTCCCTACAACTGAAGGTTTAGGATTTAAACAACTTTGCATATCCTTTCACAATTTGAGAATTTCTGTTAATGGTGCACACTTACTTTGGGACTAGGGGAGTAACATGTGTGCATGTCTGTTTATATATGTAATATCTATTATTTCAGTAGGAGAGTGATTTTCCGTTAGCTTTTTTTTTTTTTTTTCTGATGATGATCATCCTCTATTTCTTCAGCATCTTTCTTATCTAAGATGCTTCAAACCTCCCTAAATGTCATTTTGAACTAAGCTCATAAAAGGCTGGCAGCAGCTTCAAATACTAAACTAGTTACTTGGGACCAAATTGTGTACTCCCTTGGCCTGACTTTGTTGAAAGCCATGCAGTTAAAAGCAGAAAAAATTTGGCATGTAGCCCTGAGAGAATTGAAGAGTGACAACCATAGGAGCAGTGATTCAGATTAGTCTTTGTATTAAATTCACTGAAGCAATACATCTGGAATGTATTAAAACAATTTTGTTGTGTGATCTGTCAGTTCTGTGCTATTATTCTAGGGTCTTTAAAACCGTTTCCTCTAGGTTAAATGAGTTTTGTGATTGCAAAGTGACAGATGACAGGAGATGCTTTTCCTTTCCATCTTTGTTGGGGGAATCTGACGCATTTCATGTTAGGCCAAATACCTTTTCATTATTTCACTGTGGAGTTGAAAGTATAGGAAAAATTACTTGTAATAAAATGTGCAGATGACAATAGAAACAGAGATTTGCTAGAGAAGTACAAGTATAGAGAAGGCAGGAAATTTCAGCATCCGGTCTTGCTGTTAGCCTTTTATTAATAAGGCATGTTGGCTGGTAAGTATCCCTGACCAGAGATGCCTCTGTGTTTGTGTGTGTGTGTGTGTGCACAAAGATAGAAATAACATAGTTCTCTTTTACGTTAAACTTTGGTGACCTCTGGTGAGCTTCTTGTACACTCACTTCACCCTAGAGTTCTTCAGCTGGAGGGGGCTTTTGTCCTTTGGGTCAGAGAGAGGTTGGATGAGGCCACCTATTCAGGCCATTCTGATCTGTGTGCCCCAACTTCCCAGTCAATCTCAGCAGTTCTGGAAACTTGGCTGGTTTGAGCTGGTTTTCTTTGTGGCCTTGTTGAGTTTATGGCTGGGGACCATTTCCTGGAGAGCTTTGAAGGAAGTGACCTTTTGATTTATTCATTGTCACATGAAGACTGTGAGGAACAGAAACAAATAAGCACCATAGAACCAATTCGAAGTGGTTTTGAGTTACAGATCAAACAATAATAAAAAAATACCTTTAAATTTATGGCCACTTGGCAATTCACTGTAGAAGACTTCTTTCTGTGTCCTTCAGCTTCACTTGGTCACCTAAATCTAGATGTATGTTTTTCCACCTAGACTAAAAGGGCAAAAGTTCAGCTCAAAACCCACACTCTGCCACAGAAAAGAATATAGCAAAAGACCCCACCAACATGAACACTTGCTCTGAAGATCATCATTCCTGTGATGACATCAAGACCCTCGTTTCTTCCCTTGCTTTCTTTACACAGACAGGTAGACTGGCATTCCTGCTGGGAGAGCCACAGAAAAGCCCATCTGAAATACGGGAGGAGGAAACAATTCATTAGGCTCATCAGCACTTGTCTAAAAGACAGAAACAGCAGAAACTGCTACCAACCCTTCATCTGACGTTTGCATTGGCATCCTCAGACTCTGCCCCTGGCTCACCAGCAGCTAGTGGTGCTGCAGAACAGCTGTGCATGGCTTTGCCAGGGCTCTTCCCACCTCAGTGGAACAGGATCCCAGATCCTGTTCCCCAGCAGTGGCAGAAAGTGGTACCAGGTGTTCTTTGCCATTTCACCATTGTCCGGAGCATTTTCCCATAGAAATCTCTTATGGCTGGCAGCTGTCCAGTGCCCTTCACGCAACTTTCCTAGGGTCAAGGGAGTTTTTCTGGGTGGCAGAGGAACTGCTGACAAGTTATGGTCAGCCCAATGGGAATACAAATGGCCATGCAGAAGCAGGGGAGCAGTGAGCATGCAGCAGGATCTGCAAGTTTTCTTCCTTGAAGTGGGTAGATCTGGACCAAGTTTGTCCTGCTGCTGTGGACTTCCTGTGACCAAAAGCAAGAATGGAAGGTAATTCCCTGTTAATTAGTGGTGAGAATAAAATATTTCTGAAGTAAGGCATATACATGTTACTAAGCACAGCTTAAGGAAAATAAATGAATCAACCAAAGAAGGCCCATGAATTTAATCTTACATGGGCATTGTTTTTACAGAATGAAAGGCTTTTATAAAATGGTGCTCTATCACACTGCCTCTACAAACATGGTACTACTTGCTAGGCTGAAAGTTGAACCTTGTTGTGGACCCAGTTTCCAGTTACTTTAAATTTCTTAGCTTATGAGTGAAAGTGTGTTTCATAGTTTTTTTTCAAGTGATGAGTATAATATCTGTCCCCCTTCCCATCCCATCCCACCCCAGCTTTTGAAGTTACTGATTTCCTGGTGACCTCCAAAAGGTATGCAATAACATCTAGTCAGGACACAAGCATGCTGCAGCAGGTCATCTCCTTGAGTTAGAAGGAGCAAAGACTGGCTGCATTTACTGGGATAAATATGTTTAAATGCATAAATGTTATTTCCCTTTCAAGCACGTGTCCCAGTTTGTATGACATTTTCAGTGTATGATGTTTATGTTAGGTGAAGATGGTGCAGTATTTGTTGTTTTTTTTCCACAAATGTTTGTTAATATGTAGTATTCAGCAGATTCCTGCTGAGGCTTGGGGGCCAAGCAGTGGGACATGCTGGATTTGTGGGCCTGGCAGCATACTACCAACAAATAAGGCAGTTTTCAAGCAAAAGATGTAGGTACCACCAGTCTCACAGCTGTCTCAGAGTCCAGTTTTGGTGTGGCATCTGATGTCTTCATTCCTTCTAGCTGCATTTCAAACACACTGGGACCTTTTCATTTTGGGGCAAAGAAAGACAGAGACTGTCCTCAACCCAAGCAAACCTTGAGTGTATTTCTTTGTACAGGCCTTGGCTTCCTTGTAATTAAATGACTCATAAAATTGCTCACATACAGTTCTGTAAACAAACACAGGAATGTGTCATATTATTAAATCTTGTTGGGTTTTGGTGTTTGGTTAGGTTTTTTGTTTTGTTTTGTTTTGTTTTGTTTTTTTTTCTTTTTTTTTGTTTTGTTTTTGTTTTATATAGCTGGCATGGAAAAAGCTGTGGGAGTTTTGGGAACAAACTGTGAGCTTTGTACTTGTGCTTGTATAGCAGGGGCTCTGGTTTGCATTAACTTGGGTACAATGTGACACTGGAGGGTGAATTTCTGAGACATGATTCAGTCTGTGCTTTTTCCTGTAATCTGACTTGTGCAGGACTCCAGCACCAACAAGAACCACTACTTGTTCTGCTTATTCCTTATAAGTAGAAACCACAAAAAGATGAGGAATGCCATGCTTACTCCCTATGGCAGCTACAGAGTGGACAGACAAAAAGGAAGTCATGGCTGACTGAGGAGTTTAAAAATAGTAACTCATTGCTGCATGCCCCTGGGAAACAGTAATACCAGTGAATATACAATTTTAAAATAGCCAAAGATATGTGTGTATCTATGACATAGTCAACAACATTTACAGAAGAAAAAGAAAAAAAAAATGATTTTGTGCTCTAGTGCATTAGAGGTCTGCAAAAAATGAGAGTGCAAGGTGTGTGTAGGGGTCCTGTAACACCAATGTAATCTGATAATAAGTATCTGTACCATTTTGTATTTGCTGTCTTAAAGAGGCTATATTGTCTAAATAAAACAGATAGTCTGGGAGAAGGAGATTGGAAACTTTCCTCATGGTAGTGGCTGAACTTTATTGTGCAGTGCTTCTCTGCATGGCCCTTTGATTGTCAGAGGCAGCACGAGGGCTTTGGGAGAGGACTGCTGGTGCTCCTGTTTAACTTAGGCATGTGTTTGCAGAGTAGTCAGAAGAATGAGGCCCATGGAAGCTGCTAGAACAGAAATTTAGCTATATGCATAGAAACAGCCTAGTTTGGGGCATTTACTGGTGACAGAGGAAATCTTGCTCAAACAAAATGACCTTGATAATGCAGGTTTTTATACCCAACTATGGGTATAAAGATGTATCATTACTGGGGAAAATTAAGGAAACATTGACTCTTAATATGTATCTTTTGGGAAAAGAGGTATCAAACCTAGCCAAACAGTCAATTTACACCTGCTCCAAAGTAGAAAGGGAAAAATGCCCCAAAGTGCTTCTCTTCAACAAGCTCAGTGAGCTTGTACCTCTCAGGCATTTCTTGATATATCGGTGTTCCCCTCAAACGTTTCCTTCCATGCAGTTTTGTTATCTTCTAGAACTATCACTGAAAACCAACATTATTAATTCTTGCCAGCTGGTCTCAGCCTCCAATTACTGGAGGTGGAACCTGATACACCAGTCGTGGAGAAATCGTTTGGTAACACTGGTGAAATCTGCACATAAATTAGAACGAGACGTGAAGATATAATGGTTGTGCAGTAACAAGTGAGGAACAAGTCATTATTGAACTCAAGTATGAAATAATGACAAGAAATACATGTGCATATGTGCGTAAGTAATATTTTTAAAGGAAAGTCTTCAAGCTGTTCAAGAGACAGCTATTAAAGTTCTCTGCTACCTGTTCTGCTGCTCAGTCATGCAGTTATAGTCTTGGCACTCTTGCTGTTGCTGAAACTGGCACAATTTCTCTTTATTAAAGCAGGAAGTAGGAAGAACAGATGTTGATGTCAATGCAGCCACTGGCAGGTGGCAATGTAACAGGACAGTGCCATTGAACTGTTCTTTGCAAAATTTTTTCTATTTTTTTTCCTGTTATTGCAGAAATGTGTTGCATTTCTAACATGGCAGAGGGACACGGAGGCACACTCTGAGGCACACTCTGAACTCTGACATGTGGAGTGTGCTAGGTGGGCAGTGTAGCTGCAGGCGAATGGCAGTAGCATTCCCCCACAAGCACTTTGACACATTCAAGCAAGACCTAACACTTTCTTAACGTGACATTTTAGGGCATTTGCAACGGTGGGCAGACAAGGGGAGTTAATGAACTCTGCATGTTTACAGTGTACTGGTCATCCAGGGATTATTTACATTTGAAAACATGAATTTTAATGGACAGTAGTGTTATGCTTTCCCCAGCTGCCTCTTGTTTCCTCTCTTCTCTGGTTATCAAGAAATGTGCAAACCTTCACTCGCTCAGGGAAGTAGTCATTATACTCCATGCAGAGTTAATTATATGGCAAGGAACCCAGTGGGTCTTTGTCTCAATTATAATGTGTGTGATGGAAAAGAAAAAAATATCTATTTGGAGATAGATGCACAGCTCTAGCTTGGCTTCAGGGAACTCTGAGTGAATGGAGAGCTGTTCCCAGGATTTGCCTTACATCTCTCTGGTTTTTTAACAGGAATCTATTTTTTTCTTCTTCTGCATGCCTTGCTATCTTTCTGTCCTCAGTAAACTTAGGGCTGGTGATTACAACTGCTTGCTTAATGTTTCCCCCACATTATTCCATCCATATGCCACCCTCACTCCCTTCTAGGCATGTGTAGGGCGCAGTCTGTATCTTTCTGCATGCACTCTCTCACTGCTGCGATCACTTAAAAGACAAGGGGACACCGAGTCTCAGAAGTCTTTGCTAATCACCCACAGCTGACTATTCACCATATAAATAAATGATGATTCGTCCTCACATGCAACAGTGCTTCACAGCAAGGAGCAAAGAGAGTGTGTCCTCTGTAACACGCAGGGGCAGAGTGCCAGAAATGGCCAGACAAGTGCTCTACTCCAACTGTGTTCAGGCATTGCCACCTCCTGGCAGGGCTGGGGCGAGGACACTGCTGCCTTGGTGCACAACCTGGCTGTGCAGGCCAGGACTCTTGCAGATAGGTTTTTTGGCAAATTGGCAGTGCTGACTGTGATGATTTCAGGGGTGAAAATGATGGGCATTTCTCACTGTCTGATTAAAAGTCCCCTTTTTGCACAGTGTTAGAAGGAAGGACAGGTTGGACCAGGGCTTTTAAGATGTTTGGGTGTGTCTTTATGGAAAAAGGCACATGCTTCCCATCCTTCAAAAACCTCAGTGATTTTGTAAATTTGAGCCCTAACCAAAGGTGTAAATACAGTTTTTCTCCAGTGAAAAGCCCTCTTAGCATGGTATCACCTGTTCCTTCTTCTCCACCAGCCTCCCTAACTTCATGCTGCAGTTTTCTACCCCTTAACTCTGGCATGACAATCACTTGTGGGCCTGTACCAAGTGGCACTTCCAAGACAAGTCAATCTAAAAATAGAAAACCAGATCCAGACAGCCAAAAGACAAAAGGTTCCTTCATATCAGTTGATGGTGCAGCCCCACAAGTGGGAAGGTGCAGCAATTAGGCCTGATTTGCTATGCAGGAAAACAACCACAGCAGAACAGTCTGTCAGTCATTGACTGATGCCCCCAAAGGTAAGTACCTGCTTGAAGAGTTGTCCACCTTTCCACCTTCCTTGTTTATTATTCACATTCACATTCACATTCACATTCCCATTCACACCCATCTAGCCTTAGTTTTCCTGAGAAATCAGGCATGCAAGAAAAGCTAAATGAAAGACTAAGATGTTGCTGTTTTTATTTTAGAATACCTAGAAGAGCTGTCTGCATCTAAGGGAGGCTCCATGTCATATCATGTGACTTAAATTCTGCATAGCTGACATCTGTAAGGCAGAAATTCTTGTCTAGTGGGTACACTGCACTGACTCCTGGCATTCTAACCTTCCAGATCCAGCACAGTATTGTAAATCACTCTGAAAAGACTTCAGTGCAATAACAATGTGCATATTTTGGGAATTTCCTGCTATTCCTGAATTGCTTCAAAAGCAGCCCAGGCTTCAGTGGGCTGATCTGTCCTGCTGGGTAAATTTCACTGTGAATAGGAAAATCTCAGTCTTCCTAAACAATCACAGTAACTCAGTACATATACACACCGCGCAGCATCAGGATTTTTTATAAAGCATGTAATTATGAGAGGATTCTTGTTAAGACAGCATATTTTGTAGAAGTATCTTTAATCAAAATGTTAAAACCAAATCAATTAATTTCACAATACTTTATATTCTCATTGTAAACTTTTATTATGTAATAGTGAAGTTAAAAATAATCAAGTAACTCCAGAAAGTGATGTTGACATTCACTCAGAAGAGAGGAAAAGAAATAATCTTCCAGGTTTTTTTGTATCAGACATCACTTTTAAAGAGAGTGAGAGATATAGAGGAATCTGTCTCTCATTCTGGGAAATTCAGTACTGTCACTCGCTGGTTCATAGAGATTTGTGCAATTTCTTTGTAACTAATATCCCCATAAGTGTACTAATTGCACATGTAGAGATAAATTCTCTGCAACATAACCGAAGTGACAAAACACCTATGTATAACTATGGCTAACTTCTACACAAGCTGGTATTGTAGAAAAATGTTTCTTAAAAACAAAATAAAATTTAAACCATTTTCAAGGTAAGTCACGTTTGGTCACATTTGAAACATGATCTGTTTCACTCAGTATCTTGCAGTAGGCTGTGGTGCCTTGCACTGGACAGCCACAACTAAACTACCAGAAGGCACCAGATATTATTTAACAAATAGATCGTAAACTTAGTAAAAAGGAAAAAAACCCAGTAGCTTCTACATTTGTTTATAGTCCCGTCTTTATGAAAATTATTAAACCCTTTCTCAGTTTAATTGCTTCACACAATTTCATTACTAGAGAAAAAAAATACCACTGCATCTCTAAGAATACTCTGTTCACACAAAAATTAAACACGTATACTCTAACCAGCCATATGCAATAAATATATCTAACCCTAAATCTTATTCTTTATATTCTTCTAAAATCTCTAGCAGACAAAATCTATGTAGATTCCTGAGATATACGCAAATGACAATAAAGTAGCTGCTTGTGAGTAGTAAGTGATAGAAACATTGCTATTGATAATATTTAAAATGAGATCGAGCAAGCAAAGCATAAGGGTAAAAACAGAATCAGTTCATTACATTATTTGTTATTACACTACTATATTTCCAATTTAATGGAGATGCACTCTGCAGTACAGAAGAGTGTTGAGACAAATACTTTTCCCTGAGATGCCCACAGGGATTTGTCCCACAGGACAAATACTAAGATTTTGGAGCTGACAAAAGTAATCTTGTCGTGCATATGCCCATTATAAAATACTTGAACTGGAGGTGAAATTTAACTTTAAGAGGCCATAAGGTGTGGTGAAATTCTCACAGACGCTTTTTTAAGAAAGGTTTGAAGAAAAGACAGAAATGATTGCTGCTCAAAATACAACACAAGGAGCTATGGTATACTCAAATGCATACATAGAAAAGATAAGTCTGGAGAAGGATAGAAGAGCACAGAGAAAGGTAAGAGCTGCTCCATCACAGATGTATTTTCAGGAATGCAATATTGCAGTTTGTGTTAAAATATAGACTCATCTTAGGTGCTGGTATGTTTTCTTCCAAGATGAGATCAAGCCTCTGTTTTCCCAGTTTTCACAGGGAAAAAAATAACTCCCTGAAGAACAGCTAGGCTTCACACATGGGATGAGGAACAAAAGAAGGCCGTCACATTTAAAGGATGTGATGATGTTAGAAAGTCAGAACTCCCAGTTCCCCTCTGCTTATTTTGCTACTAAGAAGAATGTGATTTGGTTTAAAGGGGCTTGGTGACAAAATAAAACATACCCTCAGTCCAAGTGTCTGACACACTTGCACAGTGAATTTGCTTCATAGTGAGAAATGTTTATGCTATTCTTCCTTGAGGAAAGGGAAAGCTAGAACAACTCAATACATTTAAAAGCTGAGAATATTGATGGGAAGAATCTAAATTCCAACCTGCATTCCAATATAGGAGAGGAAGAGGGCTTAAAATCATTAAATAGGTTTTACAGGACTGCAAAATATAATGCAAATAAAGCTGTAAATAAAATGAAATGGAATGTAGCAAAAGTAAAAGCATCTTATCTAACATCCTTGCTGCTCACTTTGAGACTGTTACACTTCCAATACTCTTCTAGGGCTGGATTTTTTCAGAAGGTAAGAAGAAGCAATCTTACAGACACAAGGCTCAGGCCTAAGCTTCGCAGGTTGAAAATGGAAGGACAAAAATTGAGGTTGCTTGGTTTTGGAAAATGAGCTGCTTCTCAGAGGGTGCTGGTTGGAGAGGAGGAAGCTGCTGCCCTCCACGCTGTTAGTGGGAAATGTCATAATAGTAGTTACGTAACCTCATCTCGACTGCAACGAACCCTGGTCGGTCGTCAACGCTGTGGAAAGATGACAAGTGTCACTGTGCAGGAAGGACACAGCTGACAAGCTTCATGGGCCTTACAGCCCTTGAGACTACCTCAGTAACAGCTCATTTAAAGATGCTTGCAATATTTTAAGGCTACAAAAATGACACCACAAAATTAATACCAAGTGCCAAATACTACTACAGAGCATCCAGTCAGTGGGTTTACTATCACACCTGTTACTTTGTGATTGGTGAAGGTACTACTGGAAAGAAACAGGAAATCAGCTCCATTTAATTTTCTACTTCATTTACTTTAGTAATAATCTGAAAAAAAGAATATTTGCCATGCAATATCTGCCTTATAATGGATAGTACCATCACACAGAGTGGTTAGAAGCATTGAGAGGAGCCTACCCATACACTGCATGACTGTACAGTCTTTCTTTTATACCTGCAACCACTTCTTTATTTGGAAAACACAATTAAACTGACAACAAGCCCGTACAATTTTACATTACATATTGAGATAGTTACTTCGCCTGACCTGAACCTTATTTTTAAAATTTATTTTCTTTCCATTAATAAAGATATTTTAGTACACAAAATAAAAATCAGCATGCTTTATGATGTGTTTGTTAATAACAACAAAACCTGATCCTGTAACTCTAGAACTGTTACAGTATTCCTTGAATCAAACAAAAAGACAGTAATTACTTTTTGGCTGCACATTCTTTCTAGAGGACTAGGCTTATTAAAACTAAGAAAGAAGCAAGGTACGTAAAAATTAAGTACCAGAGCTCCTTAATGTAAACTTTTTGGACAAACCTATTCTCCAGATGGTGAAGTGGAAGAATAAATGATATTAAAGTAATTTTGGGTGCTTTCTGGAGACTTCCTACAGTTAAAAGTAACTTCAGCAGAATAGTTTAAAACAATAAATCATAAAACAGGTTTTTAATATATTTTTGCAATATATACCAATTAAAAAATCAGGCAGGCTTTAATTTGTTTTCTGTATTTCATAATTCTAATTTCTGAATGATTATGAAACAGGAAAAAATGTTTCTGACATATCAGATATGACCTGAAAAGATGGTTTGCCTCTCACTGATAAGTAGTCAGTGTGGGATCCAATTTGAATATATTCAGTTATGAGAGAAGAGGTAAACAGCTCAAAACAATTAAATATTGAGGAATAGAACAAACATTTTGGCAATATGACTTTGAAATTTCAGTAAAGCTAAAGCCTTGGAAATGAAAGTTAAACAAAACACAACTCAAAATGAAACAAAAATATTTGCTTAATATCAAACATTTTTTTCAAAATGCATTAGACTGACCTTTTTGTGGACTTACTTTTTAATGATACCCTGTATTTTGTATATAATTGTCCCAGCAAATTCTGATCTACAAAATTATTTTTTTTGTAGTACACTCTATAACTCAGATAATTTTCACCTGAAAGTGCAATTGACTCCTTAGCTTGGAGAATGGTTGTAAATACTAAACTCCAGCTGAAAAGATGTATTTTGAAGTAACCCCTACTCTTCCCCTTTCTGGCTATTAACCATGTAGATTAAAATGTACTTCTATCAAAAGAGCATCCTATCACACTCACTTGTATGTCCAACATAATTTCATTAGACTATAGACTTCTGTTGGGCAGACTTCAGGACGTTCCATTCGTTCTCCTCTTTCAATCATCAGTGCAACTTCACCACCTTTCATTCCCTGGAACAGGGTGACCAGAAGAGTCATCCAAGTTGCAAATGATTACAGCACATATATAGCATAAATCAAATAGAGGCCTGGAACCGACTTTTGGACTATCCTTTGACTTATTTGTTGCAGCAAATCCTTTTAGTTAGGAAAAAATATTGGTTCAAATTTGCTCTGAATTTTAAAAAAAAAGACATGGCCAAATACAACCACTCACCTTATATGGCTTTTGTCCATAAGAGAAAGCTTCCCACATTAAAACACCAAAGCTCCAGACATCGCTTTTGCTAGAAAATTTGTAGAAATTCATGCATTCTGGAGCATACCATTTGACTGGCCATTTTCCATGACTTTGTGCCTAAAATATGTCATAACAGAAATGAAAAAAAAAGCAGATTAGATACCACAATAAGTAGTCAACAACACAAGAATACGCATACTTCACGTTGACTTAGATCTGCACACATTTGTACTAAGTACCATAATATTTCTGATGCAGGTAGCATTAGACAGAATGGGTAACAGCTTCTTCAGAAGTGTTACAAAATTGTTCTGGTCTTCCACTTTCAAAATAATGCATTGAAATGAAATCTATGGTAAAAATAAAAAAGCATAGCTAAATTACTTTGAGTCATGCTTTTAGTGGCATTTAATTTAAAGTTGTGCTATAGAATCAGTTTTTTTCCATTTGGCTCTCACAAAGGGTAAGAGACATGTCTAGATGGTTGAAGTGGGTGCTCTACTTCAAAGCACAGTGACTGCCCTGTGGCAAACCGCAGTTTGTACGCCGTAATTTAAAAATGCCATATACTGCATTATGACCATTCAAGGGTCAAGCTCTACCAGCACAGTGCTAGATCTAGTGACAGGACCCCACTGCATCCCATGGAGTTGTAAAGAAATGGACTTTGATACTAATTCTCAAGGCCCTGGGTCTGGGATTGACAAGCATCCCTGGCCAGGCAAGTGGCAGTGATTTAAGATGCCTTTTCTGGCAGTGACTACTGTTCCTACACAGGAAGGTCATCAGAAGGGAGCATGTGCTTGCTTCTCCTCTGCAGTGTTTCAGGGGTTGGGTTATTAGTTTCAAAGAGCTGATAAAAAGGAATAAGCATAAGGAAGAAGTATTTTGAATTGCAAGAGTGATATATCAGGAAAACAAATACAGAAATGATAACAGCCTTTGTCTCCCACCTTTTACCTTATTAAGTGTTGCAAATATTTTAATCACTTGATGCATACACAGGTCTAAGGAATTTAAAACCAAAATAAACAAATTTTGCTTAGGTTGATTTATTATATAACAATGTTATTCTTTCAAAAACCTCCTCTTATTCTTCTCTATAAGACAATGTATTAGTGCTAGCCTATGTTTTTCTTGGACGTGATGAGAACTGTTTTGCAACAAACACACTTTCTCCCTTTTATATAAGGCAGTATCGCATTTCCACAATAAATTTCAATCTTCTAATGACAAGTTTTTCAAAAGTAAATGAAAGTAGACAAGTAAAAGGAGGGACAAGTTTTTCTTCCCTACATGTCTCTTAATGTTGATCACATATTTTGAATTTGGTAATCTAATATCAGGTTATAAAATAATGAGTGATACATAATATTTCTAATGTTCAACTGCATTTCAACTGAAAATATCCTTATTAAAGTATGCTACTACAGAGTTTTATGTTGTGTTCAGACCTTACCTTGTAATAATTTTCATCAGCACTAAGAGCTTTAGAAAGTCCAAAGTCGCTAATTTTGGCATAATGTTGGGTGACTAACAGCACATTTCTTGCAGCCAGATCCCTATGAACAAAATTATTCTCCTCCAGGTATTTCATCCCCATGGAAACCTGATGCACCAGCTCTGTTATATTCTTCTCTGTGACATGTCTGAAAATCAAAATTGAATTTTAAAGAGGTCGGCAGTTCGTTTTCATGACTTTTCCTGGAGTTGAAATACAAATCTTTACTCCAAACTTGTCGGCATTACACTGGGAACCTGACTCACCAACATTTAGCTAAGTTTCAATTAGAAAAGGCAGTCTAGGCTCCTGTCCTGGGCAAGATGATGTGTGATCACATCAACAGAGGAGAGAGGCCGAAGGATATGTGAAAATTCTTTAACTTATTCAAAATACTCTATTTTGGCAGAAATATTTGACAGTTTGGAGACATGTTCCAGTGAAGAATAACTACAATCATTAATTATTATATTAACAACATATCAAATTTAATTGTCCTTAAAGAAAAAGAAAAAATAAAAGAAAGGAACTGTATCCTATGGAATAGAATCAAAGTTTACATACCTATTTTTTTGCAAAAATTTGTTCAATGGCCCAAGTTCAGCCATTTCCATTACCAACATCCAGGCCTCAGCTTCACATATACCTATCATTCTGACAATATATGGGTTATCCAGTTGCTGCATTACATTTGCTTCTCTCAGTAATTCATCCTTTATGGCTGGATCATTACTCTCGTTCTTCAGAATTTTTATAGCCACAGGCTTGGCACCCCTGCAAAAGAGAATCCAATCCTGTTGAAAAATTGTAGTTGTTGAAAAATCTGTTCACTGATGCCCACAATCTTCATCAGATGTTTCCATTCACATAGTACAAATTGTGACAAAAGACAGAATTGACACTCGGAGGAGGAAAAAACCCAGTCATAACAGGAACATTCCTCTATCAAATGCTCAGAACACAACTAAGCAAAACAGTGAGAATGAAAAGAACCCTACAGAAAATTACAGCTTGTCATAAAAATGCCTAAAGAAGCCTGAAAAAATCCATACTGGACAAAATTGTCTTGTCCACTCTGGCAAAAATGGCATAAAGCTCTTCTGGCAAGAAAAGTTATAAAGAGCTTTCTAAGCATTGGAGTGTTTTGAGGGTGAGACTGGAACATGCAGCATTGCCAGGAGCCAAGGCAGTGCTCTGAAATCCTGAGAATCTAAGCCTACTTCTGCAACCTTCCATTCATACAGCAAACTGAAAGAGTGACTGATGAGATCAACGTAACTCAAGTGTGAAACGATTAAAATATACAGAAGCTGAGATCAGAGCCCTTCAAATCCCTACAGCCTATATTGGAAAATAGAAATCCCTTCTGCTTCTGAAAACCTTGGTTAAAGAGATGTCTCCAAGTTCAAGAGATGAGGGTGTGTACATAATCAGTCCATGCACATGAACAGCATGCTGATAACATTTTACTATGAAAATGCATGAAGAGTCAAGTACAAACAGGGTCTGTTCCTACTGACGTGATACGATAGAAAATGTTACAACATCTTGAAAATCAACAATCCAGGTTCAGGAAACTGGTATTTATCACACTTCAGGCAAAACTCTCTTTGCTATAGGTAAACCGTCCACGGCATTCTCCACATTTTCTGACAGACATGTTGTGCAGATGGGAAATACTGTGTAACATTAGTAGTTTTGCAAACTATGGAGGAAAGAAGTGGAATTTGCACTCTATTATCCCTGTCAGGAGAGAAAATAGTCATAAACACCACTTTCCCACTTTTCCGACAAAAATGAGCACATAAGTGTACATAAAAAGAGAGAATTTGGTGAATATTAGCTCAAATTAGTTACAATCTGTCACCCCAAACAACATGCAAAGATTACTGCTGCTCCAAAAAGTAAAGACTAGAGCTTTCATATATTAGAATCCATGAAAACAGAAGGCAACACTCACTTTTTCATCTTATAGAACCCTTTCTTTACAGTACCAAAATTGCCAGAGCCAAGTTCACCTTCCTCCAAAGTCAACAATTTCCTGTCAAGAGTGACATTTTTTGGTTTAATTTCATCTGGATCAGCGTATGGACTTTCATAGACCTCAGTATCCATGGGTAAGGCCTCTCTTTGATCACCTGCAGTTCGAACAATGAAAAAATTAGACATGATTTCAGACATTTTTTGCTGCCACAGCTAATATATTAATCTTTTCTATGTTCAAGATCATCAGTGTGTTTCATTTTTAAGGGCATTATAAAGAAACCACATGCAGTCCATCTATATGTGTTTCAGAGCACACCAAAAGACAGTGGCCTACCCCTGGTGACATGCTGTAGCTACTGATTGTGGTTGTGCAGGGTGAAACAAGGGGGTTCCTTGACAAAAGGAGGGTTAAAGGTTGGCCCTTCTCCCATTAGTTACCTCACACAATTCTTTTCTCAGAATGCTGCCTTATATGTACTTCATTCTTATGTACCCAACTATTAATTGCATTCTGCTTGGCACTGTGGATGCAGCAGGGCAAAATTCTTTTTGTGATGTGCTAGGATATAGTTTTTAGAGTCCAGGAAATAATACTCCACTTTAAAATGGAAAAAGGGGTTTCTGCTAAATGATTTCTGTTGTAGATAGTGACCTCTGGCATCTTCAGCTACTAGGCCTGAGTTACAATAGTGGCTTATATCAATACATAGCAGAATGTGAAATATATGCAAGAAAAAAGAAATAAGGATTGAGAGAGAGCTCTGCCATAAGGAAGAAAATTGTATAAATGATATATATTACTCTGCCTACCTCTTTCTGCTCCTGCAAGACCTCTGTTCCTTTGCAGCACATAGGGATTAAAAGGTGCTTCTTCTGGTGGGTGGCTGATAGTTGACTGAAGCTGTAGCACACAAATAAGGTTTTTCTGTTTAACAATGAATAGGTAAGTCAAAAGCGCTTTTTCCCCCAAGAATTTTGGCATAACGTTTGCAAGAGACCCATAGGTGAGAATCAGAAAGAAAGGGATCCAAAAGAGGTTATTTCATCCTGGAGGTTATTGTTAGAGCAGGCCAAAAGCACAGAAAGATATTACAAATATTTCAGAGCATTAGATAAGAGAGAATTAACTGTAGTGGGTCATGCACAAATCTTATTTTGCAGATATTAAATTTACATGCTCTTTTTAAATTTGCCATGTAACACAAATAGTCAGAAGGTTTTCTCTTTAATCTGTCCTGCCTCCTTCTTTAAGTTATCTCTCTCCCTGTCTAGACCATAGAGAAATTACTAGCACAGATGAAAACAAAAACCAATTTCCTGTTTCTCTTGTGGATGTTACAGAGGAATTCTATTTTAAAGAAGTGGAAGTAACTGCAGTAAAAATTTACTATTTTAATAGGCTTGTGTAACATCAGGGACAAACATCATGGACCAGATATTAGGCCTGTCTGTCTGCTCTGAGGAGGGACAAGATTACTTAATTAAGTGTCTGGTTCAAATACAATTCCTCTGCCTTTACTCTTGTCAGAGGAATAATATGGAGTACACAAACCATCTCATCCATTGTGTGTTGTGGAGCTCCTTGCCTGGGCATGGCACAGTAAAGTATAGAAGAGAGAAACTACTGATCTGATCACTTCTGTTTGTGAGCTGTTGAGAACATGGAATTACGGAACCTATTTCTGCAGGTTAGTTTCTTTTCAAGCAAAGAGAAACAAAGCTCTAGTGTAAGCTGTCCCTGTCCAAGGCAAAGGGATTGTAATGAAAAAAATCTTTACGGTCTTTTCCAACACAAGCACAAACTGTGAACTTTCCTCTAGTGAACTATTGGATGCAGTAGAAGTTTTATCATTTAGAAACTGCATTTAGTAAACACCTGACCTGGGAAGCACAGACTTTGAAATCATAATGATGTTATTTGCCCAGCTGGATGAAATAGAGAAGGTTTCACTACATAGATTTTACTGCAAACCATGGAAGCCAGTTTTCAGCAATATTCTGGCCTAGTATTGACATTAGGCACAGTAAAGGTAATATTTCTGACTTGGAACAGTATTAAAAGGCCATTTACTGTCAAGGCAAGCCACAAAACCCCCAAGACCGTTCTGGGATACATCAAGGAACAAACTGTCTGATCTACCGTTCTCCAGGCAAATAAAGGTATAAACCAAGATCCTCAGCTTTAGTTTTGTTTTTCTAGACTGATTCACTCTGACAGCTTTCCAAGACCTGTGTCACTCCATTTCACACAGGCAATTCACTAACCCCAAACCCCCATTAAGACTGGAAGTCTACTGGCATGCTTTGATGTAACGTAAAGGCCAAATGTAATGAATTTACACCAAATTTTATACAGCTCAAGGATCCATTCACCAGTGAGGAACAGCTGGTAAAAACATAGGTCTGGCCAAGACATAGCTGAGTCCTCAATTTAGATATGTGAGACATTCCTGCTTTTTGCAATTCAAGAACAACAACAAAAAAATCAGAAAGGATTGTATGCTCTTGCTCAGCAACTGCATTAAAAAAAAAAAAAAAAAAAAGAGTGTATCACTTCCATGCCTGTAAATAAAGCTCTGCAGCTGTGAACTGGAAATTACACAGTGACACCAGATATAATAAAGTGGGTTCTCTTTCTCAGAGAGCTGCTCATGTTTAAGAAGAATCATAGTGTCTTATTTATCATTACTTGTCTTGGTTAATACATGTAGAATGTTATTTCTAATTGTTGCAGATTGATCAAATAGCTTAGTAATGTCTTTTTCGTCAATATTCCTTCTTTCCTCTCTAGAAGGAAATGAGAGACCTGGCTACCCTGGACAAAGAGAAAGAAGCCTGAGGTTCTCAATGACTTCCATGCCACAGCATTCAATGACAAGTGCTGTAGCCACACTGCCCAAGTTGAGAAAAGAAGATGTGGGGACTGGAAGGCTGAACACCCTAAGTCCACTGTAGGAGAGAATCAGGTATATGATCATATAAGGAACTTGAATGTGTACAAGCCCATGGGACCCAGTGAGATTCATTTGAGGGTACTGAGGGAGCTGTCAGACAAAGTTGCTAAACCGTAGTCATCTTTGAAAAATTGTTGCAGTGAGGTAAAATCTCTGATGATTGGAAAGAAGGAGACATCACCCCCATTTTTAAAAAGGGGAAAGCAGAAGACCCAGGGAACTATAGACCAGTAAGTCTTACTTTGTAACAGGCAAGGTCATGGAATGGATTCTCCTGAAAACCAGGCTAAGTCACATGGGGAAAAAAGGGGTGTTTGGTAACAGCCAACATGACTTTACTAAGGGGAGATCACGCCCAACCATCTTGGTCAATTTGGTGACTTTCTGTAACAGGGCTACAGCACTGGTGAATGGGGCAGAGAAGCTGACACTGTCTATCTGATTTAGGGAGTGTTTGACACTGCTCTGTATGACATCCTAGTCCCTAAATTGGAGAGAGGTGGGTTTGATGGATGAACCACTTGGTGGATGAAGAATTGGCTGGATGATCACACATGGAGACTGGTGTCCAAGGGCGCAACGTCCATGTGAGGACCAGTAACAAGTGGTGTCTGCAGTACTGGGGCTGATGCTTCTCAGCATCTTCTTTGGTTGCACAGAGAGTGGGACTGAGTGCAGCCTTAGCAAGTTTACTGATGACACTGAGCTGTGTGATGCAGTCACACTGGAGGGAAGGGATGCCTTCCAGAGCGACCTGGACAAGCTTGAGAGGTGGACCTGTGTGAAATTCATGAAGTTCAACAAATCCAAGTGCAAAGTCCTACACTTGAGTCAGGGAGATCCCAGACACACCTACAGGTTGGTCAGAGAAGTGATTGAGAGCAGCCCTGAGAAAAGGACTTGGGAGTTATGAAAAAGTCAATGTCCAAAGCAGCATGGCAAGCAGAGTGAGGGAGCAGATTCTGCCCCTTAACTCCACTCTGGTGAGACTCCACCTGGAGCACTGCATCCAGCTTTGGTGCCCCCAACATGGGAAGGACATGGAAGTGGTGAAACAATTCCAGAGGAGGTGACAAAGTTGATAAAGGAGCACCTGCCCTATAAAGACCACCTGAGGAAATAGGGGCTGTTCAGCCAGGAGAAGAGAAGGTTATGTGGAGACCTCATAGGAACCTCCCAGTATCTGAAGGGGGCCTACAGGGAAGCTGGAGGGGGACTCTTAATCAGGAACTGACAGGACAAGGAGTAATGGGCCCAAACTGAAAGAGGGAAATTCAGCTTAGATGTTGCAGTAACACTTAGATAATAGGAAGGAATTCTTTACTGTGAGGGTGTTGAGGCACAGGAACAGGTTGCAAAGGAAGATTGTGGATGCCACACGCCAGGAAGTTTTCACAAGGAGATTGGATAAGGCCTTGAACAACCTGGTCTAGTGGAAGGGGTCCCTGCTCATGACAGAGGTGGCTGGGACTAGGTGTTCTTACAAGCCTTAACATTCTGTAATTCTATTTCTGATTGAACTACAATTTAGTATTTCCCAGGCACATTTTCAGTTCCTATTAGAAACTCGGGAAAATTGTGCAGCACTCAGAAAGCCTCAAATATTTTTCTTTAGTCCTGCCAGTCATGTATTCATAGCATGTAGCACCCTGCACAACTTTGAATAGGATTTTCTTCCAGGAACTGGAATTTTTTTCTCTTGTTGAGCAAGAGTTGAGCAAGACTGACTACAAATGGGGCAGGAGGTATGCATCGTTGCATATACAGTGATGTGAGTGACAGTAAAATAAATTTTCCTTTTTATTTAACTACCATTTAAATGCAGAGTCCTTTCTGCCCTATACTTTTAAAACGGCAAGTATAAATCTGCAGATCTTTTTTTGGACAAAACTATCTTTGTCCTAATACATCTAAGGTATAGAATAACATTACTTCTTGTATTCTTACAAGAAACAGAGAATCCATGGACAAGATGACCATGAATTTATTCAATCAATAAAAAAGAATACAAGAAAAAAGTCCTCTAGAGAAGCCTTTTAAAAATGTGACATATGAATGAAATGGCTCCAAATACTGTAAATCTGACTCTCTGTGACGACTAAAATTTTGTATTAAACAGTACAGTAATATTCTCATGAAGGCAATTTGTACAGCAAGTGCAATATTCTTTCAGTTTAATAACTCTGGTTTGAAAAAATGCAGACCATAAAATCAGAATAAAGTTATTTTATTAAAAATTAATAGCTAAATTCTGCCTGAGAAACATCTCGTTAGCCATGAGAAGAGCTTTGGCTAAGGCATCTCAGTTGCCACTAGGTGGCAGGATTTAACTTAAATTGTCTAAATTGACAATTCTACACTAGTAAAACAGACTGAAAAAATTGATCTGGATCCTGAAATTTAATACAAATAGTGCATTTGTGAAGTAAAAAAAAAAAAAAAAAAAAAAAAAAAAAAAAAAAAAAAGATCCCAAGAATGAGTGAATATAACAAATAAAATAGATATAATTTTTCTGCTTCACTGTCCGGAAACTTTTGCCATAGAAGAAGTAATGCATAATTAACCAGGTCTAAAGCAAACTCTGCTCATTGGAGTTAATGCATGGTAAATCTTTGAATTGTTCAGAGCACAGCTTTTGTCTAGAGTCTAAAATCTGGCAATATGATGTATGTCTGAATATTTAGGGTAAAGTACATGTCAATAGTGATCAAATCGGGTTTCTGAAAATATTTTCTTAAATTATTGGCTTTACTCTGCCAATATGCTTCAGTCTCTACTCTGTGTATGTTGCTCAGAAGGCAGGAAATAGGTATTTGACAGCAGAAAGTGACCAGAACAAGACACAGGTTTTACCAGGTTAACAGACAGTGGTGTGACCCAAAATATGTCTACAGAGTTCAGACCCCACACTCCTTTTTCTGAATGAACCCAAAATGTGAGGTGGTTTGGCACTGTATTTCAGAGGGTTGAGAGCAGCTCGTGAGACTGCCTCTGTATTCGTATATGACAAAGACATTGAAAAAGAGGTGTGGGTCCTGAAGGGATGGACAGCTGACAAGAGCTGTTGGTACTTCAGCATAAAAATGAACTGAAGCTGTAGGAAAAGAATATTTGTTATTTATCAGGAATATCAAATACAGTATATATCAAACATAGCTTTTCACTCTGAACAGTAGCATACCTCTAGGGCATTTCATGCCTGCTTGTTTTTGTTGAAGAGCAACTGGAAATAAATCAATAAACATAAAGAGAGACTCACGGATCGAATAGGGGCATACATATTATTCTCAGCATGCAAACAAACTCATAGCTACATGCTTCAGAACTACATCAATTACTGGACAGCACCATTTTCTGGCCATGCAGAAGCATTTTCACTAGGACAGGGCTGGGCTCCCCTTGGCTGCCTGGCATCTTACCAATTTTCCCATTCTGCTTGGCCTTGTGATATTTTACGCATGCCTAAATGTAAGTGAATGCATAACAAGATTTGTGCACATAAAGTAAGTATGTATTTTGTTGTTTGTATTGTTCTCTAAATGTGCTCAGTAATAACATAATTGTGCAAGCAAGACAATTTTCTGATTAGGAGGGAGAGTATAAGTATAATTTTGTTCTGCTATAACTGAGTGGTTTTGAAAGATATTTTATCACTTACATTTCATTTGCAGAAATATTGAGATCTGCATTATTTTGGTATGCCAGAAATTAAATAAAAAGAGTCCCTCTATTTTTAAAACTCCTTCAAACCCATTGCTTCAGTTATAAAATCAAGCCCATAATTATGCAGATGAGTAGGATAGATGCAGAAAGCTTACAAAATCTTCACAATCCAATTGTTAGTAGTCAAGACAGCAAGCAAAAAGAGGGGGAGAAGAAAATGAAATTAGTTAAGTATTTTTAACTCAGTCAAAAACCTAAAAAAAAGTATATGAGGCACCTTTTTGCTGCCAGCCTTTGGAAAGGTGTACGATTTGAGTCTTGAGATAATTCCACCTCCTGCCCAACTCTAGAAACCGCAATGTCAAAGAAGAACAGTAAACGTGTCATGAAAATAGCTAAAGGTATTTCACAAAATGAACACACTCTAAAAGAACAAAACACTCCCAAACTTTCTGTTGCATGTACCTGCAAGTACACGTATCATCCATCAAACAAATGCAGTACAGGAAATCTTAGTACTAAATTTTCTTTCATCTATATTACTGTCAAACGATCCTGAACCTGTAGACGTACCTTAAGGCAGTTTTAAAACTCAAATGCACTTCCCTTTGTCTAGATCTCTATTTATAGAGTATGTTGCATGTTTCTCCTGCCTCTGGCAATGAACTTCATTGCCCCCCCCTCCCCCAACCCCCACCCCAAACATATTCAGAAATGAGTGGATAACTTTCATGTCTGGAACTATGACTAATGCATTGAGCAAAACTTGAAGCACACCTTGGTCATACAACAAATGATGTGGTTATTGAAGCAGAAAGCACACAAGGTAATATTAATTCCAAATAAAAAGGAACAGGCTTTACATTTTACACATGCACTCATGTTCTGTGTAAAGATACCTTTAAAAGATACGCAAATATATTGTACAAGACCACATTAACTTAATTAAAAGGGACAAATTAGCATTTCTAGTGGTCACTGAGAGATCATATCTGACTTAAAAATTGAGATGGAGCACTTATTATTCAAACAATTAGACTGATGCTGAGGCTAAAACAATAATCTGAGCCACATTGTCAGTCACTTCAAACAGCCTTTGAACTCACTCAGATGTCCTGAACTTTTTAATAGCCCACTTGGACTTCTTATTTTCTGAAATGATATCTTCTTTAATTGATAAGATTGGTATATTTCCTAGTCTTCTTTTAAAAGAAAATGTATGATTTCATATTAAAAAGGTGTCTTTTGTTTCAAGACACCGAGGATAGCCATGTGGTCCGTGTTGCTGCTGGAAGAACAGAAACCTTTTTGATGTTTGACATTCTTCATAGCTGTGATGCATAAAAATTCAGTACACTGCATACTTGTCATAGGGTGACTTTATGATGCTTGTATCTTCAATTGTCTGTTCTGTATGTGTATATACTGAAAAAGCTTACTAAGTCAGCTATTTACTTTTTCTTCATGAAATTTTGTTTCCATATTGGGAATAAGTGAAACATGAAGTTTCTAAGTTACAGTTTTGCAATAGATAAATTCTCTAAGAGGTCAAGTGTTTTTTTTGGACAAACTGAGTGTGGCTCTCATTATACTTTTTCAACAAGAGTACCTCCCAGCACTTGAGTAAGCAATCACCTATAGTGATGGTAATACTGCTTTACCTCACATGAATTAGACATACAAATGCATGTTGAGATGAATAGTTCATCAGGCACTGCAACTAGTTACTGTTAGGCTGTACTCATAAAACTTGGGTCTATTTTTACCACCTGAAAGACTGTGACTAAACAAAATACTGAGAAAGGTTAAGAGGAGAATTTGGGAAATGGCCAGAATTTGGCAGTTTCACTATAATGTCATCAGCTGGAGAACTGGACTAAAGACTCATTTCAAAAACTCCTCTGCCAGTTTAAATATATATTGTGATGAAATTGATTGCAGGGAGAAAAAAGTAATTTACAAAATGGAAGGGGTCAAAATCACCTTAAACCTAGCCATGGAGCCTCTGGTGAAAGGCCAGAAACATCCCAATTCATGCATATCCTGGGAGAAGCAAGAACAAGCAACTTTCCATATTCTGCATGGAAAATTAGCTTCAATACAGACATTTAACATAAAATCCTTTCTTTTGCACAGGAAGCATATTAAAATCACTAGAAAGGAGATGTCTATATTACAATAATTATTGTATTGCATTTTGTTACTCCAAATACTAGACAAATCTGATGGAGATTTATGTCCTTGATGTAAATTTTACTCAAAGCCCTTATAACCAACAGTTTACAGATAATACATTTGGATAATCTGCCTTGCATATTCTCCAGCAGGTCTTTCTACATTTCATGCACCTTCTTAAATTCAAAACAACTTCAGATTTGGGTATGCTATTCCACTAAGACTTCGGAAGAGCGCCACTGTATTTTAGGCTGTAATATATATAAAAATGAAAAAAATACTCAAAAATTGGTCTGGATGGGAGCTCCAGTATTAGATTGTTGCTTAGAACTGGCCATTATGTTTTGTTCCTCTACTTTTTCTTTCTTGCTTCTTTATTATAATCAATCCTTTCTCACAAGTTGTGATCATTCCTGTTGCCTTGCTCTGGATTATTTCCTGCTGGACAACATTCTCAGTGCAGTGTCAAAAACTAGTGAAACTCTTTTAGTTGAGACCTCACTGCTGTTGAACAAGCAGGAAACACAATAATGTTTCCCTTTCCTCTACCAGCAGGGTGGTTGCTCATCCTTTTTCCCATTCTGATTTGTTGCAGGCCTAACATCCTCTGAAAAGCTGTGTCTGCTCGCTATTCTGTGATTCATATCTGACTACTAAGACTCTACTGAGACTCACCCTTTTTCTTTTTTTTTTCCCTAGGACATTTCTCTAATTCATCACAATTATTTTGATACCAAATTGAAAAATTCATCATTCCAATTTACATATTTTGGCAATGCTTTTCATAAATAGAAAAACATGTGCAGTATACTAGAAAAGTCAGAAACTCCTAAATGTTAATTATCATGACGTAAATAATATGAAGATAGATTGCATATCTTCCACATAAAATTGTCTTTGTATTACGTATGTTTGTGATTGTATTCCTTCTCTTCAGACTGGTTTATTTTTTGGTTTTGTGTAATCTGAATAATTGGATTTCAGGTATATTAAAAGTCTTCATGAGTTACTGCTTTTGCAAAAGAGTATTAATGTGCGAGAACCTGGAAATATTAAGTGAAGTCTTTGATCTCCACAAGCAGTAATAGGTATTAAAAATTTCCCATTTTGTATATTTATATTATAAGGAAGTAATTTAGCAGGCTCATTTTTAAAATGTCTCAAAGAAAACACAACATTCAGATCTCAGTTTTAAGAAGTTCAAAATATCAAATATATTGAAGCTTTAAATAATAGTTTTAGTAGACTATTTGCAAAATATGCACTTCCACTTAGCTTTGGTGACTTTCTTTTTAGCTATCATGACCAGTCCTAAGCAGTAGCAGTTAGACTTATACTGAGAATTTTCCTGTGGATACTGTGAAACATACAAAGTATTACCACACTGAATGTCCTTGCCCCATCTCTACAACTGCATGTATACCAGATGATACATGTGTGGTCTTGTGTGCTTAAACTTCATGGACATCCTTGTAAATGGCACAGATCCAAACCTTCTTTTTAATTTTAAAAATATTTTTATTATTAATAATAAACAAGTAATAAATTTTAAAATATTTTAATTAAGAAGGGACTGATTTTTGTTGCTTAATTTCCAATTATTTAAAAAGGTATCTGATTTTCAGAAGTGAAGGTATGAGAATGGTTGTTCACAGGTCTGCTATGAGTCAATTGTATTGAAATAGAGGTAATAGCTTATTTGAATAATTTTTTTTCTATAATGTGGGACTGCATCCAGATAATGACCTAAATTATTAAGTAATGCAGGGAAACAATTAAGTCCCTATTTCAGATTAAATCAACTACATTGAACAAGAAAGTATTATGTGATTTTGTGGATGTATCACACCTCAGGTGGCTTCTGTAATCAATGGACTTTGAGAACTTAGGTAATTACAATAACAGGTGGACTTGCTCACTCTTCATAGAGTGCCTGAAAGAATCATCCCTAATGCAGTGCATAAGAAATGAAACCCTTGTGCAAAGTCTGATGTTAACTGCACAGACCAAATATGAAAATAAATGGAACTTCCACTTCTGCTCCAGTCAGCAGATTCTCAAAGTGAACGATGCAAGCAATGTGGTATCTCCTCCTAGTGTTGATTCAATCATTACAGAATATGACCATCAGTGAGGCATCTTGCCTATGTAAAATACTGGTTTTTCACATATATTATATATGTAAAAGAGGTTCACAAAATTAAATTAGGATTAGCACATCCAAAACACTGATGAAAGCAATACCATATGTTAGGTTTCTTTTCAATTCACTGTTTATAATACTAGAAAAATAAACTAAGTGATGAAATAATACCCAAGAATTAGGATTTCCAGAACAATATGTAACTGTACTCCTTCTCAAAGGAATGCTACTGCTGTACCACTGCCTCCACTTACCTTAGGAAGTGTTCCAGAAGAAGGATGAGTATTAAAACCAAGATTATCTACAAAAGAATCAAAAGTAAAATGATACTGAGCAAGGTGATAAATTTGTGTAAGAACACAGAATTTTACAGAGGAGACCAACTGTCTAGTTTTTAGATCACATTACAGTGTTTCTCTTGGACTATCTGCTTTGCTTTTGTCTCTTATATGCAGCAGACTCTGATACTTCCTGCCCCAGAGACAAAAGTAAGTGCAGAGCCTAAATGATTCAAAGGAGAAGGAAAACAACGGTGGAAAAAATCATGTAGTCATTCAAAAGAATGAAAAAAGCAAAAACTTCAGGGTTGGATTTAATGATCTTGAGTGTCTTTTCCAACCTAAATGGTTCTGTGATTATATTCTATCATTCTATATACTCTCACCATGGGACTGGTATCCAGTTAGAATGACAGAAGGTGGCCTTAGAGAGAGAAAACCAGTTCTGGAAGAGCACAAGTTGGACACAGACCAGTCAGATCCATCTCTTTTTCCTTTTCAATCAGGGCAAGAGGGAGGACAATGTCTCTTCAGTATGACAGGGCATTAGAAAACAAAAAGGATAAAAAGCACACTGACACTTTCCCCTACTCCCTCTCCTCCTTTCCCACAAGTTACCAAGAAATGCCTCTGTGACCCCATTTTCAGCACTGGGTGCAGCCAGTGCCTTGTTCTGCCCTGCTCCCCCCAACAGGGGAACTCACCTGCTGGGTGCCTGACTCACTGCACCCAACCTGAATTCCTGCAGCAGCACTGCTGCTGTTCCTGCTTCAGCTCGGAGTAAGGACCACTGGAGCAGCGCTGGGAAGACCACCTTGTTTGTGTTTGTGGTCCAAGTAACACACATTGCCACTCTGAGCAGCAAAGCACGTAACTCACCTAACAATAATTTAGACCCAGCAATAATTTGACATGGTAGCCTTAAGCTACAAGATCTGCCTCCACCATGAACAATCTGGCAGATATTGCCTCATCTACAAAAGTGGAAAATCTGCACCCACCTGTAAGGCAAGTGGAAAAAAATTCACACAAATTTTTCATAATTATCATGTCTTTTAACACATATAAAAATAAATGGAATAACTCACCGTTTTCTGAGCCATGTTGTGGACAAGGAATGGTAAGAACTCTTAATAATCCATCTGGTTTGTACGAATAATGTTCAACTAACTAGCAGAATGATAGGGGAGGGAAAAAAAGAAATAATGAGGGGAAAAGATATGAAAATATCAGGGTGGTATCATTAAATATATTGTCTCTCAAGAAATGTGTGCATATGTATAACAGTCGATATATATTTCAACAAATGACCTTGGCATACATCAGATCTTTACTGCACAAGTTCTTTACCTTATTTCTATTGAGCAGGGGTGCATGTTTCTTATTTTGTGGATAAGTGTGCAACATGATCCAGAAATTGGATTTGTAAGGGTTAGTATTCCCCCCTGCCCCCGTTCTGCTACTAAACAGCTTTGTAACTCCAAGCAAATAACTTATTTTTTCTCCAACTTGCCCCCCCCCCCCCCCCCTTTTTTTTTTTTTGGGCATAATTACAATGCAAGAATTGCCCTAATATGGAATGCTTTCTGCTTTCTTTGGATCTCAGAACTGCAACGGGATGTGCACAGTTAATAAATATATAGCAACAGTAGTTGTGGTCATTTGCGCTTCTGGATTATTCTCTCTACATATTTTTTTACAAGTTTGTCACTGCTATTTTCTATTTGGGTATAAAGGAGAAGAGGAGTAAGAGTTGCAGACATGTTCACAAAAATTGTAAGATAGCAGATCTGCTTTTAGATTTCCAGTGACATCAGGAAAGAAATACATGGGACATTTATAAAAATGCTAAGAATTAATATATGCAAGCAAAGATTCATGTTTTAGATCTGTGACTCACTTTACTAATTTTAATAGATTTTTAAGGAAGAGGACATGAGAGATTTCTGCAGGAATTTCAATTCCCTTAGTATTTTCAATTTACCTAATAATTTCACCAGAATTCAGTTTTAGTATCAACTATGGCATAAGTCATATGGACTATGGATTTCTTAATTGCTTAATCTTTACCAGGGTTCAGATATATTTTGGTGGTAAGTCTCAGCAAGCCATGCTTTAGCAAAGTTGAAGGTAGAGAATTTCAAAACTAAAAAATGCATTATGTGTGCAGCATTTAAAACTACCCTCTTTTTGACTGCTGGAATTCTGTTGGTTGCTGTCATAAAGGACTTTAGCAAAAGACTAAACCAAGCATATCCATTATTGAAAATGGTTACTTGCAAACAGACTTTCATTCTAGAGGATGTTCAGCTAACTGAATAAATAATCACAGTTTTGAACTCGGCCAGGCTGTGGCATCACATTTAAAAATGATGAATCTCTCTACATTCACATAGCTTTCTATATTAACACATATTTTCTTCACGTACAGAAACCACACAGTGTTGGAAACATATGACAAATAACCTGCCAAAACATGTTGGTTTTAGCCAAAGACTATTGTCACAAGGCAAAATAAAACAACGTCGCCTTGGTCAGTTATATGGAAATGTGATGACAGATATCCACGTGATACAAATTTAACAGACCTGCCACAGGGTGTCAAATCTTTTTCCATCTGGTATGGAGAGCTTTCCTGTCTTATCTCTGTCAATGCGATAGTGCAGTACTTTTCCATCATTCAGTAGGCACAGGGCATAGGAACCATTGCTGTCCCTTTCTCGGATACTGCAGAAATAGGAAAGATTTTCAGAGTTACACTGTACCAGGACTGAGCATTCTTTTTTAATCACCATTTCCTTGAAGCTTTTGAATTGAAACAAAACAAAATCAGCACTGCAACTTCTGAAAACATTTTTGTTAAGCCTTTCATTTATTTCTAAGTATAATTAATTTTCAGATAAATTGCCAAAAGTTTCTTTCTTTTTTTTTTTTTTCTTGCAAAAAGGCAACAGATGAAAGCAAAAAATCAATCATGTAAGGCACTGTTAGGCAGCTATAGAACACTGTGCACTGCGTAAAGCACTCTTTGGGCAAATACACATTTTAAAGCTTCTGCAGTATTGGCTTACCTCTCTTGCAACTTTTGTTTTGAAATAAAGAGATGACAGTAAAAACAGAAGATAAAATACTGAAAGAATGTAATGTGAAAAGGCAAAATTTTTATGTTTAATATAGCTTGTTGTGTTGCTGGAAATTTAAACATAATAATATATTTCTGTAATCATTAATTCTTATAATTTCAGGAAATACATTAATGTTTTGTTGCAGATTTCACATAAAATTCATATAAAACTTCACATAGTATTAAAGTGTACCTATCACATCTAAACTTCACTATGGAGGGACTGCCGAATGCAATATAAAAACTTTGTCTAAAACTCATGGAATGATCTCCTTCTCCTGGGAGACCTGCGAGTGCTCTCTGCCTATAAAGCATGACAGAGTTGTTTTATGTGTACTCAGGGCTAGCTGACACTGGGACATATTCTGATGACTGGACCCAGAGTAGACAGGAGCTTGTTACTAGCTCCATCATAGTTGGTGCAATGCTTCTGAGTTTAGAAAGAAGACTTTTTCTTCCAGTTGAGTTCCCATGCTTACTTACAGCTGACAGTATGACAGCAAGAGAGTTAGGCATTTTTTCTTTTTTTAATGAAAAGGTTCTTCTAGATTCTGAAGCACTAAAACATTTCTTGTTCTGGCGTGCACAGAAATCTACTTACTCTCCCTTGAATTTTGGAACAGCCTTGAAAAAAAATATAGCAGTAAATTCTCACTAAGGTTTAAGAAGCTTTGCCGGTGCAACGCTGGTACTTGCTGTTACATCTCAGGAGATTGCAGAGGCAAATATTAAATCATTCTCTTCAGCTGACTCTCTCAAGGCTGAAGTAAAACTGTGTTTTGTCTGAATTACTTATGCACCTTTTTCTTTCAAGTAGAGTGATTCTTGTTGCCTAAGATGTGAACAGGACACTGGCTAAAAGAAAAGGGAAGTAGAGTCAGTTTTTTTGTTTTCTGAAACCAAAGTAACTTGCGTAAGTCTCTAAAGTAAATTGAAACACATTGTGGTTTCTTCATGGCACGTAGGTATTTTCTCAGCATGCTGATTTCCTGTGCTGACTGACCAGTGAAGAGCAATAGGCTCTGCTAAAATGAAAAGTGACTTTTACTTTGTCTTCTTCTGACCTGCTCTAAGCAAATAAAGCTTAGAAAAATATTTTCAGAATAGAGGGCATTGTTTCTAAAGCACAAACAAATGACATTTTATTAGTCAGGCTTCTGTTCAGAATAAAGCACAAATAAGATCATAAAAATGCAATGGATTGTTTCTCAGTAACAAATATTCTTCATGGTTCACAGGAAGAAATGGAGGCTCCAATACAATTCAGTTCTACTGAAACTTGTTCTCCTTTGCAAGACTTCTTACTCTCATGAGAGAAATTGTAAACATTTCTTGAGAGTATAGGCAAGAGGCGAGTCCTGATTTCTGAAGACCATGGCACAGACCCAAACAGCTCTATCACTCCTCCATGCAGGATTTAAGTGGAGTTCAGGTTTATAAGGTTGTAGTTGCATTTCAGAGCTTTTCCTTCCCCTAACCCAACAGCTAAACAAATCTGGAGCCATCTGCAGTTCACAGTCATGTCAACTTCTGTCAGACAGCTCTATTACTGCACATGCTAAAAACACATTCTAACACACTGATTAATCTAGGGCCTGGGGAAACCTTGTTCCCTTAGGGTTATGGAGGCAGGTGGGTTTTAAACTGTAGTCAGTCAACTCCAGCACAACCTAGATCCCTACAAAAGACAAAGTCAGGAAGTACACCATCTGGATCCCCACAAAACATGAAACCAGAAGGTACTTTCTTTCCAAAGAAAGAAGGTTATATTTTTCCAAATATGTCTGAAAAGCAGAAGTATGAAGTGCATTGAATTGACAGCCGAAGTCTTAGTTTTGGCAAACAGAACCCTTACTGGGTGACATGGATTGCCCCAAGCCAAGTTTCACAATTTTGTTTTGGTTTTGCAGACTGTGGAAATGGCTGTCTAGGTTAGGCTAAGCCTCCAGAACTGCAGCTGGGTAACAGTATCCAGTTGTATGTCAACAGCTGCTGTAAAAATTTGAAACGCAAATGCTGTTCAAACTAAAAAGTTGTAAACTGAAATCTCTTTGAATGGAAATAAAAGTTTAATGTCTTCTTAACAGCGCTGCCTGTATAACCCAGGGCCTTCACATCAGTTCTGGGAGCTCTCTTCACATATGGCACTTCCCTTGTGCGGAAAGTAACCATTTTCAGAATGTTGAGAAAAAATTCGATATTCCAAATGCACTCTCTGCTTTCAAGTGCTCTGAAATTAAACACAATATTTAATAAAAACTGCTAAAATAGGTCTTAATTTTAAAATTTTGGCAAGGAAGTCAACCGGCAGTGAGGTATCACCCGGTCTTCCATTTCATGCTATTT
Organism: Phylloscopus whistleri; assembly: GCA_017589585.1. NCBI lineage: Eukaryota > Metazoa > Chordata > Aves > Passeriformes > Phylloscopidae > Phylloscopus > Phylloscopus whistleri. The sequence continues at coordinate 8,791,724 of JADMLD010000758.1, read as the reverse complement.
GCAGAGAATTGCAAAGGTACAAAAGAAAAACAGACAGATAATAAACACCTGTAAATAAACAACACTGTCATTTCATCCACTGAGATTAATCAGAAATATGAACAACTCCATTAAGAACAGATTTGAGTACATATCTATACTAGAGAAGTGCCAAAGTATCTAGATTTTTTGACATCCATTTTTAAAATAGCAGAATAAGTAATGCAGAAATTCAAATTGTTACCTGATGCAATGCAGAGAATACTTAGGTATTGATTTTATATATCATACAATGTGTGCTTGAGTATTTTTTTGGGAGTGCAATCTAGATAGCAACCAATAACAATTTGGAGCATTATTACAGACAGTGTAAATAGCTATCCATTCCTTCCTTGGGTATTTTCATTTGGAAGTGAAAAGAACAATGCCCCAGTTTTTTCTGTTCCATCTGAAAACTTAAACGATCCCTCTCTTTCTAAAGAAAAATATCCCTGAGGGTCAAAGAAATAAATTGCTATTACAACATGCCTCATTGACTGTGTAGAAAAAAACAGAAGTCGCAGCATTCTGCAGTGGAGAATTATGAAGAAAATAAACAAGCAAAATGCTTGCTTTAGGAATGGTGTGAAATTATTCTTGCTCCTGAATCCAAAGGAATGCTAAATTTTATTCTCAGCATTGCTTTGCCTTCTCAGCAATTACAGCTTTGTTGATGCCAAAGATATTGACATTCCCCACTGCTGATGGAGCTCCAGCCATTCCCTGCTTGTCTTGCCCTCATGACCATCTCTCTGGTAATGCTATTAACAACGTGGCTACTCATTAACACTTCAAAGATCTGCTGCACATTGCATATGTTCCAATTTTGAGGGCAATAAGAAATGAACTTGGTGTCATCTGTAAACGAATTATATAAAGGGCAAAATGGATTGACTGCTGTCTTCATCGGCATAATTTCTTTTCCCCTGTTCACTAACACATTCAAAGCTGTTTCAGAAATGTCAGAACACTGCAGAATTTAGGAGACATCTCAGTTTCACACTGTTGCTCTCTACAACAGAACCTAAAAATTCATCTCCTGGTGAGTCTGCTGCACAGTTACAAAATACTTTCATGAGAAGGATTACATCATATTAGTGAACTTAGTTGACTTCACTCTGGCAGCAAAATACACCATGCTCCACCAAATGCATAATGAACAGCTCTGTGGTAAAACTACATCTGAAAGAGGGGATCTTCCTAGTGCATCTATCTCAGTTAGATCACAGCTTTTCTTCACACCTCAGACCCGCTCTGCTGCTGAAGCACCCAGTGCAGAACCCTTCCTGAGAAGCCACAGCCTTGCTGTACTGGTCTGCAAGTGGCACTCAACACTACTTAACTGAAGATCAGTAAACAGCTCTCCCAAAGAGTCATGGGCATCATCCGGCCTGCTGTGGAGAGGAAGACAGCACCTCCAGAAACACAGTTCATTGTCTGCATATTATCATTTATCTTGAAAAATTTTTATGGTCATCTAAGCCTAGCAACTGTTTGGCACTTTCAGGAGGAACTTCATCATGAATTAATATCCCTGAAATAAGGTCACAGTTAATAGGACTGTTTTCCTCTTCTATGATGTCAAGAATGTCCAAGCCCTTTTATGGATACAAATTTAATAGTGATAAAATTATGTAAAGAATTCTCTACAAGGTCAGAAAAATTACCTAGCTCCGCTGGTAGCAGCAAACTCCTAGTGTAAACATGTACTGCTACAAATTACCAGAAACAGAAATTTTTGGTCAGACAAAGACAAGAAAACTCTTAGAGACAACTGCACTTCAAACCTTATTATTTTGAAATACGGCTACTAGTATTAACCGTTGTGACATGTAAGAGACAGTTTAGTTTCTAGTTATCCTGGAATGCCATCATGTGGCATACCAGGGTGACTCGTTATAATAGTCTAAACTAGATCTGTCCACTTTAATATGCTCATTACATACTGAACACACACATATGACACCAAAATAGTCTTCTACTTTCCTTTTACACAACCGTTCATATTTTATGTGAACTATATACACGTATGAAAAGATGTAAAAAGCTTATATAGACTAAACTGCTAATTTGCAATGCCTTCACTTACCATTTCCCTCATATTGATTTTTTAAGTTTAACAGTATTTCTGAATATTCTTTATCCTCCTCCAACTTCAGAACTTCTGGTTTTAACACATATGGAAGACCACATGTTGGTATAACTTAAGTGGTCATTACTGATGGCAAGATTTACCAACCCTTACCATATACAAGAGGTGTTTCATATGTGAAACTACAGAGAAAATTAACTCTTCTGCTGTTTTCTTTTAGCAAAGTTATAATTTATTTTTGAACTCTTCCACTCATGCGTGCATGAACTCACATAGATATTAACAACATTATAAATATTTAATGATGCATTTTAATACAAATATGATTACAATATTAATAAAAGTTATATTAGTAGTTTGATCTATGATCAATGTTCCCTACCAGGCAAAATGTAATAAACCCCAGAAGTCTGGTCAAGAACCATCATCCAATATAGAACGTAAAACAATGTTTGTGAAGTTAAGTGGGGCTTCAGACATAAAGTTCTCTATTTTCAGTTTCTTTCCAGATAATTTTAGAGTTATTTTATTTCTATTCCACAGCTATTTTTTTTCCTCCAAAGTTCGTGCCCAGAGTGGCAATCTTACATAAACATTCTTCACAGAAGAGGTAGAAACTACTTCCCATTTCTTGTCATTTCATGACATGGTCTCTGTGTTTGGGTTTGAAAACAAACTCTTTAGCATCCACAAACATACTTTACTGAGTTTTAAGCCATAAAAAAACCTTTAAAAATATCTTTGAAAATTCCCTGGTAAAACATCCACATTTAGCTCAGAATTTTTCCTGGAATGCATTGTAGTGTTATTTTTATGGTGCTATTCATGATATTTTCAACTGCAGTTAGGAAGATTTTCTACTATTTCCTTATTTAAGCCATTGAAAATTATTCTAGATTTCATAATCTTGTATTGCTGCAAAGCAACGCTAAAGAAATCTATACGTTGTATTATTACACAGACTCCTGTACTGGATTTTGTTTCAAGGTAGGTAGGTCAGATGCATAGCAAATTTCTAGTGTAATCAAGTATTGGAGACCCTTGTTAAAAATATACAGAAATATTCTAGCTTTCTAAAATTTACTATTTTCTCCATAATATAAACAATATGATTTTTGTCGCATGCAAGTATCCACTTGTGGACTTGTTAAATAACCTCAGAGTACCTAATCTCTTCAAGAATCTAGCTCCTCTCTTTGTTCCCAGGTTCCAATTCATACCTCAACAAGCAAATATCTCTTAAACATTAAATGTTTGAAAGCTTTATCTTTCAGTCAGCTACCGGGATTGATTATCTCGACCAGTGTTAAAAGAACCCACTAATTCACAGTCACAGCATCAAAGCCTTCAATCCACAGATGTACAGAATATTCTGACAAGCACTGCTGCTGGGTAACTAAAACTACATGATGTCTGTTCCTGAAATGTAAAACAATATACCACTCTCACACTCAACATTGCTGCTTCTGCTTCAGTTAGCCAGAAATGCGTGGTTTATTTCTCAACACCTGCCGAACAAGCCCGTGTTAGGCAACCCACAGCAGAAAGCAATAAACCTCTCTGAATTTACAGGGGTTTTTTGTTATTTGTGATGAGCCTCTAAGCCTATGGGTCTGAGAGCTAGAATGGCTCAGGAATGTAAAATAACTGATTCCAACACAAATGAACAACACGTTATTTCTCTTGCTGCACTGGCTACTGAACTGTGGGGTAGATGAAGTTCTCCCCCTGCGTCTTTCCTGAGACCATAGGAGAAAATGGCAGCTGAGTGGTCACTACATTCAAAGACAGCCAGATAGGAAGTCTGTGCAAGAACAATTAATACATCAGAAAACATAGGAAAATGTTGGGAAAATATTTCCAGTCAAAGCAGTAGGAATGCTTATAGAAGATTAAAAAGGACCAGTGTTTATAATAGGAGGCTGAAAATGTCAAATCTCTTAAAAAATTTCCCTCCCTTACTTCAAAACCTATCCCTGTTGTCAAGAAATGCTAACTAATGGATCCTTTTCTTTGCACAAAATTTAGTTTCCTTCCCCTTGCGCTCCCTTGCACTCCCCCACCCGCCTGTCCTTGCCCCAAAGAGAAATACTTTGGCCACAGAGAAACCAGTGTGTGCCTGAGGCAAACTGGAAAAGCTGCCAGTTGTAATACATGATCAACATTGTGACTCAGCTGATACAAAGTACATTTGGTAAAGTGTTAAAACAGAGAGCAAAAAAGCAATATATTTTTAGGTATAAAATTGCCATTAAAAGAAAGGATTGCTTTTTGTTTTAATTACTGGACCTTATATCTAAAAAGTAGGAAAAGAAACTTACAAAATCACAAGGCAAGAAAAAGGAGAGGTTATGTGGTGATGCTGGGCTGGTAATCTGTAACAGCATCTATGTTCATCAAATCCTCTAAACTCCTATGCAGTGGAAAGAAATCTATGGCTTCACAAATTTTTGTAAATTTGTAACCTTTTTTTTACTACAAGTATAATAAAACCTATTACAAGTTTATGACTATGTTTTGTTACAGGTGGCAGCAAAAGCAACAGGGTAAATGCCCTCTGGATGTTATCCCCATGAATAGGGAATATGAAGCTGAAAATAGGCATGGCTACTTGGGTGTGAGTGGCTATGAAACATCAAAAATTCAAGGACTGAGGGAAGAAAAGAGAGTTCAAGAAATGAGATGTTACTACAGTCAAAGCATTTGTGGTTAAGACCTCACAGGAATTCACTCTACTGGGAATAGGATTTAAAGGAGTTACTGGTTCCAGTCAACTAAGACTGAAACATGGAAATATGTGAGGGTTCCACCCATATTAGCAATTAGTATGGCACAATTACAGAAAATCAGTAAAGTGAAAGAGTTGGTACTGAAGAAGCATATCCTTCCTGCACTCGGCTTGTGGGGTTTCACAAGCTTTGGACTGCCTCTAAAAAAAGCCAAAGAAAGCTGAGTGCTAAAGAAAACTACATAGGTAGGTGATAAAATTTCCCTCAGAAATTATACAGCTCTAAGTGATTCTTACTTGGCCATGACTTTTAAGACTAATTATTTTATTATATAAATGATAAAATACCGAAAGTATTTTCTGGATGGGGGGGTGGGAGCAACAAAAGACAGCTCTGTTAAAACACCGATATTTTTCAAATGAGGATTAAAAAAAAACCCAAAAAAACAAAACAAAACAAAACAAAACAAAACAAAACAAAGAAACAAAAAACCCAAACAAAACAACAAAAAACCCCAAACAAACAAACAAACCAACCAAAAAAACACCAACCAAAAAAAACCCCTGGCTCTAGTCCTCACAAGACGATGGCTGTCAGTCACTACCCTAGTTATACATTTGTGCTCAGAAAACAAAAGATCATTAGGCTGGGTAAATGCAGAGGGTAAGCAGCAGACAAAAAATAGTGCTGTCAAGGTAGAAGGTATTCAATCTGTTGCTTAACTACAAAACAAAACACTACCACTGTCCCTGGTAGACTTGACAGATACAGATCCCAACAGCTGCAAATGGGCAGTTTGTCTCTAATTGTACCAGTTTAATAAGGCTGTGTCTTGGGTGCAGGTGGTCAGGCTTTGACAGTGGAGCTGCAGAGGCCAGGGAATTCCCTGGGCTGGTCACGACTGGTTCCAGCAGGCCCTAGTGGATATCCCTGCAGGCGTTCTAGGCTTTTGTTACAGTTTTCCATCTTTAGTTAAGTGAGGGACTTGCTTAGGGCAGGAAGTATCATGTCATGTAGATTATGCTGAACTGAGTGCCCTCACTGCAGCTGAACCACATTTTAGGGCATAGTCTCATTTGAGATTTATTCAAAAGAGCTGTACAGTAACACTGGAGGCAAACAGCAACACCACAGAAAAACAAACTCACAGAAATTTTCCATTGTTTCTTGACCCAATGAGGATGCGGTGTTCTGACTCCTCCCGGGAGATCCTCCCATGGAACCATGGCATCTTCTCATGGGCTGTAGTGGCAATCAGCTTCTCCAGCTGAGGCTTCTGACTAATGATAGCTTGTTCAAGAGCATGCCCCTAGAGAGCAGTAAAAACACGGTGAAACAGTCAAACTACGTTCTGCAATCAAAGGATGATAGGTAGACTCCTCATCTTTTGGGACTGCCTTTGGGACATCCTAAATCTGCACAAATGGTAATATAAACATCACAAAAACAGGCTTCTCCCTTTACCTCTGAGAAAAAGAAGGAAAATTAACCAGTAAATAAACCCATGGATTTAACAGTATTAAAATTTAAAATAAAGTCAGATTTTTATGCTAATGAGACATAGCTAAATAGAGTTAGTGTCAGTCTGAGATTTCAAACAAAGCTTCAAATTACATATCCTATGGCAGTGTACTAAAATAAACTGAATGTGCTTTGAACTGTTGCAGCATGTCTATGTCAAAGACATCAATGCAAATTTTCCCAGACAGAACAGTCCCCATTTTAAAGTAACTTATTTAGAGTAATATTAACTCAGACATTTCTAACCTTGTCTACAACCTACTACTTCTAAATTGGGCCTGCCTGGAATCTGAGGGCAACCCCCACTAGTTTCACCAGTTTAACCAGAGTTCATCACTTCCCTCTAGACTGAGCTTAGACTCATCAGAAAAGACACTGTGAACCTCAGCAGTTATACAAAAGGTATAAGTTTCAGGCTTTCCCAGTTTGGGGGTTGCTCCATATATAATACAGAGCAGAATTCATTGGATTACTTGATAGCAGCAAGAGAGATTAGAAACCTTGTGTAACTTCATGAGTTCACAAAGGTAACTCATGACACCTCAAGGTGAGATAATATTCCTTTTGCAGCCTCCTACACGAGTGTTTCCATGTCAAGACTGGCTCCTTCATAGTCATTCTCAGGAAGAAATCCAACATCTTATCCTCCACGTGGAAAATTCCTGCTTGACCCCTGCAGCACTGAAGATATATAGGCAGTGCTCTGCAGTGTAGAAACTGTTCTCTTTTGGAACAATTTCTGATTTGGACATAATCTAAATTAGCATCACAGAAACAAGGCCAACTAAGAGAGAAGGATGTAAAATAAGTCATCATGTCACCATGTCTGCCTGCATATCAATCCATAAAAAATCAGAATTAAAAGCAAATGAGACAAACCATTTCTGCACCTTGTTCATTACATTTATTAAGTTTTGGTCCAAATCTGATGACATATGTTTGTGCTGAGGTAAATGAGATTATGCTAGCCCAGGACATTGTAGAAATTCTAAGGGTTTAAATTTCAGGAAAACTACACTTATTGCCAAGTTTTTCCCCCCAAGTACTGCATGTACTGGGGGGGAAAACCCCTCACTGTTAAAACTCAAACAGCTATGATTTCAATGTGAAAAAATACTACCTAGCCGCAGCAACAGCTGCTAGGAAACAAACACTTCAATCTCTTTTTCTCTTAGCTCAAAGACTGCTTTATGGTGAGATCAGTCTGGTTTTACCTGCAAATTCCAAGTTTGCTTGACATACTCTCTGATGAGGTTCTCTTTCAAATCTTCAAAGGGTCCTGTTTTGGGTTCCACGCCTGGTGGCCGGTTGAAAGGTTTTCTCAGTAGACAGATAAGGCCATCCGCCTCCCCTGAGTGATAGCTAATGAGTTCGGCAGGACTGGCGTGCGACTTGCCTCCTGCAATAGCATATGAGCCACTCAGCTCCCTCTCAATTGTATAGTGGTGAACCTTCCTTCCGTGGGCCAAGGAAAGGGCAAAGCCCCCCAGGTAATTCCGGCTTTGGCGGAGCAAATACAGTCCATCACTTGCTCCTCCCTGCATCAGATACTCCTCGGCATCTTCACGTGTGATATTACCAAAGAAGTATGGCAAATTGTTAGCAGGGTTTGATGTGTTGGAAGCCATGGTTTTTTTCTTTTCCAAGTAGCAACCCTAGAATACTGGTATCTGAAAATACAAAGACATAGACATGAATGTCAGTAGAAAAAAGGGGATAAACCAGTAAGATGGCAGTTTACTTGCGGTATGTTTACAGAATCACAGACTGATTTAGGCTGGAATACACCTCAAAGATCATTGAGTCCAAACTTGAACCAAACACCACCTTGTCAACAAGACCATGGCACTGAGGGCACTGCCCACTTGTTTCTTGAACACCTCCAGGGATGCTGACTCCATCACCTCCCTGGGCAGAGCACTCCAATGTTTAACAACCCTTCCTGCGAAGAAATTTCTCCTGATGTCCAACCTGAACCCTTCTGGCATAGCTTGAGGCAATTTTGGTAATACATTTGTTAGTGATACATATGTTGACAATTTTAAAAAACTGTTTTAAAGTAAAGATCTCATTTTGATTTTTATCTTGTGAGAAGCTGTCTTTCTAAACCCCAGCAGCTCTCTTTTCCTGCTTCCCAGCACCTTGGCTAGAAGTGGACAAAATTATCAGAAGTCCAGTTTCTGCTTCTATTGTGGGAAAAACATAGGAGTTAAAATATGAGCCCTTCATAATGAAATGAAGCATGATTTTAGGGAAGCCATGCAGCAATCTGTGGAATCAGCATTAAACACTTCAGGCTATTGGGAACAGGGTTAATACCGCATTTGCCTTGTAGCTGGCCAAAGTGTGCAACTGAGTTACATGAAGAAAAGTGCAGAAGACTTTAAGGATACCTATGTAAAAATGGAGGGTCCATAATGCAAAGGTGTAGTAGAGGAATGGGAGTCTTAATGTAGGGCCTTTTGGCACACAGCACTTCAGACTGACAGTTTCCCTGGCAGCCCTGCAGCAGGCAGAGCTGTTTGTGTCTACTGCTTAATTCATATTTGATCCATCAGTGCTGATTTGCTGTTGCTGGTGTTTGTGTCAAAAACAGTAGAGAAATACCTGTGCTATGCTGTGAATATGTAAAGGGTTGACGTGGGGAGGGAAAGAGGGAGAGGAACACAAAGTCAAGTCAACAAGGCTCACACAATATAGGAAACGATACAGCACACAGTCATGACAAACCACGTGCTGTGCAGATCTTCTGGTCTTCTCCCACCATCCCAAATAAGGGAGATACCAAAGTTGCAAAGATATTGAAACCCTACAAAATAGAACTTTGTACAGCATGTTATTTATTACTCTTGTGATCTGCAACTAGAAGGTACCAGTTTAAATTCCCATACTAATCTAGTAACGTAACTCTGTTTGTTAATTGCAAAAAAGAAAAGTTGTAACTGAAGATACAGAAGGCAGTCCTCAGCTAGTCGCCACCAAATATTTACTCTGTATGCAAAATGACCACTCTGACTCTACCATACAAAGCTTATTTCAAATGGAATAGATTCATTCAATAACTTAATGGAGGGCCAGAGGATTGCAGTCAATGCCCATTTGGAGACCAGTTAATAGTATGGTAACCCAGGGTCAGGATTGGGGTCAATATTATTTAAGATTTTCATTGAGGTGGTGGAGACTGAGGAGAGCAACAGACCCAGCAAGTTCACAAATAATACAGATTGGCACAGTGGCTAGAACATCATAGTGTGATACTATTCAAAGGGACCTGGAAAGGCTAAGGAACTCGAAAGGATTTTAATGAAGCTGAACAATGGGAAACATCCTGTGGAGCAGATTTTGCCCCCCTTGGAGCATCTGCCTTTCTGGCTAGGTGGCGTCTCACACCCTTGTGATGTCCTTCCATGGAAGTAAGGTCTGTGACCAGGAAGGTTTTCATCAGGGTCTGTCTGCCCACAGTTTTTCCAGGCCCCTGTGGTGCATGCACAAGGCAGGCAGGCTCCATCAGGCAGGTTTGGCATCAGGGACAGCAGCAGGTCTGGGCACTGCACAAGGGCAGCCCCTGCTGGTGCCTCCCTTCCCCTGCCCAGCTCCACAGGAGCCTGTCCAGGGACAGTGGATGCGAGAGTGCCAGTGTACTGGTAGCAGGGAACACTCCCAGAAAGTTCCTCTTCCCTGACTACCTCCCCCAGGTACACTGTGCTAAGCTGGTGGTGACTGGGGGAGGGTATGGGGGCTTAGGGTTGTAGATGCACAAGGTCTTCTCCCAAACCCTCCTGACATCTTGCCAGAGGCTACCACATGCAACATACATCTCAGCCTATGCACTTTGGAGGTATGGAGGAAGACTAGGGCTTTCCTCCTGCTCCCCATTCCTGCCATCTCTCCGTGCCCTCCAATGGGGTGCAGAGATAGGGGCACAGAGCAGCTGAGCCCCACATCTCTCTGCCCTGGCCCAGGGCTACAGCTGCTGCTTACAAGCCTTCAAGGAGAGCCATCAGGAGGCTCTTCCATCATCTTCCCTCTCCCACAGCCTTCTGATGCCTCCCTGACTTTTCTTCTCCTAGCACAAGGCAAACCCCATCACTTTCTATGTCTCTCTTGGCAGGACGTGGCATTAGGCACCTAGGAAGGCACAGGGGAGAGCAACTCTTCTGCAAAGGACAGTGGCATGGGCCAGACACCCCAGGCAGGCCTGGAGTCAAGTCTCCTACGTGTGAATTTATGAGAGAAAAAGGCCTCGTGCAGCACTGAGGAGGCTATAAAGTATTGGAGCAGGCTTCCCAGGGAAGGGATTTAAAGACCTACAGACTGGTGGTTAGGGACATGGTTTTGTAATGGATTGGGTAGTGTTAAGTTTACAGCTGGACTTGATAACCTTAAGGATATTTTCCAACCTAAATATTTCTATGACTCTTTGATTCTATTAGTCTGAAAGTCATTACAAATATGGACATTTTGAATGCTCTAGTTCCTCTTTCCTTCACTACTGTTTATGTGTGCCCCTCACACACCCCCATGTCATATTCTTTTTTTACTCCACTATGCACCACACATACTTATTGTTAGGAGATGAATATACATCATCCAACTTCTAGCAAAATGGTCTTGGGAGGCAGGCTCCAAGTCTGCAATACCACTTTCAGGAATGATAGCAGGAAACAGATTTACTACTAGGTTTTTAGTAAGGAAAGAGTTTGGATGCATGACTGATCAACACTGGCTCTTCACCAGCAACGTACAACTTGGAGAAAAGGATGAAATAATCCCATAATGTGTCTCATGCCAAGAATGGTACTGCACTGCAGTGCCTGATCAAATTACTGATTACCTCAGTAATACCTACTGAACAAATATCAAACAGAAAAATTTCACCACACTTTTCATCTGTAGAAATTTATTTTCATTAATCTATTTCATTAAAGTTCATTTTTGGCATGTTTCTAGTTTCAGGCTTAAAAAACATAAAGAACTTTAGAACAAAAATAACAGCTAATAAAATTAAAGTGGGGTGGGGGACAGGGTTAGAGTCATCATCCCTACTACAAAAACCTTTATGGACACTGAAATTTAAATTCACTTTAACTACAATTTGTTTCAGATCAGGTTACTCCTCAGAGTATTGTTTTGTCTCAGATTAATGTCAGTATTTTCTACACACCCGTCAGGATGATTTGCCCAGAAACAAGTTCTTAAAAGAGTGGAGGGGAGGGGGGGTCGGAAATCCACTGGTTGCAATTTAGATGAAATGACAGTGATGGCACTAGTAAGGGACTGTTTCTTACACCTTCAGAATGAGAAGGCCTGCTATATAACAAGTTTCTAAAATGCAAATAATATTTCTCAGTTATGGAAAAAACAGCAGAAAGATTCTTATGATCTCTTATATTTCACAAATTATTTATAATTGTTTCAGAAAACAATGGCCTGATTTACTTTCACAAAATAGGTTGGTAGATTTCAGGCCAGGTTTCTCTACCCCATTTTCTAATATGTGAAGAATATTTAGTGTTTAGCAATGATAGGAAATGTTTGGACTGAGGCAGCATCTCCTAGGCATGCACAGAAGCAAATAATCACAAAAAAGTTTAGACAATGCTTAAAAACTTCTTAGCAATTTTGGAAGAATGTCTGAATTTGAGATGGCTGTTCTCTTTGGTTAGAATTTCAAAATCTTGCCTTCTTTTTGGGAGTGTAATACCCTTCTAGGATCAGTAATGGAGTAGAAGAAAAGACTTTATTTCAGCGTTTTCTCCTCCTCTAAGTTTTCCCCGGTGCTCAGAGAGTGTAGTGTTTTTCAAGCCAGTGCAGCTACAAATGTGAAGCTGTAAAATGGAGATTAGGCCCCCTGTGGCTGAATGTAAGGCTTTACCCTCAGTGCTGAAGGAAGTGCAGCTGGCTACCCAAGAGAGGTGCTTGAGCATTAACAGCAAAAGAGGGTCTTAAGTACAACTCTCCCCTTAGCCACTAATTTTGGCTTTTAAGGAAGCTACAAATGCATGTAAATACCAGGTTTATCCTACAGGAAAGAAAAAGTATTACACGAATACGTAATAAAATTAGGTACCCACTTCCCCTCAGGCAGCTTCCTCACCAACTCAGCAGGGTACTCCTGACATTGCACAAGAGTTGAGTACCTCACACATTTCATATTAGGAAGCAAAACAATCTCTGAGAACAGATGAGAAAAACTAAGGAAAACTTATTTGGAGGATGTTAGAAAAAAATCTGTGCTAACCATACTGCTACTTAACTTAATTCTATTTCAACTCATATTTAGACAAGGATAAAGGGAGAATAACTGCTATACTGAAAAGTTTGCCTAGCAAAGAGTATAATATTACCGAGGTACTGATGTTCATTCTAATATAAAAAATATAAATAGGAATATGAATTTTTCTAGAAGGACCAAACAGTAGTGTGGTGGGAGACTTCAGGATTTCTGATTGGTTTTTTCACTCCTCCATGAGTAAAAGAACTGAAATGTGACAGGACAGAGAGCTATGTAGTGGTGAAACCGTGTTGCAAAAGCAGTTATAAAAAATGTTCCTTATTTGAGCAGTTATATTTTCAACTTTTCTCGTTTTTCAAGGTACTATTCTGTGAGCAGGGTATGAAAGCTAAGAAGTATGGTTTAAAGCACATGTCTTGCATGCAAATGTACGTAAAAGGCTCACTAGACAGTGCCGAGTGATGAAAATATGCTTAATGAAACAATTTGTTCTAGAACAGAGTGATATTTTAAGCACCCATGGAACTTCAACAGTTCTCTAATTATACACAGGAGAACATTAATAATAAAAGAATAATACGAATGTGCATTTTTCTGAAGTTCCTATTTAATTAGGATTCTGGGAATGAAGATGTATGCCTCTGGCAAAAGCAGTACAAGTTTTTGAAGATTCTTCTCTACATTTTCAACTTATGTAACACACCTGAAAGTTAAAATAAATTCAGCATGCATAGAATTAGAAATACACATTTGATGGTGACTTGATGTACTATATTAAATATTTTGGTAGTTTCAGGGTTTAAGGAAAACCTTAAAGGTATACTCCAAACTGATGTATACTTTGACATAATTAGCATTGAAGTACTATTAATCCATGCTACTGCCTTGCTTTTAAAGAAACTAAATTTGAATAAGTTTAACAAAGAAAATGGATTTTAATTCCTATTCTATTTTCATTTTTGCACCTTTAAAATAACTTTCCAATGTGTGCAGGCATGTGAATGGTGCTCTTAATTTAATAATCAGATTACCTCTAAAAGTCTCCTTTACCTTTTTGCAAAAACATGAAGATTTAATTTCTATCCACACCTTAGGAGAGATATTTTTATAAGCAAATTATGCAGAAACAAAGGAAAAACATAGCAAGTGTCTGAAAGGAAGTCATTAGTGCAGGAAGTGCAGCAGAATATAATTTTATTAAGTAATTTAAACAAACTAGAGTTTGATCAGGACACGAGTGTGAACTTACTAACCTACTGCAAAACATTTGAAATCCTGTGTAATTCAACTGGTAATACTGGTGATTTTGCAACTTTTATAGACATCTTCAAACAATGTCCCATTCATCACACTGAAGTGGATGTACTGTTGTACTGCCTAAAAGGGAAAAGTGACACTTATATTTCTTTGAGTTGCTGACCTTCCTCAGGGAAGTGCCCTTGTTGAGTACTGATGCTAAGGGCACCCTGTCTCAGTCTGCACCTACTGTATCTCTAATCAGCTTACAGCCTACAGCAACATTTCCATCACTCATGCTTGGGTCTCCTTCTCCATGGGTTTTCTCCAGCTTTCCCATGAAAAGTTTTCCTCATACAATCAAACACTCACCTCTGAATTCTGCAACCTTTTACTGACAATCTAAGCTATGCTGCTCTGTTTTTTGCCTTGTACTTTAGACTAAAAATATGTCTTCTTCATCTCCAAAGACTTTCCTGGTATTCCGCACATGCTCCTGGCCAGTGCTGACAGATAAAAGAAGCACATGTTGGTTTTTAGCAGGTCTCATTTTTATTATTTCTTCAACACTGGGCTCTTTTCTTCACACTTCTATCTAGTAAAAATAATTGTCTCAGGTGTCAAGTTCCATATTTTACTTTAACAGGTCCGTTTCAGAAGCATTTTCTTTCTTTCAGATATTTTTGATTTATTGCAATGTTTTTAGGGTAACTGTTTCTGCTAAGGTTTTTAAACACTGAGATGTATTCTTTACCAGAAACATAGCTTAATTAAAATCTGTCTGGGAAAAATAGGGAATGTGGAAGCTTTGGCCCAGAAGACTTTTCTGATGGGGAATTCAAAACCTGGATCTAACAATATGATCAATGAGCTTTGGCATTGTCCAATCTGTAACAGGTTTGTGTTTTATCATTATTATGAAAGTTAGTGGCCTAGCTAGCATCTTTCTCAGGTTAAAAGGAAAGAGGTTTTGCCCTCATTCATGTAAATCCTCAGCATTTTGGCCATATCAGAACAAAAAAAATCCTGAAGAGGTGGCATTGGTATTTCATCTTCTAGGTTTAGGGAAAACACCATTTATCTCCCCTTTCTGTATCAAGGACTCATTCATAAAATGAACTGAAAAGGAATATCACAAACACACCTAAAATCATCAATAGCTTCAAAAAACTGTGATTTAAATAATATTTTCCTGTAGATTTACTTTCTGGAGTCATCTTCATCAATACTGAAGACAGATAGATTTTTTTTCTCCAGTGAAACATGCCAGAAATGCTCTCATTTACTCTAAATTGCATCTGACATTCTGATATCATCAGACTACTCCAGGCATTCTAGCTATTGAAATATTTCCTGAGGAAAAACTACTTGACCTGTCAACACAATTACTGCCCTATTACAAGGCAAACAGATGCTTAGAAAAAGTACCACAGCATTCATGTTCTATTCAGGGCTTTTCTATAAAAGCTTCTGTACTGACCTCATGGAGGAGCATTCATCACTAAAAAAGCATTCTTCACTGATGCTAAGAATCTATTGTCTCTTTGTATAGCACCTTTCTTTTGATACTCTCATGTCTTTGGTAATCTTTTCCTCTAATATGGTTTTTCTGCTTTGACCTTTTAAAAAGCTCAGAATGTTACTGTGAAAGATAAAAAAAAGAAAAAAGGCCAGGTGTTTATGGATTACAATAACTCTTTCCCTGGAAGTAAAAATCTCATGATTCTCACACACATTAAAAATAGAAACAAACAACCAAAAAATTCCGAACCAAAACAGGTTTTTTTTCTCCTGTTAGAAAAAGAAAAACCAAAGCCACCTTACAGAAAAATGTGAACATTCTCTTCTACATCTTTACCATGCTCTATTAGTAATTCCCTTACCTCCTTTTCCACTCATTCCCTTATCTCATTTTCCACTCTAACACTGTCACAAATGCAGACATGGCCTCTCACCAAACACCAGTCTTGTCAAAGCAAGAATTTCAGACTTAAAATGGGTGGCATCACCTGTATGGGGAACTCTGCTCCCTTTTGGACAAAGTACTTGACTGTGATCAGTCCCTACTAAACTGCCTTACAAATAATGGAACCATTGGGATGAGCTACACCTGCAGGAAAGCATTTAAGATACTGCAGGCAGACCCCTATCTAATCTCCCATTTTCCTGCTGTGACGTGATGTGAACAAACTTCTCTGAGCACAGGCAGATCTTCACTAAGACCAGCTGTGGCTCTGTAGTGACTGCAGAATAGTACAGGTATAACTGCTTCTTCCCAATGCTGGAGCCGGGGGAAAGAAAGAAAAAGGAAAAAAAAGCAAAAGAAAAAACAACAAACAAACAAACCAACCACCTGTGTTGAGTGTGTACTCAGGGAGCCCCAGCCACCTCCCTTCAGGAACTACTGAGACATATGTACATATACATATATGCACACACACACACATATATATAAGTATCGTTCTATCTACTTCCTTTCCAGAACTACAGTAAAAAGTAAAACTTTACATATCGTAGATCCCACTATGACTGCACAGAGGGAGCTGTGAAATGAACTTAAAAAGTCAGTGAAAGTACATGAAGAGCAAAACACAAAAATTATCATCTTCCTTGCAAGAAATCACTAAAATCACTAAAAAGAGATTGAACTGCTTAGTCAATGGCCTGCGTATTTTCAGGTTCAAAGTTACAGTGACATTAAATACGATAGCATAGCATTTTGCCAAATGGAATATATTTTCGTTTTTACAGAGACAGCAATGACTAAACTGTTATGGACAAGACAATGACAGCACAGCAAAACAAAGACACATCTAACTATCGCTAAACTTCCTCCCAGCCCCAAATTACTCCAAAATCTTCTTTTAAGGTCCACTATGATCTACTGTTTTCCACAACTCAAAAAGAAGTTGCCAGACAAAAATCTCTAAGAAAGAGTGTTATACCAAGAAAGTTGATTCAAAACATTCCTCTTTTTCCAGGAAGGCAAAACCTGGAATATCTGCCCAATATCTAAACACAAAAAGGTGCCTTGGGCAGAGAGCTCATGATACTATGAATTTTCATTACCATGAGAACTGAGAAAGGCTGGCTTCATCCAGAAACATCAGGGTCCGAATGTGGATGGATCCACAATCTATAACTTTGTTTTTCCTTCCTTCTGACATTTTTAGCAAATTTGCTGGTAAACAAGACAACTCAGAACTAATTAATGAATTCTAGAAGGAAGTTGGAGAAGGAATTCTACATTCAAACAGGTTAGTGAAAAGTTTCATCCATCAAAAAAAAGCAACCCAGGAGAAATTCAACATTATTACAGCAGCGTCAAAGTTTCACAGCCTTATAGGAATAAGACAAAATGCCCCATTTCATTCAAAGTTTCAGATGAAGACCACTGTGATCTTGCTAGTCAGCAGACCCAAAAGATAAGTTTATTTTACACTCTAGTCTTCATTTAACTTTTTTGAAACCAGCAGTTGTTTCAGGCTGGCATTTCCAAAGCTATTTTGGAGGTATGAACTCCCCTTCCTAGTGCAGGTCTGTCTCCACTTAGTTCCAAGTCTAGAGGCTACAGATGTATAAATGATCTCAGTTTTTCAGCCATGAGTATTAGTCGTCACTTACAGTTAAGCAAACAACAAGCCAAGAACACTTGGACCCCATTATACTTCATTCCTTATCTGAAATTTATTGGTCTATCTTTAGAATTGCTAAAATCTTTGCTGCATATATGCCTAAATTGAGTGCCCCATGAGTCAGAGTGGCAAAATTAGGCAGGTTCCTCTTTCAGACCAAGGTTATTTTGTTGTCTGAAACAGTCTGCAGTACCCTGCTTTATATATAAAGCACAGAAGTTATTGCAGGAACAAAAATAACTAACCTTTCATACTCCTAGAATAAGCAAGGCCAAGCCTTCTCAGTGCCACTTTCCAGATCTATAAAAACTATAGCATATTACCTTATTTTTTGAGAAGCTGCTGCTAGGAGCACAGGCCAGGTAAATGTTCTGCTATAGGCCCACTGTAAGCACCATCTCTTAGTGGAAATTACACTCAGAAAGGACTGACATCCATAGAGGTATGGAAAAAAAGGCCAAGCAGTCCTGGTTTTTGAAAGGAAGATGTGATCCTGGCTCACACAGCCAGGCTGACAACACTAAGGACAAGTTTCTTAAAATCTATCTAATAAGTAGAAATATAGAAACATGGTATTTTTTGGGTTAGAAGGCACCTTAAAGACCACTTAGTTCCAACCCCCCTGCTATGGGCAGAACCACTTTTCAACCAGACCAAGTTGAGCAGAGCCCCACCCAATATGGCCTTGAACACTACCAAGGATGGGACATCTGTAACTTCTCTGGGCAACCTGTTCAAGTGCCTCAACACTTCCCCAGTAAAGCAGTTTTAATTTAACAGCATTTTTGTTATGAAATGAATGTTTCTCTTAAAAAAATACTATCATCCAACAATTGCACCAGCTCTTCCTGACTAGGTTTTATGAGGACACAGACATCATAAAAGACAGACTGCACTGCAAAAGAGACTCTTCCTAACAACTAGTGCATCAGAAAATCAGCCATCCAGAAAAGACTAAATCTGTATCTCTCCCCATATCAGCCTTTATCATCAGAACAAGCAGCACAGATAAAACTTACTTCTCTTTGGTATAAAGACAGAACAGTCTCTTAAGAGGCAGGAATTTCATTTTCACCGGCAAACAAACAGAAAGCTAACCTCTCCTCTCACATAAAACACAGGATATTCCAAAAACACTACACAGGGGGAGGGGTATAAGCCCTCTCCTCCCATCCTGCAAAGTAAGCCCCTTTACAACCCCTGGACCAACTAAATACTCTTGACAAGGTCAATTTATCACTCTAGGCAGAAAGAGGATGCACCTGGCCTTGGTGTGTTCTGGGCCAATAGGCAGTATTTCCCTATCTCTTGCATGACAAACTGCCAGGCTGGAAAAAACAGCTCGTAGTCAGGCCTCTTTTCTCATGGTGTGTTGCTCTCTGCACAGCATTAACAGCTACATCTCTAAATGGTCCATTGGTAATTGTCACTATGGATAGTTGCTATGTCAGGATAACAAAAAGCCACCTCCATTTGATGAAACTTGTCTCTTGAGCATTGGAGGCAATTGGATTTCACACTAGCAACATCGTGGCCTCAACACACTGCTGCTTCCAAGTGAACACAGCTCTGCATCCTTTTTAGAAAGCATGTTCCAGTGGGTTTGAGTTTACTCATCACATACCAGGGTTCCCCTGCACTTCTGTGCATAGAAATACCTGCAGAACAGATCTTTGACGCATTTATTGGATGATGACTGTCACACAGTTGTTCAGGGCATCTGAGGCAGCATGAGATTTCTTGCCAATTGCACCTGATAACTGAGGATGAAAAGGTTATTCAAAGCCTCCCTCAATGACCACCTCAATTCTGGCGTGTCAGAACTGTTCATAGTAGTGCTCTCCCACTTGATACTTATTTTGAGTAAGTGATCATTTTCACTTCACAGCAGCAAGGTGCTCACTGATTAAAAAGATAGCTAATCCAGTTATCTGGATCAGCTATCTTTTGCAAAAATAATCTTAACTTAAACATCCTGATTACTTTACTAACTCTTGAGCAAAACACTATAGAATTCTTATGAATTGTATGAAATGCAACAGTGACTTTTATAATTTTAAGCCAATGTTGACATTATTAGTGCTGCTTCCATTGCTCAACAGTCCCCATATTTCAGATGCTGAGCAACAGGGTTTAAAAAAAAGTCTCCCTGACCATGGTAGTGCAGTTGGAGATGAATGATCCTTAAGGTCCCTTCCAATCCAAACGTTTCTGTGATTCTATGATGTCAAAGATTACCACCTTGACAAAATTTTAGGTTTGGGGTTTTTTTGCATAGATTGAACTTCTTGATTCGAGTTATCAAATTTTGTCTCTTTCCCAGAGTAGGAACTTACCCATAAGCAACTGCTTATTGCACACATACCAGCTTGCTTTTCTATGTTCTCTACAAACAAAATAATGAAAAAAAAACTTTTTCAGTTGAAGCTTTTCTGTAATGCACTTTACAAGCATTTTAGCGGGGAAAGTATTGTCTTTATAGCATATTTCTAAACTCCGTTTTTGAATCTAGATGATGAAAATCAACTTTTTAGGCAACCCCATCAAAAAAATCAAGAAATCCATTTTGCAAAAAACATGTAGATGTTACTTTAAACTAAGCAAATTTTGAAATTTATACTAGAATTTTAAAAGCAGAACTACACACTCAGTGGTCAGCAGCAACACACATTTTAGCATTTAGATCTAGCATACCACACATTCTCAGTCACACTGGTTTTAGCTAAGACACATACTGCCTGTATACTTTCTGGATTGTATTTCTGCTATAGGCTCTGGTCTTAGAGGTTTTGTGGTTTCTTCCTCCCTGCCCCGCCCCCCCACACTCATTTACTTCATTATTTTACACAAACGGGGAAAAATAAGAGAACATCTCTCCAAGAAGGTAGGGATAGGCTGTGGCTGATCCATGAAATGGTGACACCTTACTCATTTTACTGGATCTGTTGTTTAAGATAAGGATTTGTGATACTAAAATATTTGAGCCTGTTTCCTTGGTACATATCCTACTCTAACACTTTCTGAAAGTGCTTTCTCTAGTTACCTCCAATCACAATTGTGTTTCCTGTAAATTTCAACTCCAGCCCTACCCTAGATATTGTCTCAGGGATTTACACGGCTGGACTTACATACTGCCATTCTAAAAGTCCTGCTTCTTTAGCAAAGCTTTTAGCATCTTACATCTTACTTCTGCTCAGTGTCAGTGCTGAAAAACTCCTTCTGCTGCCTCTTTCCATTTTTAAAGGAGGAGAAGTTGTTGGAATTTTTACTGGACATTTTGTCCACTCAAGATACCTGGAAATCCGTATCTGTTTGGAGGAATGCTATCTCAAAGCAAATGAAGGCAAAACTGGAGAAATGACTGAGTGGTCCTAGCAGGTCAACCAACATATTCCAACATTAGTTTACTACCCACTGAGTGATAGTGAAACTGGACAAACTATTTGTAATCGTATCTTGTACACTGGTTATTTAGGTTTTAGTACATGTAAATTTTTAATTATTTGCTCTGGTACCTGGTACAAAGGGAAGGCTTGCAGCATTTTGTGTATCATAGAATCATAGGGTGGCTTAGGTTGGAGGGGCTTTAAAGATCAAGATTTAATTCTCATGGTCAGAAAACACCTTTCACTGGACCAGGTTTTCTCAGAGCATCATCCTGGGGGGCCAGCCCCAGCCTGGCCCTGAACACTTCCAGCCTGGCCCTGAACAATTACAGGGATGGGACACCCACAACTTCCCTGGACAAACTGTTCCAGTGCCTCACCACCCTCAGAGTAAAGAATTTCTTCCTAATATGTAATCTAAACCAACTCAGTTTTAAGCCATTCTACCTTGTCCTGTCACTATATGCTCTTATAAAATGTCTCTCTATCTTTCTTGTGGGTTCCCTTCAGGTACTGCAAGGCTGCAATGATGTCATCCTGAAGCCTTCTCTTTTCCAGGCTAGTCAATCCCAATTCTCTCAGCCTTTCCTCACAGGAGATGTGTTCCATCCCTCTAATCAACTTGGTGGCCTCTTCTGGACTCACTCCAGCAATTCTGTGTCCTCCCTGTGCTGGGACCCCAGGGCTGGATGCAGGGTTCCAGGTGGGGTCTCACCAGAGCAGAGCAGAGGGGCAGAATCCCCTCCCTCCCCTGCTGCCCACTCTGCTTTGGATGCAGCCCAGGACACGTTTGGCTCTCTGGGCTGGGAGTGCCCATGGCTGGGTCATGTCCAGCCTCTCACCCACCAGCACCCCAGGTCCTTCTCCCCAGGGCTGCTCTTTGTTTTTTCATGCCCCAGCCTGTGTTGGTACTGGGGTCTGCAGGAGGTGCAGCACCATGAACTTGGTCTTGTTAAATCTCCTCAGGTTCCCATGGACCCACTTCTTGAGCTTATCCAGGTCCCTTTGGATGGTATCCCATCCTTCAGGTGTATCAATTGTACCTCTCAGCTTAGAGTTATCTAAAAATTTCTTGAGCATGCACTTGATCCCTTTGCCTACCATTAATGAAGATACTAAATAACACTGGTGCCAATACAGATATACTGAAGTCACTTTATAACATTAGGATCCCTGTGAGTCTCAAAAGTATTTTTACCTTTTCTTTCATTTTTAGAAGAGACACTCTTAAGAAGTATCATTAATCATTGTATGTAAAGGCACAAGAAGTTATAACCTAATTTCAAATTTGGAATGCATACAAAAACTACAAAATTGCATTTCATTTCTTTGAGGCAGGCAATATTTTTGTGTCAAACACGACATGTATTTATTAATTATCCTTTGCTACAGCAAATCCTGGAATATTTTCTTTTTGGTTCAGGGACATACAGGCTCCTTCACACTCCTTGCACTTGCAGTGCTGATGTTTCCCAATCACCCCAACACGCACTGAAGAGGTCATGGGAAATGTTTTCTTCTGTTTAACTGTATGCATTAACATCATCCTGTGTCATGAAATTAAAAGGTAAACAGTATCAGCTATGTACCCTTGCTGCTAGAACCTTAAAGTAAAATGTAAATACTAAGCAAGAGCTTTGTGATCAAATTATTTTACCATGCCTCAAATAGATACTAATAATTGTGTGCTGTAATACCCTACATTGTACAAAAGATTAGGGAAGGATACTGCAAAGCGCAAGGTTTCTTTTTCTCATAAGAGCAGCTGAAAGGCTTAACTCCAACTGCAGAAATTAATAATGTTTTTCTGTAAAAGTAGTACAGATATTAAGAACCCTTTTTTTTGTAAGAGCATTTCTAGAAATGCCAGAGACATCTAGTGAGCTGCCCTCTACTCCTCCACCAAGATCTTCTTCTTTTATCAAATGCAAGTAAAACTACCGTTAAACTGAACTAGAGAAATGTTTCCCTACAATGAATTGGTATTTTTTATTAAATTAGAAATTAAGAAGATGATACTTTAAATTCTTGCAAGATGAAAAGCTTTCATTCTTATGACTGAACCTTACTACTGACACCCACAAACACCTGCAAGTCCATCTTCAGCTTTGTAACAGATATTCCTTGAGTGGTATAAGTGCTCTTGCCCCAATGGAGCAACTTACTTAAGCACACATTTACATTCAAGCAAAAAACAAGTAGTTTTTAGAAGCAGCTAGTGGTTTATGTTGGGCACAACATAACAGATTAGAAGACTCATTTGGAATGATTTTTCTGTGACTATTACTCACATTCAAATACAGCTCTTGGATTCCTTGTAATTATGATATAAACCCTGACACACTCCCCTTTTCAGCTGTGCTATTCTGGAGCTAAAAGCATACAACTGAAGGCAGATTCTGTGTAATGTGTGCACAATCGATCTTGGGGCACTGACCCAAAAGTCTATAAAGCTGCAGAAAGGACAACACTACCTAGAATTTTCAGTAGATTCAGATAGAAACAGAATTTCTTATACTCATAGTATTCAAATCATCAATGGCATTGGACTCATCATTTTTTGCTAAATATTGCATCTTGAAAAAGGATTAGGAAGAAAAAAATAAGTGTAATTTGCAAAAAAGGAGAAAATTATCATTGAGAGACCATGACTTCTGGACACAACACACATTTCAGAAGTGATTTCTCCCACTTCCAAAACTTCTGTCCTAACAGATCCAGAAGAAAAGATGGGAGACTAAGGAAATTACTCTAGATTTTTTTTTCCTTTTTTTTTTTTTTTTTTTTTGGCCATTGGTATCTTCGAATGTGCTTAAGACAAGCTTATAATTTCACCATCAGTCTTCTAAACTGTTATTTTGTGCTCAACATAAACTGCTAGCTAATCATAAAAATAAATTTGTTTTTGTCTTCAATATGTGACTTCACATCTAATTCTCTTGTATCAGAATTGCAGCAATGTGCAAAAGGGAAAGCTGCACAGTTCACCTTGCTTTGACAGAGTGTTAATATTTTTTAACTGAAGGAAAACCAGAACATGTCAACTGTATTTCTCATGGTATTTTGTAGTGATTTCAACTGATTGTGAAAACCAAAAGAACGATATACTTTTATCTATTTCAGCCATTTTTAAAGATTCACAGCTGATTTAAAACTCTTTAGTTAAAATATACATATCTATGACTATAATCTTTCTCCCTCACAAGATAACTGTCACAATATAAAGAACATTCAAACTTCCTTATTTATCTCTCAATGCTCAACAGAGGGATGAAAAAAAAAAAAAAAAAAAAAAAAAAAAGAAGTCACAGTTCCTCTAAGGGGTCTGCCTCAATCTACACTGCAACACTGTATGGCTTCCAAGCCTGTAAAAATACAGAGCTTTGCTTGCTGAAACTGCACTCATCTGTACCAGATGGCTGCGTCCATGGATTACTCTGTGGATTCAACCAAAGGACTCAGGAGATCTAAGCTTCTGTGGATAAAAAGTGCATGAAAGAAACCTAATGCAAAAGAACATTTAAAAATCCTATAAACTGTTAATGCCCTAAAGAAGAATAATTTAATTTTAAATTTACTTTAAATAATTGTTTACAATATCATGTAACTTGGCAGAGACTAGGGCCCTACTTGCCACTCTTCTAATAGATAGTTTCATCTAACAAAAGTATTGCTTAAGTTTGTCCAAAATAACATCACTTCAAACTAATCTAGACAGCTACAACATAAAGTGGATGCAATACAGTGCTAATAAAGATAACTGAATAATGCTGGCAGAACACAAAACAAAGAGAAATTTCTTTGGCACCAGGCTTGTAGAATAGACTACTTTCAGCACCTCTAGAGATACAATAACTACAGTTGTTTTCTTGGAAACAAAATAGGGAAGAAACCCCGCATTTTTAAACACTTCTTTTTTCAGGGATAAATCGTTCACAGGCTATGCACCATTCAGACAGTAGCCCTGCTTTTGTGTACACTTGGCTCTGTTTAAAACCTTCCACCACAGTAACGTCTCGAGATAAAGCAAAATCAATTTTCTTTTTGCAGCTAAGTTTTAGATTTAAATTCCTGAGACGCTAGGCTAGTGCTATTTATTTTTCGAAGTACTGTAACACAGGAAGGTTTCAGGCTGGAGGTGCGTTTTCCACCCCGACAGGAATGCCCCCTCTGCCGCCGCTCCTTAAGACTCTCCTGTGTCCCAAGCGTTCCACCCTCCCTCCGGCTCTCTGCCGAGCGCTCCGGCTCTCCTTTCTGCCGGTGCCCGCGACACCCCAAACCCGCAGCGAGGGCAGCAGCGCCGCCCGTTCCTATGGCCCCGTCCCCATCCCCGGCCCCGGCGGGGAAGGGGCGGTGGCGCCGGGCCGGTCGCCCTCCGGCTCCGTGTGCTGCGGGCCGGGGGCCGCTACTCACCGCTGCCTCGGGGTCGCTCTGCTCCGCGCCGCCGCCTGCTCCCGGCAGGCAGCCCTCGGGCGGGCGGCTCCGGCGGGCCGAGCCGTGCCGGGGTGCTGCCGGACCCTCTCCCAGAGCAGCCGGATCCGCCGCTTCCTCGTTTTCGCTCGCAGCCGCGGCCACTTCCTCAGCGCGGTGTGGGCGAGCGCTCCCTCCCTTCCAGCGGGCGCGGCCGCCGGCCCCCCGGACACTTCTTTCGGGCAGCGGCCCCGGAGGGAGGGCCAGGCTCCTCTCGGGGCTGCAGCCCCGGACCCGCCGGCGTCGCTTCTCCCGCGGGCCAGGGGCCGTCCGTCTCCTCCCGAGCCCGCTGCTCGGGGCCCCGTGAGGCGGGTCCCTGGGTGCCGCCTGACGGGGCTGTCCTTGGACCCCGCGGTGCCGGCTCTCCTTGGCACTCCTGCCCTGGGCTCCTTGGCGCGCCGGCGTCGCCTCGCGGGCATCCGGCCTTGGAAGATGGTCGTGTCGTTGCTCAGCACCACGCTGGGGACAGAAGATCGAAGTGTGTCAATTGCGGGCCTCTCTGAAGGGAAAAAACTAGTGTGTGCATACTGGTGATTGACGCCATTTGCGAATCGGTGAATTCTGGAATATTGAAGTTCTGTGTCCTTTGTGTGTACTTTGCCGAGAAAAGGACTCTCAGAAGGATCCCTTTTGGAGCAGCACAGAGACCTGCCATAGCACCACCTGCATATATGGCACCTTTCCTGCCGTATTTCACATACACACACACAGAAAAAATTCTCCCATATTTTGATCAAATATTTGTAGCAAATCCAGGTGTGAAGGAGACTCCAGTGTCCCAGACACTTAGCTTGAAGGAAAATCCCTCTTCAAGACCTCCTCAGCACCCTGTGTGAGAATTAATTCCTGTGGAAAATGGGACCACACAGCCAAGAAGTGCAGCTATCCTTTGCCTTCCACTGCCCAGGACAAACCGCTCCTGATGCAGGTCACAGAGGACAGCGTGGCACGAGGGGGCTTGGATGAGGCCAGGGTGGGCAGGTCTCCTCCAGCAGTGACTGTGCTGCATGACACAGTGTGGTGTCCTGTGATGGGCAGTGCTTGCAGCAGGAAATGTCCACTTCCTTCTTCCCCATAATAAATTGGTGTTAGCACTAATGTGGGATACAGGCATTATTTTAGGTCAAAACATTGTCTCCCTTATTGCAAAATGGGCTGTTCACCCACCTGATATTCAATAGAGCTGCCAAAGTACAAATCTCTCATATTTCATGTCATTTAAAGAGATCTCTGGTTTTAGTTTCTTTCGGTGAGTCTTTTGGCAATTGCTGTAATGGCAGTGTATTTCTTATTGACGCTGTCTACATGTTAGAAAAAAGAGAATAACTTCAAAAACCTAATTCTTAGACCTGTTTTCACGGTATTATTCCTTTTCTATCAGCATCCAAGTGTGAGCAATCTGCAAGAAAAGTCATTATTAGACTATGAACTGTTTTTTTTTAGGGGAAGCCTTACCTTAAATCGATGAAAAACATTCACCAGTATTGCATAAGCAATTGTACTGGGCCTTGCTGGGAAGGAATTAGCTTTCATTACAGCAGCCAATATGGTGTTATATCTTTAATTTTGGTTAAAAGAGTATTGTCACCACGCTAATAATTTGTCTATTCCTGTACACTACTTGCACAATGTTTTCACTCTGCCCGTGTCCCCAGTCTGTAAGCTAGAGGTGCACAAGAAGTAGGGAAGGGGCAGAGCTGGGACAGTTGCTTGCAACTGAACAACGGGATAGCTCTCATAATGATTAGCACTCAAAACTGGGGACAGATGAAGAAGGGTGGAAGGATGTGGGCTTCTTCCAAGGTGGCCACCAATCTGATATTTGCTGGTCATCACTGTGCTTGTGGGAGGTGGCGGGTGACCAGCTCTGCATCACTGGATGTGGTTGTGATCTTATTGTTTATCCCTTCACCTATTAAATTATGTTTATTGGCTTTTTGATCTCCTCACTCTGTCCTCAGTCCCGCTGGGCAGGGAAAACTGGTTGCTGACCCAGGTCAGCTTATGGCACCAGTGGAGGGGAATTCCAGCAAGCAAAGCAAAGAATTTTTAGCCTGTCCACAGTTTACTTTTTCTTTCATTTCACAGGAGATTTAATACAAATAGCTGAGTTTTGCGATACTTATTTTTGGTAAGGTGCTTTCAATAGTGGAGTATCTTATTTAATGTGTTACATGTAGTGTTGTATATTAGCCTATCCTAAAATATATGTTATCATTCCTAAGAGTTCTGTGATGTGTGGCCATCTCTATCAAAGGCCAGTAACCAATGAAATAAAAAAAATTCCTCCTTTTTTCTGGAAATGCTTAATAAGTGTAAATCTGGATTTTCTGGAAAGGTTTAGTAAATTTGTGGATTTTCCTACCCAACATGAATATAGACAGAAGAAATTAATAACTTTCACATGGTGTCCAACTAGTTGTGCAATATAATAATTGCAACAATTAATTTTGTAATACTCCATACTTTTTGGGAGCATCTGAGGGAGTTTCAATGCTTTCGCTATGGCAATGTATTTTGAAAGACCTCTGCTTTCAAAAGTCATGATTGTTTGCTTAAATGATTTACTAGAATATTCTCAAATCTCATTTCTGTACCATACTGACTCTAGGATCAGTAAAATTTATAAGAACAAATTATGCAATTGAGCCTCTCCATAATTTGTAAATTTGTAGTTATTAAATGTCTATTCTGTTGCCTTCCTACTACTTCTGCTGCCTTCCTTCTGTCTTCGTCATTACAGGGACTGGGTAGTTTGGAGAAAATACAGGTAGGTGTGTTGAAATAAGACTGCCATACTGAGGTGTTATTTTTTATTCCATTCTCTAAGAGGGTTTTTAGGTTGATTTCTGTCCTACAAGTGTAGGCAATTTTTTGCTGATGCTGTTTGCCCTGCTAGACTTCTGCTTGAGCACAAGGGGTAGTACTGTGGCTTATCCTTTAGGTAATTACAGGCTGGAGGTGGGAGTTTTCTAAAGTACGTTTCTGCACTGGGGAATGCTGAAGTTAAACTGACACTTCGTTTTCTGATTAAATGTGAAATTCCCTAAAATGCATAGCAACACGGGATACAATGCCACTGACAGACAATTTTATTTGAGGTTCAAATTCTCAACCATACCTACAACTAAAAGTAAAGGGTTTCTATAATAGGAGTTAGTACATCTCTACGGAAAGAATGCAGAAGTGACTCATTTTGCTTAAGGCATATAAAATTTCTGCACAGATCATTGAATTCAGTCATGGTTTGAGCAAAAATATGTGCTATTTGGGAGTTATTTATTATTGACTTCATTTTAATTTTGATGGAAACAGTGATTCCATGTTAGCACAATAGCAGTAAACAACATTTAGAGAAAATCAAGATTCAATAGCCTGAAAGCATTGTTGTGACACAAAAGCAAATGTCATAGAATCGTAGACTCACACAATGATTTGGCTTGGAAATGACCTTAAAGATCATTTCAACCCTCTGCCACAGGCAGAGACACCTTTCACTACAGATGTCCTGTATTAGGGTCAGAAAAACTGAGCTGGATCAGAAGCTTCAAAATGTAACGATCATAATCTCAAAACTTTCAGCCTCCTTCTGTTATACAAGGAGTTGCAAAGATCCCTATTTTATATAAGAACAAGGCCTGAAATATCTCATACATTTTAAATACCAGGTATATGTATTATAAAATTTTCACTTACTTATAGATCAATTTAAGTGGAAAATACTAGTGGCAATCCCTAGGGGAAACTCAGTACAATTAAACAGAAATAAACTAGGGGAGATGTCCAACAAATTAGTTGAATTGCCTGCTCATTGTAAGAACCTATGAATTATGACTGTTTTGGTTACATACTAATTTACTGCTTTGACCATATATGTCAGCAGCAAGACTCCTTGCTATATGAAACCAAGAGTAATAAGAAAATTCAGGGCTGTGAAGGTATTTTCTTTATCACTTCACAGTAATTGTAGTTATATCAGTGTTATTTTATATATATATATAATTATTTTAATACTATATTTTTTTTTCATGCAGTGGCCACATTTATCAAATTTCCCCTCTATTTTTACCTCAAAACAAGACATGTGTCACACTTAAAAGTGTTGATAGTTTTGCTCACCAGTGATTAAGAATAGTTGTAGGATATACTTCTTACGCGTTAAGGAGTGTGATATGAGGAGGTATGATGTCTAAATTTAAAATTTTATGTGTGACAATGCAGGCTAAGGTTGTGGATTAGTTGAGCAAAGTTGTGTTCTGAACCTAGATGGCTTTACAAAATACATACTTACATGGAAATGAATATTTGGGCCAGTCTGGTCTTTATGACTTCCTCCACTGTATGCCCATTACTAGTTACAGGTTCTAGCTTTCGTTTTTATAGAATTGATTTATCTGTTTAAATAAATATTAAAGAATGGTGCATTACATGAAAACCATGACCGAAAGAAGGAAAAGCATATACAATAGCAAGTTACGATTAGACAAAAACCAGGGCTTTTTTAAAAGTGAATTTTTCTTTTTTAAAAGTAAATCTTTTTGTAAAACAATTACCTAATTGTAGCACAAAAAATAACTATGGCAGTGGGCAACAAGGATATTATAAACTGATTTTTAAGAAGATTTGAGCAAAGTTCTTAGGAAGAATCTTCAGTCTGTAAAATGCTGGATATGTAAGTAGCCTCTGAAAACCATCTTGGACTATCACAATCAGCAAAAGGAACAGTGCTGGAAAATCTTGTGTCAGAGCTGATGATTGCATTGATGTGTAGTTACAGCATCAACAGAAGCCTTTGTTTTTTCATCATTGTTTACATGGAGTGTGGGGGACACATTTTCTTCATTCTGTTCCATTTGTGATTCCTCCTGGTTGCAGAATCAGTTAATGGGTGGGGTAATCCACCTTTCCTCCTCTTGTGTACTGTAATGACTAACACCTAGATGAGCATTCCTCTGCTGCCATCTTAGAAATGCAAAAGCAGAGCAGTACTGGATGGAAACATACTGTGAAGGGAGACTGCACTGGGCGAGACGTGAGGTGTTATTAGCTATCACACCTCCTGCTCATATGCATTGGCATTTAAGCATCTCCAGTTCCATTCTAAGGCTATTATATATTCATATGGATGATAAAAGCAGCCACATTTATACTGAATCAAGGATATAAGTAAATAGAGACAAATAGGTGAAATTTTCAGTTCCTTCAAAGATGCAGAAATGAAAATAGTAAAAAATCTTCCCACACAAGAGGCACACAAAACTCCTGATTTTTTAGTTTCAACTGAAACATGGTTGGACTAAGTAAAACCTGTAAATAGTACAAGTTTCTTCAAGTTTTATATATGTATGTGCATAATTACAAATAGAAGCCAATTCAGTATAAACCCACTTACGTGACTTTTCTATACTATTTCTCCTAAATTCTTCAGTCATGCCTTTGTCAATGAACCCCCCTCTAATCTGAAGAAACAGTGAGGAGACATGATAGAGAGAGACACTGCAAAAATCAGCTTGGATGCAGCTGTAGTTTTATTCTCTGTGTAACATTTGTCAGCTGTTTCCTATAGAGCCAGTCACTTGATCTTTGTGCTGTGGTCAAGGATCTTGTATTTGCTTGAATGCAGTGCTGGCACAGGCTGCATCTGCACTTTATTTATGCTTTAGTCTATTAAACACTTCTGGAAAATGAATTAGCTGTCACCCATAGTGCTCAGAACCAGAAACCTGAGATGGAGCCACACTGCTTTCTGAAGAAGCAGAATGCATATACCAAATAGCAAGAAATACTCCTCTTTGTGAGAACAAGTTGTGGAGACACACAATATGTCTTTTTGTGAAGCCAGTTTATAATTGTGCCAGTATCTGATTGATGCACAAAAGGCAGATGTACTGTTTTCTGGATTGTGCCAATTCTGGAAGAGCTATGAAGCATTTCCACATCACTGCACCTGAAATAATGAGTCCTGCCAGATCCAAGATGACCTTGCATCCCAGTCATAAATATCTTCCAGTTGAAGCGTGTGGGCACCTCCAATCCAGGGTTCACTGTCAAATGAATCAGGCTACAAAATACTATAAAATTATAATTCCAAATGTTAACTATCTGTTAACATGACCCAAATTCCTGCCCTTACTCTCAGAATAAATATTTAGTTAATGTCAGAATCATCATGAACAATTAAGTTTCAATTTGTTTGCTGCTGCAAGGTATTTGGGGTCTTCACACTGAAGCAATATATTTGAGATGATGTAGTCTAAGGAATATCTTGAAGTTGAACAAATGGCACTTTTCAGTCTTCCATCCTATTTCATTTTCTGAGACTTGAGTTAGCAGTGACTTAAGTTTTCCACAGCCTGTCTCTGAATCAAAACTACACTAAATTGTGTAAAAAAAAAAATCTAAACTCTTCCAAATGCTTTGAATGCTATCTTATCCATGTTGGGACTGATTTGGGAATCCTTGGATAACAAGAATGTTAACATTCCTTTCAATGTACAGGGAGCAGAAGTTTGGCTGTTTAAATGAATATGCCAATTATACTGATATTTGTTACCTAATTTTGTTCATACAAAATAATTTTACCAGAAAGAAACTGTACTTCTACAAGCTATAATAATATCATCAAGAGGACAGATTTTCTGCCCAAAAGCAGAAGGATTTCACAATCAGAGATTACTAATCCTGAAATTTTAGGCTGGTTTTCTAGTTCTTCTTTAGTCTAGATGATAAGAAAGAAACACCATTTGATCAGGTCTAATAATGTTTTTCCTTGTTGTTGTACAAATAGACACAGACACAAACATTTTAAATGTCTTTAAACAGTCTCTAATGTTCTATCTTGGACTAAATCAGTTTGAACTCAAACACTACTTTAAAAACACACTTGCTTATAGAATTATGCAGAGCCATCAGAAGGAATTAAATCAACATAATAACTTCTTTCTCTTTTTTCCCATTGTTACACCACAGAAAAAGTGCAGGTGCTCTGTGAAAGAATGGAAGCATTACATGGCTGTACAAAAGCTTTTGAGCTCTAGGGGGCAAGACAGGAGGAATATCCATTTTAAATAAAACTGAGGCTTAAAAGAACGAATCAGAAATACAGGAAGCTGAAAGATCTCTTTTATCTTCCCCAAATAAGAACAAGAGAAAAAAAATCTCAACCAAATTTCTGTCGAAGTTGACCCAAGTGCACACACAAAAGAATTTGTAGCTCCTTGTGAACTGAAACCATTTGAGATCTCATACTTTTGAAACAGAAAGCAGAAGTTACCTTGATTTTAATCTTATTTACATTGATGTTGTACAACAGTGACTTCTCTATGTCTGGTAGACTTCCTAATTAATGCTGTCAAAATTTCCTTTATGCCTATACTATATATGTTTTCTAGCCATTTTCATAGTTAAACAAAACTCTTAAGAAGCTGCACAGAGAAATGGAATGAACAAACCTTACATGAAAAAGGAACATTTTTCCACATTATTTTTCAAAGGTAGATATGTGCTTGTGACAAAGAGGAAAAAACAATAGTTAAAAAAGCAGCACTTGGGAAGTTTAGTCAGACACTGTACTGCCCCATTGTGTATCCCTCACTGGGGATAGCCTTTCAACACTAATCACATATGAATGATGTCCTTCCAGAAGAGTCACAATCACAGCCTTTCTAACAGGAAGTGAGGGGTAAAGAAATAAGGCAAGCTATATGTGAAGCGTCAAAAACTGTTGGTTTGGGGTATTTTTAGTTTCTTTTCTTCTTCTTCTTTTTTTTTTTTAATGTTTGTCTAAATGCATGATGCAGCAGGCATAAATAATTTAAATGAAACTGTTTGAAATTTAGAGTTATTTAAAACAATAGGTTTCCTTTGCCTCTCTGCATCTGTGGAGCAAGATGGGGTGGCTTTGTCAGGGTTTTTTGGTTGAGCAAAAAATCTCTTTTCTGTATATAACATTTTTCAAGTGCAAATCATGAAGGTCTATGTGTGAATGCTGTACATATTGTCATATTATAGTGGGGAAAATCAGATTTCGTGTTTGAAAACAAGTACATTATGGGAAAAGTTCGGAGGCAGGTGTGTTCAAAAGACCCCAGATGGCTCCAGACACCCAAATAACACTCAGATCTGGCCTGAGTGTTGGAGTCTTTCTGAACTACCTGGGAAGCTGTTGCTTGTTTTCTAGTCCCTAGCTAGCCTGATTCATGTCTTGCAAGTCATGCAACAGTGTAGAACCCAGAGTGCTAATGCAAACTGTGTATACGACCCCCACATGATGTGTTTACAAGGATGGAAGACATGCACCATGGGAAACAGAAAACTGAATTTCACCAAGGTTTTAGAAAGACACTGTAAATGGATACGATTGCCCTGGATTGTATTCAGTTATTTTTCTGACTTGCAATCTTTCAAATAATTTGAAGGCATCTCCACCGTGGTTGCACTTTTTACCAATCTCACTACCTGTACAAGAAAACGTTTATAAAAAGGTGCTGATGGATGAAGGAGATTGCAAAACTATAGTTTAGAGAAATATTTCTATTGTAAAAACTTTCCTTGGACTCTAGTTTGAGGATGCATTTCCATTGCATTTGTGAGATGTACTGTAGTCTTGCTGGGGACTATACGCTTTTAAGACCTCAGTTTTTAGGCCTTCCAAAATCCATCTGGAAGAGCATTTGGGTTACTTCCCCCCCCTCACTTATTTTTATAAAGTACCACTTTATCTTAGTTATTTGTTTCTCTTTGTGGGGTGCAGTAGCTACAGCCAAAGTGTAATTGCATTCCCAACTTATTAATACACTTTTTATAGCTTGAAAAATGGAGCAATAGAAACTGAGACAGGAGGTCCTAGCTGGCTTTTGGATCCAAGGATCCACATGGGTTGTCGATTCCATTAGTTGGGTGTTTCAGGGAATTCAGGGCATCCTGAAGGTACCTTCAGATTTCTTCCTAACATGAGTTAAGAGAAACGGTGAACTATTGAGGTGATTTTGATTACATGGAATGGGCATTGTGTATGAGAGATTTTAGTCAACTTTGAGACTAACCCTATGTTCATATTTTTTAAAGCTGCTACTGCCTTAGTTTACAGCATTTATATTGTTGCAATCGTCATTTTCTATGTTTCTGTTAATATATCTTAGCTTATTCATGTTTCAATGCTTAGAAATCTGTGGTGAGAATTGTTTTGAACTTACTAGGATCTCAGTGGTGTGTATCTATATTGCATTAAGGCAGTGGTAGATCCATGACCATAGGGAGAGAACATTTACGTTCTAGATTCTCTACATCCTTTCATGCACATGTGTAGATTTAGAGTTCCCAGCATGCTTCTCTCTCTTTCTCACTTCCTGTCTCTCCGTAATATATATTCTTCTTTTGTCATGTTTTGCTCTTGTAAGATGAACAAATTTTTTTCAGTAAAGCAAATGTCAGTGAAAGGGCAGCACATTTTTTTTTAACAACTCGGCCATATATATATATATATATATCAATACAGGCTGCAAGTATTACTACCTTTGAATTTCTATCTCCTTAGTAGCACTGTGTGCCACATTAGACCAACTAAGGTAATAAAATTTTGTATTAAATACAATAAAGTACAGAAAAATATTATGTCAGAGTATCAAATTTATTTTTCATTGTACCAAGTCAATAAATATCTGTGTGAGTTGACACAGGTAGGCAGCACAAAAACATGGCTGAAATGCAAAGAGTAAATTTATTTCGTGTCCTTGCTAGTGGGAGGATCCTGGAGCAGCACCAGGAAGTGTTGAGAGACACTCAAGCAGGAACAGAGGCACCATCAGGCTCAGCCCACCCTAATGGCTGGCGGGACTCTTGTTTGTGCCCATTTATAAAGGACTCATGCACTCATAGTTTACCACCCTGCCATGACCTCCCTTGTACTTTTTATGATCTCTGAGCTTTGATCTTCTCTTTCCCAAGACAGGCAACTCAAGCATGTCAGTGAGGGTTCCTCCAAATCTCTCCAAACACCAGTGTTATTTCTACACAGAAATTCTACTTCTCTAAACAGGCAAACTACGAAAAGTTGTAGGCATAAAATATGGCATTTCCCACACTATTATTTTCCAGGCCTTGGCATTTCCAGCTGCAAGGTTACTTGAGATAACTTACCGTCCTCCTCACCATTCTTCTGCTTTCAACCCCTTCTTCCCAACAACATCTAATTCAGAAGTTCAGCAATACCTCATAGTGGGACTATGTAAGGTAAGTTTCTGATTTATTTTTTTCCATTTATTATTATTTATATAACATCATGGAGGTGCATGGCAGTTCAGGAATTTATAAGGCAAGTCACCAGCTCTGTGGATGTAAAAACAAACATGACAAATAATAATGTTAATGTGTGTAGATAGGAACTATATGAAAATAAAAAAAATAAAAAGAAAAAAGGGAGGACACTTTGCCTAAGGAGCAGTATGCATTGACATGCATATAGAAATAATATAATAAAAGGCCACTGAGTTCACAAAATTAAATATTTGAAGGTAAGAAATGCTAGAATTGAAGATCCTAAGCAGTGTTTTAAGTCATCCTGCTAGACTTCATCTGTCTTCTGAAACTGCATGGCTAGTAAGCCGGCTTATCCAGGAACCCTGACTCATTGCATTGCTAGAGTAGACTTACTCTGGTAGTAAATCAGGTTGGATAGACATGAATTTTGCTGATGAAATTCATGTGGGTTTTTTTAGCTGGACTGGACATTATTTGACGAATGAGGATTTTGCCTATGAAGGAAGTGTTAAACATTACATGCACATAGACTTTTAAAGGACAGTAATTTTGCACTGAGCCTTGTCTGTGGCTACTCTTCACTACAGCCAAGAACGTCTGTGTGTTGGTTTACTGCTCTTTCAGAGAGGAAGGCCCTTCCTCCCATCTGCCTCTCCTCCTCCCTCCCTGTACTGGGGGGTTGTCAGTGACTGACTGCACAAGGAGGTTAGGAGGACAGCTGATGTCCTGTCAGCCTGGATTATAGCCTGCTGCATTGCACATTTTGATGGTAGATGAGCATTAATAAGAACTGGAAATATTGGCTTACGGAATAACTGCCAATGCCCTCATGAAGTGAATGAAACAGGGGTCTTGTAAAAAGATTTTTATACCACTAGGGGTTGTGTACTATACAGTAGGCACATAGTGGATTTATAGTGAGTTACATGTGGCTTTAGTCTTGAATCTTATCTTTTGGGATCCTAGCTTTGTAACTGTAATGCATAACTTAACCAGACTAATATTGGAAAACCATTACATTTCTCACTAAATATCCTGTAACATTTACTGGATCCTTATTTCACTGTACAAAATACTACAATTCATCACTAAATAGCTGAATAGCAAAAAAAAAGCCCTTTATTCTAGCATTCTGAGGGGAAAAACAAGCTGCTTCTGATAAAGTTTAAATGAAATTACGAAAGATCCAATTTTATGCAGACAATGAAGCATGCAAAAAAAATCACTTTTAAAGGTCATGGTCTGATGAAGTTATAAACAACTGACATCAGGGCTTTTTGGAAAGGTCATGAACTTCAGTGCTACACAGTGTTACAACTCCATCTACAGCATTCACCTTTTTCTATGTTTTTTTTATATTCTTTTTTTTCCAATGGGTAAAAGTGTTCAGAGATTATTTCAGGACTTGAATGTGAGAAGGAGGAAAAACTAAGTAAGTTTTCAACACGACTTCCTTTTTTTTTCAAATGTTCTTTTATGTTTCACCAATGTTCTTGAAAACTCTCCTTGTAAGTTTAAGGGCCTACAAGAACATTTGTGAACTGTGTGATCAGCTGAACTGTGTTTTCCCAGGAGTTCAAACTGAAGAGAGGCAATATATACATCAGGTAAATAGGAATGAAATGGATGACTTATGACTGGTGGTTTATATAGAAGTCTTTGTCTACTTGAAAAAAATACATTATCTGCAGAATGAAAATCATTGTCTTCACAAAAGGTATTTAACTGATATCCCATTAGTTAGTTTCGAAGCAAATAGAGAATGATGGATAGAGGGATCTGCATATACTGGCCACTGACAGCAGTTGAGCTGAGTTTTACCTGAGGCATGTGTTTTGAATAGTGTCACCAAGCTGAAATGATGCCTGTTCTGTGAATCAGTTAAGCATCTTTAACCCACACTGTCAGTCTAGTACAAGTAGGTACTGCTATGTCCATCCACAGTTCCACAGTTTCTCTCCTTTTGATTTGTTTTCTTAATGGATGGCACTGCTCAATCACTTAATAGGTACTTGGCTGTTGAATGCCAAAAGATTGGATGAAATAGCCCTTGGGGTTTAAAACTTTCGGAATGCACATTTCAGTCTATATGAGATGGCTGATATTTAGTTATGCAAATACTTGTTAATTTAGAAAAAGCAAGTATCAATGAAGAAAAGTCAGCTGGTATGGTGAGGAGGACTCCCCTAATGTAATTTTGACCTCACCATAAGCGTTACTCAGTCACAGAAAGAGACAATAACAACAATTTGCCTTCTCACTGTTCATGCATTCCTTAACTTAACTCCAGTGTGACGAAAGGATCACTTTGAATATACGAGTGAAGAGGAGAGCTGTATGACACAACAGCACACTCTATCACAATAAATCTCTGTCTGCTGCTATTTTATCTTTAAAACGTGGCAGCTAAGATAAAGAAGTAGTTCGGACAAAAACGAACTACAAAGAACTTTAGGGTGGTTCAGGCTTCCTTAACAGCAGTGACAACTTCTACAGTCCTTTTCTCATACACTTAGAGAGATGTGGTTGAATACATAGTTACACAGAGCTTCAGGCCTTTGCTCGCGTGACAGTGGAGCTCTTGACATTGTAATTTTTCTGCACAGAGTATTTATCCGACTATGCCTAAATATGAGGTGTGTTTATTAAAAATTGTGGGTGAAGTGAAATTGGAAGGCTGGAAATGTTGAAAAACAATATTAGATTTCAAAACAGACAACAGATTGGAGGAATGTTTAGGAAAACTAATCTAATTTTTGACATAAAGAAGTACCAGAAACTAAATGTAGGAATGAGTATCAAAGGCACAGTTTTGAGGAGGAGTCAGCTAAAGATAAGTGTTTCTCTGAAAGTGATCAAGATGCTACATTTTATAAAAGCTCAGCGTGAATGAAAAATATCATGATACTACTAAACGCATTGTTCTGGAATATAAGAGAAGGAGAGCAATCATCAAGGCTTCTGGAATACTTCTACTCTAAACAGCATTACTACAACTGTGGCTGGAGTACAATTTTCAGTTGTGAGCACATGTATTTCCAGAAATATGTAAAGACACTGTTTAGAGTAGGGTGATTTAGAGGTAGTCCAGTTCAGTCCACAGAACTGGCAAGAGATCTGGGAGCCATGACCTTTTGGGCTATTAGCATGAACAAAAGACTCAACTAAAGAAAATAGCCTTTATGTAACAGAAGGAGTATGGAAAAGGAAAAGAAATGAAAACAGAAAGGAAAAGAAATGAAAAAAGAAATTCAGTCTGTCTGAAAAATAGCTAGGATGAAAAAATTATATGCTTAAGATGCAGACAAAAATGTCCAGGATAGAAATAAGAAAAAAAATGGTAATAAGGAGGGCAGTGAGTAACTGCAATAAATAATATGGGTGGGGTTTGGAATCACCGTCTCTTAAAGTCTATAGAACAGTTCTGTGGTGTATACCTCATCGAATCCTCCTCTGGGAAAGAAGCCTGACACAGAAGACCTCTCGCTTATCCTTCCAGATTTCATTTTCCAGTATTAAGTTTTACTTCTACAGTGAATTTGAGGTTAATAGAGATCCATAATAGATTTTTTTTTGTTTCCAGCCGCCAGCTTACAGCACTTGTAGTCCCAGCCACAGGCAAATGTTCACAATCCTTAGTTGTTTCCTGACTGCACATAGAGTAATATTTTTGCCTCATTTTGCTAAAGAGATGTAGCCTAAAAAAATACTCTCAAGGTGATACTTTGGTATCTGGAAGTTACAAACTGCACAGAATAAACTGGAAAGTGTTCCAGCCAACCCTATACACGTACACTGGTAACATCACTTTTTGCAGATTTCTTCTATTACCATCACATCTTCCAGCAATAGTACTGGAATAATGCATTGGAATCTTTTGAAATCTCATGCCTGGGTGAAAATATGAATCTGTTGGGATAAAATTCTGAGAGATAGAATGAGTATGTCATGCTTGGAGGTAGTCTGCTTAAGCAGAATAATTTGTGATGTGTTGTGATGCAAATTTATACAGTTCATATTCTGCATGAAGACTCTGTTAATCCACAGCACACAGAAAGGATGAGAGTCATCCTATCTAATTCCAGACATCTTTCATTATGTAAATGGTTTGTATATCTGGGAAACACAAGTCATCTAGAATCCAACAAAGAAGAAATGCTGTGCTGAAAGATGACCAGTTACTTAACTGGAAAAACTCATTGTCTGCATACTTTATTCTTTCTCTCTTTAAAAACTGGAAACAGTTTAGGCTAAATGTCTAATGTCTAAAAAGCTGAAATTATTATAAATTATAAGCAGTGATTTCTTCTTCATTGCAGCTGGATGAATTAAAGTCTAAATACAGGTTTACCCGTGGAGCCATCTCAGTTGCAGCGTTTAGGAAGGTAGAAGACACTGTTGGAAGAATACCCTACTAAAATTACTGGATATACATTTTGACACATGGGTTTCTCTTATTCATAGGCTTCTAAAATCATGTCCTAGCTTACTTATATTTCCTTATATAAACAGTTGAGGAAAGAGACCAAAATAGAAGAATAAATTAATTATATTTAGATAGGGACTTGATTAAGATGATAACACTGTAGCTTGCTTGAGTTAATGAGTTAATCTCTTTTAGTGAAGTATGAGACCATTCCCAAAAATTAAATAAATCTGCATGTTCGGTCAACTATGTACATTCCTGAAAGTGACTATAAACATTTAAATATTTTTTAAAGTTAAGGCATCAATTTATCTATAAAGTAAGCATTGATATTATATATTATATGATAATTTTTTCTTAGTGTTGGCAGTTGTGAAGACAAGAGCTCAACTACCACTTTAAACAGAGGAACATATTAATTTCTTCAATGCCCAAGCTAATTTTTATTGTCTCAAAATAAAACACTAACTTCTGCTTTTGGCTAATTCTTGCAATCCGAAAGGTTAGTGTACTTCCATGAAAAGTCAGATGGGTTTACAGAGTTTATTTTGACACCACATCTGCTGCTTTGGATGTATTAACTGGGAGGTATGTCAACAACAAACAGAGATTCAGAAGTCTCTGCAAGAATTAACTTGACAAGCTCTTATTCTCTCTACCTTTTTTCCCCCCTAATCTTTACTTTTTAACATGAATAGGAAGATCACACAGCCAGGACAGCTGGCATCGATTGAACAAATGGATATCCCACACCATGTATTGCTTTGCTCAGCAGACTAGGGAGGAAGATGTCATGAGTGCTGCTGCTCAGGGGCTGGCCAACACAGCACTTGGTTGGTGCTGAATAATTGTTTTCAGTTGTATAACTTGTCTTTTTTGGCTTTTATTGCTCTTTGTTATTTCCCCTTTCACTAAAATATTATTAGTATTAGCATTAGTATTATTTCTATTATTATTTTATGTTCATTATTAAATTGTTTTTGTCATAACTCAATGATTTTCTTACTTTTACCCTTTTGTTCTCTTTTCCCATCTGTTTTGCAGGGAGTGACTGAACAGATGAGCATGGGTTTAGTTGCCAGGTGGGGTTAAACTTCCACACTGAGTGTTGCTGTTCCTGGTTTACGGGGAAAGATTCTTATTCAGAATATTATCATACACAGCATGATAGTCAAAGTAATTTGAAATAATCAGCAAAGCGCCAGGTAAAGGGTAACTTCTAAAGCAGTATTATGGAGTGGTCCTGTAATATCTTAGGGAATTAACACTTGCATATATTACCCATAGAAGATGGATTATAGAAGATAGATTGGGTGAAGAATCAAATTATCCTCAATTCTCATTTCCCAGGTGTAAATTCAGTTGCAGTTTCACCTCCTGGTTTACAACTCCTTTTATAATACTTCTGCAAGTTTCTTTTTGTTCAGTTCATCCCTCTATTGTTACATGCCACAACACCGACCAAGGTCATTACCTTTATCTTGGGAACTACTGTTTTTGATGCAATATCTTAACTAGCATTTCACACTCTGTAGAAATTAATACAATATCCAACTGCAATCTAGAAGGCAGCTTTTACAAACATAGTTAGTCCACTGCTTCATATTGTACTCCATAAATTGTTTATCTCCTCCGTGAGCATAAAGCGTATTCGGCTGTGTCCATTAGCCTTTTTATCAACATTCCTTCAGGGAGATACGTTGATGGCTGCTATTCAGAAAAGGCTTGAAATGAGGACTAAAAATTCTCAATTCCAAGGGTTATTTCTTTTTTCATCTGGGTTGAAAAGTACTTCTGCAATCAGATATTTATAACTGTTACAGGCATACACGCATTTTATTATACTGTCATCAATGAAGTACCACTTAATGGGCATAATGGAGTCTCCATCTTTCCTCACTCTCAGTGGGGAAGCATTTTCCTGAAATAATTTTTTTTGGTCCTTTTGTATAATTCCTTGTGGGGAGTAAACGTAAGTTACTATTCAAGCAGGGAACATCATACTGAGATTTCTGTGGAAAAATTTCAATGTATTATTTGCAGCATTTTTATCCAGTTACAGCCTTTTGTAATGGCTGTATTCAGTAAGAATGTATCAATATTGTTATAAAACATGACCACAAAAATACAGTCCATTTACCTAATCCATGCCTCACCATTGTGGGCTGGTCAAAAGGTAAATTAATTTGCTAACAAAAGCTCTATTCAGAGCATGATAATTTAGGTTTTACTGTTCAGAAAGGCAGAAGTAATCCTTTAAAAATAAAAAATGCTTCCTAGCAGATTATATTTCAATGCCAAGCAAAACTCAGCATGATGAGCACTTAGTAAGCTTTAGCAGGAGTAGGATATCAGACTGGATATCAATATGGAACTTCCCATTCACCTTAAAAGGCACAGGAGTCTATTGCAAGACCTCCTGTCCTTTTCCTGCTCCACATGTCTGCACTTTTCTTAGCAGCATCAGAGACAGATTTTTTTCGCTGTGTTTTCAATGTCCATTTGATATCATTTAAGCCATATGAAATACTTTGATTGTGACTATTGAATCTGTTACTGCATTTGATGTTATGCAGGAACAGCATTTCTGTCTGGTGCTTCAGGGGGATTGTCAGAGATCTGAGCAGTGTGCTGTTTGAATACATTGTTGTGGCATGAGTGTTAGCTAGCAGATTATATGGTCCCTTACCTGCATTCTGCCACACCAGGTGTGTGCACTGGGAGATAGCTCACTTGCTATGCCCACAGGGCTACTGCAACCTGTGCTGTTTAGGGATGTTGGAGCTCAGTTCCTCACTCAGAGTTAGATAAATACAATACTAAATGAGAGGTAAGTAGTTTGTGATCTCACTGTAACCAAGCCTCAACAGAGGTAACCTCCAGTGCTCCAGGCCTCACTGCCTCCAAATTGTTCCTGGTACTGTACAACTCAATAGCATTTTTGAAAGTTCATATTTCTTCTGCTTTTCTCAGTTACAAGACTTCTGACATACTATTCTCACACCTCTTGATTTTGGCTGCAGTTCTGATGACATATAGCCTGAAAAAGCTCAGCTTGACCTGGTTAAGCGCAAGTGTGCCCAGGGATTCCTTGACACCATCATCTCACACGCTCCTGAAGTCCTGGTTCCTGGTGCACTGTTGTCACGTTCCACTGTGGGGAGCTGCTCGTTCTTTTAAAAATAGATGGTCTAGAACAAAATTAAGTTAAATGAGACAAACATTGTATCTGAGAACTGCTTATTGGTAATGAAAAACAAAAAGGAGTTTCCCATAACAAAGAGGGCTAAAAAAAAGACAGAAGAGAAGGAAGGAAATGGAAAAGGAATGGAGAGGGAGACAAGACCCAGTGAGAGCAGGAGAGCCAAAAGCTAGGCTGGGGCCGAGGCAAAAAGCACAATACCCAAGAAAGCGCAGGCCAAAAGACAAGTCTCCAAAAGCCCCAAAAGACAACTCTCAAAATGCCACAAGCCCCCAAAGCAAAAAGCACGAAGCTGAAAAGCAAGTCTCAAAAGCTCCCAGAGCTTGTGTTGCAGTTGTGCAGTTCCTTTTATGCCCCCTCACCCCTCCCAGGGTCCGCCTGCTGGCGGGACACCATCGGCCCAGTCAATGTCCCACTGCAGTCCATTGGTACAGACCTTTTGCCATCCGACGGGAGAGCCTTTCCGGAGGGCACAGCAGCGTTCTCGGTGCTCCCCTGCTGACTGCCTGTCCCATGTGAGACATGAAATGGTTGCCAGGCAAAGCCTCCCCAGAGACCTTCTTCCCCAGGCTTCTTCTGGTTGCCTCTTGTACGTGGCACACCTGCACTCCTCCAACAAACGATGTTGAGACAAATCAAAACTAAATTGGCTCCTCACAACTCTGCAGTGAGATTATCTTGGCTTCTCTGAATTGCCCCAGAGCACCAATATTCTGCTAACAAGCCTAGAAGTCTTCTTGTATAGACACCAGCAGAAATCATGTTTGGTAAACCAGGCTGATAAACAATCTATAAAAATTTAATTGCTCATGTTGTTAGCCTGCTGTTCATGTGTCAGCACAGTCCTTTAGGATTCTGTTCCTACTTGGATTTTTGGCTTCTCTTCTTCAGCTACACGTCTAACAACGCAAAGTCTCTCTCAATCATTATTTAGATAAATGTTATATAGTATCCTATGACCTGAATGTTAGCATGCAGGAGAAAGTAAGGTTTTCTGAAAACCTGGATGATAGACCCTGTAAATAGTACATCACAGTGGAGAACTACAATTTCATACTGAATATTGATATATACATTGAATATTCAAAATAAATATTAAATGGAATAATTTTGTTTCAATTTTACAAACTGACACACTTCTTTTCCTTTGAAAAAGGAAAGAAGGCTTTTCTCCACTATTACTCATCCCTTCTAGAATAAAACTTTCATTTCATGCTCTCTGTACATTGTGTTATAAAATTTAAGTTCCACATCTGATCTATAATATAATTTTGTAAGGTGTGTAGAGGAAGCTGTGTCTTATATTTTTATTTTGGATTAATTCTCATTTTTACTTGGCTTTCCTTTAAAATTATTAGAGTCTTGGTTTTTTAAATTTACCTTACATAATTTTGAAGATATGTTTATATCTTCAAAATTATGTAAGGTAAATTTGCACATAGATGTTTATGTATGATCTAATTTTTAATTACATTTCTTGATTTTCATTTCCAAGATGAAACATGTTATTTTAAATTTTGGTTAGTTATACCAGAAAGGAAATTCATGTTCCACATCAAGAGGGGTTTTTTTTGAGGAAATGATTTACCAACCAGAGACTCAGTGACAAGAAATCGTTATTTTGTTCAAGTAGTCTAGAATGACTATGCAGTTCCACAGTGCATGCTCGTGTGTTTGTGTGTGTGTATATGTGTGTTTGTTTGTGTGGGTGT
Source organism: Phylloscopus whistleri (assembly GCA_017589585.1). Classification (NCBI taxonomy): domain Eukaryota; kingdom Metazoa; phylum Chordata; class Aves; order Passeriformes; family Phylloscopidae; genus Phylloscopus; species Phylloscopus whistleri. Next base: position 8,746,805 of record JADMLD010000758.1, on the reverse strand, counting down.
GATTACCTCCTAAATCAGCTGCCAAGGTGTGATGGAATCATGACAAAAATTAGCAGAAAAATCCTGTTTGTTATATTCCACAGGAGGAGTTCAGGTGGTTCACCGGCGAGAAAGTCAGGAGATAAAGTAGAAAGAAACAGGAAAAGTAGATTCTGAGGCAAATTTGTTGTGACATTTTCTCTCGTGGTTAGGTAGGTCAGGTAGACGGGCAAGCACAGACCTTATGATTTTGTTTATGCATTTCTGTATCACTTAAGGGGAAAAAAAATTTGGCTAAGAATAGTCTTGTGCTATATGATTGTAGAAAAAAACTTCTCTGTTGCCACTTAACTGTTTTATACTGGGTCCTTACTTTTCCATTGAATTTGTACTTTAAATGTAGCTGTTTATGCAATGAGAGCTACTACAGTGGGGGCTTCTATCTTGAAAGCAGTTCAGTTAAGATAGAGAGGAAATCACTAAGCCTCTTCAACCTAGCAAACATTCAGACAGGAAAGGTTTCATAGAGAGCTATAAAAGATCAAGTTGCATAGAGTGAGTAAGGGCATCAGCTGAAGTTGAGAGGACATGCTCCAAACAAAGGCATTGTTCTTCACAAAGTGTTGAAATTTGGAGCTGCTGGAGGCCCTGGTACATATTGTTGTAAATATCAAAAAGTTGGTGCTAGATGGAAAATGGCCATGATTACAAAAGAGAATTCTCTGAAGTGTTTTCAATACAAAAGTCTTTCTATTTGTAGATACCATGTCTGAATCAGGACAACTCTCAGACTCAAGTAGGTGACAGTCAAGAAAATTTCATCAGGTTTGCCCTTTTCATAAATGCCTTTCTCTTTCTTTGCCATTCATGTTTAGATATTGTTGTTATCAGGATTTTGAACTAGAGTCTGTGTGGCATTGTATAGTCTTTGTTTTAAAAAATATAAACTGCCATCTAAAATATTTTTAATAACAGAGAGAAATCTGCCAGTGTCTGAATAATTTTCTTCTAGGAGCAGAACTTGTGAATGAATAGGAGTTTGTAAGTGAAGATATACAGCCTGACAATCTTGAAAAACTGAACACAAATATGGCTTTTACATAAAAGCCAGAGCTGTATGCAGGGCTCCAGGTGGGATCTCACCAGAGCAGAGCAGAATCCCCTCCCTCCCCTGCTGCCCACTCTGCTTTGGATGCAGCCCAGGACACGTTTGGCTTTCTGGGCTGGGAGTGCCCATGGCTGGGTCATGTCCAGCCTCTCACCCTCCAGCACCCCAAGTCCTTCTCCCCACAGCTGTTCTTGATCTGTTCATCCCCCAGCCGGGGTTCATACCAGGGGTTGCTCTGACCCAGGCACAGCAACTTGAACTTGGTCTTGTTACATCTCCTCAGGTTCCCATGGCCTCATGAGCTTATCCAGGTCCTTCAGGTGTGTCAACAGCACCACTCAGTTTGGTGTCTCCAAAAGTTTTCTGCGGGTGTCCTTGACTCCTTTGTCTATGTAATTGATGAATTTATTAAATAACACTGGTCCAAATGAATTCGTGAGAAACACCACTTGTTATTGATGCCCATTGGGACTCTGAGCCATTAACTACTACCCTCTGGTTGCCACCTACATCCATTTTCTAATCCATCTGACAGTCCATTCATCAAATCCATCTGTCTCTAATTTAGCGATAGAGATATTATGGAGGACTCTGTCAAAGTCTTTACGGAAGTCCAGATAATTGGCATCTGTAGCCTTTCCCTTGACCACTGATGGAGTTATGCCATCACAGAAGGCCACTGGGTTTGTCAGGCAGGACTTGCCCTTGGTGAAGCTGTGCTGGCTGTCCTGAATTACCTCCCTGTCCTCCATATGCCTTGACACAGCTTCTAGAAGGATCTGTCCATGGTCTTCCCAGGCATTGAGTGAGGCAGATGCTTTGGTTGTGTCCAAGGTTCTCCTTTCTACTGTTTTAAAAGATATGTTTCCCCTTTTCCAGTTAGCTGGAACTTTCCCTTACTGCCAAGACTTTTCAAATACCATGGAGAGTGGCTTGGCAACTACATCAGGTATTTTTCTCAGAAGTCTGGGATGTATTGCATTTGTTTCCATAGTCTCATGTACATTCAGGTTCCTCAAGTGGTCATGTGCCAGATCTTTACTTAGAGCGCGAGAGACTTTGCTCCCTTGTTCCCCATCTTGCTGTCCAGCCACTTGAGAGGTGTGGGAGGAGGGCCTGCCATTGAAGACTGAGTCAAAAAATTTGAATACTTCAGCCTACTCCTTATCCCTGGTTACAGGTTCTCCGACACAGTTTACCAGGCAGATTCACCTTCTTTGACCTTCCTTTTCTGGTTAGCGTACCTGTCCCAGTTTCACCTTGGTCTTCCTCAGCCTACCCCTACACAGCTGAACTTCATCTCTATACTCTTCATAGGTCACTAGTCCTAGCTTCAGCTGTCTTTGCATTTGATTCATTCACATTAGTTTGACCAGAAGTTTCCTACTTAGCCATGCTGGTCTCTTGCCTTCCTTGGACAATTTCTTCTGGGGATTTCCAGCTCTTGTGCTCTATGGAAGGTGTCCTTAAATATCTGCCAGCTTTGTTCTGCTCCCTTTTCCCTCAGTGCAGTCTCCCAGGGGATCCCACTGACTCACCTCCTTGAACAGCTGAAAGTCTGCTTTCCCAAAGTTCAGGAGCCTAACTTTACTACTTACCTGACCCATATCCCTTAGGGCTGCAAACTCCATCAGTGCAGCCCAGGCTGCCTCCTGTCCCTGGTTCACTCCCTACCTTGGTGATCATCAGGTCCAATATCACATCCCCTGATAAAGCTATTATCTGGCTCAAGAAGTTTTCCTCCATGCATTCCAGGGGTCTCCTGGATTGCCTACAGCTTGCTGTGCTACTTTCCCAGCAGATTCCAGGGTGGTTGAAGTGCCCCAGCAGGACAGGAGCCAGCAAGTATCACACCTCCTGTAGCCTGAGCAAGAAGGCTTTGTCTGTAGGCCCCCCTTGATCAGAGATATGAGTTTGTCTCTGCAATATCTTTTACACAGACTGTCCTGGAATGGTAATGATAACAGGAAAAGCTGTGCTTTTTCTTTAGTTTAAGGCTGTTCTAATTGGCTGTTTCATTCACTCTGATTTCATTGTGGAACCTGTGTATCATATTAACTATGCATAAAGGAGAAAATACGAACAGGAGGAAAATTTGCAAAGAAACTACGTCAGCCAAGAGTAGACTCAAGCAAGACTCTGTGGGTCCTTTTCTGCTTTTTTTTTTTTTTTTGAACAGCTCCTTTTCAAGGGGAGCTCGTGCAAGATGAAGTAATGAGAGAAGGAAACACATCATGTAAGGTTTTGAAACAGATGATTTTGATGTGTTGAAAAGGGGTTTGACAGATTTTTTTCAGTGATGGACAGATTTTATGTGATAGAGCATATTCAAACACACTGTGAAAAATCAGGTTCTTAATTCTTTGAAGTTCATAAATTAAAAGGCACCTGCTCATTTCTTCCTAGGATATTTTTGTTTCAGATTTGGCTTTTGATTTTGTTCTGGATTTTTTTGTGAACTTTTCTCTTCTAAAATACACCATGATGGATTTTTAGTGCAGAAATTTCAAATTCTGAATAGGGGAGGGGTCCTGTGTTGCTTTAAGTAGTTGTTGGGGTAGGTAGGTGCTTTTTGTACATCACTTTACAGTCTTTGGCTGAAAAAAATGCTTTTACTATCTCATTTTCCTCCAAAGGAAAGATCTCCAAAGTCTTATTTATACCTAGCAGACAAAAAGAAAACAGAAGAAAATGTTTATCTGAGTTATAATACTGAAAGAAAATATGAAATATAGAAGTTTTAAAGCAAGGAAGTCTATCAATGAATTTTATTATTGTTTTACCATTTGGACAGACTTTTTCCCCTGCCAACATTCTGTAGAATCTCTGATTTCTCACTACTTTTATTGTTTTTTCATACACTGTAATTTGATTGGGGAGCCTCTATATCATGTCCTCTCTTGATACTCATATAATTTCTTTAGAGTCTGTATGTTACGAAACAAAGAATTATTTTTTCCTGACAATTCCAGTTTAAAATCACTATTTTCTCCTCTTATACTGTACCCAAAGTGTTCAATTTTGTTCACATCCTACTTTCAGTCTGTGAAGTTGCTGGAAGTAGTCTTCAGACTAGAATGTTCTAATGCAGTCTAGGTTCTACACTAGATTCATCTTCAAAAGAAGTTTTCTATGGCAGGGTGGGTTGTCTATGAAGATTCAGCATCAGATATGCAGCATCACATACTTAGAAATCATAGCACATAGAGTAATTAAATAATGTATTATAAAAAAGTGAAAGGATCTTTATCTGTACTGTGCTGATGTTTTAATCTTCTTTTACTTTTCTCTATACAAGGTTCAAATGCTATTGTCTATACTGTTGTGTTATTTGCCACCATTAAACTGATTTTTAAATCATTTGACACCAATGTCAAACTGTTGCTTCTCAAATGAGCCAAAAGAATTACTTTCAAGCTGTGGAGGAAATGATTCATCATAGCTTTATTTGTATTTTGGCTTGGAAAGACAAGTGTCTGCTAAGGAAGGCAGGAGCCTGCCTTGGAATGAAGAGTAAACCCCCTCCCTCCAAATTATTATAATTTTGAAATTAAGGGGCTTTCAGGCAAAGATATGGGAATAGGAATAACACTTCTTTACTAGAAAAATAAAATTAAAAATATAGTAGTATAAAAAATCAAACAAGCAAACAGAAAACATTGACAGTCAGAATACGACCTGACACCCTGTTGGTCAGGGTGTTGGTAGCAGTCCAATTAAGTCCTCCTGGAGTGACAGATGTGGTTCTGTTGGAGCAGAGATGATCCTGTAGAAGGGTGCAGTTTTCCTCTGAAGGTCCAGTGGTGGTGAGATGGGTCTGGTCTTCCTCTGGGAATCCAGTGGAAAACAGGCTGTCCTGCTATTCTGAATCCCAGATTTTATTCAGGTAAGAAGGTTGGCTCCTCCCACTGGGTGGAGCATCTCACAATGGGATGATGTAGTTTTATCAGTCATGCAGTGAGACTCAATAGCCCTTTAACAGAAGATATCCCCCCAGAGTTATCAGGGATGGGTCATGGAAGAGGCAAAGAACACTGCCCTACCGGGCCTTAACAGATGGCAATAGAATACATTGCAACCCAAGACAATTTGGTAAGAAAACATGAATGTGAAGGAACTCAGTATGGTTTGAGATGAATGAATGAAGGATTCCTCTCATATTTCTATATTATAAAATTATAGACAAATTGTTAGTGTTCATCACTATAACAATTTAGAGGCATTTTCAAAGCATCAGCCTGATACAATCACTGCATGCAAATGTTCCCTTGTCCATGCCCATCTGAATGGATGTGTCACAAGCCTGTGGCTTGCCCACTGGCCTCTTAGGCTCTCAGCTGATCCTGATTTCTGTCACTAGCCCTGCCTTGCTCTCATTCCCCCACCTGTGCAGCATCCCTGCCCTTTCAGAGCAGCTGGTCTTTGCTTCTCCTTTGATTTTAAAGGAGAATTGCATACACATATCAACTACAAACTGTCTTAGAGTTCTTTGAAACCTTGGTCTATGTAACCATATGTCAGAAAAGACATGCTTGTCAAAGGCCAAATCTGCTGTGAGAAACTGCTAATAAAAATAAAATATTAAAGGAAGAAGCCAAATTGTCTGCTTCATTAATGCCAATTTTCTTGACTTCTTGAAATATTATAACAGAAACCTCTGAAAAAACGACAGAAAAATTCCATTCCAAAATATAATAACAGAATAGTGCAGTGGTTTTACAATTAGTTTTATAATTAATATAATTATAAAGAATTTATAATTTTTACTTGTCTGAAGAATTGTTCCTATTTTGTTGTGGCTTTTTCTTTCAGGTTGAAAAAGGACAAAAAAATAAAAGTAAGAAAATTTCAAAATGAAATGGTAGAAATTCTAGAAAGACAGTTATATAGTATAGAAATATTACAGAACTTTTCAAATAGATTTGGCAATATCTGTTTCCATGGGTATTTTGATTAAGCAAAAATGAGTTGTTGAAATCCGAATCTATCATTTTAGCATGGCTAGAACTGAGTGCAAAAAAAAGTATTGTTCAAGGCATATCATGTAAAAAGGAATGCAATTTAGAAAAAAATGAGATTTGTATTTTTATTTGGGTTGTTTCTCATTCTTCCTCTATCCCAAGAACTCCTCCCAGGAAAGAGTTTGTCTCAGTATGAAAGATGCTGCTGTTTTCGGTGCCCTGACATGAAAACACGTGTTTTGGTTTAAGAATGGTATTCCCACAATTTAATGTCCCCACTGAATGTCCCCACTCCAAACCATGCACAGTTCCATCACTCCCCCTCCCTACATGTCCCTGCAGTGGGATAGAGAGGAGAACTGGAGGCACAAAAGGTAAAGATCATGAGTTGAAGTAAGTACAATTTACTGGAACAAGCAGTGAAATTAAACAATGAACAGTAACAATACTCATGACAGAGTGTACAAAAAAAAGGTGAACAGTTCACATGTGATTGCTCACTGTGGAACACCTGACAGTAGGGAACACCTAACTGCCCCCTCTGCTACACTGCATGACCCAGAAGGGATCTCCTCCCCAGTTCCCAAAAAGTGATGTGAGGTTGTTTAGAATAATCTCTGGGTCCTTCTGGCTACTGCAAAATTTAGCCTTGCCTTAGCTGGAACCAGGATAATGTCAGATGAGGAAAAGAAGCATAAAGATTCCTGGGGGTATTTTGTCATTAGTGACCATGAAAATCTATCAAATTATTTTGTAATCATCTGCTTCCATGTGAAGGAAGGGACATCTGCTGAAGAATTAGTGTCCAGATGTCTACTCCAAGAATTAACAAGATGGTGTAATCAAATTCTAAAGGTGAAGAATTCTAGAGCCAGAACTGGTTTTAGTTCATATGTTGTCACAGGGCTGCAATGACTAGCTTGTAGAAGGACCACTTGCTTAAAGAACATGAAAATATGGCTTGCTAAAATTCAGCAATATATAACTCAAGAACATAGATGAGTGCTCAAAAAATCACCTTTGTAATTCTGTACGTCAACCCCAAAATCATATGTGAACATGAAAATCATAGAATCATAGAATGGCTTGAGTTGCAAGGGACCTTAAAGATCGTCTAGTTCCAGCCCCCTGACATGGGCAGGGACATCTCCTACCAGTCCAGGCAGCTCAGAGTCCTGTCCAACCTGACCTTGAACACTTCCATAACTTCCCTGTGCAACCTGTTCCTGTGCCTCACCATGCTCACAGTAAAGAATTTCTTCTTAACATGTAATCTAAACCTATACAATTTTAAGGCATTCTCCCTTCTCCTATCAGTATGTGCTCTCTGAAACAGCTTGTCATCCCAAGCCTCTTGTAACTATTTTCTCTCCATCCTTCCTCTAAGTTCTCTCAGGGGCTGGAAGGCTGCAATCAGGGTTTCAACATCTGCAATTCTGCCAGTCTTATGTCATAGGAAAGGCTCTCCATCCCTCTGGTCATCTTGGTGGCCTCCTCTGAGCTTGCGCCAACCAGCCCATGTCCTGTCTGTGTGGGGATCTCAGGGCTGGATGCAGTACTCCCAGTGGAACCTCTCTTGACCTGCTTTTGGTGCAGCCTAGGATGCAGTTGGCTTTCTCTTAATCTATCTTGGTTTTATGCCACTTAAAATCTCTTGGATAGAATCAGATAACTACAATGTCCCTAACCTCTGCCAGGGCCTGCCACAAATCTGTGGATCAATAGTAGACTAAAGTAACCTGTGACTAGTTCCATGCCTTTCATCTAATGCATTTTTATATTTATGGAAGAAATGCCAATAAATTCTATGAAATTCCTAGATGTCAGAGAAGAGATCTTCAGAAAAGATAACTTTGATCTTACAAAAACATTGAGTGGGTTATAAAAGTAAAGAGTAGGTCCAAATTATTTTATGTACATACGCAAAAACAAAGACATATGAGCATTCATCAGTATTTATTTAGACAGTGGGGAATACAGAGGATGAAAAGATGTAGGACAGCTTTGTTTGAGTGGTTTGCTGAAAGAAAGAAAGTACTTTTTCGTATCTCTCCTCTGCTTTCTAAATGTAACCTGTGCTGGGAAGAGATTTTGTGACCTGCAATTATTATTGCAGCTGTGTTTGGCAAATGACTCCCACCAATATTTCCAGGATGTCAGTGGAGAGACACTGTTTGCCATGGCCAAGTAAGGATCAGGAAGATAATGGTGACTGAGGGCTCTTTGTCTTAAAAGGCAATGTTTTAGCACTGAATATAGTGTCCTGCCATGTCACCATAAAGTAAGTGTGTTAAGCAGTTGGAGGAGATGGAGGAGAAACAGGAGCATTTTCACGATCTGCAATGTCAGGGCCATTGATCCAGAGTCTGAGACAAGAATATCTTTGTCAACAAGACACTGTCCTCACAACCGTTTGTGCAGATGAAGCAAGAGATTCAATGTCAATCCCTTTCCCTTCTCATAATCAGAAGTGGAAGTAAAAGTTCAGTTTTCTGTGGCAGTTGTTTCTTTTGGGTTTTGAGTTTGGTGTTTTTTTTTTGTTTTTTTTTTTTTTTTTTTTTTTTTTTTACAGCAGAAGGCAAATGTTTAGAATCAATATCAGGATTTTGTGCATGGAAAAGGGCAGAAATTCACACCCTCAGGACTTAAGTTATTCACTCTTCAGCTTCCATTCAGTGAACAGAATAAGGCCAGGATTTAACTGTAACAAAGCTATTAATAACAGCAACAGTAAGCAAAACACTCATGATATGTGGAAGTCAATAAAATTGGTTCATTTCCCTTTTTGGTTAGTAAAATGTTACTTCACTGTGTTTGTCTTTGGCTGGCTTTCCTCTTTAGCACTGACTCAGTAACAGGTAAGCCAAGGATGAATTTGTTCCATCATATATTTATGACTCCTCTTTAATGTTTTCTTGAGAACAAAGAGATTTATTTTTTTCTTTTACATCTAGATTTATAGTTGACCCTTTTCATAAAAACAAGGTTTTCCAAAATGTCACTAATTCTAAGTGGCACTTTGGCAACTTGAGGTCTTGCTTAAAGAGAGCTGTTTCAGAGATACGAATTTTCATTTTTTTGGTCTGCATTTTTTATTTCTTGTCTGTTTGTATGTTCTTTAATTTAGGAAGCAAATATCACTTCCTTCTTCCACCTGCTTACAGATTCCATCACAGGTCATTATTAACTCATTAGAAGATGATATAAGTGTTTTGAAATAGAAGGTAAATCAATCCATAAAATCATTTCTTCATTTTATTTTGTTAGAGTTAATAATTTTCCATTTTCTGTGAACATAATCCTTTCGGGTTCTGTAGGATACAAGTAGGACTTATATGTCCAACTTAATTATACTCAGCATGAGGGAACTGAGTTGATGTGGGTGAGAAGTGTATCCTAACCATCATGCCACTTAAACAATTTGAAGTTTATAGTCAATACTTTAGAGAATTCAAAGCTTCTTTTATTCTTCTTCTAATAATTTCTAATGCCTACTCCAACTCAGACACGCAATGGGAATGGGTATAAAAAGAGATGTGCAAAACAACTGACTGAAGCATGCTGAAGTATGCCTGTTGCAGGGTTTTGGTTAAGATTTCCCTATTGGAGCAGGTCCATTTTATTCTGGTCACAGACTGCATCTGAAAGGGGGCAGGTACCATTAAATGCCATGTAGGAGCCTGAGACTTGCCTGGTAATTGAAGTTGTAGGTGGGTGAAGAGCAGAGCTCCTCAGAATGTTCACAATTAATTGGAGGGGTTGGCCTGATGCACTTTAAGACTATGTTAACTTTCCAGCTGAGAAAGAATATTCACCTTCAGTGACCTCAGATGATGAGATGAAAACTGAAAAGCACAATTTGTGCTTCAGACTCCCATCTGACTTTTCAAGACTGACTGAAGAAGAATAAGTCAAAAGGTTTTCTGCCAAAATATGCAAATAACACTGAAAGTCAGAGTAATACATTTGTGGATTTATTATTTGTTCATATAAATTTAGCTTAAGTAGAGAGTGCAGTATGTTAGGGAATTCTGATGCACAAGTAGCAGCGGTTTTAAATGAAATTATCCCATGGGAAGTGATTAGTTGAATGTTTTTTCATCATCATCATCATCATCATCACCGCCATCATCATTATCATCATCATCATCATTATCATCATTTCTAAAATCCCATTCTTCCCCTAAGGTTTCTGATGTTCCCTAGTCATAAGTAGGCTTGGTATAAGAAGATCACGTGGTGGGCTTTGATATCATCCTATCTTAAAAATACTCAAATCTATTTTTTGATGTACTTTAACCATCTCCTATGCAGGGTTGGTTTTGGGGTTGTTTTTGTTTGATTTTTTTATTTATTTGTTTTTAGGGTGGTTTGGTTTTGTTTTTTAGGTTTTTTTTTTTATTTTGGTTGTATTTACTGGGCAAATTTCCAAACCCTCAGGAAATGTTAGCTTATGTGGGTTTCAGTTCCTAAAAGTGTTCACATGTGATCAGTTTCAGAAGCACATGGTTGGCAGCAGCTCACTGGTTTCCAATTCAATTACATCAGCCATGTTGCACTGCTTGAAGCAGATAAAGACTTAACACTGCATTTTCTTACTTTGTGACCATCCTTTCAGATGATGAAAAGACTGCAAGATCTGTACAAATTTCATTTTCTGTACAAATTTTAAAAACTACATTAACTATCCTTTCAAAATGTGGGACTTATGCACTTTTGGGCTGTGGAAATTGAATATATAAATGCACAGTATCCAATCCCTCCAATAAGTACAATCTCTGTGATGCGGCCAGTAATCTGCACAGATTCAATGATCATTGCAGCTGAGATTCTCCAAAAAATCAGGCAGCAGCATGTGTTTAATGAATGAGCAAGACACTGGGAAATTGTCCAGATCCTTTAATTTAAATGTCTCTGTTTGCCCTGAATTTTGAAATGGAGGTAGGGAACTGGCAAAGTAGTCATGAATACAAATAAGTGGGGTTATTCATACAGTATTTTGAGCTTTGTATGTTCTATTTACTATCTGAATATACTGTCGCTGTACAACTGACACTGTGGTATTCATTGTTAGAAATAAGAATAATTATCTGGCTGATAAATTAGTTTCTGTTATATTAAAAAAATGGTTTTTCAAGCTTTAAATGTTCACCTAAATAAAATAAATTTATTTGTATGTTTACATACAGTTACATACAGAGACATACACATACAGAGAGAAATAAATGCATAATTTCAAAATGCAGTATAATTAGAACTGAAAAATCACATAGATATGAAGAAATTATTGTTACTGCATTTCAGATGTCTAACCATTACAATATATGAATGTGAAAAATAAGTCTGTTCTCAGAAACAAATCAGTGGAACATAGAGTACAATTCTGCTTGGTGACATGTTGTGTTCACCTAAAACTGTAATTCAGACAATTATGGAGGAATTCTAGCTACAATAAAACAAATACTTCCTATTTTGGCCTGCAGATTTCACTGCAGTGTGATCAAAAAAAGGCAGCTTTTATACCAGGGTCTTTTCAAAGTATTTCTTTATCATCTGTTAAAATTGTGGTAATCTCTGACTTAATGCACTTTTGATACATTCTGTTAGAGGCAGAATGACCTTTACCACATCATTCAAGTCAAAGCTGTTATTTTAACTTTGTTCCTGCACTCTTTGTCCCTCAAAGGGCTACAGATACAGTAGTTTTCATTTCCCATTTCTATTCCATTTTCAGATTGCCCTTTATCACATGTCCTCCTGTCCAGTACATTAAGCTGATCTTTCTGGGAGCTGGATCTTGAAACTTTACCCTGTTTGAAGCAATTTAGTCTGTCTAGCAGCCCCCTTTCCTTTTCCTATTATGGAGAAAGTTGGTTGTATTTAATAGTTTCTGATTACTTCTGTTCATATACACTTGAAATCCTTACACATAAAAACAAAGAGAATGAAAAAGAATTAATGTAAAAATAGTTTTTGTGACTAATATAGAAATATTATTATTAAGCTTTATCCATCATTTGCAGTATTAGAGGTGGTGCATATTTACAGAAAACTCACTTGTGATATTCTGTAAATGAAAAGAGTTCTGATATGATTACTGGTTTAATTTGCTCCACTCTAAGGTACTTTGTTATGTGAAAAGACAATTTAAGGTAGCTAAAATGAAAAAAACACTTTGATAAATTACAAACCTGATTCATTTTCTTGGCTTGGTTTATTCTTGGTTTGCAAGGCCATAGTTGTCACAGCAGGACAAAAAGTGAAAGGATCACTGGAAAACCAAATGAGTACAGCATTAACTTAAATTTACTATATTTTGAATTGCAGGCAAAAGACAAAGCAGAAAAAAAATAAAACCAATCCAACAAAAACCCCATAATCCAAACCAAACCTACTGCTTTAATGCAGAAAAAAAACCCCTAAAGACAAGAAATTTGTGAGGGTGCTGACAGTCTTTCTTGTTGTAAAACATACCAAATTTCACAATCTGAATTTTGGGTCGACTGTTTTGACATCAGCAAGTAGTATATGCCATAAATGATCTTTTGAATCTGTTGTTTTATTTTGGGTTTGTTTGGTTTTTTTATCCTGTTTCTGTTCTGCACCACCCAAGGAAATGCAGAACAGAGCACTGAATATCAGTTAATTCAGTTTAAGTTTCTAGAGTTGCCTAAATTTTAGGCAACAAATGTAATGTTTTCTTGAGCCACATTTATTGGAATTCACACAGGACTGCTGTATTTACATAGACCACACTTAAAAAGACGAGAAAAAAATATGTGTCCTGAAAAATAATATTTTAAAAATACTATTTAAAATATCACTGGAGTCCTAGAGTCATATATTTGGCCTTAGTCCACATCTTGTATGACTGTGTGTTGAGAGGAGAAAGCTGTAGAGTTAACTTGGTCTCTCATAGGCCTGGTGATAAAGCATCCTGGTGATGGTTAAAAGCTGGACAGCAAAGTCACCAGTGTCGCATTTGAAGCCCAAGAGATCCAGCACAGGCATCATAAAGGGCCTAAAGCAGGAAAATTGGATGGACAAATGATCCAGTCAGCCCTGCTGCTCAGATGGGTAACTTAGAAATGAGGTGTAACATCAGCAGGTGTCACCCTGGCATTGTCTATTTTGAGGTCAGGCAACCAGCTAGCAGACTTTTTTTGTGAACTGAGCAGTTTGCAAGGCTTCCAAATATAGTCATGGTACTCCTATGTCCCTTGCAGAGCCACAGCCAGCTGCTGTGGGAGACTCCACTTGGCACAGACCTGGCACTAACAGATGCCATGAAATGTATTCTATCCATTTTTGAATGCCACTGTACAAAGTGTTAGACCAAAACCAGACAGCCTTGCCCTTCCAAACACCAGGCAAGTGGGAGACCTTTTTGCTCCCATATTGCCTGTATATAAATGTATAGACCTATTATGAGATATGCTTCAGTTTTATGCTCAGGCTATTCAGTCAAACAAATTTTCTGAAAGCAGAGTCTGAAGAATCAGATCTTGATTTGGTGTATTGACTTGAAAGGAGGAGGTATTTGTGAAATACAGTTTGAAGGAAGTACTACAGTGTAGAAATCTGCACCTATATGCCAAGAAGCTCTGAGCCAGAGCAGAGTGCTAGTGATTTGCTGCACATGGACCTCTGTTTTCACTTTCTTATCTTTATGATTATTCATAATATTACTACTGTATAATGTTTCTTGTTAATTTACACAATTATTAAAAGATGGAACAAAACCATTATTTACTGGAAAAATCTAAGGATATTAACATGCTACAAATCCTGGTGATAGTATGGTGACCTGGTGTCTAAAAATACCTTCTTCAGGAAAGGTGGACAGTGATATGGCCTCATTTAATCTCTGTAGCAAATACATTTTTAAAGTATCTCTTACTTATTTTAATTAGTAAATTTTTATTTTATCACTTCTGCTGGCCACTCAAATTCCTTTTCTGCAACTTTCACAAACGTCACCATCATATTGCTGTAGTACATAATTCCTATGAGTTTTCAGAATACTGGATTTTCTATGAAACTACCAGACACCTCAATGATTTCAAGAGGCAGTGGAGAAATCATTCTGGTTTAGCTGTGTAGTACACCATTTCAGCAAATGGCAGAGTGCAAGAACTTATCAAATTTATGTATTTTTTAGCAATACATGTCTGTGTTTTTCTGATAAAAAGCATTTTTCTTCATTGTGCTCCTCGTTAGTCATTCATTTGTCTCATAGATTTCTAAGACTGTCAGTTCTTTTGTTTGTGAGTAGAGAAAGTGGAAATCTAAAAAAACAAAATCACAAACTTTTTTAAGCCACTAGAAATTAGATTTAATCTTAATTATACAGAAAGTTTGATAAAAAGATTGTTTTTATGATCCATTTTGTCTTTTTAGTACTAATTACACTTTTGGGTAATGTTTTATATATTTTTAAAACTATCTATATAGTATATGCTATAGGATAAATTTGTTGCTGGAATAAATTTTAACACCATTGGTTTCAACAGACCTGCAATTGAACAGTTTATAATATTGTCTTTTTAATCCTTTCTTGGAGAGGTAGAACCAAAATGAATATCTTCCCAAATACAACTTGGCAATAAAAAAAAAAAAATCCCTCAGGCTTACTCTTGTTCAGGATGAGACATTTTCAAGTGGATTTTTTTTACCACTGAGCACCAGGGGACACACAAGGTTGTCAATATTGGCTAGACAGGTACTGATGAACTGCTGAAAATGGAACAGACAGAGAGGTTTCACTCTGTGAACTTTAACAAGGTGTAATCTAAGACATGGTATAAACTTTCCTTCACAGCTTTCTTTAGGGTTTGATAAGAGGGGAATCAATTCTGATGACTGTAGCCTCTCTCAGTATAGCTTTCTATACTGAATTTCCAGACAGAGAGAGGAACATCAAAAGATCATTCAAAAAAAAAATGGTGTTGGTAATCTCATTGAGAAGCTTCCTATTCCTGAATCTTGAGGTAAGAACACTATGCTTCTGGAAATTCCTTTAACAGGAGTTAGAGCAACTTGCCAACACAAGCCATGTCCATCAAAAACTGCATAAAAAGACTACTGTGCAAATAAAAGCAGACATGACTATCATGCTGAAGCCAGCTCTCCTTGACAGAACAGGACTGCACTCAGATGCTGAGGCCAGCTTTTCCCTGTTGTGAAAGAGTTATCTCATTTTTTCATAGCATGAGAAATCACACAAGGCATTCATATTCAACATTCATAACCTGAAAGAAGACCAGCAGGCTGGGAGGGGAAGCTTTCAATCTGCAGATTTTATGCTACTCTCATACTGCAGGTACAGGAAGTTCAGTGTATTTAACTGTAGAAGCTGTGTTTTCAGCTGCTAAAGTGAGCTGTGGAGAGCTCAGGACATTTGTGGTGAAGTTTATCGCCTTTGTAGTGGAGTGGCAGTAAGGACCTCATCATAACTTTAGATTATACAAAGGTTTCACTGAAATACAGATTGATGCAGTACTTTTGAGAAATATACACCAGATATGCATGACCTTTGCAGACTTTTGAGTGTTGACGAGTTCAGGAGACTGGTGTGGAGTGCATAGACCTATAGAAAAGCGAGCAAAGAAGGCAAGGCAAGTGAGCACAGAATAACCCAAACACTAATAGCGTGAGGCCACAACATGACCACACATAATGCCTTGGTAAAAGATGCTGACTTGTTCAAGACTTAAAGGTAGTTAGCAATTTTTTCTTTTCCTTCATTTTTTGGGTTTTTTTGGAGGGGGTAGTTTTTTGCTACTTTATAAAATAGTAGGTAAAAACCAGTGTCTTTTACCCAGGCTATTTGTGCTGATGCTTTTTGTGTGTTACTGCCTCACGAGGGTGAGGTTGGAAGTGCTGTGCCTTGCTGACAAGAATTCACACTTGCTCAGACTCCTGAAATGAGCTCTAGATTTTACTGTCTGGAACAATAGCAATGCCAGCACCTCCTGACTTTTGACATTACGAAAAGGTCTCCAAATCTGACACTGCTGGGCTAATATTTATTTTAAAAACCCATACAAGCTATCGTGGCATTACTGGATTCATTATGGAGGGAGAACTGTGATGATATCCAGATAATCTTTTGACAATAGAAATTTAGTGAGTTTGGGGTTATTTTGCGGTGATTGAAGACCAGGAGATCATGGTGAAGCTTTGTAAAGTAATGATACACACCCAAAACCAAAAGAAAAAGAAGCTGGAATACTGCATTAGTCAAACTCCCCAAAGCAAACAGGCACGCAAATTTAAATTTTTGGTTTAATTGAAATAAAAAATTGTGGACTTACATGGAACAGCTTCTCTTTTGCTAAAAGATACATAAAGAACTTCAATGAAATCTTTTAAACTATTCTTCTTTCTTGCTTTCTCTAGTAGCTCTCCTCCCTAGGGAGAAGCCTTTGTATTTAACTAGAACAGATTAAGAATCCATCTCTAAGTGAATCTTTTCTATGCATAACGTTTCCAGCCAAAATTTGATTTAATAAAATGTTTGCCTGATTCCAATTTGTATTCATCAACATAGCTCTTCTTGAAATTATATTACGAGTATTTTATAAAATGAAATATTTAACATTCACTCAGCAATGAATTAGAGTTTTTCTGTGAGGTATCAGCGAATTTAGCAAGGGAAGAATATTTTCTAGATTTAGTAAGATTGATTTACTCACAGAATGAAGATGTGGTAGCAGTTAATGCAAGTGTATTCTCTCTGTCTATGCCAGCACAAAGCATTTGGGCAGAATATACCTTCATTCATCCTTGTTCCAACACTGCAGTAGCATTACAGGATAGAGAGGGCTCATTTATTTAGAACCATCTTACTCAGAAAGGTTCAAAGTCTCAACTCTGCTAACTAGTACATCTTGAAATCCAATTTTGATGAAGACAGGCTATCACCCACTGAGTGGGGCTTAAGTCTGCTTTACCTCTTTGAAAACAATTTCAGTTTATTCTGAGAAATCCAATTTTTCAGCAAGTTCTATTACAGAAAAAACATTAAAAAGAAGGGTTACTAGACAAGTTCTGTCTAGTAGTTAAGTGGGCTTTTCAGGAAAATTTTCTTAGGTACACCATTTATATACCTGAATGACTCCCTCAGAATGATTGCAGTACTGTTAGTGGTTGCATGGCTACACTGTACGTAAAGCTCTTACTTCAAGCAAGGCAAACCTTTAATTTTTGGGTGATTGTAGAGGCTGTGGACTCTTTGGACATGTCTGCATGCAGGATATATCTGTGCAGCACGGGATCTGGGCACTTGCAGAGGTTTCAGGTGCAAACATAGTGTCACTGAAGGCATTACACTGCACTTTTCAGCAGAACAAATTACTTTGAGAGAACTGATGAGCTAAGGAAGTTGTACTGCTTTTGACTTTGGAGCTAGCTTATCTGGCACAGGCTCAAGTTTCTCTGTACCCTCCACACTTGAGACATACTCTAAACATGTTCTTGAGACATACTCCAAGTGGCCCAGAGCCTAAAAACAGAAGTCATACACCCACCATCCAATTCTACCACCTTTCTTCAACAGAAATGTTCAAATGACTCAAGTTTTGATTTAGTAGGTGCCTAGCTGGTTGTCTGCACAAAGACTCTCATGACCCCAGTTACAGTCCAGGTCTTTTGAGGCTTTTAGAGCTCCAAGCAAAGCCATATTGTTGTATACTTGTAAGAACAAGTATTACGATAAGTGTGGCAGAGTAAAGGGCACAATTAACTTGCATATGTGGTATAATTCTTTAATTTTTTCCTTTATTTTTAAAGCACTAGTTTTCTTTAATAAATATGGTTATGCTACTCTGAAAATGTTGCAGGCTAACCTTTCTTATTTCTTTCAGGGAAAGCAAATTCTATCTATTCCTACATGTTGTGCAGTATAATGGCACACGGCCCACACAGTGGGTAATTTGAATGAACAGCAGGTCTTCAAATTACACTAAAAGGGCTGTTATATTTCAAGCAGGGAACATTTTTATTACAGTCACATTCTTGACATCCCACAGGATGCGTATACATTTTTTCTTCTCTGTTGATAACAGACAAACAGGCAACTAGCTGGAATAAATGGGCATCTCAAAATACCCGTGAACAGTTTACAAATACAGGTACCTCTGCTTTTTGGTGCTGGGATATTTTATACTGAGAGAAAGCTCTATTTTATTCTCAGGAACTGTACCATGAATTGCATGCAGGAAGCCTCATCACATACAATCAGTGATTCACAGTTTCATTCAGAGCAGACAGCTACTAATGGCATTATTCACCCCAGTGAGCAGGGATTTGTGTAATGGGGCTTTCCAAAAGTATTAACACAGCAGTGAAGGGAGGTGGCGGCTCAATATTTTCTGTTAGTGTTTGACCTTTTATCATGCTTTGAGCCTTAGCTGCTTCCCTCCTTCTCTGGAAAAAGACCTGCCCTTTTTCCTGTAGCTATGCAAGGACTCAAACAGATGGTAGACCTACACCCACATCTTTAATCTGTGTTTGCTTTCTCACCTCGCTAGCTCCCTCCTTCCTCATCCTAACTGCCTCTTTCCATTGCAAGGCTACAGAAGCTGTAGTTCATTATAACGAATTGCAGTTCATTACTGGTGCTCT
Source organism: Phylloscopus whistleri (assembly GCA_017589585.1). NCBI lineage: Eukaryota > Metazoa > Chordata > Aves > Passeriformes > Phylloscopidae > Phylloscopus > Phylloscopus whistleri. The sequence goes on along the minus strand of JADMLD010000758.1, from coordinate 8,728,130 downwards.
CCAAACCATGAAAATTCTTTTTTAAAGACCTCCCACCCAAATAAAATGAGATAAAAGTCTGGGAATTTCAGAGTGTTCAAATGATAGTTTTCAAGATCTCTATCACCTAAAAAAGAAAACAAACACACCCTGTGATTCATAAGACACATTTTAACGCATAAAACACAGGGCAGTGTAATGTCTAGGCATTTTTTTAAATCTTTCCATGTGGCTTAGGTTATGTCTTTACTTTCAACAGATATGCAGCATACATGTATTCAAGAGAGATATCCATAACTTGCAGCAAGGGCTAGTGATCAGAAAGCTCTCTAGGACTCAGCAAAGTCTGTTCTTAGTTGCTGCCAGTGGAGCAGGTGAGCTTGAACATGTGAATTCACCTCTCCAGACTTCAACTCTTCTAACTGAAGTACAGTGACATATATCTGTCCTTGGATTATGATCTGATATGTGACTGGGAAAGTTTTAATGCCTCTCTTGTTCATGTTTTAGGGTAAGTGAAGAACATACAAACTCTGCTTATAATCTCTTCAAACTTGAGCAGTATTCTAAAAATTGAAGGTCTATAGGTTCAGTTACTTGGCAGACTGATTAGAAGGGTAAATAACTTCTATCAATGAATGGAATTCACTCCGAATGAATAGAATCTCTGCCAAGAAATTTTGCCTACCCAAAACTGTCCTTTGAGATATTTTTCCTGACACCTTGGCTAACATTGATACAAAATTGGCTTTGAATCTTGTAATATCCACTAAGCAACCTTCACTTTACATTCTCTAATTCACAAACAAAAAAGAAAACAAAAAAAATTATTTTAATTATTTGTTTGCTTCAGCCAGCTATTTAATATTGCTGCTTACGTTTATTGTGGTTTTCTGGTCCACTGTGGCAATTCCATGTTTTTGTTCGGCTAACAAATCAAGATTGCGTAATACTAAGGATGTGCAGAGCCGTTCAGAAAAGACACTGTGTTTGCAAGGAGAATAAATAGGTCTGATCTATTGGCTTCTGCAGGGAGTCCACAGTAAAATGATGAACATGGACCAATGGCAATTGGTAAGAAGGATCAGGTGTCCCTGATGCCATGACATTTTATATGGCTCTACAGATATGCATAAGTCTATAGATAGACACCAGCAAAAGCTGTAAAATGCTAATACATTTCACGGAGAAATATGTAGTAAGGATAATGGAGAAACAAAAGTCATCAAAAAGTAAAGGCCAGATAGAAATATTTCCACTGTTTATGTGGAACCCCACAGAAAATTTAGTAATAAGGTGACAAGGGGGAATCGGAGATTAGGGTTAATTAGGATTTTAATTCCCATTATTTACCCAGTTTTCATCACTGAAAGCAAATGCTTTTTTTTGACTTTGGGTGGCAAATGTAAGGGATCTTAGAGGGGAAGGGGTGGATCCCTGTAACACGAGGTGGCACGAGGTGCCTTCCATTGCTGATACAAACCCTCCTGATCGATGCCAGGAGGAGGGATTGTCTGCTTAGCTTTCACTCTGACAAGCGTTGGCTGAGCAAGCTGCCCTGCAGAAGCAGTGAAGAACACAACATGCTCTCTCCACAGATTGTCAGAGCTGCTGTCCTAGCCTGCATGTTCTAGTGACCCAGGAGATTGTAGCAGACTTGTCCAGTCATGCTGGAACACAGACAGGTGGTGGTGGTATTCTGTGTCTCTCTTTCAGCCTTGACAGGTAAAAATTAATTTCACTTTACCAGGTAAAGGGCAGAGTTTCTTCTAGCTGAGCGGGAGTAACCTATAAAATCATCAGCTATTCTTGGCAAGATGATGGAACACTGCTTGTTAAAACATTTCTAGAGACACACAGGCTCTCTGCAACAACAGAAATGCTGATGAGAGTGTTGATTTAATGGTGTAAAGGGCTGACACAGTGGGACAGGGAAAGTGAAGCAGATCAGTTTATCACTCTAGTACATGACAATGAAAAAGAAATAGACATATTCTTAAACTTATTTCATGCCAGATGTCTTATTCAGAGTCTAGTTTCTGATTGATATTAATTTCAAAAGGTTTGTTCACTGTGTCAAACACTGCTGCAGTATTTGACATTTCCTAACACAGTGAGGAGAGCAATCCACTTGGTGATCAAACAGTGAAAGACCACAGGGCTTAGCCCAGCAGATGCCACTGGCAGACACATGACTCTACTTCCCACTGTGAATATCCTCAAGGAAGAGGTGAGTAACATCTCTGTTAATTTACTGGCAGCTATGAACAACAGAGTTAAGATCAATGAATGACATGTAGTTAATGTCATTCATCTATATTTATTAAGTCAAAAGTTTCTTAACCTTCGTCCTTCAAAGAATTTTCCTTCTGGATGCCTGTCTGATTATGAATCAAGCACACTGTGGGGTTTAGTGTGAATAGTGATCAGTAAACAGAAAGACTGTTCTTAACAAACAAATTTATATTCAATATATTGTTCCATGGGTGCTTCTGCATACTAATAAAACAGAAATATTTTGGTTTTCTATAAAGAGTATTTAACCTGAATTTAGAGATTTCACCAACTTCTAATAACATTCCTAGTAACAGTAAATATGGTTTATGGACTTCTAACAAAGCTTACTTTTTTCTCCTCAAATAAGTTGAACATGCTTTTTTATGCTTACAACAAAAACATTTTCTGTTCCTCTGCTTATTATAAATGCCACCATTTTTTTTTTTATTTTAAACTATCATGTTAAATATGAAGCAGCGCTACACTCTCTTATCCTTTCACAGAAAATCAGGTTAAAAGCAAGTAGCTATCAATTTTCAGTGACAATTATACTCTCTCCTGCATACCCCAAAAAGATATTGGAAAATGCACTCGATGGCCTATGTCTCTCAATCACCTTTATGATATTTGACATACCAGAAGCCAATGAGGTTTAAACCTTGTGTTGCTTTCCCTGTAAATTAGCAGCAAATCTCTTGCTTTCAAGTGTTCAGAAGCATGTTCTGAAGTTGTGACCCTCATACAGACAATAAAGCAAAAATATCTTCTTATTCCATTCCCTTTATCAGGAATCAGGTTAAAACTTAGAAAATTTAGGTTCAGAGCAGTACAGTCCATAATGGAGATTGCAAGTCAGAAAGTTGTCTAAAGGCAACTGTATTCATCCTATTGAGGTATAAGTGAGAAAGACTGGCTGAAAGCCACTGAAAACTGGCTGAGAAGAAAATGGCACTCTGGAATCGGACAATATTTTCTCCAAACTACCAATTTAACTATAGTCTGTGAAGAATGACATCTTGCAATTTTGCTGGACTAGATGCTTATTTTTATTGCAAGCTAAGACCTACTTGCAATCCTGTTGCAGGATTTTATTGCAGCAATATTTTTTTTAATTTATGTGTAACTTTTGTGTGCAATAAAAAGTTTCCTTGCAAAAAAACCCCAAAAAACCAAAAAAACCCCTCACACAACAAAACAACAACAAAAAAAACCCCAAAAAACACCAACCCAACCCAACCAACCAACCAACCAACCAACAAACAACCCCCCAAAAAATCAAAAAAAACCAAACAAACAAAAACCCAAACAAAAAAGCCCACAAACAACCTAAAAGTCCCCAGCTAGCATAAGCAGTGTTTCTTCTATCTGCCTACAGGCCCTGAAGATAATACAGCTTAAGATGTCCCTCTCCAGAATTGCTTTCTCTACAACTCAGAGCAACACTAGTTGTCAGGGGAAACTTTGCTGTTTAGACACTTTGGGCAAGGACCGATCTTTCTAATCCATCAAATCAAGAGGTAGTCCAGTGTCCCTTCAACATAAATGACAACCTCGATTATACCCAGGAGGAATTTGGTCCCATCATTTCATGGTTTGGGTGTAGACCAGTTACAGCCTGATATACTACATATGTTTTAATCACATATTATTTATACATGAGATGTAATTCTACCAGAGGTAGTCACCTGCTCCCATGCATTGTAAATTGGCTATGATGTACTTAGACAAATTGCAAAAGTACAGTAAATAATTAGATTATTATGTTTTTAAATTATATGCCGTAGTTACTTGATAAGTGGTTTTGTTTTTTTTTTTTAGTTTTAGTTTTAGTTTTAGTTTTAGTTTTTCAGCGTCTAAGCAGTATGAAGGCATTAAAAAGACCATGAAAATTTTATGCTTCATTTACAAAATGGTGGAAGTTGCCTAGTATTCAGATGCAGTACACAAATACGAAATACAGACTTTATGATAGACTGTCCGGTACCTACTGCCATATAATGCAATTAGATTCCTGCTCCAAATACAGGGCATTAAAAGAGCCACTGCTGACAATCACCCATCCTGGAGACTCATTCTTAATAATATTTTTTCCTGAAGACTAATTTTTCCCTGTTGGACAAAAACTCCAGTAAATATTTCTGATGCTAAAATATTTTGCAGTGTCATCCATACTGATGATGTAGACAACAGATCAGCTAATTTTTTAGTACAAAAAAATACAGTATAGGAAGATACCAAAGTATTATTATAAATTTACACTAACTACTTGTCATTTTGAAGGATGGTTGAAAAAATAAATTTCTTTATGACATTGCATAACTAAGACATTAACTTTCCAAACACACAGGAAAAGATGGATATATATTTTAGCCAGCCTGTGGTTTAGTGAAAGCATTTCAGAGAAACAGGTTAACAGGAGGAAAATGATCATGGAACAGAAACAAATTGAGCTTAGTCCTTGCTCTCTGCTGCCTTCTCTTTGTCAAGATTTTGTTCTGCCTTGCAGAGAGAAAATTTTTAAATGTGAGCCACTGTTTTACATCTTAAACTTTTCCAAGGAAACTGAAGACTTTCTCATTTTCCTATGTTGTATATTGGCCATGGATTAAATTTTGACTCAAAAGCTGTACTTTCAGTGCTCATGCAGGTTTGTGCTAAATGTGCATTCAAGCTTTAGGCAGCTCATATTTTGCTAACTAAGCAGATCTCTTGTTCCTTAAATGCCCTCTCTAGCTTGGATGCAGCACAGAAACCTGACAATCACGTAGCTTGCCTAAGACTTTTCTTTGTGAGGGAAGCTTGTAACAGAAATACTTTGGTAGAGCTTTGTGCCTTTGCCTTCTGCACTTTCCCTTCTATGCAGTAACAGATGATACACACTGGTACATATTTTATAGAGTGGAGCTCTGTGGTGCCACTGGGAGAAGGGAGGACCTTCACTGCGAACAGACCCCGTCCATTCTGCCCCATGTTCACATGTATCAGCATCCAGAGCAACACAACCTCCCTGTAGCCTAGGGTAGGAAAATACTTACCCAACTGCACCTCTGCTGGCCTGTGTGGGACTGACCTGGGTTTAGTTCTGTGGGATTCTCTGCCACTGAGGCAGAGGCATTAGGTGAGGCATGCCTGAGATTTTGGAAGTCGGTCTTGCCTGGCACACCTGAGCAACACCATTCAAAGCAGAAATGTTATAAAACCCTCACTGAGGATGGTAACTGCCATGTTAGTTTTTAGCAGAGATAGTCAGGGAAATGCCAGGCAAGACTCCTTTACAGTGAATTATAGCATGACAATTCAGTACTGTGCTTCTGATGAGAAAAATCTCATGGGGGTTTTGGTGGGATAGAGCCTAGGTGGAAGCTGTAGAAACGGACATTTTGTTTCTTAGTGAGGTACATATGTGCAACCTGTACATGAAAAATTTCAGTTCCTTGGATAGGTGAGGAAAGAATGAAGACAGGCTCTACCTGTACTTCTATTTGACATAAATTTAGTTTTGGAAATAATCGGCATTTTGAAAAAGTATGTTATCAAAATTTGAACATCCATCCTGTTGGAATAGGGTGCAAGAACTAGATTTTCTCAGATATGAACTGAGTGAAAGTTGTGGCAAAATCATGACTCTAAAATTCTACAGATGTTTCCATTGTTCTTAAGGAAAATTGAAAGGTGCAATAAGAATGCACTCACTGAGGACTGAGATCTGCTAACCTTTGAAAATTATTGGGAAGGCATATTCTTTGTAAATACCAGAGCACTTTGATTTATTTAATAGATGGGTCTGGATTCTGAACCCATGCTACCATGGGCAGAATAAGGAAAAATCACAGAAAAAATCCCTTAGAAATATTATAAATTTTATAGCTTGACCTTTGCTGTGTTGCAGTAATTATGCTACAATTCTTATTTATAGTACAAGTTTTTCGTTTTGAGATATTAATTAGCTAATCCTCCATGCACACAGGATTAAGATATTGCTGAGAAGTGGTGACAAAGCCAAAGGCAGAGCTTTTCTGTCAGGCTCTGGGAGCAGGCCTGCAGCACATGGTTTGTTCCACAGTTTGCTGCCTGGGAGCCTGTGGAAACAGGGCTCAAGATTAATCTGTGGCAGAACTGCACGTTAATGCAAATCATTTCCTCAGGCCATATTTTGCAGGTCATCATGTATCCTAATACTCTGCAAGACACACACATAGAGAAGGAACATCATTTCTGTGATCAACAAAACCACAATAACACAATAAATCTTAACGCAATAAATGAGTCTTTCATAAAAGTAATCAAAAGAAATACATTTTTAAAAAGCAAACAAAATATATTTTAAATTCCACCAAAGGTGCCATTTTAAAATTATCACACCAGCTGTAAGAAGCCAGCTGCTCAACTGGTCAGCCACAGCAAGTATAAAAACTGAATTATTTCCTTGATGCTGTGACAGGTTCTGGGTGCCACCAGCCCTCCACAGGGCAGTTCTCCTCAAGATGGGCACAGGGCCCTTTTATGTCACAACTCAGTTACATGTTGGCAGCTGTCCTTCATACCCCTGCTATTTGGTTTTAAAGGTAGCTTCTCACAGATCACACAATATTCTGAGCTGGAAGGGACCCACAAGAATCATCCAATCCAACTCAGTGTTCCTGTTGTGGAATTGAACCCACAGTTCTGGTGTTTAAAGCACCATACTCTAACCAGCAGAGCAAATCTCAGGGTCCACACACCTTCCCTGGGGATTCACACAGATTCACAGAGAGACCCTGTACTGTACTTATGCTTCCTTTCTGCAGTGACAGTTCAAACACCTTCAGTGGACCTCACTTCTAGCCTAGAAAGAAGTGTTAGAAGCTGCTTTAAAAATAAACAGCTGAAAGAGACACTAGATTTTGCATTTGGATTTTTCACCAAAAAAAACCCCCAACACCAACCAACCAACCAACCAGCCAACCAACCAACCAAAGAAACACCCCACCCCCCAAAAAAAACCCCAACCAAAACCAAAAAACTCACAACAACAAAATAAACAAACAAAAACCACGAGCCCCCCCTCACACCATTAAAAGTGGGGAAAATGTTTTAATTTATGTTTGTCCACAAACCTCAGGAATCCTGTTTTACACTGCTGTCAGGAAAAAAAAATCTGATCTGTTTCAGATGAGTGAAATTTTGAGGGGCTATGTTGGGCAAAGGCTATTTTTTAAGGCACATTTTTCTTTCTAATGTGTTTGTCTGTTTGTTTGTTTGTTTGTTTGTGAATAAATATGAGAGCTAAGGGATTAAATTTCCAAGTAATAAAAACCAACACAGCTCCATTGATCTGAATAGAGCTATCCTGTTTTTTGCCCTGGGGATTAGCCTCACCAAAGGCTTTGTAAGCTTTTTTCTAAGTTAAAGAGACAGGCTTGTTCTCTATTTCACTGCTGAAAGAAATGGAGAATTGTGAGTGAAGGCTAATGTAATCTACAGCTTTAAATGATAAACTACAGGATGTTTGGAGGCTTTAGGGACTAATTGTAAAAATCTACTGCAAATCTACAAATCGGCTGAGAAAACCAGAACATTACAGCCTGTACGTATGTACACCTATACACACATATATATTCCACAATTATTCAGTAGGTGGCAGTTAAAAGCCTAGATGAGCTTTGCAGTCGCCATTTAGGCAGTAGCACTGGCAGAGGCTGGAGTCAGTCCGTCCGTGGGAGCAGGCAGAGGGAGGCTGCGATCCAGCCACCAAGAGCACTGACCCAGGTACCGGGGAGCAGGCGGGAGGGGAGCGGAGGACGGGCAGCAGCCAACACAGGGCGGCTGCAGGCGGCGGAGCTTAACCCAGGGGCTCCTTCCCGGTGCAGGGAGCCCAGGGCAGAGAGGGAGAAGAGCTGGTGCATGCAATGACAGGCAGAAACTGAAGAGCATCCGAAGCTTTCTGTTCCTGCACAGGTAAATTTCTTTCCGTTGTTTTTCTACGCTTGCACAATAGGCACGGCTTTGCACTGAATTTAGAGGTCTTCATTTTCTTCAGCCAAAATGCACCATGCTCACTCGGGCAGAATTTCCTCTGAAGTCAATAGAGTTTTGCCTGAGTTACAACTGCAAGATACGCTCTAAGCTAATATCTTATGTAGAGAACACGGCATGCTGTAAACTGAGGCTAGCAAGGAAGTGAGACGCTGGTCGTACACACACTGGCCAGTTAACTATCATTTTTCGGTGTGCTGAGATGCTGGTAATGACCTTTTTTCAAGCTGCCTTTGATTGAAACTAGATGTGAAGAATTTTGCCCTAGTTTATAGCACTGCCACTGCAGTGGCTTAAGGAGGGTTTTTTATTATTATTATTTCTTTTAAATAAAAGATACATTTTAACTTAACTGATAGAAGAATACAAAAATGTGGAGTTTGAATAAAATAATACAAGGCTATTTTAAAGAAAGCCTCTGCTTTCTTTCTCCAAGACAGATACAACTTTGCAGCATCCCACTGACAAGCAGGATTTTTTTTTTCAGTGGATTGTCACTCTCCCAACTGAATGAAAGAAAATAAATCATGAAAGACCATTCTCAAGTGCCTGAGAGCTGCTGAATTCAGATTTGATAACACTTTATCCCTAGCTATCTTCCCCATGAAACGTGGAATGCTCTGTATGCTGCACCACTCAGACACAGAAGGGTGAGCACAGAATGGAGCAACAAAATTGGATGCATTTTAACTTTAAAGGATTTTCTGAATGTCCTGTTCTCATGAGTACCTAGCAAGTGAGCCCAAAGATGCCTGTTTATAAGAGCGCGCACATACAGCTGTGTAAGCTCTGTACAGCTATGTACACCCCCGCTCCTTTTGAGGTAAATGAAGCTGATGAAACTGGTTTATCTCTGCTGTTGTATCTTTGTCAGGCTTTACAGTTTACCATTATCTAGAATGTTTGCAGATATCAACATATTTAATTCTGGCTTAGAGGGCTGTCTTGGCTTGCCCCCCTCCCCTTCCCTTCTCTACTTTTCTGACTAATGGACTTCAGTTATGCTCAGGAGCTGCTCTCTGGGGCCTGTCTGTCCTTACTAAATGCAGTAGTGCCCAGTCCATGCAGAACAAGTTCTGTGCCATTGTTCTGGAGCTATGAAATGTTATATTCCTCCAGGCTTCATGCCCTCTCTCACACCACCCACATTTCTGAGGCTCTTGCATGAAGAACTATACAAACATGAAGAAAGGTAAAACACACAGCTGTAAATCAATGGTCCCATGGATCTGGAAGAATGATTGTGATGTACAGCTATTTATCTTTATTCCTGATAAGAGAGGAGAATGAATTGGTATAAATGAGCTGTGAATACACTTAGGCTGGAAGATTTCAAACCAGTAGAGCGGCAAGGTTCTTAAATTATATTTTAGTTGAAGTAATACAGAAAACATTTTAAATGCCTTTTAGTTGTAACTTGATGGAAGGGATTGTGTGAAATGGTTGCCTGCAAAGGCAAAGCACTGGATTTGATAACCCAGAAAGTCTCTTTCAGTACTAAATACCATTTTTTTTAACATTTGAAAATGGCCTTCACTAAAGAGTGCCTTTGCAAGTGAATCAAGATCTTCATAAATACGGTTTTCCATGTATCTCACACCAGTCAGATGAAAGCATATTTCTGCACTGTGCTGCACTATTGTTTACACCAGCAGATTCACAAGCCCTGCTGAACCTCAGCCTGAATAATATCCCTTTCTCACAGTGCAGAGCAGAGCTCTTTGAAAGTTGATTGGAGTTCAGAGGCTCCTTCTGGCCAAGTGGTCATGATTATATTACACCAGCACTGCAGTTTCTGTGGTACCAATAAAAACAGCACACTATATATAAACTGATACTGCTGTTTCTGAAGTTGTTACTAGCACTGTTTCTAGTTTCCTTTGAGAATAACCTGATAACTTTGTTTTCTGGCTTTCTCTTGTGCTAACCAATACAGCTGCCCATCTAGAGATCCCAGCATCATGTGTGAAAATTCAGACTTGAGCTTTCATTGTGACAGAGTATGTGCTTTTGCTCCCCAAATTAGATTTTTTAAATAAATGTACAGTAAACAATATTCTTGTTCAAAGACGCTCCTACAGAAAGACTGCTTTCAATCCCTTATCCCCTTTTTCTCTTATTCTTTATGCTTATAAACTTACCTTTTCTGGTTTTTTTTGTTTGTTTGTTTGTTTGTTTTTTGGTTTTTTTGGGTTTTTTTATGGTTTTGATTTATTTTCTACATTGGATTGCATTCAATTCACAGTGTTACTCAGTAATTCTTCTGTAGCACATAATAAGCTGCATTTGAATGAGTGAGTATCAGGACATCTGTACACGTAAGCTGAAACAGTATTCACTGTGGGATATTTTGTTTGGTATCTAGACTGATTCCAAGTGTTTGTTAATTTCCCCTTAATATTTTATATGACTAGGACTGATTGAGCAATAATCAACATTAGAGGAAGAAAAAAAGGAATTTTGTAAAACGTGGGTATTAGCAATATTAATTTCCCTTTAAAATGAACAATTTTCAAAAATGTATTAGGAGAAAATATTTCTGGAAATTTTCTTTTCCATTTGGTATTTTAACTTTAAATACAACCAGTTCCAAGTATCAGCAGATACTTTCACTGCATTTTTATTGTGACATTAAAACATGCATTCAATTATCTTTACTGCTGGAAGAGCAGTGGAAAAGACCCCCTGAATGTCAATGCAGCTGTACACACAAGTCGAAGCAGAACATACTCTAATTTGCCTTTTTGAGAAAACAAATATTGATAACAGAATAATACTGGAGATGGATATCAAAGAAAAACAAGAGCAAAACAAGAAAAATTGTATGTTGAGTCTATGACAAATGCACTTTTGACTCACATGGAGGTCAGGAGCACCTCTTCTTGACAAAGTTACTTTAAGTTGAATGTTAAGCTTCTCTATCTGAGATTAAAATTAGTCTCTCTGGTTATGCAGGTCTGCAATATGCTATGGCAGGAAAACCCAGTCAGCATCAGCCTGACTGCAGGTAATGAAATTGGTTTCAGTTGAATCTGAAAAAGTGTCTGAAAAGTGAAGTTATGCCAGCCTTTCAGTTTCCTCATTCAAAATATATATATTAAAAAAACTGTATGAAAAGGGTAAATCCATTCCTGGACTGCAGTTGTTTCCTTCCCAAAATGTCCAGTAGTTCTTACTTAAAATTAATCTGAAGCTAAGAGAAGAACACTTGTCCTTTTTTATTTATTTTTAAATAGTTTATTTTTATATTCTTTCCTGAAAAAATTAAGCTGACAACTTTTATCTCTTCTGAAAGAGTTAATTATTTAAATCATCAAATATTAGCTACTATCAGTAGCTAAAATACTGCGGTTAACCCAAATAAATAACATTACCACTTTCCCAATCTGTACACACAAAACTTCCAATGTGTTACTAAGTATGTTTTAATCTTCAGAATATAATTTACATAAGTTAGTTTAATACTACAGGGAAAAGAAACATGAATCTAGAAAAACTACTCAAGGCTAAACTTACCTGTTTTACTTCAGAATTGAAATATTTCAAGTTGGAGTACTGAACATTTGTAAACTATCAGAAAGCTGCTATTACTATATTGTACTCCATAGTTATAATTTAATTGTTGGTTTTCAAAACACTCTGATTTGCAGAAAAAATTCAGTGGAAGAACAGGCTTCTTACTAGTGCCTGCAAGCATATCAACAACCATATTACATTGTTTAATTAATTATCAGGGATTATTTGGGGTCCTGAAACCCACTGTTGACCTATTCTCAGGTTATTGCCCAATAAGCCAGTGGCAAAATGTTCTGTTTAAGACAATGTTTTGAATGGGATACTATTTGGGCTGTGTAAGAGCATCAGAAATATTCCAGTGGTCAAGATACCAATCTATCAAGCTATCCTTCCCAGCCAGTCAAGAAAAATTAATGACAGGACTTGTATCATAAAAATAAGTCATAAGCACTTAACCTTTAATAATTTTGCTTCTACAGAAGATTTACGTAAGTAGTCTCAAATTAACATAATGGAATTGAAAACTATGGTGAAAGGCAAAATGGCCACCAGTCTTCAGAATTTCTTCTGCTGAATGGAAAACACTCTTCCATGAATGTACTATTCTTAATATACATATTTATACAGAAAATAGCTTGTTGTTATGCTGGGATTTTTATCTCACAATACTGAGATTTATGAATCTCACAATATACAGAATCATTGACAACCCCTTAAGTAAAATGATAGCTTGGGAAATGTTCTTTCTTGTCTTGTAGTTTTCTTTTTTTCGTGGTTAGTACTTTTCCATTCAGGAAAACTCAAAAAATCTTACCATTATCCATAAGGCAGAACCTATTTTTCCAGTGTACAGCTGGAGAAGTAGAAGTTCGCTACAATATGTAAAGTACATTGCTCAATACCAAAAATGAGTCCACAATTAGAAACCAGAGAGGCTGAAAATTCATACTGAGTCTCAGATCCTGCATTTGCAGGAGGGACAAATTCTGGTTTATGATCATACTGCTCTGCCCAATGGCAATATGTCTTACTTGTTGAAAGGCACACATATGATGTTGTAAATTGATCTTTCCATCTTTACTTGGTTAAGTTAAATTTATTGAAAATTGAGGAAAAAAATACTGTATTTGGTTAGTTAGGTTGTGAAAAAGACTTAAAAAAATCAGTTCCAAAGGCAACTGAATACAATTACATTGACATTTTTATTTCTATGTGTGCATTAATGACTACCTAACTACACAACAGTCTTCTGAGTAATTTCTCTCTGAGTTTGATGATAAGCACTTAAAGATTAAGACTGGTTTACTAATACTCAAATAGATAGATCTATCTAACGTGCCTACAGGAAAGCCTGAATTTAGACAGAAACTGTCATGAAATTCTCCCTTTTAAATTTTAAGATTAACCTAGCCACTAAATACGTAGTAACTTCCAATAGGACACCTGTCTGCCCTGGATAAGCTCAGCGTAATATTTCTGTTTCTGCACAAAAGTAAGGGTTTTTTTTCATGTGGTAAGTGTATTCAGTTGTCCATCCTGGATAAATTTAGCATAATATTTCTGATGCTAAATGAAAGTAAGGTGGGTCTTTTCACATGGTGTGCTCAATGAAGCTGAATCTTGTTTTACAGTAATGGTTCATTAGTACATATCTGTTACTGAAGGGTTAGTCCTGAAAGCTCTCAGGCAACAACAGAGCAAACAATTTCAGTTTATCCCTATGTGTAAAGCTGTTTGTTGGAACAGGTCCAGCACCTCCTGCATTTTCTGCACATAAACCCTCATCAGGGAATGGAATCAATAGATCCTTCTGCGTCATTCATTCTTCTGCCACCAGTGCTGCCTTCTTCAATAAGCAATGCCACTCTAGTTAAGATTAGTTCCAAAAATCCATGCCGTTGTTCTACAGGAAACATTGTCTATTTTCTATTTGTCTGCCCTTTCTTTTTTCCAGTTCTTTCCTGCCTAGTGAAACTATTTCTGCAACAACATCTGTTGGCCATATGTTAGCCAAAGAACTAGTAAAGATTTTCTTACAGTGACAAGTACGCATGTGGGATTTCTTTCTTTTACCCAGGGTTCCATGGGATTTTGAACAATTTTTAAATGGCATTGTTTTGGGAATGAGATTTTCAACATAAGTATGATGACAACACGACAATTTGCTAAAGCAGAGCACAGCACTTACGATTACAGGACTGCATAGAGGCTGGATTCTACCTCCTTTACATACAGATGCTCTTAAGACAATAGTCTCCTGTAAATACCGAAGAAACCTGCAACAAATTCATCTGAAAGCCTCCTGTCCTTTCTCTTCCTCTTCTATGTTAGGCGAGGGGCATGAAGGAAACCCACAAAACCTCTTAGGGAACTCTCTGAAAGACTTTGTACTGTTAATTTCCATTTAAAGATTCTAAAGTATTCATTTTCCACGCAAATTCAAACATTTTCAACATTGTAGAGAACCTAGCTCTAAAATGAAATCTGTTTCGGTTTAAACAGATTGAATTTTTAGTTTGAATTTTTGCTTTCTCTGAGTACATTGAATAAGAAAAATGTCTGATTTTGTCCCTTACTTTCAGATAGTCAAGCAAATTTTACAATAAGGTCAATGTGTCAGAGAAAAGCAGCAGGTTTATTACACAGTACCTCTTTCTGCAGAAGATGCCATTTTCAAAAAAATCTCTCTGATCATCTTTCTATAGCTGGAAAGAAAAACTATAAATGCTTTTCTCTCCAACTGTAGTTGAGAACAACATAAATAAAAAGTGCTACTGCATTTATGCAGTGAAAAAAAAAATCATGATTTAGACTAGCTGATCATCAAGAAGCAGACTTTCAGAGAACATTTTGCTCCACATGAGAATAAAAAATTCTTTCCATATGGATTAGAACCTCATGTTGTAGGAAAAAGCTGTTTTAACAGTTATCATTTGGTCTTCAAATGTGTCCAACTTTCCATTTACTTGAAAAGACCAAAGAATACACGAAAGAATAGAACGAAAAAGCAAGTCTTATATTAAAAGATGAAGGCATTAGGAGTAGGAAGGTCCCCATTCTTAAAGTGCATATTCATTAGCAGACATGGTGAAAATACTCCCTGAGAAATGCCTCTTTATATGCATAACTAGAAAAAGTTCCTTGCAGAGCTCTCTTTCCCTCTTTTATATAAATAATGTGACATTTTTCACCTTTCTTATTGGGAAATGGACATTAATCTTACAGCCATGCTGAAATCCATCTTATCTATAGGTGCATTCTTCACCTTGCACCTTCTGTCTTTGTATAGTGGTGTCATCACTGGATAGCCTCATG
Source organism: Phylloscopus whistleri (assembly GCA_017589585.1). NCBI lineage: Eukaryota > Metazoa > Chordata > Aves > Passeriformes > Phylloscopidae > Phylloscopus > Phylloscopus whistleri. Next base: position 8,713,028 of record JADMLD010000758.1, on the reverse strand, counting down.
GACTGTTAATTTAAATTGAGGCAAGATTGTGAACTAAATGCATTGACTGTACTTTATTGGTTTTTCAAAATAACAATGACAATATAAACAGAGGCATTGCCTTAGAGCTTAAAAAAATCCATGACTGACATGAGATGGTTTTACCTGAGAAAAAAAAATTCAGGAAATTAATACACAGCATCTGACAATTGCTGAATTTCATATCAGACTGACATCTCAGTAGGACATCATAAGACCTCAAGAAACTGGATCAGCTAAGATGCAATCAAAGTCTCTGACTTCAGAAAGCAAAGGTAACATCACACTGTTTTGTAAAATGAATGCTACACTAAAAGATATAATCTAGTAAGAAAATATCAACTAAACTTACAATTTGTGCCATTTCATAGTAGTCTAACAATGCTAACATGTTAGAAAAGCTTTTGCAACAAAACCCCAAACTGGAAACATTGGAGATAGGTTTTTGTGGGTTTTTTTGGTTTGTTTTGGTTTTTTTGTGGGTTTTTGTTGTTGGGTTTTTTGTTGTTGTTGTTGTTGTTGCTGTTTGTTTGTTTGTTTGTTTTTCTGTGCTTATTTTCAAGCATAAACTGAAAGGGTTCACCAGCTGTGAGATTATAATCTCGTATTGCTCCAAGGGTAGATATTCAATTGGATTAGTTTTCAGAGGTTATTTTTCAGCCTTCCTATACCTTTTGCCTGTTATTGCATATGTTATTGATAGCGTCAATACGAACATGACAGACAAGTCATAAATACAATTGACAGAAAAGTTAATCTATAAAAAACCCAATTAACGATAAATCCAGTGTCTAAGTGCAGGATCAGTGACACTGGTTTAGTAAATGCTAATATACACACATGTAATTAATTAGTCAGCCAAAGAACATTAAGAGTTTAAACTATGTTATTCAAACATTTAAAATGCATATTTTTCCCCACTATATAATAAAATAAGTGATTTTATGCCATAATTACTCAGACCTTGAACTGTATCCTTCTGTGAGAAAAGCATTTCAATTCTTTCACCTAGCATATGAGAAATAGCTTGGGAAAGCATGGAGACTAACATAAAGGTCTGCAGCTGAATTTGAACTGGAGGCAGTGGTTTGCCTCAGTGAGTAGCCCATCAAGCTCACCTGCAGCAGCTGAACTAGAGCAGCTCCAGCCTTGTGCTAGCAGAGTATCTGCAGAAAACATAGCTAAGTTTTCTGCAGAGGTACAGGCTCACTGTTTTGCTGAACTTTGCAATCAGACAATTCAAAATTAAGGGTATTAATGTATGTTATGAAAATTGCTTTGGCTTTTCAAGTGAGGATAGTGTTGATAAACTGACACTTTAGAGGATGATAGTAAATTTTCACTGATATAGTTTGTGAAAATAGCAAAGGCAGCAAATGAGGCTTCATTATAGAATAAATCCATTTTAACACACAAAAAGGAACTATTTTTTCTGTACAGATTAAGAAAAACTGGTTTTCTGAATCAGGAATCATCTTGTACACCTGAAAATTCTTTTAAGTTAATTTTTCCATAACTTCGCTGGCCATAACACCACAAGCTGATGAAATAATGCCATACTTTATTCTGTCCTCCTATGTGTTTCAGTTAACACATTTTAAGACAAAGAAACATCAGTAAGGTAATAAGGTGGTATGAAAAGTACCAACAAATGAACACTTGTGTTCAAGTGCACCACATTCATATACAATGATTGTCACTTCAGGAGATTCTGTGACCCAATCCACATAGAGAACACAAAAAAAAAAGATGAAAAACATTTGGGGAATCCTTTCTCCAGTGTGATCATAAAGACTTGCATGAGTTGGTGTTTTGTTGTTGGTTTTGGGGTTTTTTGGGGGGGGCGGTGTTGTTGTTTGTTTGTTTTTGTTTGGGTTTTTCTCTTTTTTTGTTTTGTTTTGTTTTGTTTTGTTTTGGTTTTTGTTTTGTTTTTTGGTTTTTTTTTTCTTTAGTTCCTGAGCAGGACAAATTTATAAAAAGCTGTAATTTTTATTTTGGCAAAACTGAAGATCTTTAAGACTGACAGACCAAACAGCAACTGAGTTTGTTGTTCCTTTGCAGTCACCCAGGCGGGACAGAAACAGCTCTGTAGAGAAGGTGCTGGGGCTGCACTGGGCGTCACCTGGGAATGTTCAGCAGTGGCCCCGGCTGCAGCAAAGCCCCCCTGTGCCCTGGTGTGTTTGAACAGCAGCATGGCCAGCCGGCCGAGGGAGGTGATAATCCCCCTCTGCTCAGCACTCACGGGACAACAGCAATGTAGTTTGTCCGGTTTGGGCACCCTCAGCAGGGGAAACACATCAATAAACTGGAGCAAGTACAGATGGGGGCACCGAGGTGTCCAAAGCTGCGGCGCTGTCCTGCTCTGCCGGCTGAGGGACCAGGGCCAGCTCAGCCTGGGGAAGGCAAAGTTTGGGCAGCAAAGTGTACCCCTCGACACCTACAGCAAAGCCACCGAAAAGGTGGAGCTGTACTCTTCACAATGATAGATGCTGGGAGGAGAGACAACAAGTATGAGTTGAGAAGGTAGTGTAGATTAGGTATAAAAGGGCAAAAATCATCCTGATGGTAATTTTGCATTGGAGTATGTTTCCCAGAGAGACTGTGGGAAAGACTGGGGATTTTCACATCTCTACAGGACAGAACAACCTTCTCTGGTATCATGGCTGACCCAGCTGTGATGAGCAGTCTGGACCAGGAACCTATTCAGGTCCCTTCCGGCTGGAATTATCCTTTGATACCATGGTAATTTTCTAAATATCTGCAAAATTTACCTACACAATTGGTCTGCTATTCTTACCACTGTGAAGTTTTCCTATTGTCTAATGTGAATCTCTTCTACAATGCAAGAACATAAATGCATTTTTTTTCCCCACTACACTCTCTGTCTTTGCAACCATTTGCTATGTTTTGAAGACTGTTACCATGCTATTTCAGGACCCCTTAGAATTTTTCTGTATGCTTAATACTTCAGGCCATTAAGTGCCCCACTTCAATTCTTTCTATCTTTTGGGCTACCATGTGTCAATTTTCTTTGTGGTTTCTGAGTATGTTTAGAGTATGCAGTATAACAGAGCAGGAGTACACTCAGCTAGCTTTTAAAATTTTATTTCTCTACTCCATATTTCACTGATTTTCTTACTAATTTTTTTCATAGTGCATTTTTTCTCCTAGTCCTGATGTTCCTGGACTACATATAATATGATTGTGCAATACTTAAGCTGCTTCTGAAGTGGAATTTGAAGATTTTGTTCTCTTGCCTTTTTACTTACAAGAAATTATTAAACTATAATTCTTATGGTAACTCATTCTGTGCAGTCATCCATAACTGTAAGCTCTATGACGGTTGCAAATTTGCATGTCTGCAGCTCTTATGTACAGGTCTATTCTCAGTGGAACAGCTTTATGCTAGCTTCTTCCTCCTCATTTTTTTTCCAGATTTTTTTTTCATTTCTTTTTTAACGTCATGAGCTGCTCACTCATTTTCCTTGTTCTTCAGAGGGTTTTAACTCTTCTATAAACACATACATGAGCATTTTTTTCTAAGGCTACTTTTTCTATCAATTCCTTAAATTCTGCTGTCAGAAAACCAATTTTGCTTCAGTGCCTCAGGATGAACACTCTTATTTATCAATCTTTCCTATTTTTAAACAAGCCTCTCAGAGTGACAGTGAATGTAGCACAGGAGAGATTGAAGGGGTGAAGCTGCCTTCTGCCTGGAGCCAGGCTGGGTAGACAGAGCTGTGGCAGCTCTGCACTTTGCCTCAGGATCAGCATCCCCAGTTGCACTGGTTATTCTGGCTACGGTATAGGAGATGAGGAAGTAGAGCTCTTTCATCCAACATATTATGTAAGGACAGATGTTTTCACCTTACTCAGACATTAGAATTAGGACACTATAGGATGCCCTGTACAAGAAAGATAACAACATCTAGATATGCTTGAACAACAAATTGAAGACATTAGTGCAGCATGCATTGCCATAGCTTAAGCCTAACTGGCATAAAAAGCAACAGCATCAAAATGCAGAAACAGAAAATTTGGCATGAGCTTGCAATTGGAATAAGGGCATGGGGGATGCCCATGGGTGATGCACTAAGATCCAAACCTCTAAAGCATCAGAATTGTCCTGCCACTAGACAGGCAAAAGGTAACTTAAAATCACCCCCTGCAATGCAGTCACTCCTTCCACTGCAGTGAAGAAATAGCTTGGAGGCTTTCTTTCAAAAGGAAAGAAATTCTTTGGGTTGTTCTGGATTTACTGCTACCCAGGCAAAATTACAACAGACAAATTTAATCAGCTGGTAGCATTAAGGCACTTGGGCAAAGTTCCCTATAAAACCTGCCCATTTTCTTCTGAACAAGTACAGATGCAGCAAATTTTACAGTTTTTTCCACATGTACCCCTTATATATATTGTTTTGGTCTGAAAAGTCACAATACCCAATGCTTTCTTCATTTTTTAGGGTTCATTTTTAAAGTTTTATTTGCTTAAATCTCACTAAATATAGGAAGACTTCTATGTGCTGTGTACCTATTGAACTGCTACTGATGGGAAGACAAATTATTCTTCACTTTATTTCACTGAATTCTAAAACATCTACAGCTTGTATATGTGAATATTTTACCATTTCTGTTATTTAACAACTATTTTAATAGTTGTTAAATAATTTGTTAAATAATAATACCGTAATTATAGATAAGTTTTGTCAAGGGGAACTGACTGCAGAAATCACAGAATTTTGTGACCTTTGACATATGCCCTTGCCAACCTTGGCAACACAAGCCACTAAAAAGTTATGAATATGACTGCAGAACCTCTCTGATAAGCATAGCCAGTCTCGTGTCAAATATCATCTGCTGCAAGATAAATATTGGGAAAAAAAGGCAGACTGAATGTGAGCAATCTGAGTTTATCAAAAGGTACTCTTTGACCTGAAATGCCAGTAGCAAAACACACTACAGTGGGACACACACTCCCACGGAGTTAAAAACAAATCTCAGTAAGTGCTGTTGCTGAAAAATCTACAAATATATCTTAGTCATCACTCAGAACTGTAGAGCAGTCATAGTGGCGATAAATCCTTGAGTACTGACAAGCTGCAGTATTCAGAGTAATTGACTATCATACACCTGTACAGTGATCAGTTTCAACTATTATTTTATATCTATTTTAGATATAAAATAATAATTCCCTTTCTACAATTTTTTCAGGCCAAGACCTTGTTGAAATTCCAAGATACAACGTTTTAGTTCATTGAATATTAGTCCAGTAGTAAAAACACTGAAATACATGATGTTAATTAAAAATCAGCCATGAAGTGACAAAGATGGTATTTTGCTGCCAGTCCAGACTGGATTGCAAAGTCTATTTTACTACTAAGAGAAGTTGTTCTGTAACCCCCTGCAAGACTTCCTAAATTACAACAACTAGTGTGCCATCACTTACATTACATTTATTTCTCTTATCAGGAAACATATCACGGCATGCACTCTTACACATGTACCTGTACTAATGTCTGCCTCCTTGTTTTTATTGTTTTCTCTCCTAGGTTTCCCCTCCTAGCTGAGCAAGTGACACACAGAGAAACATGCCTGAACAAAGCAATGATTATAGGGTAGTTGTGTTTGGAGCTGGAGGAGTGGGAAAAAGTTCTTTGGTCTTGAGATTTGTGAAGGGCACCTTCAGAGAGAGCTACATCCCCACCATTGAAGACACCTATCGGCAGGTGATCAGCTGTGATAAGAGCATATGCACTTTGCAGATAACTGACACTACAGGGAGCCATCAATTTCCAGCCATGCAACGTCTCTCTATTTCTAAAGGACATGCTTTTATTTTGGTTTACTCTATCACCAGCCGACAGTCCTTGGAGGAACTCAAGCCAATCTACGAACAAATATGTCAGATTAAAGGAGACATAGAAAACATTCCAATAATGTTGGTGGGGAACAAAAATGATGAGAACCAAAATCGAGAGGTAGAAAGCAGTGAAGGAGAAGCCATGGCTAAGAAGTGGAAATGTGCCTTCATGGAGACCTCTGCCAAGACAAACCACAATGTGAAAGAGTTATTCCAAGAATTGCTAAACCTGGAGAAACGCAGGACTGTGAGTTTGCAGATTGATGGCAAAAAAAGCAAGCAACAAAAAAGGAAGGAGAAGCTGAAAGGAAAATGTGTTGTGATGTGAAATTGCACTCTCAGAAATCAGCTGTGAAGTCTCATCTGACAATACGCATGTAAAACCCATAGACAGCAAACAACCATGCAAGATCCTATTTATTAATATCTGTTTTAAAATTAATACTTGGAAATTGAAAAAAATTAGGTACTGTGATTGCTATGAAAAAAACTGGAAAAAAAAATGTGTGTAGTCTCACAATCAATTAAAGTAAATCAGGAAGAAAACAAAAGATGTCCCAGAATACCTTATTTTGTAACTGACAAAAAAGAAGAATTTTCATCGTTCATATAATATGAAAGATTTGGAAAATCAACTTAATATTATCTGCATTTGCACATAATTGCAAGAGAAAACAATGTATAGTATCAGAAGAAAAACAAAGAAATGGTTGTGAAGAAACCTAGAACATAATAATGCATGCTGGATGGTGTTAATCATTTCCTTCAAGAATGCTGTGGATGAACAGTTGTATGCCATTTTCATTACTGACTGGTGGGAGAGTATGCATAAGACAGTCTTGGATCACCTGAAAAAATGAACAATTGCACAGCAAAAGGAAGTGTGGGGATAGCAGTGAAAAGGAACAGATATTGTCTCTATCTCCCCAGCATGATACCTCTTTCTAGTGTGATGCAGTTTTTAATGCAAACACTGCATTAAAAGTGAAGGTTGTGGAAAAGCCAATATGTGTAAGAGAATTGGAGATCTTCTTTTCTGGGCTCATTGCTTCAAGAATGACCTGAGTTTCTAGCCCAAACATATTTCAGAAGAACAGACATATGTTTGCAGAGAATGCCAGATGGAATGGTGTCCATATAAAACCAGAAAGCTTCCCCAGGGAGAACTGACTGGGTAGTCCCCTACAAAAGCCTCTGTAGGAGAGACTCAGTTCTAATGCTGCTGCTGGTTAAATGAACACATGGTATAGTTAGTGAATGAATGGAATACCTTTTGAACTGGTGGTACCCTTGGAAAGGGGTTGGCATAATACACAAATTATCGGATTAGCTGTGTGATGCTTCTTTACATTACTATATTCCAGTTAGAAGGGTTTATGTTCATGTCCTACGAGATCTATTGTCTCTATAATGCCTGAAGTATTTTATATTTGCCATTTAAATTCATAATTTGAGCTGCTGTGACTATTTATAGAAGCAAATATATATTTGAAGTTAGTGCCCACAAGAGTCTCTAAAAGGAGATTTTTTGGGATAAATACAACAGGATCTGACATATTAAGAGATGCAGTCAGGACTGTGTTATATTGCAATACAAAGTTCAGAATAGAAAACACATTATTAAAAACACTTTGTCAGGGGAAACCACTCTTCTTAAAACCTTTGAAAGAGGAAAATAGTAAAAATTGAGCTTTCCTGGATGTCTCTCCAAAGCTTTTTAGAAAACTAAGATGAATGACTGAAGTATGTATCCTAGTGATGACAAAGGCCATCTAAGATAAAATAAGCACATGCAATTTTTAAAGGACACATTAAAAGTGTGTAAGTCACAATTTGTACCTTGGGAACATCTTTGAACTAATAAAAAGAGCCTACCATATTTTTAGTAAATGTTTATGTCAAGAAACATGGGTAAATTAAGTTGAGTACTAATATTATTAGCCTGCATGCTAGTGCATTATAAATATCTTCCAGGGGATGCTCAAATGCAGTGTTTGCATTAAAAATTGCTACCTTGCTCCTTTCAGAGTTGCTTGCTTACCTTCCACCTTTCTAACAAATGTGCAGACATGTCAGAGGTAGAGTAATAGTATACACAAGAATTGCTACTAGCACTGTCTAGAAAGGAGCACAACTTCTGTCATTCAGTCAGAAGAAATTCTGGCACCAGTAAAATTGAGTGTGAAATTCCTACTAATTTCAAAGAGACAACTTTTTTTGGTGTTTATTTCCTTGCATTAAGAAGAGAAAACTGGAAAGAGCATGGAAAAAGCTAATGTTTTCTTTAACCGTAAATTCCAGGCTCTTACACAGCACTCTTTTTTCAGAAATCTCAAAGCACTTTGCAAAAATGACATAAATTTCTTAACTTCTCAGGTGGTGAAAGAGAGGCACAGAGAGAGGAAACAACTGCACATAGATTGTACAGCAGGACAGTGACAGACCCAGGAACAAAAGCAGATCTCCTCTGTCACGGTCCAGTGCTCATTCTGTGTTTTGTCAGACTGTCTCTTCACATTCTTATATAGCTCCTGAAACACATAAAGAAGCCTGGTCTTACCTATACAGCCAAGTGCGTCTTTCTTGGCAGTCTGTCAATAGATCAAAAGGTATTTCCAGATCAGGGATGCAAAACACTTAAAAGCACTATGTTTAGTAAGACTTTTATAAATGTTTATACATTTACTCTGTTTGTAAAATAATTTGCTGAAGATACTCAACATCACAGCAATGGATTCCATGGATGAAGCTGGAAAATCAGAAAAATGATCAACCTTAAGGCATAATGGGTCACATACACAGGTCAAAAGTAGAGAGGTTGCCCTCAGATGCTAACACACCGGTGCCAAAGGTCATCATGTGTGGCACATGCCTTAGCAGCCAGCATAGAATTATGACAAAATCTCAAAGAGAAAACTAAAAGCTATATGTAGAACATTTTAACAATATTGCTTGAACAGGAGGAATTATTTACATAGTAAAATATCTTGCAGAAGTACAATATAGGGGATCTGAATTACTTAAAATGTACTGACTGCAAAGTTATTACAGGCTGAAATTTAGCCCTGGACTCTTTTTTTTTTTTTTTTTTTTTTTTTTTGAATGTGCCTCATTGCTAGAATAGAATAACTGTATAGCAAAGATGGAAATAAAACAAGTAGCTGCCAATGTTAGGCTTGAGGATCATATTCCTTTAGTTCCCAGCTGACTCCTCACCTGCTACGTAATAAGCCATGAAGTATTTCATGGACTTGCATGTATCAAAGCAAGGCCAGAACAGAAGCAATATTACTCAAGGACCACAGACTCAAAAGAGAGCATATTTTATACCCTTGCATTGCCATCCTAGTTTCTACTATTAAATTTTACATATCTTGCATATACGTGAGCTGGTTTAAGATGTTTGTTTTGCTATTACATATAGAATTATTTTTTTTAATATGGAAAAAATATAAGGTAGATCAAGAATATATAAAGCTTTATTACATTTTGTGTTTTATTTGGGAACGTGGTGTCATTATAATAATCTGTTTAAAATGTATATACGAAATATTTAAAACATGTAAGTTCTACTGTGAATTTTAGCATCCAGAAAACACAATCTAGCCAAAACAAATCTTTAAAATGCATGACTTTTATATGTAGATATGAAATATTAAGGTATACTGTTGTCATGAAAATGTGTTGTTGTGATTTCTTTAACAAATACTTTGTTTTAAAACTGGATAGGAAGTCATTTGTGTCTACTAGTTTCCATGTTTGTGGTGGTGTTCTAAACATTCAAAATAAAGTTTTAAATCTTAACACAAGTTTGGAAGAAGTCTTGTTGGTGCCTGCATTTTGTTTGTTTCATATTATACATTTTTCAAAATTTTAAAGGCAACTCTCTAAATCAACACAGATTCTTAACAAGCTAGAGAGTGTCTCAAAGTCTTCAGCTATACAAATCAGTTCTGAGAGAATTGGAGAAGTATAACCTTACCTAATACTTACCCTTCTTCTATTATACTCTGGCAAACACCTTTCAAAGCAATCTACCTTCATTAAATACAAAACAAACCAAAAAACCCCAAACCAAACCAAAACCAAAACAGCTTATCAATGGGTGCTCCTTTTGACCAGCAAAAAGCAAAACAGTTCTGGAAGATGGTCTATATTTTATTACTTGATTTAAAATATTGCAGATAGAACTGTGTGCTTGTGAAAAATTGATACTTAATGTATGGATCCTGCTATTCCTGTTCATTTCTAAGAAATTCCTGATGTTTTTTTAAAACTTCCTACTATTCCATTCCATATTATCACCTGTTGCAAAAAAAATCAAAAACAATACTTTATCACTTCTTGCAATTCAGAAGATGCAAATACAGTTGTTCAGTTAAACAATTATTTCCATTTGCAAGCAATAATTCATATTCAACAGAAGAAGGGATCAACAAACAATCTTGAGTACACAGATAATGATAGGTATTTGAATCAGTGATGAAGCATTGAGCATTGAACGTAAATTTCATGTCGCTGTGAAGTAATTGCTTCTGTCAGCCCACAAAGCTTTTAATTTTTAGTAAAGAGCTCTTATTAATTCTTCTTCTTCTTCTTCTTCTTCTTCTTCTTTTTTTATATGTTGTCAGTTACTGCTCTTGGTCGTGATTCTGACACAGTCTGTGGTAAAGCAGTGGATGTGCCAATTCATTGTCCTGGGTTTTACACAATACAGTCATTAATTACTTTATTTTGTTTGCTATATCATATTCCACAGAGACACCAGAAACATCACAAAATTCCCTTGCTTTTATTTTTTTTTTCCATTGGTTACTACTTCTGTTTCCCAATGGAAAATGTTTTAATTTTTAACTCATATCCCTATTCAAATATGTGAATACTTGTCACACTTATTTCACAGGCATTTTAACTGACATGTTTCACTCACCTTCAATGCAGATTTTCTAATTAATCCACGAATTTATTACATATAGTCAAATATGTGTAAAGTTTAACTCCTCTAAAACTGCAAAGAGAGGGATAGCAGAGCTTTGAAAATACATATTGGATGTTCCTTGTGAAGGATGCTGACTCTTCTGTAAATTAACCAGATGTATATGCAATTTAAAAAAAGCCTTAAAACTCTTTTGTTTCATATCATTTTTCTTGGTTGAGTTTGCTATTTTATAATGAGTCATAGGGGTCCCACTGAAATCATAATGAAACTGAAGTTCGAAGGAGGAGCTGTTATTCAGTCTGATATATTTATTTCACACTCAGGTGCCAACAAGTGGCCCACAACGGATCCTACAAGAGCATCTCTATTCCCAGATTCACAGATCAGAATGCAGCTGGCAAGGGGAAGGACCAGGGCAAGAGTGAAGCACCACAATCCACCCCAAAACTAAAATCAGCTTCTCAGCCTCTACAGCTGGTGCTCTGAAAGCTATGGATGAGAGTGACATGGAAATTACCATTGTATTGGTACTAATTTCAGTAGAGAAAGCAACAAATAAAGCAGAATTGGTGTTCTTCCATAAGACATGTATGGCAATTTTTTTAATATAAGAGGAGAAAGATTGTTCTACATTTTCTTTCAAAGAAAGATGGGGTAAACATCGAGGGGTCATTCACCCCAAAGTATATCTGCTTTGCTGTCCTGTTCAGTGTTGTTGTAAAGATGCTTTGCCTTTGGAATTTCCCTTCCTTCTTTAGTGGCTCAGATCTTGCTGCTGGCCAGGATGGTCCTAAAAATTATTATTGGCTGATTTATTAATTTATAATTACAATAAAATAATGCTGTATGCTGAGGCACATGAATTTAATTCCAGATTTTTCCTGTAGGCCAAATGTCTTCTGTGGGGTTATTGTAACAAACTATGAGAAAGAAGGAGAATTATAATTTGGGAGGGAATGTAGGCCCAAAGAAAATGGGAATACCAGAAAATTTTAAATTTTACAGAACTTACTGTTTCTCAGAAAATTCTGAGATCAGCTAGGACTCCTAAAAGTATTTTCAAAAGAAAAGGCAATATTGAGTGGTCATGCTGAGCTGCGCTAATAAAAATGGCTCTTTGGAACAACACAACAGTAGGTTCCACAAGGAGACCAATTACTTCTCCCTCAGTGACCTCATCAAATCTTTAACTCCTTATAAAAGCAACTTTACTCTGGATGGCTGATTTACATGCCTGTGTAGAACACACTCTACAGCCACACAGTTTTAGCTCTTCTCTTCCTCTTGCAGCAGTTTTGGCTGAGGTAGAATTAATTTTCTTCACAGTGGCTGGTATGAGTCTATGTTTTGGATTTGCTGAACACAGATTTGTAACATAGAGACGTTTTCATTATTGCTGAGCAGGGCTTACACATGGCCAAGGCCTTTCCCACTTCTCGTACTGCATGCTGATGAGAAGGGTAGGGGTGCACAAGAAGCACAAGAAGCTAGGAGCAGACAGCTGATCCCAACAGACCCTACCAGATCAGATGGCATCACACTCAATATATAAAGCTGGGTGACAAAGGAGGAAGACCGGGGACGTTTGGGGCGATGACGTTTGTCTTCCCAAGTCACTATTACGTGATGGTGCCCTGCTCTCCTGGAGATGGCTGAACACCTGCTTGCCCACAGAAGGCACTGAATTAATTCCTTGGGAGGCTTTGCCTGCAAGCACAGCTTTTGCTTTACCTACCAACCTGTCAATGTCTATCACATCCCTTTATTTTTTTCATTTCACAATTCTCTGCCCAATCTCACTGGTTGCAGGAGTGAGGAAGCAGCTGTAGTGGTGCTTACTTGCCTGCTGGGGGTAAGCCATAATACCTATTTAGTCCTATTTCTCCATGTAGAGGACTGCCTCTTTCCCACTACATGGAGAGAGACAGATGTTCTCCACAATGGGAGGAGATGACCTCTACAGCTGTGAACACCATGCCCTTTTCTTCTACAAACCTGACACTGAATTAAAGCTTGCCTTTTACAATGAAATTAAAAGCCAGTTGGAACAACAAAGTCTAATACAGCAACAAGGGAAAGCAAAATAGTTTTATAGAAACATGTCTGTAAGTGTCCAAATAATAGTATCTTTATATGTAGTTCTAGGAAGTGCATGTTCATGTGCCAACAAATGTAAGAGATTGTGTTAGGGGAAGGAGGTAGAATTACAAACTGTAGCTTTTCTGGGGATGCTGAATACAGAGAGAAGGTGAATGTGTTTAGTTTCAATGGTAATATTTCAGAAGGTTGAAAAAAATCAGGAAAAAAACAATAATATATCCTCAGCATTATCCTAATAATAAAATCCATTAGGTCACAGATTAATCACTCAGACCAAGTAGCAGTCAATATGAACCTTAGAATAAGATTAGGGTAAAAGAAACACTCTTAAATTCTGTCCTTCCTTTTTGATGTCATAACCATATTTGCCCATGGTTTTTCTCCTATTACATTTCATACTCAAATCTGAATCTAAGAGTGCTTAGTTCTGAAAATTTGACCTCCACCTAATTGTTTAATCATCTTTGGTTTGCCTAGTGAAAAAAATCTGAATACAATTTTGCAAAAACACCAAGTTACCCACTGTGGTAAAGAACCATTTAAATTTATTACTTACTAGAAAACAGTTCAAAATAATGTATTAATAAAGCAATCAGAGTGGTCAGTAGGCAGCCACTCTGTTAAATCCTTTCCATGAAAGAAAAAAAATCCTGTCAGTTATGTAACTGCACATAAAGTGTGCTCAGATTGTAGATCTGAAAAATACCATGAAAGCCAGATGGATGCAAATTCAGAATTTTATTATGGTGGGATGGGGGGGTTGGCAGGCTGGAGGGAGGGTGGGGCTTAGACAGGGGAAGTGCATCTGTCTGCCTCTTCTCCCTGCCTCTCAGTGGCGTGGGAAGAGCAGCCAGGCAGACTGCCTTTACCACAGCCAAAGCTAGCAGTACTAGCTAGTGGGTACTTTTCTGCTAGGAAAGATTTATAGAGCAGAGCAGAGAGAAAAATCAAAAGAGCACCATTTGTGATACAAATAAGTGATGCTTTTATAATGTTGGCGAGTATGGTGGTGTGAGTCAAAAGTAATAAACTTCAGCATTATGGTATGGCCTCCATTGGCTGTGTATTAAGACATAGTTCTGCATCTGTCAGAAGTTACCATGTCTAAATATTGTTGGGTACATTTGGGTTCACAGCACCATTTTTAACTATTTATGGAAGCCAGATTATTTAATTTTAAAGAATCATTTACAGTCAAGAAAACATATCATTCTTCACTATATAATGTACTGTTAAATGCAAGCAAGTAGTTAACATTGTATTCTATTTACTGTTGTGATTTTTTTAACATGTCAGTTGTGCTTCCTCAGGAGCTTGAAATTAGTATGCTTCTACTGGGTGATAGTAAGAGTTAGGTTAGGAAAAGAAACTTTCATATCAATTTTATTTTCAGCAAGAGATTTTAAAATTACTTTCAATATCATTTAGAATTTGTAGTTCAACAGAAAAATTTAGCAGTCATTTGTAGAGACAGTATTAGTCATCCTTTTCTTCTACAAATGCATTTTATGGTTTGACATGTCACTAAAACAGGTATTTTAATACAGAAAAAAACACAGAAGTTTGAATAGGAACAGGTTTAGTTTGTATTTTAACTTTCAAATACAGGCAAGTATGTGCAAGTTCAAAATTTTCTAAATGCTATGGATCAAACTTATTCTTCGTTTATTTTGTAATGAATTTGTCCTTAACTTTTCCAGTTTGTTTTCAATAATACTGCATTTGGTGTGGTCACAATGCACTAGGTGTGGAAGGAATCAGGTTTTTTGCACTCTATGATGTTAATTTTTTTTTTTGGTATGGGAAACTACTAAACCAAGAGGCAGGAAATTTACAAAGCATATAAAGTGAAAACTGCATTTGTCTATGTCCTTTTAATACTGTTTTATGAAATAGATGTCAGTTTTTCAAAGCCTATCATCTCTTCCAAACTTACAGCACAGGGTGAAAATCTGTTCCCTTTGGATACACCAGTACTTACTCCCATGGCTCTCATGCTCAAGTTTTGTTTAGTTTCTAATGGAAGGCATTATTTATGTATTCTTTGCAGAAGATTTTCTTAAAAAAACCCCAAAAACCCAAAGATGAAAGGCCATGTTAGCTGAAAGCTTTCTTGAACATTCAATTGAAGACAGCTTTGCTGAGGAAAAAAACCCCAAACCTGAGTTTTCACCTCAGTCTCCAAAAGAACAACAACATAAACCTATTGATTTCTCCTTTCATTGACATGATTGGCTCTGCATACAGGAAGAAAGATTAAATGACAAAATGCCTTAATTGCACCATCATGTGAGAAAGGGAGAAAGCAACTGAATGGTAAAAATTCCCTGCAGGAGATGATGGTGTCTACTGATTTTGGTTTTAATCCATCATCTGTGGGAAAAGAGGCAGTATTCCCATTAGAATCTTTGAATTGTAAATGTTCAATATTTGAGAGTATTTAAGTAGAGAGAAAGTAGATAGTCTCTGCCTTAGATTTGCTCATTGACTGAACATGGGCACTTACTGACCAGTCGTTCTTTTCATCTTTGATGAAGACTGGCTATTAAAAAAAAAAATAAAATTAATAGGTACCACTTCTCCTATCCTATGACTTTGTACAGGATTATAAATAGAAAACCCCCAAATCAGTGGGAACAGGTCAGCTTTCCTGATTTTTGGAATATCATATTTCCAGCTAGCAAAAGTAGAATTTCCCTGATCTACTGGGAAAGTTTTCAGTGGTTTTTGAACCACCATCTGGATAGCTGGTGTTCAAAGACAGACAAATTTATGAATCTGAATGGGTTTTCTTTCAGGGAATAAGAGTGACCAATACCCTTCAGTGAAAATCATTTATCTAGTGCCTTTGCTTTAGTTTTTTTCTTTTGAATAAATTAAAATAAATAAAAATTATTTGTGGACTTGAAAAGGGCAAGTCTCATTTCAGCACTATATGTGTCATCCATGTTTTAATGAGCCCGTGCATTCAAACACATAATGTACACTATTCCACTTGAGACTATGCTAAACAATGTAGCTTACAAGACTGCAGATTAAAGATATTCCATTTTATGAACAGTTTTTTTATTATTATTTTTTATAGAGAGTGATAAAAGCTAGAGTACATGAATATGTTATTCGTTCCTATTAAAACTCATTTTCTGTTGCCTATATTTAGCTACAGTGGGCTATTAAATATAATTACCTAGTACTTTTGAAAGTCAATTTGCTATGGAAAAGTAATGTAGCTATTAGAATGACAATTTTTTTTTAATGTACAGATTTAAATGCACTACTGAAACTTTAGAAGAAAATAAGAGCTGCACCATGGTTCTCTCAACATACATGAAACACAGGGAAGCTTCTGTGTATATTACATGAGGTATTATTGATACCTAAAGAGGCAGAAAATTATTAATATCCAGGGTTTTTTTCATTTTTCTGTGCTTTGTTTTCAGAAGACATATGATTGTTTCTAGCATTCACAGTGTTCTTCTGCCTATCTGAAAGGATAGATGGTCAGGTCATTTTCTCAACTGGTATGTAACTACAAAGCTGAGAACATTTACTAAACTCAGAACCAGAAAGATAAACATTCAAGACCTTCAGGCTCAAAGGTTCTTGCTTTCTTATTCACTGCAACTTGAGGGTCTGAGAGAAAGGCAATTCCTTTTCCAAGTTTGGTAGTATCAGACTTTGCTGAAATAACTACTGCTTGAAATGTCACCTTCAAGTACAAATTGAATATGGTATTTAATTCAGACTTTCTAGTCAATTATTCAGACTGCAAAATAATGTAACATCCAGATTCAACTCTTCTAGAAGCATAACTTTTTGAGGATTTAGGGTGAAAATACCCATAGAATATTTCAAAATTAACTGAGGAGTTATCTTACAAATATTTTTGAAAATCATTAACTGATAATCAAGAAATATACTAATAATATAGGTAGCAATATTTCATCTAGGTAAATACTGGTTTGCTGTTTTGGTTTCATGTCACACAGTATTATTATCAGAATTGTTCTCAACATAAAAGACAAAAAAATACCCTACAAAACCCAAAAATTCCACAAAACAAAACAAGCCCCCCCACCCCCTCAAACCAAAATCAAAAAACCCAAACAAACAAAGAAAAACCAAAAACAAAACAAAACAAAAAAAAACCCCACAAAAACCCCAATCAACCAACCAAAAAAACAAAACAAACCAAACAAAAACACCAAGAAAAAAAAACCTTTCACAAAAGCAGAGGAAAAATAAAAAAGCTAAGCCCTATGCCACTTAACAGAGAATTGAGATTTTTGCACTGGTTAGTTAGGTCCAAATTATAGAGGAGGTAATTGAATCTGACAAGATGAATTGTTTTGCTAAAGTTAGATTCATGTTTCTGGACAGTATGACATGTAGTTGACATGTCTCACCACACAGAGAAGCACATCACTTGTATGTGGGGTGAACAAATCCAGCCAGCAATATATTCTCCTGGGATTATTGTCAGTGACAGAATATGCACTGCTAGCAACTACCATGCAGTTGGAAGAACGCTCTTTTGTGGTCCTTAAAAATATTAGTTTTAAAACAGATTCACAGACAAATCCCAATCTCATGTTAGGAATACAGTATCACACAGCCCAGCCTTGTCAAGAAGCAAGCAATTTGTGTTTAGTACTGTTTTCACTGCTCAGTGATGCTACTTTTTCTCAGTTCATTGACAGTTTTCCTTCACAACCTGAGATAAAGCCAGTTTTCCCATTGTAGGTTTCCTGCCTGAATTCCTTTCCTAGGGATGTAGTGAATAGGAAGCCAAGACATTGTGCAATGGGTGCCAGGTGTCAATTAATTAAAAGTTTCTATTCATAAAGGGAAAATGTGATTCCAAATTGAAGAAAACTGGCAAGTTCATGACTCAGTTGCTGTCCAGATATCCTTGATGGGCTACAAGTTGATCTTGCTAACACAGCCAAAGGAAAGTGAAGAGTTGAGGGACACTTGCAGCAATTACCAGGACAGCAAGTTCCTTGCTGGCATAGGGAAGCAATTGCATCTCAGGCTCAAGAAACTTTACAGAGACTTCTTCTAGGAAACCATCCCACATCCTGAGTTGTGAATGGTGACTTCTTCAGGGAAGGAGAGAAATGGAGAGGCAGCTGCACCAGAAATAAAACCAGGTATTCACAAGATTTGAAAACTTTATAACTAATTATTTTCTAAGAGCTTGTTTACTGACAGATGAATGAATACAATTATAAAAAGTTTGGCTGAAAAATGCTACCACTTTGAGCCATGTCTTATTTAATTACATGCCATCAAATCAAGTGGAAAGCTGACAATATCTGACATGTAGAAGGTTGTGGCCAGCAAATCAATGCTAAATGTCAGGAAAAAGAGACAATAAATCTGAAATTTGTTGTATCACAGAGAAAGGGGGTATTAAAACTCAAGGACATCCAGTCACCTATTTCAAAATCATTGGGAAATAGACTGTCTGAGCACAAATGTTATCACTCAACCAAGTATTTTTTTTCACAGATTTACTGTTACCCAACTATTTTTAGTTGGTTTTGGTTATGTGAGATAATAAAATTATTACCGATATCAAGACAAAATAGTGGTGTCTGTTGCTCTTAAAAGGCAGGCTTGGCTTACTCTAACAGGGGAAGGATCCACGTGGAAGCTGCCTGCAACATCAGAAGACAATTGGTCTAGTTTGCCCAATATCCAGCAACATTTTATGCCCTATTGCAGGTTGATTTTTACCAATGTCAATCCCAATCATAACAGCTCCCTCCCATCCCAGAGAAGGTGTGTGTAGGGACATACACACAAAGACCTGACTATCTTTCATTGTGGTCAGGCCAGGTTGACACTGTTGTACACTACAATAACACAGACTCTGACTTTAGAAGGCTGAAAATGACTGTGTTTATTTCTGGAAAATTCTTCCCTTTTATACTGTTTTACAGAGAACAATTTAATTGGTGAAACAAAGACAAACTTCTTCAATCACATTGGTTAAACCAGAGGGACATCAAGAAGAAGTCCCTCCTAGGGAAAGAACGTAAACAAAGGTTACAGTTAGAAAAACATGTTTCTTGTTTACAGAAAACTCTCTGGGAAAAGAATTTCAGAAAACTAAAACATCTCAGACACAAACCAGGGCTACACCACGTCCCAAAAGTGCCCCAGCCAACACACCTTTAAAACACTTCTAGGAAGGCGATTACACCACTTCCCTGGGAAGGTTGTTCCAATGCTGGACCATCATTGCAGTGAGGAATCCTTTTCTAATACCTAATATCTAATCTAAACCTCACTGGACCCTTACTCAGCTTCACTGCTCTTCAAATAATACTATGGCTATAGTTCTTAATACACAGTCAATGGACTTGCACGCTTGAGTTGTTGGAAAGATAAAGTGAGATTATTTCAGAATAACTTTACTCTGGAAATTTTATGTACAAATCTCAGCACTAACATTAAAATCAAATACTGAACACAAATATTGGAAGTGCTTGTTGTTGGTATGTATAAATTCTCTGATGGGAGAGGATTAGTACCCTTAGTTCTTATTGTGATTTGTCCTAGATTTTTATTACGTTATCAGAGCAGTAAGAAAATACCTGTTATAGAAAAATTCCATTTGTTTTCTTAAAATGGATCATACTACTTTGTTGCTTTTATGTTAAGTCTTGATGATTTTTTTTTAACTGACAACCTTAAAATCAAAAAGCAAATTAACAAGGTCAAGAAATGTGGGAAAATAATTTTTATACAGTACTTGCAAGTGTTCATTTTATAGTAAATAAATTATTATGTAATTCAGATTACTAGAATGAATAAGGAATACTAGGGTTTAACTGATGTAGCAAAATCAGACATATTTGTATATAAAATCTGAAAATGGCCATTCATTAAAGTTCACTTAGGTGTACAGTATTACTTTAAACTATGTTTAAAGGTTTAGACTAGAAGTTTTCAATCCTTAAACATGAACAATAATTAAGTAAAACACAAGTTTCATTTCCATTTTCACAGTGATGCTAACTAAGTTGCGTGGTCCTCTTAACAGCATTGTTTTAAATGAGACATAAGAATGTAATGGCAAAAATTAATTTCCATACCCAGAAAGCTTGTTGGATAATCCAACATAGGTATAATACCAGATTATTGATGATTACAGACTGCAGGATTTTAAGTAAAATGAAGACAAAAACGTGCATAACATTTTTAAATTAATGTTCCTATACTGCATGCACCAATAAGTACGTTTAAAAGTTGCTATGACAAATAGACAATTTTAAAGATTTTAATTTGACAATCCTTACCTTCACATCTGAACGCCAGATGCTTCAAGGCCATAAAATAATTTTCTCTTACATTTGAAACGGGTGACAGTGCCTTACTTTACAGATTGCTTTTAAAAAAATACCGTAAAGCCCACAGTGACAAATCACATGATAATCAGCTTAGTTTAGATTTTTCCCATATTTCAGAATAATATATTTCTATATGCTTAATGCAGATGATAAGGTTTCATTTTTGAAACCAAATAAATCAGCTACATCCTTAAGGAAAATCATTCTTTTAATATATTTCAGATTATTTTTTTCCTCTTAAATGTCTTTGAGACTAAAATATGTTAGCATATGTGACACAACAGTTTGTTCATATTGTTGGCTGTCCAGGGACGACCATAAAACTACAGAAAAGTAGATAAGGATTTTGATATAGAATCTGGAAGTGTGTAATGAATACTGCCAGCAGAGTTTTAGTGTTGAATCACCACAAGGCCATAAATTTTGTGCTAAAGCTATCAACGGAAGAAAAATTTAGTCTAACAAGATCAAAAACCACCTTAGAAACATAGTGGTTTTCAGACTAAAACTAATGCTATAGCATAATGTGTGTGTGTATGTGCATGCACATTTTTTTCCCTACCTTTCTGTTTATTTTTCCACATTATATATCATCTTATTATTTAGATGTCTAGAACACAAGACAGAGAATTTAGCTGTAGGGAAAAAAAATAGGCTTTTTATCCAATTTGGAGGAAAAAAAATAAATCTAAGATAAGCACTTGACATACTCATAAAGACATTATTTATTAAGCCTCTATTAGCAAAAACAGGAAGTGCATATGTATCAAAGATATATACCATGCTACTACAGTATCTCTCTCATAGCACTTTCTACTGAATAAAGAAAGAAGTAGAGAAGCCCCATTACACTTCCTCACAAACAATTATGAAGGCTGAGGATCAGCTGACATAAAAAAACTGTAACAAAGAGAGGATTTTTTATTGACATGATGTAGCTACTGTGCTAGTGGCTTGCACATGGTACTTGATTTCATCAGGGTAAAGAAACAAAACAAAACAAAACAAAACAAAAACAAACAAACAAACAAAATTAAAAACTACAGCCCCACTCCAGCCTGGACTATGATACCACAAACATTTATTTCCCAAAAAAGATGACTCCCAGAGGTAGATGCTTTGGACTGTGTTTCTGAGGTACATCTACAGATTTAATAAGCCTTCACCCTCACAGCATGTTAATCCTGTACCAGCTGCCTAGGTCATGTACAACCTAGTCTTTTTGTTTGTCAACACTTTTGTAAGTGTTGACACTCAAGCAAAGGTAGAAGGTGAGAAAAAGTAGTCAAGGCTAGGAGAGAAGAACAAATAATTGCAACTGGAATTCAAGGTACAATTTACAGGTAAATGAAGAATTCTATTTTCAGGGCTTTTTCTTTTAAGTCTGTAAGTTCTGTACGATATAGTTGCACAAGTGTCTGCTCAGAAATGAGTATCCCAAGTGGAAGGATTATATGCTGGGCAGGTAATGGCTGTATTTGTGTATAGAGATTGAAAAAGGATGAAATTGCATAATTTATGGCCCTGTCTGTTTGTGAAAACTAGATCTTAGCTGGTGGTAGGAGCAGTTGAAATGCTGAAGTTGGTAGCAGCATGCAAGTGGTAGTAGCACATGAGCTATTAAAGTCTGTGAGACAGACATGGCATATTAAGATGGGGAAATGCCAATACTATCAAAATTTTGGTTCATCCAGACAGCCACTGGCTTTAGCACCAGGAGTGTGGTCTGAGGGTGCCACAGTGCATAATCACAGAAGGCATCAGTTGGAAGGCACTTCTGGTGGTCACACAGCCCCGTCTCCCGCTAAAAGCAAAAAATCAATGGTATATTGTGTTAATCAGAACCTTTTCAGTCAAATCTCCACATCTCTTAGGTTAGAAGTGCCCCAGTGGAATTTTTTTCTTTTCCCTTGCTGTAACTTAAGCCTGCTATGTTTCATCCTGTTGCTGCATAGTTCTGCCTCCTGGCATGCCTGGCTCCCAATATACATGTTTCACAAACCCAACACACTCAGTTTCTCCCACTAAATGTGCTTCAGTTCCCCAGCTGTACAGAACCCCAGTGGGCATCTTAAAATTTGTCAATATCTTCTTTGAACTGGGAGGCACAAAACTCATAATAGGAATCCATTTGAAGTTTATGATACTGAATAGAGGCGAAGAGCTACTTCTTTAAACCTGCTTCCTACAGTTTCCCAGTACAACCTAGTATGCAGTTGGCCTTCGTTACTGCAAGGACAGACTGCTGACCCATCTTCCAATTTCTTGTCTATTACTAGGACCCTCAAAACTTTTTCTTCAAAGTCCCTTCCCAGCTGTCACCTGGGTATATTGGATTTGTTCATCACATGAACATGACTGCAAGTGTTGTTTAATTTTCTGATTCCTGTCTTCTCTTTAGATAATAGTCTTGAACTCCCTTTGACCTTAGTTGGTCCCTTTAAACAGCACTGCTCTCTAGTTTATCAACTGCTCCACACAGATGGGTCTCATGCAAACTTGCCAAGGAACTACGTCCATTGCTAAAGACATTAAACACTTTTGGTTTCCAGAGCCTTTGTAATCGACCTGCCAGCTGTCAGCACGAGCCATTGAGCACAATCAACCTGACACTTTTTAACTCCCCAGTAGTCCCTCCATTCATCCAGTCTGTACCTCTCCCTGGTTATGAGGATGAGAGGGACCATTCCAAAATGCTACAGTGAAGGTTAAAAATAGTTGCTGCTCTCCACCTGTCAGCTAACACACAAGTGATGGCAGTGAGGTTGGTCATACACGATGCCCCTTATAAATTTAGGCTGCCTATTCCAGCCTTGTTATTTTTGAACACGTATGCTTTATGGATAGAAACTCTGTCATGCAGTGGAGCATGTAATTAAAATCCAGGTAGCCTGATATTTCCTTCAAACACAGCAGCTAAGCTGTGTGCTTTGAGTGTGCCCCGATAGGTTGGTGCATCAAGGAGCCAGGAAATAAAATGCTCTCAAAGATGTCTGCAGGGCAGTGAGGGGTCCCCCTCTGGGCCAAGTCAGACCACACTACATCCAACTATACATGGTTAATACACCCAGCTATGTATGCCCAGTAAGTACCTTTTTCAGTTTAGGTAAAAGTACTCTTCCAAATTACTTGGCTTGGCTCATGCAAACTGGATTTAGGCCATAAATCATGGAAGTGCTTCTTTGGATTTTGGATTTAAAATCTCTCTTTTAAATGACGCTGTCTCACACTGCATTAAGATGTATAAATAGTTATTCTGAGTCTGTATCTTGCAACATTTCAGTTGCCTGAAAGAGTGCATTATTTTAATATGACCATGTGGAGATTTCATAAGGAGAGTGATCTCACATCCTGTACGTGTTGCATTTTTAACATACAGACTGGTGGATGATGTATTTTCAGCATAGAATTTGGAGTAACATACTATGTAGATGAGAACAAAATTTACAAAGCTTATAATAATTTTTTACTTTCATGAATTGCACTTGGAGCCAGCCCAATGACTAAAAAAAAAAGAGCTAAAAAAGATTTCAAGTTTAGGTTCCATGCAGTTTTTTTTTTTCTTTCTTTGCAAATGATGCTACTTGCTCTGAAAGGACTGTCTTGCCCGAATACTCCAAATTTTAAACCTGGACAATCACTGCCCTCAGTTAAATTGCGAAATTGTTTGCATGGGTTACTTTTAAAGCACAATTAGTCCGTGCTGCTGGCATGTACATTTCACATTTTGTTAGAATAATTGGGTTAGAATGTCTTACAGGGTCAATATTAAACATTGTTAAAAATAACATTATTTTTCCCTAACTGCAATTTGTAACAGCTCACTAGAAAAAAAGAAATTGAATTTCATCTAGCAGTGGGATTACCCATCCATTAAAGTACTCTTCCAAGACAGACTAAGATGAAATGTGGTGTTTCTAGTTTGCAAGGGATTTATTTCAGTATTTTGTGATTTCGATCCAATTTGTCAGAAGATTTTCTTTGTGTGTGTGTGTGTTTCATAGAGTCTAGTCTATAGATATATCCTAGTAAGGACAAGGAAGATCTGCCAGAGGAGCTTTAAGTCTTCTGGTTCTTCAAGAAGGATCTGGGTCACTCAGGACTTCCAGAGAGTCAACTGCAGACCCAGGAGCAAAATCCTGAAAGCCAAGAAGGAATTTAATGAGACCAGGGATTCTTAAACTACTTCTTGGAAAGACAATCATCACTGACTCATAAAAACTCCAACCAATAACCAAACTAAATATTATCTTCTATTAAACAGAGGAATCTAAATATTTAGATTTCATCTTAAGATCCCTGTCAATAACCATGAAAATTATACATGAATGTTCACTTCAACACAGAGTTTTCTACATTCACAATTGTTTTTTGTTTTTGTTTTGTTTTTTTTTTACTGGAGACATGACTCCAGAAAGACAACACTGATTTCACTGTGGCAGCAAAGTTACGGGGAGCATAGCAACTCAATGAACAAACAACATGATCATCTTTGACATATGCACCATGCATTCCACAAATGAGTTGTCCAAACCAGCCAACTCTAGAGCAGGAATGGGCTAAAGAAGAGAAGGAAATGTGTTTATCCAAATACCATAATCAGAGATTTTTCTGCCAAGTTGCTATTGAAGTCTCCTGCCAAAAAGAAAAAGCACACTATTTTTAAGGACTTAAATTCAAGGTACAATTTGGAGGAAAAAAAATGCACTGTACTGAAATGCAGAGAGATATTTTCATTCCATGTGGGAAGCATTTAGCACACCGAAGTGCGAGAAAAGCACTGTAAATCTCCATTTAAGTAAACCAAAGAAAAAATAGAGGTGAATATAAGGTTGAAATATCAGAATCATAAAAAATAATAAAGTAGTTTGAGTTAGGAGGGACCTTTAAAGATCTATTTTAAACCACCCTGCCAATAGATCAGGTTGCTCAAAGCCCCATCTGACCCGGCCTCGAACACTTCCATGGGCTTCCTTCTCCGGCTTTCTTGTAGGCCCCCTTCAGGCACCGCAAGGCTGCTGTAGGGTCTTCTGAACCCTTCTTTTCTCTGGCTGAACAACCCCAGGTCTTGCAGCTTTTCTTCACAAGAGAGGTGCTCTAGCCCTCAGATCATCTTCATGGCCCTCCTCTGGACTCACATGAATAGGGTCGTGTCCTTTTCATTCTGAGGAACCCAGAATACAGCACTCAGGTACGAGGGCAGAGCAGAGGGGCAGAATCCCGCCCCCTGGCCCTGCTCCCCCTGCTTTGGATGCAGTCCAGGATACAACTGGCTTTCTGGGCTGGGAGTTCACATTGCTGGGTCATGTCCTTCTCATCAGCCTGTACTATGTTTGCAATTGTCCTGATCAAGGTGCCAGACCTTGCACTTGGCTTTCTTCAGTTTCATGAGAGAAACTTCTCAGAGACCTGACTTACAAGCTTATCAGTGTCCCTCTGGATTGTACCCCTTCCCTATTGCATGCCTATTTTCTAGTACAATCCCCTTGCAATGAGCAGGGACAGAATGATATGATAGAGGAAATCATTTAATTACTGAATAAAGCTCCTTTTATTACTTTTTTTTGTTTGTTTGGGTTTTTTTTTGTTTTTGTTTTTTTTTTGGTTTTTTTTTGTTTTTATAGAAGCCAGGAGTTTTCAGGAGCAAGAAAAAAGGAAAATAGATAAAAGAGCACAGTATCAATTCCATTGGATTTTGACCTGCTTTTTTATATAATTAACAGCCTTTCTGGAAGAAACAGGAGAATATTGTAAATTTATTATTCATCTAATCCAGATTAGGGGGAAAATCAGAAAAGTTTATGGTCATGCCAACCAAAAATCCTGCTTTCAGGTCTGACTTCAAACTGAAGAAATACTTTTTATGTACAAAACTCTCTAAGTTTTAAAATAATTCTGCCATTCCAAAGCAAATGAAAGGGATAACATCTCAGGGAGAACAAACCCTTCATTACCTTTAAGCAGGCCTATCTGTATAATTGTGTTGTGTCATTAAATACCCTAATTTAAGATTTTAATGTGGACATCAATTTGTGGCTGAAGTGAACCCTGTTCCTCAACAGAACATTTATGCAATATATGGGACAAGAAACAAAAAAATTATTCTGAATTGATTATGAGGGATATCCAGGTGTTCTTATGCGGGAATACTTCATGAACTCAAGTCACTTTAAGGTTTATGAACTCCAGGTTGGTGGTAGAAGAAATACACAGGACACTTTGACATGCAATGTCATTATATTTTGTCTCTGTAGCATGGCCTCAGCTCTTGAGCATTTCCTTCTTCTAGTGTGACTGAGACCCTGCCCTTTTCTTTTCTGTCCATTGTTGCTCACTCTCTCGTACACTTCTGAAATGCCATGGAGATATTCCTCCTGAGGCAGGGAGCATAAAAGCTCTAATTCTGACAACAATGTGATGTAACCTGACAATGCGTCATCCACTGTAAACCTGAAAAAAGGCAAATAGCTCTAGCCAAGATTGTGTAGTAGCACAACACAGCCCTACTTCACTATCTAGAGAAAACATCACTATCCTGATCTACAACTAAATGTCACTTTTTACCCTTGCTATGCTTACTCAATTAGGAACAATTAATGTCTTGCTGTCATAAAAACAAAGAAGTCCTGAAACTGACAAAGAATGAATAAATTACTGGTGGAAAAATAAGCACATTCTATTAACAAAATACTTTATCTATAACTAAAACTAGCAGAAACAAATACTCAGTATTATTTTATCCCATGTGATATGCTTTACTTTCAGGTTAAATTTTTTGCTGTTGATTTTACATCCTCTTCTAAGCTAAATGTAACCGTCATGTTTGATATGAATGAGAACACTTTTTTTGAATTTATTTTTAAAATACATTAGAAATCTGTCAATTTCAGATGGAATGAGTAAAATCCTGTTTTTATGCACTACATTTCTCATCAAAATTCCTTCACTCCATTGTGGAAGGAGGAAAATGTCTGGTGAAACAGCATACAATTTCCTTCTATTTTTTTAATAACTACTGCTTTATTCTTTGCTTTTATGTGGTATTAAGGTTGTGAAAAAGAGATGTTTTATGTAATAGCTTCTCTGATACACTTTAAGCAGCCCAAGTGGATATTGTCTGGGAAATCTTGCCATAATAAACAGTTTCTCCTTCTATGAAAGACAAAAGAACTTTTTTACTAATTCTTAGAGGGACTAAATAATTGCCTGAAATATGAGTATTTTCTTTTTAATATTCTGGATTTCTACAAAAACTGGTGCCAACTTGAGGAGAACAGTTCCATTTTTATGGTTTCACTTCATTATTGGGTCAGAACTAGGCTGCTGTGTCCATTTGCTAAAAGAGTAATTTAGATTAAGTTTTATAAAGATACATGTTATAAAATGGGAACATAAAGCTACATGTGTTGGCATGATTTTCATTTGCAAAATGGCATTTTTTCTGATCTGGTCAGTTACATCACATGACTGAAGGGCTTTGAAGCTTGGCTTCTACCTAATGAAATTTTACTAAGAAGCAAGGACAACTGCATAACTCTGAAATTACTGCACACCTCTGAAATTTGTACAAAGTGCATTCTCTTCAGGAGGGGGAGTGCACTGTGTCCTTTTCCAAGGCGACACCAACTCCCATTGCAAGACTCTCTCAGAACGTGGGGTAATGACCTGGCTGGTGCCACCTAAGCTTCCCACCATACTGGAAATTGCTGGGTGGGTTCTGCTGCAAGACCTCCTCCTAAACCCAGCTACTGACCTGCCTCTTCTTTTTTCTTTCCACTCCTTTCTTAATGTTTCCCTTCCTTTTTGTATATATGGCACGACCTCATGGACCCTAAGTTTCAGAAATATCCCTGTGCTTCCTTGCAGTACTTAAGGCCATGGTGTTCTCTATTTCAGAAAATAAGGAAAAGATAGCTGTCATTTCCGAGTGCTATTTAATAATAAAATTGGAAAGAAGTATTCATCTTCTTCCTTGGCTGCAAGAAAAAAAACACAGGCAAAATGTGAAAAGAACAAAGTTGAAGCAGTAAACTAAAAATATCAATAAATAGAAAGGAATTATTGTATAAATTTGGATGGAAATTTAAAAAAAAAATCACATATAAACAAATTAAAAGTAACAAAAATTTTAAAATTAGTACTTTCTCCCCTTATGCTTCCCTCTGCTTTCAAATGCTGTGATACCTTCTTTCAGAGTCAACTATCACAAGTATCTTATGAGTGAACTCACAATATGTAGCAAATCTGTACACTCTTCTATAAAAGAACTATTAAATATTACATTTTAGGAGATAAATGTCTAATAAAAATAATTTAAAATTAATAAAATATTTTCTGATGAGCAGATTCAAACATTTTAGAGCAAAATTATAAAAAAAATCACCAGGCACAATTAATTTCCATGTTTTGTTCTTAAGAAGTTTCACAAGCTAATGGATCATTCCAGCTGAAGCTTCTAACTGTTTTCCTTCCCTGTGTTGCAAGACTAAAAGACATCATAAATCTTAATGATTAGCTGCTTGCTCTAGAAAGAACAGAGTGTAGGCATATGGCATCCTCACAGAAGTACTAGCTTTGAGGAACAGGACTTGAGGTTCTTTCATGCAACCATTCATTTCAATTTCAGCAGCACTCATGCTTCATGACTATAAGAAATATACTATAAGCTTCATAGTTATAATTTTCCAGAAAAATCTAATTTCTTGTTTAATTATGAGATATATATATTCACCAACTGTTAGTAGCAATATATATTGGTATAAAACCACCTTGTGAAAGTAATAAAATACTATGATTAAAGCAATATTTGCCTATGAGATACTAGATACAGTCAATTTAGAGCTGAATGCATTTAATTATATCATAATGCAATACAGCATTGAACAGCATTAATATTAAAATTTACATTTTACTTCAATTTCTTTATGACTCTGAGAAAATTAAAACTATTACATCTCTTCCTGGAATACCTATTTTATTTACATTTGGAGTAGGGCTAAGTTGTGACTGTTTTGCATCAATGAGGAAAAAAGAAATAGAAAAAACATTTGCTTTTAAGCATATTTTCATTTCAAGAGTGAATAATTTGATAGCAAACAATTCCGAGACAATTAGTTATGAATCACCACTGCCTAGTACACTTCAGTATATTTTCTTCAACTCTATGTCTATTTGTCATTGTAGAGGAAGCCTAGAAATGACAGCTGTATACATCAGAAAAATTTAATTTGTGGATTTTAGGTTATATTTTTTAATTACAGTTCTTCAATTAATTACTGCTTTCTGAGTGTTTGTATTTAGTGACAATGTCTATACCCTTGGCTCCTAATACTTCTAACAAGTAGTAACTGCTGTATTGGAGCTGACTCGGTTACTTAGACTCTCTGAGTTAAATAATGATAGTCTGCCCCCCTGAATACATTCCAAAAACATGATCAGAGATAAACCAGAACATAAAATCTGAAAAGGCCATGTCAGAAAATATAACGTCATATCAAGTCACATCTCAGCTACAAATTCAAGTGGGACTAATTCATTGAAATCATGGCAGAAGTATCATGCAGCAAAGTCATTATTGAAAAACTAGTTCAGTTCTACTTAACTCTATCTTCTGTGCAGGTTGAATTCATGATCTTTCCCCCCTGAATGAAACACAACTGCAGCTAAGAAAATATCTTATAGGAGTCTTATTATGAGAAGGACTTTGGGAATAAAAAAAGAATATAGCATGAACTTTTTGCTGTGTAAAAGAAAGTGAAGATTTCTCTTTAGCACACAAAAAAAAGATCTGACTGTTCTTCCTCATACAAGTTTTAAATTGAAGCAATGTCACTGAAGTCAGCTAGAGTCATATCTATGTAACCATAATTTATACAGTGGAGTGAAAACTCTAGACTTGGTTTTTATGGTACATAAGAGACCTACAGATGATGAGCCAGTATTCTATAAGAGAATGAGGGAAGGAAAGCCAAATAACAGAATAAAAATATTAAAAGATTATTGCACTGTTACAAGATATAGCTCTATAAATCTTGGTTCTTATGTATTAAAGGATAGGCAGTCTTGGGAATATCTCCCTACCCTATGACTCAGATTCAAAATTGATCATATCCAAGATCTGAAAAGGTGTGGTTAACTTTTACTTCCTATTCATTTTCAATTTTTTAGCATGCCCAGTTCCAGAATTTAGTCAGTTCCAGTAGGGAAATGCAGAGTATCTCAATAGGCTCTTCTCTAAACAGCTCCACAGTAAACAACTAGACAGAAAAGAAACCCAAACAAACCACCAACAACAAAACAAAAACAAAACAAAAAAAAACCCAACAAAAACCTCAAAACAACATCAACAAAACCCACGAAAACAAACAATTAAAATGCTCAACAAAAACTCAATTAAAATGGTTTTGCTTTTGTCTTAGGTGATATCCAGCTTTTACACATCTGTGTACCTCAGCTAACTCTGTGAGCTCTTGAGAAGATGGGAGATGTGCCCTATCTCAGCTCTGAGAGCTGCTGTTTTATGATCAGCTTAGGTAAAACTCAGTACAAACATCCTTGATTCATCCTTTGGACCTCAAGCTGGAGATCACCTATACAGCTTGTGGTCAAAACTAATTTCAAATTAATGACTGAAGCCTCTTTTTCTGCTCATTGTTTGAAACACAGATCCCATCAGTGCTTTTGAAGATCTTGGCGTATCCTGCTGGAAAGTAATAAGGACTCCTGAAATCCCAGCAAGATAGAGGCTCTGCAACATAATCTGTATTTCAATAAGTACATAAATGAAGGAAATTATTAATTATTTATTAACAGTAGCCTACTAATGAGAGGCTAACAACAAGGTTCAAAACAAGACAGAATGTCTCTTAATAATCTGCGAAAATATAGAAATCACACTGCTAGCTATTTCTGCTGCCTGGATGTCTCTTACAGGACAGTGGTCTGACAGATTTTGTCAGTGGTGTAAGATTTTGGCATATCTTGAAAGTACAACCAGCAGCAGCTTGAGCATGGCTTATATTCAGTCAGTGGTAATCTTTCCAAAGTCAATGAACATAGATCTGGTCCCATTGCAGAGAACAGATCTGCAGTACTCATTAGGTTGTGACATTAGTATCTGCTAATACAAATTAACTGTATGCAAAACTAATGCTGAGTCAGCATGTTTCTCATGCACAAAAACTCTGAAAACGGACAGCTGACAAATATTAACTTCTACTACACATTAACATGAGAGGAAAAAAAGAAAGCTTTGCCAAATGCCATAAAAATATCAGTGGCAATAAGCTTTTTAAACCTCTCTGAAAAAGAGGAAGTGGAGTAAGAATTTTGTTCTTCCTATAATGAACTATGATACTGCTAGCATTTCACTGGAGAAGAATGGGTAAATGAAGTTCAGTTTACTGTTATACTCATTTATGTATACATGGTCTTTTATGTATTTTCCCCAACATTCACAAAATGTTTAAAAAACCCAATAATTTCTTCCAAGTATGTCTATTTTACCAATTAACAGTATTTATAATGCCAGCAACAATGTTGCTAAGTTTTCTGGGTTGACAGTGCCTCTATCCCATATCAGTGGACTGTTTTTGTTATGTCTAGCAGCGCTGTTTTGCTCGCCGGGCTTTTGCTGCCCGAGCAGAACTGCTTCTGGGCTTCTGCTGCTTGGCTTCGGCTGCTTTGGCTGCTAGTGCTGCTGCTGCCGCTGCTGCTGCTGCTGCCGCTCCTGCTGCCTGCTCTCCATTTTCTTTCTTTCCCCCTCTTTTTCCCTTCCCTCCCCGCCCCCCCGCCCCCCGCCCCCAAGACTGGACCGGCTCTGGACCTGATCTGACCCGAGACGTCTGAGAAGACCCGGAGCCCGCCAAAGAAGCTTTGTGCCCTCCTCTTGAGTAAACCTGAGCTTTTCCTTTCACTCGGGGTGGGGAGAGTTTTTCATTTGTCAATAAAACCGATTTTTTCCACTTTTTCCTCCTCCAAAGAATTTCCTTCCCAACCCCAGGCTGGGGGGGAGGGGTGGTGGAGGTTTGTTTGAGGGGACTCCCTTTTAGAAATTCTCCCCTTAATTTATCCTAAACCAATACACTAAGTTATCATAAATTAAACTTAATTGATAAGATTGTAGCACTATCCCGTTGTATCATTCCCGTATTGAGCTGCTATGTCTAACTTACTGTTGAGCACATTTTGTAAGTGTATTCAGTCTGACTGAGATAGAGTTTATTTCCCTGTAGCAGCCCTCACAGCGCTGTGCTTTGCATTGGTGGCTGGCAGGGTGTTGATAACACACCAGTGCTTTGGCTACTGCCAAGCAGTTCTGTCCCTCTGACATTCCCCCACTTCAAAGGGCTGGGCAGGGACACAACCAGGGCAGCTGACCCAAGTAAGCCAAAGGGATGTTCCACACCATACCACACCAGCTGAGATAGGAAAGGTAAGGGAGGGAGGAGGGACAGGTGGGCATCTGTTGTTCTACAATGTTTTCCTTCCAGAACAACTACTCTGTGGGCTGAAGCCCTGCTTTCCAGGAAGTGTCTGAATAATGGGAAGTAGAGACTGACTTTTCCTTCTGCTTATGCAAGCACACTTTTGCTTTCCCTGTTTTTTGCTTTTCCTATTTTTTCCTTCAGTAAACTGCCTTATATCAACCTACTAGTTGCTTTCCGTCTAATTTCTCTCTCCCCTGTCCTACTGAGAAAGGGAGTGATGAGCACATGGCACCTGGCACTCAGCCAAGGTCAAACCACTATAGAAAGTAATGACAAAATGTGTATATATATTAATATTTGCAAAAAATACAGACATTGTTTTCAGACATTAGGAAATGTCAGTAACACTTTGGGAGAAGATGATCTGACTCCTTGCAAAACTATTTTCCTAAGATCTTTCTCCCCTCTGAGAGACCATCCTCACAATTTCATTTTTGCATAAGGGTCAAGAAGCAGAAATAAATGATTAATTTAATAAATTTAATTTAATACTAGTGCACAGTGTGCCATTTGCTCATTCTTATATTTAAAAACAGTGAAGCTGTCTTTTTTTAAAAAATAATGTATTGTCTTTTAAAATATGTGTGCATGATTCAAACTGCTTCTCTTCATGCTCCATGGAGAAAGACATCACATATTCTTTTGCCTTTTTTTTTTTTAATCATAAAGGATGCCATTATATTTCTATAAGATCAGGTAGGATTTTCTTTCCCAGTTTTTCACAAAATATTGTTCTTTAATGAGAGCCAATTTTACCATTATGCTGGTTTCAATACCAGCCAGAAAATAAACTCCAAACAAGCCACCCCCTTCACCCACCCCTTCCAGTAAGGGAAGGACGAAAGCAGACCATGGGTTGAGATAACAATTTACTGAAAGCACAAGCAATGGAATCAGATCCACACAATAACAGCAGCATTAATAACAAAAAAGAAAAAAAAAAATAAAAAAAGAGAGAAGGTGCTTTATGCACTAAGAAGTGCTTACCACTGGGAACACAAAACCAAGTTAGTGGACACCCCCTGAAGGTCGTGTCTGCATGCCCCCCCACACAAAGGCATCATGGTGACTGTCCCTGCGTGCCACACACGTGGCCATCAGGAACTAAGGCAAGATGGCCAGGGGCTCCCACAGCTACCTTTTCCTACCCCAACCCCCAACAATGACAAACAATGGCAAACAATGACAAACAATGGCAAACAAGTTCCCGCAAACCTAAATCGTCCCAGTCAGGTCATACCACTCTTCTGTTGATTCAGTTCCATGCAGGTGCCTGCTCCACCATTTTTACTGCTCTGCTGCAGGGGAGGGCAATCCCATGGGTGGCTGCTCCTTTTTCCAGACATTCTGATGCATTCCTTCTGGCTTGTTTTTTCTTGGCTCATCTGGGCTTCCTTCCATTTGGTTCAACTATTGCAGCTGGGCTGGGGTCCCCACCCTCCACCCCTTTCCCGTGGCTCCGTGCCAGAGCTGTCAGTCCAGCACTAGTGGGAATTTGCATTTTTTCTGCTTTCCTTTCAGCAGCATGTCTTGTAGCTGTGCTCTGGAGAAAAGGTGGGGGAACCAGCAGTGGGAGCCAGTTGTTGAAGGGTCTCATCTCAAGACCTTCCTGCTGGAGAGGGGGAGGCAAAATTATGCACTTTTGGTAGGGCACTCAGTTTTCTTCCTGAAACCAGCCCCCCCCCCCCCCCCAGTGACAATGTGCCTGGTATAGAATAACAACCTGGCCACACCCACACTGCACTAAGTTCCACCCCCTCCCTGACACCATCAATTCTGATCTACTTGTGATATAACCTGTTAAAAATCCTAAACCATACATCACTCTGTTCATTCTCATCACCTAAACTACAGATTTTTTAAAAAAATCTGTTTATCCTACTTTTGCTGAATTAATGATTGTAATAAGGCAACCACTAAAAGCAAATCAAGATTTTGCAATTGCTGAGAGTTTGCTGACTCATTAAAACAGTCACTAAAGGATCAAATAGCTACAAATATCATAAGACAAAACATGTATCATAACAACAAAAGATTTTAGTAGATGGTGCACCTCACTACTTCCATTTGTGATACTGTCATTGCTTATTGTGAGAGACAAGATGGGTCAGACAAATTGAACTAAACCTACTGCTAAATTCTCCACTGGAAGAGTCATCTATCTCTCACCATGCTTCAGATTTCACACTGGAAACAGAACTCAAATGATAGTGAGAACAAGTTTTGCCAGATAAAAGAAGAAAGTGAAACTGGGTGCTTTACTGAAAGCCTCTGCTAAAACACTCCAGTTTAATTTCCTACCCCCACACACAGACATATGCATTTATGATTAAACATCTAGTGCCTCAGGATTAAGCTATTAGTGAAAAGTATGCATGAAGACATATTTGTGACTTTGACCTCTCATTAGGTTTTGTGTTCTGTATAAAAGAAAACAAAACCACAGACAAAAATGACTCAGATTTTAGAAAAATCACCATGACAGAGCACTTTCCAAATTCTCTTTTCTATGGGAAAGATCCTGACAAAAACTTCGGAGTAAAGGTTGAACCTGTTTTTCCTAAAAGAATGGAAAGAATGGGCCAGATAGCTTAGTGTATACAGAAAGTATACATGTGTCCCTTTCAAGGAAAAAAGAATAGCAACCTTTTTCTTTGCTGTAAAATGTTCATTTAGACAGTAGTAAAACTGCTGTTTAATTTAGACAGTAGTAAAACTAGTAAATCACTGAGTTCTGAAGGTATTACCTCACAGATACGTTTGAATGTAGCCAAATACTCAATCACCTACTTTAGGAATGAGGTGTGAGTCCAGTTAGGACTTGTGGAACCCCAAGAGTCTCAGTATGTGTGAGACCTACAGCAGTATACCACCATTTCCACATATTATCTACTCCTGCTATGCTATATAACCACTGCATTCTTCTCTGAGCTCAATACTTGGCAGTATTCATTAAATTTTGCTCATTTGTGCTACTCTTTCTAAGTTCCTATCAGAAACACAGGACCTGTCTTTATTAAAAGTCAAAGTCAGATAAGTAAATGGATTCATTTCCATTTTAGGGGGTTTGTGTTCATGCATGATTAATCATATACAAAATAAATGTGGAAATATAGGCATTTCCACTCTTCATTTGGAACTGGAATGCACACTCTTCAGTACAGACTTTGCCTATTATACTTTCTCAGGACAGGAATACTTTATGTAGGGCATGGAGAAACCCAGTTCTCAGGGGCATATGCGATGCCCATATTTTTAAGGCTGTTCATGAAAATGTATGTGCATAAAAATTAAGTTAGCACATCATGCAACCTTAATTGCACTTGCACTCAAGCTAATTCTAACTGTATGTTCACAAACATCACATTTAAGCCTTTCATAATCAATGCATTAAATACATCTTCTTACATGAGAGATTAATTAAGTAAAGCTATGTGATACTTAAATAAATAATTCAACATAAAATGCTTGATGATATTTGGATTTAATTAAAATAATACAGAAGAATATAAAATGATAATATAAAGTACAATTTTAATTTTACCAAAATGACTTTCAGCATAGTATCTACTGATGAATAGCTGTTATATGCAGAACTAAAGGGAAATGCATAAATACCATGTCACTAAGCAGCCCTCTGAGCTGCTCTTTCTTCCATTTCACCTTTGCCTCTTTTTTGCTAGATGGTGTGCAGAGACTCTATGTGAATGTGAAAGAAAGAAAAAAATGAAAGGAAAAAGATGTAGCATGAAACACAGTAAAAGGAGTTAACTGGAAATCATAGCATATGTAACCAGAAGGGGAGAGCTGAACAAGTCCCTGAGAGAAGTCTGGCACACCGTCAATACACAGAAGCAGTGCAATAAGAAATATTTCAATCTAAACACCTTTGCTCTCCTTCCTTTCCAATAATTGCTCAGCCTGTACACCTCAGTTTGACAGCAGAAAGAGTTTTAAGGAAAGCAGTGGACACTTCTGTCAGATCATGGTCACTGTTCCTCCTGTTCCCCTCTGAAGCCAAACTGTATCTGAAAGAATGGGTAGCCATGGCCAAGCTGTCCCCACGTATCAAGGATACAAAATGAATGGGAAAGAAAGGTTACATCACACACACTGCTAACTATTACAGTAGTTACAACTGAATTAAATTTCTAGCAGGACAGAAAGCAAAGCAAACAGAAATGACATATGTATGAATACTATAAATAACTTACTACTGATGAAGTGATTTGTTCTGACTGGCTCACTTGACATCAAACATGGCATATTATACTAGCAAATGTCTCATTAGTCTTTGCAGGAGAAGACTGGACTGTCAAGAGAAAGGGAATACTTGCTACTCTTGAAATACTCCATACAGGGTAAAATAGAAGAAAATAAAAATCACATATTTTCTTAATTTCTTTTTGTTTCTTATCACAGCATTTCCTTCTGTGAAATAAGCAAGTCAATTAAATTCATAGAATAAAATTGAAATTAAAAATTAAATAAAGTTGATTAAATTAAGTAACTTCACTTTTAAAAAGCCACACAAAACAGTGAAGGTAATAAATGCACCTGCAACCCTCTCCTTTCATTGCCTGATTTCTGTTGTGTTCCATTAAACTCTTCAACTTGAAATGCTAAATCATACTCCTGTATGTGTATCTCTGTCTCAAAAAAATACAACTGTATTTCAACCCATAATTACCAATAATTCAGCAAATTGCACAAAGGAAATATCTGCTGATATGGCACCATATATGCTTTAGCATGATGCAGTCTTTCACAGCATCCAGTCAATTCCTCTATGATCTCTAAGAGCAAGGCTCCATTATTCTGAGGCCCATTTTTGAGTCAGAAAAATGTGTGGAAGAGAGTCTGGAAATCTGTATCTGAACTTATGGTTCTTATCTTGAGCATTGGGTAGATGGAAACTGTTCTGTCACATGTAGCAACTCCTTTAATAATGCTTCTATTTGGTGAGGACTTTATCCTTTAGTAAGAACATGTTGTAGTAAGAGATGGCAACAGAAACTTTTGCTCCTTAGTGCTTTCCAGACTTTTCTAGGGACTGACAGCTTTTTCTTCTTCATTATACTGTTTACAGTTTATCACATTTCTATTAAAGCCTGATTTTGTTTGGAATAGAAACGGGCATTTCAAAATTATTCACAGGGAAAAGTCTGCAAGAAAGTAACAGTGTCAGCTAAAACATTCTGATAAAATTTGACTTGACACTGCCTCACACTGTTGGGATTATTCCACGTTCTTAAGTACTATTATGGTAACATTGAAGAATTATTCTTACACAAAGCTTTTACATATCAGCAGAAGTTGGTTGAAAGATAAATCTACTGAAGCTTCTGAGGCTGGGCTCCAATATTCTTCTGTCTACAGACTCAGTTCTTCTCTTACCCATTGGAATGAATATAATTTCACAGCAGATAGTGGAAGGAGCCATGAACTCCACAGCAGAAAGCTAGTAAAAAAAAATAGGTGTGGATGACTGATTCCAGCAGAGCTGGAGAAAAAAAATGGTTGTCATAGCAAGTGTGAATGCTGTGAAGAGGATGGAACTTAAGTGGGAAAAGTTACGTGCATAATTTTAAAATAAGTTTTCCAAAAGAAGATCTCCATGTCATCTCATCAAGCACAAGCTTAAGTTCATCAAAACAATGAAAGCATAAGGAGAACACCCAGGTGTTTTCCCATGGTTATTTAACATATGTGCTTTGGGCAAAAATAGCAGAGATGACATGATGGACTGCCCTTAAGATAAACTAGCTAACCATACTCTTATCCAAGGTGGGTTTCAGGGTTTCTCAGCCATGGTGATTCCAGAGCCATGAAGTCTTTCACTACTATGCCAGCCAAACTAGATAAATTATTTTTAAAATTACACCTGTCTGTTACAGTCATAATTTCAGTAGCAGCACAGATATGTTCTGTAATCAAATATGCTTCTTTTAATTTTTTTAATTAAGCCAGTGATGAAATACCGTTATTTGCCCTTATTTTTATGTCAGATGTACCTGTACGCAGTTTACCAATCCTTTGTGCATCCATGGGAATTTCTGTGGAAGGAGTGCTAAACATCTCCATTAACAATGAAGAGCAATCAAAATCATAGAAGCTGTCAGAAGTGTTCTGTACTTTAAAAAATAAATTTTAACTAAATTCTAATATAATTGAATTAACAAGTTTTTATTAAAATTCATAAACATTTTAAATTTTACAGTAAAAAGTGGTTTAGACCTGGAGACATTGAATGCTCCAATTTTAGGGGTTTTTTCTTAGAGTAAGCAACTTTTACAGAGAAGGTGTAAAGACCATTTTAAATTTACTGAAAATATATTAGAGGTTAAGAAGCACACATTTAATAGAAACCAATCAGCATAGGTTGAAATATCTATAGTATTAAGGCAAAATTTTGGTTTAGGTGGTTTCATGTTCACTACACATCCACATGCAAACTGTTTCAACAGGTAGGTCCCTCAGAAATAGAGTTTGATGCTTCTTATTTTCAGAACGTATTTATTTAGGAAAAAAAGAGAAGGGACTAATTCTTCTCTTGAATCTCTAAGTTCCACTATTAGTCTCAAAGGAACGTTTAAAAGCCCAGCTGGGTCTGACGTAAGGCTATAGTCCTATTTTTTGCATTTCAGTCACACCTCCCCACCTGTAAGGTATGCTGGTCCCTAACCTGCAGGCTTAGCACCCTCCTTTTTAGCCCTGTTTTGTTGTCTGTGCATGATGACATTTGTTTAGAAACTCAGCAGATGCTATGTATTTGTAGTAAAATCCAGTTAGTTCACAATTAAAAGAGATGAAAGTAAGAAGAATATTCTTTACCAAATGCAGATGAAGCAGAGCCTTCCTGGAGACTACCAGAGACAAAGATGGAAGTGGCATTTAGTAAAGGGTTGTAACTAAAGTGTCAGCTTAGATGTGAGAAACTGGTCAGATGGCACTACATTTTTTACAATTCCTTCTATTTATAGAGAGAAAGTAATGACTTCCTGAGACCTCATAGGACTGAATGACATAGTCCCAGGGTTAGGCTGTTGTCTCTTGAGTTGTTACTTGAGGTGGACTATGCAGCAGAATCCTGAAAACAAACTTTTGAAAAACATTCTTGTCTTTTGTGAGCATAAGTTGAAGTGCAGGCTTTCTAACCCGGCTGCTCAGAAAAGCATTCAAATAGACTCAGCCAGTAACAAAGCTGAACCCTTTAGAGGTGCCAAATTTCTAACACAGAAGCTGAACCCATTAGCTGAATATAGCCTCTGAGTAGAACAAAGCTTTTTAGAAGGACCTTCATCTTCTATTTGTCTCTGAAGACATCACTAAAGTCTTATGCACTATGACACAGGAATTAGAATTGCAAGCTCTTCTTTGCAAAATGTATCCACTACTTTCTAAAAGGTACAGTCTCTTATTTGAAAGAGAAAGGTCTTTTTGGCATCACTTGCAATATCTACTGGTCAACACTTTGTATAGCACACAGTCAGCTTCTTCAGGTTTTATATGCAAGTCAGTTTAAGCTCCCTCCATTGGCTGAGTTCCTCTGAGTCAGAGCTAAGTAATTGGATTATACAGGGAATTAATTCTATTTGTCATTAAGTTAAAAAGAGGAAGTGTTCCTTAGAAAAATAGACAAGGATATTACCAGCTGTAGAAAATAAAGCTAAGAGAATTGTAAAGAAGCCATCAACAAAACAAGCTATAATGTTAACCCAAGTGCCACAAAAAGCAGTATCAGTTCAGCTTTAAGAAATTTTTGAATCTAGGATTTCACATTTCATATGTGAGTTCTGTATGCATACACTACTCAGCAAAATTGCTCTTGATACTGCATCAACCCCTATAGTCCTTGCATTAATAAATGGGTACATAAGGAGTAGGTTCCTTATTTTCCATATATTACTTATTCCTGCTGCAGAGAGTAAGCAAGAGATAATGCATTTGGGCTAGGGACCAGCAAATTTTCTGGGATCACTGGAACTCAGAGCAAGGAAGTGAACCTCTTTGAGCTCTTTATCATCAGCCTAACTTTCAGACCATAAACCCATAAAAACAGCCAATCCACTGAAATGTATTGCATAGGTAACAGAAATAAGAATGAAAAGCATGAACTTGACTAGAAAAAAACCCCACCCAAACAAACATCTGGTCATGTGACTTTTATCTCAGTTTAACAATACAGCACAATCATCTTGCCTTCACCTCGCAATAAGCTGATCTTTTCAAACTTTCATCTTTTTTTTATTCATCCCTTTATAGATATAAGACTGCACTACTAGAAAATATGATTATGTTTTGAAAGAGACGTACTCTGAAATTCACACTTAGGAAGAAAACAAGAAAAGATGTGTCTTATGTTTGTGTACCACAAATAAAAATATTTTTCTTTAATTATATAACTTGAAATCACATCTGTTAAGAATCACTTGTACATCCTAAATTTTTTGAAAGCACAAGAAGAGCTTTGCTAAAGTATCAAAAAAATGAAATCCTACAGAATTATAAATAATATGCAGTAATTAAAACAATAGACAAGAAAAGTCACTGTTGGAATAGGCTACAAACAAGGCTACATTTGCAGCAGCACTGAATAGCATGAACAATCTACCTCTTATATCCACATTCTCTGTTCATATTCTGCTGTTTTCAAGCACAAGATGCTCCTGTCACTTGAAAATCTCAATGGTTTTGCTGCTTAGAAATTATCAAGAGTTGCTGTCGCTGCTTGAATGCAAATAAAAGACACATTTGATAAGATGCTTAAACAACAAGAGCAGAGGCTGGAAATTAGGTCTACTTTTTTTTGAGTCAGTTGCTCATTATTAGATAAGATAATTATGTTCACTCCTGTTTTTGTTTTCTGACTACAGGCTATTTGGCAGTTATGTGCAAAATGGAAGGGGTAGGAACACATGAGCAACATCTAACTTGTTGATCCACGTACTCTCCCCTCAAGAGGAAGGCAATGCTTAAGTGCCTCAGACTGAAGGGTTAGCTGGCCACAACACTCTCACACCTTGGGTAAGCCTTCTAGTTACTGAATTTTTGAAATAAATAAATAAATAAATAAATAAATAAATAAATAAATAAAACCAGACATGGAAATATTGTGCTTGGTTTGTGTCAGCTCCTCTATTGTTCCAGAAAAATAATTGTTGATTTGACACCAAACACCAAGACAGATGCTTGAACATTTGGAATTATTGGGATTGGGATGCTCCGTTCACTCTCAGAAACAGAACTACATGGTAAATAACAGAGCCAGATGCTTTAACTCCTAGGAGATTGAAGTTCTAACTGTGCTCAGAATTGTACCACATAGATTTCACATTCCTTTTTCTGTACTGAATTTAGTGCAAGGAAGAATAAAGCAGTCATAGCAGAGGCACCCAGAGAAGTGGACAAAGACAGTCTTTCTTTTGAGGCCTATAGTTTTCATGGTCTTGTTTCACTTCTACATAAAGTGAATTCTCACGAGAGTGATTCAGATTATCCAAATTAGCTGTTTATTTATTGCAAATATGCGCTGTAGATTGAGAAGTGGGAAGGAGTTATGTGTCTAATTATTTACAAAACTTCAGGTACCATTGCAATACAATAAGATGTCAAAATCA
This sequence comes from Phylloscopus whistleri, assembly GCA_017589585.1. Taxonomy (NCBI): domain Eukaryota; kingdom Metazoa; phylum Chordata; class Aves; order Passeriformes; family Phylloscopidae; genus Phylloscopus; species Phylloscopus whistleri. The sequence goes on along the minus strand of JADMLD010000758.1, from coordinate 8,670,642 downwards.
TATACTTATTTCCTTTACCTTTATATTGTGAAGGGGGAAAGGACAAATAATTGCTTTTACTTCTATTATCAAATTGATAATGTAGGAGAACCTAAAAAATTGAACCCTGGTTAAAACTGCTTTTCTTCAGATGCTTGTTGACACACAGTCTATTGGAACAGGGTTATTTTTCACTCAGCCTCTCCTAGGATACTTCATGGCTGAATTGCAGAAGAGATTTCTGTAGAAAATTGCAAGACTACTTTCATGGTGCTTGAAGAATAGTTGAAGTGGTTTGAACTCCAAAACATAACTGAAGAATTTACTTTATGAACAATGTACTGGGAGTTGTTCAAATGTCAAGGGAAAATTATCAATACCAGGGATTTTTACATCATTGGGAGCTACTACCATTTTTTTCAGAAAGCACTCCACACATAATGGCATAGTGTATTGCATAATACTTATCATCTTTACTAAAACATTTTTTTCTTTTTTCTAATGGCTGTTAGGCAAAAAAACAATAACCAGAACCTAACAACAGAACCACATCTTCATTTATGAATGATCCAGAATAGATGTTTGAACAAAAAGAGAAATATATTCAAATCATGCGTTTATTTATCTCATCAGAACTTTTGCTTATGTCTGGTACAAAAAGGCAAATTGACTATTTCTATACAAATTATAATGATCATCTTCTGGTAAAGTTCATGTACAAGTTCAGCACAAGTAGAAGGATCTAGTAATTTATGTCAAAATTTAAGACTCAGTCAACTAGGATGCAGTTTGACATTTAAATAGCTGACCTAATTTTTAAATGAGCTGCATCTATGCACTATCCATAAAGGTTAATGCTTTTATAAATAAACCTTCTGTAAAGAATTTTTATTACCATTAAGCATGCACGAATTCTTTATAAAATGGTGTCAGAACACTAAAGTAAGCATAAAAGTATTACGGTCTGAAAAAAAATCAGTTTCAGAGAAATGAGCAGCTCTGGAATGTGGCAACTGGCCAACAGTGGGAGAAAACTTGAGCCAATAAGAAAAAAAAGTGTGTCAAGGTCCTCTCAGTTGTCAACAGTTGCATGAAAGATTGAAATCCAGTTGTCCCCTTGCATCTTTTCTGATCCATCCTGCACCATCCAGGCTTCTTTTAGCCTAATAAAACTGTTGAAAGATACCTTAAAAAAAAAAAAAAAAAAAAAAAAGACCATGGCCATCTGGCCAAACCTATAAAGGTATAGAAATTTTCACCTTTTTTCCTCCATTGTACACAAATGTATCAGGAACCAATGGTGAGTTATACACTCCTCTGGCCATAGCCCTTGAGACTCTGATGATATTTCAGAAATTCCAGTTTCCAGACTGAGAACCAATCTATGTTTTAGACTGCAGACACAGCCATGTAACCATTTTCAGTTCCAAGTGTTACAATGTGGCCACCTAAGTCTTAACACAACTTGTAAATATCTATTTTTGAGATAAATTGTCAGCCTACACATCCCATTATCCAGTGCTGCAGATGGATGTCACACTCCACTAAAAATGATGTGGATTGATTTTGACCCAAGCATGATACACACACCTATGACAACATGCAGGCTACCAATTATTTTAGTGATCTTTTGCATGCTTATGCAGGGAGGAAATGGCATCATCCATTACAACTCCTAAAGTCTCTGTGGGGAAAAGTATTCCTTTCTCTTTGTCCTAGGTAACAACCAGATAGTGAAACCTTCCATATAATTCTTGTACAGAAAATGCCTGCTCAGAAACATAGACTCATAGAAAGTTATATAAAAAGACTAAAAATATTAGCTCAGAAAGTGGTGTGTATAGACATCTGCTCACCACATCTTGAAATAACTTAAAGAACTCTTTCCAAGCACTGGTATCAAACAATACAAGAAAGTAAGAAAACTCTCAACAGTAATAAGAAGATCATACTCTTGCCTCAACTTTTTTTGCAGAGAAGTCTGCTCCTGGGAAAAAAGAACTTGCTGTCCTGAATTTCTAATACAGCAAAAGATATTGGTTTTTTACATTACATTTGCTGGATTGTTGCCTGTCTGCAATTCAACCTACTGGCTACTGAGCACTTTTTAAAAAGTTTTCTACAAATACTCAGAATGATATTAGCAGGATTTGGAGAGATGTAACATCTATAACATGGTATACTCAATGACCTGCCCATATGACCCTCCGCATGGTGAGGTAGCACCAGCACAGTGGGAGTCCTATGGGCAGCTAACACGCTTTGCTCTTCTGTGGCTGCCAGTTTCCCAGATTGTCTGTTACTCTCAATGCAATCTTGATTAAAAGGCTCTCTTAGACCTGATCTGAGTGGAATCAGGGCCCTGGTCATTCCTAATTTCAACATTGGGTTGATATTTTTCAGTGTTTCTGGGAGGATGATTAGACTGCGATGTAATGGTGATGTCTGAAGTAACAGGTTCAGGAAAATTGAAGGAAAAAAGTGGAGTGTCAGAGATAATGTGATATAAAGTACAACCGTACAAATTGCATCTACAAACATAAAAGGAAAAGGATAAGGAATGCCAGTTAGTTGGTATTTACAGAAGAAGCACACTTCTTCTGCCTTCAGCCTGTATAAAAGAATGCTGCATAAATATACTTATAAAATTATTTCTTATCACTACATCTACTCAACTACTGTTGGTTTGCAGCTGCTAGTTAGAAGTCCATGGGACAAAAGTGGCATTTTTGGGCATTGTTTCACTACAGCTGAGTACAGGTAGTTATACTGGTCATAGGATAGGAAACCTGTCCATGCAAAGGTTCCAGAAATGCACATGCAAACAAATGGGAACAAGGTCTCATCTGCAAGAATGCAATATCAATTTGTGGAAAGAAATTTCTCACCTCTGTGACTGCTCACCACTTCCCCGTCCCTGGATCCATGAAAAAAAAAAAAAAAAAAAAAAAAGGTGTTTTCTGTTCTACACCAATAAATTTATTAATTACACATCTAGTATATAACTATAACGCCCTTGTACTCCACATGTGGGTGTTTTAAGGCAGTCAAATAACAGCACCAATAGCATTAATCCCTTTGGTAATTGCAGTGATCAAAGAAACAAAGAGAAATTGCAGGTTTCAACTGGGGAAACTGCTAGTTAGTTTGTTTGCTCGCTGGAATGTGTTGAGGGACTAATTAGCTAAATCATAGCGGGTTTTAAATATCTATGTATTTCCTAGAAAATAATTAGCTGTTTTCATTAAAAAAATAATAAGGTACCAGGTAGGTGGATATGCAACACTGGAAATGTGTGGACAGCAGAATTAAGGTTCTTGGTTTACTTATAAATGCAACTTTATTCACATGATTATAAGTCTGCAGCTTTGCTCATTTGCTGTCTCCCACTACAGACTATTCTATATCTAAATCTGGAAGTGCATTGGCTTCTGCTTACATTCTACTTTGAGCAAGATCACTGCTCAAACTCAGAGTCCTGAAATACGCTTAGAACTGGTCAGCTTGCTAATTGTGATATAATTTAGGAGTTTAGATGTGTTGAGTTCTGTCAGTAGTTGTTAGATATGTTTCTGAACCACCTACTAAGTCTTTGGATACTAGAAACTTTCCTTACTGGTTATTATAATTTTAGCATTGTGCATTTAGACATGATTAGTATTTTAGAAAATAAGAGAACAAATTTCAGTGAAGTGTTGTTGAAGACATAATCTGTGGAGATTGATTGGCAGGCAGTAGACTTCTGCTCTCATAGAGGCACACTCAGTCCTGGTGAGAAATGTAAAAAGGTGATAGAGGAGATGCAAGTAGGACATATATGACACATGCAAATAAAATATCAAGACGTGATCGTTACAAAATGATAAACATAGGTGAAAAGTGATGGATGAGGAAAATGGGGAGGAGAAAGTTAATACCCAGCTAGAAAGAAAAGACATAATAGCTTTCATTACAGGTGTAAATCTAGCTGAGGACATAACTTCTGGACATTATTATATCTCACAAAGGTTAGAGGAGATGTGTATGGATCCCTGAAGAAAACACAAATAGACTGATGCTAACAATGAAAACTGGGACCATTGTTTTGAGTGCATTCGGACTTGTTTCCTACAGAAAGAAGAACTGCTAGGCAGTTGTTAAAGCCAACTGGGTTTCTTACGTATGTGTGGAACTTTTGTTATATATGCAAACATATATACAGTAAAATTCTTGTCAAGACCCACAGTGAGAATAACTAATTACATTCCTGAATTTGGACGGTGAAAGTAATGGTAAGGAACTTACCATTTGCATGAAAACTCCATTTGCATGAAAAATATCTAAAAACAGAGGAGGAAAAAAAACCCAAAAGTCCTAACCTGGTGAGTTTGGTTGTCTGTTGAGTTTGGGGGTTTTTTTTGTTTAGGTGTTTGTGTGTTTGAATCTTGTTTATTTTTGCTTGTTTTTGTTAGTTTGGGTTTTTTTCACATATGTACAGGATATGGACTACAGAGAATCAGAGTAAAATGAAGTCTGGCTGGTTGACAGACTTCAGTTCAACATCAGCCCTGGCAGGTTAGGGGGATTACTGCCTGACGCTGCAAAAATGTGTAGGAATGTGTAAAGAACAGTCAACCAGAATATATAAACATCACAGGGAATGAAAGAATGGAAGAATACAATAAAAATGGAAGAATACAATAAAAAAACCCCAAACTCTCAAGAGAAGCATTTAAGACATCCACATATTCATCTAATTGTACTACCTCCTCCTCCTCTCCATACTAAACTCATAGGAGTAACTGGGTGGTAGAAATATTGTGGCACTGGGATATTATGACTACTCTGGGTTATTTCAACTAAGATAACTTCCCTTTGCTAAGTATTTCTACATCAGATATCACACAAAATATCCTTAAATTATTTCATGCTACTCAGAGCAGATTATACAATACAGAATTTAAGAGAAAATATTTCATAGAGTTATTCATAGAATATCTCCAAGATAAGCACCTACTACTTACCAAAATTAGATACACCAATATTAGATATACCAAAATTAGATATATTAGATTGGTATTACATCTAGCAATTAAACACCAAACGTCTGCACTCTGTTCTTTACCTCTTCTCTTTCATATTCCCTTTTTTCCTCTTTTTGCTCCCACAAGTGCATTGCTGTTTTTTTACTAAGTACCTTTTCTCAGCTGTATGTGACTACAAGAAATTAAAGTGAAATCCTGGTCTTGCCCCCCTAAGTCTTTGTGAGATACTAACCAAAAATTGTACAGGTGTTTAGGTGTTTCTTTCCCACCATGAGTTTCTTACCTTTTCATTATGAAGTGCCGAAAGGATGCCAAAACATCAAGGATTGCTCATTAATTTCTTGCTGATACTGTGGTAGTACAGAATGAAAAAGATTGGTGACAGCCTTAGGGGACTACTCATTACATCAGAAAGCACAGATTGCATTAGAGAGTCTACAGCAAGGATTGCAAGGCTCCATTTGGGGACAAGGATATAGGGAATAGAAACTAGTTCTGATCAAAGCGAATGACAGAAAAAAGGAAAATGGGATAGGGATTCTCCATCATATCTTGGCCTTTGTGAAGATTTGAAGTTGTTTACTAGGAGCCTGTCCTACCAAGGGAGTAATACTGTAATTTCCCAGTGAAATGGCTGTTGATTTTGAATGTGCTTTAAAGGGAAACAGCTGCTACAAATCCTGAAACAGATGCCCAGATTTTGTTTTTGAGCCTTTGTACTTGGGGGTACCAGTGAGCTTCTGTTTAGGATGCATCAGTTTCTAAGACAAAAAGGTTAGTGGTCTAATTTCATAGTACCAGATGGAAATGCACATGTACATAGGTACATCCCTAGTGTTGCTGGATAATGTTGGAGGTTCTCTGCATGGTTCCCCGTGACAATACAGGAAGACCTGAGGAGCAGAGAAGCATGTTTCTTATAATATTATTTCATATTCCAGCTTGGATCTAGGACTCCCTTGTACCTGAACTGTTTCTGGTTCCCTACAATACCTCACACTGCAGATGTACAGTGTCTATGAACAAATTACTTCCAGCACTCTAAGACAGTATACAGGCAAGTATCCTTTCCCATGCAAATAAATAGCACTGTTTGCTCTGGTCAGTTTCTAAGACTATACTATAAAACAGTATGTGGCTAAAAATGCTGCATATTATACCAAAAATGCTTACTAGGGAATCTGTAATGGTGCAGTGAGCACCAAGTACACATGGTGCATTAAAATTGCTGCTTTATATCTCTTCCAGACTACTATAGGACTTACATTTATTGAAATAAAAACCCAGTGGATACTTAGCACTCATATAAAGCCTACTCATAATTTGCTGGCTCTGTAGGAGTCTCTTTACACTGTGCTGCAGGTTCAGGACTCGCTGAATTGCATGTGTTAATTACATTGCCTACCAGGAAAGCTGGAGGTTAGCTGGGAAGCTGAGTTAGCAGGATTTATCCACCATGAATTCCTTGCAGCAAGGCAGTATTGACTTCAGAAGCATATTTTTAGATAATCTGCATCCTTACACCAACAGGGTTAAAGCTTGCTGCAATGGATCCTGACTAAATCTGTTTCTAGAAATCGGCAGATGATATAAGTTTTAGAAAATCAGAGTAAGTATTATTTTCTTTTCTGACTAAGTTAAATCTCTGATTTTATTAGCTGGGAATAAACAAAACAAAACAAAAAACAAACAAACCAAAACCAACAAAAACAAAAAAAAAACCAGACAAAATGTTGGTTTTCTTTGTGTTTTTTCCTAGTTAGAAGTTTAATGAGCTTTACAGCTGTTAACCAGACATGAGAAGTTAGCTCCAAATGCACAGTAGGACTGCAGCATTGTAGACACTTTAAAAGGTTGTATGTATTTTATCAATCTTGACTTCTACATGCTCACATGAAAAGCAAGCAAGATGTTGTTGCACAGAACATGTTCTCAAAGCCTCTTTTCTAGCATGCATGCAAAACTATAGCATCCAGACAGACATCCATGAATGCCCCAGTGATGATCCATAGCCCTAGGCAATTGTCCTAATTTTGAAAGCTAAAAATCTAACAACACAATAGGCTGCTACTTTTAAAATAATTATTGTGGAGCTGAATAGACAAGATAAATTTGAAGACAAATCCCAAACAGACATTGAACACTGATTTTAGCACCTTTTCGTAATTAATTTAAAATGTACATGTTTTTAAGCTATTTATGCATTACAGGCAAGAACTGAATGGTTGCAAACACTTAAGTCTTTTGTGTTCATTATTAAGTCTCTTTAGAAAATACTCAAGGGCCTTTCCTCCCTGGTGATTGTTTTAAGCAAAAGGTTGGACTCAGGATGAATTTTGGAGAAGTTGAACGTAAGAGAAGATGAAGATGAACATAAGAGATTATTTTAGTAATTTACAGTACCAGATTACAGCTTCAGCAAGTACTAGGGTACCCATGTAAAAGTGTGGCTACAATGGGAATACATTATAAAAGATGGCTTTTTAGGTTTAGTGTAACTGTAGTGATTCCACAACCAGTGAAAGCCACAGCCTAGACTTGGGTCTGGACATAGAAAATAAATTTATTTTTTAATTCTGTGGAAGTTCTTCCTCCAGCTGGGGGTCTGAATTTTGCAAAGGGATGATTGAAGACGATGTTCTTCTATACTATGAACAACATAACATCACTGACTCCGTCAAATTACTTCAAGTACTTTCAGGACTACCTGAAATACCTGGATATACAAGGTAAATAAACTCAGAAGGGCAGAAATCCAGGAATTTTTTCTCAAAAGGGTCAAAATTTAAGTTGGACATGACATAAAAAGAGTGGTGGACAACTCCAAATTACAATTGAGGGCTTAACTTGAGGTTAAGAGAAGTTAAAGAACTAAAACCAAGAAACGAAGACTCATCTACTGATAAGAATCTGTCAATTTTGTACAAGAAGTAACAGGCATTGAAAAAAAGCATGGAAGTTGCCAGAATTAAAACGCAAAAAGCTTGATTGTGCTTTCCATTTTTTATGTTGAAGATTGCAATTACTTGAGAATCTAATTGCCCACTATCATTCCCCTGACAGCAATAAAATAGGCTCTCTGTCAACAGCTTCAAACCTTGCTTATATATCTCATGAGAAGAATTATGAAGACCTGCGTGGATGTTAAGTTTATTTAAATTTTACCACAAGGCACAAGAAATTATATTTCAAATCAATTTCAGGATTATTTATCATTCTTAGAAGTACAAATCCCAATAGGACTTCTTCCATTTCTACTTTATAATCAGGAAGAAAAGTAAGCAATACAGTCAATTTTTAGATAAGCTGAAGATAATCTAACTCAATTATTGTAGCTAATCTATTGTAGAACACAGAAAACAAAGCAGTTACCAGTATTTAGTGGGCTTCTTGCACAAGAGCCAAACAATCAGTCATCTACATGCTTCTGTCACTATTTTTCCCACTGTCTTTAAAACCAGAAAATCCAAGTGGAATATATCCAAAGATGAAACTAGATTTACCCCAATCAGAAAAGGATATGTCTTCACAACAGTCTTACCCGGGAATTCAGAAAGTCGTCCCTTGTGTTAAATGGCATTTTTATATATAGCCAAAAGCTGAATTAATTGAACTTTGCAGAGAAAATTGAAAAAGAAGAAAAATACTAAATGTAGATCAATACTGAATGAGAATGAAAGGAAAACAAATAAAGATGTTCATCCTGAAACATTCCACTACCAGGACTTAAGACACAAAGGCCAGGTAGCTATTTGCATGAGATAGTGCCAACACATAGAATTTCACAGAAAATTAACAGGTTTTTTCTATTTCCACAGCTCACCTATCAAATAAGACAATTCCTTACAGAAAAATGTTGTGTGCATTTTAACTGATGAAAATCAAGATTCACGGTCAAAAACTGTGACTCTATATGCATACAAAAATCATCTTCAGCATCTTCAGCAAAACCTTTAGTATCCCCCATCGTGATGCTGGGGGAAGGGAAGGTGTTTCCTGCTTGATCTGTGCTATCTGTATCAAGGCAGCACTGTGAACAAATGCTGAGGAAGTATTCTGCTTCCTTTGCAACTCAGCAAGACAAGATAATATAAAATCTATCCTCAAGGGTGGCATGTTCTGTGGCAGCTGTTCTAATGTTCATGGGCTTGTGAAATCAAACATTTTTATTGAAGTAACATAACTTGCAGACTGGCAAAGTGACTTATATCCACACTGAGTGAAATGATGATGTAAATTGAAAGCATCTGAGAAAATCGGAGGGTTTTGGTCCCAATAGCTATCTGCAAACCATGTAAAATGTCATCTCAAAAGTTTCTTATTTGAAACAACAAAAAAGGAAACTGTATTAGTTTGCCCTTTTTCAAATAACATGGGGTTTTATTTTCCACTTAGCTACAGCTGGTAAAAATATATTGCAACCTACTACAGCAGCCAGTTCAGTGTTATTCCAGAGTTAAAAGTTACCTCAACTAATTTGACCATTATTTGAGTCATCTAAAGTTGTCATCCTGAATAAAAACATACTTGCTTATGATTTTTCAGTGTTGGAAAATTAGACTTTACTGAGACGTCAAAGCTAAAGTTGGTGTTGGTGTCATGGGTTAACACAGTTTGACTTCTAATTAAAAAGAGAAATACAGAATATTGCCCTGTTAGAACCTTAGGAAAAGACAGAGACCAATCAGAAGCTACTTTTAGATTTTGAGGTATGTATGTTTTGACCACTGAGAACGCTGAATACGACTTTGGAGGAATACCCACGTAAGTCTTGAGCGTGTTCCAGCCAGCCCTCTTTTCCCTGGGGCTCCCAGCAGGTAACAGGGCTCCGAGCAGGGGCCGGCTGGCCGCGGTCGGCTCAGCAGATTTCACAGCCTACCCCCACAGCCATCGGCCGGGTTGGCCAGGCCTGCCCCGACCGCCACCGAGGGCTGCTCAGGGCCGCCTGCCCCTCCCCTCCGGTGACTCCCAAGGCAGAGAGGAAAGGCGGGACAGAAAGCCGGGCAGCCTGAGATTCCCTGGCTCTGAAAAGCTGCAGCCCAGCGGGGATCACACGGCCACCGCAGGCCAGGACCGGGGCTGGGAAGAGATATTCCCCTCCCAGAGAACAGCTCCGAGCAGGGCCGGGCCCACCCCCATGTCACCGAGGGGTGGCCAAAGAAGTATTTTATAGTATTTATGACCCCTGACTGCACGGCTGCTTAGAGCTCTGATTGATTTTTTTTTTTTTAATTTTTTTTCTTTTTCTGGTGCAACTTTTCCCCATGTGGCATCCTTGAAATTTGACACCGTGAGCTAGTTGCAGAGAGAGAGGACCTGGGCCACACTTAACCCTTTCCTGACACAGACGGGACTTTTTTAAAGCCCTAATCATCCTTCTGAGTAAGAAGAAAAGAGACTGAGTTAATATAAAGAAGACAGACAGAGCATGAAGTCGAGAGAGAGAGTAAAAAGACTTTTGGGAGGAGGGTTTGAGGAGATTGCTATTTTAAGCTAAACTCATCTCATTGAGACATGGAAAATGACTTTATATGTAGATTATCCTTTAAACCATGGGAAAGATATGCATTTGGGGAGATGTTCAAATTTGTGTGTGTGGATTTTGAGCAAAGGTGTTTGTGGTGTACTAGTGATATTCATTTTATGAGATGCTTGAACAGAGAAGAGAGATGAGAAGCCCCCTGCTCCAGTGAAGAAGTGAGAAGATATCTGTGTTCCCTGAGATGAAGAATCCTTTGCCTTTAGAGTTAATAATCTTTAGAAGTTGACACTCCAGTGGGTTTGAGTCCATGGCCCATAAGCAATTTGGGAAACTGCTAATGGGAGGGGTCACAGAGGCAGGTTTCCCTGGGCAGCTGTTTCTGTGACAGTTAAAACCCACAAGAGAGCTGTTCTAGGTTGTCAGTGGGATCCATGACTCTAAGAGAGACTCCCCTCCTGAAGAATTGATGAAAGACTGTTTTCAAGTGGTAGAACTGACTGAAAACCACAGGTTGTCTCTTTATGTTGTTTGTGAGAAAGCGAACAGTTTGTGGGGGAAGGATGAGTGCTTTAAAGGTTTCTTTTTTTTTCTCTTCATTCTTTAGTGTGTGTAAATAAACTATCTTTGTAACTTTGTAAAGTTAGGCCTGTTTTACCTTTTTTCTTAATCCTATTTCAGAGCAGAAAACATTTGGACTACTACACTAAATTTAGCCCACAGGAACAGAGGTGAATGTGAAACCACTGCAGTTGGTAACAGAAATATCAGCAGTTTTTTCACAGGTTAAATGAGTACCGAAATCATGAAATGTCATTTGCAAACGCTTGGTGAGTAACCTCTGATCTCAGTGTTCAAATAATCCATTCTATCAACCCTAACAGGTGTTAAGAGGAAAAAAGGTAAAGCCTGTATTTTTCACAGGGGTAAGAGGAATGCTATCTCTGAAATTACTTTCAGTCCTTCAGAGTAAACATTTATTTAGCTGACTTTGACTTAGATTTCAGTATAAAACATGACAGTACATTACATAATCACAGAATCAACTAGGCTGGAAAAGACCTTTGAGATCATCAAGTCCAATGTATGACCCAACACTACCTTGTCAGCTAGACCACACCACTAAGTGCCACATCCAGTCTTTCCTTGAACACCTCCAGGGATAGTGACTCCACCACCTCCCTGAACAGCCCATCACCTTTTCTGTAAAGAAATTCTTCCTAACATCCAACTTAAACCTCTCCTGGCACAGCTTAAGAATATATCCTCTACAAACAGCAGAGAGCTTAACCTAGTACAATCTTACTCAAGTAAAGTAAAAGTAACTAGATCACCTGCCAAAGTCAGAAAGGAAGAAGGTAGGCAACAGCATCCACCCACCCTAAAATCACACTCTGATATCGACAATAAAAGGAAAGGCAACACCTCTCTCTAGTTTACTAGAAAGAAGCCTCTTTTAGTCTATTCTATTATTTATGCCACCAATAACTTCTGGAGACTTCAATATCAACTTAATTTCTAAAAAGAAGAGAGGGTGTAAAAAGATTATTTTATTTAAGTCCTCAATGTCCAGCATGAACCCAAGTGATAAATTTCAGAATAATGTTATTAGTACCTTCTGCCCTGTTTTAGTGAAAACGTTCAAAGAGAAATAAAAATAAAAAGTACTTGGTAATTTACCAATATTTCATAGAAGAAAGAGAAATTAAAGATAAGCCTCTTACAAAGATACAGCTTTCAGGGATGCTTTATAAAAGAGTCTTTTTAAACATCAACCGTAAGATTTTGTTTAAACAAGCTTCCTTCTTATTTCCTCACAATCTGTTTGAAATTCTATAAAAGCTAAAATTCTTTTGATAAGTGATATTCATGGAACAGATTAAAGCTTTCCTAAGATGATGAAAATTCCAAAAACATGTGTTTGTTAAAAATAGAATTATTTTTAAAGGGACTCTCTCCAAGGACCAAACAAGTCTTTTGAATTTTTTTTCAGTAATGAGATGAGAGACAGCTGATAATATATGAGCATGAATACTGCCAATGCATTCAGAACTGCTTTAAAAAAGGTTGTGGGTTATGCTTATGCCTTTTTCTAGTTAACTCATGACCTGCAATTTTCTAGCTATTTTTCCCCTGGACAAAGATTCCTAACCAAGCAGAAGTAACCATCACTAGGGTAAACATGATGAAAGTAGAAAACACAGTAAGCAGCTTTTGATTAATTTATTCTATAATTGCAGTGGCTTTCTTTTGACTGAAAAAGCCCTCAGTCAAGGACATCACTAAATTTTAAGGTATTAGTTTGAGAAGTCCTTTTGGAACTGGTACTAACCATGTCACAGCCTTCATTTAGAGACCCCATTTCACCTGTAGATATTCACACTGTGTAAAAGAAAAGTGGAAATTAAATAATAGCAGTCATTTACAGTATACCCAATTTTTGCTCACCTAATTCCAAACACTGGAGAATTAGAAAAGAGCAATACATCACCAAGGCTGACTGTGGTGCTGCTACAGGGCCCAGTAAAGTTGCCTTTCCATTTTGGGATCCTCTCTTGTAATTTGGTTGCATCCTAACCTAGGTCTCTTTGTTCTCGGAATCATTATTTGCTGATAGGAAAATCCACTACAAGTAACAAGAATGATGTATGGAAAACCTGTTTCTGGAAGCTCCCATAAGAGACTGTTCAGCCCATCTAGCCCCTTCCCACAGCTCACTGCTGCCAGAATATCTCCCGAGTGGTTTCTGTAAAACAGAGCGTGTGCAGTACAAAGTGGTCTGCAACTCTTCCTCACCAAGCACTTTCCTTTGTTTATTTGTCACATCCAATTTTCAGCAATTCATCAAACCCTTTCCCTTGTTGAGGTTATTTTAATAAAGGTTATTATTTGGTGGTGTTTTTTCTTAGTGTTTTCTGCTGCCAGTCCACTTCTGAAAGTGTATTAGTCAATGAAAATACTGATAAAACCTACAGAAAGTGGCTTATACCCATAGATGACTGCCCTATTCTGCAAGCCAAAGTCCTCTTCCAGGGTGAAGGTATGTGACAATAGAAAGAAAAGAGCTTCTGACTACAGAGGAAACAAAAAAATAGCAGAAGAAATCTGCCAGATTAGGAGCCACTAATAACAAGTTCATCCCTAGGCGAGGGAAATAGCCATAAAACTGGAGTAGCAATGCTGTGAATGAGTGTTTTATGTCATTCAAAGAATCACCAGCAAAGGTATTGGCAAAAGCAGTGTTAATATAGTAGTGACAGCATGACCGAGTTCATTGCCAAGGACCAATCTACTGCTAAATAGACAGTTAAAGTGTGCAGAGAAAAATCTAAAATCAATAAATCCAAACCCCAAATAAACTTCAAATGGTCTCTGCAAAGGCTGGGGGTGGAAAAAGGACGAGGTGGAAAAGGATAAGGATAAAAAAGCATGAGGAAAATCTTCCCATTGAATCACAAGTTTCAGAGTTTGGCACGCCCGTGCCAGACTTAACCAAGGGTATAGGCCTAAAGGTTTTAACTTGACTTCAATCTAGCAGCACTGAATTGATAGTCTAATTTAAATAATATAGCCAGATATTCTATCGAATTTATTATTAGCACAACAGTAACTCACTTAGAGTAACTTAACAATCTAAACTACTTAAGAATCTAAGAGAGCTGTTGCTCTGTTTTTCTAAAGTTCCATCAGCCTTCTGATGTTTACATTTTTGTAATGGAATTTCTCATGCACTTTTCATGTAAATAATGATTGTTTTGCATTCCTTTCTGGAGGAGGAAATAATTAATGGACTGTTGGGTTGACCAGTGTGGTTGGAGAGGATAATTTTCTTCCTCCAATCCATGGTCACTGTTGGAATTCTATAAATGTCGAGGTCTTTAAATAAACTGCCCCTTTTTTGTCTTGAACATCTCAGTGTGTGAGTGTTGTTCTTTTGTGTCGTATTGCAACAGAGACCAATATTCATAGTACATTTAGTTGCTCTAGCACATTCAGCCTTACACATCCAGAGGCCTAAAGGAGTATGTACAAGGTATAGACCTGTAAAAATTCCTCTTGAGTTCAGTGAAGTGCTCACATCAGATTCCTCTGCACCTTCTCAGTGGGTAGGGAGCCTTAAGGAGTAGGGGTATCAGCCCAGGCTCCATTTGAGCAGGCAGAGTTTGGCATTGGTCCTTTGAGTATCACAAACCTGAGAGTTCACTATGATGTATATGTTTTAGTCTGGGGATATCTTCTGTGGCCTTTTACACTGTTCTGCATGTGGTGAAGCCAGCTGGACTGGTGAGGCAGAGAGCAGAGTTGCTCCTGATAGGGGCTGTCTGAGGTAGAAAACGTTTGTGCTGAAAAGTACAAACTTGCTCCTCTTCTTCATGTGTTAGAGCTTGCTGAGTTGCGGAGTGGGTGCACTGGGATACATGTTGGAGGGAGCAGAAAGGTGTGCTGTGAGTCCCCAGGAGGAATTGCAAGAAAAAATAGAAGAGGTCTCAGGCACTGAGGAGCCATGGGGTGCAGCCTTCCTGCAGTGACAAGACCAGGTGCAGGATCCATGAGGAGATAACATTTCTTCTGTTGCTACTCCATGGCTGGGACACCATATTCCAGAGCTGTCTTGAAACTTCTGAGCAGCTGCAGGCGCTCAAAACAGGGATGAGTTCATGCAAGCGAGGGTAAGACGTGAGGGACTGTTGGCAGTAGTGGGATCCAGGCCACACCTCCTGTAAGCACCATGGAGAGCATCACATATGCTGGGAGGGAATGAATCTCCCTCAGCATAAAGCAAAGCAATCATGTATCTGCCCTGTTTTATGCCAAGGTTCCTGCATTCCCACAGACTTCTAATAAAACCAACACAATGATGTATGGTAGTGAGTACGAGGGTCATTACTCTCTGCTTTCACCAAGCAGTAAAACACTCAAAAATACAATCTTCAGATTTACAGAAAACAGCATTATTTAACATCTGTGCCAGAGACTTTCTACATAAAAGCAACAACAGAAAAAAGGCCTTACACTTACCTAAAAGAGCTTTCTAAATGACATGTATTATTTGGGCTGTGTATTATTATTTCTATTCATAATTAATGAAAACATAGCAATTTTTTTTTTTTTGCTAATGGAAAAGAACCACTGCAAAGAGCACTTTGATTGCACTGTATTTATTACCCATTTTAAGAACTAAATATGCACTTAACCTGTAATTAAGGGTACACAATAAGAACTTTGTAAATATTGGAGTTGAAAATATCCTCCCAACTCCACTTGGTACCATTAGGCAAAATATTTGCTCTAAGGACTGTCTGTTTGAAGTGCTAAAATTGTTTTTCTGGAAGAAAAAAGGAAGGAAAAGAGAAATCTTAAATGTAGCACTGCCTTGTTTCCTTACAGCTTTCACAATTACTTGCCAAATGCTGTACGCTCAATCAATACTGTATATGAAAAATAATAAAAAATACCATTTGGGATGGTCTGGAATTTCCCTCTGTGCTGGGAAGCATGAGGAATGGATCCCAACAGGAAAAAAATCTGATGGGCAAAATCTGTTCACAAAAAAATTTCAAACATTTTTGCTTGGAAGATGTCCCATTGCATAACAACATACAGTAAAATGGGCAAGGATGCTTAGACTGTGCTTTACAGAGGGCAGTCACTCTTGACTTTTCCCAATCTCTGATCACCTCTGTTTCCTTCTCCCATAACATACTCAGTCCTAACTTTCAGGTTTTATGCAGAATAGATGGATGTTGCCGTAATATGGAAAGCAGAGAGAATTTGTGCAAATATGCTCTTTGCTTGCTATGGCCTCTGAAGAGTGCCATGCCTGACCCACAGGTACATGACTGCTATCTTGACACTGCTGCTGGAACATAAATATTCCACAAAAAGTGTTATGTGTTTCTACCTTGTTACATGCCTAAGCAAGAGCTAAGAGTGCTCCTTATTTCAGTTTCAAAAAGAGGAAAG
Source organism: Phylloscopus whistleri (assembly GCA_017589585.1). NCBI lineage: Eukaryota > Metazoa > Chordata > Aves > Passeriformes > Phylloscopidae > Phylloscopus > Phylloscopus whistleri. The sequence continues at coordinate 8,654,196 of JADMLD010000758.1, read as the reverse complement.
AAGACTAAGTGACATAAATCTTAGATAACTTGCAATTTATTTTCAGAATTCACAAAATCTTTCAAATCCAAAAGCAATATATTTTTTCTTAGGGGTAATGAATATCAAAGCCTTAGGCTCAAATATTCGATCAGTCTCTTCCAAACAATCTTCTAGAGATGATTCAACTTCCAGGCATATGGAATTATTTACAATTACACATGTAAATCTTTAAAAAATAGACTTTTTAAAAATAATTTTTCACTTCTGTTTTTAAGATTTTGGGCTCATATTTCATTGGATTGATGTATTAAATAAGCTTGCAATGCTATGTAGATGAGCAGCGTGTGGCACATGCTTGTAGAAGCAATTTACTTCCTAGTAATAATGAAGGAGAGAGGAAATCTTCATGGCAATGCCATATCCTGATATTATGTGAACAGGTAACAAGGAAAGGTTTGAGGTTCCCTGAAAGTGGGACTGGGATGAAATTAGCATTTTTCTTTAAATTACCCACTGTAACAGCTGTCCCAATGTTAATAATGACTTTAGCACTGCTCTTGGGGGATGCCCTTTCTAGTCAATCTGTATATCCTCTGAGCAGAGTTAGCAGCTGTGATTATAAATTACTGATTCTGTGTTAGAATGTCTTACACTTTTTTCTGGTGGAGCTTCACCACTGGACATTCAGGGAGGGGAGAACAGCCATGTTACTGCAGTTGCAAGCAAGTGTTTTTCAATTTAAGACCTTTGTGAGTCTAATAGTCTAATAGACTTGCTACAGGCCACAGTCTGCAGATAGCTTGGAGCTGCCATTTCACACATTTTCTTTGAAGTGTACATCACTTCTCAATTGAAACAATTTGTGACTCAATCAACATTGACAACTAAGCTCAGAATTGGTGGCATTAGAGGGTAGGATATCCTTTAGTCCTTAGGTGCTGTACCTGACCATGATCATGACAGTAATTTCTTTCACTCCCAGAGTGCAGTCTGTCTCTGAAAACTGCTCCTGGTGCTGAGTGCCATGACAAGGACAGACAGACAACCCAGAGAATATGAAGCAACACAGAAGATACTACAGGAGGAATTTGGGCAAATTGAGGCAGAAATTTCTCAATGTTTCTTGCCATGGCATCAATTACCGCTAAACTTATTTCTTTGTCTACTTAAACTTTTAATTTTATTCCAGTGTAAATATCACAGAGCAAATTTATTTGTTTATTAAAAAGCTACAACAAATCCCTGAAATTTTGCCCCTGGTAGGTGTGAGACTATCTCCTGCTCTCCAGCCTCTACATTTATTGGAAAACAATGCCAGGCACATAGCCTCCCTCATCTGACCTCCTTCCCAAGTTCCATCCACGTAGAAATGTTATGAAAATTAGAAAAAAACCCAAACAACCAACCTCTCCTCCGGCTTCCATTTTATAATTCAAATTATAAAAAACAACCAAATGCAAACTAATTTGAAAAAGTCAGCTTTGAAATATCTCAACTAAATCCAGCTGGCTCCAGCTCATATGCCTCAAACTCCACATTTCCTCAGCAATCTGGCTGCCATATCATGTTCTTGTTTCTCTTGCCACAGCAGGAAGGTGTTCTCCACTAAACAAAAAGACAGAATAAATAGGTGATACTTTAATAAAATTATATGCTTAGCATAAACCAAAAAATTTCTACTAGTCACTGTCTGCCACAGCTGTCAGAGTTGACCACAGAGGCCAGCTGTGGTCTGTCCTCAGTTCCAGTGCTTCCCACAAGATGCTTACCATCCTACAGTATGATGATGCTAAATTCAAAATTTTTGGGTATTCTTGACAGATCATATCACGCTAACCGTCACTCTGGCTTCAATTTAATCTGAGTATTAGTCTCATAGTTTTCTTTTAAAGTTCCCAGTGGATATGAGTGCTCCAATGTGCTATGCACAAAAGTACTGATAATTCTACAAGAGCACTAAAAAGTAGATGTGTAGATGGACCTGACAAAGCTTTACAGCAAATCAGAAACTAGATATCAGGATGCAGATGTCTTCACTCACCATTTTCATTATAGTCTGTAGATGCAGCCATATCTCTGGATTGAATGATATAGTCAACACAGATAAAGCTCTCTCTAAATGCAAAAAAAAAAAAAAAAAAAAAAAAAAAAAGAGGAATCATTATATTATATATATATTATAAAATAAATAGAACCTAAACAGATCATTCTTCAAGTATAATATTCTGAGTTCTAATATATTCATTGTTAAGGAAAAAACAAAAAACTCTTTCATCCATAAAACTTTAGGGAATGTAAAATTCCACAAGCATGTGCCCATTAAAAATTACCTGCATAATATTCATTTAAGGAGGAAACTGAAAATGATCATCATTAAATATTTTCTGAGGAGAACAGAAACCTAGATGACATAACAGATGTAACTGAACTTCATACTAATTAACTGAGAATTTTCATTGAAATTAATTAGCATCCTATTGGGCATATAAGGTTAGCTAGAGCATACTGTATTAACAGATTCTGACAATAATGAACCAAGAGGAATTTTAATGCACTGCTCTGTCATTAGTGGTCTGTCCCAGTAGACATGAGTTTTGCTTGATTATCCTAGATTCACAAAATTTGGAGTGCGGTATGGCTTTCTTTTGTCCTTTTTGCAAAAACTAAAAGGAAAAAAAATATTAAAATACTTGTTCATAATTGCTCCAACCTGTAATTTAATTTTTGAGTTCTTTCACTTCACATTTTATGCTGAGATTTCTTTTGGGGATAAGCAGTCCGTCCAGTATGGTCAGAATAATAAGCAATGTTAAACAGCAGGACCACAGTAGTGAATGTACACACCTTTAGTTCTGACTTGATTTTCATCCACTCCCCTCCCTTGATCTTCAACACCTTTCTAATTTCACCTTGTTACTCTTAAACTCTGTCATAAAAAAGAAGATATCTGTCATATAAAAGCCATCATGTGAGGCTATCAATCTGCCATTTTCAGCAGTGCAAAAGTGGCCTTTCCCCCTGATCCTAAGGCTTATTTTGCATAAGTTATTCAACGGAGTCAGAGACGCTGTCACATTGTGACAGTTCCAGACTATTTGCAGCACTATAGGTATCCCACTCAGTTGAGTAAAATGGTATTGAGTTCCCCTTAGCACCACAAACACAGAAGGTATTTAGTGGCATAAGAGTGCTTAGTGACAGACACCTGTGACTAAGGGAACCCAGATAATGTGGGCTCGCTAGAGTTTAGCAAAGCTTTTGATACTGTCTCACATAATATCTTTCTGTAAAAAATGTCCAGCACACATGTAGACAAGTACATAACATGTTGGATCAACAGCTGGCTGGTGGGTTGAGCTCAAAGGTTCTAATAAATGGGCTTGCATCAAACCAGAAGCCTGTCACCACTGAGGCTCCCCAGGTCTCTGTTTAGGTTTAGTGGTTTTTAATGTTCTTTTATTAATCACAAGATGCAGAAATGGAATATACTTGTCATGGTTTGACACCGGCCAAACACCAGGCACACGAAGCTGCTCACACACCCTCCCCTGCCACAGGTGGGCAGAGGAGAGAAAAAAAATAATGAAGGTTCCATGAGTTAAGGACCAGGAGATAAGACTCCAAGGGCAAAGCAGGCTCAGCTTAGAGATACGAAGTGAATTTATTACTAACAAAGGCAGAGGAGGATAATGAGAAATAAAATAAGCCCTTAAAACACCTTGTCTTCCCCCAGACCTTTCCTCCTTCCCACTGACAGCACAGGCAGACAGGGCATGGGGGTTTGGTCAGTTCATCACCGAGATTTTTTTCTGCTGCTCTGGGAGAGGAGTGCTTCCCCTGTGAGACAGTGAGGTCCCTCCCTCTGTGAATTTCTCCAGCGTGGGTCTACTCTCATGAGCAGCAGTCTCCCAAAACTGCTGTGGTGTGAGTCACTCTTCCATGGGGTGCAGTCCTCCAAGGACAGGCTGCTCCAGCCTGGAAGCAAGGGCCCCCTCTCTCCACTGGCTCTCTCACTGGATCACAGCCACTTCCAGGCATCCACCTACGCCAGCATGAACACCTCCCCCAAAGGCTGAGGGTGGATCCTCATGGGCTGCAGGGTCACGGCTTCTTCACCATGGTCTCGCCACGGCCTGCAGAGGAATCTCAGCTCCAGTGCCTGGGGCACCTCCTCCCCTCCTTCTCCACTGACCTTGGTGCCTCCATGTTGTTTCCCTCACATGTCCTCACTTCCTTCTCTTCTCTAGTTAGAAGAAAATGTGTCCCCTTTGGTTTGATTTTCTTCTTAAACATGTCATCACAGAGCCATTCCCAACTTCTCTAATTGACCAGCCGCATGACCATCTTCAGAGCCATCGGGGATTGGCTCTGCCAGACATGGTGGAAAGCTTCTAGAAGCTTCTAACAGAAGTCACTTCTGTGGCCACCCTGCTACCAAGAACCGGGCCAGGAAAAACCAACAAACCCATTAAGTAAATTCATGGATGATAGTTAATTAGGAAGACTCTCAAGGGTGGACTCTGTCAAGGGTGGAGAGGCCTGAGAGAGAGACCTGGCTAGACTAAGAAGAGGAGAATGAGGGGGAACCTCATGTGGTTCACAGCTTCCTCAAGGCAGGCAGCAGGCAGAGAGGTGCTGGTTTCTTCTCTCTGGTGACCAGCAATAAGACACAAAGAAATAGAACAAGGCTGTATATGGGGAAGTTCAGATCTAACGTTAGGAAAAGGTTCTTCTGTGAGAGGTTGGTCAGTCACTGGAACAGGGAAGTGGTCATGGCATCAAGCCTGCCAGAATTGAAGCACCACCTGGACAACACTTTTAGCCAGATGGTTTAATTTTAGATTGTCCTGAGAGGAGTTGGGAGTTGAACGTAATGATCCTTACATGGCTCCCTTATGTAGCATAATGAGACACCACCTTCCTAGGACACTGTTACAGTCTGGGGTACAGACTCCGATCTTCTCTTACCTCCACTGAATTTGGTCTCTGATTTTGTTGGAATCTCTAATCTTCCCATTGTAGAAATATTAAGAAGCTGTAATGATTGCAGTTCACTATGAAAAATTTCAAAATTTCTTAGGAAGGAAATACTAAACTATACGAAATACTGACTGAACTAAACTGTGCTGCATCTTCTTATCTTTCATTGTCTGTTTGATTCTGCCCATGTTGTCACTCATCCCAAGTTCTCTGAAGCAGACTACTTCTTCTTGAACTTCTCTGCAGTTTTGGCCAGTACTTTGGCACAATTCAAATAAATTAGGAGGGGCATTATTTGAATATACAGTATCTACTTGTCAGTATGCTAATGCATGCACATGATATTTTTACATAATTATAGACAGATTGAATATACAGATTACTGATGCTTTCATATTTTAATAAATTTATAACTAAACAAATGGGTCTGTAGCCTTGAAAATTCGAACCACTTAAATATGAAAAATACATAGAATAGTGTACAAGGAAAAGACACTTTGTTTATATCTGTAGCCTTTTTTGTGGAAGCTACAGCCTATTATCTCCCGAGTACCTAAGTGGCAAACATGTTTTCTTTGGATGAAATTCTGTCATCTTCCTAAGTAGACAGAGATATCTGTGTTAGAGTCACTCAGTACACCTGAAGTTGAATAAAGCCTCCAACATCTCTATATGCCATAAACCCTGGAAAGATCTCATTTTCTGTGGGATTACCCATGAAGACTTGGGGAAAAAAAGGTCAAAGGAAAAATGAATTTCTGCAGATTTGATTCCTAGTCCCAGTATCCATCAGCTACAGCCACCATTTAAAGGTGCATCCTTCTCACAAGTACTTCTTTCAAAGAATTCAGTTTGAAAACTGGGAACTTTAAAAATCCCCCATAAATTCATAGGCAGACCATGTGGTGATTTGAACAGAGCATTTTTCAACTGCTATTATTGAATGGGTTCTAGTGTTATCTAAGAAATGTTTAAAGTAAAATGGAATTATAATAAATCATAAGCCAGGAATTTGTGCTGGACATGGGATGTAATTAATAACATTTCTCTGCAATCAGGTATCAAAATAATAATTAGTGGTGCAAAGAGAAATTCATAAGAGGCTGAGGGACAGGAAATAATTTCTTCAAGAAAACCTTTGGCCAGAGCGTCTAGTTTACATTCCATAGGATAGATATTCTCTGGAGATATGAGCTTTGTGGAGTAACTTCATGGACATATTGGAAATGCAGTGCAGGTAGTCTTTTTATTGACCTTCCTAATTGTAAATTTAACAATTTAACAAGTGTATTTCAGAAGCTCTGCCTCATTGGGCAGCTGGAGTGGTTAATGTAGAGCTTGGAGTGACGGTCCAAGACCTCCCTCCACATAACTTCTCAGGTCAAAACAGAGAGAATAGTTGTTTTGTTCCTAATATCCCTGAACATAAATCCTTTAAAATGCAAGGATCACTGCAAAAATTTCCTTTTTCACCAGATCCTGGCTTTGTAACAATGAATGCCTTTAGAAGCCTATAAGCAGAGCGAAGAGAAATTGATGTGCCTATGAGGAATTAATATAGTCATTATTAGATGGATTTATGTAGTTTTTAAATATGAAGCCACTACATTAACTTTTTCAGCAATTACTTTGTAAGTTTATAATTCCAAGCTGGACAAATAGGCAGATATATAGATGATTTATCAGGGTAGGTAGGTAGATAGATAGACAGACAGACATAATTTTGGTAGCTGAAATTAAGTTAAAGTTTTAAAATTTAAAAATCCAATAGACCTTTCTGCTGTGTATTTTTGGCTTCAAATACACATCTAAATCACACACATATTTCTGCACATAATATGTGCATGCTGCTGTGCATAAAATATACTATTTTATTCTGTCATAATGTCTTGGATTATGGAAGCAGAAATGTGTATTCTATTTCATCTGTTGAAAGCAGCTGGGGAGATGTTTTTCTTTATCTCTTGTAACTCTGGGGGGAGGGGTGCGGGTGCCTTTTGATAATGGGCCAGCTGTTAAAACCAGGTGGGGCAGTGTTTCTTATCTCTTTCACCACCTGTCCTCCCTCCAGGGGGACATTTTCTGCTAATGGGCCATTAAGGCTCACCAAGGGCATGACACATTCCATCATCCCATTCTGAGATGCTCCATCCAGTGGGGGGAGCCAACCATTCCTACCTGGATAAAAACTGAGATGTAGGAACACGAGGTATCTGGTTCCACTGGATTCCCGGAGCAAGACTGAACCCTTCTCACCATGACTGGACCCTTCTCACCATCACTGGACCCTTTGCTACAGGATCATCTCTAACAGAACCACATCTGGCACTCCAGGAGGACTTACTGTGGACTGCTTCCAACACCCTGACCAACAGGGTGTTAGGTTGTATCTCTGACTCTGTCAGGGTTTTGTTGTTTGTTTGTTTGCTTGTTTGTTTTGGGGTTGTTTGTTTGCTTGCTTGCTTGTTTTGGGGTTTTTTTGTACTATTACATTTGTATTGTTAATATTCCTAGTGAAGAACTGTTATTCCTATTCCCAAATCTTTGCCTGAAAGCCCTCAATTGGAAAATTATAATAATTTGGAGTGGGTGAGGGGTTTACATTCTCCATTCCAAGGAAAACTCCAGCTTTTCCCGGTGGATACCTGTCTTTCCAAACTAAGACACATATCAAAGGTTATACTAAATTTTCTTAGTGTTAAGTACCCAAGTTCATTTTCATTCCACTTGGAATATAACACATTAAAATGTATTTTCAGGGAGCTTGTTTTACTTAGACATTTGTTTTCATGGGAAAAAGCTTAATAGTTTTAAAAACTGACTAAAATATCCTCAAAACCAGCTCTTATTTTTAGCCATGCTGTATTTGTTCACATTGAGTAATAGTTCCCTCCAACCAGTCAAAACAAAATGAATAAGAGCAGCATAATCCAACCCTGAATAATCTGATTTGAATAGTTTTATTTTTGAGGATTTTGTTGTTATTCATGTCTGTCAAAATGGAATAAAAATGTCCTTGTGATTATAGTTGACATACACAGTACTTAGCTTGTTCTCATCCATATTACTACTTCTATTTTTAAATCTAAGCAAGAGCACAAATTGATATTTGAAATTGTAACTATTTTCTGAAGGAAAAGGAAACTTCAACCTACATTGCAATTCATTTTATTCCTGGAAATCCTACAGGGTCACTAGGTCCACATAAAAGGAAAATGGTGTATCAGAATAATGGATAAATTTTTATGACTTTACATCATTTACAAAAATTTCAATGGATTGAGCCAAATATTTCTGGTAAACTTTATATTTGTAAATAATTCCAATCAAAACACAGAATCAAATACATGTTATTGTAGAGTTAGAAAGAGAAAGTGGAAATTAAGACTCTGGAGTGAAACAATTTATGTCTCTATAGGCAGCCTAATCTCTATCACTAAAGTGTGTTACACCATTTTGCTTCCATGTGTGAAGACCTCTACCTCTTTCAAAGGCTAAGTTCACATCTGAAACTCTGGCTTTCCAGGATAGTAAGGTCAGATCTGAATACTGATGTCCTAGCTCTTCAAATTATATTGTCTATGTAAAAAAGTAATTGAAATAAACCCGAACCAGTAATAATTTACAGAGAGACTTACAGAATTGACAGTTCAGGGAAGAAAGTATTTTTCCACCTACACAATTTTTACCTACCTTCTTGAATCCTTCAGACAACCTACACTACTAATTCTTCCACCAGGACGGTTTGTGACAAGCTCTGTTAAATCTTCAGGTGTCTGCTAAATCTCTGTTCTTACTGCTTATAGTGCTCATCTCCTTGTTTAGCTATAAGCAGAACCTAAGAACACAGTGCCTACTTCCAAAACTTGCTGACAATTAACACTGGTTTCCTTCCACATATGGAAAGCAGTGGAATTATCAGCTTGCATCTCACTGACGAGTAAAGCAAGATGCATTGATGTTCCTTTGTAAAATATACAAAAAATAATCTAATACATGGAGAAAGAAACAAGAAGAAAAGCTACAGTTGTATTCAGTTAACCGTTTTCAAGGGGATTTTAGAAATACTGATTGTAATGTTGCAAAGACTTTTTACTCATAGCAGTGGCAGTCTTGTCTAGTTGAATATGACATAGCTCTGTTGTTTATCTTTTAGATACAACCTTTGTTATCAACAGTAAAAAATGAACTGCTCTTTCACTAGCTGAATGTATGCAATGAACACCCTTGCCTTGTGACAGAGGAAACCTGAACACCCTATGTCACCAGGGTCAGAGATTGTCAATCTTCAGTCTTCTGCTTAGAAAACTATTTTTTGCCCAGTTCATGGCCCTGGTTGTGGATATTATAAAGGAGAAAAACTTCCCATGATAGTAATTGGCATTTTGGGGAAAAATCTGAGGGGGAAGGCAGTCCATTTGAGGTGATCTGTATTGTTATAATAACATTTTTAGGGTATTCTCTGGTGTGAAAGTGCAAGTTCAGACTTAATCATATAAGGTCTTCACCAGAATAAGCTTTCAGAAGCAGACCTTCCACATACATAGCATATATGACACAGAAATTAAGAGATACCTAAAAAGTTTATGTGTGGTGATTAAGCTACAAAGGAACAATATATACCTATGCAGTGATTGTCAAGGAGTTTAAATGGTGGTGAGCCTTTCTGGATTTTGACGTAAACTTGGTTCCTCCTGATCTATTAACCTGTCCAGCTATGAAAATAAAAATAATGCTGGCTTTAGCCCAAAACCTTATTTGCTTATCACATCAGAGACGAGCTCCAAAAATAGTTCAAGAGCCAGTATTGATCCAATGACAAATGTGGCTACAGCTCTCCCTCAGTTTTATTCAGACCCTGCAACTCCATGCAGTCTGGGGCACAGAAAGCAGGTAAACATTCTGGCACTTCCAGCATGATTGTGCTGTGATCTTCCAATGGATGTGCCAATGGAGCTTCCTCTTCAAAATCATAAGTGCATTGTTCATCAGGATTAAGCATTTCTCAGAGGCCTCATTTGTTTAGCCTTAAACATGGCAGAGTGGTTGCTGTCTGTGCTAGCCTAAACCACAGCCCAATGATCCTCAGAGATACAACTCTAAACCTGGCATGAGCTAGAGTGTACTGTGCTTCATGAAAATAGTTACAAGCTCTACTTATAATCACGACCTGCAACTGGAAACCAGTAAAATATTTTCAGAGACAACAAAAATTTTCAAAAAAATCTTAAAACTTCATGTCAGACAGAATCAGTAATCAGAGTCAGTTTGTTATGTATTTGCTTTCTGAACCCTTTTTAGAATCAGAGAGTACTTCAGAATGTTTAGCATGTTTGCACTTCTTAGCTGTAAGTGCCATTAAACATTAATTATATTGTGGTAAGCTGCATATGTAAATAAATGACGTTATCTTGGAACACTGAATTTTTTTCAAGTATGAAAACACGAATTTTAAAGATACTAAGAAAAATTTTGAAAACTATTCTGATGTCTGGTGGAATCCCTGCTCTATTGGGTTAGTGTGGCCAGGGTTGGTAGTGGTGGGCTACACTGGTGGTTTCTGTGAGAAGTTGCCAGAAGCTTCCTCCATGTGTGGCACAGCCAGTGCCAGCTGGCTCCAGGGTGGATTTTCTGCTGGCCAAGGCCAAGGCAATCAGAAATGGTGGTAGTGTCTGCGTGATTTAAGGAAAGGTTATGGTGCAGATGTTGTTGCCAAAGGAGTGAAGTGAGAATATGTGAGAGGAACAGCTCTGCAGACACTGAGGTCAGTGCAGAAGCAGCGGCAGGAGCTGCTCCAGGCAATGGAGCTGAGATTCCCCTGCAGCCCCTGGTGCAGCCCATGGTGAGGCAGCTGTGCCCCTGCAGCCCATGGAAGTCCATGGGGATGCAGAGATCCACCTGCAGCCCGTGGAGGAACCCCAGGCTGGAGCAGGTGGATGCCTGAGAGGAGGCTGTGACCCCTTGGGAGACCCCTGCTGAAACAGGCTCCTGGCAGGGGCCTGCAGACCTGTGGGCGGAGGAGTGTTGCTTTCTCCTGCTTTTCTCCTCTGCCCGGCTAGCAGCAGCAGGAGAACTGGCAACAAGTCTTTCTGGGTCTTGGAAGGGAGGTGGGGTACAGGAGCCTTACCCGAGCTTTCAGGGAGGATTCTCTTGGCAGCATGTAGCAGCTAATGGCAGCACGCAGGCAGGAAAGACACGACACGGCTTTCGAGGGTGTTGATCAGACAGGGTTTATTTGGGGGTCTCACACCAGGGGGGAGCGGCATGGCTCCCACAGGAGAGAGGGGGAGGGAGAGAAAGGGGAAGATGGGAGAGAGGGGCAAGAGCAAGAGCAAGCAAGAGCAGCAAGAGAGACCAAGAGACCAAGAGACCCCGAGAGCCCAAGCGCGTAAGAGAGCTGGAAAAGCCTTTTTAGCTTAAAAAGGCTTTTCCAGCGAGGGGGCAGACCCAAGGCTTGGACCAATGGGATACTGAGGGTAGGAAGGGTCAGGTAACAATGGGGTTACAGTGAATGACAACTTAGGGGGTGGTTTACAACAACTTGGTAAGGAACTATACATGTTGGGGGAGAACAGAACCATTTAGGAAAAATTAATCACAACAGAGGAGCCCAGGCTGGAACAGATCTCCTGGCAGGACTTGTGACCCTGTGGGGGTCGATGTTGATGTAGTCTGTGCCTGAAGGACTGCACCCTATGGAAGAGCGATCCGTGCTGGAGCAGTTACTTGAGAACTGTTGCCTGTGGGATGTACTCCTACTGGAGAAGTTTACAGACAACAGTCTCCCATGAGAGAGACTCCACAGTGGATTAACAAAAGACATCCTCTCCCTGAGCACTGCCAGGAACAACTGTGATGAACTGAGTGTAGACCTCATTTCTTCTTTCTCTGTGCTGCTGGTGGGAATCAGAACCTTTGGAGAAGGAAAGGGTGGGGGAAGGGCATTTTAAAGATTTATTTTACTTCTCATTATCCTGCTCTGATTTGGTTAGTAATAAATTCAGTTAATATCCCAAGTGGAGGCACTTTTGCCCAGTACAGTATTTGGTGAGTGATCTCTGCCAGACCTTATCTCAACTCATGAACCTTTGTTATATTTTGTCTGCCCTGTCCAGTTTGACAGGGGAAGGACAGAGCAGTTTTGGTGAGTGCCTGGTATCCACCCAGGGTCACTCCACTACAGAAGCTATCACAAAAAACATGAGGCATTGGAAGAAGCTGTCCAGAGAAGTGGTCACAGCACCAGTCTCCCAGAGTTCAAGAAACTTTTGAGCAATTCTCTTGGGCCTATGCACTCTGAGTGATGGCACTGTGCAGGGGCAGGAGCTGGACTGGATGAGCTTTGGAGGTCCCTTCCAATTCAGCATTTTCTGTATTTCTTTGATTCTATTTGCCACACACAGACTTTTGGCTTTTGAAGGCTGCTGAGGGAAGGCATTTTAAAAAAAGATTCTCTGCTCTTCTGGTACATAGTGTTTACATCAATGTTATATAATCCTATAAATACAGGTCACTGCTTTTGAGGCAGCGACATCAAGGTGTGCTTCTTTCACCCTGATTTTTATACCACCCCCATCAATTTCATGGCTGTGTCTCTAAGCAGTAAACATGGTACTTCTGCTCAAAACAGGAAAAATATTCAGTGTTCCTCACTGAAAAATCTGTCTTAACTCTTAATCTCAGTTTCCCTTATAGCAACAAACCCCAGAAAATTCTATGAAGTACAATGAGAAAATATCCTAATCAGATTGTAAGTTTCATACAACAATGAATTGTTGATTAAAAGTTACACAGCAATTAGTAAAAGCAAAACTGGCACTAATCACTTTACGTGTCAATGGTTTACCAAGGTGACCTTAAAAGAAAAGTCCTGAAGATATTTAAGGGTTTTAGACAGTGGAATTTGGCCTCTTTAGAAGCAGCACTTGATAGGATTATGTACATACCTTTGCCTCTAAACTCATGCTTTGCCTCAAAAAGAGAAAAATCACATAGTTATTCTATTATTACCTACACATTCTGGACTGCCTGTAATAGTCTCTTACGTACCTAAAAGGAGCAGTGTTTTAATTCTGCATGGATAAATTGCAGATGGTATGTGCTGCTTTCACACTCTTCAAAAAGCAAACTCAAAATTCAAGGTTGCTTATTGCTGTGCCTGTATTTAAGTTATTTTATAAAAAATAGTTCTCCAGTTTTGCACACGTGCATTGAAAAGTTTAGTAACAGTGAACACAGAATGGCTGAGACAAAACTGCTTGTACAACAAGTGATCTTTCTTTACTGTCTTGAATAAAGAGAACAATAGTAACAACCAACCCAACTAGCCTATTAGCTGGCTTTATTGTTTCTTTTTGGGCTTGAGCCAGTGAAAATTTAGCCACAAAACTAGATGCATTGTAAACATTTCACGGCTTTCTTTCTGGTTACAAATCTACAAAACTCGCCTGTGTAGACAGTGATTTCATTGGATTTTATCTGTGTAAAGGGAGCCTGGAGAAGTGAAGTCTCCTGTGGACACTTGGTTGATGAGGTCCTGTTTTCCTCTAAAGCAAGCTGTTTTTGCATTAACTTTATGGGCAAATAATTGAGAGTAACTAAGTTACCATGGCTTAATGACATGTCACTTGTCAGCCAAGCCAAAACAGATCACCAGATCTATGTCCCTACCTCTCTGCAAGAAAGAAATGAGTGTGTTTGCTCATACCATCATTTCCTTCATTAACCTAACTCATCATCAGTGTCTGGCAGGATCTTTTCACAGACTCAGTCATGATTTTTTTATAAGCAATAATCTTGGTTCAAAATCTCATAGAATGAAGTCTTGATTTAAAACCAAAGATCTATCTGTATCCATTTCATTTCATACTAGTTTTTTTTGTGAGGACTATGGTTATCTTGGGACAGTATGTTTTTTCTCATTCTCACAGGTGCTAAAAAAACTTGGCTATGCATTTAACAACACCATCTGTTGAGGGAAGACGCATTATAAGATGCAATAAATATGTAAAAGGCACTTAGAAAAGAATACACAAATGTAAATTTTGAGGATGACTCTGTAAAAGTAAATCATATTTATATGCAATGTGTGAAATGAATATATCAGTGCTGGAAAAAAGATTCCACAACACTTTAAAAGCAGTATTTTCCCTTTTCAGTTATCTTTTTATTTCAAGCCACCTAATAAGTTAGAATCAGTCTGAATAAAAAAAAAAAAAAAAAAAAAAAGAAGCAATGAAATATATAAAACCACAAGCAGTCCTCAAAACTATAGCAGAATATTGCACAATTCTACTAACAAAGCTTATGACAAATACAAGCAATGTTTTTGTAGAACTGGATAAAGATTTTTAAGTCCCAGAACTTGTTTGTCTTTCTTTGTCCAAATGTGTCATTGGCTTAATATAAGCTATTAACTCTTCTTGCAAATATTTTGTAATAATCTACAGGACTCAGTTCTCTACCATGAAAATTCATAACTAATTATGGGTATTAAAATTTGCAGTTTTGTTTTCAAAATACGAGTCAGGGACTCACCAGATCCTACTTTACAAAGTTCTATATTAGTCTTTCATTTTTGCAATGAAAAATACCTCAGGAAGGGATTAGTGCTATGCTATATTAGGAAAAAAAAAAAAGGACACAGTGTAAAGAGCTATTAGTTTTGAAGATTGTCTGTTTTCTAGTGGAAGAAAAAAACCAAACCTCTCAGAAATGTTACACAGCTGTTAGGCAAGACAAGCACCAGAGGAAAAAAGAAGATGTAGTGTTCTGCCACTGGTAGAAGATACAGCCTAGACACTTTAGGAAGATCAGATGCTGACAACAGTGTTATGATTGTCACCCTTTTTTATGGTAGTGCTAAATGATCTCAAATATTCCCATGAGTAAACTATGTCTAGTGAATTCCCACTTGATAAGCATAACAGAAATGCCAACTCAGGTGCACCTTTTATCTTTCTGCTGCTTGAGAATGTCAAGCTGCAGGTGCTTTGTGAGACTGTAAGGCTTCATGACTTGAGGTATCAAAGAAGATAGGAATAAAGACAAGTAACACTTTCATTCTCTTGCCATGTAGATGCAGATAAAAAATGATTGCCTTTTGTGTGATTACATGCTAGCTAGTGATATCAAGTTCATTGAAGGTGATAGGGACCTGGTCAGAAATTTTTCCAAATGGACAGCCTGCTCTACACTACTTGTGATCCCAGATATTTGCTCATTAGGCATCCGAGCTACTTGCCTTGAAGCTGCAGTCACACCTCCCAGTGCAAGCAATAGTTACACTCAGTAAGATGTGGAGGTTTACTGGTTCAGTGGCTGTTCTCTGTACGTTTGTAACATCAGCCTACCCAAGATTTTGCTTAGAGGCTTCTCAGTGTGCAAGAGAAAGAAAAATTCAGGGTGTCACTTGGTGACCTGTAGTGGAATTGTCCCTGATTTGAGTCAGGAAGGCTGATCTTAGCTAAACCAATCAAGCTTCTTTGCTGGCAAAGGCTCAAGTGTGGAAGGGACCAACGACAATGAGTTGGTACTGCTCTTCAGATAATCTAATAACAGACTGAAGACAAAAAGAAATTCAGAATTAAGTCAGATATTCACTTAAAAAGAGCTATCATAGTAGCTCAGGCAAGAGCTCTACCATCCCTTCTGTGTCCAGCAGGCCTGCTGACTGCCCTATGGTCAAAAAAGACAGAACTGTGGCAATCGCTTCAACCCATGTGTTGATCAAGTGGGTTCTCCTGTTATATGTAACATATATATAAAAATTGCTATTTATATATAGATGTATAGAGATACAGATATACAGATATAAAATGGACTAAACAAATGTAGGAGATGCCTGCAGAGCTCAGAGTTTGCTACAACACTCTTCCCAAGGTAATTGAGGCTATTCTGTTTGGAAAGCAAAATAGAGTCAGATTCCTAGATGTGAGTTATTAGAGCTCTAGATGGCAAATTAGTAACATATCCTCCTACTTATTCAGTGGATAGCATGGCCAAATGTTAAAGAGAAACCAAAAAATCACCCTGAAGCAATTTTAATCACTTTAAAAGGTGTTGTAAGTAATCACTTAGGTGTTGTAGTAATCACTTTTTGCTGTGTTGTAGGTAAATCAAAATCAATGGCAGTTTCAGCCATAATCTCCATTCCCCAAAACCAGATGTTTGTACCCATATCTCTCCCAAAACTGCCATTACAGCTGCTCAGTAATCTACTCACCCCATCCTTCTACAGAATAATGCATGTTTTAAATAAAAAATCATGGTACTGCAAAGGAGTAGCACTATTTAGTATAGGCATCTGTTTGCTTATTTTTTGCTTCTGAGACAGATGCTTAGACTAAGGAATAGTCTAAACTTGCTTTTGCAAAACTGCCAATAAAAATTCTCCAAGAAAATAGAAGGCTGCCTTGCCTTCAGGTCCCAAGTTATACAGAACTATAACTATTACAGAGGACTGAAATCCCATATTAGTTCAGCTCTGGCCCACAAAGCCTTGGTATGTTTGTTTTCCAGGAAATGATAAAATTATTATTTAGAGCAGAACTGTTAATATTTTCCACAGCTTAGATGTCTGATCTGTCTTCTCCATCCACTGCAGATCAATCATTCAGGATTAACAAAGTCTGTGAGGGGTGTAGGGGAGTACATATATTTTTTAATGAAAGAAAATAAATCATTTGAAAGACAGAATGAAGCTTAGACCTTTGAAAAATTCAATGGCTGGTGATAACACTTGCCTCATTCCCCTAATTGTAAAAGCAATCAGCTAGGGGACAGAAACTGTTCTTAACCTCCTTGATTCAAAAGGATTTAATTCTACATCTCACCTCTACAAGATTGTCATTTTCAGGGTTTGGGATAGTCAAAATCCACTCTTTCTTTTTGAATCTGGGGCATAGTAAAAGAAGTTAAAATTCATGAGGCCAAAATATATTAAGGAAAATGACTGAAATCTTTCATCTGAGACAATCAGCTGGGAATGAAGAGACCTCAGTTTTGATTCCAGCTTTCAGGCTTTTACAAAATTTACAATACATATACAGGAAGACTACATCTATTTAATTATATGTGACATAAAACTTCCACTGCTAAGTGACCTCTAGCACTAGAACCTGCACTTTTGAACAGAGATTAAAGTCTTTATCAAAACAGATAGCTGAAATGCTGATGGATGTGATTGCCAGGATCCAATACTCAGTATCAGCTAAATGCCAATGCCCAGGAAAGTGCAGAAGAGCTGAGCCAGCACAGATGCTGCTTCTCTGTCTACTCTCCCAGCCTTCAACTGTTCTTACTCAGTGATAGGGTACAGTGTGTATGTCTTCATTAATTATGAAAATAGCTCCTAAAATTAAAATCTGTTATGTTTAGGTACCTGAATTCTTCTGTGACTCTTGTCCTAGCTACCCAGCTTGGTTGATCTGTATTACCAAGTCAGCACATGGGTAGGCTGTTATTTTTGATGTGAATTTTCATTAGGTGGGATGCTCTGGAGTATTCCAAGGGTAAGTCTCAGGAAATTCTGCTTTGGGTGAAAGCAGGCTGGAGCTGTGCACATAAGACACCAATCAGAAGGCTAGAAATGCAGTGTGGGTGCACTTAGTGCTCTGCACATCCACAGCACATATTTAGGACCAGGAAATATGAACATCATTGCTAGGAAAGATGGTGGGAATGTGTCCTTCCTTATATGCATCACTCCAAATACAGGTGAACCCACTGGGAGTGTGCATGGTCTAGTCATATATAACCCTTTAAAACCCCCACCTATAAAATCCATTTTGTCTTTATAATCCCCACAGACAGTGACCTTTGAACAGAGAAATTACAAAAGGCTGGGAAAAAGAGAAGTTCAATAAATCACTGTAAGAGCTATAATTGCAGAAAAGCCTAAGCAAGTTAGAAAAAAAGGCAATTAATCAGAAGATCCTTTTCAATTAAAATTTAAATATTAGACTACAGAGAGAAAGTCTTCTGGGAAAGGCATTTTTAGAGCTATGTGAGGACTAAGTCATCTGCAGATTTGGACAATCCAAGAACTATCTTATTTTAGAAAAGACTAAAAAAAAAGGAGAATATTTCTAGTTTTTTGATGGATCTGGAAATATTAAGAGTCTGTTCACTTTAGTGTCCTCTCTGGTTAAAAGCTGATCACTGTAAACAAGTGTTCTAGCTAGTGGGGATAGAAATAAGCATGTGGTTGTGGGCTGAGTCGTAAAAATGAGTCAGTGGGAACTCACTTTACCTTTGGCTGAGCTGGGGTTACTCATGGAGCACCAACCCCAACATAAATTAAACACTGCTATCTCAAACTTCCCTCAGGATAATAAGATAAGGTATTCATTCATAAAACACCACATTAGCAGAATTTATCTTCTGATTGCTTTCAAAAGGGCCTAATATAACTCAGTCTCATTGTCCCTTGGCATTTGCAATAAGTTATGTTAACAGAATAAACCAAACTAACATTTCAGTTCCCGTACTAACATTTGTCCAGCAGTTATCTAACATGTTCCAAAATCTTTTCTGTTTCAGAGAGTTATGTTGTTTCAGTCTTCCTCCTTAATGCCCCAATCAGAATGAATACACTACTTAAAAACAGTGCTATTCTATCAGATAACAGATAGACATTATCCCTCAATATTTCGTATAATTGTCATAAGCAGTGGCCTTTGTCAGCATAGTATCTTGTTCTTTAGTGGTTTTGCTTTCTTGGCAGTTATTTTGAGGTCATAAGTGCAGTGTGGCTTACAAGCAAACATTTTCAATTAAAGTTACCAAAGAATCACCTCCTCAAACCCATAATGATCCTTCGATTTACCATCAGGCTGTGTTGAAAAAACAATCTCATGAGGTGAGCTGGAGCACATCAGCCAGGCAATCAAAGAAAAGAAATGCTACATAAGTCAGTAAGTCAGAAGAGTGGGAGTACTTGATTTTACACCTTGGAAAATAGAAACCGCCCCTTTCATTCCGCAAACCATAGTCTTTTGAAATGAAGACACAAAAAACTCTCCATGCCAATGAATTAGGTGTTATGTGGGAAGCCAAGAGAATAGAGTGTCTTTTGTAACGCTCCTTAGAATTATTACATAAGTAACTTACAGCTAATACCTGAAAATGTGTACGTAATGTTGTAAGCAAGTATTTTTATGGAGTAATTAGCACCAAAAAGATACATTTCTCTTGGTTCTCTTCCATTTTTATTTTTGCCTTCTTTATGCTCAAATTGCAAGAAAAGCTTTGTAGCTTGGGAGAAAAATAGTGCTGTGCAGTGCAGATGTGCTGCAATTACACTCTTTACACTGAGTAGGAAGAGAGATGAATCCAGGAAGTAAACCCAGCCTTTTCCTGCAGAGAGCTGCAAACCACAGAGTAAATGTGTACAAGTTCTTCTTCTCTTGCTTTCTCACCTCTGTTCTCCACAGAGAAGTACAAGAAACTTGCACATGTCCTGAAATGAGCTAGTCAAAGGCCTTTATGGGCTGTAGTTTTTAATGTTTTAAAGGGAGCTGTAGGTCTGAGGTACTACCCTGAGCTCTCAGGAGAGATAGCATTTATCTGTCATAAATTGCATGTATGTATAAAAATAAAAGCTATAAAGTAGGCTAGTCAGAGCTAGTGAGTTCTGAAAATGTTAGCCATATAAGAGACTCATCCTACATAAACAGCTAGACAAGTTCATCTTCCCAGAATATTGTCTTTCACCACACCACCTGTTACATAGGAGTAAATCCACATAACCTTTATAGATGGGCATCATAATTTGGTTTTGTGCCTTTGTCTTACTGTCCCCTTTCTCACTGTACCCTAAGAGCAATAATTCAACTGCAGTGCAAGTACAGGCAGCTGAGAATGCACAGCAGACCCCAAGTTACCTAAACAGACAAAGCAGTGCTGCAGAGGTTCTGGTATAAGGTCCATGTGCTTATAAAAATGTAACAGTCTTTCTGCAAATGGCAGTGTCTTCCACCTATTCCAACATGCACACTCCTGTCAACATTTGTCCTATAAATATAGTATGTCTTATGTATGTCTTATCGTATGAGCTTAATTAATGGCAGAGCATATTGGCATGTCTGATCCATGGGTCTCTTCTTCACAGAGCCACCTCTATGATCAACAATTCCAAGTCCAAACAACCTGGGATTAATAACAGGTTTATAAGGATTTTTGTTTTCATTCACAGTTTAGGAGGCTGGATTAAAAGACAATGTGGACACATCAGCCTATTTTGAGATTTTAAAATATTTGATGAAATTAGATAAATCCAATAATTTCAACAAATCCATCAGTCCAAATATTGAGTTTGACATATGATTTACACTGGTGCTTTCAATAGCAATCTCTTTATCCAGGACTCCTGAAGATGCATAAAGCAATTTCCATTCTGTGATTGTGAAAAGAAATGTTCAAGAGCACTACTTTAAGTATGGTTCTGAAATAACTTCTGCTTGACTTACAATTATTACTTTTCATCATAGTAATCCACAGTTACTTAAGTCTGTAGTCTAAGCCACACAGGTTGCCTTCATCCATGGATCAGGACTCTGATCATGGCTTGTTTCTGGGATGCTGACCCTGGGCATAGATCACAAACAAGCTAACTGGCTGTTATCATCTCTGATGATGTGTTCTAACATATGAGACAGTGATTCTGTGTAAAGTTATGCTTTAACTTTATATATCCATCACTACTTTCATTGCATTCATAAGTCTATGTAGAAGATGTAACAGATTTTTCAGCAAATCAGTCAAGGCTTTCAGTTTGCCAGCTTCCTTTTTCTTCTGAAACACTCCAAGGTAATTTAGACTAGGCCTTATCTGGAAAAGACATATCCAATCATTCACAGAGAGATGATTTATCCCACATTTAGGTCTTAACTTATTACTGTTCTCCCACAGCTACTTTCCTGTGACTTGTTCTTATCAGTGAAATTTTAGCTCTGAATTTATTGTTCTAGTCCATGCTGTTCTCACAAGCCTACAGAAATAACTCAGGTCTGACTCCATCGTATCCTCTCTAGTGGTGGCTGTGGTCCAGCTGAGTGTAATGGAGTGAAGCAGCAAGCCCCAGAGAATATTCTGTGGATTCCTTCCTCCACATGAAATTTTTCTATTGTCATTTTCCAAGTAATTCAGCACACATTCCCAGAGTAATTTTGATTATATTTTCTTATTTTCTAGGAAACTTAAAAGATCATCTATGCCAACATCTTTTAAGACACATCAGTTTTCAACTAAAGTAGAAAAGCATTCAAATTCTGATTACTTTTACAGAGTACAAAAGTGTTTTTAATGAATAAATGAATGAATGAGTCATAAGAACAAGACTATTATAGCTTAAAATTATTTTTCAACAAACTGATGTGAATTCTAGAAAGACTTGCCTTTGAGTGTTTTCAAGCTCATAATTGATCCAGTTGACCTGCTAAAATTTTTGCAGAAGAAAATCATTATGGAAGCACAAACCAGACTAAATGTGCATATGGGTTTTATGCACCATGCACTTCTGCATGGAGAGGCACCTCTCTCATACTTGGCTTCAGCCAGTCTGAAAGCCTGATAATGTTTCTTTTTCCCAGGAGACCCTATTCAAAAAGCCCTGTAAGTGCATTTCAATATGGAGCTTATAGACATTGAAGATAAAAAGGAAATAGGTTCTGAAATCCTACCTTGATCTTAATTTTATTTCCATTACCCAATTTCAAACCAATCTCAGATAGGAAAACACTCACATCTGAACAAGTCAGAAGCCAGTTTTGACTATGAGACAATAGTACTAGTAATGCAAAAATAGAACTCAAATATAGTCAACAGAAGGCAAGAGAGAGCATGCAGAAAGATATCTGATTTACAATCCAAACCATTGCAAGAAAAGTCATACGGCTTTTATTAAAAAAGTTGTTGTTTTACAATTGTAGTACATCTGCTAATGGACAGTCTGATTAAAAAAAAAACAAAACAAAACAAAACAAAACAAAACAAAAAAACACAAACAAAAAAACCAGGTATCACAAATTAAAATTAATGTCTTTATTTACTACTGCTTGTGATAGTTCTTACCATTAATTTCATGTTATATTAGAATTTACATGAACAAATTAGGCATTATTTGAGTGCATGGACAAAAGACTTTTACAATCCATTTCTGTAACTGCTTTTATACTAGAAACTTGTTGAACAAATGTTCAATGGAAACAAAGACTACAAACTACACAATTTAGGTTAACATAGTGCAAGGTTAATTATTGACTAGTTTGGAGACATTAGTTACAAAAACTGTATTGATACAAAAGATGAAAGGCAAGCTCTGGGGTAAATATTTATTCTTAACTGCATTCCAGAACACTTTTATCCCTAAGTGTTTGAGATATTTACTGAAATATTGCCAGACCTCTGTACCTAGCTTCATGAAAACCAATCAGTACATGTGCAGTTAAATATAAAAGTATGCCTTTTCATTCATTCTTTGCAATTGACAAAATATTTTTGTTTCTCTTCTATTTCAGTGTGGTTTAAACTTTTTTTGACATACAAAGGGATATAGTGACATGCGATTTTCTTATCTGCTGTATTATTGTAGTAATTTGCTCATAGACAGCACAAATATATTTATTAAAAAGGGTTTTTTAAGCTGAAAACAAAAGCCAAGATGAAACATGTCTAAACAACCTACTTTCAGTACTAAGAGTGGATTTTTTTTCTTTCCAGCTTACTTCAACTGTACAGCTCCCCGCAGCAGTTTAAAATGTGGATGAAAAGAAATAGTTTGTATACATTTTGCAGCCACTCCTAGGTATAGTGTGCAGTTTTCACATACTGCTTCCACCCCACTGTCTCCTAAGAGTTCATAAGCTTGACATAAAGGTGCAGTTTGGTGAAGGCCAACAAGATTGGTTCTGTGGTTAGTCTGCTGGTGAGCAGGGGGGCTTTGCTTTGCCTCCCCTGTCCTGTGACCCACAACTTGCCTGCAATATTTGAGCTGCATCTATTCATTTTCTTAACACATTCTCTGATCTACAGATCCCACCATTTTATCCCACAACAATTTTTGGTCTGAATCTTCAATACTCGTGGTGTTGTCCATCTGGATAGCTATGCATTGCAGTGCATCTCCCCTCTATTCTTCAACAGAAACCTTTTGTCTTTATCTTGAAGGATGCTTCATGATTGACTGGTAATGGTACTTCTGTCCTTATTTTCTCAGCTATGTTAATTTACTCTTTTGCTCCTCCATTTTCCCTTCTCTCTCTCCCCTCTTTGGAAGGCTTTCATCTTTATTCAACCACAGATTTTTAAGCAAATCATATATGACCACCTTACACATCTTGCTTTATTTTTGCTTCATCTTCAAAAAATAAAACACTATGCATGAAAAAAAATCTGTTTTCATTTGACAACAAAACTGAAAGAGAAGCACAAAATAAATGAAATAAAGCATAAAATCAGTGATACTCACTTGTTTCAAATTACTAATATTTCCAAAGAGAAAAAAAATCATGAGTTGGACGACTCCCTCACCAATACCTCTCATACATGTAGCCAGTGCCTGCCTTTCCCTCACCTGAAATGTTGTGAGCAGTTTGATAATCTGGTAGTATTTTTCTTGTTCTCAAGGATGTGTCTGTGAATTTCCTACGAAATTATCTAATGACCTAGCATTTTGCAAATGCATACTGTAGCAGTATCTGTGTTACTAGTGAAATGTATCTGCGTTACTAGTGAAATTTTGGAGATGCAGGAGGATCAGGTATATCAACCCAGCCTCTGTGAAGCAGTAAAATTCACGTTGTGTAACTGAGCACTAGCTGCTGCCTGCAATACAATTAGCTTTAATACATCCTTATGCCCTGCATGTATGTGGGTATTTACAAATTTCATAAATACAGTTAGAGAAAAAATGATATCTGAGAGCCTGGGAGAGGCACAGCTGCTCAGTTCCACATCCCTGGGTCCAACCAGCAGTGAGGAGACACATTCCCAGCAGGCAGATGTACACAGAGCACGTGTACATGTCACATCCCTACAAATACACACACCCAGCCACATGAATCAAACAGACACCCAGAGCACTCACATGGACACACAGTGTACTGAGGGCTTCATCCTGCTCTCCTCTCATTTTCTAACAGCCCATAATAAATCCCATTTCATCCCAAAATGCCTTCCCCTGCATCCGCAATGTATCCTCCACTCCTGGGCAGCATCACACCCCTCGATCTGAAGTACAATCTGGAGGCTGCTCACAGTGCCTTGCGAGGATTCAGAGGTGTTTTATCACATAACCTACCATACATGTCTAAAAAGATATATATATGTATATGTGTGTATATATATATATGTATATATATATGTGTGTGTGTATATACACATACAGTCACACAGATATACATGTGGCTACATTATTTCTTCTCCCTTTTCGTGTCCTTCAGAGTTCGCATGTTGCAAAGTCTATGATATCACACAATACTTGTTACCTTGCTTAGCTAGAGCTGGGTCCATCCTCCTTGAGCCAAAGGCTGGGCAACACACAAGCAGTCTGATCTCAGGCCAGGGGTGCCTCTTGAATTAATCTCTCAATTGTTATCAAATTGTTATTGTGTCAAAATGGATCAATGTGTTCCCTGATGTCTTAGTTCTTCCTTTTTCTTGTAAATTTCCATATTTACAGAAGAGGTAGAGATCAAGAGCCCTGGAAGGTTTAAAGAGGGAAAGAATACTACTACTACTACAAGCACTATGCAGGCTTAGGGAAAATGTTTGAAACAAAATTAAACCACATGCTTCATAATGCATTATGTAAGTAAGAAAGATAAATTGGAGACAAGAGGTTGAATAAACATGCATATTCTCTCACGTCTAAATATGGAATTTTGCACCTCCCTCCTAGACTATATAGAATTGGCATCTGTTTGGAGGAAAATACAGAACAGATGTGATGCCGTGTGGCTAGACATGTGTTAATGTTATGTAGAAGCAGAAAAATACAACTTCATTTCTAAAAATTGGTAATGACTTAATCATTGAAGCAAGTTAGGGAATTCTGTCTTTAAAATAGGGCTTAAAATAAGCCTGTTATTTTTTAAAAAATGACATTTAGGGCAATTTATTTTATTTCTCTTGATTTAATTTGATTACTTCTTTTGAGAGTATCTCTACCATTTGATTACATTTTTACAGGAGTCTGAATTCCTGGCATACTGTTGAGTTGTCATATTTGCAAACAGATATGTACCCATACTGACCCAGAAATGCTGGCGTAAGTCTGTACTGCCTCGGGCTGTTTAGCTCAGTGCTGCATCTCTCCGTGTCATCACATGTTTCGACCAGTCACGTGTTTCACTGTTTCCACCTTGTACTGCAAACTTCAAAGATGCGTTTTTGAAGTGGAGTTTTTTATTGTTCCTATCAACTCATATCCTACTCTAATATTCAGAAAAAAACAAGTCTCTTCCTAGATTATTTACAGCCTATAGTAGTCCCCTGTGGAACTAAGACAAAGGAACTGTTTTTAATACTTCCAAGAAAAGTATTACTGAACAAAAGAAAACCACTTACGGTTAAACTGGTACTTGAATAGCTTATGGATAAATAAATCTTTTCTGACATCTGTTTCATCAGAAGCTTAAGCAATCATTGAAAACCACCCACATTTTTGTACAAAAGATTGTTTTTGCAGCATGTTTTGAATCATTATTAACATCCTTCTCTGTTGTCTATGCTACACAGAACTTTGTAGCATGCACCCACATACAGTATTTCTTAGAAAGATGAGCCTATGGAGAATGTATTGTTGCCATAGCAACATTTTTGTATTCTGAAATGCTATCATACTACATTTTTTCATCTTAAGCTTTTGTAGACTGCAAATGCCATCTTTCCTCATTCAAGCTGTCAGTTAATCTCTCAAGATTCATTCAGGATTACTTTCATTTTGTGATTAAATCCCTCAACATCAAATTATGGGTTGTTCTACTGCTATTGTAAGAGAATTTGTGGTTAACTGAAAAATAATGTAAGTCTTCATAGGCTTGAAAAGAAAGAAAAAGTTACAGTTTATACAATATACATGACAGATTGATCAAAGAGATACATGTACACAGATACTACAAGATAGAACTGTATTGTAGTGACACATGCATAATCTGCCAGGGAAACCCTTAATAAAGAGACTTTGGCTCTATTTAAATCAGCTATGCAAAATCAGGGTAGAGGAGAAAAGAATAAAGTATTTATTTTCATTCACACATGATGATATCATAAAATCATAGAATGGCGTGGGTTGGAAGCAACAAGCCATTGAGTTCCAGCCCCCTGCTGTGGACAGGGACACCTTCCATTAGACCAGGTTGCTCAGAGCCCCATCCAATCTGCCCATGAACCTTCCAGGAATGGGACATCCACAACTTTTCTGAGGAAATTGTTCCAATTGCATCCTAAACCTATAATCTTCCAGTTAATGCCATTCCCCCTTGTCCCATCACTACCTGCCTTTGAAAAAGCCCCTCTCCAACTTTCCTGTAGGTGCTATTCAGGTACTGGAAGACTGCTATAAGATGTCCCCAGATGTAGCAGCTGAGACTGAACAAGCCCACCTCTCTCAACCTTTCCTCACAGAAGAGGTTCTTCATCCCTTGGATCAGCTTCATGACCCTCCTCTGAACTCATGCCAACAGTTCCACATCCTTTTCATGGTGGGGGCCGCTGACTGGACAGAGCACCCCAGGTGGGGTCTCACCAGAGCAGAACAGAAGGTGAGAATCTCCTCCTTGACCTGCTGATCACAAACCTTTTGGCACAGCCCAGGATATGGGTATGATTCTGGGCTACAAGTGCACACTTCCAGGTGATGTTGAGCTTCTCATCCACCAACACTCCCAAGTCTGTCTCTCAGAGCGGCTGACAACTCACTCTCTGCCCAGCCTGTATTGTGTTTGGGGTTACCCTGGCCCAGGTGCAGCACCTTTATTGAATTTCACAAGTTTCTCACAGGCCTATGTCTAAGTTTTTCAAGGTCCCTCTGGATGGCAACCCTGCCTCCAGTGTATCAACAATTTACACATTTGTATTGCAGGTTTTGTTTTAACTACAAGGCTTAAATTTTTCTGATTGCTCATCTGAATCTAGTTCATATTTTCAAGTTTTCTGCCAATCGTTTATGTCTAGAACTTGACAGCTCACAGTCTGGCTATTGCAAAAAAACCCTCCCACTTCAAGAAGACGTTCTCAGTATATCGTGAAAGATGTGTTAAGAAAATCAGACTGGCAACCAGTTATTTTCACTGCATAACTGGCAATTCAGTTAGGAAGCAGAGAATATATTGCAGGAGAGCCTTCTGGAAACTTACAGTAAAGGGAAAGTTAAGTAGGGTTAAATAAATATTCTTTTCAAGGAATCCCTGAACATTCTCATCTTTGAGGTCTACTAATTTCAAACCAAAAATATTTTTTCCCACACTACTTCATAAATACATATTACATAAACCAAAATGAAAGATATTCAGGAAATATATTCTAGCCTTCTGACAGTGGAGAGCAGATCATCAGTGATCTAGAGATCTAGACACATCAATGGCTAGAGTAGACATATAAGAGACCAGCACTTGTTGTCCAGGCTATTCAAAATGCAAAAAACTCTAACTAGCAGCTGAAGGCAGAGCATTATACACACCACCTCATGAAGGAGAAAAGATCATACCCCACCATGCACACCATGCTTACTGCAGTATGTCAAGCAAATACTGCGACAACTCGGTGGTCAATCATAATAATGTTTAACCCCATTATTTCAAACTAGAGTCTCCATTTAAAAAGTAAAATCACTTCCTAGGTTAATCTTAAATATGCTTTCCACTGAGCTTGCTGCTTTTTTTTTTTTTTTTTTCTTTTTTCCTATATAATCTACTGTTAACAAAGGCTGAAAAATTTTCTTTTTGTCTAGGAAGGTTTGAAATTTATCAGCTGGAAAGACCCCAGTGTTCCAAGAGTAGAAGGATATAGTTGCAAATCTATCCATACAGATGTTGCTCTTCTGTTGATACCTATACACAATAGGCTATCTCTGCTACACTATTAAACAAATTGCTATTATCCCAGAATAGAAATTTTACAAGGAGGGTCAGAGTTTAGGGAGGTGGTCAAAGTGACTACCGAATATGACAAAATGTATTGGCAAAAAGACAAATTCCCTTTGAAATTTCTGTTCTTAAATTCTTCCCTTTCTGGGGGTATCCAATAAGAATTTTTTTAAAAACAATGTTTCATAATGTGTTTGGTTGGGTTAGCCTTTCCTTACTTATTTTATTTCTATTAAAAAATACAGCTATCTCTATGCATTTATATTGATAGACAGCATCTTGATAACAGGAAACACTTTCCCCCAAAATAAATAGTGACAGATTTCCGTAATCTCGATTCACACGTCTATCAATAAAGTCCCAAATTTAGTTAAGAATTGCTATTTTACACAGAGCATCTAGTGCAGAATCAAAATGTAAACAAGCAAATGTTTATTTGAAGAAGGAAAAATAATAATTCTATTAAGAAAAAAACTTCAAATGTTCCATCTCAACAAATAGATATAATTTTTTTAAAAGTATTTTAGAGGATACTTTATATAATTGCCAGACAATCTGGTGAAAACACAAGTCCATGATTTTTTAAATGTAAAGGATATTTCTCCACTTTTTCAAGCTTTATTTTGTACTTATTTTTTGGGTTTCCTTTTTTTGCTCTGAGGATTGAAATGGCAAGCAAATATTAACGTATGCAAGGGAAGTGCTACAGAAGGAGAATAAAGAAAACCTGATGTATGGACACATACACACACTCATACATAGAAAAGACAGATTAAAAAAGCACGGTTGCAAAAAGCAGAGACTCAGAACTACACATGCAGTACATCAGTACAATATATAAAAAGGAAACCATAAGCATGACATATATAGTGCAGCCTAAAAACTGCGCACTAAATACTTGTTTTCTTCCCATATGGCATGTCTGCAGTCACCAGATGAAATCCCAGTTGATAACTCTGCAGGCTTATTGCATAACAGGAACTGATTTGTTGATGAAAGCCAAGAAAAGATTAAAGAGAGATTTTCAGGGTCAACCCATTTTACATGCATTCAGATTTGTTGTAATTTCAAATGCTTTCTTTGCAGATGTACAGCAAATAGCTATGGCTAAGCTTTAGACATGGTAAGGAATTAGACCAGTCAGTATCCTTCTACATTCAGGTCTTGAAGCGCTCTCATACTTCCACTGAAATGACAGGATTAAGAGCTGTAGTTTTGTAGATAGTAGATGAGTCTAAACAATTAAAAAGGAGATATCTGTTATGCACAGCCAACTCCCTAGCTAGCAAGATATATGAAATATCAAGGATTCTGGAAAAGATTTGCAATAAATTAAATATATATGTCTTCCTGATTCTAGTCCTGAAATATATGAAAGAATATTTTAATGTTTTAAAGGTAAAATTTTGTATTTATATAAACTATGGAACTAAAGTCATTGATGTAGTCTATGCAAAACTGGTATCGCTTTTGCATGTGAAGCTGGGCAAAAATGCTTCTGTAAGTCATATAGCCTACAAAACCTTCTGTTTCAAAGCAGCTGAAAGTAACTAGGTTTTTCTGAATAGTTTTGGCTATAAAAAGCTACAGAAAATCTTGGTAAATTTTGAAGTTACTCATCATCATCTTGGTTCTTGATTCACATAAAGAGGAGAAATGACTGGTAGTAAGTCTAAAATATATACACACAAAATATAAACATATATATGGTATCTTTTTAGATATATATATAAAACAGTTTTTCAAGGTTAGAGTTCTGACCATATATACATATGACACATTTATATATCACATGTATATATAAATTAAACATCGCAAAACTGTTAAATATTGTAAATGCCATATGTATATATATTCAAAACTCTAACTTTGAGAGCCTATTAAAATATATTTCTAGGTTTACTATCACCATTCTTATAGGGGTCAGTAGGATAGTATCTTTTCAATAGGAAAATATCTGTTCTCCCACATGCATTATAAACTTCAACCACAACCTATGAGAAATTAGAAATTCAGATCCTACAAATAGTGCATGTTTGGAGGGTTTTTTTGTTGTAGGATGCTGCAAGGTGTGCTTGTGAGAATTTGAACAATTTGAAGCTACTCACAACTATTCTTTTAGAAAATCTTATAAGAAAAAAATCTAACAGTCCTGACCTGGGCTATATCCAGGCGAGTATCTGAAAAGCAAGGGGATATATTAGGAATTTGTCTCTTGAGATATGCTAGATTCATATCTGTCTTTCTGGAAACAGTGTTTGAAATCGTGACCTGGAAACAGGCCCTTCATTTCATGGACACTCTGCCTGATCAACATGATCTTCACAGACTCCTCCCAACTGTTAAAAGGAAAGCTTTCATTAAAAAAATTATGCTGCTCATATAAAATACTAAGCAATTGCTCGAGGAAGTTTCAATGAATTCATTAGTTATTTCAGTAAAGTTTTCAGGCACACATTATAAAGGACTGGAATAGGCCCTTATAAAAATTTGATGCATGTACTGGCACTTAGTGTAGAAAGGGGATGACAGTTTCAGAAAGTTGTCCTAAGTTTTTATTTTATTAATATATCTTCATAACTAATTTTGAGGAATGGGGAGATAGATAGATGATAGATAGATAGATAGATAGATAGATAGATAGATAGATAGATAGATAGATAGATAATGATTGCATTGTGTCTGTTTTGTATTATTCGAGTCACAGTCTTTACAAGCTTTCAGTTACAAGAGCAATTTTCAGTAAGAGAAGGTTATAGGCCTTCCATATCAGCTTCTGCATGGAGGCCATAAGACAGAACTAACTTGGTGATGTAAGAATCTTGAATTTCACCCTTGTCTTCAGTATCTAAATGCACTGTACTCTTTATCAAGCTCTCTGAAAATTAACCACATATTAGATATGTCTTGTGACATTTACAAACCACTAGGTAGATATGAAAACCCTAGTGTTATTGAACTTCCCTGTTGTGTTCAAAGAGAAGTAATAACAGGAAAATTTTAAAATATATCACCCAGAAGAGGCATCAGAATCTTTCCTTATTGAAAAGTGGAAGAGTTCATAAAAAAAAATCTATTTTCCATCCTCAATCTTTCATTTTGCTTTCAAGATTACTTATTTTCTTGGACAATTTTTAATCCTCCAAAATATTACACGTGGAAGAAAAAACTATGACCTCTGTGAAGCTATTAAGGTTTTACAACTTTAACACCGAAAATAATTCCCATGGTCCATCTTATATTTTATAGCATTCATTTGCTTTACAAGCATTTTTATGTGAAGGCTCCCTTGCACAGAGCGATGAGCTGTAAACATTACAGTGAAAACAGATAACATTTTTTCTTGTTCATCTCTACAATCATTGCAGATGTAGAATTTAAACAATATAATATCATTTTTTAGATAGATTCATAGAATCACTTAGGTTGGGAAAGGCCTCTAAGGTCATTGAATTCAACCATTAACCCAGCACTACTTTCCTTCTAAAATCATAACTTGGAGTGTCACAACCTCTTTTGAGCTCTTCCTGGGGTGTGACTCTAGTGCATCCCTGGGAAGTGAATTCCAATGATTAGCCAGCCTTTCAATGAAGAAATTCTCCCAGATGTTCAACTTGAATCTCCTCTGATGCAGTTTGAGGATGATGCCCCTGTCCTGTCTCTGGTTGGCTGGGAAAGCGGCTGACCCCCACATGGCTACATCCTCCTGTCAGGTGGTTGTAGAGAGTGATAAGGTCACCCCAGAACCTCCTTTTCTCCAGGCTATTGGAGACCTTCTCTGGACATGATTCGTCACCTCAATATCCTTCTTGTAGTGAGGGGCCCAGAACAGGACACAGAACTCAAGGTACAGCCTGACCCCCTGAGTACAGGGGGACAATCACTGCCCTGGTCCACACTGCTGCTGGTACAAGCCAGGATGCCACTGGCATACATGTTAACTCCTAGACAAAATCCATGAAGTTATACTTGAATTCAAGAGAATCCTTGGAACACAGCTGGTGTGAAACCTCTGTTACCTCGAAACAGTTTAAAACAATTTTTGTTCTGTGTTTATTTTTAAATGTCCGTTTCAAATTTTTATCAATCAAAACAAATAAATTTTGTCTCATTGCAAAGCAGAAAGAAATTTTGACCCAGTACAGCACAGAAGCAGAAAAGAATGGCAAGTGAAATAACAAAGGTCAGGACATCAGTTTTGAAGACTCTACTGAAATACTGAAAAAGAATAACCCTCTATGAGATCTTTGAGTATCTGTCTTCAAAATAACTGAAACCACTTACGGGAACCAACTGGAGAAATTTTAGATTTTTAAATTACTCTCAAGTAGCTGGGAAGTTGATCAGCACGTGAATGAAGTGACTGATATCTTCTATCATGCACTGAAGAAAGGTGCTCAAATACTTGTCACTCCTAATTACTTGTATCTATCTAGAATTCAATTTAGAAGTTCACATAAGAAACACTAAAGAAGATTCACCTGAATGATGTTATGGTACGTCAAACAAGCAATACTGTTTTCTGAAGCATGTTTAGCTTTTACAGGCATCTTCTATTCAGTGGTGGATTTTTTTGGTTCTTCCTTGTTAGCCAAATAGCAGAGCTACAAAATTAAGTAAAGTATATGATGAAATAAATAAATAAATAAATAAATAAAACTGCTGCTATTTTATCTAGCTTAGTATGCACAAGAATTTATTTCTTGTCTTTCATGAAGGGGCTGCTTATCTAGCCTTTTACAGTCAAGAAAGAACCATCTAATTTAATTTTTCATCTCAATAGCAAAGGTATGAAGGATCCTTCTGAAAATAAAGAAATATTTTTGACTGGTTTTTAAAAAGAATTTGTTTAGAGATCACAGAACTGACTGTGATTTCTTACAGGGATCCCAGGTCAGCAGGGGACCACATGAAAGGCAATGCTTAGGAAATTTAGTCACTCCAAACACTGAGTCATCTTTATGGTGGACCCAAATTAAATTTCTTCCATAAAGTTTATTTTCTCCAGTATTACCAGTAAATAAAACTCATTAAAATGAAGGGAACATTATTATAAGGTGGAGTTTACCAAAGTTAGTAACAAACAGGCATTCTGAAATTACATGATGAAGCCAAATAACACAGACTAAATTTCAAAAGTCTTTTGCAATAATAGACACTGTAAGTGTCTCTTACTATGGACAGTTCTAGGAGAGCAAACAAACCTCTTAATGACACCTATTTTTCAATTTCAAGACTAGAGCAATAGTACCTAGTTGCTCTTCCTGCACTCTTGGCATAGCTAGCAATGCCATAGCTGTTTAAACTTGGCCAATTGCAATGAAACAGGAGGTTGGGCAGACAGAGTGGCCACCACATCCATCCACTCCTTTTTAGTTAGCTTGTAACAGTAAAATTGATGTGCTGTATTCAGCTGAATCTTGCTCAGCCAAATGCCTGAAGGCACTTAGATTCAGGTCCCTCATAAGGCACTTAGATTCCAGCTCCCATCCCTGAGCTTATAATGCAGTCAACTTTACAACAGAACCACATGCTGCTGTTTGGCGGAGTCAGTTGCCTTTGCTCTGACCAGCTCGCTCCAGAAACTGCATTCTAGTAGTAAACCCCTGTCTGCAAGACTTGTGGCCTTCCCTAAACATCAAGGACCAAAATTTGAATTTACTTCCAATGTATTTATTGGATAAACATATTATGCAAAAGCAGCATACATCTTCTCTCTGGTACAATCTGGCATAGAGGTGAAGGAAGAGGACAGCATAGAAGCAGAAATAGTAATTAAGTAGTATTGTTAAAGGTGAAGTGATAACGAATACTGGAAGTGACTGAAGTGTAAGGTGGAATGTCAGGCAGTTATGCAGGTAAGAGGTACAATCTGACAACCACTCCTTCGGAAGCAGGAAAAAAATCTCAACTCAGGATCTCTGCCTTCTGTCTCTCTCACCTGAGACCTGTGCTTAAACCACAATATAGTGCTTAGAGGTATGACAGCTATTGAAAGGGAAGAAAAATGCCCTTTACTAGACCTTTCAACATTTCAGTGTTGGGGCTTTTCTACTGTTAACACGGCACAAAACCATATAGTAATACACCAAACCCCCCCACCCCCCCCAAAAAAACCCCTCCACACACACACACACACAAAAAAAAAAAAAAACACAACAAAAAAAAAACAACAACAACAACAACAAAAAAAAACCAAAACCAAACCAAACCAAAACAAAAAACCCACACAAAAACCCCACCAAAACCAACCAACCAAACAACCAACCAACCAACCAACCAAACCAAAAAAACCCCACAACAACAAAAACACCACCACCACAAAAAAAAAACCCACCCCACCCCATTGTATCACAAGTGTTAGGTATGTGTGAACAAATACAGACATATTTTAAGCGGCAAGGGTGGGGTAAGAACAGATGCATACCAAGACCTAACCTATTTATATCATAGACCACAGGAAACACTCACAAGGTGGTATTTATTTTCCTTTAATACATAAAAAATGACAGTATGTTGACTTGATCAAACAACCCCAGAAGCCAAAACCCAACCTGCAATTGAAACCAGAACCAAAATGAAAGAGCCTGTACCACAACAGCTTTTCTCTGAAAGATTTCTTCACTCCGAACAAAATTAACGGTCAGATTTAGAAGGAAACAAGCTTTAAATCTGAGGAAGAAAAGAGATAAATCTACCTATCCTTCATCTCAGCCTTTCATGCTAATTTACACATAATATGCAATGATAAATAGAAAAAAGCAAAACTTCAAAAATATTCCAACTCTTTTGAGTAACTAACTCACTGTCTGCATGACATCTACTAAAGAAAGGGTTTTCCTCTAGTGCCTGTTCAGCATAGAAGTACGCTCCTTTGGGGCACATAAAAGACCTTTAATACTGATCTAAATTCTTGTGCCTGTGTTTCTAAATGTACACTTGATTTATTGAAAGTAAAACTAGCAGCTACAAGGATTCTGCATTTCTTTATATTCAACAGCTCCAAAGATTCTCAGTTCCTTATCTATCCAATTGTTCTGAAGCCTCAGATATAGAAGACCAAGTCTGAATGCAAATATCCTCATCTTTGCTTGTCTGCTTCTTCTGAATGAAAGTCACTCTTTAGTTCCCCTTATTTCTTATTCAAACACAGCTAAAAAGCAGCACTAAAGTCTTTGACAAAGAACCATTTCCACAGTATGAAATACTAGAAAGTGTTCCCAAGGCAACAATGCTGTTCATAGTGACTTCATTGATTACTTAGTGGAATTAATAGAAATTAAAGTATTTTATCATGCTTCTTTCCTACTAGTAGTGTTTGGTTACATTTTTTGCAAACTGTTAATGTGTAGGAGAATGGATTACAGGCAACCTTGCTCCAGATGAGTCACAGCTGTGTTAATTACCAAAAATAGCCTCACCCTTAATAGGTCACAGCTATATCCAATAAGGATGAGTGTGATAAAAGGGTGGGTTGGCTGGCCAGGGGAGGAACTGGAGGAATGATGCAAGGAGGGCTAAGAGCAGAGGAAGGAGGGACCAAATGGGAGAGTGAATTGCTGCTGTGAGGGGTCTGCTGTAAGGTCAGTCTAAGTCTGTAGTCAGAGTCTGCGAGGGAAGCCTACAGTGGGAGCTTGCTGTAGTCAGAGTCTTCTGGTGTTGGAGTCAGGATGGCCAAGTTATGAGGAAGAATAAACCAGGACTTTTTCACAATGTGGTGAACAAGACTGTGTGTCTTGGCTCATTTCTATCCTTAACACAAGGCATGCTGTGACATCAATATGCCCACCTTTATAACAGCAAAATTACTTAAAAAAAAAAGAAAGAAAAAAATAATTATATGCAATTTCCTTAGATAAACAACAGTATAAATATTGAATGGCTCCAAGGACATTTTGCTCTAAGGCAGTGGTGTGCAAAGAGGTAGTTTTGGTTTGTAGACAATATTGGTAAATTCACAGTTATAATACCCTGATCAACTGCAAGGTCTTCTCCAGACAAGACTGCAGACCTAATACTGTCTATTCAAGGAAGAGAAAATTCTGTGTAAATCTGAGGAATACAGACAGTCCCTGTCTTTACCTGTCCTTTATGGGTGATCATATTGATACACACTGAATTATGCAAGCAGCTTTATGAGTTTCCTCCATCAATGTTCTCAGTCGATATTATTTAACCTCATTTTCCAAATCTTCAGTATATGCTTGCCCAGCTAAACATATTATCCTTTAATTGGAAGATAGTAGTGTTTTCTCTGGATTTACTCTCTCTTCACTTGATTTAGGAATTTTAATTAAGTATGCAGTTACCCAATTCAATACTCAGCGCATGGCAAACTCTTCCAAAAACTGTTATATTCTTCTAGACATAAACAGATAGGTGACTGAACTTGTGCTTCTTAGCATCTCCACAGAATGCTTTGTGAGCTGATTCATCACTGAAGTACTAATGTTTGAAGACAAATATTCGTAGTTCAGTGTCCAAAGAGTTCAACTCTTCCAGCTATAAGATGTCTTCAGAATACCATATAAAAGAACTGCCACAGCTGAATATTGTTTCAAGCAACATTCATTTAAGAAACTTAGATGTAAGACAAATCCCAATCAGAATCACTCACAGAAAAATATATAAGAACAAAAGACTAGAAGATAGCCTTTTGTAGATACTAGCATTTTATAACCATTATACTGTGTGAAAAACCTGACTGCATAATAAAACTTTAGTCTTATGATTCCAATGGCAGCTTCTCTTGGTTATATGCTGAAACTGGTGATTTCTTAATTTAAATATTGGCCAAAGCTAAACAAAAACACCAGAACATTTCTTTTTGGTGAGATTAAAAAAAAAAGTTAATTGGTTTAAATTTTTGTTTGTGTATGAGGAAAAAGGTAAAATATCTCCAAAGGTACATTAAAAAATGAAAATATGCTCTTCAGAGAATATACCACTATGAGGTAAAGGCAGTATCAGATATGTGATGCATCTGACTATTTCTATCAATCCCTTGCTTGTTTGCTAAGAGATTCAGGTGAGCCTACATTTGATGAAATGAAGATCTGTTCCTGTAATTAAAGCACTGGAGTGGAAGAGTATCTCTACCACAGAATCCGTGTATAGCTTTAGGCAAGACTGCTTTCCCATCCCTCTTGTAAAATTGGGGTAGCATTTCTCTTATCCATTCTTTTCTATCAGCAACTGTTAATGCACATTTGTTTGTTGCTTAATATATAAAGGGTGTTTCTAAAGTGCCATTACTCCACAGGTTAATAAAATTTAATGGTAGCTTCTCTGAAAGGCCCCAAAATCCATCCTGACAACAAAGGCAATGGGAGGGTTTCCTTTTATGTGCAGTCATTATGGTTAATTGCACTGTAGCCTGCATTGCTAAAGAACCATTTCCACTCAATAGCAATTCCACCAGGAGGAAAACACATCTTGGTGCTGATGATGCCACCTGCTTAACTATTAAACCTCAAGTGCCAGGTTTTGTTCCACAAGCCTACTGCAGAGACCTTCCTCTGAGGCAAAGCACCCGGTGTGTGATGTGACAGATTTTGCCTGACTGAAGGGCAAGCAGGATATGTCCATAGGGTAAACCTTGGTCAAGCATGTTTCCATTACGTTAAAGATACATGCTGAACTGATCCAAATTGTTACAATTTGGAATCTACCTCTGGAAACTACCTCGATGTATTTTCACAAATTGAAACATTTCAGCTTGCTGGTAAAGCTCTGGATTAAAAGGTCAGAATATAAAGGAGTTTCATGATCTGGAAATAACAGGTTTTGACATGCTGTTCTAACAAAGCTACAATTCTCTTCTTCCACCATGATGCATGTAATTCCATTCTGTCCTATTTCCCAGAACTGGAGGTAAACAAAAACACATTAGAACGATACTTTCAGAGGGCAGGATGCTTTCAGCAGTGTTAACGTCAAGCTTTTATGCAGTTCAGACTTCTGAACCATGCATTTTTTTCTGGACATTCAGTATGGTTTATTTTTAAATCTCGTTGATCATGGAAAGCTGTCTTTTCCTTTCCTCTTTCATGACAAGTCAGGATTCCTCATCCCCCTTTTAATGGCTTTTAACCTAATACTAGGTTCTACTCTTGACAATTGTGCATTACAGTAATTGAAAATGCAAAAGAGGAGTACATTAGTTGCAAAAGCAGAGAACTGAGATTCTCAGTTTTCTAATTACAGCTGAGCTGAATACAGTTCCTTCATAGATTTTTAAGCATTTCTGATTTTGTTTTCATCATTGAATAACATGGACATCTATGAAAATAACAATAGCAGGAAAGAATAAAATAGAACATTCAAATCTCAGCAAGATGCAATTCTATTGAAATAGGCCATAACTTTGGAAAATTGCACATCATTATATATTTATCTATGCAAAAATATCTGAAATTCATTTTATGTTTTATCAGCTTCACTTTATTTATTGTTGCACCCATTATATACTTAAGGAATATAGCATTGTTTTCTTGAATTAATTTACAAGCCTTGACACACAAGTTTCTTTCTTGTATTTGATCAGTTCATCATGTTTCAGGATGTATTTTTGCATAATTTAATATACAAAGACCACATTAGGGAAAAAAACCCTACAAACAAAACCAAAACATTTTGTAACTCTTACCTAACAACAGAAAGACTTAGATATCTCTAAGAATCATAAGAACAAGGTTTATTTACTCTGTAGTGGATGTGAGATTTCTATAATATGTCTTTCATATGCCATCCAGTCTGCCAAATCTTTCAGGAATTTAGCATATGGCTTTCTTGAGTAAAAAGTAGCAGTGGAGACAAGCACATGCTTTAATACTAACAGGTTGTTGTGGTTTTTTGTTCGGTTTTTGTTTTGTTTTTTTTTTTTTTAATATATTCAGATTATGTTTCATTTGATATATAATAGGCTGAAGACATTAGCTACAAAGTCAGAATTTCTAGTGTACCTGGATCAAAAAAATTAAACAAACACTAAATGGCAAGTTTGACTGAAAGCATATATTTTCTTTTTCATTAATATACAAGAAAAATTCACTGTCAGATTTTTTCAATATCAGTTGACAAAAGGCATTGAAGACCTTATTTGCCTATCCATATGCAGTAGAGATAAGGGGAAGACCTAGTTATTTATCTGCCATTCATATTCTCAGTTTTACAGTTGTGAAATTCTGCTCAAAAGGACCCATAGCAGCTCAGACCATAGTCCATCCGTGCCAGCATAGTCTCCAACATTAGGCAAGGACAGATGGTGATCAGCAGGCAAATGCTGACACTGCCCCTGAATATACTCACATTTATTTGCCAGTGATCGCCATCCCATGGATGCTGTAAGCTATAAATAATGTCTTTGTGTTCAATAGCTCTGGCTACAGTTTTCTTCTTTGTGCAGGAGCCTCTTTGTGAATGTGGGTAATTGTGTTAATCTGGTAAAGCCATACATATCAATAGGCTGAAATATCACTGACAGTTCATGTCTCCACTATAAGGTAGGTAAGGGAGAGGAAAAAAAAGCATTACTTATTTTCAGGTTTGAATTTAGTCATCATTTACATTGTTTGAAGACATAAGCATCTGGAATACGACCTTTGTGAGAAGATATAAGGGTATTGTAGAACCTGAAAACTGATAAGATGTTCAACTTCTGGACGATAAAAGTAATACAGGTGAAGGATCTACAATAAATATTTTCAACAAATAGAACACATTAATTGTGGATTACTACAGAAAATCTTACACAACTACCACTGCATGCACAAAAAAGGTGTAGACAAAAAACATCAACTTCTTAAGCCTAATAAGCAAGTGCCTGACATATAATAACAGGAAAAAGCTTTAAACCAAGTATAATTTATATAATAATAATATATATATATAATATATAAACCAAGTGATAATTTTTTCATCTGATACTGAATTGAAAAACAGCAAGTCCAGGGATTGCTACTTCGGTCTTGTAGATCTGACATTCATTTTGTAGACAATTTTAATTCCCCAGCAGTCTGATCAAAACACAAACTTTGATCCTGTGCTAATACAAAGACTGGTTATGAAACATTAGAGAAAATTATCCATTACAGATTATTTGGTTGGATGAGTGTGTTTCCTTGTATTTATTTAGGTCATGACAGAACTTTTAAGAACAGGATTAATCTGGGTTTTAACTGTGAGCTACTTCTATTTGTCAGTGTATGTTTAGAGGTGGTAATTTACTCTGCTTTTGCAACTAATGTACTCCTGTTTTGTATTTTCAATTACTGTAATGCATAATTGTGAAGAGTAGAAACTTGTATTAGGTTAAAAGCCATCAAAATGAGGATGGGGACATAATTTTAAACTCTGTCCTCTTGCACTGGGGAAATTAGAGTCCTTTGCTTCCACCATATGGTAAAAAACGCCTCCAAAACTCATCCATGAAGCTAGTCTGCCTGCATGCTCATCTACACAAATGTTTAGGAAGCAAAAGTCCTCATAATTTGCTGTGACACTTTGCTGAAGTTGCTGAAGATTTTTACAGTCAAGAGAAGGCCACATGAAATATGGTGCACTGTTGATCCACCAGTCTCTGTTTTCTCACACAATGAAACAAATATGTGTCTTCTATTGATGCTGCTAAAAGTCACCGTCCTTTAATTATCTAAGACCCTCAAAACACAAACATGCATGATGAAACAGCAAGTTCAGTTAAAGGCAAAAACCCCACATTAAACCAGCAAGCAGTTACAAATTTCAGAGATCTTCAGTGAACTGTTGATGCTCTGTTATCTGCAACTGACAGTGATGCTTTTTGTTACAGCCTCAAGGTTTGCTGTTTTCTTGGAAAACTGTCTTATCAAGTTTGCCACTGAAATTTACTTTTTTACTAAAACATAATTAGGCTGTTCTTATCTTTCAATCTATTCTCCATTTTCTTCTCACTTTTTCAAGTTTTTCCATGTTATTAAAAATGCTCCTTCTGCGTTTTGACCTTGCACATTTCTCATCCCACAACCCTCATTTTCTTTCAAGAGTTATTCACTTGTTTGTCTTTCAATTTTCTGAACTATTTTGTTTTCTTTTTTTCCAATCATTAATACTTCTGTACTATTTTAAATCATGGATTAAAATTAAATACTTCCTGAAGTACAAAGCTGACAAACGCCTATCAGTTTGGTTTTTTAACCATTATCAGGTTTTCCCTTCTATGACAATACCAAAATGTTTTAGTGTTCCTCCATCAAATCAGAGACAAAATTAGCAATCACATTTTCTACTAGATTCTCAAGCTACACAGTTCACATAGAAATTCCAAGCATTTTGTCCACCTTGTCCTCCATAAATCATTGCTAGTTTTCTGCTAAAACATCATCATGCAGTTTCTAATGAATTCCCATTCCACTATAAAAGTATTATATGAAGAACTGCTAATAAATGTAGGAGCAACAAGTAACATGATTGTTATAGTGGGATACTATTCAGCATTCTGGATAAGGAAGAGATATAAAAGAAAAACTTATTTAGGGACATATGAGGGTCAGTATTATTTTGTAAGTACTGTTTTTCTATTTATTGCGTATACCTGCACACCTTGCTTCCATTGCCTAGAATATAAACTATGCTTTGGTGACCTGCTCTTTTCCCAGTCCACTTTGGTTCTACTGCTAACAATTATCATATTTTCTAGCAGACATCTGACTTTTGACATAAAACCATTCATTGGTTCCTGGGAAGATCAGGGAAGGGTCCTAAAATAGCCAGAAGTGTGTACAGCCCTTTACCACTTTTATGCGTATTGAAATCCTGTAAACTACTGTATCTTTCTATTACATGACATTTAATCATGTCTTGTTTTGTTAACCAAATCCCAGATAAAATGAAAAATGTTTTCAAACTGCTGTGCTGTACAGGTATTGGGTACTGTTTTGCTAAGGTAAGCCCTGCAACAAAAGCTTGTAACTCAACAATTTAAGTGTTTGTTTCTAAGGAATCTCAGATGACCACAACTTGAACGTAAACAACTGACCTTTGTGTAAAAGTTCTGTGTAATGTGTGCAGTATGTAACCTTCCTGTAGTATTTAAGTGGCCATGAAAAAGCTTGGGGATCTTTGGTCCAGATCTGACTTCCTCCTAAGCAGTTGGATTAAAAAAAACCAACTCCACGAAAACAGGAAAGCTCATTTTGTAATGGGTA
The DNA here is from genome assembly GCA_017589585.1 of Phylloscopus whistleri. Taxonomy (NCBI): domain Eukaryota; kingdom Metazoa; phylum Chordata; class Aves; order Passeriformes; family Phylloscopidae; genus Phylloscopus; species Phylloscopus whistleri. Next base: position 8,611,961 of record JADMLD010000758.1, on the reverse strand, counting down.
GAGTGGCTGGGTGGCCAGTGTCTTCCAGTTTTAGAACGGAGGCTGCATAACAGGAACATGAAGGTTTTATTTCCAGCCAAGTTTCAACATATGTAATTGAGCATTGAAGAGCTTTTCCAAGAGATTTCCTGCTAACAGCAGGAGTTTTCTTTCCATGCCAAAACCGGCTTTTCTTTAATGAAAGTTGCATGATGCAGTGCAGAAAAAGCATGGAAACTAATCAAAGTAGGGTACTTCGAAAGATGTCAGATGAAAAGGCCTGGCAGCACCTTTGAGAGAGGAAGTGCTCTAAATAGATATTCAACTGTTCGACAGACAGTTCGAATGGGATGAAAAAGGAGTACAGCACAGCTCCTCATCCTGCCACTTAGACCCAACTATATAACTGCTTGTTTTCCACAATCTGCTCACTCAAAAAAAGACAATAAAAGAGTTTAATGTACAAAATACCAACTGCCAAAAATATGCCGAAACCACCCATATACGGAACTCTTCATTGAGATATTTAGCCATAACATGCTACTGACATGAACATATAAATTATGACTGTACGTTCTTTTCCTTCCTTTTTCTGGAAAATTTTCAGAACCTCTTTGTAATGCCAAAGAAACAAATAATTCATTGTGTATATCAAAACATTTTAACCAGTAGTATTTACTAAAGCTTAACTTTAGTAAATAAAGTTAACTTTAGTTAACTTTAAGGGAATTTTGCACTGGGATTGAATAAGACTTTATACAGGACCCTTGAACAGCCACTGTTGGTGAATGGGAGGCAACTTTCTCTATTATGATGTAAATCAAACATAAAGGTTTTATCAGTTAGTATACTACTTAAATTGCAGCCAGGCCTAGAGGTGACAACTGAACTGGACATTGTACAAATTTATATGAGAACAGGATATTTGTCCAAACACTGAATTAGGTGGGGAAAAACCCTATGTATTTCTGCTTGAGAATCCAGACTAAATTTTTTTTCAGTATCTTATAGGAATTTAATCAGTTTAAAATATACATAATCCATGACCTTACTTAAAAGATGTTCTGTATGTCTTAGAGAAGCGAATATCTAAGCCTATCTAAATAAGTGTATTTCAGATCAAGTAGCAAAAGATTCCCATACTAAAACTTTGTCACTATAGATCTATTCTTTATCCTCAGCCAAGAGGACATTTATTTATAATGATAATCCAGTTTATTTACAGTAATTATTTATCTGACAGGTTGCAAAGAAAGTAAAAAATAAATTCACACCCACTGAACTTCAGATAAACTATGCTCTATAAATATTATTGGTGTAGCTTGAATAGCAGATGTATAAGATTTTATTGTTTGAGAACTGATGGGACAAACACTAAGGGAAAAGATCTAGTAATTTATTTAATCTTCATCTGTATTCCTCATGGAACAATTTAACAGTCTGAAAAAAACAGTGACAGCAATGCTCATTCATTCTAGCCAGGAAATGACCTCTGAGGACCTTGAATTCTGTTTGATATCCTTGGAGTTTAAGAGCACTTATGCCACTCTTATTTAGGGTGGTTGATGGAAACAAAATGAGATTTGACGGGTAGGACAAATGTTATAGTGTCTGCATGACATTTAGTTTGATTATGAAATGAGAGTTTGAGATTAAGGATCAGCACCACAGCTCTGCATATTAGTGGAGAAGAGTACGGGACACTAAAAATACAAAGACACTGCAACATTGACTGGACTCCAGTCATCGCATGCTAGTTTGGAGAAACACTGAACATGGCACACACTGGATCAGTAAGACACACCTAAGGTCTAATATAATATTTTATGTATTTATATAATTCTATGATAATGTCTCAGATTTCAGTGCTCTCAAGTAGTATCACATAATTGCGGAACATCACAGTGACAATTTAAGTTTCTACGTGAGGGGACTTCATGTATAAGTGAAAAATGGAAAAAGAAAAGAAACTAGTATTTTTTAACATCAGTAATCTGGCATCTTATCTGACTTAAAAAACCATAATCAAATTGCTAAGAGGGATCAACTAAACCAATGTAAAGGCATTTGTCTTTTTTACAAAAATTGAAAGATTCACAAAATTTATTGACTTATGAAATCTGGTAAATTTTAGTTTGTATTTTACATTATTTGTCCTCAAAGTAAGAGATTTATACTAAACCAAAAATATCTTTGCTTAATTGCTGTCTGTAGAACACATTGTCATTAAAAGCATGGAATTCACAGGTTGGTTAGACACATGCTTCCAATTCAAAAAATTCTTTTCCATTCAGTAGACCTGGTAAGTTTGTACTGTGGAGTCTACCACCCAATGCTGGCATCACACAGAGCTGGAATGGGAAAAACTGCTCTTTTCCCAGTCCACAGTATTTTTTAGCAAAAATACTGTAATTTCACTGATGACAACTTCATATTAAAAATCAGTTTTTTAGATACTCGTGTATGGTGGATCTTCACATCAACCACGATTTCTTATGTCTATTGAATGCCCAAAGTCTGCTCTTGCGAGTACTTTCATTTGACCATAAGGCAGTAAATGAGACCAGAAACCACTCACATTTGCAGGAGAACATGATGCTATTAGTAAAACAGAAGAAACAAAATTGAGTCATTTAATTCAGGAGAGATGAATGCCACCGTGCCAAACACTGTGCCAATCTCTTTGCCAATGCCAGATGGTTTCCTTAGGAGGCTGTGCAATAGACTCAGAAACCTCTGAGATTGCTGTCAATCAGGCCAAATTTTAATTTGCATTTTCATCCTGATATTTTTATGTAGAGTTTTATGCTCATATACTCTGGAATTTTTTTTACATCCCTTCTGAGCATCTAACTTCATGCATCTCAAATCACCTGGTTTCAACATCCAGCCTGATTCTAGACAGTTTTCACATTACATTGTATTATTTCAAAAGGGGACAGAGTTAAATCATACCTTTAGGTAAGGGGTTCAGCTATTTTTGACAGAATCTTTTTCTTCCAATAGCACTTAGAATCAGCAAAAAGCCTGCAGAACCCTAAATTACCTCTGACATCCCAATGTTTTCATGTTGAGGAAAAAGGCTGAGAATAAGATTGATGACTGATTTTGCAATGTAACAACTGTGTAAAATTATGTGTCTCACATTTATTTAATGGATTGGAAAGTCTGCTGCACTTAATCAAGACTGCTAACGAACCCTAGCTGTATATCAGAAATCTAGAATATTTAACAGCTGTCGAGTTTAAAACTAAGTCACGATTTGCTTTGATATGATTCTTTATGACTAATTTTTTTTTGCAATGTGTACATGAAAAATCTGTCATACACCGTGTTAGTCATATACATTTTTTTCTTCCCAGAGAGTTCTTTGTTGCAAGACTTTCTTATCTTTATTTTTTTAAGACAACAGACAGTCCTCTTGCACTAAATGCTACACAGAGCAGAAGAGCATGAACATACAGTGTATTTTTAGAGGCACTGGAAAGGAATGTGTTTTAAAGAACATAATCCAAGGACACAAATTGAATTACTGCTGAGTGGGGACCCAGTTTGTAAGGTAAACAATAAATACATTAGGAAACATGGCTGCAACATATACAGCTGGAAAAAATGGAACCAGAACCCATCTTCTGTATGTCCAAAATTTGAAAAAGACTAGCCCAAGTATTGAGTCTTAGGCCTTTCTCCACTTCAGATGCTCTGCCAAAGCATTGATTCATCTTATGAGAGCAAATATTATCTGAATATCTCTCTCCCAGTTATTGCTGTTCTATCATCAGCATTAAGCAGAACTGTGTCAGGACTCAGGTAAGGCTGCCACATCCCCGCATGCATTTTCACACATGTTGGTTATTAAATACTTCATACTTCCACAAAATCTGAAGGAAAAAAAAAATTTACGGTTAGCGTGAAAGTTTCATTAGCCAATACTTTGTTTCCAAGAGGTAACGTTTGAGAAACAAGGATTATCATTTCCATTGGGGCAGACAGAAAATTTATAGAAATAAAACAGGTGGTTCCATGAAACTTCCTTTGTCATGATACAGGTGAAGCATGAGCATGCACAGCAAATACTTTAGCAGATATAATCTCTATGTTTCATTTTCTGACACACAGTAGTCCATCCTGACTCCATAAACTTCTATAGAAAGTCAGATGGAGAGAACAATTTCCTTGTTTGCGTCCCCGTGTGTGTTATCTGCACAACATTTCCTTGACAGCATACTTATGAGGAACTCTTTTCAATTCAAAATGCACATGTCCATAGCACCTTCCCTTATTGAGACCTATAGCCAAGAAAAGTTGATGTTATTGAAAATTTCAGATTAGTAGCGGTTCTATTGATTAATGGTTGCTTCTATTGTGATTCATAATAAAATTAGACAAAATTCCTTATGCTATTACTTCTACAGACAAATACAAAATCATACTTTTCTTAGAAAAGAATAAATCATTTTTTGTATAAATTACATAAAGCACCAGTGAGGGTGGCTGTGACTGCAAGTGTACACACACCACTTATATTGAAGCAAAGGTAGCATAAAACAAATTGAATCAAACGATCTGTTAGAAGGCAGAAAGTCACCTCCTTTGTAAAAAACACCCCACTTAAAAAACCCCACAGTTTTGCCTTACTGTGGAGAAAAGGGTCAAGGACTGAATTAGCCAAACTTTTTTAGCATAGGACTGGAACATAAATCATGAAGAAACTTTACGAAGTTTTAGGATTCTTTCCTCATTTTTAATACGTAATTTTCTAGATAGTATAAATAGTTGATTTTTTTTTTTGCACGAAGCAGAAAAGCTAAGACAGAGACAATGAAATATTCAAAACACTCAAAACACTGCAAATGTTTAGTTAAATTCTGATATATATGATTTGAACAGCTGTACCAGAGGAGTCACAGGATGCACTAGCTAGGAGGTTCCTTCAGGTGAGAAAATCCTGGATCTATTACTTGTTTGCCAGGCAGTAACATCACTTTTATGAATAATTCATATTGCATAATTGTCTTTCAGGTTTCTGTCAAAAATACTAATTACTTTGTTATTATAGTGCCAAAAGGGTAATTAAAAATTTATTACTGTAACAGTCAAATTTCCTCCAAAGCAATGGCTAAAGATCAAGTCAAGTTTTTGATTTCTTATTGGTGCATTTAAACTGCAGAAATATAAACCAGCAAACGTCACGCATCTACAGGAATTATTTTAAATAACCTATGTAGATCTTTGTTTTCTGCAGAACTGCTGTGCTTAGTCACTTGGCTGAGCAGTGTTGTTTTACCATTGAAACAAGGGGAGGAAGGTAGCATTCCATTTGAACAGACAATAACAGCTCTATGCTTTCAGAGGCATGTCCAGCATATAAAATCTCTGCTGAGACAGTTGCACAATCCTTTCTGAGCTTATGAAAGTATCACTCAGTCACTTGATTAGCTGTCAGATGCAGTAATCAGTTTCTTAACAGCTTATGAATAGTAAATCAAATCACTAAGAACATTCAATACCAATACCTCTTTTCCCTGATGCTTTCTATCTGCAGTATTAAAGAAAATACCAGAAGTGTTTCCTCTGCAAGCCTGTGTTTCCTCTCTTATTTCCACCCATGTGAGAAGCATTACTGTCAGTAAGCCAGTTTGGCAATTTTCCCTATTCCTTATCACTGGAGAACTCGAGGGAAAAAAAGAAAAAAAATACAGGAAATGGGATAGCACAACAGTCAGGTGTCACACAAGACTGCTTCGTTATGCGTTTGCTTGTTCTAGGGTTGATCATCATGAAGCAAAAAATATCAGATAAGACAGGAATTCAGGAAGATTGTTAGGATCACAATGGCTATGGGAGAAAACATGGAATAAGCTTCAATATTTACAGTCATTTTTAAACAAATAACTTTTAATTTACAATTATTTTTTAGCAGACCACAGTTTTTGTTTTTGTAAAATTACGTCAACATTTAATTTCATAAAGCTAAATGTAAAGCTTGATATTGGGGAGAGAATTAAAAAAGAGGGAAAAATGAAATAAACCAGGTATAGGTCTCTTACTGAACCAGTAGTCTGTGATGTCTGTAGGAAAAGATCAGAAAAGTTAAGAAATATTCCTAATACACAGGAATTATAGGAAGAGATTATGAAGTATGTCTAGGACAAAAATAAAACTAAAATCCGGTCCCAAAAAAATCTGACTAGCAAGAGAAGTGAAACTAATACTTCTATCTCAGAACACTGAAATAAAATCTGATGGATGAAAGGCAATTAATTACCATCTATTGATGTGTTGCTGAGTACGTCATTATAGGATGTTAGCATTTTTTAAATCCTTTCAGTGACTTGCCAAACAATATTCCTAGGAGACAGCATCTCACTGGGAAGAGAAATACATGATTAAGGAAAACCATTACATTTCCATCTATTTTCAGAAGCACAACTACAGTCAGAGGCCTTGTTGTCAATGGTAACTTTAATAGTCATTACTCATGGCACTGTAGCAAGGCAATACCAATACCTCTTTTCCCTGATGCTTTCTATCTGCAGTATTAAAGAAAATACCAGAAGTGTTTCCTCTGCAAGCCTGTGTTTCATCTCTTATTTCCATCCATGTGAGAAGTGTTACTGTCAGTAAGCCAAGTTTCCACCAGCTGTTTACAACAATACCATTGCTTTCTAAGTCATTCTGACATGGATCAGCAAAGATGTCACTAGCTAAAAGGAAGAAGCCACACTTTGCATGATAAGAGAGCACTGAATTTCCATTTTAAGAACTGCATTTGATATTAGATGTGAACTATTTTAGTCTAATATGTGAAATACTTTTCACAATTGAACACTAAGGAAGGAAATTTCTTCATGGCTGACTAAAAGACACATCATTATGTGAATAAAAACTAAACAGAAAAGGACAATATCACTTAAGTTTTATTGTAATCAGAAATATTTCCTTAGTGGATAGTTTAAAATTTCCCCTTGATTTTGTTTTAGGTCTTTTGTTCACTCCAGCTCCTTTAATTTAATCCTAAAAGACTAGGAATCTGTTCCCCTATACAGTATCATTGCGTCATTAGCTTATTTCTACATTGGCAACAGTGCCAGGGTTTTTTTTGTTCAAAAATAATCATATTTACCCCTTAATAAACTAAAGAGTAGAAGCATAAGAAAAATAAAACCTTCCAGTATAATCCACAGATTTTGGTTAGACATGCATACTTAAGTACTATAACTAGAGACAGCCACTGGCTTCATTGTCCTGGTGATGATGTGGAAACCACGATGTATTAAGGTACTGGAGAAATCAATGGAGGACTGTCTCCTGTGAAAGGGACCCCACACTAGAACAGGGAAAGAGTGTGAGGAGTCCTCTCCCAGGGGAAGAAGAGGCAGCAGAGAAAACGACTGCAACCCCCATTCCCATTCTCCTGTATTGATGGAGAGGAGGTAGAGAATCAGGAATAAAGATAAACCCAGGAAGAAGGGAGGGGTGGGAGGAAGGTGATACCAAAAATGTTAATCCAATTTCTAATTGTGAACTTTTAGTAGAAAGATACTATGAGGAGAGGAGAGGAGAGGAGAGGAGAGGAGAGGAGAGGAGAGGAGAGGAGAGGAGAGGAGAGGAGAGGAGAGGAGAGGAGAGGAGAGGAGAGGAGAGGAGAGGAGAGGAGAGGAGAGGAGAGGAGAGGAGAGGAGAGGAGAGGAGAGGAGAGGCTTCTAACTGACCTCTTGTGGTTTTTTTCACATTTTGTGTCACCAGCTTTGTCAGCCAAATCCATCCAACTGTCTGTTATGTTTTGTTAGATTTAGGAAAGTGCTGTAGGCCATCAGAATAACAAAGTACATTTTGCAGATATCAGGCATCTCCACTTGAAAGGATTCAGTTCTTGAAATTCAGCCTTTCAGACATACATATAGAAAAAAAAATTGCTGGCACACAATCTTTGATGTCCAAAGAGAGATGATTTCTGTGCTTACAATGATTAAACTCATTTATTGCTATGTATAGTATATGTATACACAGCTACAAAAAAATCTTCCTGGCTTTTTGTGTCTGCTATCGTTCTGTTCGATTGCTTAAATAAATCATGTATCACAGGCCAAAAGAAATGTTCATGGTGTTAAACTAAATCAGGATCAAAGTAGTTTATTCATTTATTATTGACACGTAATTAACTGACAATCAGTGAGCTACACTTTTGAGATCGGTGTCAGCGATGCAACTCATGAACTACACATCAGGATCCCTTCAGAAAACGCTGATAAACATGCCCAGTCTCTGAACACCCGTCTGTTACCATTCCCAGGACGTGTAATCCCTGCAGCTCCTCTGGAGAAGCCCCAGGTGGTGGAGGGTCGCCCCTCCTGGGATCCCTGTCTGCAAACCCTGCAGGGCTGGAGCTGCCATGAGAGCTCCCAGCCAGCAGCCCAGCCCCGGACCAGGCGGGCAGGAGGAGAGGCTGCTCAGGGCACTGCTGGGAGGGCAGGGGTCAGGACACCCCTGGCTCACCCCACACCCTTTGTGTGGCATCAAACTGAGCTCTGATGGCATCTGCTCCTGCAACACCCTCCCCTCTGCCACTGCAGCCCCTGGTGCTTCTCCTAGACCACTCTTTAGGCTGTTTGTTTGTTTGTTTGTTTGTTTCAGGGATCTCTTTAATTCCCTAAATGCTTTTTAATCCAGTCAACTGTCACAATCTCCTGCCTGACCAATTTCGGGGCAACAATCCCTGAACATTTAAAATTTGTGATTTAAATACACCACACTGTCCAAGAGTCTCACATTCCTACCTGTTCTGCTCTTGTTGGTTTGCCAAATGTAAGTGCTGTTAAGCCTCTGCAAGTCTGCAACAAAATTCTTATTAATTTCAGACAAAATTGGTGGTCTTTCTGGGTCATGGAGTCCAGTCTATGCTGCTTCATTTACTATATGGAATAATCTCTTCTGCACAGAGACAGTTATTTGAATAGTATTCTCAACAAAAGCTTTGGAGGCAAAAAAGACTGCAGACTCTTTCTTTTCATTAATAGGTACAACCTTTCATTAATATATACAACAGGATATGAAAGTTCACTCTGTTTCTTAATGAAAACCCAGTAACTCATTGTAGATTGAAATGTGATATTCAACCTTTTTACTTCACTTGGGCATATTTGTTACGCTTCTAAATAAATTGGGACAGAGAAGAAAATTTAATTTGTCTTTGTTTGATCAATGATGAGATTCTCATTTAAAAATTAGAGTTATAAAATGAAAGAGAATACCATTTATAGCCACACGATAAATAAATATATATATATAAACACTAGATACCTCTTTCATTCAATGTTTTAGCTTATGTACATATAAAGAAGCTAAAACACAAAAAAGGAATTGGATAAACAGAGATATATTGTTTTCCTTTGGTTTAATGCCCATCCAATTTAGCAAGCAAAACAGAATTCGATGTCAGAATTCTAAAGGTTCACTAGGAACATGCAAGTCATTGAACTAGTCTAGCATCAGCACACAGTGCCAAGAAAATAAAGCACTCTCTGGGGCAGTGACATTGTCAGCATCGTATTCGCTATTTTGAGACATTAGTTTTTAACCCGTTGTAAATCACTCAGTAGCAGCAGCAGACCTATGCATAACTTGCTGTAGAAAACCTATTGTGTACCAAGTTGCAGTACAGGGAATTCAGGATAGACACAGAGTCTTCACTTGGCTGAAAATCACATGAACTAGATAACTGAATTCTCACCAGCTGGGAACTACCAGGTACTGTAAGAGCCCAAGCTTAGCAAAAAAAGCTCACTTTGAAGTAGGTGTTAGAAACTTTAATTGGAGTCTTCATATAAAAATGGTTCTTGATAAATGAAGTGCCAAAACCATGTGCATTCTGGTGCTGTTAATCAGTACACAGTGTATGAAAATGCATGCATTTGGAAAATTCACCTCTCTGCCTCACTGTTCTTTTAAGATTGCTAAATGGGCTAAGGCCAAGACCATCTTCTGAATAGGCAGATAGTTAATTGGGAAAGAAAACAAAAACGGATTTATTTTAAATTTTTGCATCAATTGCTTTGCAGTCTTTGTCTCAGTGTCACCTCTTGCCCATGTAACAGCATTGCACTGACAGCTGTTGCATTCTTCTAACCCAGATCACAGTCAGATCAGCCCTTTATCAAAACTGTCACTCAAAAGAAAGATCCAGCCCTGCTACTTTGTTAAAAACATACAATGGTTTCGTTACCATGGTATATAAGTGCATATGGATCATAAACACAGGACTCTAGCCATTAAATACTTACTAGCATGTCACTCTACCGATTTAGAAAAGTTACAAAGTTTCAGCTGTATTATTAATTTCTCTTGAGGGTAATCAAGAACTGTTAGGTTTTGCGTAGAGAATGGAAGATCTTCTCAAAACTGAACAGCACAAGCCCTCCTAGCCTTCTAACCACTCTACAATTAATGCAGGATGGTTGCCAAAGCAGATGAAAAGAAGTATGTGCAGGAAAAGCCTCCAAGGTAAAGTCATCTATGCTGACCCAGATGGTAAAAGATCTTCAGCTAGAGACACTGCAGCTGTACATGAAAATACTCCTCTCCCTGATACTAGCTTTAGTCATTGCTGGGGTAATAGAAAGGCACTGGTAGCTTTTTAAAAGTGGTATCACATTAAAAATGCGATGTATAATGGAAGTAGGCTCTTAACGTTGATATTCATCATGCAGCAGAGGACTGTCATGACAGTTTCTGGTGCATTATTAGGAAGGCTACTGAAGCCATTTTTTGCTGTAACTGCAGGTCTGGAATGAATTTACACAGAGCTGAGAGAATCATTGTCTTGTGAAATCACTGATAAGTGTGCTTTGCTGGAAAACACCACATTTTGTTTAAAAGCAGACCAAAGCACAGTGTTGGGTGGAAAGAAGCAGGGCTCAAGAAAAATGGGTATACTACTGAGAAAAACTCTTTAAAATGAGCTTCAAGTATCTCTGACTTTAAGGAAACTCAAAGAGCTCTACACATCACGCAGACTCCAGCACAGTTTTTTCTGAGTATTAAAGCTGTGCTAGAATTCTACAGCTTTCTCTTTCCTTTACACCACCTGCACCAAACTGAAAGATTTTCTATGCTTACTGGAGAAAACTTCTGAAAGTTCAGTTAACCTTCTACAATCAGATGCCATGGCCCTGATTTCAGGCTGTAAAAATTCCAACACAGATTGTTGAGGGTGCCTGAGAGAACTCAGTTCCTCTCTCATTTTGGTTTGGTTAAATGCAGCAGGGAAAAACAGCCTTACTTTTTCCTTCATCCCATGTACCCTCATATTTGAGAAACTACAGACATCTGGCAGAGAAAACATGAAGAGCAAGCAACATTCTAAACAGGCTGCAGTTTGCTCTTTTCTCCTTTAAAATGATTAAAAAGAAGGGTGTTGGCATCTGTAGCACACATAACTTCTCTCTTTGATCAGTGCATGAAAACACTTTCCTGGAAAGGTTACATTAAACACATCGGGACAGGAAAACTTCTGCCATCCCACAGAGATAAAACTGCAGGAATGCAGATTGTTGGTCCTATTGTGCTTACGTAATCCATAGTTTTCCTCTGAGAAGACAAATAAAAGTATTAAGTATGTAATTTGATTTTCTGTATTTTGTTTGCTGTGATTTTTTTTTGAGTTTGTTGTTGTTTTGTTTTGTTTTGCTTTTCGTTTGTCTTTTTTTTTTTTTTTAAATTTAACTGATTCTGTGTGTCCATGAACTGAGTGTAATTCTCAGCCAATTTTACTTCTAGTTATCATTATGAGTGAATTTTGTCAGTCTAGTGTGTAATCTACGTAACTTTGGGCTGGGTAAGTCCTGCAATCTATTGTTTCCCTGATGACCCAGGACTAATGTCTTAAACAAAGGATTTTCATGCCACATAAGAGGAAAGGCCAGTAAGAAGCAGATTCTGCAGAGGTGGTGTAATGCTTTTTATCCTGCCGGCTTCCTCCCTCCCGATAAGACAGGCAGTGTAAAACTACCCCCTGCCCTAGGGGAGGTATCCCGGACTCACAGGTAAGCCGGAAGGTATTCCTCCCACTGATTGGTACAACTGCATCTGACAGTGTAAAAATCCTCCCAGGCCCTATTCCCCACCCCTCTCCCCCCAGCGAAATATCACGGTGTTCCCAGTAGGTGTGGATGTATATAATCCATCAACTCTTTGTTGTGCTACCCCCACCCTCAGTGGATCAAGACTTCCACAATCACTCCCTCTATGGACATTGAAATTGCAACTATCAGGTCTTGCAGCTGTATTTACAGGTTGTGATACCTTCCCTCTCCTCTTGTCCTTTCCTTCCCTTCCCTTTCCTTCCCTTCCCTTCCCTTCCCTTCCCTTCCCTTCCCTTCCCTTCCCTTCCCTTCCCTTCCCTTCCCTTCCCTTCCCTTCCCTTCCCTTCCCTTCCCTTCCCTTCCCTTCCCTTCCCTTCCCTTCCCTTCCCTTCCCTTCCCTTCCCTTCCCTTCCCTTCCCTTCCCTTCCCTTCCCTTCCCTTCCCTTCCCTTCCCTTCCCTTCCCTTCCCTTCCCTTCCCTTCCCTTCCCTTCCCTTCCCTTCCCTTCCCTTCCCTTCCCTTCCCTTCCCTTCCCTTCCCTTCCCTTCCCTTCCCTTCCCTTCCCTTCCCTTTCCTTTCCTTTCCTTTCCTTTCCTTTCCTTTCCTTTCCTTTCCTTTCCTTTCCTTTCCTTTCCTTTCCTTCTTTCCTATTTCCCTTATTATATTTTTAATGGAAAGGACCAAGATGGCTATATGCATCCTTTCCATTGCAGCCAAATTGATTTTAAAATAAACCTGATTTGTATATACATCTTGTCATGTTACTGCAACCACCCCAAGGGATTTATTAATGAGAACCTCAGCTGCCCTGACTCAGAGGTGGATTGTAACATGGTGCATACAGGCTGACACAAGAGTGTATATTAGGTATTCTTTGGAAGAAGCAAAGTTGTCCCTGAAATTGATGCAGAACACCATAATTAGAGTACCAATAGGAGTTACTTTTCTGGAAGAATATCTGTCTTTGCAGACAAGGGAATCAAACTTACTTTCCTTATGTAGAATCATAGGGTAACTTAGGTTACTACCTCCAAGATCAAGTCCAGTCATTAACCCAGCACTTCCAGGACCATCATTAATCACGCTCCTAAGCACCACCTCTACATGGGCATTGCACACTTTCTGGACCCTTCACCAGCTCTCTTGCCCTTCTCTGGACATGATCCAGCACCTCAGAGTACTCCTTGAACTCAAGGGCCCAGAACTGAACACAGGATTAGAGGTGTGGCCCCACCAGTGCTGAGTACCGGGGAACAACCATTGGCTGGTCCTGCTGGCCACACTTCTGCTGATACAGGCCAGGATGGCACTGGCCCTCCTGGCCGCCTGGGCACAGCTGACTAATTTTCAGCCACTGTTGACCAGGACCCCCAGGACCTTTTCCACCAAGCCTGTGGTGTGTGGCCCTGGTTGTGGCACAACTCATTGCCAATTTATTTAGTCTCTCTTATTTAAGAGGTTTTGTTGCTAAAAACAAAAGAGCAAAACAAAAGGGATAGTCTCCTATGTGGTATGTTTTTGGAACTTTTTCATAGTTCTTCATTGGTTCTTTCACTTCACTATTAACTAGACCATATTTTCTCACAGGACTTTTGCGGAAGGAAAATACCGTCATCAAACAGGTCCAGTTTCATAATGCTGATCTCAAGGAACTGAAATCTGTGAGTTATCTGTGTGAAAGGATCTGTTTACCTAGGGTTGCACCACCACAGGATTGCACCACCACACATCCCATCCCAGCAGCAACAACCTTTCCCACCACTCCCCAGGTCAGAACACCTTGATGGCAAGGAGTCCCTGCAGTCCAAAGGATCTCACTGACTTGGTAGTAAATGCAGGGACATTTATTGCAAGGGAAGTACAATTGAAGATATTGAATAAATCCTCACTGGATGATTATCCCAAAGGGTTGAAAGATGCTGGGGGCTGGAGGTATCTTAAAAGGAGGGAGGAAAGAGACCCTGCTGTTTTGATCCATATCTTTCTAACCTCTGATACCTTTCTCAGCAGTGTCAGTGCAGGACACCTATGGTACACAGCCTCGTCCAAATTACTATTCAGGAATTGAATGTGACCGTACTGCAGCAACACAACAGCTCAAAAGCTCTGCCTTACTGTGGACATACCAGCTCCATATGAGTCATTCTACAGTGGGAACAAGAATGATTAGCAGGAGGAATCTCCTGAAGGAAGCTCCTGAATCTTCCAGCTGTGTAGCTATTTCCTATAAACCATACTTACTGCAGAAAATACCATTTTTTTCTCTTCATATTGAAAACTTAATTTTCCCCTTACTTCTCCAGAAGGAAGAGGGGTAAAACACCCCCCCACCCCCTCCCGCCCAAAGCCTCCACACTCAGTAGCTTATAGGTTAAAAAACGCAAATGAAATATGCTGGTCAAAAATAACTCTTTGTAATGAAAGTCAATCGAACCTGCATTGCATCAGTAACAGCTGACCTTGCAGTATCATATTTATCAATTGTCCTGGGACACCAGACTTTAAGGAACTGCACCTTCACCTATGAAAATTGCTTCATTCAGTGAACTGAATATGCTTATTTTTGTCTAAAGGCAGTCATGGTTTATGGCACAATGTCTCACTAGTATGAAAATTCAAATGACTGCACACATCAGAGACTATTAAATCACACAAGTCAAATTTTAGTTTCTCTAAGGAACATTCCAACCCTTTCCAGTGCTCTGGATAAGATTAGTACTATTGCAAATAGGAAAAAAAAGCTAACTCACTTTTTCAGAGATTGTTGCCTTGGAATTTTAACATAATGGAAGGAATAACTTAAAATAATCACTGAATTGCTAATCCAAAAATTACTACCAACAAAAGGTTGTATATTTTTTGCTCTTTAGTCATCTCTATAAATAGACTACAATCTAACCAGATAAATTCCATCTTTGAGCCTCAGTTTACTTACCTGTGGGATAGACTGTGATACGTGTGTTGCTGAGAATTGTAAGGATAACAACAGAAAGATATCTAGAATGAGGACCAGTCTCTTGGTTTTCAAGTAGGATGGGAAGCCAGATGTTATTTTTGAAATTCAGAGCACTTGTCTTTATTGATAAAGGATGCTATCTGGCAAAAGGAAATCCATCACATTCTGTGCAAAGGAACCTGTTCACAATTGCATCAGAGGACAGTAACACTCATGTCAACATCTTTCTTATCCACTCTTCTGCCCACTCTTAGCATATACCCCATTATTTTGAGGTACCCAGGCTGCCCCAAAATATCTAATGAAAGAATACAAATGAGAAAGCAGTATCTGCACTGCTGCACCAGATAGTTCTAACAAATACTGACATTTTAATAACAACTTTTGCAGAATATAAAGATATTACTGTTGAATATTCTAAGAGATGGTCAAATTCAAGTGTACAAATTTAAATTCTTGCTGTTGTTCTGATAGTTCAAAGGAGATGCTGCATTGTTAGCAGTCTCTTGTCACTAAGTTTAGTCAAAAGGTAGAACAAATATGCAGTTACACACTAACTCACTAACGCCACTTGAACTACCCATTAAATTAGTATTTTTATCATAAAATGGACTAAGATAGAGAAGGGGACAGCTCTGTAGGACTGAGCTGTTTCTACTGAAGGTTGTTGCTGGAAAACTGCAGGAGTGGGAAAGAATAGACACCTAACCATAAGAAAAAATTATATCCTACAGGGAGAGATTTACATTCAGGATGAAGTATAAAACAAAAAAAAGGTCTTTATTTTTTCATTAATGATGCTACTGCATGAAATTTATACGTCAAACCAAATGACAGTGTAGTGGGTTGGCCCTGGTCGGTCACCGAGTGCCCACCAAAGCTGCTCTATCACTCCCCTCCTTAGCTGGGCAGGAGGGAGAAACTATAATGAAAGGCTTGGGTGTTGAGTTAAAAACAGGGATGGGTCACTCGCCAATCATAAGTAAATTGAATCAGAGAAGGATTATGAGAAATAAAAATCAAATTTTAAACCCAATGCTCCCTTCTTCCCTGGCTCAACTTCAGCCCCAGTTCTCTAACTCCTCTTTTTCAGCACCAGAGGTGGACAGGAATGAGGGTTGTGGCCAGTTCATGTTGTCTCTGCTGCCCCTCCTTTCTCTTCCTCTTCTCTAGCTCCAGTGTGGGATCCCCCCGCAGGAGGGAGTCCTCCATGTACTTCTCCAATGTCCTTCCCACAGGCTGAAGTTCTTCACAAACTGCTCCAGTGTGGATCCCTTCCATGGAGTGGCATCCTTCAGGAACAGACTGTTCTGGTGCTTATGACCCCATGGGGTCATAAGTCCTGCCAGCAGACCTGCTCCAGCCTGGGCTCTTCTCTCCATGTGGCCACAGGTCCTGCTCCAGCATGAGCTTTCCACATGGTCACAACCCCCTTTGTGCATCCACCTGCTCCAGCAAGGGGTCCTCCATGGACTGCAGGTGGATCTCTGCTTCACTGTGGAGCCCTACAGGCTGCAGGGGCACAGCTACTTCACCACAGGCTGCACCAGGGGCTGCAGGAGAATCTCAGCTCCAGTGCCTGGAGCAGCTCCTGCCATCTCTCTGCACTGACCCAGGTGTTGTAGGGCTGCTGCTGTCTCGTGTTCTCACTCCTCTCCTCTGGCTGGAGTTGTGCAGTGTTTTTCCCCTGCCCCACACAGGCCCTGTGGTCCCCCTAACCCCTTGCCCACCAGCTGAAAGCCCATGTCCTCAGTGAGCAGCAGGCTCTCCACAAGCAATGGCCCTCCTGCTTCACATCTGGACTCTGTGCAGGCTGTTCTCATTCTCCTGCACAACAGGACATCTGGAAGATTAATGCCCTCTTCCAGCACCAGGCCGAGCCCTGGAGATGGCAGGTGGCCTGGAGCCTGCATGGTGTCCTGAGGGAGCAGTACAGGGTGGGGTTGATGTCCAAGTGTTAGAAAGATAAACTACTGCCAGTAGAATTACCTGGCTACAGTTTAGAACTGGACATGCTTCAGTGGTCTCAGACCTAAAGTGAGGTTTACAAGGCTTGGGGAGAAGGATGTACTAATTACTGATATTGGACACAATGAATGCAGAATTTACAGACAGAACTCCCAAAATGAGGAAGAAACTCATAAAGCCAACTCAGCAACTGTGCTGAAATCAGCTCTGTTTGGGTAAAGGATAATTCTAGCAGGAGTTGATCAAAACCACTTACTCATGGCCTACTGGCCCAAGAAAACCACCAGATCTGAGCATGCAGATTAATCAGTATAAGAAGTGAGGGAATCTTTTAACCAATAGGATATAGCACATTAATTAATAATGGAAACATACAACTTGTAGTCAATGAACGTTACTGTCTTTGCTAAAATGTATAAAAAGAATGAGAAGTTGTGATAGTCATCATGCTGGCTTTATGGGTTAGCCATCCAGCATGCCCTTCTGTGCAGAACTGTAAATAAAGCAAATCTTTATTTTGGAATAAAATAAACTCTGTGTGGGGATTGGCTTCTTGCACATGGGGTGAAAGAACACATTTTGGGAAAACAACTTTGCTGAGAACACATTTATAAAACATGCTGATCTTCTAACCATTCTTGCCTGTGTCTGGTCCATCCTGGGAGTAAGCTGGGGGCAGGCAATGCACCAAAGGTTTGAAATTCAACACTACACGGCTGCTGTGGCCCAGCAAGTCACCAATCACCACTTCACCCATGACAGCAACAAATCATGAGGGCAAGATAAGGAAGAAACTCATGGATAAACGACCTGCTGAATTCAGGCCATCAGTTAACAACCACTAGACTTCTAAAGAAGGAAAGGATAAAACAAAAGTGAAGCAGGACATCACTGAATTTTGTCCGTCTTTAAAAAGTCGAGCTTTTTCATCAGTTCCCAAAATTAATGTTTTTATTTTGGCTAGTGAAAAAGATAGAGTGTGCATACACTTTTTACTAGAACAAGACTTATTTAATAACACTTTACAGCACACCGCAAATCAAGACAAACATAAACCTAGCATAGGCCAAGAAAAAATGAAGTTACAAATTCAATAGATAATTGTACTCAAATTCTTGAGGCAAAAATGACTGTTGCAATGAATTATTTGGCTCAGGGTGAAGGACAAATTTACACCCTAAATTACAGCTCTCTGGTATCTGTATGTGGGTAAACCACATGCATGCAGCTAGAAAAGGGACTTATCACTCATGAAAAAAAGTTTGATCCTTGAGGCCCTAGGAAGATCTGAAAGCAGTCTTCAAGGGTTAAGCTCTTTTTCATCTCAATTCTTTACTCAACTTATAAAATGCATGATCCAAACATCTAGACAACTACAGATTTTCTTGATGAAAAACATGTATTACAAGAAAGATCCCCAAAGGATGATGCTTATAACTTTGTTTACTTTACTCACTTTACTCACTTTACTGTTTTATATTTCAAACATGTTTCCATAAAGATGAATCCATTTTTACGAAGACAAAAGCAAACATCTATCACAATGTATCTCATTTAAACCACAAACCTGATTCCCTTTTACGCTCATTCTTTATGAAAAACAAAGCTGAGTGCACAGTTAGTGCTGAGGGTTCCTTGACTAATGAGGATCCTGTGCTTATCAATTGCTCTCTTCAGTTACCTGAAATCAAAGTTAAAGCTCACAGTTATTTTATTGGTACAAAGGCTAATTCTTACTCTTCATTACAAAGAGCTACTGAAAACAACTGGGAGATTTACCTGTCTCACTACTCACTATATTTAAATGTGTATGCAGATAGATACAAAGTTAGGTTCCATTTTTGATCATAGGTTCTGCAGAAATTCATTCTTGGCAACAAAGCTGGTAAATCTTTTCCTCTGTTTATGTTGGGCACGAAAACATTAATGATAAAGAGTCAATAAAAGTATTTTCTAAATTCAAAACTTCAATTTTCTGCATTAGTAAAGTTTGTAAAATATATAAGGAAACAGTAATTCCTGTATTTTTTATTCCTTACTTTTATTAATTTCTATATATTTTCCACAAAATAAATAAAGTCCTGGCTTCTAAAGGTGAACTGGATGTCTCTTGTTTTTCTTCACAAGTGAGCTTGTATCAATTTTTTGCATGCACAAAACATGAAGAAGGATATTGAACTGCCTGAATTGCTTCAAAAAATAAGACTACATCTCACAGAATTAGTCTGTGTTTTTAAGACAGAAATTTTTTGTTCATAGACTTCTACACTTCAAATTTTAGAAATATAATGAAGTTGAACAACATAATTTCAAAATACTACTGATGCTTTAAATCAGTTTCTACTTTTTTTTTTTGTATTGGAAAAAAATTTCAAAATTTACTCTGCTCATATTGTATTTTTTATTGCAAACTTTGACACAGAACTTCTCTATACATAACTGAGATATAGGAAATGGGAGTAATGCTTCCTGCCTGAACACTTCATCAGACCTTCTTTTTATCTTTCTTTTAAGTTTTGTTTAAGAAGGCGGAAGCACTATCCAGATGGCCTTCATCTCAGGTCTAATAAACACCCAAGCTTGTCAGGCAGTGTTGAGAGGCAAGTCAGGTAGGTGGAGAAGCAGCTCAATATCATTTCCCTTGTACTTCTTTTCTTAAGCAACAGGTTTTTAAAATTATTTAGGAAACCTAAGAAGTTCTTATAATTAGGTCAAACCTGACTAATGCAGAATCTTGTTTACATAATATATGTATATATGTGCATACACATAAATACCCTGTAACTGAAGACAGAATAGTTAAATCATAATAACTAAGCCCACTGAATAAAATTATGCTAATATTATGAAGTCTTTCTGGTAAGAACTGTGTCTTTTTAAGAGTTCATACATTAAATAAACATCAGATGCCATATCACATTAAAAGCATTCTAACATTGATGTTTATTATAGATTCCTGATTTGATTAATATTTCCTCCTTCCTTTTTCCTTCATTACTCTTCCTTTTCTACTCCTTAAAGAAGATATCCTCTGGATAGATTCTGTGACCAACAGTCTAACAGATTAACAATACAAACAGCTAAATCAAACGCATTACTACCATTGCTACTTAATTACAGCTCATTTTCTCCCTGTTTCTCATCTTGCATTCATTGCAGCACAGAAACCAAGCAGTCTGAAAACCAGAGACTCTTTAATACATTAGGCTTATGCACTACTTTCCCTTCCAATTTCAGTCTCTGTCTTTTAGAAATAACTTTGAAGCAGCAGTTTTGATATAGATCAAAGTGAAGACTTTTGCATAAGCCTCAGAACTATTAGGTCCCCAGTGTTTTTTCTCCATTTTTGCAGATTTTTGAAGATTCTTGCAGATCTTCAATCAATGACTTTTTTTGCTGAAACATAAAGGACTCATGTTCACAGGTATATTGAGAAGAAGGATGTTACACATAGTAATTTGCACAAACTATTTCACACTATAGAGTTTCACTTAATTATCCATATTTAAGTATTCACTACGATTGTCTTCTGCTTCTTCCACAGATCTCTGCATACATTTCTCTGCATGCATTTCTCTCCTATTACCATTACAGATTGGTTTACTGAATTGTGAATTTAGTGCAACCTTCTGGAAGGCTATAATCTCCTTAACCTTACCAAGTACTAATGAACTGGTCTTCAAAGTCTGTAGGTTTCTGTTGCTTTAAAAGATTTGGTAGGTTGCACAATGGTCTTACACAGAATTTATAGCAGGAAAAAGTGGGGAAGAAAAGATTAACTGTGGTAAACTGAGATAATGCATTATCATTCATGGAGACTATGATACACACAATGCATGTGTTAAGGGAGAGGAAAAAATACAAGA
This sequence comes from Phylloscopus whistleri, assembly GCA_017589585.1. Lineage (NCBI taxonomy): Eukaryota > Metazoa > Chordata > Aves > Passeriformes > Phylloscopidae > Phylloscopus > Phylloscopus whistleri. The sequence continues at coordinate 8,591,110 of JADMLD010000758.1, read as the reverse complement.
TTTCTTTGGAGATACTCAAGGGTATAAGGACACTGAGATAAGGAGGAGACTGAGACTGTATCCTGAAGATGTCCTTATCAATTGGTCACTCAGAAAAAAAGATTTTTCTGCACAACAAGCAGCCTTGGCCTTGCTGCCATAGGATATGCCATGCTTATACAACTATTGATACTGAAGCAACCTTGTATAGTTACTGGCAAACATTTGGTTCTCTTAACACTCACAACTCTCCAACTTAATCCTTTCCACAGCAAGGGAAAGACCTTAGTTTTTATTATACTCAATTTTGTTTTGAAGTATTTTCTCATGGGCAGTGTTGTCTGAAACCACAGCTTCAGCAAATTCCTACTTAATAGAGGATACTAAGTAAGATGCCAAAACATGTATTTGCAGAAACTTTACCTGTCAAAATTGCATTATGAGAGATTATGGAACAATCAGGGAAGAGCAAAATACTTCTCTTCAGTAAAGTATGGTGAAAATTCATGCATATCTGTGTTCCTCTTCCCATTCCAGCAGTGCTGGGAATCTAGGCAGACATTTGTTGCTTCCCTTCACTGGTTGTCACTCTGCAGCTGAGTGTTTGCTGTGACTCAGGTCACTACTTGCAGAGTTTCAGTCTGGAAATTTCCATAGCTTCATGCAATGCTGGTCCATCAAAGTTCCCTGGCTGTTCTGCCAGAGAAATAAGATCCAAAAATGCTTCTTTAATATAAAACTGCTCCATCTCAGCACTATCCTTAACAAGCCCAGCTCACAAAAAAGACTCTTCTGGGGTTCTACCCATCAACATGAACCTCAGTTTAAACTGAGACACACATGATCCAGACTCATTAACTGATTGTTTGCTAGTTGTTACTAGTCTTCTTCCTGTACAATTTGAGCCAATAAAAATGAAAAAACACCAAGTCTTTCTCATTATTTTAAAAATGTGGAAATGACATGATGTCTCAACTTCTTCCCCCTCAATGTATTCATTTTCAGCAAAACATTCACTGTATTTAGAACAGCACAACAGATTTCTTTATTCTAACCCATATTTCCTTGTTGCTGTTAGAAAAACACATTTTTTTTCCTGACAAGTTTTATTCCAGGTAGTGTTAGGCTGTCTGTTGAAGCACACAACAGATATTGCCCACACAGTACCTCTTCAGCAAGAAAATGCAGGCAATAGCTTATAATAATTTGCCTGACTACGAAAGGTGTGTCTGGATGTTGTGTCTGGATTAAAACCAAGTTCCTCCGAAACAAGTGACAAATAGCTAAATCCCAAGCTGGTAACTCCTTTAAAAAGAAGATTGGGTTGTAAGGACCTAAAAACATCAAAAGTTAAAAAGTAGTACACAGAAAGCCAGAATCTGAGAGAAACACAGCAGTGTGCTATTTTCTGTTGAAGTCCTTGATCCTATATGCAAATAAACTATTGCACACCCAAATTTTTTTCAGTGTTCGTCACTAACAATTTCTAATCTATTTACTAGTTTTAAAATACATTTTAAAAATACTTTCAGCTACGTAATCTTTTGCATCCCATCCTACCCCTATGATCACCAATGGTATAGACAAATTATATGGACCCAGATGAGGAGGCAGGTCTGCTCCTTTGTAGCAGACTCTTTGCAGCATCAGAGTGAACTGAAATTGTGACTTGAAATCTACACTTAATAACTGTGGCTGTTCAGACCGCTTTTAAAACTGTTATTTGTCCCTGACCTGTATCTATATCCACTTGTATGTGTCTTAACTATTTAAATTGTAAATCAAATCCCCTGTAACACAGCAGGTAATAAATGCTCTCGGAGATACTCAAAGGATGTGAAACACTTTTCCCCACAAGAGTTCAGGCTGTGTCTTGGTTAGCAGCATGAAGACACAGCAAGAAAATGGCATAACTCAGCTCTTCTGAACTTCAGGGTATGATTTATGTCAATTCAGATCTCACATGAATTCTGCTTGTCAGGTTTATGTATTTCTTTTAATCTGGTTTCTCCATCCTCCTTTTCATACAGCTCTGGCTATAAAACAATTTTTTTTCCAGCAATTCTCAGCAGCTAATTTGTATAAAGAATATACCTTACTAAGGGGAAGCTTAGGGACATTAGGAAAATCTGTCTGTGGTTTCAATTTATTAGTTTCTTTGTTAGGTTCATTGATATCCTTCACTATGCACAGTTTTATTTCCTAGCACAGTGTTGAGTTGTAAGACCATATTAAGTGCCCTTTGAAATGTGAAGATTATGGGGCTTTAGGGCCCAGGTTGCCAGGTTTTCCTATGTTCTCTTAACAGTGATACAATTCTTTAAAATTTTTCACCTGTTCCTCTAAGATGGCTGGAGAAAACAAAGCCCACTGGAAATGCGGATAGTAGGAATGCAAACAAGTGCCACACAGAAGCCTTCAGAGAGCAGCACACAACATGCTGGAACAGACTGACACTCATTCAGGACTAGTAAGGACAGAGAAGTATTTTTATAAAACAACAAATACACTTGTTTGACAGGTTACATGCTATCCCACTGCCTGAACTTCAAAAAAAGAGGCATATTCCTGAAGGTTTTTCTCAGCTCGACATTAGTGAGAGTGTTTTGAAACTCAAGGACGGTCAGACTTATCCTTTAACCTAAATTAAAGAATAGAGGATTATTTCATTTTTGGAACTTTCTGGATTCCATTTTTGCAATTTTTTATACATTCAAGTCTTCACAGTAACTGTAGACATATTTAATGTCTCTTTAAGCTACAGATACGTGAAATCTAAAGTTTCATCTGTTCTATGTTTACTGGTTGCTCTGTGTTTCAGTGAGTATGATAATCCACTTCAATATTCCCTTCATAGGTAGATGCTCTCTTCAGCTGCAGTCTGTGGCATTCAGTACCCTGCAGGAGTCATATAGCACACAGATTTTTCTCTTAATGCATACTAAAAGTGGGATAGCTGACCCTAAAAGTGAGACTCACTGGGAGAGTTTTAATGGCAGGACAGCTCCAGTGAGCCCACTAAGTTTGACTATCACATTGATTTACATGTCTCATTAAAAGGCTAAGCGCACTGTTCAAAATACAAAACTTAAAAATTATAATCAGTTCTCAGTATTTTCACTTTAATTTTACTGAAAGTTTCTAGGTTTGAATAACAATCAGAAAGTACAAAAGGGTACTTTCAAAAGATAATACCTTTTCCTGTCTTTGGTAGTCCACAAGGAAAATAATTGTATCCTTTATCTCTCAGTGTTAAAGTCTCCCAAATCCTGTTCATGGTTCTAAATACTGAGATAAACTGAGCTGGTTTTTCATAAATCTACAGTCAGGATTCCAGGGCAAGCAGCAAGCTGCTCTTGATCCTCTTCTCTGATGAATACTGTATAAGGCCAAAGTAACATGTGGTAAGATACAGATTTTACCCTTCCTGCTTTTGCTGCTGTTATAGTGACACCTGCTGTCCCATTCTACCTTTTTGAGTTAGAAAAGCCTAAGGAAAAAAAAAAAAAAAAAAAGAAAAGAAAAAAAAAAGTGGCAGCTTCAGAGTAGGAACGTTTACAATCATTCTAGTTAATTGTAAAAATATTTCCCCAAAGTGCATTATGCGGTCTGGCTCACGTACACTGTCACTTTTCAGGTGTGGTGGGTTGGAGCCGGGTCCCAACACAGGCCCGCCTGTCCCCGCACAGCACATCACACTTGCTCGCTAGCACACCACCACCAGCAGATTCCCTGTGTGGGGATCTACCAGAGACATGCACAGAGGGACGTTTTTGAAAATACAGACAGTCATCCTTCCCCACCCAGCAACAGAGATGCTGCAGACAGAAGTGTGGACATACAGACTTGAGGCAACTGTCAGCTTACTCTGTAATGGGAAATTTTTAAGAAGTTAATGACAGTAAGCTAAAAAATGCATGATTTTCTGGATTTCTTCCAGTGGAATTCAGGGAGACGTTTGACTCATACAAAGCCCAACACATATGTTCTCTTACCCTTAATGAAGTGAGTTCACCATTTCCACCACAGTACAGAGTAGAATGAATGGCAAAGGCTGATAAGATAAATAATGTCCTGGGCCAAAGTCCTGGAAGGACTAAGTCTTGAAATTTGGCTATTTGAGATATTATTGAAGACTCACTAACCCAAAAGCAAAAGAAAGTTTGTGCTGTACTATCAGGGAAAAATAAATAAATTAAATTCATTATCTCTTTTGAACACAGAATTAAGACTAGTAAGCCTTTATCTGAAGTGAAATGTTAGTGCAATAAAAAACCAATCATTGAAAAGAAAAATGCAGTAAGTAGTAACACAGTAAGACAGAAATCACAGTAGTATTATTGTATTTGAAATCAAAATTTTAATAATTGCCTCTAATTGAATTCAAATGACAGATTGTGGTAGGGTGACTTTATGCTGCTTGTATCCCCAATCGTCTGTTCTGTTTGTGCTGTATATTGTGTTCTGTACCTTTAAAACTTGTTCTGGGAGTGAAGGGGGAGAAAGAACAGCGCGCAGTTTGTTTTGAGAAAACTGCCTGACTCCCCCACATTGCTGCTCTCCGGTGTTCGTCTGAGTCACGGACAGTGGTGGGACAGAGATCTCCTGTGCTTTTAGTTAGTTTTAGCTAGCTAGGCAGAGAAGACTCCCTGGACTGTTTTTTTTTTTCCTTTTTTTCTTGGGACTGTGTAAATCTGCTCAGGACTGAAAAACCCAGAGGAGCAGCGAGGGCTGGCACCTGCGGCCCCGCCGGGCCTGGACCTTCGGAGAGACTGAGTGGGCTGAGCTACACCCACAGCAAGGACTGTCTCTGTTTGCCATCTCTCTTCGGAGCGGGCAGAGGTTTTATTGTTTCATATTATTAATTCTTTGCATTTGTGGGCATTTTGTTTGTTAAATAAATAGTTTTTTCCACTTTTCTCCGAGGAAGTTCTTTTCCCGGACCGGCTGGGGGGAGGGGCCGTTTGGGTTTACTCTTCCAGAGGAACCCCTTCGGAGGTTTTCCCCAAATTTGCCCTAAACCAGGACACAGATGTGTTACAGCACAAAACCCCACATCAATTCTTGAAGGTAGGGAGTCAAATGTCTGGCATATATATCAATTCCAGTGAGGTGGCCGGTGAGGTGACTCCAACTTCTTGTCTTCCTCTTGAAGAATATGCAGAGAAATGGATACTTCTTACCAATAGAACTTCTTTCTGTATTAAGTTGTTTTCGTTTATCAAGATTTATTAGAGAATTATGACATTTGCCCTCACGGACATATCCCACCAAGATATTTGTTAAAGTCCATCATCTACACTGATGTTATCTCTACAGAGAGCTGGCAACACAGAGATCATGGACTTAACAGAACCTATATAGAAATTGTCATGTGCAGAGGGAAACAAATATACCTGTTTTGGGCCAGTGAAGAAGGCTAGACTGGGCAAATACATAGCCAGTTAAAAGAAAAGTCTTTAAAAACAAGGACCCATGTGAAAAGTAGCTATTAATGTCACTTACATAGCTCACCTTTGCTGACCAATTTTGACCCCCTAGCTTCCAAACTATTTCTATAGTAGAACCAGCAAATCAATCTTTCTGTGTCCAAACACCAAAACCATATTAGCAAGATAAGTGGAAATTGAGACCATTTACAACCCAGGGTCATGCTTGTAAGTACTGCTGCAAACTCTGAGTCTGCTGTTGGCAGTAAGCTAGAATTTTATGCTAATTCTGGGGCTTTTTGTTGTTTGTCATGGGTTTTTTCCTAATTCTTTAAATAAATGCTTGACTTCAAAAGACCTTCAGAACTGTTACATGAAGTTTGTCCTTTAGCAATGTTCAAACCTGTCTGGATCTGGGAGAAGACATGAACCAAGAAAAGCTGAAAATTCTTGCTGTCTCACTTTGTATCTTTGTAGAGGCAGCAGATAGAACCACTACATGTGACCATTATGTAACCACTCATAAAGGTTTCCTTCTGCCCCTCCTCTAAATCCACACCCACAACCTGGCAATGTGGGGCTTGCCTTGGGCCTGGAAGATCCGTTAAGAACAAATCAGTACTTCTTTTTTTAAGAAACAAAGGGAATAAACATCCTACAAGTCAGTAGGAATGTTTGGTGTAATACATGCCAGAGGCAACAGGTTCCTACATCTTTATTCACCCTCTTGCAATACCACAGGTTTTTCATTTGCAATGTCATAGGCAATTGAAACTGCACCTGATGGCCTCAGCTCTCTGCCTTGGGGCTGGAGCCTTCGCCTGTCCCCGGCTAGCCCTGGCGACGGTTTCAAGCGAAAGGTACGGCTCAGTAGGCTGGCCAACTGAGCCGATCCTGTGGGCTCTTTTCAGCCCAGCCGCCTGATGGTGGTCACGACCGTAGCGAGGAAAGAAAGAGGACTCTGTCGAGGGGTTCCACAGGAGTTTTATTGAGGGTTCGCAGGGAACAGCCTCACTCCAGGGAGAGCTGCCTCGGCAGAGCGCAGTCTACCCTGTGCAGGCTGATTTTATTCCAGGGGAGGAGACAAGGGAGGTAACTGGGAAGGAACCAATGGGGAACGAACAGGGAGTGGTTAACAGGTTGACGGATTCCTCCGAAAACCAATCTCAGTCCGGAGGGGCGGACTTCCTCGGATCCTGTCCTATCACTCGACGCCTCTCCCAGAACTTTCCAGATTCTGGGAGAGGCCCCAAGTAGACAGACAGGCCCTCGGGGGTAGGGAGCAGGAGATTGACAATTAGGGTTAAACCAACAGTAATCAAACAAAGGGGTACATGGAATAAACCAACATCATAAACTTAAAACTTTAACACACCACTACAGGCAATCACATAGCAGCTTCGTCACCTGCAGCAACTTTGAAGGCATTAAATATAGGAAAAGGTTCTTTCTTGATATCTCAGGTATGGAACAATTATTCAGAAGAGATTAAGGAAATTCAGTCTGATGGTCAAACACCTTTCTTTAAGAAAGCATTACCAGTGATACAAACATGAATTTCCATTCTCAAATCTTTACCAATTTTATCATACCAGCACCCAAACAATGTAAAAATAAAACTAGAATTTTGCTTGCCATTGGAATGCCAGAAGCTCCTGAGTTCAGAGCAGACCTTTGTAAATCAGATAAGCACAGCCCAGTATATCAACACACTCTTCTCATTGTTTTCCATTTTTTTATTTAGCCTTTCTGGTGTGAAATTGTTACCTGTGACCATTATTCATCCCCCAGAAACAAAGCACCCACCTGTTATTTAAAACTGGAGTAACACGGAGTATTAGGCATCTTCGACATGCTGAAATCAATTCTAGTTCAGTTCCTGTACACTCTTGCAAGCCTGACCTTATCTCATTTTTCGTTTCATCCAAAGCTGACTGTGAGATTTGGTTCAAAGGAATAAAGAAGTGAGAGACATTTCTGATCTGGATGGTAGTGGAAGATCTTGTTCTCTACAGAAAATCAGAAGTCTTGGGCATTACAGGGGAGTTTGACAACCAGGGCAGACCTGGTAGGTACTAACATTTGTCAGCTTGTCTGCCATGCAAGTCCATCCTTGATACAGAAATTTTATGAAAAGTAGTGCCAGATTTGGATATGCCAAGCAACCTAATCACCGTAGTCCTTTCTCAGTGTCATCTCCAGGAGAGCCAAATCTTTATAAACAAAAACAACTTGATACAGAAAAAAAGTTCTATAGGCAAGAAGTATCCATTTCTCTGCATATTCTTCAAGAGGAAGACAAGAAACAGGAGTCACCTCATAGGCCACCTCATTGGAATTGAAATATGTACCAGACACTTGACTTCCTACCTTCAAGAATTATTAGGCTGGGATACTTCCTCTGTATCATGGAAAAAGCCCTAAATAATTAGCACACTAAACATCTGATTCTTGGGTATTCACTGGGTTGCATTAATTGTATTGAGGGCAACAAGGTTCTATCAGGCAACAGCAAAGTACAAACCAGAGGTGAGTACAGTAAAAGTCTCAGAGTATACAATCAGGGCTTCAGTGCTCACCCTTTGCACTGCAGGCAGAAAACCCAGAATAGTCAAAGATTTCTGTTTTATGCTCTTCACCTTCTCTGTGTCACTGTATGACATACAGCCAGGGCATCTCAACACAGTCCTACCATCTCACAGAAATAACAAGCAGAGTAAGGAAAGCTATGCAACAAGAGAGAACTGCTAAGAAAGGAAGAAAACAGACTTTGTAGAAGGCTTAACAACAGAACTTGAGACAGGATGAGCTCACAAAAAATCTGGAGCCTCAGAATCTGTCAGGATTCAGCTGCAGCAGCATGATCCCTGCAACATCAGTTCTGTCAAGAACCTTGCTTGAGCCATGGAAAGGTACAGCTCACCACCTCTTCTTTACTTTGATAAATTAAATGTTAAGAAAACAATATCATTTATACATTAGAATGATCTAAGAACAGTAAGAACATAGGTAAAGAATAAAATCACTCACAGATTTTCTACTGCCAAAGTTGTAGTCATAAGTTAGTGTAATTTGTCGAAAGTAATACTAAAGCAGTGGAAAGGAAAGATGATGGCAAGTCTACCACCTTCTCTGTATTTCCACAGGAAATGTAGTTTTATGTTTATAGTTCTGGGTGCAATTACAGGTAGAAGGAAAAGAAAAACTGAACAGGTTTAGAATGCTTAAGATGACAAAAGAGTTCCTTGATTCACTGAAGTAAGGGAGGAAAATCTTCTATGTCTGTAGCAAAAAAAAAAAAAAAGCCTATTCAGAGGGGTTGTTTCTGAATTAGGCTCTGATATTTAATCAAATTATAAATCTATTTTCAGATTTTGTGCATCTTCTTACATAGGGTCACCCACAATTTGATGAAACCACCCAGGATCTAGGAAGAAGAACCAACCTGTCATGTCAGCTTTTGCAGTTTCCAGCTGTGGCTGTGGCTGGAAGGGTGATACACAGCACTGTTAGTAATTTTCTCTCTTTTCTCTGTGCCAGAAATGTAACATTTTCAGAGTTTGTATATTTTTTGGTTTGTGTTTTTTTGGGCTTTTTTGGGGTTTGTGTGTGTTTGTGTGATGAGTTTTGTTGTTTGGTTGGGTTTGGACCTTGTTTGGTTCTTTGGTTTAGTTGTTTGTTGTTTTAATTTTTTGGTTTTAAAGAAAACACAAAAATGTTTGTGAAAACCAAAATTCCTGAAGTGTTCTTTTCAATTGTTTTGCTCCTACATAAACATTCCCATTAGTATCTTATGCAGATACATCCATTTCAGCTAATTTCTTTTTTGTAAGGAAAAAAAAAAGTGAACAGTTTTTGAAGCAGTTTTGATGAATTGCCTAGGACTTCAAGGTTTTTCCTGTACAAGCTGAAACTTGCAAATGGCTGCCAAGTTGTTCTTTTCCTGATTTCACAGACAGTTCTCTTTGTGTGTCTCCAGTCTTGATGGCCATTAGTGTTTACCCTTACTGACGTTTTTACACAGGAGCTCTGTATTACTTCTGGATCCCTCCTGCAAAGCCAGGGTGTCTGATAGAATAGCCTAAGTCTTGAAATGCATTGATTAAAAAGTGTAGGGTAGTTAGGCAAAGAAAGCCTTTGATCTCTTGCTCTACCAGCTGCCTACAAAGAACTTTACTTTGCCAGTAGGTTGTCAAGTGACTAACTAGGAATTGTTTCAGTGTTGCATCAAAAACAAAGGAATGCAGTAAGTTAACCACTATTTCTATGGCAGATAACTTTTACAATCAGGTTACTGTCCCTTAGGATTGGAAAAATATTTAAAACACTTTTTAGCTAGAACAAATCCACTTCCATAATACAATAAGGACTGAAAAAAACAATTAAAATCTACTGTAAGAAGGGGGGTGGACAAGAGCTAAAAAAAAAAAAATTCAGCTAGATATTCAACATTGAAATATCAACACTGAAATATCAACACAATATATCTATTTTCAGTTAATCAAAACATAGAGATTTTGAAGGTTTTAAAAAGACATGTCTGAAAGTATAGGCAGAGATGGCAAATCGCTGAGCTATAGTGGAGACTGAGAATAGAGATCAGAAAGCACAGTAGCTGGAAAATATGGTATTGAGCGGACACTACATTTCCTGACCTCATGTTCTCACAACAGTTCTGCAGTGCCTGTCAGTACCTAGAACTGTAATTATTGCTGGGAAGACACTTTATTTTTTCTGGGAGTCTGAAGCACACGTTATCCAGTCAGCAATATTTCAAAGACTAGCTTAAGAAAAAACACTGCTGAGAAAATATCAACGGAGAAGTAGCGATCCTCCTAGAGCTTTGATGAAGTTAGTAGAGCTTTTGTGAAAAGAGAAAGAAAATGGATGTTTTGTGCAAGCCATCTGAGCTTTTAGCATGATAATTACTAGGAAATATTTTCTGTAAACAGCAATATATTCAGATTAGTAAAGTTCTAATCGACAAAATGACTATGTTTTGATTTTGGAAGAAAGAGGTAAATATTCTAAGGGATTCATCATTGGTGATGAGACCCTCCCTCCAAAGCACTGCTTCAATTTTATCCAGCCTGTTAAAAAGTGTTTTGTCTGGGCTCCTAAAATGTCTGTGTAACATGAATGACTGCAGCTTACTCCCTAAATATCAGGAAACTGTAGCACAAGGTGACCTACAACATACAGCACTATTTTTTAATGGGACAAATGCCCCTTACATCCCAACAGTTTTTTCAGACCCACAAACACCTAGTAGTGGTCTCATCTTTTCTGCATAGTTAACATTAGCTTTTCCCCCCACCTTTAGAACTTAAACTAAATTCTCTCAGATATTTACACCTCAGAAAAATGGGAAAAGAAACTACACGTGCAGAAAGCACCAGAATGCTGCATCCCTATCAGTTTTAGGACAAAGTATTTGTTTTCCTTCTACCTACCCATTTTCCCACATAATTTGTCATTTCTCAAGCTAAACTCTTGGTTTGTGGTCTTGAAAAGTATTTTCCTCCAACCAAAACCAGTAGGTAGCTGGAAACATGGAACAGTACCAGGTCTCAAACCTTAAGGATGTTGACCCAGCCATCGTGGAAAGTAAGATTGCCCAGAGGAGGCCTGAATTTCTTAAGATGTGGTTGGGATAAGGAATGAGAGGTGATCATGCCATGCTAGGAGGCCATCTTGAAGTCTGTCATTAAATTACTTTTATTAGGAGGCAGCAAATTTATTAGCATAAATACATTATCATTGTTTCATCCTTCAGAGACCTATAACAGGAGAAACTCCTTCTTTATGAGGAGCAATACACTATCTAACATGAAAATCTCTATACAGGCCCTGATTTTTTCTATCGATAAGGTTCTCACAGGAAAAGAGTAACTATTCAGTAAACATGGTAAAAAAAAAATCAGCAATGTTTCTTGTGCTTTGTAAGTTCCTGCTTTACTGAATACCAAATGAGTAGCAAATGGCACATCTCCCTAAAGTGTCATCCTTGTTTGCCTCTGTTTGCAAAGGTTGTGTGTAGATTTCACTTTCTAGTTGTTTACTGGTATTTTTATACTTCTGTGGAATAAAGCTACTAGGATGCAATGCAATTGTCCCTTTTAATCTGCAAAACATGATGTAAATTTTGACTGTACCAGGAGAAGAATACAAGGTCAAAATGGGACAGGACAGGTTTTTTTTTTTCTTTCACTCACTGTATTCTCAAATTTGTGATGCTAGAGGAAACGGTCTAGGTTCACAGTTAAACAGCATTTAAATAATTAATGGTATCCTGTGTTCAGGGGTTCCTACTTATCTGGCTGTGCCTCTTGATGTAGATCATATCTGGGTTTTCAGATGTAGGTATAGTCCTTAGAGTTTCCAGTTCTCAGTTTTTGAAAGGTAACATCCCAAATGCTGAGTGAGACACCGGAAAAGGCTAAGTAAACGCACAGGCTGTGTGAGGAGTGCTGAGGGCCAGAGTTACTCACAGATGCTCAGTATCTTAGAGACCTTCCACCTCTCTGACCTCACCTCCCTTCTCTTGACCAGAGTGGTGAACCCTCGTTGTCTACCCTTTAGTTTCTCAGAAAAACAAAACAAAACAAACAACAAAACCAAAACCAAAACACAAAACAACAACATCAATGAAACAATAGGCTGAGAAAATTTGGTGAAGAAATGTCAGGTTTACTTTATTGTTCTCTTTAAACCAAATATTTAAAGAAAATCAGCACTGGGGGACACTATAATCACAAAGATTCCAGAAGGAATTTATCTTAATCCCAGAACCAAAACCTAATAATACAACCCTTCCAATGGGTCCGTAAGAAACCTTCTGCCACTAGAAGGCAGCAAAGCTCCAATATTAACATACATTTCATTTCTGTGACACAGAACAGGGAGAAACTTCTGTAGTAAAATTAAATACTCTTTTCCCTGTGTGCATACTCAATGGTTGCCGATTTCTCTCATATTGTTTGCTCTCAGTTCAGAAGCATGATTGAAGAGTACTCATTTGTAGTGATTTATTTGAATTCTGGCAAAGAGATTTGGGAAGCTGAAAGAAACACAAAGTAATTTCACAGATTAGCTGATGTAAGTACAAAATGTGAATCATAAAGTAGGTTATCACTGAGTTCTCCTCAGGCAATATCTATGTCTACATCCATAAATACCCAAAGAGTTTATCTCTCCATTTTGTGTGCATCTTCTCACTCTGGTCTCCAAAATTAATCTTATGGTGTAGGTATTATAGTACTAAACTTTCCAAATGAAGAATTCTTCTTTTCACAGAGTGCCTAGCATATCTGAGCTCTATGTTAGTGAGATAACCCTATTGCCTTTTGATATCAATAAAAGCCTGATATGAACTGCCAATGATATTCCCAGCTCAGATTTCCTCAGCTATCTACAAGCTTCTGCACAGGATACAAAAGCCTTCAGCAAAACTCAAAGCAGGCCACCTGCTTATATTGTGTATGGCAACAAACAAACCTAAATCTAGGAAGACTGTGTAAGACTAATTATAAAAGCCATGGAGCACTGTCCTGCATAAGTAAATCCTGGAAAGCCTTCTCCCTAAGGTGTTGGTAAATGATGAGAGGTAAATGATGGAGGGATGGGGCATTCACAAACCAGCAGTCCTAGGGCACCTAAGACCCAAACGTTGCAGCTGCAGAGACTCCAAGAAACATTGTTTTTATTTTGTGAAATATTTCTAAGAGAAAAATGGAAACATTAACAAATGTTCATAGCAGATACAACGCTCCAAATGTGTGTCTGGCGTATGTGTCCTTTCCAAAATACTGCCCTTTCACTGAATAAAAAGTTTCACAGAGGTTGGCACTCCTAGGAGTTTGTGGGGCACTTAATGAGAGAATGCAGAAAGTGTGGTCCCTTGCTCACCCCTGTGCCCAGGATCCCCTCACTGTTGCCATCAGTCCCAGCTCCAGCCTGAGGACCAGGGTCGTTCTGGGTCATCCTGCTGCCCAAGAAGGAAAATATGGGCAGGAAGACAGGGCTTTGGGCAGGTACAGCACTGTGCTTCAGACTGGAGTGAGAAATAAGGGAAGACACATACTATGTGCACAAGCCTACATATTGAAAATATTCAGAAATTTGGGAACAGGTAAAAATCAATAAAATATGCTTGATCAGCAATCAGTACAGAACAGGGCCAAGAAAGTTATTCAGAATGCTCAGTTTGGTCTAATTTTTTTATAATCTCTCAGTCATACTTTTCCTCACTAAATCACTGAGAAAATTTAAAAATTCTCATGAAGTTCAATTTTGCAAGATCATTCAACATATAACTTGCAAATAAACCTAGAGATGAGCAAATACAGATAAAAAGTATCCTGTATCAAGCCTTTTCCTTTCACCCTGAACAAAGAATCCCTGAGTCATCAGTCAGTTATGTAGGCATATCTGTTCTCATTAATTCTAAAGGGTAAAAAGCAGTGCAAAACTCCTTCTCTCTGAAGATTTTGAACATGATTTAGGCAAAACATTTTTCTGTAGCAATATATTTCATTTACTCCAGACTTAATATTCCTCTCAATTTGGCTCACAAATCATAGTCTGTAGTAATACTAATATAATGCAGAAGCAGTGGGGATCTTGAGATGGTGTGAGAGGAGTGCTAGTGAGGAAGTCTAGCACCACAGGCTGACAACATCCAGTAGCTGGAAAGGGAAATGGAAAGCAGACAAATGCACCAAAGAAAGGTGCTCCAAGTACCAAACCCCTTTACTGCAGCCATGTTAGCCAGCCAGGGCTGCCAGAAGGGATTCAGAGGGAAAAACACAGACAGGCCAGTGCAGCCACGCTGCAATCCACCAGCACAAAGCCTAGCTGTAGTGCCACCCTGCATGAGCCGGAAAGCAGCTGGTAGAGCTTAATGGCATAAGGAACAGGCAATACCTTTTGCTGCTGCATGCACATTAAACATTGATCCTTTCTTTTATGGCCAGCAGATTGCCTTCAGGCATTGCCATCACCAGCTTTTGCTCTCTGCTCTGTAAACAAGTTAGAGGAGGTTTTGAAAAGGAATCTGGAGTTATGGATTATACTCTGTCTCTCTCAGTTAAAAAGGCCAAAATTGCCCACATTATCTAAAAATTATTCCCAAATTTACTGTACTCAGTAAGTAGAGTAACAAATCTCAAAGGCCTCTACTTCTTGTATGCATGGAGAGGAAGGGGAAATTGATTTCATAATATTTATTTTTTTTACTGATGGCTGCCCTTACATGTGTAGATCTACATAATCTGTCAAACTGTCAGCAATACTAATCAAAGCACACTGTACACAATCCTTGGAAATATTTTCTTCTGAATTTCCTTCTACATTTGTTTATTTTTCTCTAGTGTGGTATTCTTTCTTGGTTACCTAATATAGTTGAACAACATATCACAAAAGAAGGCATAGGAGAAGATGACATCTCCTGGAAGAGATGGAAAAAGATGGAAGAACCAAGCCCATTAAAAACATTTTTCTGCGATATCTGCATGATGCTGATCAATATGGGTTTAACTGAACAGAAAATATACCTCTTCTGCAGGAATTTCAATACTTACTTAAAAATATGTGAGCAGTAAGAAGTGTCTTACAAATGGATAATAATTGAAATATATAGAAATTATATTACCAAAATTTACAGTCCATTGAGAGAAATATGTGCATGTGTGAAATGCTCACAGCTCCTTATAAAAAAAATTGACATCACTTGTTCTCAGAATGATAAAACTATGCAGAAGACAAAAAAGGTTAACTTTCTTTTCATATTAGGAAAAGTTTTGCTGCATGTTATAGTAGTAAGAATCAAGGTGAAATCCCTTTCCCTTTGGAATTTATGACACATTTGTCATGGTGAAGCTCTTATGATGGCTTTTTTTTTTTTTTTTAACTGATTATTTAGCACAATTGATTTCATAACAAACAAAATTTCTGGAAATTCAGTCAATACTCTTAAGTCTGTAACTGAGGCATATTCAAAGCATGTGTGTTTTGCAAAATAAAAGTCCAAAACAGAGGACATAGGAAAGAATTATCTGTAGGCAAGGCAAGTGCAGCTGGCAGACATGGGGGAGGAGCCTTGAATTATTCCTGTTTGTTTTGAGGATGGTTTCCTTGGCTACTTAAAACAATGCAACAACTTTTCTGGGCATATGCAAGCAGCAAAGTGCCACTCCTGTTAAGAATAAATGTCTTCCATGAGCTGAAAAAAAAAAAATCAATGTTCTTTTGAAACTGAACAGTGGAAACTCTGCTGCTTTTTAGAAAAACCAAACTTCTCTTAAAGCTAAACCAGAGCATACAGTGAGGTAACTCACAGTAGCCCTCACAGGCATCTAAGTTGGTTGGTGTTCACATGTATTCCTCAAAAGCACTTAGCATTATTTGCAAACAAATACTTCTACCAAATATGTCATGTTCTTCCTTTAAAGGCCCTGCATTCCCTCTTCCCCCAGCAGAGTTCCCAGCAGTTACTTGGTGATCAAAATGGAGCTTGCAAACGTTCACTGTCCAACTCCCTGGCTGCTGCCTTTTCCAGACCCTTCTGCACCTTATTTTCATTCAGTACAGGAGGTGAAAAGGCACCACTGTTCCACAGAGATGAGAGAGGGAGGAGCGGAGTGCAGGACTACAGCCAAACTCACGTGCTCAAATTGGAGAGCTGGCTGCAGCACAACATCTCTAGCTTTTGTCTTTCTACAGGAGCTTCCTCACAGATCAGAACAAACAAACCTCTTTTGCCCCATATGGCAGGAAGGTGGAAATGGTGTTGCCAGCCATTCCAGTGGTGCAGCCATAGGTCCTGACTCCCCCCACCTATCACATGGACTTTTAAGGTCCCAGTTATTTGACAACTTCTGAGCAATATTATTAAGTCCACTCTGCACCACCTCTAAATCAGGCATATATATACCCTTGTACTTGCCCAGAAGTAAAGTCAATTTGTGCAAAGTGATGGCATGGGAATTGTTTTATCAGTTTTGTTTTGAAATATACTCATACTCTATCTGTGTCCACACAGAAGAAAAGGAGTGCAACTTGCCGCCCAGACTCAGAGTTACTTAGCTATCACCATTGAAAAGTAAACCTATCTGAGTGTATGCAGATATCAGGTTTATCTCAGCATGGCCTTGTATAAAGGAAATGTATAAGGAAAACAGGTAACCAGGATTAAGCCTTTTACAGACTCTGCAACGAACAATAGTAGCTTTATGACAGGACACCTAAATATTCCAGATGCCAGCCTTTAGGTGGCAAAAATATCTCTGTGAAAAGGAATTGCAAGCAAAAATTTGTCAACCATCTTGCAGCCTGAAGGATGAACTCATTTTGCCTGTTCATATTCGCTGGTTCTGTAGTTTGATCAGTGAAAGGGGAGAAACACCTACTGGAAGAAAACAGAAGTAAAGCTAAAGTCTGCTTCACTCAAGCACGTGGATATTTTACTTTTTCATAATGTGCTTGGTAGTTCAGCATTGGAACAAGTGGTACATGAGCCAGGCCTGAACTAGTAAACATAGCAGAGCCTGCTTTTCTCAGATGCCCCTTCCCTGCATTCCCTCCAAGACAGCCTGATGTGCAAGCCTCTCTGGGTGTTATTGTTGCGAGTCAGTCAGGCAGTCACTGCGTGTCATTCAGTGCACCAGCTGTCGCTGCACAATAGCATTTGTTCCACTGAACAATAAATTAAATCTCCCCCAAGTGCTAGCCATATCCTGCTCTGAGCCTTACTATCACTTGACATGTGCTACTCCACAGAGTGCATGCAGGAATCCAGGGCTGGTGATGCAGACATGGGATTCTTACTTGAAATTCCTCATGAAATGAAAGTTTCAATTTTTTCCCCCTTTCAGTAACAAATCTATAAGTGTTTTTAGGAAAGAATGAGTTTGCAGGCAGATGATGGACAGAGATGCACAGCAAAGGCAGCTCTGTTAACAGTTCTTGCTAAAATTGCTCTGCAGAAGGTAGTGACTGGCAGCTCTGCTCTGTGTTTGTGCTTCCTGTGAACCCCATTAGGAAAACAGACAAATTGTCAGAGATAGGAAAAAGAGGCATCTATTTGCCTCATCCTTTGTTTTGCAGGAAAAACTACTTTCTAGCATCATGGATTGTGACATTTCTCACTTAAAAACCCCACTGCATTTGAGAATCTTTACAGTGTTTGAGATTAAGTATGCAAGAAGACACCTGGAATGGCTGAACATCACTTCTAATTTATTCTAGATGCTCACTGTCCTCATCACCACTCCTTCCTTCATGCCAGACTGTTCCTTACTGCTTCTCTTTAGCTTGTATGGGGCTCTGACAGCTCCACTCAATTTTCCTAATCCAAAGCAGGCACTCAGCTCTTCAGCCTTAGGCACTGCTTTGGCCTCTTGAACTACGACCAGCTGGGCCAGGATTTATGCCTAGCTGCATCACCCTCTCTTTTATTCTTATTAGACTGGCATGAAGGTCCTCATGACTAGAAATTTGTTATGATCCGTATCATCCAAAATTAGGAAAAAAGAAGGCAACTACCAGATATTAATTGTCATTTCAAGATATTAAAAAAAAAAAAAAAGTTAGAAACTTTAAAGTTGCAAAAATAAAAGAGTTACACTTTCCAATATTTTTGGGTTTTGATTTGGCTTAGTTTGGTTTTGTGGGTTTTTTATCTCAAAACAATTGGATTTGAAACAACTGAGCTTGAAGCTGCCAATTCCTGTGGGATAGAAGTACCATTTCTGATCAGCTCTGTAAGCCAACCTGCAGGAACAACTACACAGACTGTAACTCGATTTGGGAGAAATGTACTATGTTCAGTGTCCTGCAAACTGTTTTGCTTTTGGAAGCATTGCTCTACTTTCTGTGTCTATTAGCCTTGAACTCACACTCCCCAAGAGCAACAATACTGTTCTTTGTTCAGCACCTTATGCTGCTTACTGGCCACTGTCCCAAAGAATAACCAGAATGCTGAAATAATTAAGGTTTTTCCTAAGTACTTGCTAAATTACCACAGCCCACTATGCAAGTGATCACTGGGTAAAATATAAGCTTTCCATGCATGCTTGAGTATCTGATTCAAGACAAAACATATAGAAGTGGGGCATGAAGTGACCCTGCCAAAACCCAACACTGTGAGTGTCTGAAAAAAACCCAACAGAATAAAAATAAACTAATCTGGGAGCATTCATCTCTCCCTTTCCTTTTATCCAAACTACGTAATACCTTAGTATAAGTTTTGGAGATTGGTTATTGCAATTTGTAAAAAACATTTAGAAGACCAAGGATGATAAACAATCAATGCTATATTAGACAGATCTCTTACCTAATTATCTGCAGGCATTTTTTTTTAGCTCTGATATTTATTTAATAAAATATTTAACAGGAAGCAAACAAGAGATGAAAACATACAATAAATGAATCTGTTATTTCGTGCTGGGTTGAATTGAAAGGGGGGAAAGTGAGCAATTTTTCAAAGAACCCATATTCTGTATTTAAATTAACTTGTTACCTATAGATAAGATCAATTTATTTTGGATATGAATGAAATTGCAATGAAAAGCAAGCTTCTAGGTGGAACTGCTTCTAGGATTTGGATTTGTAAATTAGTTAAATCTTTTAAACTTATATTATTCAATCCTTTTGAATCACTTCACTCCGACATCTCGCACATCCCGCTCACTTGACTATCACCAGAAGAATAAACCAGTATGTTCTGCTAAGTTCAGGGATGTAGATTTTAGGCCTTTTACCCCTTCATTTTGAAAATATGCCCTATCAACTGATTTATAGACATACTGTTATATTTTATATGCACTCCAGAAGATAAACCTGGAGGCTGGTTTGAAATTTTTATTACCTGTCTTATGTATGCCTAAGTTAACTTCTATGACTGCTTTTCCTGAGTCCTCTAATGGGTACAGCAACACCTCCAGGCCCACAGCTGTGGAGATTACTGGAGAAGGAGCAGTTTGCCCTAGGCAAAAACAACAGTTCTGGTGGTGCCGTGCCACCCAGGTAAAAGTCCCAGTGTTTGTGACACAGATGCTGAAGATGGCAGCTGCTGCTGGTGGAGAGAAAGAAGATGGTGTTACCAATGCCAGTGAAGGTGTCACAGGCTAAAGACAACTCCAGCAGCCAGGATGACCCGTCTCATTCCCCACAGCCATGTGCTCTGTGTCAGCCTGGGTCACATGCTGCTTGTATTCTCTCTTAGCACCAAACACTTGGAGGAATCTTTGCAGGAGAGTAAGGACAAGGAGAATGTTGAAAACCCATCTTCACCTCTGTCTTGGCAGCACCAACAGAATCAGCTTCCACACCAGATTGACCCAAACCAGCTGGCCCAAACCCTCCAAGTGTGCTGCTACTGCAAACACAGACGTTCCTCTGGTCCCCTGGAAAGACAAATCCTGCTTCTGCAGCAGTGGAGGTTTCTAGGGCACAGAGATGTGGAGGGCAGACAGAGGTCAGCCTGGGAACCTTTCATCCTTCCAGGTCTCCTTTTCTGTTCCTGTCATCTGGCAGACCCCTCTTTGCAGCTCCAAGCTCAGCTCTGCTCCCAAGGCTCAGGGCCTCTGTGCAACCATGGGACCCATGAGAATCCCATGGCATGCACAGGTGTAACTGGACAGGGTTGTAATCCTTCCAGCCTGTCACTGGGAATTGTGGACAGGACTGCATACATGGTGACTTCCTTGATGAGCAGCTGCTGCTTCTTGAGGTAGGTTTGTAAACGGCCTTAGAAAAGGGCTTAAATACACTGTTCTAAAGAGATTATGAAAATAGCATGAACACCCACACAATACAGTGTATATGACAGTAATCAAAGTAATTATTTTTTGTTATCCAGATTAGGAGAGTAGATTGTCCAAAAGCTTATTTTCCAACTACCCCTAAGAAGAGGCAATGAGAGGAACACATATACTAGAGGCACAGGGGTAAAACTGCATCAGGGTAGTGCTAAGATTGTTGGGCTAGGAAAGCAGTGAAAAGTGTCAGAACTTACAGATATATAAGTTATTTTGTGTAAACAAGACTACAGATAATTAGCCAGAACTTCAGAAGGTTGCTTCAAAGCTAAATATAGAGACAGCATAATGACAGATGACATTTAGCACTGATGAATGGTGTAGATTGGAGGAAATGTTTTGCTCAGGGTACTGAGTCTTAAGCTAACGGTAATGATTCAGGAAAAAAAATATCTTCCCTTTTTGTGGACAGTGCAACATAGAAATTGTTAAATAGATGGTAAAAATAAATAAAAAAGAAAAGTGGATTACAGATTCTTTATATTTAATTAGTGCCCCAGAAGTTTTCCTGAACTAATTTTGTTCAGTCCACTAGACATGCAACAAGAACAAAAGTTTCAAAGTTACCAAAAAAGGCTGAGATATTCTGAATGATTAAGCTGGGAAAGAGAATAACTGGAGGTGATATCAAGAGCATATAGTTGACAAATGTCCACATATTTTTTTTAATTTCCTCATTCCTAGGTAGATGGGGGACTTAAGCTGTTTACTTGCTTTGCAAAAACAAGAAGCTTTTTTGGGTTGTGTTGGTTTTTTTGGTATGGTTTTGGGGGGGTTCGTTTGTTTGTTTGTTTGGGTTTTTTGGTTGGTTGGTTGGTTGGGGTTTTTTTTTTCTCTGATATTGTGGTCCTTCATTAGAATGGAGTTAAAACCTTCTGGAAAACAAAAGTAACCAAGCTGCAAATATCCAATCTTTTCATGGATAGGTATGGGGATGGAGGAAACAAATGTACAGAGGACCACTCTGTCTATCTGAAACCATAGGGTCAGGGAAAGTGCTTTTTTCCTGCAGTCTAACAACACCAAGGAATCGACAACTTTCCTTCTCTTTGGTTTTGGCTGGAAATTTTTCTTGATAGACTAGCTTTGCTGAAAAATTTCTGTGTCCTTTTCCAAAAGTAATAAAGGGTTTTGGCAGAGTGATGTTGAGTGTAATGATTTTTGATTCAAAAAATTCCTGACCATATCTAGTAAAAAGAGCAAAAAGACCTCATAGAACTCAGAAAGGAATAAGCTTAGAGGGTTATACTTAATTTGCGTAGTAAATAATTAGCCAAGGAAATTCTGCAAATACTTTCAAAACCAAGAGGTAAGTGGAAAGATGGTGCCACTACTGACAATTTCTACAGGTTCCAGGGTATCAGAAACTGACAACCAAACTTTCACAGAATCACAGAATGACTAGGTTGGAAGAGACCTTCAAGATCATCGAGTCCAACCCAGCCCTAACACCTCAACTAGACCACGGCACCAGTTGAATTAATACATCTCTGCTTTCATGTAGTCAAGAGCTGCAGTCCTAGCACAGCCTTACTCAGCATCTTGGCATCAGAGGTTTGTAGCATCTGCCCATGTCAAAGAGCAGATTTTACACTTATTTAGAATTAGTTTCTTCCCCTGCTCAGTTGTTCTTGCCTACTACTTCAGTGAGACAGGTTGCACTGAGTTGCAGCAGTGCACTACAGGCAAAGCTACATAATTAATACACTAGAAAATTAATTAGCATGGTGCTCAATGAGGAGATTTGTTCTCAGTAACACAATTCTGAATAATCATTTATCTCTTGCTTTCACTGAGTGAACAGTTTGCAAGCATCAGCAGCTACTGCAGGCAATTACATCACTGATCTCTCATTCTTTCACGGCTGTACCATATGGACAATAATAACTTAAATGGAGTCTAGCAGATGTTAAGGACAGAGTGTAAGAGTGGGAATGCACAGATAAGACCAGTGTGTTAGCACTAAGATGTTTCATGCTAAAATTTTTACCTAATAATTAAAAATATTTGTATTTTTCAACATACATATGTATATAGAGAAAATCTGCATTTATGTTAAGTTAGAGTGATGAAGAAATTGAGAAAGCAATGGCACTATAGAGCAACATTTCTATGAAGTTAATTGATTTTCTGAATCTACAAAGCAGGGAGAAAAATGATGAAAGATAATTTTTTTTAATCAGGTAGATTTGCAAGAGAGTTTTTGTGCAGTTACTCAAATAAGGGCAAGAGATCATGTACAAACCCAAAGTACACAAAAGTTAGTGTCTTTGTCGCCCCGAGCTTTGCAGAATGCATTCCATCATTTGTATATCACAGAATCACAGAATCACTGAGTTGGAAGAGACCTTTAAGATCATTGAGTCCAGCCCATGCCCTAACACCTCAACTAAACCATGGCACCGAGTGCCACATCCAGTCTTCTTTAAACACATCCAAGGATGGTGACACAACCACCTCCCTGGGCAGACAATTACAGTACTTTACCACCCTTTCCGTGCAAAACCTTTTCCTAATATCCAACCTATATTTCTCTTGGCACAGCTTGAGACTGCGTCCTCTCGTTCTGTCAGTTGCTGCCTGGAGAAAGAGACCAACCCCCACCTGACTACAATCACCCTTCAGGAAGTTGCAGAGAGTGACAAGGTCACCTCTAAGTCCCCTTTTCTCCAGGCTAAACAGCCCCAGATCCCTCAGTCATTCCTCACAGGGTTTGTGTTCCAAGCCCCTCACCAGCCTCGTTGCCACCTCTGGATGCGCTCCAGGGGTCTCAACGTCCTCCCTGAACTGAGGGGCCCAGCACTGGACACAGCACTCAAGGTGTGGCCTCACCAGTGCTGAGTACAGGGGAAAAATGACCTCCCTGCTCCTGCTGGACACACCATTCCTGATCCAGGCCAGGATGCCATTGGCCTTCTTGGCCACCTGGGCACACTGCTGGCTCCTGTTCAGCTGCTGTCACCAGTGCCCCCAGCACCCTTTCTGCCTGGGCACTGTCCAGCCACACCTTCCCCAGCCTATAATGTTCCACGGGGTTACTGTGGCCAGAGTGCAGGACTCAGCACTTGGACTGATTAAATTTCATTTTGTTAGACTCTGCCCATCCATCCAACCATTCCAGGTCTCTCTGCAGAGCCCTCCTACCTTCCAACAGATCAACACACACTCCCAGCTTAGTGTCATCTGCAAATTTACTAATGAAAGACTCAATACCCTCATCCATATCATCAATAAAAACATTGAACAAAACTGGCCCCAGCACAGACCCCTGAAGAACACTACTGGTGAGTGGCTGGCAGCTGGATGCAGCACCATTCACCACCACTCTCTGGGCCTGGCCATCCAGCCAGTTCCTAACCCAGCAGAGTGCTCCTGCCCAAGCTGTGGGCTGCCAGCTTTTCCAGGAGTGTGCTGTGGGGAACAGTGTCAAAGGCCTTGCTGAAGTCCAAATAGACAACATCCACAGCCTTCTCTGCATCCACCATGCAGGTCACCTGGTCATAAAAGGAGACCAGGTTAGTCAAACATGACCTACCCCTGCTAAAGCCATGATGGCTGGGTCTGATACCCTGGCCATCCTGTAAGTGCTTTATGATGACACTCAGTATAAAGTGCTCCATTACCTTACCAGGTACTGAGGCCAGGCTAACTGGCCTGTAATTGCCAGGATCCTCCTTTGCACCCTTTTTGTGAATGGGCAACACATTGGCCAGCTTCCAGTCATCTGGAACCTCACCAGTGAGCCAGGACTGTTGGTAAATGATGGAGAGCAGCTCCACAAGCTCATCTGCCAGCTCCCTCATCACCCTGGCATGGATCCCATCTGGGCCCATAGATTTATGGACATCCAAGCATCTCAGCAGTTCTCTGACTGCTTCCTCTTCAATAACAGGGGGACGATATGGTACAGAAAAGACGCTGCTACACTGCTCAATGCATATACACCGAGAAAAACAAGAAATTAAGAACATTTTTGATCACTTTGTTTTTTCAGCACTAACATGCCTGAGCCACTCCTTCAGTCATGAGCAATATCTCCACATAGTACTCTCTTCTCCTACTCCCAAGGTCCTAGGAAAAAGGGAAGTGCCATGAGAAAGACTGTGTCCACATGTCACCTCTTTCACAGCACAAACTGCCCTGTCCTTCCCTTGCTCACTTGCTAACTCTGTGAATTTGGAAAAAAAAGTAATACTGTCTGGGTGCTTCACAAAAGGAAGTGAAAAATTTCAAAGCAGACAGCAAATACCGTGCTGCAATGAAGCCAGCCTTGTGACAACAGAACATCCTCTTAAGGACAGATCTTGAGAACCCAAAAATTTTTACATGTAAGCACAGACACATACACACACGTACATACACACATACATAACCATCTTTCACAACTCTCAGAGATTAGAGTTTCATCCACTTGAACTTTGGGCTGGACCTGGACAATACCTCTGGTTTTCTGACTAATGCAAATTTAAGAGCATTCTCAGAATCTGGGGAATAATCCTGCCCCTGTGAACTTCTTCTGGGTTGAAGTACTCTGTCTGAACTATTACTTCACAATGTCAGGGTTGTGAGGGTTATTCTAGTTACTCATAAAGTAAAAAGGAGTTAGGGTAATTGTCTCAATTTCCACCTGCAAGCTTATTTTTACAATAGTTTGTCTTCACATTGAGAGCAGTGAAAAAACATATTTTTGTACTTAAGTTGAACTCGATAATATATTTATAATATGGTGATCATATCAATATATTGATACTGCTCTCACATATTAATTAATAATATGTGAGAGCATTATAATTAAATATAAATATAATAAATTTCCAACACATAATTAAAAATTGCATATATTAGTAAAAATGAAAAAAATGCTATCTTGAACAATAGAAAATTTCACAATAAAATAAAATGCTGTTCATCATGTAAGCCATCAGGTTGAGTTATGTGAAACAACTCAGAAGAACTGAAGAACTCAAGGAAGGAAGGGAGGAAGGAAGGAGGAAGGTTCATTAATGGACTCTAAACATTAAAAATAAGGAAGTGGATTATTTCAGAAAGCAAAGTAGAGATGGACTGCTTGGAAAGCAATGACTTTCTGTATTTTAAATGAAGGAGCTACTGAAATATGTTGCATGTGTATTTTTACTGAATTTTTGTATTGATTCCAAACCCCTAAAACTCAAAACTACCCTGCTTCTGTTTTGCATAGGGACAATTTAATACTTTTCAGAAGAATATCTTGCATTTGTGTGAGGTCAGCATCATCATAATGTGTGCTCCCCACCATAGGTTCAACTTGGAGCTAAAATCAACACAAGCATATATACCAAAACATAACTTTATCATTCCATCTCCATGGAGGCCAAAATAAACAGAAAGATATACTACTGAAATCCCCAAGCACTGTTGATACACGAATACATTGCAGTTACACACGAATATACAAATAAAACCATCCAATGCCTTGTCTAAACTTAGCAGAAACAGTGCCCAGAAGCCTTCCACAATAAAGCCAGTCAATATGTCTCATAGCAGATTTGTTGCCCCCACCCCACCATGTGAAAATACATGTAACTAAGCAAAACTGAAGAGACTTTTCTCCCTGGTTTTATGATTCCTCCACAGGTTACAGTAGATACATTTATATATATTTTTATATATATATATATATATATATATATATATATATATATATATATATATATATATAATACATTTATGTCAGATCTATCCATTTTCATTGTATCTTTGTCCTTTTCCACTGAATAAAAAGTTGGTAAGAGCACAGTGTGGTTAATTTTTTTTCCAGGGAGGATGAGAAGAGGCGTGGAATGAGGGATGTCTCTGTCTCAGCATTGCCACAATGCAGCATGACTACAGGGCTCTGGGGGAGAACATCAAAGGGATGCTGCTTGCTAGTTCTTGTTCTCATCTTCCTTTTCCACCTTGGACTTGCAACCTGTAATTTTGTGAGCAAACTAGGTGTTCCCAGGTCTCCCCTCCACGTACTTTCAAGATAGTTATCTGTTCCAGAGTTTCCTCTTCCTGGAGGACCCACACTTACCTAATGAGCTAAGAAGGAGGCAGAATAATGCACTAATGACATTTGCTGAGAATTTTAAGCAGACAAGAGTTAAGGAACAGAAATGAGAGTGAGAAAGCACTTACAGAGGCCCAGTGTAAGTCATCATGACTCATCAGAACGTAACTGAAAGAGCAGTAGCAAACCGAACCGAGTGTTTTCAGGACAGACACTGCTTCTCATTTGAAGCAAACAAACAGACAAGAAGGCAGGAGGCTATCATTGATTTTAATTAGTGGTTCAATCATGACCAGCACATCAGGACTACATTAATTGAAACAGAAAGGCTGTTATCTGCTTAATCAGATCTGTGTTTCTCTGTGCATCAGTGTTCGTTTCATCAGAAGGAACTTAACTTGTTGGAGACTGACCTATCTGGGAAGAAAAAAACTCCACAACACAAAAACCCCCACAAAACCTAGCTGTAATTAATGCTGCTGATGTTGCTGCCTTAGAAAATGTTGTGCAACTCATCAGAATTATGGAATGGTTAAGTGAGAGCAAGGGAGGAGCCATTGTCGTATGTGATCATTTCAAAGGAAGCTGCTATCTGTCCATGAGAGTCCACCTGCACAGAAACAGGTCATAGACCTACCCATCCAGTTTCAGGAAAGCTGTTTTATTTCATGGAATCACAGAATGGTTTATGTTGGAAGAGATCAAAGATCATCTAGTTCCAACCCCTCTTTTACTAGATCAGGTTGCATAAAGCCCCATGCAATCTGGGGCAGAAAACTTTTACAGATGGGAAGTTCAGTGCCTCATTATCCTCACAGTAAAGAATTGCTTCCTAATTTCTAATCTAAATCTACTCTCACTTTAAAGCCCTTCTTTCTTGTCCTATGTGAAAAGTCCCTCCTCACACTTTATGTAGGCTCTCTTCAGGTACTGAAAGGTCACAATTTGGTCAGCCCAGAGCCTTCTCTTCTCCAGGGTGAACAAATACAACTCACCCTGTTCCCGCAGATGAGGTGCTCCAGCACTCAAATTTTATTTGTGTTCCTTCTCTAGACCTAGTCCAAGAGTTCCATGTCCTCCCTGTGCTGGGACCCCAGAGCTGGATGCAGGGTTCCAGCTGGGGTCTCACCAGAGCAGAGCAGAGGGGCAGAATCCCCTCCCTCCCCTGCTGCCCACTCTGCTTTGGATGCAGCCCAGGACACGTTTGGCTTTCTGGGCTGGGAGTGCCCATGGCTGGGTCATGTCCAGCCTCTCACCCACCAGCACCCCAGGTCCTTCTCCCCAGGGCTGCTTTTGATCTGTTCATCCCCAGCCTGTGCTGATACCAGAGGTTGCTCTGACCCAGGCATAGCACCTTGTACTTGAGCTTGTTAAACTTCATGAGATTTTCATGGGCCCGTTTCTCAAGCTTGCCCAGGTTGCCCTGGATGGCATTCCAGCCTTCAGATGTGTCAGGAGGTGTCTGTATATTTACTGAGAACACACTCCATCCTTTTGTCCATGTCTATATCAATGACATTTTCCTTCTCTTCTTTCTCCTTCCCTTTTCCACTGCTGTAGTCACACCATCACAGAAGGCCACTGGGTTGGTCAGGCAGGACTTGCCCTTGGTGAAGCTGTGCTGGATGTCTTGGATCACCTCCCTGTCCTCCATGTGCCTTAGCACACCCTCCAAAGGGCTCTGTTCCATGACCTTCATGGGCACATAGCTGGTGGATGGGTGGTTCCCAGGGTCCTCCTTCCTACCTTTTAAAGATGAGACAGTATCTCTCTTTTTCCAGGCACCTGGGACTTCTCCTGAGTGTTATAGCTTTTTGAGTACCATGTAGAATGGTTTGGCAGCTGCATTAGACAATTCCCCCAGAACTCTGGGATGCATCTCATCCTCATGGCTGTAAAAGTCTGAAAGCTGAACTGTGCTAAAGGGCTAAGTCCAACACCACAAAAGAAGTATGATCTGCTACCAGGTATTTTCCCATTTCCAGTATACATAATGCGACATCAGACTCATAGAGAAACTTAATTTCACAAGGTAGCACTGGCTCTATTTAAATACCCTTATGATTTGAAGCGTATGTGAAGAAAAAGGAAACATGGGTTTAAGAATTACTGGCTTGTGAGTGAGGAGGGGCAGTGTATGAATGGTGCAGTGCTGTGATGTGGTAACAACCCCTATCTCTAGAAGTGGGATGAAATCATTCTATTTAATTTGGGTACTGGGAACTTCACACCCTTGTTAGAAGAGTTCAAAACTGACTGAGAGTTACAATTTTTGCACATCTCAAATATTTGGCAATGATGTTAAAACAATAAAGCAAGGAAAGAGCCACAAAATTGCTCACACTATCCATGGCAGATGGCAATACTAACTTTATCAACTTCAGATAAAGTTAATTTTCATTTTCTAAGTGTGTAGCTGAAGATACATGTGCTATCCATTGGTTTTATCTCTTCTACCTTCTACTCTGAGTCACATGAATCACTAGTTATTAAGTTGTCAAAAGTCCTTTTTTATGTTTGAGTCTATATTTACAACTAATTATGTTTTTTCAAGTAGCGTGATAGGCACTTTTTAGCACCAATCACATTAAGAGACCAATTCTAACTCTAGCATTTGGAAGTGTTTAAGCCAACAAGATGATAGGAATAGATCGAAACATCCCAGGAAGCCTTGATTAGAACTGAGGGCTTCAGCAGATTCAAGAAGACTCTTGGGAATGGTAAATGGATTTTTAGGTTGGGTCTTACTTCCCCTACTGCATAGATGAGGAAGCAACTGAAAAAACCCCCCACATTCATTCTCAGCAGTTTTTTATTAAGCTAACTTTTCCTACATGTTTGAAGATGTAATCTTACACTTCCAAATCCCTCACAAACATAGCATTCAAAGCTAAGTAAATGGGATACAACATTATTTTTCAGCTGTAACACCATAGGACAACGTGGGTCTCTTGACCCACTGATGCATTCATGATGCCAGCATGTTAAAACCTATGCATAGCTGAAGATATGCTTTTTTTCAATATGAATTCAATCCAAGAATTTTGTGACTGATTCAAGAAAGTCTACGAGACCACATACATGAGAAGTATGAGCATGTGTCCAAGTGAAACAGAGTATGAAAAAAAGCCATAGCGTCCAGTGATGCACATGGATAAAGGTTAGAGAAATTGCTTCCATCAGGACTTGTACAACCTAGAAGACAACTCAAAAGCAAACTCAAAAATCAGAAAACTGCAATTTATTGGAAAAAATGTTTAAGAATTCACTTCTACAGAGTAAAGTTTAACCAGACCTGACGAGTTCTCAGGCAAAATTGAAAAAAAACAAACCATAAACAGCCTGTGTTTTACAATCATTTTCCTTAAAGTAGAAACTCTTCACAGAGCTCAACAGAAAAAAAAGATAGATATTAGAAGGAAAGTCTCTCTTTTATCTGTAGGTCTTTTCCTTTTTCATTTTCCTGGAAAGCTTCAGTCAGCAGCATCACAGAGTATATCCCTCTAATTTCCCACAGAAGGCCAAATTCTCATAATATGGAGAAATCTTTGCCTAGGACATTTTCCCTGTGATCTTTCTTCAAAGCTAGGGGAGAGAATTTCTTGCCATGAATTGGCCATTCCACTCCATACAGATAGAAGCTGAGCTGTATATAAGCTGAGCAGCTTAATATTTCTACCATTCAAGCTCTACAGTTTATGTCCAAGTGCTGTGAGTTCATGGAGTACAATTTCTGGCCAGTGGTTCTTGCTGTTGCTTGACACCAAATCACTTTGCCTTACCCTTTGGTTATTTCCAATAAGTGTTTTGTGGGTTTTGTCATTTGCAGAACAGAACAATGACATTTTTATAGATAATTTCACAAGCTGTGTGTTTTCATTGGCAGGAAAGTTAAGGGCCCCGGGCTAGCTGCCTGATGGAGACAAGAAGTACAAGCTGACTTGAAATACTGGGTGCCCAATTGCCATACATTCAAAAAGGAAATACCTAATCTAGAAGACAACCATGAAGACAATGTCACAGGGAGACCTACAAACTTACACAGCAATGCAGGAAGCCCCAGTCACTGATTGAATGTCTTTACTAGTTCAGATCATGTGAATTTGTAACAAACCTTACTTTCCTCAGCAGGGGAAGGAAGAGACAGGGAGCTGTTGTTTGGCCAGGCTCCTTCCTAAGGCACCTGTCAGTCTTGAAAGATGCCAAACCCAGGTTACACATTTCCTGTGTGACTGAGCTTGGGCACTGAGTGAGGGTATCCCTTGCTGGAGCTCCTGACCCTCTGACTATTGAGAAAGCTACTCAGAGTAATGGCCCTCCAGCTCCTGTCTGATGCTGAATCCCTGTGTCAATTCCCTCCATTCCCCTTCACAGCTGGATAACATGTTCTCCAGCAGCCACACAGTCACAACTTTGCTCTGCACAGTGGGCGTGGGCAATGTCACTTCCCAGTAACATTGACAGAAGACTGTTTTTAAGAACCTACAGTTTTCTTAAAAGTCTTGCAGATTTTTAAGAACAATATGCTTTCCTCTCACAGTGGTTATGGGGCTTGACTACTTGCCCTAATTTCTAAAATTCTGTGTTTTTATATTTTTTAATACTGCAAATGGCAGAATTGTCATCCAATTTAATTTCTGTCACAAAAGTCCAAGTGGGAAAGCCAAAGTTCTTACCTTATCCCTGTGAATATTATGATACAATAGATGTCAAGATTAGAAAATGGAGCAATGTTTATTTCAAACCTATTTTAAGAATTACTGATTTCCCATTTGTGCTAAAATCTCAAACAATTGCATTTGAACCCTCGTTAAGCAAACACAATAAGCACAATTCAGATACTGTGCAAACATGTAGCTCCATCTTGTGCAGCAGTCATCAGTCCCACTGCTTGCTGTACTGCAGTCTTATTTTGTAAGTCAACAGCACCCCTTTACAGGTTCTATTACCAATTTTTCCTGAAGGTTGGTTTCTCACTGGTGTATCACATGTAGATTCACTGTGCCTGCCTGTGCACCCTGTTAGGAAAGAAAATCCTACTTCATCTTGTTTTTGCAGCCTGTCAACCCACAGTTCTCACAGGTAACAGGAAGGCTTGATAAAACCCCAGAGTTTTTCAAATTTTGTACATTTAAAAAGAAAATCAGCTGCTTTGATCACTTGCAAAGTGATTTGGAGGTGTTAATACAAAAATCATAACCAGTATATATCTGGAATGCAAATAGAAAAGATGGTATAGCACTGAGGTTCCTTTTTCAGGTAATTAAAAATTTAGCTTGGCACACTGAATTGTATTGTCATTTGGAATGGACAGCCTCAGATATCTACAGAGCTGTCCTTTCAGCAGCTAGTCTGCATTACACACGAAGCATTCTTCTGGATGATTTTTTAAAATGTTCAAGCTGCCATTGAGAAAAAAACCCTGAACTTTCTGGTGATTCTTTGAACCCTCTCCAGTTGTTCTTGAAATTATAAGTCTAGGTTGGAAACAAATTAGCTCTGCACTTTTTTGTGTGTTCCTATTTCTACCTGCTTCCTACTGGACCAGAAAAACCATGAAAACAACAATTTATCTCAGGCAGGCCTTTAAGTTTTCTGGCTTTCCAGGAAACTTATTGCTTTTTGACCCTTTATACCTACTGAAAAACATTATCTATGTACTACTGCTTCTAATGACAGGCTTTACAGCTGGCATGGGAGGGCAGAGGTGGCCATGGTTTCACACATTGTCAGATAATGACTTCTGGACTCTGGAAAAGAACACCTCACCACACCAGACAGAGTCATTGTCAGATTTGAATTGGTCAAATTAATAAGAAACTTCTATTTAATGGATGTGAACCTGATCATGATTCTTCAAATGCTGTGCTTTCCTAAGCAAGTGTTCTTGTTTCAATGTTTTCATAATACTTTCGAGTCCTGTGTCTCTGTGGGAAAGTTCTACACAGATTATTTATTGAAATAAGAAAACAGGAAAATTGACATTTCCTCCATATGATTATAAGCAATTCCTAGCCAGGGAAGACAAAGCTTAACACAAAGACTGGATAGGGCATCTGGTGACAATGTCCTTCTACTTTAAAATAAAAAAATAAATAGACATCCTCTCATCTCTACCTTCCTTTCATTCCCCACCACATATGAGGCAAAAGCAGGGGGCAGATAATTTCTAGGAATGTTTTGATACTATTTTTTTTTGTCCTATGTGATGCTCTTAGTCAGTCAGCTGACCAAACTAATGTTAATATTTCCTGTTCTTCCTGGGAAAGCAAATGCCCTGAAATTTTCATGTTGTCTATTTGCTTTTAACTGGTGCTTAACTGAGGCTGAGAAACCTAAATATGTGTAAATAAAATAGCATATTTCTGTATTTCTATGCTGTGTGTACCGAGAACACCGTGTGCCATATTGAAAATCAATGAGTTTTGACATGACTGTTGCCAAGTTTTTGAAGACATCAGAATATCACTTTCCCCAACCAGCCATTTTCTCTCTTAGTTCAAAGATTGTGCTTGTTGACAGGTTTGTGATAAGATCTGGGGTACAAAATGCTCTAGGTATTTTGTCTTTTTTGGATGAGCATTTAAGACTAGACTCACTCTAGTTCAACTAAATTGCTGATATAGCTAAATTTTTGATTTTAACTTGAGCATTTACTGCCCTTGTTATCATCACATCCATACCCAATAGTGTTGTAGCAACGGAAAAAGCTGTGAGGTCAGGTCTCTCGTGGTTTAGCTCTGTGCCACTTGTTTTTAGTCATCATAGCCAGGATAAACAAACCCAGAACAATCTGCAACAACCTGGAGAACGACAGCTAAAAAAATCCTGGTATAGATGTGGCCTGTCAAGGAGGCACTCAGGAGTCAACTTTCCCACATAACAAATTATGAATATGTAGGCCAGGTTGTGGATGTATAACCAAGAATAATTTAGCTGATGATTAGATAATTGAGCAGATTTGGTACAATATAATTGCTTCAATCTCCCTCTTTAAAATCAAGGTGTAAATGTTTTGATCCACAGCTGGTGTGTGAACAATGATGACAACAAGCTGCAAGTGACTGAGTTACAGACACTTGTTTGCACTGATTGCCTGCACCCCACTGCTCAGAGATCACACAGGGCAGCAGTGAGACATGAGTGAGTTTGCAGCCTGATACTTGGTTGACCTGTGCTGCTTCCCTCTTGCATACATGTAGTGTCTACAGTGCCTGAAATTTTCAAAGTGGAGAGAAGTAATTCTCACAAAAGCATGTTTACAGTGCCTTAATAGTATCTGTGATTGATGTCAGAGGAGAACTACAGTTCACAGTCTGGTATACATGTATTGCTTCACTTAAGAAAGGGCTCATACATTAAATTAGTGACAGTCTGTTATTTGGAAAGCAGGGTAAGTAAATATCAGATGCATCTGAAAACTCTAAAGAAAGAGACACTATACATAGTGTCTCAGTGAGATGCATGTAATTAATGATTATTTTCTTGTTTTATGAGCAAACCATATCGTGCACATATATTCAGACCTCTCCTCCAGTCATGTTATTATCCTTAGATTTTGATTGTAGATAAGACAATGGCCAGACTGCTATTGTTTAATTTATACAGTATCTTCCTCTGTTCATCCCACACAGGGCAAAAGTCATTGAAGTGTCAAATTTTAATAATGTGCATTTGTATCCAACTCTCCCAGAAATTTCAGATCTCTTGTTCAAGATTGGTCTGCCACTAATGTACACATAACTGCATTGGAACATGAGCCTTATACAGGCATAGAATCAGGTACAGTGTGGTAATGAAAGGATACAATGTTATAATTTTTCAAGAAAATGAGCTGAACATAAAGCCATATGTAGGCTTCAACCATCCTCCTTCTACCTGATTGGAGTTTTTCTCTCCTCACTTAACCTTGTACTGACCCTACCTTTCCCAAATGCATTTTTGGACTGCCTCTTTATCCAGTCATACCTTCAAGCTAGGGAATGGGAATATTTATTCTATACATTCGCATCCATTTCAATATTTGTATAGGATAATAACACTCATTCTCCAAAAAAAATTATTTTTAATTCTACAAGAGTACAGTCAAACTAGTTTCCCACAGATGAGGATGAACAGGCAGACAGGTAGATAATTACTCCAGAGGACCCTTGTGCTTGGTGTTATGAACTTTCACTGAAAAACCACGAAAAAACCACCATGCAATAACAGCTCTATCTCCCTTGCTTTTGCTCATCAAGATCAACACATATTGAGGACAGAAGGTACTGCTCTTGAATATATAACCTTTAACTCTGAGCTAAACCTTATCTGCAATCCAGCTGCAGGTTTGTGAGACTCAGCTTCAGAAAACAAGAAATCAACCTTCTCATTTCTACATTTAGAATGGCCACATTCAGGGGTATAATCTGCTCATGGCTCTGTGCAGCAATGTTCCCCTTGGCACATGTATGGAATGGTGTTTTTGCTGAAGAACCACCTGAATCTGATGGAATAGTCAGAGGCTATTACCAGATCTGGATAGCTGCCTGCAGAGTGTGGTGGCTATAGAAATTGAATTATCCATCCTTCCTAGAACAGTCTGGCTGGCAAAGACCAAGGAGCAGCAACAAATATGCAACAGCCTCTTGTGTATCTCCCGTGGCTGCACAGAAGGCAACTCCATTCCCCTCAGCCCAGGGATTTTCAGTACATTTCATGTACATTCCGACGAATATGGAATTAGAAATTATTATGAATATATGCCCATTAAAACTTTATTTGAAGAGTCAATCTTTTTCTTTTTCTGAAAAGATTTCAAAGTCTACCATTCAATATAAATTTCTTTATGAATAATTCAGGAGGTTTTATCACAAAATATGCTGTATACTAACACACACTTTGCCTGTATACACTTACATGTTGGAGGTTTGCTCTTCGAACACCGAACTGCATATGCCAAAGTCTTATTGTTCCCCAAATGTATTTTTCCTTTTTTTGAGTACATCTGTATTACTGATGTTTTATATATTTTGGTAATACTCCCTCTGTGGCTAAGGGAGGTATTTATGTACTCCCTTGGCATACTGAGAAGCATCCCAATGAATCACTTTCCTCCCTTGCTTTGAAACACCTCAGAATGACTATGACAGTACTGGGAAGGTGATGAATTCAATTTCTCCTTCATGTTCAAGGCTGCACAGTAAATCATGGTACAGTTAGTCACCACAGAGGGGAACTGGCAATGAGAGGATTTCATGCATTTACTACCTCTTTTCCATTGTACATCATATCCTCTGAATGTTAGCTCACTGTCTTTTCAAAAGAATTCACCTTTTTTAAAGTTACTTCCATCACTTCCTCTTTTTTTTTCACCCTGATGAAACTACTTTGTACTGACAGCGTGTATTTAGCGTTGATTACATAGGCTCAACATTATGACAGGAAGGGTTTGTAATTAACTCTGCTGTTATGTTGTTTATGTTTCTTCAAAAGATGCTGTTATGCAGCATCATTGCCGATAAATCTTTGCAAAATAGTCTTAAAAATATTTAAGTCTCACATTCTTAAAAATTTTATTTTTTTTAAGTCGAGGTGGCATTTAACCTAAATATGATATAATCTGCTCAAATCACAGAGCTTGTGAGGGACTGCTTCATATGCAAGCAATTTTATGCATATGCATATGCATCACCTTTCCTTGGTTTTACTCCAGCCTACCCCACCTTTCTGCCCAGTAACAATTCCAGGCAGTAGTACTTTTCAAAGTGACATGCTAGGATGCAAGTGCCAACTTGAAGTTTCTAGAACAGCCCAGAAACCATAGTAGATGGCTGCACTCAAATATATATGTGACCCAGCTTACACCCATTACTGTGGCCAAATCTCAGACTATAGCAATTGCCTCAAGTCATAGGGTTAAAAATATTAATGATGAAGATGGTGATGTAATGATGATGATGATAAGTAGATGGTCTAGAGAAGGAAATTCACAAGTAAATCCAAACTCATTCATGGAAACATGTTGATAAATCCAATTATACTGCAGAAAAGTTCAAGTCAGCAGCACAGCTCAGTGTAGATGACCAGAAAGCAGCGACCATTGATTTGGGGTGAACTACAGGGCTTCCTATATAAACTTTCCACTTCTTCAGCTATGCTACCTGTTAAAGTAGCATAAAAAGTACCAAAAAAAGAAAATACAGCACAGTGACCGTTTGCAGATGTGAAACATGCTGTGACAGGGAATAATGACAGAGGAAAAGAAATTGTTCCAGCAAGATGCCGAATTGGGTGACATCATGCCCATAATCTAAAGGTATGTTTTGGAGGCAAAGTACCAGAAGGTACTAATTGAAACCAGGAAACTCAGTTCTGTAGCAAATATCTCATGATCAGTATTAAATGCAAAGTGAATAGAACAAAGCCTTGGTGAACCAAAGTCAGTTGTTAAGCCAAGTTCACATATAAGTATCCAGACATATGTGATCACTAAGAGTCACATTTTTATCTCTGTCTTTTTCTTTAGTACTGATTGCTCATGTGCAATCATAAGTTGCATAAACTCTTGAGTTTATATTCAATCTAAAACCTGGAATCACATAATTTTTTTGTAATATATGCCTATATTTTATGTGCCTGTAATCTGGTTATTTACGACATGTTCAAAATACATTAGAGGCACTATGCAATGAGGATGGGTTCTTTTGCATCTGATTTTTACTTTTGTAATGGTAAAATTGCAGTCTCATGTGGAGTCCTCCCATTTTGAGGAGGCTGAAAGCTGACCTTACTCTCCTTGTGTTAACTCCTCCCTTGACCCAAACCCTAAGACTCCTCCCTGCAATGCCCTATAAAACCCACAACCCTGCCTGGCCTTCATCTTCTCCCCCCTTCCTGGCCCTGAGGGAAATAAAAGGGATTCTCGAGTTTAACAAAACAGACTGGTCTGGTGTGTTCCTACACCTGCAACAGTAACCTCCTTGGATTCCATGACCCCTGTTGCCACATGATGCAACAGTCTCATTTGGGCTAAAAATTGCACGCATAATACTGATATGCTTCAGATTTATTTGATGGGTTTTTTTGCTCCTTTGATAGGCATTTGTTAAAGCTTTTAGGTAATTAGGACAAGTTTAGGTCCCTCTTGATGTTACAGTAATTCTTGCTTAGCTACAAAAATAGTAATAAAGACATATGCTTGCAATTTAAGTGGCTCAGGGAGCATTCTCAATAAACTAGAAATGTTGGCTTTCTTTGTTAGACAACTAGGTGGGAAGTTCTCTTTGGAAAAGAAGGCGTACATTGCCTAAAGTGATGTTATCCCCTAAAATGAGCTTATTTCTTTGAATCACAGGATCACACCTGGCAACAGAAACAAGGACTAGAATACTAGGAGGCTTTCAAAGCAGGCAGGACTCCTACATAAAGAATTTATGGCCTAAGTTTTGCTAAGGGTAGCAAGGAAGCTAGGCTCATCATCACTGTCTGAAATTTTGACAGAGTGGGTTCCCACAGGGTCTAGGTCAGCATAAGCCGTTGTCAGACTTGCAGTGTTTTCCAAACCTTTGCAAAAGTGATTTTAAATGTGGGAATAATTTTAAAAGCAGGTTAGCACTCCATCAGCAATTATGGTTTCTCCTATTTTAGCAGCAGTCTAAGAGAAAGCAAGGGAAGGTGTCTGTGTGCCAACTCCCTCTGATATGATTGCATTGAAGCCATAGTCTTACTATTCCTTACATATTACAGTACTAGAGAAAAAGTGGGAGGGTTTGGTCTGTATGGGGGAGTATGACTATGAATTCTTTTACTGAAAGCATAATAGAGATTTTCATTTTCATACGCTTTTACTTTTTAAATCAATTTCAACTAAATTGGAGGATAAGGACCAATATGAAAGAGGGTTCAAAAACTACTTCTAAGAAATACATATATAAAGTCCAGCCAGGGAGGAGGAGGGGGCATAATTCAAGTCCTAGCTTTCATTTGTGCTAAAAGCAGTTGCAACTCTTCACAGACAGCATCGGCAATTATATGCATATTGTCAAAACACTGCTACATTGAAGACACCTAATTATCAAGTTAAAAATCTGGTTTTTCAGTTTACATAACTCCCGAAAATATTTATCCATTAATAATCTGTGTATGTACAAATCGTAGGAAACAAGTTCTCCCTGCCTCACTCTCAGATTCCATCAAGGGCAATCTCCAGTAAAGTGAATGAGCATAATTCCAGGTTTAACAATCCACCATGTTTGGAGTGACAGATTTCATAACCAGCAATGATCTATCCAAAAATGTAAGTAAAACTTAGTTGTTTGTGATTTTCTAAGTCTTTGTAAGTGTTCGTAGTCACTGATCTCAAATTTAATTGATTATTTTATGTGATTTGGAGCAAGCCTTTCTCCCAGTATTGAACAGTTGGATCTTAAAAGGGGCCAACTCTATGATAATTGGTACAAGTTACTTTCCTGTGTTAGGGCTATGTCTGTATAAGCCTAGAGAAGGAGGCTTAGAGCGCTCCTGGATTTTTCTGGTCCAATTGCTATCTGAAGTAGGGTTGGTGCAGTCCTATGTAGAACACGGAGCTTGTGGTGGGTGGGCTCTATGGGAGGACATTCATACACTGCTGTGTCATTAAGGTGTCTGAAGATGAAACTCCTGGATCTCAATGAATGTCCAGGCATTTTTTGAAGCCTAAGTTACTGAAGAAAGGACCCAGATTATTCCTGGGAAGGTAGGTGGACGTGGAAAATCACAGCAGATCCCATTTCACTCAAGGGAATAGGCCTATAGTTAAGACCTATAGTGAAGTATCTGCTGGTCACCTGTTTGTCTTGGGCTCAAAAGTCTGGAAAGATGCTAGAACAGTTCTTCCTATAATATTTCTCAGATAACAGAGGTAAACACTATTGCTGTTTCCCCAAAACAATTTTTAGCATAACACTGCTTACTTCTATTTATAAATATACGTGAAAATAACCAATAGGTAAACTGCATGAAAAATCATGTTTTGAAAACTCTTCAAAGCAATACAACATGAACTTAGTATTTTTATGCTGCAGGAATTAAGATGGACACAAATTGTTCTCCCAAAGAGGATGCTGAGTTTGGGGAGGTGTTATTTTAGTCTTCAGTCATTGCACAAGAAGCTAAACGCCTTAAACAACTTATAGCACAACACAGGTTGTATAGCCTGAGGGACACAGATCTGCTGTTACCACAAAAACTCCACAGTTCTGGGAATGCATCAGGGTTAGAATGCATCTAAGGACCAGGGTCAGTGGGGCAAGAGACTGATAGCCATTGACTTTGGTAGAGAAACACAACAGCATCCTCCAAGACCAGTGCTTAAAAAATGTGTCAGATTTTTAAGTGCAGTAAACAGTGATCTGGGTGAGACTGATCATCTAGGAAGGGAGCAGATGGCACTGGGGAATCCTGGCAGAGACAAGATCACATGCTAATGAGTCTTTTAAAAACAAGAAGCGGTCTGGGAATGGGCAGATGGAGCAGTGTAATGGCTGGGAGTAATATGGGAAAAGAGGGCTTCATTTTAATTACTAATTTTTTAATTGAGAGTATTATAAACATGAATCAGGTGGGACTGGGCAGTTGTGAAAGGACATCTGGGACAGGATAAAGGATGGCAGAGATTTGGGAAGAAAAAGAGGGGCACTGCTTTGTGAAGGGCGCTTGACAGCACTATGTGGTATCTGCCCAGGCCTGGGAACCAGCTGGGGACTTCTCCCCTCTGCCTGGAAGACACTTTTTGTTTATTCCCTGGGTGAGTATCCTGGGCCAAGTGTAGATAGTGCCAGTCAGACAGTGCTTCTCTTCTGCATGTGTCATGGGGCAAGTCAATGCCATCCCCCATGAAGATGCCACACATGTGGCTTCTGTGCACTGCAGCCACCGTGAGAAATAGGCACAGGAGAAAAGGTGAAACCAGGATTGTGTTCTCTTTGTGCTTTTCAGCTACTTGTGCAATTCAAATATTGCCTTCCACACGTTTTTTGAGCATCAGTATATTTTTTATTTGAATACCTTAGTACTCACCAGAAATAAAATGTCATTATTTATGTAGTATCTTTATATCCATGTTTAATTAGGGTTTTATGCATTTTAAAGGAATTACAGTGATCTGATGTATCAGCCACACTCAGAGAAATTAAAATTGAAACCTGTGATGTACCTAAAACCCCCAAAGGTTTGTTTCACTGGTGAAAGAGAAAAATCTTAAAGGATAGAAAGTGGTTTGGGTCAAGATATGCTGGCCATCATGGACAACAAAGGAGTTCAAGGTCACCTCTCATGAATTCTTAATTGAAATGTAGATGGCTCTAAAAACCAAAAAAACTTCTCAATCTGTAGAGTATTACTGCAGAGTTATGCCTTACTCTCTATTTTAAGAATGTATAAAGACAGTGAATAATGGTATATTTCTTCCTTAACAATATTTTTCTTGGTGCTCATAGTACATTTAAAATCAAAATAAGGTGATATTTGGAACACCACCCTAAAATTATTTGTATGAAGCAATGTGGGCAGAGACTTCAGAACCCTGGGTACTGTGCACAGGCTGATATAAAAAATCCATAGATTATTATAGACATATATAGATACACACATACAGAAAGTAAGAGTCATCAGTACATTACAGATATGGTTGTCCCCTGAAAGGAGTCTTATGAATCTCTTAAGACCACTTAACCTGAAATTGTGACATGAACAATTCCTTTTGCACACAGCAGTGATAAGCATTTTTAGACAGGTGGAATAAAAATATGGTAAATCCTTAAATATCAATAGATTCACAAGAGTTTATTTCAGCCAGGGTAAGATAGCTTCTCTTTACTTAAAAATATTTGCATTTATAGCATATGCAGTAGAAATTTTTAATTCAAGGTGACACAGAGTCTGTGTTGGTCTTCTATTGAATCTGCTTTATAAAATATTTAAGCAGTTGCACTTAAGAGGGGCAAATTCTCAGCCTCATTAAAGAGAGATGCATAAAATACTCTAGTGAGGTCAAGATTTGCTCAGAGCCTGTCATCTGAACTGTGTGGTCAAATAGATTCAGTAAGTTTTCTATTCTTTTATTTTGGCTGAGTGTTGATGTTCTATTTTATCACTTTCCAAACCATTAAGCTGAGGACGTTACAACAAGGACTGACAGGAAAAAAAGTGAGAAGTACAAAGAAGGTTGCTGACCAGTTTCCTCTCAGTTTTACAGTATATTTTATCAAAAGATTATGGAATGCTTTCTAATAATTCTTGTTTCACCTTGACCACCAAAGCACTCATTTTGAAAACTAAACATAAAACGGCTAAGGAGAGTTCTGCTCACATACATGCAGAGTATGAGTGGTTGTTTGAGAACTGACACACACCCAGGGGTTCATGTGCTCTCTAATCTCTTCTAGCTGGCTGTGGCATCCTGACTGCATTGTTTGTCTTGCACAAACACGCCAGGCTTGGCTGTCAGCCTGGCAGGATTGATGCCTAGTTAGGTCCTATGTCTCAACTGCAGTTTTCAGATGGGCCATAAAAATTAAAGTCACAGCCACAGCACCATTGCATGATGAGTGACATGAGTGCACCAGCTTTTTGGCCCTGAGGCTACAAAGATGGACCCCTACTGCAATGGAAGTCATATTTTTGCTCAAGTTCTTCATACATTATTTGTACTATTAATGAATTCATTTTCCAGACTCCAATTCCAGTTATTGTAAAAAAAAGTAAATATGTGTACAGCATAAAAATAAAATAAAGGTTTCCTTCCCTAATGAAAGGAAAATGTTTCAAACATCAAAAACAAAACCTCAAAATGTTTGAAAAAACCTCCACTGTTTAAAAAAAAATAATAAAAGGAGAATCAGAAGTCTTACGTTAGAGCAGCACCAGATATACTAAATAAATTCCTGACTGCTGTTTATCCACTCTGTTCCCGAAAGACCTACAGGAAAACAGTTTTCATATTGTAATGTCCCACTAGTAAGATTTTCTTCTAATCTAAATATCCCTTGTGCTTTTCAAGTTTGATATCAATCTCCTCTCCAGATTAAACTAATCCAAATGTGTCATTCATTTCCTGGCTTGCATGGGATTTTTTTGATGATCCAGGAGTCTCTCCATTATGTTCCTGTAAAAATCCATGGATTTTTTTAATTCAGCCTACAAAACTACAGAAGATGCTTGTCAGAATGTCCCAAATTGTGGTCACAGAAATATGAATGAATGAATGAATGCCTCATTCATTAAAATCATAAATAAAAGTCTTAACAGTAGCAAAGCCAACACATATCTCTGACATTTCACTTGATCTTTCATTTCACAACCATTTTCTCTCTCAGAAACTCCATTTCTATCACAATTGCCGAAGTAATTCTGCACTTACCTCCAGCTTTGAGCAGACTGTAACTGTCTAGCTTGCTTTGGGGATATTGTGTGAGACAGTGTGAAAATATCTACTACAAGTATGTCATTACTATTGGTTCCCACAAGTGCACAGCCACACTTACAAGCCTTAATTTTGAAATTTTCATACTGTCTATGAATTACTTTATGACTTTATGAAGAATTACTTTATGACTTTGTTATGTTGTAGGTGTTCCTGCACTATAATTTCTTCTGCTGCTTTTCAGTAAAAACAAAACAAACAAAAAACTAACAAAACATCTCTGGAAGTCTACTCAATTTTTTAAAAATGCATTCAAACTCCCTCTTACATTTAGAAATATTAAATATGCAAAACCTGCAAGAAATTCAAATTTGTGGGAAACTAATGGAAAAAGTTTATGGAAATCTAATAGCAAATCCTGATTTTAGCAGTGTTAGATTCTTCAACAATAAGGACTGCTCATAAGACTTGTTAAGGATTAATTTCTTCAAATCAGTCTTGTTATTTCTGTTTGTATTGCAGAAACTGATTTATTTTTTTTCTGACACCAACCAAGTTTACTTTCACAGTTACATGTACCTTAGTCTTCTCTTGCTTAGAAAGCTTTTTTTTTTTAGAACCAGATTATATATGAAGCTGTTTTGGGGGTTTTTTTCATGGTTATAATTCTGTTTATTTTAAGCCAAATTTACTTTGCCAAGGAAACAAAGACATCATCCATATGAATTGACCTCAGAGATGTTATTAGGATAAATAAGCTGAACTTCTTTTCACAGAGAACAGCAAAATACTCAGAGAAGCTACAGCAGGTAAATATGGTCTTTGGCCTGCTTCTACAAAAAAATCTTTTTCTAAACAGGTAATAATATAAGGAGGATCCATATCCTGTCTAGGCCACATGAGGTGAAGGGTTTGCTCAGTCATGGCCCACATCCCAAGTGAAGTAATAAGCTGAAAATTCACAAAGCTCTTTTTGTCAAGACTGAGTTAATGTTGCTCTGACCAAACACCAGTGTCCCACACACTCTGCACATTGGGGCAAAAGAATTCCAATCTCAACAACAGTAAATAAAAATACATTAGGAATTCAAGGTCTGCCACAACAACATGAAATAAATAAATAAAATATAAAATATAAAATATAAAATATAAAATATAAAATATAAAATATAAAATATAAAATATAAAATATAAAATATAAAATATAAAATATAAAATGAAAAACATAAAACATAATCATTAAAAATATTAAAATATAAAAGCATTAAAAATATATAAAAAAGAAAAGTGCAGGATTGATTTGATTTGGTTATTTTTCACTGGAGAAAATAACTTTTACTTCACTGCTCTCTGCCATTTACCTACTTTATACATGAGAAAATATTTACATTGACTCTAAGAGTCTCCTAGAGGCTTTACAGCATATTCACCTGGGGTTTTTTCCATCTTCTTCTCTCTTTCTCCATTCTATTACTGTATTTATTCTACAGTATATTACCATGCAGCATAGCAGTAAAATAATCAACATGCATGGTACAGATCTGCTTCCACTGAGCCAGAACTGTACTTTGACAAACACCCCAGGAAATCCTGAATCCTGACATAATATCAGTAGGAAATTTGCAGTAGGCTTTTTTAAACACTGGTTATTTTGGCCCTGGTCTTCTCTGTCCTGCTGTCCCTGAATGTTTACGTATTAGATAGAATGATCCTTCTCTGACTGTCAGGTTTTTTGCAGACTGCAGAGGGGACTCCTGCCCTGGAGGTAGTGTTTGCCCCCAGGGCATAATCTGTGCTTGCAGGCACTTCTCAGAAATGCCACAGGAGACTCAGCGGAGATCATTGTGCCTCCTCCCCTGCCAGGAACTGAGATCCTCTTTCACAAGAAGAGTACTAAACATGTTCCCTTACTCGCTGGCCCAGAACACACTGCAGAACCAAACAAGAGGTTATGCTGCAGACAACA
Organism: Phylloscopus whistleri; assembly: GCA_017589585.1. NCBI lineage: Eukaryota > Metazoa > Chordata > Aves > Passeriformes > Phylloscopidae > Phylloscopus > Phylloscopus whistleri. The sequence continues at coordinate 8,546,505 of JADMLD010000758.1, read as the reverse complement.
TCTTAGAGGCATAGCCTTGTTTTTCTTTGCATTTTCAACTCACTCTTTTGGGATAGTTCTTAGGTGTGTCCTGGGACCTTTTTACCTTCTCATATGACTGATGCATGAAATTGCATGGATTAATGTGACTGATTAATGTGACTGATTAACACTTTGGTTTTCCATGTCTGAAATGTTTGGTACATGCAGTACATTTCTGAATACTGTTAAAGAGAAAAGGGAGAGTTGCAAGTGGGAACACCACATTCCAGGAAAGAGAGGGAGCAAAAATGGAAATGGAAAGGAAAACATTGCCATTAGTATTTACCTGACATCAAGTGCTGAATTCTAGTTGATAGCTAGCATCTTTAACGACCATTGTTTTTAGCTGTCAAAGACAAACACAGTACTTCCATATTATCTTAAACAGTAAACATGAAAGGACTGAGCTGAGAAACTTGTCAATACCTTATTTAACCTACTTTTAGATCCTGTTCAATATTAGTAAAATCAAATGCATGAAACTCATGACTGCAAGCAAGATTTTAGAAGTCAAAGAGGGTTTGCAGGACTAAGAGGTCTGGGGTTGTGCAACTGATAATAGCTGGCATGCAGCTCCTCTGCCATTCACACTTGTCTGCCTTAAATCATTATCCTATGATGTCTGCAAAAGTATAAGTAATACATGACTGAAAACAGTCCTTTGGAAACTTCACACTAGGCCCTGATACAGGATACCTTGTTGTCAAGTATCCACCAGGCTTCAAATGTATGTAAACTCTCTCTTTCAACTACAATTGCAATACCTCTAAGTTATTCAAAGAACCTAAATGTCAGAGCAGATAATTTGAAATGTCATACCAAAGCCTCACTTTTAGAAATCCAGAGTATGATGTGCAGAGCCACAACTATATTAATGAATTTTATTAACATCTCGGTTGCACTCATGCCGGGTTCAACAGGAATTTGCCTATGTGTTAATGGGAATACTATTAAGACTTATCATATAACTTGTGTTAAAGAGTAAATTGCTCCACAGTGTGCTGAGCAATTATGCTAGAAAGGCAGTCAATCTTGTAGAAAAAAATGCAGGTCTTTACTTACAACTAATCAAAGGTTGTTGTCTATGGCAGATAAATACGTACATGAGATTTTCTAAGCAGGGAAATAAAAATTCATATTAAGACTTTCTAAATCAGGTGAAAGAGAAGACACATAGCTACTCAGCTCAAAAAAGAAAAGGCCAATGAACCAGTCAGATGCTATCACAACACAAATGATATCTCTCACACCAAGCAGAGAATGGCCTCCAGGGCCAGGGGAGGGTTCCACCCTCGCCCTCCTTGCTTAGAATCCATCCTGACACACACCATGGCCTTTTTGGGGTCACGAGTTTGTGAAGTGCTAAATTCCTGCTACTCTAACTTGGCTTTGACACTGCCAGGCTGTTGATATACAATACCTCCTACGGTACACTAGCTAGCCAGCATGGCACCATCCTTATCATTGCTTGTTTACTATAACCCTGGAACAGTGCTTAGTGGTTGCAAAAACATTTGTTTCCATAAAACACAGTACAGATATGTCTACCTTTCTGTAGTTTCCCCTTTTTTAGCTCTTGGAAGTAAATTTTCCCTCCCTGGAAATTCTATTTATGCATGACTAAGAGGTTTTCCTTCTTGACGTTTCAAATTAGGCAGTTTTAGTTTCTCATTTTTGGGACTTTGCTTATCATAATACTTAAATATAGGTGATTGAAGTTTCTCTCTGCATGAGAAGACTCCTGGAATATATAAGCTGACCTGAATGAGCTCACTCATGGATGCATGGAGGGTAATCTCACTTCTGATAATACTGTACAGAGGGATGCATGGAAATGTATCATGACTTTAGGTTTAATTTTAGCCCCAAAGATGACTTTATTGCATTACTAATGCTCAGGTTTATGTTGCTGACAAAGAGTTATATCACACACTGTCACATATTTGACTAAGGAGATTGTAATTTATGAAATACTATTGGTGCTGTGACTTTAAGGTTTCCTCAAGTCCTTTTTTGCTGCCAGTACTCATATACTCCTGAAATATCTCTGGTGGAATGACTTGCTATGCTTTGCCAGAGTAGGAGAATAATTTTTAAAAGGCCTTTTGGAACAGATTCAGGATAAAAGCATTTCTTTTATGCAGTATCACAATTCCTTGAATGATTAACAAACCATATTTAGCATATGCTTCTAATGCTTTGAATATCTTCCCAAAGATGTGATCATAACATTAATTTTTATATTCTTAAGAAATGATAAAGGAATTAAATCTAGTGAAACTGCTGTATTGGATTCCTTAGCTTACAGGAATATCGAATGTGCTCCCTGGCAAATTTGGATGTCTTGAAAAATATAATTTTGATAATATATCTGAGAATAAGGCAAGAAATTCTAAGGGGAATATTACAAGTAGTATAATATAAAACTTGCAGCTTTATTTTCATGCATATTATATATTGTAATAAAGGGAATCATAAGTAATATACCAGGATTTTTACTATAAAAAAATAGTGTGACTTCAGATCCAGCTAAGTATATACTTAAAAGAGGAAAAATATTTTAAAACTCTGCATAAATGTAGATCCCAGAGCTGTTTTTTTTCCCCTGTAAACTCCCCTTGGAAGGTATTAAATTGAATCAGGCATGTGCAAACCTTAAATTTAGCTCATCAGCTATCGCAACAGCTGAACTGCTCCATAGAGGGGCAGGTGCCGTTGATGGTATACACATTTCTGTGCTCAGAGCCGTGCCCGTGGAAAGCGTATACTGTACATTCCAGCCTAGTGATGACACAGCTGTAGCCCAGGACAAGCATTTCTGCACTGCGGATGTCCCTCATCTGCCAGCACTGCTGATGCGGTCTGCCAGCCCCGCTCAGACCTGGCATTGTCACCAGCAGGAATGCTTTACAGGGGACTGGTGTTTCTAAGCGCGCAGCCTCATCATTCCTGACAAACAGCTGGTCATAAAATCCATAAATGAGTTCACAAAGATGTCCAGAAATGTCCTTGATGGCCGTGGCGTGAATTACAACAACTTTTTACGGGTCTCTGCTGCTTAGACTTGGCTTGGCTGAAACGGGAGATGAGAGCAGAAGTCATTTTATATGGGAAGAAGTGTAAGTGGGATAATTTCAGGGATGAGCCAGCATGAGGGAAAGAAGAAAAGGGACATCAGTTCTTACCTAGAAGGCTGCAACTGTTGCCTGTCAGCCAGGCACCTCTGCAGGAACTGCAGTTCTGAACTGGCATATGTCATCAGTGTATTTTCACCATTGTGACTACTGCAGATTTCTGGAAAAAACAAGTCCTAGGTCTTCCAGCACTCCAAGGACTGAGTCATCTAGATTAAGGGTACACCCTCTCACCGTGAGTCATCTTACATACCCTTGCCTGGTCCTCATCTTTTCAGTTTGTCTTTTGACTTAGAGCAGAGCACTTGCCTTTGAGCAAGGTTAGTTTTGCCTCACCATACTTCAAAGGAAGAGGATGCCATTGTGCAGGAATGTCCATCAGGAATTTCGATCATCCTATTTCCACGATACTGGTTCTCCTGCCAGAGCACACATGTTGAATCTGCCAGCCCATGGAGATGGCTCTCAGTTCTTTACCACACTAGTCATTTCACCTTCCAGTCAATAGAGGGAAGGGAAAATGCCTCTGTAAAAATATGTTGCACAATATGTATTGGGGCTGGTCATGACTTCATACAGGCTAACCAAGGAATCTTCTCTAATTAGCACCCCAAAGTGATGTTAAAGGAACTTATTCAGTGGACAAAAACACACAGCACAAGATCTTCAAAAAGCCATGGGAAACATAGGGCATGGAGAAAAGGCCTTTCAGGTTAATTATTGCTCAGTCCCTCAGCTGAATGAGTAGAAAGCAAAATGGAATGCTGCACATGGAAAGGGCATTCCCACCAAAGAAGCAGAGCTTGGCAGAAGGAGCAGGAGTCGTCTTGCCTGCTGAAAGACCATACCAGGAGAAAGAAACCTTGGAACCTGTTTAAAGCTAAACCAGTTGCCATGAAGGACATGATGTTTTCCATCCTGGCTCCAGGATATTAAACAAGCCTTGCAGATGTATTCAAAGGGGCCTGGCAGCACCTGAATATTGAAAAATACAAGGTTGGTCATGGGTTGAATGGAGGAGAAAGGTGAATTATATAAAGTTTTGTCTCCCCATGTGGCTCCCACATGGACCCATGTTCTCAAGTGTGGCTGGTCTGAGTAGAAGGTGCACAGTTGCACTGCCTTGGGAGCTGGAAAAGTCTCAAGGGGGAAGTAATTAATGGAGGGACCATCGAGTAGGAGAGGTGAAACAAACACCTTTTGTTTTCCTTTTCTTTTTCCTCTTGCATCTTTGGAAGAGATACAGAGTGTGGCACTGAGTGACTTCCATAGCCTGTTTAAACTGTCTGAGGTTCCCTCTAACAGTTTCATTCTTCTTCACTTTGGCTTGATGTTTCCCAGGTTTAGGTTGTGCTTTTTTTTTCCATTACAACTTCTGGCAATATTCTGCTCATTTGTCAAAAGGAAAAAGAGTTCAGGGTTGTGTACCTGGATTTGGCTCACATTTAAATCAGACACTATAATGGCAAAGAATAACCCTGAACTTAGAAACTGACTGTCAAGAATGCAAATATATTTACAAGGCTCCAGTTTGCACAAACACCTGAGCCTTATGACAGAAATATAAGAATCAAAACATATTTTTCTTGTAGAATTTGCATTCAGACTCTAAGTTACTTCTGTAAAAACATATCTTACAATCTAACATTTGGTGAAATGTGGCCATACAGTGGGTAGTTTAACTATCCTGTGCATGAAATTAATAAATTACATAGAAAGGTCTCTAGCATATTACATATGGAAAACCCCTACTTTTCAAATAAGACAGGTTTGTTTACTTTTGTTATATAAAATAAATAAATTTCTTACCACAAACTCACACATCAAGATGGTGACTGTTATTGAGTGCAAAATGTCATGGAGATGAGAGAAAGTAAAGGTATTATGTAATTTTACCACTGAGGCAACTCTTTGTAACTACAGTCCAGCAGCATTACATAGCTTTACATCACAAGGGAAAAAAGAGAAGATATTTCAGACAGAACCCTCTTTTTCTGTGTTTTTTCCTTCTAGCACAGTGAGAGTTTCATTCTCAACACTCAGAAAAAGTTCCTTTAAATACCTATGAAGGAATTTGTCTGGAAAAACTGCAAATTTTTCAAAATATGAACTCTACACTACTAGATACGGGTCACTCTTTATTTGGCTCTCCACACTGCCAACCCCAGTAATGGCCCAGCTGTGTCTTAATTTAAAGACTGAGTCTGACATTTGCTAGTTTGAGGAGGTTTTAAAGCTATTTATTACTTAAATTTGAAGAAATTTTAAAATGAATTCATTTTTTATCACTTCTACCTTTCTTCACTTTTATATTGCATCCAACCTGAGCTACTTCCTAGATCTACCCTAGAGCCAAAGTCAAGCAAAGTCATCCCTTTGCCATTAATGGGCACTGCGTCTGATCCTGGGAGTTGAGTAGTCACCATAAGGACAGTCCAGGCAAGAAGAAGTCCTTCCTCCTTTGGTATCCCATAGGCATATCTTGCTACATGCACAACTGTCCTGAAAAGCCTATGGGCCTCTGTGTGGCCACTAGACACCCAAACTTGGCAAAGTCTAGTGAGCTCAGGCTACTCAGGACAAGGGCATTGCTGCCTCTCTACCTCTCTGGTGCAGCTACATAGCAGCAAACTGGAAGACATACACTGGGGATGGACCATGCAGTACCTATGGAATAGAACAGAGATACACTTTTATTTGTCCAAATGACAAGGAATTTTTCCCTGGCATGTATTGGATCCTGCTTCTTTTCCCAATACAATTCCTGGATAACTTTTACCAAGGGTTCCTCTTACTGCTGTCATATGATTTTACAAAAATATTAATGCATTTTAAGTTATCAAAATATATGTAATGTACACCATGATTTTCTTTAAATAGAGGCACAAGTATATCTGTGCATAACTACATAAATATAGTCCCACCCACCAATCCCTTAAATACACCTGAAGAACACTGAACCCATTATCATTAATTTGTTCTAAGCTTTGGACCAGCACTATGGTACAAATTATAATACCAGCCTATTCTCAAGAAGGTCCATTACCACATTCAAAGAAGTTGTACATGCATTATATATGCATTTGGCTTAAATTATAGGGAAGTTAAAAATGGAGTAAAGAACATCCTAGACTATTGCTGTTTTTTCATGGACTGAATAGCTTGCACATAGGGCTTAAGGACTTACTAAAGATGTCTAAGTGAGATCAATGTAGTAAGAACATTCTTTACAGTTTATTTTATCTTTTAGTCTGAAACTAAAAGAAGGCTGTTATTGGTATGCTTTGGAAGATATTGTTTCAGAGGATTGGTTTTGGCCAAAGTAGTAGTACTTGGCACATTAAAACAACACCCAATCACTAAGCAGCTGGCTTTTTTGTAAATTTAGTTATTGATCCCTTGGTCTTAACAAACTGGAACACCTGTTGCAATAGCAGAATTGCAACATAAGTACTGCTGTGGTATATGCTACCAAAGCTGCTTTGCTCCATGCCTAATTTTTTGTTAAATAAACTGAGGCTTATGAGACTTGTTGTCAAGTTGGAAATATTGGAAAATTATTTTTATCCCCTCCTATGTCCAGCAAAACACTTGGGCAGACACCTAACTATAAGCATGTGCATAGTCTCAATGATTCCAATAAATGAGGTTGTATAGTGAGCCTGGAGAGTTTTGTGGACTCATTGTGCAGCTCACAATAGGTGTAACACTGCAGTATCCTATACTGCTGACAATATATCTTAAATTAAAAATGAAGGGTCTACATGTGAGACAAAAGGGGTATCTTTCTTCTTAGTCAGATAGGCACAACAGCTGCTATATGATCTCTGATATCTGACTGTGCATTGGACAAATTTTGAACACACAGGCACGTACATGTCTATACTGCATTGGCTTTCCTCCCACCAACCAGGTTCAGAGGAAATCAGAATGAGAATGAATGGGCCCTTCAAGATTTCCCTGGCGGCTGACTTGAAGCAGAATTACTCTACTTAGGAACAAACCATACAACATGTGCAGTATACTTCAAAAAATATTCAAAACATGTCACTGACTTTTCATGAGAGTTTTGGTGTTCAGAAAACACCTACCTAAATGTTACTCCCAATATAGCAGTAAAATGCAAAGGTCCCACTCAGCAGAAATATTCCTGCTGAGAAAACTTGCACAAAGGCACATCTGAGAGCATCTGGAAGAGAAGCAAGAGAAGGACAAACAAGAATAAGAGCAAAGTAATAATTCCAGAGTATCAGAGAAAAACAACAGAACAAATGTTCTCATGAGGTCATATGGCTGTTCTTTCCCTCCCTGTGTCCGAGGCTGTCCCAAATACATACAAGCTATTCCTTACTGCTGTTTGTCCAACTTGCTCTGTAAAACCTCTACAGATGAAGGTATCAGACTCACAGACAAGTCATTCCAGTATTGTACTGTCCTGTACAGGCAAAACACACTGTTCCTTTGGTTTTACAGCAGTCTTTTACGCATTTCAAGACCAGTTACATGTCCTAGATTAGCCAAGAACCTTGATTCTGACTGAGGTAGTGGTTGGTTTATGTTTCAGACCAGTTATTGATTGCTGGCTCATGTCCTGTTTATTTTCAAACATTCTCTTATCTTCTTTTAGCTTGACATGCTCCCTGAATATAACTAAGGGTTCAGGACTTGCACATTCCACTTACCTAATTGCTCACGCCCTTCTGTTCTCTCAAATACGCACATTCAGGCAGGAGCAGCACTATGTGTGGAGCCTTCCAGATGTTGGCAGAGAGGATCCAAAGGTATTATCATCACCTATAGGGGGCCCAAATGAAATACAGCTTAGTTTTAGACACCCATCCATGTATGTTAATGCCTTTTCTTTTATCTTAAACAATCCCACAGTAATGAGTGTCTTGGAATAACAATCATTCTCTCTCTCAAAATCCTGTATAAAATGTGGACCATCTCTTGGGCAGAAAACATATGAAGTTGCTGGACTATGGTAAGAGCAACACTGCTCCAAGACACCTTTTAAGATGGGTGTTAAGAGAACCAAGAATTTGAGACAGAAATAGGGAAAGGTGGACCAGTTGGGAATCCAGCCTTTCATGTGCAGCTTAACTATAAGCATGTGCAATATTCTGTCCTATTGAAGAGTGAAAGGGGAAAATATATTCTCTTAAAACATATTAAGAAACAAAGTGGGTTTGCGTGTCAAATGTAGACTACCCCAGAATTGTTTTTAAGGTCAAGCACACAAGCAGATTCAAGGCCCTATGCATTTTGCAGTATGACAAAGCCAATAGTTCATGAAAATTCTTTTTTACCTAGGGAAGTGAACACTATGGAAGCAAACAACCAAGGAAAACTCCAAGCAAATAAACAAAAAAACCCCCCACATTTTACTTTTCAGATTATGTTTTTTTTATAACACCAAGAATTTTTGAATGAAGGTTGATAATTTTCAGATATATAGATGTCCAAAACAGCATTTTCAGGTAAAGTATTATTAATTAATGGGAATTTTTTTGGCAGTCTTATCAAGACTCATCTCTTGAGTTTCTGGCCCCTACTGTGAAGTATGGACCTGTTGATGTGCAGCTCCTTGTGAAACCTCAGCTCATCCTACAATGAGTCCTGTTTCTCTGTTCCATTGTGAGCATCACATTCCACAAGTCATTCCCCCTTCTGCTATCTCCTGCCTTCTTCCTTTTGCAGGACTCATACCCCTGCACCTCATCAGGTAATGTCCTCCTCTTCCTCAAAGGCAGCACCACCAGAGGGAGTGTTTAGAACATGCCTAGAGACAAGCCCTCTGTTCCCCAGCATGCCTTCCAGCTGTGAGAAGGGGTCATACCTGGAAGTTTCAGAGCACAGCCTGGCCGTTGCAATTCTTTCAAATTCATCAGCCAAACTAATCTTCCTCATGTGGCTAATTTAGGAAAGAAAACCCAATGAGACTTCATGAGATGCATCCCTGACATGACGGGATCCCTTGCTTTCACACAAATCTCTTCTCCAAAGCTTGGTCATGTCTACACTGATCAATTTTGATTCTAATTTCGACGTAGCAAAATAAAATTTTCTCTTTCTATTCTTGGGAACAGCAACAATATTTGCAGTTGGAAATTATCTGAAAAGAAATTTAGGCTCTGCAAGACATCTGCTTTTGAAAAGTCACTCCTCTCAGACAGGAATTGTGCAGACCCTAAAATTTTACTCCTGGGCTTGGCAAAACCAAGGGGAACAAAGTTTCATGAAAGGAGCATGGACAGTCTCCCATATAGCTAAATACTAGATTGTAATGACATTCATTGTACTGCATAGGTGTTGGCCTGAGTGATCAACCAGGTGGCTGAATTGCCATAGAAAACAGCATACACAAACCAGGTCAGTGTGTCCCTCAAGAATTTAGAGCATAGAAACAAATAGCTCTTTCCTTGCTCATTTTTCCCATATTCACTAGCACAAAACCCCTAAACCCTGTGGGTTTTTCACAGAATTACTAGAATCACTGAGTTGGAAGAGACCTTTAAGATCATTGAGTCCAGCCCATGCCCTAACACCTCAACTAAACCATGGCACCGAGTGCCACATCCAGTCTTCTTTAAACACATCCAGGGGTGGTGACTCTGCCATCTCCCTGGGCACTCAATTACAGTACTTTATCACCCTTTCTGCAAAAAACTTTTTCCTATTATCCAACCTATATTTCCTTTGGCACAGCTTGAGACTGCATCCTCTCGTTCTGTCAGTTGTTGCCTGGAGAAAGAGACCAACCCCCACCCGACTACAATCACCCTTCAGGAAGTTGCAGAGAGTGACAAGGTCACCTCTGAGTCTCCTTTTCTCCAGGCTAAACAGCCCCAGATCCCTCAGTCATTCCTCACAGGGTTTGTGTTCCAAGCCCCTCACTAGCCTCGTTGCCTCCTCTTTATGTGCTCCAGGGGTCTCAACATCCTCCCTGAACTGAGGGGCCCAGCACTGGACACAGCACTCAAGGTCTGGCCTCACCAGTGCTGAGTACAGGGGAAAAATGACCTCCCTGCTCCTGCTGGATACACTATTCCTGATCCAGGCCAGGGTGGCATTGGCCTTCTTGGCCACCTGGGCACACTGCTGGCTCCTGTTCAGCTGCTGTCACCAGTGCCCCCAGCACCCTTTCTGCCTGGGCACTGTCCAGCCACACCTTCCCCAGCCTATAATGTTCCACGGGGTTACTGTGGCCAGAGTGCAGGACTCAGCACTTGGACTGATTAAATTTCATTTTGTTAGACTCTGCCCATCCATCCAACCATTCCAGGTCTCTCTGCAGAGCCCTCCTACCTTCCAACAGATCAACACACTCTCCCAGTTTAGTGTCATCTGCAAATTTACTAATGAAAGACTCAATACCCTCATCCATATCATCAATAAAAACATTGAACAGAACTGGCCCCAGCACAGACCCCTGAAGAACACTACTGGTGAGTGGCTGGCAGCTGGATGCAGCACCATTCACCACCACTCTCTGGGCCTGGCCATGCAGCCAGTTCCTAACCCAGCAGAGTGCTCCTGCCCAAGCTGTGGGCTGCCAGCTTTTCCAGGAGTGTGCTGTGGGGAACAGTGTCAAAAGCCTTGCTGAAGTCCAAATAGACAACATCCACAGCCTTCTCTGCATCCACCATGCAGGTCACCTGGTCATAAAAGGAGACCAGGTTAGGTCAAACATGACCTACCCCTGCTAAAGCCATGATGGCTGGGTCTGATACCCTGGCCATCCTGTAAGTGCTTTATGATGACACTCAGTATAAAGTGCTCCATTACCTTACCAGGTACTGAGGCCAGGCTAACTGGCCTGTAATTGCCAGGATCCTCCTTTGCACTCTTTTTGTGAATGGGCAACACATTGGCCAGCTTCCAGTCATCTGGAACCTCACCAGTGAGCCAGGACTGTTGGTAAATGATGGAGAGCAGCTCCACAAGCTCATCTGCCAGCTCCCTCATCACCCTGGCATGGATCCCATCTGGGCCCATAGATTTGTGATCAATCCAAGCATCTCAGCACTTCTCTGACTACCTCCTCCTGGATAACAGGCGGGCCATTCTGCTCCCTGACACCATCTTCCAACCGAGGAGGACAGTTGCCATCTTCCCACTAAAGACCACTCAAAGCTGACCAGAGATGGCACTTTTCTCTGCTTGCATTCACCATCCCAGTCACATTACAAAGTTTGACAAAGAAACTGCTGGATTTTGCACCTAGGACAGAGCACTTCTGGACACACAGACAGACTGAGGAAGGAGACACTGTAGAGAAATGACATCGAAAGGTACCTGGGGATCCTTGTTGAGGGCAAGATGAACACGAGCCAGCAGTGCCCTGGCAGCCAAGAGGGCCAACCCTATCCTGGGGTACATCAGGCACAGCACTGCCAGCCAGGAAAGGGTGAGGATTGTCCTACTATGCTCTGCACTGGGGCAGCTTCATCTTGAGTTCTGGGGGTGGTTTTGGGTGCTACAATATAAAAAACAGGCATTAAGCTCTTAGAGAGTGTCCAGAGGAGGACCATTTCACTCTGTGGAGCAGCATGTTGTTATCCTATGAATGCTACCTCTTCAGTTTGACTGTATATGAAGTAAGTCTATATAATGCAGCTAACATTAACAAGATATGTATTCAAAGACCAACTCTAGATCACTTCAGCAGAATGAACTAACAATAAATCCAGCGAATAAATTATAAATCTCCTTAAGGAACTATCCTCCTGAAGTGTGCAGGTAAGCCTAAAACATACAGGTGAGGAATACTTGAATCTTGACGCAAAGGTGGTGAAAACGTATAATGTTCATTACATATAATTGCAGTGGCATTCCTCTTCCCTGAAAATTCTGTAAGCCAGGCGTGCATAAGGAGACACAAGAATTAAAGGGTGGGGGCAGAAAATATAAAATTCATATATATGTATTGTGTTAGTTTGTTAGAGAAAATCCAATTCTCTAATTAGTTATAAGTTTCAGGATCCCTCTGACGTGCCACCAATGTCAGTTCCCAGAGAAAACTCTGATCTTAGAAAAGTGGAAAGTGAATGGCTTATGCAGGCTGGAAATCAGATTTTATGTGACTTGTTTCCAATGGCCTTTAGTTTGGCTGAAGAGTACATTTTTAATAGATGTGCAGGAACACAGTAATCTATCTTTGCAGGACATCTCGACCAACAGAGCAATGTTGCCATTTAGAATGTTCTTTTAAAATTATTATTACACTAATAAGTTACCTCATTACAAGGCAATGTTGTACTAGTACTGGTAATTATCTGGAGATTTGGTAGAGACAGAAAGCAGCCTAGTTCTTCTCTACCTTAAATTGGCTTAAAACATCAATAGCACATCAAAATGTAGGGTTTTGTAGTGGTGTACAAGTGGTATAAACAGTATGTAAGAATGTGCAGTCATTATCATCAGCCCAAAAGAAATCCATTTTGTTTAGGACTGTCATTTAAGGGCAGGAAAAATAGAGTGGAACAGAACATTGTAAGCAAAATTGTAATCACACTGTGATAACATAAAGTATCTCCAGCAAAGAATGAACTATCCAAGTTCAAAAGTGCTACAATGCCTTGGCAATTTCAGAACTTCCACTTTTGAGGGTAGGTGTGACAGGCAAGAGAGGCGCCTCCTCCCAGCAGGACAGCTCGCTTTCCCGGCCAGAAGCCTTCTGCCCCAGGATTCCCAGGCTGCCTTTACTGGGAGGAGACCCTGCAGGAGGTGCCGCTGGGGACAGAGGTTTCTGTGCAGAGGCTGTCTCCAAAAGCAGCAGCCACCCACCACCAGCCTTTGACAAATATGGGATGTGGTCAGGTGAGGAAGGCAGGAAGGAGGAGCAGGGCCTGTGAAGGCAAAAAAATGGAGTGTGAAGGCTGGCTTTGGGTGCCTTGCAGTGGGGGAAGCACCCACTAACGCAGCAGTGCACAGACCGATTAATTTTCTCTCAGAAGTTCAGAGAGAAATGCAAGAAATGTATTATCATAAGTCTGAGTCAGGAGAAGAACTGACAGCCAGGAGAAAACAGCCCTGCAGGGAAATCCCCTAATAGCTGAATTGTGAAAACTTCATGCTCTGGAGCAACCCAGCCTATAGCAGTACTAAAAGAACTGACAATGGAGAGAGAAAATTGTCAGTGGGACACAGCAGAGATGTGGAAGTCCTACCTCCACCAGGTGGAGCAAACTGGGGAGCTGGGACACTGTGTCACCAAAGAGAGGCATTGCAGATAACGAAGGTGCAGGAAGGCAGAATTAAATCTCTGATGCGTAAAGGAGATTTGGTGATGAGGATAGTCTAGCTTTGAACAAACCCATCCCTGAAAGAGTTCTCACAAAAGGAAGGGTTCATTAATACTTAATGGCAGTATTTAAAACATTGCCAGGATCAATTTCCTCGCATTGAGCTGGAGGTAGTGGAATTTAGGGATTCCCACGCTTCAGAGGTGTCTGTGCTGTTCACAAGGATCCTGATGCTGCCAGCTGCAATGTGGATTATGGGCGCCCTAATGCGCCTAGGGTCACCATGACAAAGCTGCAAGCATAGGGAACACCATGTGTGTGACACATCCTTAGGAACAAAGCAATGGCAAGGTCGTATGTACCTTCTCCAGTCTTCCAAGTCTGTGAAGAAATATGGGAAGTACAAAGCCAGACGTGATTTCCAAGCAAGTGAACATTTTGTGAAGCAAAGTGTGACGACAGTATTTCCAAACCGGAATTAGGATGGTATACACTTGCATTCAATCAGTTTTTCTGGGTTTAAGTTACTCGAATTTTATTCTTGTTTTCTGCTTTTTGAAGTACTGCTAAAATATACCACCATTCAAACTAAGTAGTTTTTCTGCTCTCAGCATCTGCATTTCTGTGGTTACGTGCACGTCACAGTAACACAGAGTTATCAGCACACACTTGGGTGTTACACCCTGAGACCAGAAAACCACCCTGTTCTGTTCCCTGTGCAGAAGGGCAAAGTGTCTATGCAGCCTGCACACGCCTGCGTGTCTCCCCGCAGAGCATCAGGACGTGGAAGGCAGAAACCCCTGCCAGTGCCTGAGTAAAGAGCATTTGGGCAGCCACTGGACATCAGCCTATGAACGTGGAGAGATCATGCCATGAGAATAGCTACTAGACTTCCAATAGTAGCCAACACTGGGCTTAGACTAAACCACAGGAATTAATTTAGTGTATACTAGAGGGAAAAAACTGGCATAAATGTATTCTGTGTATTATTGCTTTCTTAAGAGTTACACCAACTGATAAAAATATAAATCCATTCATTTGAAAAAGCAAAACAGCAAACCATCAAAAGAGGGAATCCAGCCTAATTCTTCTTTGTGAAAAAATGTTCCCTCCCCCTCAGCCTCTTACATGCCCCACTGAGCAGGGACAAAAATTTTCAAAACAATGATGGTAAAAGAATTTCAAGTCCTGTATCTGTTTTCATTTAGCAAATACTTACCAAGCTATTTCAGATATTTTAAAGAGGCATTTTTGCCTCCCTTTTTAGCAGACAACTTGCAGAACCTACTAGTACAAATGTAGTGATCATTAATTTGATATACCAGAAAAGAGTCAATGTAGTTTAAATTCAAACATAATAATAGAACTGATGCAATTGTCTTAATAAAATCTAAATAAGTATCTATACTGTGTTTTATCTTTATCTGAAGAAATGGAACTGGCACCCACAGACCAGATGAACCATGTATGATTTAAAAATCAGCATTCTAAGCTTTCTACTCTGACTTCTAGCCCAAAACATTGCATTTCTGGTGGCATGCCATGGGCTCCATAGTTCAAGTCGGTAGGAAGTACTTCCAGAGAGTATCACTGTGTGTACCAAAACCATTCTGATGGCAGAGCTGATAGCTGCTATGATGTTTTGGTGTGCCTATGAAGGAAATTCAGAGATATCCTTTGAGAAACCAAGCAAACAAATTGCAACAAACTATATTTAATTTGTATGTTGTAGACTCATTTTGTCAGAAAGGGAGAAATAATGTTGCCTTGTGCAGACATAGATTCTGAACTCTTTTCCAAAGACAATTTTCCTCTACTGAACATACAAATCCTAACTTAGAATTATAGCAGACAGAATAATTTATTATAGTTAGCATTTTTTCCTGCAAGTTACTCAGTTTCTGAATTTATATATTAATTCTTTTTCCAGAACTCTTTTGGAGCAGAGCCATGACTCTTCTTAAGTAATTCTTGGCAAGTACAAGCAGCAATTACCACACACGCTGTGGCTTCAATGTTTCATAATCTATATCTTTAATACAAAATTTCTTATTTTCAGTGCACAAAAGCCATGATATTGTTTTCATGTCCCAGTGAATATTACTCTAAATATATTATTTCAGGATATGTACACAAGCATGTTCAGGATATGTACACAAGCATAAAATAAGACTGGATTTAGACTCATGGCAAAAATACATGTTTGCACATTGAAAACGTGTTACATATGATTATTCTCAAATTTGTTTAGAAGGCATTCTTTCTGTGGCACTGCTGCCAGCAAACGTTTTTTGTTAGAATACTCCAATGGGATTGCATAAAAGGAAGGTAAACACAACCAAAACAAGTCTATTTTTATGTGATCAAATATTCACGGGAATTCTTTGCCACGTTAATGAAAACCTTTTTATTCTGTCCTCAGAGGGTTTTCTAGATCCACACATATTGTTTCTGCCAAGACATGTTGTGTTAACCTGCAATGAGGCAGTGTGGAAGAAACAGAAGTCATGTTTGTTTGCACTTGTAGTGTGACTCAGCCAGGTCCCCAAGGTAAGGTGCCATTCCTCTACAGAGCAGCTTTGTACATGTAATAAAGGTTTACAATGACAAATTATGAAGGAACTTACATGTATTTTAATATACTATTAGAAATTATTAACTTATTTATTTAATAAATTATTAATTTAAGAATTTATTATTTTAGGAAAAGTGTTGCGAATTGTGTTCTAGATATCATGAGCACCCAGGATAAATCTGCGTAGTAAATCCTTGAAACTGGAGATCGTGAAAATTAATAAATTTAGTATAAATTTGCAAAAGTAGTTGGTTTTAAAGGGTGTGGCAATGAAGAAGGTTTGAAGAACAAGAGTGCTGGAATTCCTTAAGGATCTTGGCATCACTCTTGTTTTCAATAATCATTATTTAGGACTTGAGGAAGGAAACCTGAGCATGATGTCAGTGCAACTAGTTTTGCTGTTATGATGACAGAGCTGGAAGACATTGCCAAGGCAGGTGAAAATTATCACACAGAAAGGACTCTGAGGAAAAAAAATTATAAAAGCAGGTTGAAATTCAATATCTGAAAATAGGATGTCATGCACAACGGATTAATCTCAGTATTTTGATACAAGGAAAAGAATTTTAGCAAAAGTGCTTCAGAAAAAGAAGGGTGTAAGTACCTCTCAGCTCGTTGGAGATTTGCTGTGCATCACAGGCATAACACAGCCACAGCCACAGACAAATTGAAGGTAGCACCAGGGTATGCTAAATGTAGTATTTCCATCAGAAATAGGGAAGCTCATACCAGTTTACAATTCCTTAACTGTGGTACAGTGCATATCTGAATCATTCATGCTCACAGGGACAGAAATGTGAAATTGAATAATGAGGGAAATTAGGATTCTGTTATCATCTGACCTGAGAAAAGACTGGCTTTGCATGTTAGTGAAATAGAAGTCGGAGGTGGTTGTCTACACTGGACTGAGCAAATACATCAGAAGGAATACACCTGGAATGGGAAGCATGTTATAAACCTTCAGACCCACTGGTTTCTGGAACAACCTAGCAGCTCCATCAGCACTGGGGTCTCTTATCCAGAGTCTTTCTATCTTCCTATCTACATAGCAACAAACATTGTTCTCTGTCAAAATTTTCACAGAAATAGTCACCCGCCGATCCAAAGGTAGGGTGGCACAGACACACCAGCTGTGCCCTGGATCCCTTGGGCTTTTCCTGGTGGTTTATGAGGAGAAGGTGTTTTAGTTAGTGGCCCTTGCTTGATAGATATTCTGTTTCCACTGGTGAACAGGAAGATGGTGTTTGGATGGATGGATCCAGCCCATGGGCCATGTTATGTTATAGGGCTATCAGAGCGCCACTAACACATAATCACTTCATGCCCTTTACTGCGGCGTTCATTTGTACAAACAGAGCAGAAACCTAAGAAGAAAGTATGGAAAGAGTAGTTGCTATCTAAGAAAAAGAAGAGAAAATGTACAGTCAATTTGATTAACAGCAGGTCTAGTGAGTCAGTGGCAACACCGCCAAATAGCATCTGCTGACCATTACTATATGAGACCAGAGCAATGAGCACATCTTGCCTGTTACCACTGTCCTGGCATCAGTGGCACAGGCACCTCTGCCCTCTTACAGCCTCATTCCCCCATGTCACATCTCTGAGTAGCATTAACAATATTTTTCCAGCAGTTTGAGGGGCTCCTGAGCCTTCCCTTTCCCCACAAGGAAAAGTTTCCTTTTTGTTGCTGAAAAGTCAGGCAACAAAACCAGAAGAGAGGTTCTCCAGTGGAGGGGAGTGTGACCGTGCTTGCTGATCATGGAGCCAGGTAGGAGGGTGCTGCAGCAGCAGAGCTTGGACCAGGGTCTCAGGAGGACAGGGGACAGTGCTGCGCAGGAAGCTCTCCATACCTGTGTTCTTCACTGCTGTGTGGCTCACTCTTGACAGACAGCTTTTATTTTACCAGAAGACACATTTTATCAGAGCTGCTTCATTCTTTAAGAGGCCATACTCTACAAGCATCCTTGTATTGAAGAGAAAAAAAATCTGGGAAAAAAAAGTTGCCTTCCTCTCTGCTATATATTTTAAATTGTCTAAAACATAAGGACAGACTTCTGAAAACCCACAATCAGGACACAGTCAAAATGTTGGGCATTTTTTGGAAAGAGAGGTATGTGACGTATCATTAATCCCTGGAATGTCACTATGCCGGTAGAGCTGTCAGTTGTCTTTTACAGGACAGACTAACAAGCATACCTCCAAATGGTGACATTCTGTGCTAGGTTTTCTATATGATCTCTATACTTTATCTCTATGGGGTTTTTTAAAGATGACGATTCATGCACTCCAGGTCACAAAAATCTCATGTTGCAAAGGAGTTCAAGAATGCCAAGTAGTTGGCAGCAGGTTTGTTCTTCAGAGGTAGGAGTGTGAGAAATGTGTATAATGATTCACTGGAAGTAATTACAACAGGCAGGGAATTGCTAAGAGCCTTTGTGTGCTGGCAGGGCTGAGAAGCATTTATACATCCAATCAATACCTACACCCAGCTCTTGCCCTCAGCCGTGAAGAAATGGAGCACAGCCAGCTCAGAACTCCCTACATAAAACAAAATGTATTTTGAAAAATTTTGAAGAGCAGTGATTATCACAATTCCTACCCTAAGGTGCCCTACCTGCTACCTTACTTCTAACCACATAAGGAAAATGGAGCTGCCTATATTTTTAGATTTACTGCCTTAGCCTCACAAAGCACTTGAAGTGTTGTGCCATATATACAACACATTACTGCTAGTTTTTTGCTTAACTGCTGGACTGAAGCTTTTTCCAGTCCAATTTTCTCTACTGTGAGAAGAGTGAGAAAAGTCCTGAAAGGCAAATTTTCATTTTTACCTCATTTCACTAAAAAAATCCCTCTGGATTTGTATATATGAGCAAGGAAATCTTGGAGAGTTTGGCTCTCAAAACACATATCACACAAATATAAGTATTACCATCAGTGTTGTTTATACAGCTACCTTTTACAATTCAGACTAGGCGTCAGCTACAACACAATAAGAGGAATACAATTTTAGATAGAGTTTTTGGACCCTTGGCCTAAAAAAGAGCTAATCTGTAAAAGCTTTCCAGAAAGTAGGACTCAACTGAACTCCTCCAAGCTGTTAAAGGCATCCATGTTAGGGAATGTTGTCACAGATTTTTCTAAAATTATGTCTTAAAAAGCTTCTACATTTCCCCCTTCTTTCTCAGGCACTCGTGTATTTTATCAAAATATACTTAAAATTATGCCATTTTGTTAATATGAAGAGCTATTGCAAACTTGAATCAGCACTGATTATCAGTGAAATGCTTTCCCAACACCAGGATGTTATTTCCACAGAGAAGAAGCAAGGAAGAAAGCATGTGGTTGAATTGTTTAGTCAAAAACTGGAAGCTCAACTAATGTAAAAATCTCAAAAATCATTCTAAGCTCTCCTTCTCAGGCAAGCCTCAGCAGTTTCTACAGCACCCCGCAATAAACCATTCACAAAACCCCTCTTCAGGGGTTTGCTTTGCAAACAGATAAAAGAAGATGAACTGGGTCACATCTAGCAGCTCACAATGTTGCCAGTGTTTCTTTATATTTAAGCACTCAAGTACCACATCTGACTTCTCACAACTACAAGTTTATTTACATAAAACCAACAAAGAGTATCTCTGTCAGTGGTACACATGGGTCTGTGCCACTCATAAATGTTTGTGAGATGGAGAAGTTGACATGTTTGCTTGAGAATAAGCATCTATTAATTAAAAATATTCTCAGGGGAACAAAATATAAGCCACAGCAATTGAACTGAGTGGCCTCTGCCCTGTCGTTCAGAAGTCTCTGGGGCAAAGCCAAATGAAGTATAATTAATATGCCTGAGAACCCATAAACAAACAAAAAGGGCAGGGAAGTGGGATTTCATAGTCCTTTACATGTAGGTTTATCTGAGTTGATAGCTAATAAATATACCTTTGGAATTGCTTATCTGTTGAAAATTATTTCCCTTGTGGAGCAATGTTTCTCTAGAGACAAGTTGTGCTATGCATGAAGCAGAAAAATCTTCTTTTTTTAAAAGCAGTGGTGCCAAAAAATGTACTACCATAGACATATTTTAAGCTAAAGCCAGTGAAGATTTTTGGCTAAAGTTGCCTGTATCTGAAGTGGAGATGTCCATGTCCTTTGTACTGACATCTTCCCAAGGGTGATTATAGCATCAGTCAGTGTAGGAGTCATGGGGACACACTAGACAGCAGAGTACTACACCTTCCATGTTCATATTGTAAGGACTAGTGCTCAGCACAGTGTTTTACAGCTCAATGAAATATTCATGGAGACCAAACCACAGCTGACCTGGAGCCTAACCAAGCCAAACTATAACTTTATTTCTTTTCCCCATGACATTATGCAACAGGCAAAGCTAGAAACAAGAAGGTGATAATTTGGAGTAGCTTCCTGTTTAAATGTCATTTAGCCCAGGAAAATCTGTCATTCTGGCCAGGTGAGTAAGAGGTATGATGTTCCCTAATTTCCTCTCTGCAATTCTTTTCTCAAAACCTGCGTTCCACACTCCTGGGAGAAGGTCTGCTGCCAATTCAGTATCTCTTGCTAATGTAATGGGGATCCTGATTCCATACAGAATTAGGCTGGCAAATCGCATTTGATAAAATCAGAGCACCAAACCCATGAAAGTGCCTGCAGTGGAAGTGATAGTGCTAAACACATACAATCCTCTACATAATTTTTTTTAAGTCTGGTCAGATAGGCAAAGAGATCAAGATGAGCAAGCATTTCCTATCTGGTCTCTCACCTTACATTTCAAAATAAATGCAGCCCTTAAAAAAATAATAAAAACTAACAAAAACTAATGGATAAAAAACCAGCTGTTTTGTTTCAACTCTGATGTGTGGGCACTTGCCTTTAAATCATAGTATTTAAGTAGCAGATTGGTGGTTAATACTATTGTCATGCTACTAATGTTTTACTTAAAACATTAACTGAATATGGAGAAATAGTAGAGCATCCTTTTATCCTGTTGGCTGAAAATAGTCTTATCCATTAAATAATTTGCCTGGCAGAAGATTTGCTTTTAAAGTCTGAGCTAGTATCAAATACAAAAGAAAAATGCATTTAAGTTGAATGACAAGCATTGGACATGGCAGAGGGAAGAAAAATGGAAATAAAAGACAGCTGACTATGTTTCTCCATTTTTAGTGTGCATAATTGTTCCAAATATTCCTTTGAAGTTTGAGATGGGGTGTTGGTTGGCATAAAAGGCCTTCTCATCACAACTGAAATATAAAAGTATTTTAAATTTCAGTGTTACTTATTCCAAGTTTAATTAAACTTCATTCAGCTTAACTCCCCTGTGGCTCAGCTCTGACAATAGTCAGACAAGAATACCATTATGTCAGCATCATACAGAAGACAATGAAGCAGCATCAAAATTTCAGAACAAAGGAGTAAGTGTGTCCACACTGTCATATTTAGCAGAACCAGTCCTGCATCTACTGAGATCTGTATAATTGTTGGTTTAGTGTCAGGCACACGAAGGAAACAAGCTGGTGGAGGACCAAAAACCACTGTGGGACCCTAACCTATATTGCATATCTGGACTGAAACCCTGAAAGCACATAAATGTTCCATGACTGTGAGTACGGGATGAGCTTGCTAGCATGCATGCTAAAATACTCCACCAAGCACTGCCCAAATCTCCCAATAGAGTAGGAAAAATTAAATTTTCTACTGAAAGGAGGTGGGCAAAGTAAATTTTCTTTATAGCAGCACTATTAGAAAATTACAGAGAAATGTTTTGTATCTGCACCTTCCCTTTTTAAACAATGTTTTTTTCAATGCACTATATAAATACTAAAAGTATTGATATAAGTTTAAAAAATAAAAAAGAACTCAGAAAATTATGTGCAAAAAGCAAAGAAAGCAAAAGAAAAATCCTACAATAATGAACAACATTTTCAAAAACTACCAATGGAAAACAGCCAATTTACATTTACAGAGTCTGTGTGTAAAGAGGTGATGTGGTAGCAAAGGCAGAATAATAATTGCAGAATAATGAAAAGCATCTTACTTTGTTCAAGCAGAAAGCCAAGGTCAGTCCCACATTTGGGTATTCTGGAAGACATGCCTAGCTATGTAAAGCAGGAGTTTTTCCTGAGAAAATGTCTGGATAAATTATTTTGTCAGCATTCATTCTGGATGCCTTAGTCAAAGAAGAAAGAGCAGCATCCTTCACACTAGGAGCACAATGCCATTTTAAGATGCTGCTGTGTCTGGGGTGGCACAGTATTCTGACACCTGTGACCTAAAATTCAAAGGCCTATTTCAGAAGTACAGGTTATTTCATAGAATCATAGAATTATGAAATCATGGAAAAGACTTCAAGATAGTAGTGTTCAGCTGCTAGCCTAGCACTATCAAGTCCACCACCAAAAGCACATCCTTAGGTGGCACATCTAAATGTCTTTTAAATACTTGCAGGGATGGTGATTCAACCACATCCCTGGTCAGCCTGATCCAGTGCTTGATAATGCTTTCAGTGAAGAAGTTCTTCCTTATGTCTGATCTAAACATCCTCTTGTGCAACGTGAAGCCATTTCCTCTCTCCTCCTATCCCTTCCTGCTTGGCAGAAGGGACTGACTCCCACCTTATCACTATCTTCTTTCAGGTAGATGGTGGTAATGTAGCTGTGGAGAGTGATATGGTTCCCCCAGAGCCTCCTTTTCTCCAGGCTAAACAACCTCAGTTTCCTCAGCTGTTCCTCAGAGGACCTGTGTTCCAGACCCTTCATGAGCTCCACTGCTCTTCTCTGGACACACTCCAGCACCTCAGTGTCTTTCTTGTGGTGAGGCATCCAGAACTGGACACAGGATTTAAGGTGCAGCCTCACCAATGCTGAGTACATGGGGGCAGTTTCTGTCCTGCTGGTCACACTATGCCTGATCCAGGCCAGGATGCCATTTTCATTCTTGGCCACCTGGGCACAGCTGGCTCCTGTTCAGCCTCTGTTGACCGGCACCCCCAGCAGCTTTTCTGTCAGACAGCTCTTGCCCAAACCTGTAGTTCTATTGTGTATGGTGTGGCACAGAGGGTTATGACAGCTGAACCATCCTGAAGGAGCCTCAAGCTATCCTTCCTACATTAGTTTTAGCAAACCCTTAATGAGCTTGCTGGACTTTGAGAATTCCTTTCTGTGGTATCCAGCTTTGCACATGCATGACTTATTTCCGAACCTAGTTCCATCACACATTCAGTAGCTTTGTACCATGCTCTGATTATTCAAGGGGGGAACTCTCCCAGCTGGAACACTGAGAAGGTAATTTTGAGGCTATCAAAATTTTACTTCTGTCCTGTAGACTGCAGCACTTAGTTTCCAATTTATTTCCCCAGAAACCTTTTTAGCTGTAAATTGTGATGTATTCTTTAAGGAAAGTGTATCATCATTTCCTTTGACTTTCATATCTTCAGTAGAACAAAGAATAGATAACTTCATCAAAAATTTCTTCTTGTGAGCTACTAATTGAATCATTTGTACACATACACCATAATTTCTTTACCATGAGTAATGTAACTGTCAAGTACCAAGTTACGTCATTTGACATTTACTTAAGTGCACTTCAAGAGAATTGCAATACTACTTTTTCACAAGAATTAAAGCTAATACATTGTCTTTATGCCCTAATATTTTTCTCTAACACGAACACTTTGTATTAGTAAATGGACTAGCACAGGTCCAGCTGTGCTTAAATGTTGTGCCAACGTCACCAGACTCTGCAGAGAGAACTGTGTCAACACATCAATGCTTGCTCCCAGATCTGAGATAGTTTTGTACAACCACAAGGATTTTTTTCATCCCACCAGTAGCTCTGATATCATAAAAGGATTCAGATCTGCATGAGTGTTTGCTTTTTCCAAATTGATTCCCTAATGCAAACAGGGAGGAAAATATGTTGCACAGGTCAAAATTTTGATCCTGAAAACCTAGCCTGTACTTTTCCCAGTGCTGGTTGTGTTTATCTGTTTGACTCAAAATTTCTCAGGCACTGAATGCATCTGAGGAGAAAATCTACTCTGAGCAGCTTTTTATCTATTTCCCATTCAACTACAATAAAGAGTCAAACCCATGGGAAGCCATTTTTTTCAGACTTCCAAGTAAGCCTTTAGCACACCTCCCACCTATGCACCAACCTTGACTCTTCAGAAAATGACTGAGATTTTACAGAAAAGAATAAGGATTATGTGATTCTGGTCTTACAATTAAGATTATTTGCCAAACTCCCTTGTCTCAGATGAACAGGCAAACCACTGGGATAAATAATCATGCTTTCAGTTTGATATGCTTTTATGTCCTTCCTGCAGAAGGACACTATGTCAGCAGGAAGGACCCCTCCAAACAAAAATATTCCATCAGCTGATAGTATGAACATTATTCTGGAGAGAAGATCAGTGTGTTAATTAAATTCTTTGATTGGAAAGAGGAAATTAACTCAAGCCTCTTACTTCTAAACCAAGTATTTTTATTATAAGACTATTCTATAAATACTGAGTAATGCTTTTCTACAAAGAAACAATGACCCTCTGCTCAGATGATAAAAATAACAGATAAAGGTGACTACCTGTAGATGGAAACTCAGGTTTGTGGATCCCAAGATGACAAACATGAACCAGCTTCAGGAAGATTCAGGCTACCCATTCTCCATTAGCTTTAGTAAATACCTAATGAACTTGCTGGACCTTGAGAATCTCCTTCTGAAGTATCCAGCTTTGCCCATGCATGACCTACTTCAGAACCAAATTCCTTCATATTTTCTTATATACCTCCACTAGACCTATAGCACACTGACTAATCAATGAGGAAGAAAGTCAAAGTTTCTGTTAATTAGGGGTGCAATTGTGTCACAGCATGTGAAGCTAGAGGTGATCACAGGCAGCAATCAATCTTTGACAACAGTCAGAAGAATGAGCCTGTGGGGAAAAAAGCATGCATACAACTTGCCCCACATGACCTCCCAGCCCCTAACAACATGTGCCTGGGTCATTTATTGAAAAAGAGATTTCTCAGCTTATTTAGTAATCTTCAGTGGATTCCCTTTCCAAGAAGCTGTCCAGCACCTTTTCAGTAAGGATATCATACAACCAAAGTGTTATATAGTAAGTAAAGTATATTCACATATTTAAAGACTCCAGAGTGCCCTGCTCGTCAAGTCTGGAGTGATGATATGCTCATGTCAAGGCACAGCAGTCCAGTCTCCTAACTCTGGACCAAACAAATACTCATACCTTCATTATACTTTAAGCTATGAAAATCTGGCGCGGATGTGATAGATGTGTGTAAGTGACTGTTTTACAAAGTCCAAAAATGAAAACCTTCCTGTTGCTCTCTTCATCTGAAAGCTGTTCACTTTCGCAACCATTTCTTGTCTTTGGGGTTGTATTTACTTCCTTTAGTCTGCAGTGGTCTAGGGGATTATTTATAGATAAAACATATAGACCTTGAAGTATTATGATTGGTTTGACATGTTGGTCTATATTCTCTTACAAAAGCCATCACCTTTGACTTTTTCTTTATTTTTCTAAACTTTTTTCTTTAATAACAGAACTCAAGTAAAACTCAGCTGAAAGTTTCTGTCCTTTCAGAGTCATCTATGCATTTACCATTTCATTGACATGGTTTGTACAAATAAACACAGATCTTAAACCAGAACTCACTTTAGAGAATTCACTCTGATCCTTACTAATGACACAAAATTCTATAACGTAAACATATGCTGTAGTCTATCTAATTATCACTGTATACAGATTATCAGAAGGGATATTTGTTTAAGAGAGATGTTACTATCCTCGACTTTCTTCTGGAGGAAGCCTTCACACTGAAAATATTACACCTGTTTGTGAAACATCACTGGAGGTGCCAAAGTAAAGAAGAATTAAATACTCCCTTAAAAGTTAGCTGATCTGCTCTGGAAAAATATATAGTAAATCCTGTAAATCAAATCATAGTGTGTTGGAGGTTTGGGATCTTTTTCTATCAAATTAGACCTTACAATTACAGCCTTTTAAAATATGTTTTCCTAGCAAATCAGCAGCAAAACACAATAGTATCATTCATATCTGTCTGGTACATTTAGCTTAAGCCTCATGTGCAATTGTCTTATTAAATTACCTGGTGCTTTCTGGTATTTTGCTTAGTTTTGCCATAGAAGAGAACCAATGCAGCTGTTCCTTCAGTTTTGAAATTTGTTCTTTTTTTTTTTTTTCTTTTTTTTAAGTTTTGCTGGCTGCAAGCCAGTGAGTGACATGAAACAGTTCAAACATTCAGACTAAAATTTTAAGAATTTTCATGCCTGAAAATTTGGTCTAAATTCCCGATTGCATGTTGAATCTCACATCTCAAATGTCAAGGTGTAAAAGTTCTTGTATTTTATTTTTTCTTAGAACAACAAAATAAATCTAGGAAACTGAAGGTTCCAGCACAAATACATTGTGTTTTCTTAGTCAAAGCAATAAAAAACACAAGCTGTTTTTTTCTTAAAACATATAAAAGTTTGAAGAACTATTATAGAAAAATAGTAGCTATATTTGACAAGCACTGCTTCCATTATCTAGTAAGGACTTGACTATATTGTCCATTTTCTTTAAATTAATACACATCTCACCTATAAGCTGACAACAGAAGCCATGACATCATCCAGCAATTTAGCTAGCAGAAAAAACAGGGTATAGGCAAAGGAATGACCTGCTACCAGGTAAGCAAGTTTACAGCTGAACCATTTCAATTACTGCAGGAAAACTTAGGTGTATGTCACAAGGGCTGACGTTTCCTGCTACATCTCACACCTCAGTTTGTAGTCCCACGCACACAGGTGTGTTGGGGATACGTGGTGATGCTAGGACACTCATGTTTGCCTGGCTGCACTAAACCTGGGCTGTAAGGGTATCGTGACCCATTTGCAATCCCTCTGCTAGCACAGCAATCAATCTCACAAGCAGAAAGGGAACACTCCTGACACACTTTTTACAATACGTATGCCTCTTTCACCCCTAAGCCTCACGTATTTATTTTCCATTTTGCTCTATACTAGTAGGCACAAATTACTTTTCAGGTTTATGTGAGTTCCTGGCTGACCAGTCACAGAAGGCTTTTGTGGTTTTCAGCCGCATGTCCCTTTCTGTGACTCATTTTGTTCGTAAGCTACACAGCTCTCTCACTGCAAGATTGATGGACAGTATTTGCCTACAGCCTGTATTCTGGCACACTAAGATGCTCTTAAAACAATCACTGTTGTTGGCAGCCAGACACATGTGTGAATTTCCCCCCTCCCCTGATGCAGTGGCCAAAATGAAGAGTCCCATGTCAGACCCAAAGGACCTCTTGGAGAACAGATGCTCCATGTGGAACTATCCAGGCACCTCTTGGCCTGGTGTTTGCCCCCTGCAGGAAGGAGCACAACGTGTTTGGGTGTTATCCAAACACACAGAAAGTTGGTTAATGCCACCATTATCCCAACAGATGGGCATAACGCCGAGCTGATCAGAGGCTGCGTTTTGACATAGCTGCCAGCAGTAGTATGCCCAACAGTGTGAGTCAAAAGGGTCTGAGATTTGAGATTTCATGCTTCTAGTTAAAGACATGCCCTGCTGCTAATCTCGCTTTTCCCAAACTAGATTAGATTTAAGACATTCAGATACCTTTCCCACGGCTTCACAAAAGCATTCCTTATCTCAGGGCTAAAACATCAGGCACAGTACTGCCAGGGCAGTGTATGGTCACAGCCCCTGGCCCATCTTTTCATTTTTCTCTCCCCACAGTATCTAGGCTGGATAAGTAGCTGAGATGAGCCTCACTCCTCTCTAATGATGAGGACTGTAAGCCAGTTAGGCTAATACTTACATGGGTGTGTAAGACAGCATAGACTTCTCGTTGGCAGTCAAATCCTAGGGATGAGTCACACCTCCACAGCTGAGTAGAAGGTGAGCTGTCAGGGGCTACCATAACAGCAAAACGCTAGACAGACTTATGCCTGTTAATTGCTGTGCTGCTTAAAAATGGACTAATGAGATGTTTGTGATTCAAACTCTTGCAGTGTCCAGTTGTCTGCCTGCCTTGCTTGAGGTCTCATTCTTCAGTCATAACACTGCCACATGTTGACCGACTTCTGACATCCAAGGCTGGTTCTGGCAGTAATTTCTACCAGTCTCAGTGCCACCTGCTTTGAAAGCAGCTCCCAGCAGAAAGAAAACTGATGTCACTTGATGGTTCATATTGCTGGGAGACATAATTTTCTTTCTCTCTTAAGTGTTTGGTCCATTACTGCTACTTGTATTCATTATTGGGTTTTACCTTTTAACAGCAGCCACTACCCTTGGAGATGATTCATCAATGCAAATCCCAAGAAGAAAATGTCACTCTTGTTCCTGGCACATGGTAAAAAACACCGATTAGTCACAGAAGCCCCAGCATACCCCCACACCCCTTGATCCCAAACGACAATTCTAGGAGTGTGTCATCTTATGGTTGTTTCCAGTTGTTTATTCCTGGATGGCTATTTCCCTGAAATGTTCATCTTTTCTGTGAAGCAGAGTTTCCCTGTAAACTCACATTAATGATGTGTACATTAGGCAATTTTGCTGCTCTCAAACTATGCTAGTTGCATTTCAAATTAATTTCCTCTAACACAAACCATTAAGTTCTTTCAAAATAAAATAAGCAAAAGCTGAATGTAGTAATTATCCCTAGCAAAAAGCAGACAAAAAACAAAAAAATAATGCATTTTTCAGTATTTACTACTGTCCTGGGGTTTTTGTTAAATATTATTAAATTACTCCATGGGAAAGCTGACCATAGACATTACTAAAACCAAGACTTTCTTTCCTTAGGACAGGTCATAAAAGGAAATTAATAACAGAGTAATACCGGATCTGCATGGGAGTTGAGATAAAGCCTTATAGAAAATAACAGCAAAAACAAAATTAAAATTTCTAGGTAGAATAATCAGTGTGTTTAAAAAAAACCCAAGCAAACAGCCATGGAAACACAGTTTTCACCTTTTCTAAGTAGCAATAAACAAATACTGGGATTTTTTTTTTCTATGACTAATGAATGCTCTGCATTACAAACATCAGATCCTCTGTTTATTCCTGTGCCCTATGAATGCCCACTATTCACTCACTTTATTTTGTAAAGGGAAAGAAAAAAGTTGAATTTTGATCTCTGACAGCTGCATACAAGTCATTTCAGGAGACATTGCAAGCACCCAGGAAACCGGAGTAGGGGCAAAAAAGCTTCAGAGATCACGAAGTCTGTTTGCTGTTATTTCTGCAGAGCAGTGCTGCAGCATGCCCTTGCTCGCGCCATCAGTCAGACCAGGCATGTCAGAACGTCCTGCAACTTCCTCTCAGCCCATAAGCCCAGTTGTCTCAGCAGGGAAATCAGGGGATGGCAGTAACACCCAGTGTGTAATCAAGTCTCAAAAGACTGTCACAGAACCCAGTTACACCCATACAGTGAAAAATGGGGTTACCTTATTTCCAGTGGTAATTGAATTGCACACAATTATTCTCTTTTGAGAACACTTAGCTAATGTATTGCTCTATTTTGATCAGCAGCCATGTAAACATTAACAGAAACATAACAATGGAGCCATTTTCTTCAGAGTTAAAAACTGGAACTATAAATAATGAACCACCAAAACACCACAGTGTTAAAGACCACATACATATTAAATACTTTTAAAATAATTCGGATTTACTTGTTACATGTTTTTATTTCTATTTTGCAATTATGGTGTTTGTATACAAAAAAGTATTAATGGTTCTCTCAAATATTGTTTTAGATCACACTGACACAAAGTTTAAATAGTAAAATAACATACAAAAAATCATAACGAATCATAAGAAAGTGCATTGCTTTTCATACTGGTCTCAATAAAATCCCCCAATCTCCTTTCTCTAGAAAGGAAACATAAATATTGTGAAATTCAGTCTAAGAGCAGGAAACTTCTTTAGGTAGATTCACACATGCAGGAAACCTGTCTCTGACAAATGATATGGAAAATAATACCTATTAGGAGAGGCCTGCTATTAAGCTTTCTGCAGCAGTGGGAAGAGGCAGGTAGTTGAATTACTCTGCAGCTAACTAGTTTCCAGTTAATAAAAAATTTTCATTGCTTCTTCTCACATTAACACTTAACACGGACCCCCAAGAGATCTACCACTTTCGTCCAACTACAGGTCCCATCCGTGCTCTTCTCTACCTCTGGCAAAAACAAACAGAACATGCTTTATCCCCTTCCTGCTAATTAGAGATTTTGGAAAAGATCGCTTCTGTCCATTTTTATTAATTAAGAGCTAGTTTTAAAGGTCATAGCCTTTTCCCCCAAATGCTAATCCCCTGAGCTCTTATCACCTTGTTAAATGTTTCATGTCGTGAGCATACACTGGTGAAAGCTGGGTCAGGTCAGTGACCTCCCTGATGGGGGAAGAGGCCAATATTGGAGCTGTAATGTACATCCCCCAAGGGCTGAGGGGGAGGAGGAGGCAAAACAGCTGCTAATCTGCCACAGCAGAGTGACAGCACATTCTTCTGGCACATGTTCATCTTAATTTTTGCAATTCCTCTGTTTTCTCCTGTGCATATACATAATTTGCCAATTTAGTGTAGCCCAAGAAAACTAGACAGCTCTAAGAAAGTAATTCATTTCCCTTTGTCTACAGAGACATGTACAAATATGATCAGACTTTTGATTAATAAATGGGCAGAGAATTCACTGAAAATGATAGAGGATCTTTCAAGGAGTGGAGTTATGCCAGTTTGAATGCTTGTTTTTGGGTGCTTTCCGTGCAGGAAATAAACACATGGAAGTTAAGGCAAATCACAGAGAGATTCTCGTTAGCTCAGAGAAACTCTCCTTGTCTCCAGACAATAATCCACTTTCATTATAGAAACAGGTTTACTGAACAAAGCTGTTTTCAGCTTTCTTTGACTGGGACACTGTATAGGAAAACAGGAATAAGGTTAAAAGATATTTTTATTGCAATTTAAATTATTCTGCTATTTCACATTATTTTCTGGCAGAGTGGAGAAAGTAATAATTGTGCCAGCTAAAAACTGAGGATTTTGTGCATTAAGGTTTAAGGATAGCTGCAATTAAATGATCCAAAAACTTAGACAAACATGAAACAAAAAGACAATGTGAAGGTCTTAACTCATGAAATTTAAGAGTATTTTGTTCTGACAAATAACATAAGAAAAATTTGTCTTCTTCTAAAAAATAAACTACTTTTTTTCCCCCACAGTCCTGATCAACCAAAGGAAGGAGAATATTGGGATATGGTTGGTGGGAGAGACAAATC
Organism: Phylloscopus whistleri; assembly: GCA_017589585.1. Taxonomy (NCBI): domain Eukaryota; kingdom Metazoa; phylum Chordata; class Aves; order Passeriformes; family Phylloscopidae; genus Phylloscopus; species Phylloscopus whistleri. The sequence goes on along the minus strand of JADMLD010000758.1, from coordinate 8,515,200 downwards.
TCTACTTGTGATCTTGTATCTTACACAAAATGATTTTCCCTGACTTTCACTTTTGATTTCTTATAAGAAGTTGTTTACTTTCTTTATGCCCTTTGCTCATTAAAGTCCCTTTGTGTCAGGAAGATGGCATGTCACCTTTATAAGACACAAAGATTCAAAGGATAACTCAAACTAGGAAGGATTTTTGGAGGTCACCTGATCAGATCTCTGCTCAGGCCATCACATGCAGTTGAATTTTGAGTACCCCCAAGGATGGAGAGCCCACAGCCTCTCTGGGCAACATTTGCCAGTGTTTCATCACCTCACAGGGTGAAAAAACCCTCAACATTTGATCAGAATTTTGTGTCCCTGCTGTGACTTGTGTCTGTCTCCCTAACTCTCACACCTCAGTTAACACAAGAGAAAACAAAAAACCATTGGCCACATTTTGAATGTGACTGAGACAAGGCAGCCAAAGGATTTTAGGGCTGCAGAAGGAAAGCTCTCATGAGGAATTTCCAGTCTGGGAAAACCTTCAGTGCCTTGTCTGAGGCTCATGTGAAGGTTATGGCTTCATATGCCTTCTCTTACTAGTTTCCCAGGGAGTTGTTTACTTTTTTTTTTTTAATAGTCCAACTGCACCTCTTTCGCTGACCTTCTGAGAAAAAATTATTTGCAACCTTCCTGACACAATGAAAAATGAAGCTACATTAACCAGAGGCAGCCACTGTATGATGATCACAACATTTACATTGGATTTTTTTTTGACCCTAATGTTCGCTTTGTCAAAGGTACATTAATTACTCAAAACTTGCATCATATAAGTCAACATAAACATTCAGGTCAAGATAAAGCCTTGAGAATGTTTTCCTTCTTTTGTTTTGCAATGTACTTTCATTCTTGGGAATTAGTCTACAACACATGGCAGGGCAAAGAGCTAAATTGCAGAAATGCACAATCACAGTAGCTGAGTGCTTTATGATAAAGGAAGCCAAGTATCTCAGGCACAAAGAACTCTGTAACACTATTGTCAAATAAATCTTCAAGAAAACAACAAAAGTGATATTTTAGATGAAGTCTGTGAGTCAGTAAGGAGTTTAAGCCTTGATAAGAAATTAACTTGAAATATTGGAGTAAAAGAAACTTTCTCCAAATTTCATGTTTCATCTTTCCTTCATATTTAATATGTAGGTAGGAATGAGCATGTTTGGTTAAATGAAAACCATGTTTGGTGCTTTTGACAGAGTCAAAAGATTACCAAGACATTCACAAGAGCACTATAATGACTAGGTAATCAGGTAATGTGACACAAGCTGGCACCACTTTATTCATGTGTTACATCCAACTTCACTGAAAAACACAAGGGAGAGGTTTCATGTGTTGAAGCCCAGAGATTAGTCTCTAATCACAGCCAGAGTCTGCAAGATTCCCATAGAACAGCCTATCATTAGTCTGCACATGCTTCAAATGAGAAACCTCAGCCCCTGCAAGTGCACTACCCTTGTGCCCTGTTCCTCTGGAAGTGCAGTGCCATGGAGAGAACAGGGCCAGGCTGGAGTGGGAGGTGAGGAGAGGACTAAGAGGGACCCCCACAGCCCCTGCCAGGGCACCAAGGCAGCCTGTGGGAGAGCTGCCCAGGGACTGCAACAGGGGAGGAGTTGAGGGAGTCAGGCTGAAAGAAGGTGGATTCAGATTACACACCAGGAGCAAATTCTTCACTGTGAGGGTGGTAAGGCACCTCCTCAGTTTACCTTCCACCCTCTAATTTGAAGGTAGGTGGTTACTGGCTATGCTAGCCCATAGAGCACAAGGAAGGTGAGACATTCCCTTACTCCTAAGTTTAACCTACAGAGCAAGCTGCATGAGGAGAGAGAAGCACAACTTACATTCTACTAGAAAAGGAGGAAATCCAGAGACAGATGATTCAAGCCCAATGTTACTATTCTTTAAGTCCCTGCTCACCAAATCTCTTTATTGCCCTTTGCTTAAGGATGCTTTCATTACTGTGCTCTAAAACATCATAAAAGTGAATTATTTCATATAGCAGGAAAATGACCTCAGTCTGGTATCGTTGTAGGCAAGAGCTACTTTGTGAGGCAGAAAAGAGGCCACAGTGGGTCATTGCTGTGCTACACATACATAGAATAGTGGAATAGTTAACGAGCAGGAAAGACCTCTTAGATCAAGTCCAAGCATTAACCAAGTACTGCCAGTTTCACCACTAAATCATGTTCCTAAGCACTACATCTGCATCAAAAAGTGATCAAAAACTTTGAGGACTGTGATTTTGCAGTCTGTTTCCATGCCTGACCACCCTTTCCTGACAAATATAAACACCCAGTATTTAAATGAAAGGAAGAACCTAGTAGGGGTAAAGAAGAGAGGAGTACCAAGTATCATGCAATAAAATGGATGTTAGAACTCAAAGAAGCTGGGTAAGCACAACAGCAATTACAGCCTGAGATGTAGAAAGCAAAAGCAGTGATAATTTTACAGAGGGAGCCAGATCAATTCAGGAGAAGGTCACATTTACCTATGACAGAGAAACTAAACTTTAGGGCCAGGGAGATTTTTTTCCAGTCCTCTGTTCCTATGCAGTGTCTCCTGCTTTAAAAAAAAAAAAAAAAAAAAAAAAAGTACAAATGCCCATTTGCAAAAGTATCCTCTACTTGTGGGATGTTGCATTGTAAAAGAATGTTCTGCATGTGGGCTTTAATCAGGCTTCTTAAATACTATTACAGTGAATGTGACCCTTAAATATCAAGTCTTACAGGAACCCAGCATCTGTGGTTTTTTCCTCCTAGCTAGCTCCCACTAAGTTCCTCTTGGAAGTGCTCACTCATGTACTCAGGTACCTGTCAGTAATCATAACCTGGTTTCCAATCTCATAAAAGAAAACTTTGCCATTATTGAGGGCTTTTGATAAGCTACAATATAAGAGGGCAAAGTAAATGGCAACAGAGCCAGAACAAGCACTTTTTGTGAGTGACCTGTACTGCTACTGCTAACATGACAACATTTTGTACCAGCTAGTACATTACTGAAACCAGTCCAAGTTCCCCAGTTGTTCTGAGAGAAATTTAAGAAGGAGAGCAGTACTTTAGGCATACTGTGAAGAAGGAAAGTGCTACACCCAGAAGCTTGCAGCATGAGAGGAGGGCCAGGGTTTTAAGTGTTGACAGCACACACTGTCTATCTGAAGGGCATAAAAGTGCAGGGTAGTGCAACCTACTCATAGAGAGGAGGAAAAGCCTAAAAACTGAGATAGATAATGCACAATCCATTGAAGTCATGCCACTGTTTTCTGATAGCCCACAAATACCATAAAAAGTATGCCAGATGTTTCTTGAAGAATCAACAGCTTTGTGAAACACACACACACCATGGATCAGTGTTTATTGGAGGCAGTAGAGAGGGATGCTGAGGCTGCAACTACACCCTGCTGTAGTGTGGATCTGGCTCAGCTGCAGGTCTGGTCCGGTGCTTCTTGCACTCAGCATGGTTATCTCCAGAGAAGGGCCTGGTGTAGGAGCCTGCTGGAAGGGAGTGTTGGAGGGCCCTGGAGCCCTGCCTGCCTCTGTGTGCTGTTACGGCCTCTTGTGTGCTGTCAGTTCCCACAGGCCTCATTTTGTCAGCTGAGGGGTGGGTTTTGGTGGGCCACCTGTGCAGGCTGTAGTGCAGCTGTAGGGATAGCTGCAGGCCCTCTCCATGGCAATCCTGCAGTGCAGGAGGGCAGACAAGCCAGCTACATCCTCCTCATAACGGCTGTCCCCTCCCACTGAGTTTGGCAGCCCCCCAAAGACTGCTTGCAGGCATCCCTTCCCCTGCCACATCACCAGATAAAGGTGGATTTTGTGCAATGAAGAACTTGTGCATGCAATAGGTCACACTGGTGGCCTTTTTGATATCTCCCAGGTAGACTGGACACTAGGAGTCTACTGCTGCCTTTGCTGGCCCTACCTGAGGTGGCTGACTCAGGCTGTCATCCTTTCCAGCAGAGTCAGCCTTCCCCGCAGCTTTCTTGACAGCCAGTGCTTTGCCCTGACAAGAGAGACATGCAAACTGCTGGAACGTGTCTGGCAGAAGGGGCACACAGATTTGTTCTCCACCCACGCAGGATGCACAGGTGGCAGAACAGGTGGAGTCAATGCATCACATAGTTGGCCTCCTCCCAGCTGCCCAAGAAGATGGGACAGTAGATGTCCATCTTCATGGCCATGCTCTCCACTTGCTGCAGTGCCTGCAGGGAGCTGGTGGTGGGTGGCCACTGCAGTAGTGGGTGTCACACTAGCAAGGGAAGAGTCACCATCGCCATCAAATGACCTGGAGAAGGGTGATGGAAATGCCCAAATGTCCTTCAGGAAGAAAACCCTTGCAGCCTCTCAGCATGAGGTGTCCCTTTCCAACTCACCTCCACTGCTGTGAGTGCACCTCCTGGGTGTCCCAGATGCTTGAACCTGACAGGGAGGGGGAAAATCCTCCAGCAGCTCTGGGACTGGGCATGAAGAGGTGCTACAAATAGCTCTCCTCACTCAATGTCAGTACCAATGGCCTCATTCAATAATCCAAACCTCTCCAAATGTTCTGCTGGAATCTAGGCGTGAACTGGGTGAGTGGAACTTGGCGCTAAATGTAATCATCAAGGATGAGTAATACCAAGTTTGATCTTCCCCTGATGCAGCTTTGCACCATTCCTATGTGGCCTGTCACTGGATCCCAGCAAGAAGAGATCAGCCTCCTCCATGCAGCCAGGCAGAGGATAGAGGAGCACTTGAAGGTGCTGCCTTTGCTCAGTGCCCAGACCTGCTGCCCTCCCCCATGCCAGAGCTGCTAGAGCTCTGGAGCCTGCATGCCTTGCATTTGCACCCACTGGAATCCATGCACAGAGGCAGTGGCTGCTGAAAAGCAGCAAGATCAGGAGCTGTTTTAGACTTAGGCTTGTTGGGTCCCATGATGGAAAGCTGGTCCCCCAGCAGAACAGCCTGGCAATAGCAGAGGGGAAGTTCTGGAGACCTCCTCAGTGCCAACAGGGCATCTCAACGTAGCTCTGGCAAGCAGAAAGCACCTATCGTGGCTGGAAGGTAAGCCCATGGGACAGAGCAATTTAAGCTGGAAGGGACCTGCAAAGGTCACTTTGTCAAATGTTCACATTCAAGGAACATGTTCATGCTCATGTAGAGCATATTATCCAGGACCACCTCCAGACAGCTTTGAATATCTCCAAGAATGTAGAGTACAGCAGCTCTCAGGGAAACATGTGCCAGTGCTTGGTCAGCCTCACAGTAAACAAGTATTTCCTGATGTTAAGGAGAAATCTCTCCTACATGTTTCAATTTGTGCCCAGTTCCTCTAGTCCTGTCACTGGATGCCACTGGCAACAGCCTTTGGCCCTTGCCTTCACACTCTCCCTTCAGATATCTGTGTGTGGTCAAAGTCTTATTAGTGTAAATGATAAAAATGAGCATAAATTCTGAAATGGCAACTGATACTCATATTGTGCCTGTAGGAGAAGGATAGAAAGAAAGAATAAGAGGAACACAACAAATTTCCAATAAAGTTTTCTAGACTGCACCCATTCTCCCCACCTGACTGCCTCTGTTTAATCATGGTTAAGCACAAAGGTCTTCATGGAGCAAATAATAGGCATTTAAATATTTTTGCCATTTCAGATAGCCTCTATCTCCAGTCAAAACATCCTTCACTGTCACCTCCTAGTTCTCTCTTGCAATAACCAGGGAACAACTGTACCACTGCTTGGAAAAAGTTTTGCTCCCCTGCCCTCCCAATCCTTTGCCAGCAAGCTTGGAAAGCTGTAAGTGGACTACTGCCAGTGTCAGTTTACCTTATGTGCTGTTGGCAGGAGACAATTTCTGTAATTCCCTCAGGGAAAAGAAAATGAGATTTCAGAGATCACATGCCCAGTGACCATACTTTACTAGGACAGAGTTTCTCAGCAAGTCTCCTACTAAGGAGACTAAGCAATTAAAATAAGAGTCTAATCTGATGATAAAACACTCTGAACCATACACAGACTTGAAAAAATGCAAAACGTATTCTTCCAGCTTCTTTGGATTGGAGGACATCTTTTTCCTGTTCCTATTTTAAATAAATAGCAACTTCTAAAAATTTCTCTAGTCACAGCAGGTTTTTCTGAAATTCTTCTAGGGCATGCAGAATTTAAGATTAAACCCTCTCTGTTAAGAAACCTGAATAAACAGTAGTGATACTTTCAGTGTCTTTGAAAAAGCAGAAATCACCACTTCACCTTTGGAAACAGAATTAGGGGAATCCACAGGACAAAAAGGTAGAAACAGGAGCCAAAACTCAGCATTTAGATTATGCACACAATCTAGAAGAGAGTAAAGCACTGTACTTAAATATTACCAACCATGGTGACACTGAGATTTTTTTAAGGAAGGGGTAAGAGATAACAGGCACAAACTGAAGGAAGTTTGTATCTGAAGAGAGGAAAACCTTCGTGACTTTGAGGGTGATTAAGCTTTGGAACAGGCTGCCCAGAGAGAATACAAAATCTGTTTCTCTGAAGGTAGCCAAAGCAACCTGCTTTAACAGGGGGCTTGAGCTGGATGATCTCCAGAGGTTCCTTTCCAACCCCAACCATTCTGTGGTTTCTGTGGCAGTAATGAGTTTGCATGGTAGTGGTATCATGTAAGATTCCCATTCTTGCAACCTTGGTTAAATTCTCAGCTGGTACACCAAAAAAGATCATAGTGGGTTGACCCCAGCTGGATTCCAGGCACCCACCAAAGCCGCTCTGTAACTCTCCTCTGCAGCTGGACAGGGCAGAGAAACTATAATGAAAGTTGAGATAAGAGCAGAAAGAGATCACTCATCAAATACTGTCAAGGGCAAAATGGATTTGAACTGGGGGTATTAATTGAAATAATTACTAAAAAAATCAAAGCAGGATAATGAAAATCAAAATAAACCTTACAAACCCTTCCCCCCCACCCCTCCCTCCTTCCCAAGCTCTACCTACTCTCGCTGAGTGGCACAGGGAGATAGGGAATGGGGATTACAATCAGTTCATCACATGTTTCTGCCTCTGCTCAGGAAGAAGAGTCTTCCCCCCACAGGAGACAATTCTCCATGAACTTTTCCAGTGTGAGTCCCTCCCATTAAAACAATTCTCCACAAGCTGCTCCAACATGGGTCACTGTTCTGCAGGGTGCAGTCCTTCAGGCACAGCCTGCTTCTGGGGGTCCCCCACAGGGTCACAAGTCCTGCCAGGAGATCTGTTCCAGCCTGGGCTCCTCTGTCCACAGGTCTGCAGGCCCCTGCCAGGAGCCTGTTCCAGCAGGGGCCTCCCAAGGGGTCACAGCCTCCTCTCAGGCATCCACCTGCTCCTGCCTGGGGCTCCTCCATGGGCTGCAGGTGGATCTCTGCATCCCCATGGACCTCCATGGGCTGCAGGGGCACAGCTGCTTCACCATGGGCTGCACCAGGGGCTGCAGGGGAATCCCAGTTCTGACACCTGAGGCATCTCCTGCCATCCCTCTGCACTGACCTGGGTGTCTGCAGGGCTCTTGTTCCTCTCACAGATCCTCACTTCACTCTCATCTGTCCACAATTACACCTGTGCAATAACTTTTCTTTTCCTTAAATATGTTATTCCCAAAGTATTACCACCAAGTTTGAGTGCTTTGGCCTTGTCCAGCAGGACACCTGTCCTGGAGCCAGCTGGCACTGGTCATGCCAGACATGGAGGCAGCTTCTGGCAGCTTCTCACAGAATCCACCCCAGTAGCCCTCCTGCTACCAAAATCTAGCCACTCAAACCCAACACATTTTGGTACTGACAGAAAATAATGCCAATTGTATGCAACATATGCCAGTGTCTCTTGATTAGACTTTAAAGGTTTAAAAAGAGAGAAAGAGAGAGAGGGAGAACAACAATGGGGGGGGATATTTTAATTTTACCAGCTATATTTTAGTTTAGTTGCAACAAATTTTAATTTTACTGTCTGTAAGTAAATTGCTTTGTAAGGATGCAGCAAGAACAAATTATTATCCTCTAAAGTTGATCTTCATACATTACAATTCCTACACTTATATCTTACTAGCTTTAGAGTGTTTCAAAGCTATTAGCTCCTAATATCCTTTTAGGATAATAGACTACAGTAAAAGGATACCACCAGCAATTACACTATATTCTAAAACTCATTCTTTTTTTTAAATGTGGTGTTAATCTCTGATAAAGTACTTTATATGTAATTTACTGTCCATTTCAAATCCAGTGTTAGGGGTTAGGTTTGTTCCTTTTTTTCTTAGAGAATTTTTCCCTATAAGTTGCTAGGAGACTAACTACTGGGTGCTTATATGGGTGCGTGACCAAAACAAAGAGGTGGCAGAAGTCAGGAGGGGGAGATAGCTCGAGTTCTGGAGCAGGCAAAGGACAGGGGTGAAGGCAGCTTCGCTTATAATTTTCTAAATTTTAATAATTTAAAGAGAGGGGATTTGAATTCTCCATTCCTAGGGAGGCCTTGCCCCTCCTTAGCAGATACCTGTCTTTCAAACCAAGACACACAGTACTTCTGTTGAAATGGTCTTTTGGCTTAAATGCATTTCCTATAATTATTACGAGAGCTTTTATGCATTGACCTATCATTTTAAAAGAGCATCATACCTTTTAGGCAAAACTTTGCAAAAGGCTTTTTCTCTGATTATTGGTAAAGTTTGTCAAATTAGTCAATCAGTCTAAGAGACAGGTAAAATAATTTCAGTCTCTCCTGGAACTTCCTCTTGTTCCCAGCTCAGCATGTTGGCAGGGTACAAGTATTGCCCCTGGGGTTGTGCCCCAGAGAAAACACACTCTTGCACACTGAGCAGGACACAGAACCAAGAACACAGCTCCCTTGATGTGGTCAAGTGCTGCAGAGGTCGTTAGGCACACCATCGGAGACCTTCTCCTTAATTTCAAACTTTTCCTCAGTCAAACATAACCTGGATTTACTGCAACACTTGGCAGCATAGTCAGGGTCAGGTTTGTCTGAAAAAATGTCCCTGAGAAAAACATGGTCCAGCCTGCAAAAAATTACATTTAGGGGGAAAAATAAATCACTTTTGTTTTCACTACAAAGACAGTTTGTTCTCCAAGAGCAAAGTGTGTACTCAGAAACAAGATGTTTTTCATGAAAAAAAAAATTATCACTATAGAGGCCATTTATCTAACAGAATTCTATACATAGACCAAAATGATTGCAAGATCTTCTTGCCTTTTTGCACCATTTGAGCATGACCCTGCAGCATATTTCTCCTGTGCTTGTCCTCCCAAACTGCTATTTACTTCCTCTGTATTTCAGCCCTCACTGGTTTCCACACCAGTCCTGGAGTTTCAAACTGACGTTCCATTTCCTAAACATCCTCTCTCTTTGAGATTGCTTCTCAGAAAGCCCCTTAGCTGGGTGAGATGAAATGCAAGCAGGGGAGGCAGACACTTTGGGCTGCCTATTTGCCCTCCCAGGACAGAGAAGAGGACTGCCACCCAAGCAGTGTGGTTGTGTGTGCAGAACTGGGACACCCAGCCCCGATGTTTGCTCCCATAATCTTCTCTACCCCATTGTCAAGGCACAAGGCCTGTCATGTGTGGCAGGACACACATGAATCCCAGTGATGATCCTGTTTTTAGTTTATCTGCTCTGTAGCATGGGTGCCATGTCCCCTACCAGCCCAGCTCTTGCTGTTTCCTTTCCCAACACAAACAGGTATCAGCTTCCTCCCAGCCAGCACTCACAGAAGCTGCCCAGGAGGAGGTTCAGGGAGTCAGGAGGTCATGAAACACCTGTGAGAAGAACAAGGTGATAAGCAGACATGGTAAAAGAGCAATTTCCAGTGGGTTTGGGAAGGGTGACTGTGGGGTCTGGTGAAGAAATCCTGTGAGGATTTCCACACTCATACATGCAGTGCGGGCACTTCAGCCTCCTCCCTTGTGATGGGGCAAGGCTACCTTTGCTGCTCTGCTGAAGGCATCAGATCAAGTTATTTTGTGTTCTTCCCCAAGAATCAAGTTTGGCTGTGCCTGCATTGCTAGGAAGCCCTGTCCCAGGGCCACCCACTGTCTTGCTCCTCCATCTCATGGAATCTTAACCCAGAACTTTTTGTACCTGACAAGAAATTAAGTTCCAAGAGCAGGATTTTTAGATAAGTTTTTATCATTTTCTTCACCCTTCACTTCATGTTTCCCATTATCCCTCTGCTCACAAACAGGCTGCCCTTTCAGTTAGTAAAGTGGAGTAATTTCATCAACTTTTCTCACCATACATGATCTACCCAGCTATGGCTTTCCAGCTGTTGTGGATTTGGTTGCCACTTGGTCAGTCTTTCATTTCAAAGTAAGCTACACAAATAGCTCAACTGATACAAAGGAGCAGGAAATAACAAAAAAATAATCTTTGAAACATATTAAAGAAACCTTGTCTGTGGCAGTGTCTTTAGAATTAGAGTCCCAAAAGAGTTCTTTTCTGTTCTTTAACTTCAATTCTCATCACCATTTTACAAGCATTCACCATGACAGATTATTTTGCTCTATTCCAGTGATGTCAATAATAGGAAGAAAATTAAAATCCAGGATGGTTCTATCTTTACACCAAGATAGAACAATACAAAATATAGGAAAGAAGTAATTGAGTCAGTATTTGCTTTTACCTGTAGCATGAACTATTTCAAAAATACATCAAAAGTGACTAAACCATTTTCAGAAAATTATCTTGATCATCAGCAAGACTTGTTGAATTCAAACTGTAACCTGAGCTCACACAGAATAATCATCTCAGTTATACACCTGGGCCTTCCACACACAATCTCTGAGTTCTGAGGTTCCTGTAAGTTCATTTTGTCTTTTCTTTTTTGCTTACAGAGTCACCAGGCCCCCTCATGGGTATGCCTTCTTCAATGTACAGAGATATTGCAACTGCAGGAAAGCAATTGAATCCCCACAGGCAGACCTACCCCAGGGATGTCTGCCTGACCCATTGGACCTCGTGGACACATTAAGACCACTGGGGTAGACTTTGGGATGGCACAGACTTCTTTTGGGTGCCTTTGTCAATAGTCAGAATTGGGGTGGAAGTACTTCTCACGTTCTCATCACATTGGTAGCAGCTGCAATACCAGATAGAAAACGTGGGGTCTTTCTTGTTTAGTCAACTTCTTTAAGGGTTCTTCATCTGAGTGTCTTGTTACAGGAGAAACGTGGTTTGTCACAACACAAAACTTTCAGAAACGGGGAAGCAGAGAAAACCTGATGCAATTTGCCCCACTTATTCTTGAAGACATTCGTTCTGTGTTCTTTACCTTTATCTAATATAAAGTATATGTCAGAAAAATAATTGTCTGCCAAAACAATGAAAATCAAGAATAGACACTTCTACTAATTAACAGCAGCCTGCAATTAACAGCCATTTTCAGCCTGCTTCCCTTCCCATAGCATCTTGCAGATTTACTTCAATGTTCTTATATATTTGACTGAGATACAGAGCGTACGTTTTATCTTTTATGTTTTGTTGCTCTGCACACACTGTTGTGTTCACTCCCCCACCTTAGCACAATCTGTTAAATATTTGAAAGAATAAACTATTTATATGGCTAAAAGCTAAGTGCCAGTGCTCCTTCCACCTTGTTCTCTCAAGTACTGTCAAACATTGTCACATTTTTATCATTACACTTTCTTAAACACCTTTTTAAAAGTAGGACAAAACTCAGTTGGTGAGTTGTGTTTCTAGGAGACAGCAAGAGGTTATTGTTTCAGATGTGTTACACAGCCTCTAGTCTTTCTATAACATCCTTTTAGACTATTCCTGACATATCCTAAAAGATAGACCACATTATACCAAAACATTTATAGCTAGAGCTAATTGGAAAATTAATTTGCTCTAGACAATTTTCAGTAGAACTCTATACAGGAATCCTCTCCTATTATTTTTGGGCCAGGTTTTTTAGATGTTGGCTAGAGGCTGAATCATTAGTTTGTATAAACACTCTCAAGATGTATGCTTTTTCTCTAACTGCTTGTATTTTAAAGCCAAGTTACATTTTGAAGCAGCTCTTTTCTGTTTGGGCGACAGTGTACTTTTCATCTGAAGCTGTGTTTCACCAAGTATATCCAAGATTGAAATACCTAATTGCACACTTGTTATTTTGATTGGATTTTCAAAGTGATATGAAGTTAGACATGAAGTCCATTAGTGATAGGACAAGAGGGAATGGTCCTAAGTTGAAGGACGGTAAATTTAGATTAGATATCAGGAAGAAATTCCTTACTGTAAGGATGCTAAGTCCCTGCAACAGGCTGTCCAGGGAAGCTGTGGATGCCCCATCCCTGGAAGTGTTCAAGTCCAGTTTGGACGGGTCTCTGAGCCACCTGATCTAATGGAAGGTGTCCCTGCCCATGGCAGTGGGGTTGGAATGAGATGACCTGTAAGGTCCCTTCCAACCCAGACCATTCTATGATTCTGTGATTAAAAGGCATTGGCAGATATTTGCGGAGTGCTTTTTTCAGCAGATAATACAGATAGTTTCAATAGGCTTAGGGCGACAGTGTACCTTTCATCTGGAGCCGTTTCCCATTTCATGCTGTAACATATTTTATTGGTTGCAAATTCACAGAGCTTGCCTCACATATAGAGGTCTAACCCTGAGAGAGGATGATGAGAAAGTGGAGTAACAAAACAGATGTCTTCAGGACCCAACTGAATCCCTGTGTCTGCAATTCTGTGGGCTGAACCAGAGGTAAGTAGCCCTTAGCAGGGCAAAAAGTTGTATATGTCCTCTTTCATTCTGCCCCTCTGATGTATTACCTGCTACATGTCCAGGATCCTGGATTTGTAGGAGAATAGTGCAGCAATAATGATCTCCAACCACCATATACCCCAAGCCATATCTCCTCTGTTGAGTATTTTCTTGGACTAATATCACCAATGAAGAACAGCAACAAGTATGCTTCATCCATGGTTGCAAATTCCTCCTGTATGTGCCAAAATTAGACAAAGTCTAAGTTTTGTGTGCTGAAGACAGTCCCTAACAATTTATCACCAAGTAAGATTGTTTATAATACAGTGTCTTTTGTTTCTGCATGGCTATCTGTCTTGCCATCCTGGAGGAACACAGAATCCCTTCTGAGGGCACAAAAAATAGCTTCCCACCTTGGGAAGTGATGCTGAGCACTACCTGTGACATCAAACAGAGGACTCCTCATTTAGACAGGAGGGGAGTTGGTCTGACAAAAGGCCATTGAACTCAACATATCTTTTCAAATGTAACATCTTTAATATGGTAAATACCAAAATCTTTAAAAGCTGCAGCTAAAAAAATACAAGAAAAATTATAATAGAGTTACTTACTTTTCCTTAATTCTTTCATTATGTTTTATTAACCTCTATAAAGGTTCATTAGATTTGTTCAACCCCAGAAATTTGAGTAGATGCTGACTGTTAAATTTGTCAGTGCATACAATGAATACAAATCTGGAATCCCACTATACTATAGTGATACCACAAGACCTTTGCAGGAACGTAACACCAGAATTTCCCAAGGGCACATCCCTTGAGAGACAGAGCATTAAGCTTTCTAGGGAGGAACTGATGATCACCAGTGGGAGCTTTTTAAAGGTGGAAGTGCAGTAGAACTGCCAAAGCAAAAGACAGCCTCCAGGGCAGACCTTTCTGTAGCACATCTTACCAGGCCGATCCTTTCTTTCCCAGTCATATTGCGGGCAGTCCAAGTACCAGCTCATGCCAAATTCTCTGTGTGTGAGTGTAGATGAACAATACCAATCTGTATGTTCTTTAAATTCGTTAATTAAAATCTCGGATATACCATTCTTTCAGAAATACTATGTCAAATATTTTTTTCTTGAAGGATTCAGTCAAGATCTCTGAAATCAATACTTTCTGTACATTTCATAACCACATGAAATACTGGCATATAGAAACAGATATTCTCATGAAGGATCCAGTCTCTGTCTTTGTTTCTCATTGTATTTTCAGTTCTGCATATTCAAAGGACTGTTTTGCCTTAACTACAGTTGGCTTTAAATCTTTCTGAAGCATGTTCTTGCCCTCCTAACACTTTCTTTTACTACTTAGCCTTTGGCTTAATTAGCCATTAACAGGATGACATTAGAGCTGAAAGTAGGTATTCATCCTTGTATGGAATTTATTTGATTTTCTTGTTTCGTTTTGTTTTGTTTTTAAGTGTGTATGGAACAAACAACCCAGACCTAGAAAGGAAAAAATAAAGCAGGACAGGTTTGGATGCGGGGAATTGTAACTGTACCCCAACGTTATGTACTTATAGAAGAGCAAAGAAGTAGGATACAAAGATAGAGAAAAAGAAAAACGTGCACTATATAAATTAAATTGAGTTTGGGTTTATACATTCTGTCCTACTGAATGACTCCCAGCCCTGGTAATTGTAATTCATTTCCTTTCTCTAGGGTGGAAGTTGCCCAGTAACAGCAAGAGTGAAAAGGTGGGTCATTTTTCTACTGTTTCACAAAATGTCTCTTGAGTGATTGGAAATTTCTAGGTCACAGTCTCTGTATTGAAGTACTCCAAGTATCACATTTATTTGTTTAAAACAGGAATTAAAACCTCAGACAGTGATTAAATTGGGTGAACAATGATCCCTTGACAGACACCCCTTCCCTGCTTCACTACCCTGACCCCATACAGTTTCATAACCAGCCACAAAATTACTACACAAAATAGGTGGAGAAGGGTCATGCACAAATAATTCTTCAACTGTCCGAATCCAGAAGTAATGCTTAAGATCTACTTGCATTTACTAGTCTTAGAATCTGCATGAAAAACACACACTGGGAGTACTATTAGCATTTTTGTTTACAGCCAAAGTAAATGGACTCCTGAATCTTCTTCCAGTGTGTAAATGTTGAGTGTTTGCAGGATGTGTTCTATGGTCAAGAATGTCCCCTTCTTTTTGATCAATTTGTAACCCAAAACATACACATTGAGGGTTAAATTCAGAACGGAAGTTTGTCTTCCATGTTCTTTTTGACTAACATAATTTCTTTTTAAGTTATCAATTAGGCAGAAATATATGCTTTTCCATTCCTGAAATGTAGGGTTTTTTTGCTTTCTAAGAACTAGAACTTCTATCACTTTTGATTGAAATATCTGTAAAGCAAACCAGAAGGAAGAATATGTTTACCAGTCAATGGATGGTACAGATACAAAGAAAGATAGACATTCCTTGAAACTTATTAGGTTGTGATTGGAAGCTCACAGACCATAGCATCAGGAACTGAATGAAGTCCCAAAAAGACAGGTAGTTATCATTTACACTGACAAAAATCCATTTATATTATATACAGTTTGACAGGAAATGGAAGAATCAAGATTCAACCATCCAGCTCCTTCATTCTTAAGAAAGGTAACAGAAGAGAAAACCGAAAGGAATTTTAGATGAAACTAGACAATTTTTGTACCTCAGAAAGCACATAAGTTTGCTCCACTTACTTTTGTGAGGTAAATCATGAAGAATATAAAAAACCCCAGCCCTTCCAGCTCCAGCAGTGTTAAACCCTGAGATGTTTTCAGACTGATCAGCTGTCACTGTTAAATATTGTGAGCATTTGCAGACACACTCCCAAGAAATTGTGGAGGAGAGACAACAGTACACCCACGCCAGCAGCAGCCAGGTTAGAAAATTCTGCCCTGGTTTGCTCATTATTTGGATGACTTGCATCCCCAGGGAAACCACAGAAATGAAAACACAAAAAAGAGCACACATGCCTGTGTAGATGGATAAAGTACAACAATACGTGTTGTTCAAAACTTCTTAAATGGTAAGGTGATTTCTATAGGATAAAAAAAAAGTTATTAAGAGACAAAACTGCTAAGGGTTTGGAGGAAGTGGTCTTTTGGGCTAAGTGGGTCTTAAAGAGTAAGCAGCAGAGGTCAGGGCTTAATGCCAACTTGCCATGGAGGATAATATCAAGGACCAAGTTATTCAACACCTTCAGTAAAGACTTATAAGAGGCAGTAAAAAGGGTGGTTTCTAAACAGGCTACTTAACTATTTGTAGTAGGGAAATATCATGCCATTGGCAAAGAGCTCTGGAAAGACTTTACAAAAGTAAAAAAGTAAGGCAGTATGAGCTCCAGTTTGAATACATATAAAGCGTCTAGGCAGAAATAACATAACCCAGAGGTAGCAGTCAGGGCAGAGGAAGGAGATCACAGAACCATAGAATGGTGTGGATTGGAAAGACACCTTCAAGATCGTCTAGCTCCAACCCTTCCACTAAATGAGGTTGCTAAAAGACCCATCCAATCTGACTAAACACCTTCAATGAGGCATCCACAGCTTCCCTCGGCAACCTGTTTGAGTGATTCACCACCCATACAGTAAAGAAATTTTTCCTCGTATCTAATCTAAACCTACTCTTTTTCAATTTGAACCCATCCCCCTTTTGCTTTCACTACCTGCTCTTGTAAATAGAGCCCCATCTTTCCTATAAGTTCGCTTCAGGTACTGGAAGGCCACAATTAGCCTCTCCTGGCTGAAAAAAACCAATTCTCTCAGCCTTTCCTCACAGCCCTCTGATCAACTTGGTGGCCTTCTCTGGACTTTTCTCCTAACAGGTCCATGTCCTTCCTGTGCTGGGCACCCCAAAGCTGGATGCAGAGCTGAGTGCAGTGGTGGGATCTCACCAGAGCAGAGCAGAGGGGCAGAATCCCCTCCCTCCCCTGCTGCCCACTCTGCTTTGGATGCAGCCCAGGACATGTTTGCCTTTCTGTGCTGGGAGTGCCCATGGCTGGGTCATGTCCAGCCTCTCACCCACCAGCACCCGAAGTCCTTCTCCCCAGGGCTGCTCTCCATATGTTCCTCTGCCAGGCCTGGGCTGATACCAGGGGTTGTCCTGACACAGGTGCAGCACTTCATACTTGGGCTTTTTGAACCTTATGATGTTCCTGCAGTCCCACTTCTGCAGCTTGTTCAAACCCTTCTGGAAGAAATCCTGTCCTTCAGGTGGGTGAATCAACTGCACCACTCCACTTGATGTCACTTGCAAACTTGCTGAGGGTGCACACGATCCCTCTATCTATGTCATTGATGAAGAGATAAAATAACACTGGTCCCAACACAGATCCTTGAGAAGCACCACTCATCACTGATGCACATTGGGATTCTGAGCCATTGACCACTTGCTACTGGATGTAACCACACAACCAGTTCCTAATCCTCCTAAGAGTCTACCTGTTGAATCCATCACTCTTCAATTTGGGAAGGGGGGACCATGTAAAAGGCCTTACAGATGTCCAGCTAAATGATATCTGTAGCTCTTCCCTTATCCACTGAGATAGTTACTCCACTATAGAAGGTTACTGGGTCAGTCAGACAGGTTCTTCCCTTGTGGGATCTTCCATGTGGGCTATATCAAATCACCTCCTTCTCCTTCATGTGTCTTAGCACTTGACTGGACACTATTACATTACTAGGTTTTGCAAGTTCCTTTTTAAAAGAACAAACCCCATTGCCTTTAAAATACTGCATACAGTGTTTTCAGCTTTGCAAAATGTATATGATAAAAGCTATGTGAGTCTGATGCAACCATCTACTGCTATACACTAAGGCAGAGAAGAAGCAATCCATTTTTTTTGCTGCAAGCTTAATTTAATTTAATTTTATTTAATTATAAAAACTTTACACATTCTATTAGCAAGGCCATCTTCACAAGTATCCATGTTACTCCATCGTACTCAGTAACTATAGTGTTTACTCTGAATTGATCAAGTCGAGCTACTAGAGGTTTGGTCTTTCTCACATAATATCTCATTATGAAATCAATCCAGAGGACGATGGATGAGTAACAGAGATTTCCTATATAGCGTTCCAGCACTGATGAACTTCTTGATATTGCACCTGACAAAATATTAGCCATGTTACTTCATTTTAGCTAACAAAATACAGAAGACTTTCTATACTTCCAAAGTAGTCAAAATTGAAATCTGTTAGAAAAGAGCTCCACAGTGCTCTTTAAGATTTTGGGAAATGCCTAGACAGTTACAGCAACTTCACAAGCAAGTGTCGCTTCGTTACCCCATCTGGAATGGACATAAAGAACAGGATTCCTTTCTCACCATGCCTCTGTGGTTACATCTGCTGTAATTTGGAGCAGTTTAATTGACTGGATCTGATTACTTTTGTTCAGTGCACTTCTTGGTCATACTGGTTTTTTACTATACCATTACATTCGCTGTATAGAGCCTGCTTGTTTTAACTCAGTGTATTAAATATTTTTAATATGCCTGCAGATTTAATTTCTTTGAGGAAGGAACAGTGTTTCCCATCTGAATAAGCAAGTTGAAGAGGTTTAAAAGGTGCTCCCAGCTGAGCAACAGTGAGCACTTCCCATGATGCACCTTTACCTTGCACTGGGTGATGCTCCTGCTGAGCTACAGCGCAGTTTGCTCCACCTCCCACAGCAGCCCTCATTTTATTTTGTGTTTGTGCAGCACAGACTGTAAAAAGTTAATGCACCATTCCAAGGTTCACAGATATTATGGCAAAGCTAATAGGCTACCTGCAGCAGATGTCACCTTAATTAAAAGAGGGAATTTCTTTTTAATACTGCTTTGTCCAAGTTTGTTTGATGTGTCCTCTAAGAACATAAAATTTATCCATTTCCCCAACTCTTTCACTCAACTCAGAGTTCCTACTGCCTTGGCTGATAACAAGTCACTGTTCCTGAGCTGCAGCAGTCTGCAATATGCGGGAAGTGAGTAAAGCAGATGTAAAGTCTCTAAGAACTGTGCTTTTTTTCATCCTCCTCTCTGCTAATCCTACCTGATAAGATCTGCTGTTTCTGAGCACATGCTGCACCATAGTTTCCAGCCCAAGGAAAAATTTATGGGTTCTGTAGTCATAAATTTCATGTATATGGAAGGGGAGCTGGTTGTAGGAGCATTTTGAAGTGTGCACATACAGAATTGTTAGCAAAAAATCTTGTTTTATAAATGTCATAAGAGGAACATGCACTGGCATGAGCGCTTGAAGGCTGTATTGCAAATATGAATCTACCAGAAAGCTCTACTGAATTTCTACTCTGGTATCTGTCACACATTCAGTATCACCCTATATATATGAACATGAAATTTTGATTGGGCTCAGAAGTGTTTGGGGTTCTTTTTTGAAAGGCATTATAACTGCCAAGAGCCCAGATCTGGTTTGGTATTTTTTTTTAAGAAAACACTCATTTTCACAATGCTGAAATTCAACAATTGTTCCCACTGAGAGGTATCTTTCAGCAGGTAGCTGAAAAGTATCTGCCAGCTATGATATGAATTATCATACCCTCTGAAAAAAATCTAGGTTTTGGATCATTCAAATGGGGTAAGCATACAGAAGCTCAAAACTTTTTCAGTATTTACCAGGTCTTTCCAAGACCCCACAACCTGTCAAGATTTCATACAAGATCACCAGGCTGTAGATGTAATCTAGATTGGAAATATCCTAAAGTACCCAAAAGGAAAGGTAAAATAATGGCCAAGAATGATGGGGAAAAGAGGGAACAGCAGATTAAAACAATGTGTGTTACTGAAAGCCTTGACTTTATCAACCTTTCTGTAAGGGCCCTAACTTCTAAACAATTTGAAAAATGCATGGAAGTGTTAAGCATTTCAAGTCCATGCAAACCTGTGTTTTTAAGCTTCTCATTGTTCATATGTTAAAAACAAAAGTTCCAGAAACCTTCAAGATTTTAAGGGTCTGAAGAAAACACCACATATTGCTAGATTCATGCTAAAAATACTGAGAGGTAACAACATCTGTGCTTGTAATTTCTGTCAGAGCAGGCAACTCCAGGGTATCCTTCATATGCCATCAAAGCAGCAAAATGCAACTGCATGGAATATGTCTCAAGAACAGTGAGATAAACACATTCCTAGCAAGATTAACATCAAGAAAAGATATTTTTACAAATCTACACAAAAACATTTTTTAAGCCCTTCCAATAGTAGCAAAACTTCTGCCAAATTTGACCAGTGAAAAAAGCAAGTATGTCTGAATCTGGCTTTATAAAAAGATAATGTGATGCAATATCCAGCCCAGAAAAACTAAATGCCTCACCAAGATCACTGCAAATTCCCATTTTGCTGCCCTCAGAACCCTTCACATCAGTCTCAGCTTTTACTAACCTACTGAGCCACCATTCTGCCATTGCTTAAATTGCTGAGAAGCTTGACACAGTTCTTGTCTCAGACTTTGAAAATGGCTAAGCAGCCATATGCACATGAACAAGAAGAAAATTTAAACCATTCGAGGAGCCCCATGTGAAATCCCACCACAGAGAATTGCTATTTAATCACCACTGTAGTTCCTCACACTGCTTTCACAAATGTTTTCTTCTCCAAGGTAGCAGGGGTTTAATTTATATCTTTAGTTCATTTTATACTCATATATACATATGCACATACAATGTGTATACAAAATTTGGGTATTCCATAGTGAATATTTGGATATTCTCTATATTAGCTGCTTTCTACATATTAAACAGACCAATCACATTGACCTAGAGGAATAAATCTCTTTTGTTTTGCTCTGCTCTGCTTTCGCATCACTGTACACCAAGCCCATAAATAATGGTAAGCCAATATTACCACAAGGGCTGATGGACATTTTACAAAACAGTGAGGTTCACTGTTCACTGTCAGTCTTAAATTAAGAAGTTGAACTCATCACCATTTATTCCCATGTGAAAAGTCAGCTCACTGTGACTCATTTTTATCTTCTTATGTATTAGCAGGTATTAACTACAATAAGAATATTAACAAGTCTTGAGGTCCAGGAGCTCCTTATCAACTTTTCCAATAGAGGCTGTAGAAAATTTAAGGAGAAGCTGTTTACAACATAAAATAAATGAAAAGTTCCCTTGCAGGCAATACAACCTGCTTCAACCTCACACTCTCAAGGCAGATCACGTTGCCTTGGGAGCTTGTTCATTCACTACAGCTACAGCATATTTTATGCAAAAGCATGTGCTGCTGTTATCAGAGCATTTCCTAAAGCTGAGGTGAGGGCTTCAATTGTGGCACTGATATCATGCTTGGCTCAAGCTGCTAACGCGTGCCCCTGTGAGATTACTGTGCACTTACAAGGCACACTTTTGGTGTGCAGCAGACTCTTAATTAAGCTCTCTGCCCAGTTGCTCACCAGCATAACGAGAAAGTTCACTTCAGACCATGGGAACACTTTGTTTTATCCATGCTGGGACTGTCTTTTGGAGTGTAGGTTCTGCCAGCCTTCACTCAGCAGCCACAGTCATCAGGGAACATTAACCTTCTGTAGACTGTAAACACAAACTCTGTACACATGCCTTCTGAAGTATTTACTTGGCTTGCAGGTTGGAAAATGCCATTGTATTTACATCATTGGCACTGATCTCATACAATCTAGGTATATACTGTCAGTCTGGGTTAATTCTTCTCCTGATTGATTTGTCCTTTTTACCTTCACATTGTTTGCCTACAAGCACATTCTTGAATATCAAATACCACTTTTTGGGGTAATCAGTCCAGTACACAAAACTTTCAAAGAAGTAAAAACCAAATCTAGAGAAATGGAGGGTGATTCTAATGACAGGTTTGTATCTTAGCATTTGTCTAAGATTTATTTTGCAATTATTTTCCACATTATTATTAATTAGCATGAAACATTTTATGAAGGCACAGATCACAATTGTCCTACATAACCAAGAACCAATAATAACACAGAATCTGAAAAATTTAATAATTGAAAAAGAACTGAAGCATTTTCCTTCTGCCTAAGAGCACAGAGGAAAGGTAGCTGGGAACATGCTGGACTTAAAATCTGGGTCATACTCATACCATAAAATGAGGTCAGGTAAGGAGTTAAAGAAGCTTGGACCTTTGGATATATAGAAGCAATAAATGACCTTAAGTATAATAAAAGTTTCTTTCAATCTGCAGATGCTCTACACTTTTAAAAGATCATGCTTTAGCCCTCTTAGTTAAGGATCTGAAATGAGAGAACAGAAAACCATGTAGATATCTGGACTAATGTCATGAATCTCTATAGTAATCTGGTAAAATAGGGATGCAGGAATCAAACTTGCGGGAGCATCATGAAATGTCCAAGTGGTAACACACAGTCAGATGGAAAATGTTATGTAATTTTTAATTATTGCTAGTAGGATTACAGAGCTCAGAGAAATCTGGTGGCATTTAACAGAATGCCTTGAAAAGTATGCTTATTGAAATATTTCTGGCTCTTTTAAAAATATCTCTGCTGCCTGCAAAACCAAACAGTACATTGGAATATGTTATCTGCATCCCTGAGAACAACAGAAGGCTTGATTTGTATGAAGTAAGACGGAACAAAGTAATTATAAGGAAATATAACTTACAAGACCCTCAAAGCATAATGAAGTTTTTTCATGGTGAAGGAAGGCAAGATCAGAAAGGCAAACATGGAATGTTGCTTTATGCAATTTTATTAACTCCATTATATGAAAAGATAGGAAGTTTCAAAATACAAAGTTTGCGCGTGAAGTCCTTATAAAAAAAGCTGTAATATATACAAGAAATTGAACATGACAACCTTGTCCCACTAGATTTGCAGTCAATTTTCTCAACAAAATTAATCTGTATTATCAATAGGTATACTCAAATCTCTCATCAATATCTGAATGTATGACCCACACTCTTGATATTCAAGGTCTTGCAAACTCATTCCACCAGGACAACTGGATGATACATTTGATATGGTTGCAATTTTATTTATTTTAAAAGAAGCCAGGCAATGTACAAATTTTTCAGGGCACTAGAAATCCAAAAGTAGACAGTAGTTCCCTTGTTCAGAGGACAAGTGTTCTTCCAGAGTCTCAAGTGTTTTTCTGTCTCGTATCACACCCAAAGCTTTCAGCTTTTACTCACTGCCTTCTCTTTCTGTGTGCACTTTTGTTGTGTCTCTTTTGATTGTGCTCAACTCTCTCAGGCATAACCAAACATACACACAAATGTGGCCCCACATGAGGTTCCTCTAATGGCTCCAAATGTATGTATTCATACCCAAAACCTTGCAGGGGTCTAGATGATTTCCTTCCCCAGCCCCCTCACAATCTGTGTGCAGGACCACTAGTGTATCCTGAGCTGGAAGGGACTGACAAGGAACATTGAAGTGACCCTGAGATTATTTCAGTCAGTTAGAGCATGGTGCTGATAACATCAGTGTTATGGGTTTAATCTCTATATGGAACATTCACTTCATCTGGACCTGATGATCCTTGTGAGTCTTTTTCAATTTAGAATATTCTGTGATCGGCAAAGTCCAACTCCTGGCCCTGCACAGGACACCCCAGGAATGTGCCTGAGAGCATTGTCCAAGCACTTACTGAACTCTGTCAGACTCGTACTCTGGCCACTTCCCTGGGGAGCTTATTCTAGTGTCCAGTCACCCTCTGGATGAAGAACCTTTTCCTAATATTCAGCCCAAAGCTCTCCTGGCTCAGCTTCATGCCATTCCCTCAGGTCCTGTCACTGGTCACCAGAGGAAAGACATCAGTGCTTGCCCCTCTGCTTCCCATTGTGAGGAAGCTGTAGACTGCACTGAGGTCTCCCCTCCATCTCCTCTTTCCAGGCTAGAGAAGTCAGGTGTTTTCAGCCGCTCCTCGTAAGGCTTCCTCTCTACATCCTTTACCATCTTCAATTGCTGCAGTCTTTTCTTTCAGGAAGTAGTTTGGCTTTCCTTTCACCTAGGTTCAGAACCAGGATATGCTCTATAATGTGCCACAGAGGTGTGTGAGAAATGGGGTGGGAGGGAGTATTGAGAGGGTGAGGCAGGCATTATCTATGCAAGGTGTGCTACAGTGCAGCAAGGAGGGGATGGAGAAAGAGCCCTGTCCTGCTCTACACATCAGCAGGGCTTACTTTACAGTCAACACAGATGTGCATACAGGTAGGTGACTAAGGCACATACACACATTCATCTAAGTTTTCTTCTACTCATTATTTATGAATTACACTGTCCCCTGGGAAAAAAAATGGTGATGCATGTTTTGCTCTTTTATATGCAAAGTATATTTCTCATAAAGCAGTCTCATTTGCAGCTTAAGACTTATTGTGGCACCTCTACTTCCTCTTGCTCTTCCATACACCATTGGTGTGTGTGGTATGCCAGCTCTCTTGGGTGTGTAAACCCGATGCAATCAGGCAATAGAAGCTGTTAGACACAGGATTGCTTTCTATTAACAAAACTTTGTTACAGCAACTAGTTAAGTTGAAGCAGTACTTTATGCCCAGATATATTGCACTGTTAATGCTACTCAGTCAGTTAAGCTTCACCTTCCATATAAAGCTATGCATTTCTTCTCAAAACATTTAACAAAAAAAGACAAGGTATTATTTGGCTTGTCTAACAAAGCAACACAAATGCTTGAGCAACAATGACACTACCTGAAACATTTCTAGTGAAGAATCAAAATCCAGAGATACATCAGGTTTCTTTAAAGAAAAATAAAATTATAATTTCACTTTATTACTCTTATTCCATGACACTGCCTTTGTTCTATGAATACATCAGAAAATGGTTAGGAAAACCAAAAGAAAAAACACTGACACACTTAAAAGGATAGATTTCCTAAGATAGTCAAGGAAAATAGAATATAGTTCCTTCACTGAATACTCCTTATTCCCATGCATATTGCACATCTTCTTCAGGACAGGACAGGAGGGATGCTAAATTGCTGCAAAATCCCTGTCATCACTGCAGCTGCATTCCCATTGCTCCCAGCCCTGACCACATCCCTCAGCTGCCAGGGTACCACACAATGTGTGTTACACTGCATTCTGCACAAAACATCCTACCCAAAAGGTAGGTTGGAAAGCAAATGGAGGCAAAGACTGATTTCTGACATGCAGTCCCAGGAATGTTTATTTGTTGCGATGTTCATACCGCTGTTTAACATCAAAGGTGGTTGACGCTGGACAACGGCGTAATCCTCACAAAACAAAGCACTGGCCATATTTAGAAATGAGAAAACTGAGCTGCATCTTGTGGGTTATTACTCTTCTTCTTAAAACAGCTGTAACTTACCACTGCAATCTTATTTCACCTGTTATGAATTCTTCAGAGTTGTTATTTTACTTTGTAGTCTGTCAGTATTCACTGAGCTATGTGCCCTGAGATCACAAACCATTGCTTTCATAAAAAGCTAGTTTCATTTAATGTGTTTATTTCTACCTTCAGGAGTACGAAATTTTCACGTCACTACCCATGATCACTAGTGATCAGACTATTTTAACACCTACCCAAAACATTACCTCCCTTGAGTTTATTCTTTCCTCCTGCTGATCCTGCTAGTGCTGATTGAACTTACTGTACCAACAGATCCTCAGAGGTTGTTTCCAACCACATCAACCTATCCTAGTCAATAGAGAATACATCTTTTGCAAAATCCTTGAAGAACTAGTCCGTGACAAAAAATTACATGCAGTTTTAAAGAGGATGAAATGAGTGAGGTGAGGCAAGGAGAACAGAGAGGATTCTTTTACAGCCCTCCTGCTTTCTCTTTTCAAATGGAATGATAAATCTTAGAGTACACAGAGCACACAGGTTATTCAACATGCTGGAAGGTGATTATCTATTGGTAGAGGTTATATTCATTGAGGTCTGTGGGGGCCACATACCATCATTCACCTGGAGGATGAATCCCATTTGCTAGCAAAAGATATCAGCTCTGTTCTTAAAAGGACAACCTGCCCAGGAGACAGCAATACTGAACACAGAGCATCTACCAATGCCTCAGAGAAAAGCAAACTCACAGAGGACAGGACTGCTTGGTTTCTCTTGGTACTGACATAAAGAACAGTACCACGACACTCCCAGCATGTGTCCATGCACCTGTGTTGAAAATGCCATGTGGCACCTTGCTGTGTTGTAGCATGGCCAGTGACATCACTTTGCTTCCCATTTAGGAAGATATTCTTCACTGTGAGGGTGATGAAGCACTGGAACAGATTGTACAGAGAAGCTGTAGATGTCCCATCTTTGGAAGAGTGCAAGACCAGGTTGGATGGGACTTTGTGTAACCTGGTCTCATGGGAGGTGCCCTTGCCAGTGGCAGGGGAATTCAAACGGGGTCATCTTAAAAGTCCCTTCCAGAAAATTCTGTAATTCCTCTCTGAAATAAATCAACTAGATTTTTTTCTGCTATGAATTCCACACAGCTCTGTGAAATATTACCAGGCCAGTCAGCTGCTTTAGTGGACATTTTGCCTTTAACAATGTTAAGGTATAAGGAAAGCAGTGAAGGAAGACAGCCCAGTCAGTATACCATACAATAAGGACAATTAATGGACACAGACCTGAACACAACTGTGATTTTGAATGCATGAATTTAAGGTGATTTTAGCCGTAACAAATTTATACATATGAGGAAACAGAATATAGATAAAGCAGTATCCTTCAATCATCCCAAGGGATTTTTGGAAAAGTCCACAGAACTCCATGGTATCATATCTGGGCTACCTGCAGTTTTGTTAATGCACATGGTACATTCCCCTCCTCCCGCTGTGGATATCTTTCTTGAGGGACAAATACAGCTGATTGGCCATTAAGAATAATTGAGTTTTCCTGCAAGACAAGGGCAATGGTGTAGGTTCAGGTTTGACAGTTGTTTGATTCCAGGCCTTATATAATGTTTATTTTTCAGTATTTACCAGGGCTCTAGTTACCAGAGGATAACATGGGATCACTAAAAAATGAGAGAGAATCTTCCATGAGCAAATGCATTCAAAATTAAGCCTCAGAATCTTAGTTTTCATCAGGCATTACCTATCTACTGCTGCAACCACAAATAATTATGAAGTAATTCCTGTAATTTAAGTGTCTGAGTACTTTGCCTGCAGGGACAGTCACATACTTAACTGTCTTGTGTTTGTCAAACTTCTGAAATTCCTGATACCCGCATTTGCAGCTGAAAAAAAGAGACCATTGCTTAAAATCGGCCCCTTAAAGTATACGTCCTCAATGAAGATAACATCTGTTCATTGCATGTGCCACTGTCAGACAAACACGGAGGTTACAGACAGATCTGTGCCCATTTCTGCAGATTGAGGCAGAATATGAACCCTTGAAATACTGGCCTGCTTCCACCATTATTTTTTTCTTTCTTTCACTGTTAAAAGCAGTTTTAGCTACAGACTGTCTACATCTGAAAGGATTTGACATAGTATTTGAAGAGGATCTGAAGCAGGAAAAGACAGACTTTTGCTGCTCGGCCTTTGTTCAGGGCTTGCTAGAGCTCTGAAACTGTTCACTGAGCATTTCCCTTTCCTCCTTTTAAATAAATATTATTTGGCCAAACAGTTTGCAAAAATGTGTTTTAGTTGAACAATGGCTAAGCAAGAGCATAGCATCCCAACCCAATGATCCTCTTGGATCCCTTCCACATCAGAGTATTCTAAAATTCGCTCATATTTTTGCTCTGAATTTTCTTGGTCATCCCCATTCCAGATCCTTTTCTTCAATTAAACACCATGTGACTAGAAGAGGAATTGGAGTGAAGCAGATGACCAGCAGCATGTGCCCAGAAATGGGTAAAGCCAGTGTCCAGAAAAGCAGCAGCCCCAAGTACTGTCTTGAGAAGTACCTCAGGAGCTGACAGAACTCTCAGAGGGGCCAAGGATGCAAATAATTCTGCTGGAAAAGCAGCTAAGGCTGTTGGATAAGTGAGCAACAGCTGCAGGAGGAAAGAAATCACCCAGTTCTGCAAAACACACTGTATATCAAATGAACTTAAATTTCAAACAAAAGTGCCCACACCATGATGTATTCATGTGGCTACCTGGTTCTCCCCAGGCTCGTGTGGAGAAGCCCGCCAGTAGTAGCTCCAGGACTCCCACACCATCGTGATGTTGCATACAGATGTTGGTCAAGTGTTATAAGGGATTAGGCACCCAGTGGAAACTATGGACATTAAATATCTACATGGCCTGCACAGAAACTTTTGGCATCACCAAAATAAAGACAAGGCCATTGGAGATTCAAGAATTCTGACAGATGCACTGTTTGACGTATCATCTGAAAATTACTCTAATTATAATTAATTACATTAATTAGTAGAGTGAAAGAGCAATGAGCCCAGAGAGATAGAGGTGAGAACACAGCTGCCTGCTACAGGTTTGTTTTTTTGTTTTTTTTTTTTATTTACAGGTTTCTGTGTAATGTAAAGTAAATGGAGGAGAAAAATAGGGTCATTTTTCCCACCTGTGACCAGGAGACAGATTTACTTAACCTTGTGTGAACAGATGAAAATGTTCAGTTTATACATGGGATGTAGAAATATTTCCGGTTAATGTCAGGATGAACATGTCTTGGAATTTATACTAGGTTTTCCAGGTGACTAGACGTACAATATTGGTGCGACAAAACCTAGAATGGAATCTATTTCAAATTATTTCAGGGGGGAAGTGTTAATTAAGTTGTGAATTTGGTGTGAATGTCATATGATGAAATAAAATAAAATCTGAAAAATAACTTTTAGGAAAACAATGAGTCGTTAGAAGCAGCTATGGGAATTTCAGAGACAGTGAAATGGGTTCCATGTACCTCTGGGAGCTGAAAGAGGAGACAAAACAAGAAATCTGTCAATTCTAAACATGTCAGATAAGTAACAGAAGCAGAAACAGTCAGTTTATCAACATGTCACAAACAGCTGTGATTGCAGACGATATCATCAAATAGAGTTTCCCAGTCTGATTCTGTGTTGTATTGGGTGACCCAGGGATCATCTGCAAACCACAGTGGGATCCCATTGGGTGATACTGTCCCTGTCTGCAAGCAAAGCCAGCACACCAGGAGGGAAAGAAAGTCCTACATCCCAGCCTAAGCAGTGAAATTTATACCATGCAGTGCAGATTTGCCAGCTGGCAGGTGACATTACAGTGCCAAAGAGCACAAACCCTTTTGCCATCTTCAGGCAAACCTGATTTTGGGCTGCCTATAATAGTCCCTGCCTACCCCAGATTGCACAGGGACACACCTTTGGCCCTCCCAGCTCATCTCTGCAGATCCTACTGAGAGACTGACTTTGCATGAGGCTGTGGCAATGCTCAGAGCTGAAGAGCTCAGAGATGGCAGCTGAAGAGGTTAAGTGTGACTGAGTGCCTGTAGCACGCTAAACCTGTCCCACCCAGCTGCTCAGGGACAGAGAGCTATAGCTCCATCACCCTGACCCTGAGCAAAGCTGACTCCTTCAGGCTCTGAATAGAAAGCTGAACTGGCCTTGTGGGTTTTTATGCTGTGGGGGACTACTGAAGAACTGTAGTGCTTGGGTACATGCCCAGACCCCTGAAGTGTTACCAGTGGAAACTAGATGTAAATGGGGAAAAAAATCAAGCTGAAGGGGAAAGATTGAAGGGAATGGGAGGCTCAAACTTTATTTTTATGACTAATACATGTACCTTCATTCCTCAAAAACACCCATTGCACTTTTTTTCTGAATTAAGAGAGGCAGGTGAAAGCATTCAGACCTGCTAGTAGAACACAGAATGTAGGTAATGTATAACAATGCACCCAATAACATTGGTAGGAGGGAGATGTGATTTCTCCTTCAGGACAGTAGATACATGACTGTTGGGGCTGAGCAAGATACAGCCTCAAACAAAGCTGTGCACAAGATTAAGAGGCAGTGAGAGAGAAGGGTGAAAAAAAGGCTGTGGGTAAAGACTCTGAAAGTGCCTGAGGGGATGACTAGTAGACACAGACAGGAATTCTATTTTCAAGAGAAAATGCAGTTTTGAGAAAATCAAAAATGTTCATAAACATCAACCACAGTGGGAGAGAAGGCCTCTTGGTGCCTGGGGAAATGCAGCTTTACAGACAATCCAGCTCATGGGAGAAATTAGGACACAAGAGGTGAGCAGCAACTGCTAAGAGAAAAGAAATCTCTTAGGAGGTGTAGTTTAATTTTTGAAATTACTTGAAATGTGTTGTTACACTTTCAACAGATTTAAGTGAAGCATTTTACTCATTCAGAACTTTTCACTCCACAGTAATATATTTTTTCCACTTTTTCATAGAATTATAGAACAGTCTGGGTTGAAAGAGACCTTAAAGATTATCTAGTTCCAATTCTCCTCCTTTCACTGGACCAGATCACTCAGGACACTGTCCAACCTGACCTTGAGCACTTCCAAGGATGGGCCATCTGTAGCTTCTCAGGAAAACTTGTTTCACCACCCTCACAGTAAAAAACTTTTTCCTAATATCTAACTGAAAGCTACCCTCCTTCAACTTAAAGCCATTCCCTCTTATTCTGTCACTATATCCTCTTGTAAAAAGTCCCTCTCTATGTTTCTTTTAGGCTCCTTTCAGAAATTGGAAGGCCGCAATTACCCTGAAGACCTCTCTTTTCTAGGCGGAATAATGCCAACTCTCTCAGCCTTTCCTCGTAGGAGAGATGCTCCAGCCCTCTGATCAACTCAGTGGCCTCCTCTGGGCTAACTCCAACAGTTCCATGTCCCTCCTGTGCTGGGACCCCAGAGCTGGATGCAGGGTTCCAGCTGGGGTCTCACCAGAGCAGAGCAGAAGGGCAGAATCCCCTCCCTCCCCTGCTGCCCTCACTGCTTTGGATGCAGCCCAGAACACATTTGGCTCTCTGGGCTGGGAGTGCCCACGGCTGGGTCATGTCCAGCCTCTCACCCACCAGCACCCCAGGTCCTTCTCCCCGGGGCTGCTCTTTGTCTTTTCATCCCCCCGGCCTGGGCTGATACCAGGATTTGGCCCAACTCAGGTGTGCACCTTGCATTTGGTCTTTTTAAACTTCATGAGATTCACTTATTCCCACTTCTCAAGCTTCTCCAGGTCTCTCTGGATGGCATCCCAACCTTCAGGTGTGACTGCACCGCTCATGTGCCTCTGCAGATTTGCTGAGGATGCACTTGTTCCCCTTCGTTTTGTATGGAAAGGCAATCCTGCTTCATACAAGACAGAAATTTTGATTTTGACTATACTTTATGCAGGTTTTAAGTCCCAATTTTTGAACAATGCCCTCAGAGAGAAGTCTAGCAGTATGGCCTCCAGCAGAAAGGAAAGAGAAGCACTGAGAGAGGACTAAGGACTTAATAGTTGGGATGTAGGGGTACCAGCAGGGCTCCCTTATCCAGGAATAGTGCCCTCTTAAAGAAATAGTTAAATTTTGTCATTACTCTAAGGGGCTTTTCAATGAGATTTCAGCTACTAAACATTTGTCTTTGGTTAAGTGGGAGATGAAAGCTGGCAGCTGCATGCCAGGCAGCACAGTGGGAGAGGGGGCAACATTCCTCCCCTACCCTGGGATGCTCCCTCTCTCAAGGCTGCTGTCATAAGAAGTGGTGTGGAGTTAAATGTTTTGCAAGATGAGCAGCTGGAAGTGGAAAGAGTATTTGGGATAGATAGGTCACACATGATTTAGGGCTGTATATATGGCAGGGAAGATATTATGAGAGCAAGATGAATAAGGACTTGTAAGCAGGCATTGTTATTGCTGAGCAGGGAAAGTAACATACATATTCCTAATACATCTGTTTACACCTATTTGAAGCAAGCGCACAAACAATGTTAATTCTCACATTATTCTATCAAAGGCTGGCCTAAATACAGGCTGCCTGAACTTTGTATGGCATGGAAGTCCTGTGATCCCTGCCTGAACTGAATCCTGGCAGTCAAACACAGACACTGAGGTCCTACCTAGCAAGTAGGTGGGAATTTTTTCCACTTTTGTGAGCCATGGAAAGACAGCAGTAGTCTCAGTGTTACTGATCTCTCAACACTACTGGGTAAAGCAGTCTGACCCTGAAATATCTGTCCCTGAAAGGAATCCTTGTGTGTATTATATACCACCGACTCTTGAGATTTAGTTATGTAACTTGGCTGTTTCTTTGTATGTAGCATGTTTGAGAGCTCCATAAACCCAAGCAACTAAAAATGTCAGGCTATAATATACCCTTTCAAAGAAAGGTATGCAACCCTGGCACCCCTGAGGCTACACATCAAAAACCACAGAGCACAACACTAATTTAGCCTTTATATTATAATTTAGTTCCATATTTCCTTCCCCAGCTGGGTAAGTGAATCCCAAAATAGAATCTTGTAAAAAAAAAACCTACTGGAAGTAACTTTCATCAGTACTTTTATGAAGCACCAGGGTCACTGATACTGCAAACTGTGAAAAACAACATCTCATGATGTGTGACTGAATACCTTCTCCAATAATCATTCAGGTTAATTTCTTGATTGAGATCCTGCATTTCACTTAGCCCCTTGAATGAACAAGTCACATAACTTCTGTCTTTTCTACTGGAAGAGCATCCATGTCTAACAGTGATAAGGAGGGAGGTGGATATGAAGGAGAAAAGGTTACAGAACAGTTTGTTGCTGCAGCAAGAAAATTGCTTGTCTTCTAACTTCAGCATTTTTTTGTTCTGTATGAAAGAGAACAAAGGCAGAAGCATCCATTGTCAGACATTCCTGAGAGAGCCAGTAAGTGATCAGGAATGAAAGACAGTCAAGGGAACAGACGGTGGTAGAAAATACATTGAGTAGAATAGAAATACTTGGACATATGCAGTGTGTCTTCCTCTACAGAAATGCCACTAATTTGGCAATTAACTGAGCTTTATGCACTATAGTGCATGGTCTTAAAATGCATGGCCCTAGGTCAAACACAGGCACTGAGGTCCTACCTAGCAAATAGGTAGGAATTTTTTCCACTTTTGTGAGCCACGGAAAGACAGCAGTAGTCTCAGTGGTACTGATCTCTCAACACTACTTGGTAAAGCATTTCCCTGCTTCAGTCTGGCCATGAATGCATAATTGCACTGTCAGCCCGATGTCATCACTTCCCACTTCTTACAGCTTTGTCATCACAAAGTCTAGATCTTTGTTCTCTGCCAACCAACACAACTGTGGGGAAAATGAAGATTATTTCTACTACAATATCTCACTATTCAGAAACACGTGTTTCCTCTTGTTCAACTTTCAGCATATGCCAGCATAATTACATAAGGCTGCATCAGCTGTGTAATGTGACATGAAGTTGCATAAGACAAAATGCCTCATGCAATGAGCTGCATCATCCAGGAAATATGAAGAACTTTAGTCAGGAAAACAAATAATTCTCAAGCAGAGCATTTAATCCAACACAGACTATGCATCATTTTCAATAAAACTGTCATTCCCTCTTCATGTGATCCATTCCAGCAAAACAATAACTACTGTAACCAGTAGCTTTTTCCCTGGTCATGATCTGGACTTCACTCTGTTGTTCACACCGAGTAATTCTCCTGATTCACCGGGCAACATCCCCAAATCTGATATTATATTGGATGAGTGGATCTCAGCAGTATAGTAGTAATGTGTTATTTGCTATGCCACATAGATATATATCCCAAATGCTCTTTCCTTTTTACATCCAGGGCTATATATAGCCATGGTATGGATGAATGGGCCACTCAGCTTCTGTTGAATTCTGGTACTTTGTGCCCTTCCTCGTATTTAATGTCGGGGCAGGATTTTATTTTATATTGCCATACTGCAAAAGTTATTAATTTTGTGCTATGCATTTTGCCAGAACTCAACAAATTACGTTTTCCAAACCTACAGAAGAAGGATGCAAGCATATTTTGGCATGAAAAGTTGTTTGTCAGATCCGTGACTATTTTTCCTCCTTTAGAACTAGATACGCAAAACAAACTCCAGAACTAAAATGATCCTGACCATCTTTACATTTATCACTTATTTTCCTTCTCTAAAATCTAACAAGTTCCAGCAATGAATGATTAATGTCTCATCATGTTTTCTGTTCAGGAGCAGCAGAGAAATTTCTGTTCTTTTTCACGTAGCAAAGATCATAGCTGGCACACCCAGTCCCAATTCTGTTTCTTTCAAGGAGAATATAATTCTTCTCATTGCCAAGTGGGAATATTTTCTCTTGCACCATGCCAGAAATGGATAGAAAACTTCTTCCATATAAAAATGTCTTTCACCTATCACTGCCATTTCTCAAGGGGATCAGCCACATCATTTCAAATCTCCTGATTAAGTAGCACTCTCCCTACTGAGCATGCAATTGTTTGGCAACTATTTTACAAGCAGAAAATTTCATACTGTGCTCCCCTTGTAGTTTGCTTCACCAATCTGTTGCCTTTTTTCCTACAGAAAAGGCAAGTTCTTTCAGTCTACAAAGTTGTTTTGTTTAGTGTCTGCACATTGCTGGACACTGAAGAGTTCAGGTTGCAGAAATCTGTATGGCACAGGCATACAGATGGGCTGGTCAGATAGTGGCTGGTCCTGCATCTTATCATGTCAGATTTCATTAACAGCTCGTGTGATGCAGTCCTACTCAGGGTTCACTGCAGCTTCCAAAAAATCATGAGCACAGGAGGAATGTAAGCTTTCTCAAAGACAGGACCAGAGCTCAAAATGATCCCGAGAAACAGGTGAGGTCATCTGAAATCAATATGAAAAATCAGCAAAGAGAACTGCAAAGGCCTACTGTTAAAGAAATGAAATGCACAAGCTAGAAATATGTAATAAATGGTTTCTCATCAGTGTAATGATAAAGGATCTGGAGTTACAGAGGTTTGAAATTAAACATGTGATGTTTTTAGATACTACATTTCTTACATTTCTACTACAAGTAGCCACCTCAGCACACATCTTAGCATATATAACTGTTGGTTATTAGATGGTATCTGTGTCTTATTTCTGTGTGAGCTGCAATTTGGAGGGCACGCCTTGGCATAACCAGTGGTTCACAAGTGAGCCTATGATAGAGCAAAGAGGCTGTGGTGCAGAGCCCTGTGGCTTCTGTCTTTATTTAGCAGGCATGGGAACTTCATTTTCCCCTATTAGGAAACTATAGCTATTACAGTGTGATCTTCTACTTCCTTCATATTAATGGGACCTGGTCTAAGAAGGAGGGAGAGCATTACTAAAATTGGAGGTGATCAGGTAGGAGATGAAGACTTAAAAGTAGCTGAACAAGATCCTGCAATACAAGGTGTGATAGCCGCTCTCAGTGGCTTCATTAGCTCAAAGCACGACCTTGGTTCATGCTCCTGCCTGGCAACACTGTTCACTAAATGCAAGGTCCTTCACCCATTCCTCTGAGCCATTCATTCCTGAACAACTACCATGTAGTAGGAACACATACAGAGGCAGCTAGCATGGAGTAGCTGGCATGCTGTGAATGCACAACTTAATTTACTCTGCAGTGACATAGTTGCTCCTACCTATAATCCCATGCTATACATATATTTAAAAAGGGACAAACAAAGATCAAATGCTCTTGAAATACACCTGCCCAGAGAACCTGTGGATGCCCCATCCCTGGCAGTGTTTAAGGCCAGGTTGGATGGAGCTCTGAGCAGCCTGATCTAGTCAAAATGTCCCTGTCCATGGCAGGTGGTTGGAATGAGACAATCTTTAAGGTGCCTTCCAGCCCAGCCCATTCTGTGATTGTGTGATGCTCTATAAGAACAAGTTATTCAGTCATCAATTAATCTTATACTTGGTATTGTTAATGGCATTTGCTCCTTTCAATGTGCTGAACTGAGAGTTCTGACAGAGATGTTCCTAGGTGTAAATAAATACCCCCAAATCCAGTATTTCATTGCTAAGGTTTATGCCCTAATGAGCAAAGGAACTAGATTTCAAATATATTCCAAAATATGAAAATCAATAAAAAATAAAATACTCTGGCAGGTCAAAGAACCACAGTTCTGATACAGAACTTAAAATATGGATTTTTATTTCTAGACCTTTTCCTCATCACATGAACAGCATTCTGATGAATGATACACTGAATGATAGACTGTGTCAAATTCTTTCCTCTTGTCCTACCTTACACACACAAATTGTTTTCCTTCCTCTATGGAAACCTAGCATTTCTTGGAGCAGAGTATTTTCCAAAAGGAAGTGTCATAGCCTAGTTGAGGTGCAAGTCCACTTGATGGACTTCATTCCAAGGCATATAATGCTGCATTCCTGTCCTCACCAGTGTGTTGCATACTGGTTCTGCTTTCAGAGAAGCTTTGTAGAAGAGCCCTTGGCAGCATGGCCTGGATACTGGAGGTCCCCAGGTGCTTCCCACGGGCACACTGAGCCATCACAATGCTCAGAGGCAGGACAGTCTCCTCCCACAGCCACCACTCACCACGGGATGCACACTCTCTTTGCCTTGAGGGCCCTCCTTGGTTACAGCACCAACTGCAGTGCTTCACAGGGGTGTGAGGGATGGCATATTCCAGAAGCACTTGTGCCACCAGGAAGGAAAGTGCTACACAGATCTACGTCAAAGACATGACATAACTCTGATAGCTGTGAACCACTTGACCAATCTCCCTTTAGACAGACTCTTTTCATTGTTTAAGGCCCAAATAAGGGATTCATAATTTTTTTTGCCAATGACAGACTTCTATCTGTTGCAGAAATTCTCAGATAAATCTAGACATATATGTAATAAAAATAATGATAAAGCAGACACTGAAACTTCTCCCTCCTCTGGGCAGCACAATGTAATTGTGTACACAACATGGCAGCATACTACAGGGACACAGCTCTGAGCTTACTCATCTGAATCTCAGTATCCCACAGAAGAAGGGAAGGACAAATGCAAGGGGAAATTAATTCCAACAAGTGAAATCTACACAAGATAGTTCATAACTTATGGAAAAGTCCTGGCTGTTACATTATGCCACATTGTTATGGCAGAGGACATTTCCTGAGACTATCTTTTCTTCAGACTCCTCTGAAAAGGTATCACTGTTTATGATGGCTGGGATGAGGAAACTGAAAGTAGATAGCTGGGCATTTTGGGCATAATGGACCAAGCACAAATGTAAGGACGTGAACACATTCATAGTATTCAGGGAGACATAGGATAATATAGACAACAGATAATTTGGGTCGGATAATATTCACTGCAAAGAAACTGAACACAAACACTCAATGCCTCCCATTTTGCTTTCTGCTACCTGTAACATCCATTTCCTAGGAAACATGGCTCCTTAAGACTCTCAGGGGTCTTAAAGACCCCAAAGCAGCGCTCTGGATTTCAAAGGCCAAAGTGAAGGATTAATATGCAGGCACAACCTATGTTCTGATTTCATCCTTCTGCTAGTCGTCCCATGGCTGTTTTAAGAATTGTTTACTCTGTATCACTTTCAGGATCAAAAACCCAAATGTTTTAGAAAATAACCAGAGAGTCTTTTGTGAGGACCTTCACAAAAGACAGAACACTTCAATTTTGATGAAAGCCAAAATGTTTAGCATGAACCTATTTCATGAATCTGTTCTCCTGAGACTGCCAAGAAGAGAAAAAAATAATGTTAAGAGATGAACCATAAACATACTTGTTTACTCCAGTCACTTGCAGCCAGAAATATAACTGGTAATGCAGGGAACCTCAAATTTTCCTGAGACCAAGAAATTGCGAATGGAAACCCTGGTTTTGCCACAGACAAGCCATGTAATCCTGGGTGTCTTTCTGGCCCTCTCAGCCTCATTTTCCTTGTCTGTGAAATCAAAACAGTGATAAGAGTTTTGTAAAATGAGTAGGATTACATAAAATGTTGCTCATGTAAGACTGCTAATTCCATAACTATCATTATTAATTCATGGTTTATTTTTCTTGTTCACTGTTGGAAGGTTTACCTAGAGCTTTTGCAATACAGCAGATAGCCAGGAGGGCACAGAGAGAAAGAGAGTTAGTAAGCAAGCATGTTTGAGTGCAGAAAGAATGCGTGTAGACAAGAGCAAAAAGAAGTTGGGAGCATAAGAAGGCCAATTTCAAGGAGAAGTTAACAGAGCAAGATGTATAGATAATATGTATAGATAATTCAATTTTCAAGCAAAAATGTAAATCATGAACAGAAAATAGACAAAGGGAACTCTTTGCCTCAGAGTTCCAAGCCATTTTGAAATTAATATTTCTTCCAGACTCACAGTCCTTACCTTACAAACAGGCATTTGTTTTCTCTAACAGGAGGTTTCTAGGTTAAAAAAAAAAATGACAGAAATAAGTATGGAGCGTCCAATCAGAGGATTCAGTTTAACTTTTCTGAATATGAATGCAGCCTAGGAGCATCTGAAACCACAGCATGATGTGACAACCATCTCATATGATGTTGCTGACTAGTCTTTTTTTGAATTTCCAAGAAGAGAATAATATTTTCAGGAAACTGTAGTTAATCAGAGGAAGAAGAAAAGGGGCATAAAAGTGCAATCTAATTGAGAACCAGAACCCTCTGCTATCCATTAATCATTACAGGAAGTTCTGATTCACCTCTTAGCTTCTTAATGTGAACTGAGTACTTGAAAATATGGACCTATGTTGTGCTCAGATTGGACCTCTTCTAAAAACCTGGTAGGAACTGCATTGTATTTTAACACTGCCAAATGATTTCTGATGAAGGATGAAGCAGTTGCTTTTCCTCTAATTTTGTAGTGATGGACCACTTGTAGATAATGCCTAACCACCAACTTTTTACACCAGGTTCATTTTTTGAAAAAAGATGGAATCACAGGTATTCCATGTTTGCAAAACAAATACAAAAAGGAAGAAAATTAGTTGATAAAAAAGTTACTAACATTTTATAACAAACACAAAAATTCCTTATTTTTCCTAAAATAAATATTAGGTAACTTCCTTCTCCAATTTCTGTTCCACATTAAAATTCCATTAAATTGACTGGGTGAATCCCTTGTGATAAATAACATCATATCATAGTTATAATCTCACCAAAGGATTCTTGCTTGCTCAGGTCACAGAACCATAGAGTGTTTTGGGCTGGAAGGGACCTTAAAAAATCATCTCATTCCAATGCTATGGCATCCCTTCCCTCCAGCATGTGGACTGCCCCACACAGCTTGATGTCATCAGCAAACCTGATGAGGGTGCCCTTGATCCCATGGGCTGTGTTGCCAACAAAGATGTGAAACACAGCTGGTCCCAGCACTGACCCAAGGACACTGCTTATCACTGCTCTCCACTGGGACATTGAGCCATTAACCACAACTCTTTGAGCACGACCCTCCAGATAACTTCTCATCCACTGAGCGGGCCACCTGTCAAATATATACCTCTCTAACTTAGAGAAAATTATTTCTCACAAGATAATGTTAAATGGTTTGCACAAGTCCTGGTAGATGATGTAGATTAGAAGTAACAAAGATGGCAATGTGGAAATAGCAGCCAAAACATTTGAACTAACATTTTTGTTACAGATGTTGGAGAAAATCACATTTTGCATTGTGGAAGGCAATTGCATGTCTCTGATGATCTCCAAACAACCCATGTGCTGTTACTGTGTCTGATAATTTTGCTGCTCAGATGAACATCCCTATTTACTCATAACACACACAGCTCAGAAAAGATTGTGTTACAATATAACATACTGCTTCCCAACTACTCCATTTCTGAGCCAAGATTGTGTACACAGACTGCAATACGTGACAGGCGAGTAAAATTTTTACATTTCTTATGAGCGTGTGGGAGTGGGAGAAAGCTTCAGATTAATTAAGCTGTCAATAGCAAAATGTCTTGTAAATTAGATTAATTTATAAATAGTCTTGTATATAAAAATGCCTTGAAAAAATCTTTTCTTTTAAGATGAAGAAAAATGCCCATGTCACTATGCCTGGAAGTGATAAAAACTATTAATTTTCTTAGAATTCACAGAAACAGTTTAGCTCCAGGTATATGTGAAATACAAAAACAAGAGATTTGAAGGCTTCAGCTAATTGCCACTAGCAAGAGACCAGTGGGTTAGAAACTCAGGCAAGTTCAGTGGTGTCTGAAGAAGAGCATGACAAATGGATGGTATAGGAAGTTGGCCCCTACTACCACAGATTTAAGCCATCATCAGGGCAAGATGGAAAAACATCAAGTGAATCTGCAACAGGTAAAGAGATTAAAGGAAAGAACCCTTTGCTTTCCAGTGCTGCATGCAGCACTGATTCTGACTGCTTTTAAAATAATCTGTAAAATCCCCCACCTTGTAGCAGAGGAAAATAAGTTAACTGATTCTTGTCCACTGTTACCACAATCGGCTGTCTTTTTTTTTTTTCTTTTGTGAATGGGCAGCACAAACATTAGTTACTGTGAATAAATAAAGCAATTATATCCAGAAACATTTCTCTTTTTAACATCACCCCTTCAGTTTTAACTCAGAATAGTAGTATGACCTGTTTTCTCTGTGGACCCACCCAACTTGCCACCTGATTGAGCCTGCAAGAGAGCTGAATCCATGGGAAAAACATCCCGCTGAGTACAGTCCCATCTAAAGGGCAGGTGGCCTGGCTTGTTGTAACAATGTTCATATGCTTCCTTACTAAACACTCCCTCATCCTATGTCGAAAGAGTACGGGTCTGAAAGCCCCAGTTCTCTTCTTGAGAGGCTTGTGTAACTTCCAGATGAAGATACTGGGTTTTATGGGTTTGAAGTGCTGCTCAAGACTACATCAGTCCTGTGGTCTGTGTCACAGTTGTGTATAATAAATTAGGTGTAGGTTATTTCTGCTTCTGCCAAAATGATTCTGATACTGTAGATCTTTGAACAACATAATAGTCTAATAATAAAAAGTTGCACCATAGAAAAGTCAGCTGGTTCTATTGTTAGAGCTCAAAAATTGGATATTTGCTTCATGGAGGCTCAATGCAGGAAGATCCAGGCCTGTGTTTTATTCAGAGTCAAACCTCCTCTTTAGATCATTTACCTTCTTCAGAAGGATAAGTCCTCAGCTGATAGCCCTTCCTGGGCTAAAATCAACTCTTCTGAACTGTTTTCACATGAGGGAGGCTTTCCACTCATCCCACTGTAGATAT
This sequence comes from Phylloscopus whistleri, assembly GCA_017589585.1. NCBI lineage: Eukaryota > Metazoa > Chordata > Aves > Passeriformes > Phylloscopidae > Phylloscopus > Phylloscopus whistleri. The sequence continues at coordinate 8,474,356 of JADMLD010000758.1, read as the reverse complement.
TCTCCAGACCTACTTTCCTCATCAGACCTTTATCTCCCAAATCACATTCAAGTGTCATCTCCATTTTCTTTGGCCTTTTACTAGAAGAAAGAGACCAGAAAGCAGCACCTCATAACAGTAAATGCTTATAAACAATCTCGGCGTGGAGAGTTGGAGTTATTACATGATGTACTGGTAACAACATGTTCATTAGCTTAGGAAGATTAAGCTGTTTTTCTGACTCCTAAGGGCAGTCCTGGGGAGTTGTAGAGCCCATGACAACAGAGAAACAAAACAGCTGAAGGGGAAACTTGGACTGACTGATGTTATTCAGGACAAAACTTAGAAAATTACCATGTAGTGACAATTTTCCATTGTAAAACTTTTCTTAAAGGGCAGGGAGCTATAGACTCTCTTTCCAGACTCTCTTTCCCCAACCCTATAAATTAATTAAATTAATCTTGGTCCTGTTCAAGTGGAAAGAAATATGGTAATCAAAGGGGAAGATACGTATGGAAAGAGAAAGAGAAAAATCTGTAGACTTATGATATCTTTGATCTCTGGACCCATGTTTTGTTTTGTTTTCCAAGTTCAGGGGTTTGGGAAGAAAGCAGGTTTTAAGTTGAAGCAAACAAACTTATTTTCAGGATGTTTCCTAAGTTTGACAACATAACATTTCTAGATAGAAGATACAAAGTAAAGGAAATATCAAATTTGCTAAAAACTCTACCTATCAGGAAATCACATTACCCCGCAGAGAAATGAGCACATTTTCAATGTGTTATTTTATATTTTATTATTCCTACTTGAAATATAATAATGATGCATATTTTCCAAGGACTTTTAATTTGTCATGTGATTCAACTAAAATCTATATTTAGAAATGTCGTAGTTACCTACGTGCTACCTGTATGGACATTAAAGATGGTGCAACGATTGTGCTGAAGGTATGAGGAAGGCAGTGAATGGCCACGTCAAGGATTTTTAAACTCGGCACTCAGTGTAGTCTAAATATACTAGCATAACATTTTTTTGTTGTTGTTTTATGCAATCAATAGATTTGATCCCTAAACATCCTTAAGTTTTGGCACCATCACTGGCGTCATTGGTTCACAGAGCTTGTCAGAGCACTTAATTAATGTGAGTTCAATACGCATCTCAGGCACATCAGTTTTTCCTGGAAAACTATGTGTGTCAGAGATGTTGAAACTCGTAAAGATGAGCAACTGCCTGCTGCTACCCTGGAGATGCACAGGGAAAACTCTGCAAAACATCATTTGTTCTGGAGTTTGTGTATTTGCAAATTAACTTTACTCCTGAATTCAGCCTTACCTTAGGTACAGTATGACACTATTTCTGTTCATCATGTGCTAATACATTATATCCTTCCTGAAATGCCCTTTCTTTTGGTAATGAAATGTAAAGCACTGAAGAGACTCTCACTACAAGGATGCATTTATATTAAATAATTCTTTTCGTAGAAATCCAATTATTATTTGTCCTTTCAGTAGAAAGTCTAACATGTTATTTGGTTAGAGAAATGGACCTTTTTAACTTGCTGAGTTTCACAGAATTGCAATTCAAAAAAACATTCTTCAGTAATGGTAAATTTTACCCTTACGCTCCTTTTAGTTGTCTAACTTTAAATCCTGTGCTGCAATTAAGAAACTGAAAAACAACAAAACGACAAGAGAGAACCAAATAGAGAAACGATGCTTAAAATACAACTTGACTGTACCACTTTAATTAAGTGTAGAGGGAAACCCCCCCCCCCCACACACCATGGAAAATATCGTTATTAAAATATCCAAAGAAAACAAATCTCACTGAGGCATGCAAAAGGAGAGAAATCACACCAATGATTATCACTGCACATTATTATTACTGTACATATCTTCCCAGAATGACACCAAGCAGTGGGAGAGCTGCCAGGGTTTCACCATAAGGGACCCCCAGCACTGAGACATCAGCGTGGGGACTGTGTGTCCCCACTGCAGGGAGCAGGCACACACCCCAAAGCAGCACCAGCCACCGCCCTTCCCTAACGAGTCCCCATCAGCATCTGCATGAGGGCTGAGAGGTACCAAGCAACCCCAGAGCAGCCTTTGCACTAAGAAAAACCTGGGCTACATTCTTCTGCTGCTTTTTAGTGTTATTTCTAGTAATGAAACCAATAAAAAATGGTGTAGCCAGCAATATCTGTATTTCATCAACAAGGCCTGTATTTTACTAGGAAATTCTTGCTACCCAGCACTATCCTGGAAATGCTAAAAAGGTATCAACAGAGCAAAAATAGCAAGCAAGGTAGAGTTTTAAATTAATTAAGACAAGAAAACCAAAGAAGCCTTTGATGTCCAGATGCAATACAAGTGGGGAAGGCAAAAATCACTGAGACGTATAAGCTAGCACTGAAGGAAATTACATTAAGTGTTTGACAAATTTCCACCACATGCAGTAAACCTAATGACAAGCAGAAATCAAAGCAAAGGCAGTGCTAGAATAAAAGTGAGAACTTTCTTTCCAAATACATCTTGGAGATTCAATTGCAAGGCCTGGAGTTGTGCCAGATTGTTGGGCAGGAAACCAGGTGTCTCATAAAACCACTTCCTCCAAAAGTCCTGGACAGCAGCCAGTAAGCCTCTGATATCAGTGAGGAGAAAGAAAGCTTGCTCATACACACCAGAGTCTAAAAAAATATTATGAATATTTAGACTATGCATGTGTGATAAGTACCCAGGTACTCCCATGTATACAAACCTAGCCAGCAGAGACTATCCTGGATGAGTAAACAAAAGGAGATAGAAAGAACTCCTTTTCCCTGTTTTTGTGACTTTGTGCTTTAAGATACTTGAAGCTGTAGACCTTGTTGTTGGTTTAAGCACTTAGACACCAGGCCCGGACTTCAAAGCTTGTTATTCCTGATCCATCAATATTTATTTTCTTAACTCTTATTAATGACAGCCTAAAGGTAAAGACTCTGGGAATGGAAGGCATATTTGAGGTTGTTACAGGAAAACAGCAAGGAATTGTGTATATTTAAATAGAAGTATTAGCACATTTTCCTCTTAGATCCTGTCTTTAACTGATGGAATTACATTTCATTAGAAAAACTCAGTGGCCCAGGTGACATTACTTCAAATATTATTTTCTTTTTTCAGCAGGGTGTTTCAATAGCTACATCCCAAAAGGTCTGTATAGATTTGTCAAAACTGACATGGCACATGGCAATGTGGGTTGGTGCACACTTAACAATTCTGGGTTAAGAATTTTATATTGCGCACAACCTGGAACATGCTGGACAAGTGCAAGGCTCACTCACCACTCATTTGGTGGAGAAATGAAGTAGAGGTGAGGTAAAAGAAACCTAAGTGGAAATTTGTGGGGAACACAGTTAAAAAGGTTTTCATTTCATATAGGAGTGAGTTTGTTCTAAAGTGCTAAATTTGAAATTGAGCTTTTAAGTGCAAAGAAAATGTGCACTAATGATAAAATAAAATAAATTCACCAGTAGATGGATGCAACAGTTCCTGGGTCACTGGCTTTCTAAAGGAAAGGACAAAACTCATCCAGAAGAGCTTGAGAACTCACACTAATTCATAAAACAAAAGGTAATTTTCAGATATTACCTACAACACAAAATTCTGTAATGCTGAAAGTCCTGAAAAGTACCTGAAATGCCTCTGTGTCCTGGAGCTCCCTGGCTCACTAGACAATGGTATGTTTTCATTTGAGTTAGCTAAAAAGAGGTTACAACCAGAGGCTGCATTAAAGTTTGGATTAATTTCCACCTCTTTTCTTTCATTTCTAAAACTCCAGATTACAGAGATATCTCAAAACAATTTCCTTCACAAATGTAGTTTTTTGGTCTTAATTTTTTGTAAGCTCACATATTACAGATTTATCTCATTTAACTATATGTGTTTTCTCACTTCCTAGAAGTTTCAGTCTGACAAGCACTTAAGGTGTTTAAAAATCTTGTGGTCTTGGAAGAGAGGTTTCCAAGCATCTCACAGGCAGGTTTAGGTAAAGTGTGCTGGAGCCGTGCAAAATCACCCATCTCAGCATAGATGACCTTTAGGTACCTTTATATTACCTTAATATAAGGTGTTAATTTCATAAATGATGATCAAAAAAACCCTCAGATAACAGTTCCACTAGTCACTTGCACACTGATTCTTGACTCACCAAGCCACATCTCTGTGTGGTCTCTGCTCAAGTCTCTGTGTTCTGGTGCAGAATGTTTGACAAAGACATCAGCCTCTTCCAGTCCAATTAGCGCCTAAGGAAAGCATTAATAAAATACACTGCAGACTTCAGCTTTCTCAGAACTCACAGAAAAGGTGTTTTGTAAGAACCACAAGAGATTGAGATAAGAGGCAACTGCATTCATCACTCTCACTAACTGGTACAAAGGGTTCATACAACAACAAGTCTTTCTGCGCTTCATGTCTCTGCTGCCATGAGTTCACTCCCATTGCTCTGCTCTGGCACATGACACTCCTAGAAATGCTCCCTCATCCAGCAGGACAAGGACAGCTATGTAACACTCACTGAGTAACTTGGATGAAACAAAAAGGTGAACTTTTGTCATGCCAGGCACAGCATTTCAAAGTATTCCCAGCCACAAGGGTGTTGGGAGTAGCTCCTCAACCTGCATGATAAACTGATGGTAGAACAAGCAGAGACAGCACCCATCCCCCCACTCCAGGCTATTCGTGAGTGCCCACCAGTACTTTTGCTGCAGAAAGAGCTCAGAAGATTTTTCCAAGTAAGAAAACACTTAGTAAAATATGTAATCCCCTCTGTAATACCTGTTATTTCAGCATTGTCATGATTTAGACACAAACGTTGGTGTGCCACATACTTAGAGGAGTCTGGACTCAGAACGATGTTTTAAACCAGCATCTGTGTGTCTAGACCACTTCTTGGGCATTTCTCAATACTCTGCAGACAACACACTCAGGTCCTGCAATTACACAGCTGTATTTACACACCAGTGTGTACGTGGCTCTCATCTCAATTGCAGGGAGAATCTGAGTTTCTAGCACCACAAATTGGAACAACCCTTTGTGTTTTCTTTTAAACGAAGCTTTCAGAATGAAACAAAGTTTTGCACAAACTCATTAACTTCAGTTAAGAAGGCAGAATATTTCTTCCAATGGGAACATGATATAAAATCTGACTGAAAAATAGCAGGAGAAAATGGGTCTCCAGAACACCTAATCCCTTCTTCTTTGTCAATAAGCAGATGCAGTAATACACATGCCTTTATGCAGGCACATATACTGCTTTAGAAGATCCCAACTCACTTGTTTTTTTTACTTTGAAACCTAACTGAATGAACAGTTGTCTCTGCAAAAGTAGTATGAAAGGACCAAATAGTGAGTTCTGGTCCAGGTCTTCAGCTCAGCCATGGCAAAGAATGACTAGGTTAATGTCATCATGGCTTATTTCTTTAAAATTTATGTGTTTCCTGCATGAGCAATATCTCCTTCTTAAAACTGAAAAATAATAATAATAATAAAAAATGTAATCTTTATCTCTCTTAAAATTGCAGAGGATTGAATGTTTTTATTTGGCAAGAAATATTAAGACCTTAGGCAAATTAATTATGTCACCAGCTTGAAGGTACTGTCTTTCTCGTGAACCATGTCACACCGTTAAAAATTGGTTCTTCTCAAAGGTAAGCAAAAAGAAACTAGGAGAAGTATTTGCAGTCACAACAAATACAGCAGTTTGTAAATGTAGAAGTGCAGTCAAGCATTTTTATCTCTACTTACTTGAGTCATTGAGACCCTACAAAAAAGTATCATCTAAACACAGCTAAGAAAAATTTACAATTAATTAAAAGATATCTCTGTTTCATAGGTCATACAGCTTTTCTCAAACTTCATTTGCAATACATCTGTTCCCATTTATAGATGCAGAAATCCTATGGATATCACTGTTAAAACACTTTAACAACATAAGCCTGTTCTTGTTTTGCATACCTAACTGAAAAAGCAGCAACACCCAGGAAATAAATTGGTTAAAAAATTATTAAGCCAAGAAAGTGTTTGCAGGAATTGACCATTGAGTCTGCAGTATCTCTTCAGGAGCTCCTATTCACTCACCACATGGCAATATTCCATTCTTTGTGGGCAAAGTGTTGTTAACATCAAGAACTATCAAACTTACTGGGAACTTAAGGGGAAGTTTTTCATTAACTAGTGCAAATAATAGCAGCTGAAAGAATTTTTCAGCTGTTTTATATACAGAAGGAAAATTAAATACATTTGCTATACGAAATTTAGAGAAGCCCCACAGAAGAAGGAAAAAAGTATGTTGCAAGTGAAGGAAATAGGATATATCTGAAAAGACCGAAAAAATTAGTCATGTAGCAGAAGTTGCTTTCCTCCTGAAGTGGTGGTGAGAAGGTATCCTGTACTTTGACAGAGGAGAAGGGAGGCCCACATGGAGCTGTGCACCAGTGTACAGCAGATTCTTTTTGACAGACCCACACCAGCCCCTCTTTGGCCTACTCAGAGTGTCCATACTCAACCCCCATCCACTCAGGCACAAAGCAAAACATTCAACTACAAAGGCTGAGTTCCTCAACCTGAGTGAAAAAAGGTCATTAAAATTAGCAAATGGCTTTTCTATGTATGTATGTTTTTGGCTCTGCCCCTCAACAGTCATACCCCTGACACCTCTTTGACAGACAAAAATATCCAATTTCTCCTAGAGTCCACAGCCAAGAAAGGGACTTATGGGTAGAACTCCATAATTAAACTAGGAAGGTTTTACATCAGATATTGGAAAAAAAATCTCCATAGAAAGGATTGTCAATTATTGGAATAGCCTGATCAGAGAAGTGTCACCATCCCTGGAAGTGTTCAAAAAATGTGGACATGGAACATGAGAATGTGGTTTAATGTTGAACATGATGGTGATGCTAAATAGAGGGTTGAACTAGGTGTTCTTAAAGATCATTTCCAACCTTAATGATTCTAGGATTCAGTGACCCTCCAAGATCAGTGACATTTTGTGGAGGAGTCAGCATCTGTAGAGAACCTTGTGATCCTATGGATTTCTGCAGGAAAGATTTATTTCTTCTGTTACGTCTACAATATGTATGGGGCAGCCTTAAAAATTAACAGCAACTTGTCAATCTGAAAAGAGAGTTTTGGTTTCATTCCAGAAGCAGGCTGCATCTGGATTTTTAGGACTGTTTAGTGCCAGAAGAACAAAGATGAGCTACACTGCAAATGTTTGTAGGCTCTTGCAGCCTGGAGCCTGTGATACAGCAGAAATTTATTTTTCAATTTAGTTCAGCTGCAGCTGATTCATACAACCATGTTTTTTCCCTTGTCTTGTTGCAGAGGAACAAAAATTCCAGTGAAGTCAATGAATCAATGCAGATTGACTCCTGAAAAGGTAAATTATTCTTCCCCAATTTTCCTTATGTGTTTCCTAGGGTATGGACAACTGAATGATGTCAATGGTCATAATCTTTAAGGAAGAGACTGAAAACCTTGCTAACAATAAGACAATCTGCCACTAGCAGATTGCAGGTGTGCAACCTCCTGTCGCCAAGGACCAGTTCACACAGCTGCCACTAGTGTATCTTAATCTCAGTCAAATCTGGGCCAAGACTGAGACACCCAGGACAGGGACATGAGTTTCTGCACACTACAGATTCTTTTTGCTCTTGTGGTCCTAAGAGGAGTTGCTGTCATGAATTGCATACAGCAGAACTTGATGTGGATGAAAATTGAGGTGCCCCACATGCTCTTTGGGTACCCCCAGAGTTGAAGCCATGGGCAGGGGTATGTGAGAGATGCTGCAGGAACTTTCTTCTCCAGAGCTCAGTCAGCACCTACAGAGAATAAAGCTTCTTTTCCATCCGGTCACTTTAACAGGAAAAAAAAATCCGAAGCACTGCATTTCTACCACATTTCACAGTTTTATCTTTATCCTACTCCTACCCAAACCAGTAGGAGTTTGACAATCACATAGTAGTCACTGATGTACAGGAAAGAATTGCTATATGGAAAAGGTCTAAACATGACTCCTCAAACACTATTGAAACAGAATGTGTAACCTTTTCTCATTAATTCAGGTAGCAATGACTGAAAGGCCTTGGTAGAAAAGTTAATAAGTGTCAAGGAAATTTTGCAACAGTAGAAACCACAAGTCCCATTTGAATATATTTTACAAGATTCTGACTAGAATTACTCTTAATTGACAGTTGAGATGAGGATCAGAGCCAGTAATATCACAATTTGAAGAAGAAAAGTTTGAAGAAAAGCTTATTTTAATGATAAACTTCTCAGACACAGGAGGTGACAAAAATCATCTCAGTTCTGTGTCTCTGCATTTTAGGAGGGAAATTTCAGAGTCCTCCTGTGTCTATAGACTCTTCTTCTAATAATTTTTGTACTTCAAATCTCTTAATTGAATCCCTTAGACACCCCACTGAATTTTTCTGCAACTCTTTTAACAATAGGATATTTATGATTGATAATATTCGGATTTTTTATTAAATACTTACTCTAACATCACATTTAAATTTCATTAAGGGAACTATTCCCATTGAAGTAAACAGCATAATTCCAGAGTGAGTAGCATCATTCCCAAATTGGTGTTCTGATGCCACTTTTTATTTTTAAATGTTAAATGGAAATATTTTGTACACCCCAAATATAAAAGCAGTGCCCTCATTATCCAAGTTTAGCTTAATTTAGCTGTGCAACTGCTAAAAAGAAAATACCATCTCTATTCATTCTTGGTCCTTTTCTACAGTGTCTACTGAAAATAAATGAAATTACCTCCTCCCTCTCTCCTTCCATTCAGTATAATCTAGGGTCATTATTTCAACTGACTTTTAGTCAGCTTCTAAGATACAACTTTGGTAATTGCTGAGGCAATTCCTCTGTTTCTAAAATATCTATCTTGCTGTGGTCAGCTTTCCATTTCTGTGAACCATCAGATGCACGGACAGGGGTTTTGGGTCTGGGACTCTCAGCCCTCTCCTCATCACACACGAGCCTCAGCACCGAGGTGCAGCTGTGACCTGCACACCTGGATGGGGGAGAGTCCAGGTGCTCTGCCTGCAGCAGGGATGTTTCACCCACTCTCATGCGCAGCATAAGGTTACCTGCAGACTGTGAATTGCAACCTGAATTTTCAGAGCACACAAGGCATCACCATTAATGCAGGCCTGTACGAGTTAAATAGCTCCTCACATCCCTTCACTTGTTTTCCTCCATTGAGGTGGTTTTCTTTTAGTCTGTGCAGTTTTTTTGGCTTTCCAGTGTCTTTAGGAAGGAGAATGTACGGACTGGGAGTATTGCTGGGAGTAAACTGATCTAGTTTATGGTTTTGTTCAAGCTGACTAGATTTGGATTACCTATTTGTCAGACAAACTCTGGGGCTTTGACTCGGACCTGACTTCAAATGACAAGGTCACAAAATATCAAGTGAAAATATCAGGGTCCTAACACAGGATACTCCATGAAGAGGTACACAGGAAGAAAATCCTGGTTTAGATGGTTCTCCAGCAGGCATCCAACACATTTTTATCTCCTTCCTCTCTAATAAGATAATAAAATATTTTAACTTATCCAGACATCGTGTTGGCAACTATCTTCAAACAATAATTTGGAAATAGAGTGGGATGGGGAACCTCAGAAAAGCTGTAAATGCCAACTCATATTTTATTAAGGAAAGAGATTATTGCTCATATTGAAGTGTTGAACTATTTAAACTACCAACAGGTACTGAAGCTTATATTTTTCCTAACTGGGTCACAGCATGATCTGTCAGTCACTTGTAAAGCCTAAATGTGTTTCAAATGATGACCTGCTTGTACTGCTCAACGGGCATAAATAATTCTCCTAAGCCATTTCATAACAGACCACGTACTGCCTTAACAAAAATCACCCCTCTGAGAAACTGATCTTTTCTGTTTGCTCTCATTTCCCCCAGTGACCTCGTTTTGGAGTAGAACAGCACTTTTCCAAACTATGCTGAATTTTCTAAACTAGCAATATGAGTCCTTCTGAAGACATCAACAGAAACTGCGAGACAGCATGTGAGATGGGCTCTGCCAGAGCATGCAGCAGTATCCCACCTGACATGCCTGGTTTTGGTGCCAGCCCACCCAGCAGCTGCATTTCTCCAACTCTGGCTGCCACCCCAAAAACTCTCCCTGGGGAAGGCAACCCTGCTTTCCAAGCATGCAGAGCCCACCCCTCCCAAACCCAGAAAACAGAAGCACAAAAGATCTGATAGAAAGTGGTTCCAGACTCTGCAGTTATGACTGTTGCACCAAGAATGGCTTTCAGAACCAAGTGCTGGAGTCGCTGTAATACCAACTAAGGGACGGCCATACCTGTATTTTAAGTAACCAGCACACACACAGTGACTGTGAAACACTTGCAAGAGCAGAAAAATCTCTTGACTGCATGGCAGACCTTCTTTTCGTGTGAGATGGCAGCCTTCCACTGGTTTAGAAGATGCTTTACAAGTTATACAAGGTGCAGGTGTGGCCTGCTGCTCCTGCAGCAGCTTTTTCTCTGTCCCCCCTCAATGCTTGTGCTATATGTAATGGAAATTTAAATTGAAAACAAGAAGTAAATGTTCCTCTTGAAAAAATTTCATGGCTACCAGAAAACAGCATTTGTCTCCTAGTTTTCTCAGAAATTCACTTATTTCTTTACCTTTTTTTCACAGAAGGTGTTTACTAATTTTACACATATTTCCAAATCGGTAACCCTATCCATTACCCATATGCCAAGCATCAGACTGCAGCAGCTGGCTGGAAAACAGTTTAATCTCTTTTAGACAGCTTAAAATCCATGGCTTATAATTATAGAAAGGTAGATCCAGGCTAGACATCATCAAAATGTTGACTTCAAGGCAAATTGGATGTCAGATGCCATCAAGAACTCCTCAAGTTTCCAGGACACACTCCAAGGAAATCACTATTTTGTTTGATGTCATTCCATACCAGAGCATATTGGCACTTGGCGACTTCACGTGGAATGTGGGGCCCCTCCAAAGCGGTTCCTGGAAAAAGCTGTGCTGCTTCTCCAGCTGATAAGAATATTGTACAACATATGCAGTGATTAATGGATTGATCACAAAAAGTCAATGTGGTCTGGCAGGAGAAAGCCAGAGACCACACAAAGATAGAAGGAGGACTGCTGCTGTTGCAGGAGGCCCAGACTGAAGGGCTGAATTACCATCAAAATGCTTGTTCCTTGGGCTGCTAAAGCAATTACTCCATTTCAAAAGCACTGTCCACAGTGAAACTGACCTTTATGATATGTATTTTTCTATTTGTTACAGGCCACACTTAGCCTGATAGAGAAAAAAGTCTATTCTAGCTTCTCCTTTTGGTGTCACCTATCAGCAGCAGCTGCAGAAGGGTGTGCAAAAATTCCTGCAGCCTGTAGTCTGATAGCACATTCCTTATAGCAAAACTTTTCAGCATCAAGCACCTTACAGGGTTTATTTTTTTGATGACAAGTCATGTCTGTGTGTGTGTTTTCCCATTCTTCTCACTTAAACTTTCTTTCCAGTCTATCCAAAACTAAACCAATAAAATATATATTTTCTCTCATCTTTGAATCTACAGATTCTCACTTTGTCTACTTTCCCCTTGCAGAAATCTAAAATTTTACACAGTGTAATTCTCCTGTTCCATGTTACTATATTTCACACTATACCAGTATTTCATGCTGTTATTAAAGGCAACTACATTTTCTACTAGCATAATTGCATGCCAATAGCTCCAAGTTCATGAACAGACAGTGTGGAAAATACACCAAACTAGAGCAACTAAAATTAAAAGTACAATCCTAATTAATTTTTTTATACACAAAACATGATTTATTTTTGAAATTTGAGCTTTTAATTATGTATTAAGAAAATTTTCAAAACAGGTCATCTACAAAGTGCAAAAACCATGTGCTTGAAAAGTCTTCTAACCAAAAACCCCACCAAAATAAACAGCAAAACCAAAACTAAAGCCATCAAGACAACAACCCCAAAACACCATTTAAAACACACAGATCTTAATAATTCTGTCCTTGAAAGCAATTTCATTCTCCTAAAAGGGCCCTCTCTAGTAAAAATAAAAAAAAAATAAAAAAAAATCAGGATTTCTTTTTTTCATTTACCAAACTTGACTCTCCCTCCTTCATCTTGGCAAGATGCTAATAGCTTCAGAAATACTTAGCCTTTCCTGTTTACAAATGTTACAGTTATCATTTTGGCTATCCTTTTAGGGCTTTCCAAGCCCCTGTGGCTTAAACTTGCTCAGATGGATGATGCCTATTCTGTTGAAACTTGTGTCCTACATCCCTGCCTTATGATTTGCCTGCAGTTGCTATGGCAGAAATTTAGGTTGGAAGCCCTTTGCTGAGCCTACCTGTTTGGGATTAACCCAGCCTCAGTGAAGGAGCTGCAGAGGCTGGCTGTGGCCACCACCTCCTCACCCACCTGCCAATGTTAATGAGGACCACTCCTTTCACAGCCTTTAGTAAATGTGTGCCTGGTGTTGTAAAGTGTTGATGCTGCCCCTCACAGCAATAAAATAGCAAAGTATTTTTCCTACAGGTATAACAAATTTAATGGACTTTCGATGATTCCTTGAACTTTACTGTTACATTCTATAGGGTAATTTCCAAACATATTGTGGAATTGTGATTTCCTTTCCATCTCAAGAATTCACACTTCCTTTTTCCCCCTTTTAAATATCTCTTTCAGGAAACATGTTTCCTATAGCTCCCTTCAGCCTGGATCCAGCCCCTTCATTCCATAGATTTAAGTCCTCCAAGTTCTCAATTACCTCCCTGGACTTCCCCAAAATCCTACAAGAACTACAATGCAAAAGGAAAAGAGGACATTAACCATGGCAGCAGGGAGTGCTAACCATGCTATTTGCTCTTTCAGAGTCCCAAAGCTCTCACGGGAAGTTTTGAGTGGATTGAGTGCTGATTATTCATGAGACACTTTGGATTTCACAGCTCTGAGAGGTTACTGGGAAGGGTATGTGTGAACCTAGTTATCTTTAGGGAAGATGACTTGGAGCTGCAGGAAGGCCAGGCCTGGGGCTGGTGCTCAGCCCTGCCATCCCCATGCAGAGGATATTGCACACCATGACTCAGTCCAACCCTCTTTTCCTAAAAGTGTGTGCTGCTGGTACTTCTTCTGCCTCATGTGATCCTGATGCAATTCCAATTACATCACCCACATCATGTAACACCTCAGCAAAATGGCTGAAGATAACAGTAAATAGAGCTAAAATGAAAAAATCAGATTTCTATGTTTAGTCACCCATAAGGGACTTTTGAGACTAACTTAAAATTTACTAGGACAACTTTCTTGTGCAAGCCAGGCTGTATGATTGCTTTGCAATCATAAGTACACCCAATTATTATCCTCCACTCCTATTCACATATTTTTTGGCCTGTGTTCTTAGTTTTTCAGTTTAAATTTATCTGAGGGGAGGTTAGGGAGATGAGTGGTTTAGGATTAAGCCCCTATGCGGCAGCAGAATTGACTCTGTGTTCAGAACTAAACTCCAATGATCTGCCATGATAAGTAGATCAGGTTAGGGCTCTCCCTAGATCACAAAGGCAAAGTACTTAATGAAATGTACTTTGCAGCATAAATGTTTTTAAAGAAAGTGCATATTCTCGTCTGCATAATATTTTTTTTTTAGGGTTTTGTTTTTTGTTTTTGGTGGGGTTTTTTTAGTTTTTGGTTGTAAGCCACAGGACAATAACATAAATCTCTTTACATTACTGGACTTTGGACTGGGCTTGAACACAAATTAAATCAGGAAGAGCAAACTTGCTACGTGTTTTAAATCCATCCCAAAAACATAAGATCTAAGTGTCCTAGATCAAATATTGACCTAATTTTACTCACAACAGCAAGGCCATGTATTTATTTCAAAGCAATTAATTGCACCAATAAAATTCATAGGCTGTGATGAGAGAGGTTGTTCATATGACAGTTTAGTCCAAACTCTTCCTGTTTGCTACATCTCATGCTGCAATTGCACCTAAGATAAATTATCTTGATGTCTAATATATGTATTTCGTTACTTAACCTGAGGTAAAGACACAAACTTTTCATATGCACTAGACCACACCTACCACACCACCCCTTTGACTACAAGGGAGGCAATAGCTTGTAAATAAAACATGTAGCCATCTCCAGGACTGTAAACAAGCTTATTGGGTTGACAGGAAATGCATCTTTAGGACAGCATTACTTGACAATATCCTTCATGGGGCTAATTAACTGTTTCCACTAGAAATAACAGCTCCCTTGAAAATTTTCTAATTAAATCTGCAGCTGCTTGGAACAGTATTAACACAGCAAAGACTTCTTCTAAGCAAGCCTTCTGGGAGCCTTCCAGTGACCTTACCCTAGTTGTCAGCTGAACCAAGGGCTAGGTAACATATTATGCAATTCAGAAGGAATCCTCAAAGCTGCTCACAAGGAAGGAGAAGCCCTGCTGAGGGTAAAAGTCAGGGAGAAAACACTTGAAGTTCCTTGCTAGTTAATAGAATCTTTTCTATACTTTTCCTAAGAAAAACAGAGAGATGCAGGAAAAAGCCCATCCGACTTGGAATGAGTTAAATAAGAAAATGGATGTGACCCCACTCACTCTGATCACCCAGTTCCTCAGCAAGAGCTAGAGGTGAGGGGAGCTGTTTCAGGTGGAGAATGTCTTGGAAAAACAGGCTGAGTCTGTCTCAACATTTTGTCCTCTAATAAAGAAAAAACAAAATACTCTGTACATTTGTCTTAGCCTAGTGCACACTTTCCTGAGTAGCACAGTACAAATCAGACAAGATAACCAACCAGTCTAGTTTCAAAAGTGATGAAACATAGAAAGCCTATGAAGGATTGACCTCTGATTTTATTGAACACTTTTAATCACTAGACTGCAAATCCTATAGTGTTTTGATGACTTGTAGATCAGCACATCAACATTTCATGTTAGCCTACATTTCATACTTTTTCTATATGTTCTTCTTGTTGAAACTTAGCAATAATGTGGCAATGTAAGTATTAACAGCTGTATATAGAGGTATAGCAAAATGTCTGGGTCCATCTGGTTCATTGTGGTTCATCAAGACAAGAGTAGCTGAAAACTTATTAGTCAGCGAGTCTGCTATTCATAGCTCTGAGCACACAGCCTGTTATACATATTATCTCATGTCTTTCTGTAAGAGTGCATAAACCATTAAACAGTTTTGCCATACCCTGCAGTCATTAGGGAACCTCCAGCAAATCAACAATGAGATTGCAGAGTACAAATTCTCATACTCATGTGGTGTCCACATAATTCCCAAACACAGAAAGAAGGATGATTATACAGGTAAATAAAAAATCTCTGAAAAGCCTTTATCTATTTTACTTTTCTTAGGAGTCACATGGTTGGAAAATTCTTAATACGGAGAAAAAGACTGCAAGTAATGTCAAAAAAAAGTTTCTAGTGCAGGGGCCAGCAATAATGAAGAAATTGTATGTATTCATCTGTCAATCCACAGCTCGAGTATGCAATTTTGTTTCATTTGTTTCAAAGGTATTAATTCTATGCCAAGGGATCCTGCAGACCATCTCCTCTCCTCTTCCAGGGATAAAGAGATTTGTGACATTCTTGCCACAAATACCCCATGCAATTCCTCTCATATACTGGTAGTAATGCTTTACTAGCAGTTGTTCCTGTCAATTGTCTACTACCATTTTAATTTATTTTCTAGCACAAGTAGGCCTAAAGAAAAAATATCCTCTTTTATGAAGCTACATACACTCTGTGCTTAAGGATCATTATCTAGTCTCCTTTCAATCTTTTTCCCTTTACAGTTTCCAGTTCCATAAATTTGTCCTCACATGCGTCATTTCTAATTTTTTACTTTGGATTTTATTTAGATGATTATCTATTTCTGGAAGTCCAGTGTCCAAATAAGGACAGTTGTAGGTTGAACACAATGTGTCTTAAAACTAACAGATGTTGTCAGATATCTCCATGGGATGTTTACCCTTTATACAGCAGGGTGGCATTGTTGACTCGTCTTCAGTGTGTTATCTGCTGTAAAAAATCACTTTTCCAAAGAATTTTTTGTAACTAGTTTTGCTCATGTGATATAAATACTAGATTTATTCCATATAACTCCTTCCGCATATCTACTGCTGCAGTGCCCTTAATGAACAGCATCTTATTTTCCAAAACCATATCCAGTTTACCACAATCATATCAAGCTCTAACCTCATCCTAGGTGGAGGTCTGGCTCTTCTCAGGGGAGTATCACTTGAACCTGTCCAATATGCTCTCCATTTGACTTTACAAGTGATTTGGAAAAACACTGAAGAGAATGCAAAGAGGGGTGGGCTGCCACAAAATCACACCCTACTAGCTCAACACAATGCAGCTAATCAGTACACTTAGAACTTGGCTTCCTAGCTGAGCACTTTGGAGCAATTTTGCCAGGTTCTGTCCCTTCAACTTGTCTATCAGGATGTCACTTGCTTGCCAAGCAGTCCTAGCAAGAGATCAAGAAAACTGACTGCTGTGCACAGAGCCTGACATGCTGCCAGGGCAGAAAATTAGACAGATTTGAAATCGTTTGTCCTGAGAACATTCATTTGTCTGTTGTTCACTCCGTATTTGTCTTCTCGGTATTTCAGTCCGAGTATTTGTTCCAGCACTTTTCTAGGAACTGAAATTGTAGCAGAGCCGATAACGTCAGTCTCCTCTTCACTTGTGTTTTTTTTAAAGCTGTGGACCATCATTACCTGTTACAGTCCCCTGCCTTCTGCAACAAGGACAGACGCTCCTGAAGGTGCGGCTCGGGGCTGGGCACAGCCAGTCCTCCAGGTTCAAGTCAGGTCCAGACAAACTGGAAATCTCTTTAGCCTTAGCTAAATATTTTCTGTTTTAGCTTGTCCTCAACTCTTACTTCTTTACTGCTGAGTCAGCTGGTCTTTCTGGTAAAGAGTAAGCTATAACAAGCATCAGATATTTTAGCCTTGTCAGCACCATCTAGCTTTTCCTTTGCACCCAGTGATGGACTACAACTTCTCTCACTCTGCCTCTTGCTAACATTGCCTTTATAGAAGACTGCTCAGTACTCTCACCTCTGTCCATGCTTCACCATCTTCAATTCATCCCTAACTCGTCATGCTTTTCCCTCATACCTATTCTTAGTAGCCTGAATATTTGCATCTCTTCTATCTCCAGTTTCATAGTAAAGATTTTGATTGATTTACTTGCTGCAATTTCCAGCATCCCAAACTGCCATAGATTGAATCAACACTATATTTGTCTTATGGGATTACTAATTCTCACTAGCATTTTTATTTTCTCCTTTAAACAAATCCTCTATGTGATCATTCCTCTATATTTTCCAGGCACGCTATTGTCTGGCTTTCCAAAAGACTGCTGGCTTTGCAATATTGTCCTACCTGCCCCATAAGCCACCCTTTTGCCAAACATTCTTACCCTAAATACTACCACATTGCTGTTCTTTGATAACTTCTCCCTCTTAACTGAAAGTCCATGTGAAGAAGACCTGTCTCTTTGGGTACTTTTCCCATCTTTCACATCAAGTAGTCCTCAGACATAAAATATAGCTAATTTCTACCCTGATATACTTTGGTCAACTGGTTCTTCTTCCTCCCACATCAGCCCCTCCTTACCCCACAACCCACACAAAAGACATGGCAGCATCTCAACATGCAAAAATCTTCCCATTAACTTCAAAATCGTATTAGTCCAACAAAGCCAAACTAGCCTTGTGGCATTTTTGTTCATCATACATACCTACTGATTTAAATTGGGCTGCTGAGCCAGAGTGTAAAAGAGAAGCAGTCTGACTATCAAAAGTCTGTGCATCTCACGAAAGTGCCAAAAGCTTTGTACATGTATTTCATCTCCTTCTGATGTGGTTAGAAACTTTAAAGCTGCGTCTTCTGATTGACTGTGTCTCTAAAGCATAAGTCAATTGAAAACAGGCCTGATGCTCCAAACTGAGTGCTCATTTGCAAACCTCAGTCCAGCTGAAGTGGATTGTGCCTTTTTAGGAGGCTGGTAGATAAACAGACATCAAACACAGCCTGAGAACAGCTCTAGTACACTTCCGAAAAGAAACAACTTGATATCTTCCATTCCTCTGCAAATAGGGAATTGAAAATTTCAAGGCTAGAAATTGCAAATTCATCTGCTGCGGTAAGACTTCAAGGAGTATATACATACAGTCATTTTTCTTCAGTATAGAAAGGAGTGGGGTTTTTGCTAGCAAGGGGACTATTTAAATTTTTTCTGTTTGTGTATTTTCATACTAAGAAGAAAAATACAGCTTGCCATTTCTATTTTTCACTAGTATATGTCTGCATATATGCTAAAATTACCACCTAAATAAAATATCACAGTGTACCTCACAAGAAAAATCAGTGTAGCTTTCAGGAGCAGTGAATGATCTTATTATATTTATATATTTATTTATTATCTTATTATATATGCAAAAAAATATAAATTAATTTTTTGTTACCTCCTTCAGATTTGCAAGAGAGCCTATTCATTACTTGCTCACACCACAAATTATTAGATACTTACTTTCATGTCTTTGTGTTAGTTATATTTAATTTATATGCACTCATTTCCTGAATAATATTTTTAAAAGGCTGGATTTGTGGCCATTCCTCTTTGGACTACAGAAAATAAGCAGGCTGAGCAAAATGACCCTGCAAGATGTTAGTTTGTCTAAATAGCTGACCCTTTTATCTGAGTATCAAAGCAATGTTTTGTCAGTGTCCCCTCACAAAGGTAGAAAATTGCATCTCTAAAATGCCAGTTGCAGAACCTTTCTATTCCTGGGAAGCAGGTGGTCCAGCATCCCTGGAAACTGAGTGGAAAATACCTGTCCATACCTCAGAAACTCTGCTGAGGAACTGATGCATGTAGCAGCTTTGACAGCTGCCTCAGAAAGGGAGCGAAGGGGCGGCTTCTCCCTGGCAGGCAGCAGCCAGGCTGGCCGTGCTGCACGGGTAACACGTGGCAGGCTTGTCCTCAGCACTACCATCTGGCATCACGCAGCAGCAGGGGAATTTAGGCAATTAATGAATGAATACTTCCTTTAAAGGTTCCTGTAGTGCTTTTTTCTTCTCTAGCCAAAGTAAGTTTATTAACTCCAGCAGCCTGGCCAGATGCCAGTTTGGAAACTATCCTGTCATCTGACTTGTGTTTTCCCTGCAGAGTCAACTGCATGAAGAAAACTCTATTTTGTGGTCTAGACCTTGACTCTAGAAAGATTTCTGTCTATTCAGATGCTGACACCGCACCTGGGAGTAATGAAGTAAACAAAGTGTGGCACAGCTGTGAGGGCTCACAAGGCCTGTTTTCCTAAAGCACCTAAACCATGTTTCCTTTAGTGGTCATAATGGTCACCTTTTGTCCTAGGAAGTACTGCATTTTGTTGCTGGATAAATGAACTCCTTTGCAATAATCCTGAAAAGCATCCTGTCAAATCAAGAGCATCATCACCTTTATCTTTGACAATGGTAATAATAAACATACTCTGCTGTACTACACCACCTTCAAGATTTTACATGTAAAAATGAATGCATTGTCTTCTCTTAATACAATTCCAATTAGTTAGAATGCATATCAGTTTAGAAAGCTGTTACTTTTTTACAGTGTCAGTTTGATTTTACATTTGAAGCTGGTGGAACTTCTGTAATTCTGCTATTTGTTTATTTCAAATAATTGGCTTCAGAGATCACATTCAACAAAACCTATTATGGTGAAAGAGGGTGATTTCACCTTAGGTTGGATTAGATTAGATAAAACTTCCAGAAGAAATTCTCTACTGTGGTATTGGTGAGGCACTGGCACACACAGAGAAGTTGTGGATGTCCCATCCTTGGAAGTGTTCAAGGCCAGGTTAGATGGGGCTCTGAGTAACCTGGGCCAGTGGAAGATACCCCTTCCTATGGCATTGGGTTTGGAACTATATGATCATTAATCTCTCTTGCAACCCCAAGTATGCTGTGATTCTATATGATATTTTTTTTACTGACTGAACAGAGAAGCAAGACAATACTGTTTTTTCAAGTATAAACTCCCATTTCAAGCTGCCAAGAAACAGACCTAGTGGTTTGACATGCACACACCGATGGTACAGGGTCAAGAGGGAGGAGATCTACACAGCACATGGCCATGGCGAATGCTTTTCGACTCAGGAAAAGAAACAAAAACACATTTAGAGAATGAAACATCACTGCAGGTTGCAGAAATAAATAAAACCTGATTTTTATTTGATCTTGTTTATCTCTAAGCTCCTGAAACCGAATGCCAGGATGAGTACAGAGAGTGCTCTCCAGCTGGCCTGGACAATCTGCCAGCACACTCCCCTCTGGAGGGAATGCTGCCACCCTGTCCCACTGCCACCCTATTCCTTTGGGCCTCCTACTCATGGAGTACCAGGAACACGCCTGCAAATATGCAGCACAGAGGACTGTCATTTGAACTCCAGGTGAAATCACCAAGCTCCTTCAGATGTTCCAATACAAGAAATGAAGGTGTTTGGCTGCAGATCAGAGTGTTAAGTGAAGGGAAAACCAAGTATCACCTGATCACAAAGTGAAGTCTGTGGTCTGTCAGTAATGGTACAGGGGGTTTTTTATGCCTGAAAATAGCATATTTATATTTCAAGTGCTTAAAATTGTTTGCTTTCTTTAAATTAGTCTTCCACATGAAAATAAAACTAATAGTATCATTTTAAAATCATCTGTCTCACTGCAGAGAGGAAGATGTACTTTTACTATGGTATAGTCCCAGTTCAAAAAAGCATTAAGTTGCAGTCAGTGCAGTTTACCACATGGAGCTGCCATTCATGACATGCCTGTGATCATCACATGCAGGGAAGGCACAAGAGTGTATGCAGAGACACAGGATTACATTTCCATGCCAAAAACACAGCTTGCAACTGGGCATCCTAGGAGTGATGTTGTGAACTCAGTGCTTTCCCCATCTGACTCCAACTCCAGATGTGGGGCACCCAGAGGAACCAGGGCAGACACTCCCAAGTTTCCAGCATGATAAGCTAGTAACGAGTATGGGGAGTGGTTATTTAGAGGTACATAGCTAAGGTGTTCCTCTGGGTCTCTATGATCACTTGCCATCAGGGCGAAGGAATCACCATGAAATCAGTGCCACAGGACACAGGCGTCTTGCAGGCAAAAGAGAATGCATACACAGCCTTTTTTTTTTTTTTTTCTGTGAGCTAATAAAATACTACTCAGATTTAAACTTCACAGCAAAATATCCAATCTTTTGACAGAAAATGCAGAATTATTCCTTTTTCCCCAAGTTGAAAATCCACAAGAAAGAAAGATTCTGACAGTTGCAGATTTCACACATGTCAAAGGCACAAGCCCTGCTCTTGCAGATGGATTGTACAAAAATACGCCTTTTGTTAAAAGACAGAAAATTAAAGGAACATTTAATCATGCTCTGACAAGCTTCTTAGCCCAAGGCTAATACCCTGAGTCCTGTAATAATTCCTGAACTCATACACTGGCTTACAGCAGGTGGCCACAGAGGTCTCAAGCAGTGGAAGTGCATTAATTGTGGGGCCAACTCTTATTATTAGTTTAATAATAAGAAATGTGTTAATACTAGTCCTTGCCATAAAAGCAATAATAAGCAATGCAAGCATACACTCATAATTATTTTCAATTACTGTGCAAATAGTCCCTTAGCAGCTCAAACTGAATTTTTTAAGTGCTAAACCACCAGCTATTTTTCATCTTTACAAAATAAATCAGACCTAGAAATCTTCTTGGAATGAATATTTATTGGAAGCAATAGTTCCAAGAACTTTCAAGTACAAAGATTAGTCACTTCGGAGACGACCAAGAATTTTGTTAAAACTGCTCTTCCCAAACATTTGGATTTGTTGGATCTTTGAACACTTTTAAAAGTCTCATTCTTAGTCTGACTTTAGACATCATAAGTGTGAGTAAATATACCTTTGTCTCCTCCTTCCAAATTTGCCCCTCACAAACCCTATAGATTAGTTTTTATTCTCAGGAGTTATTTTAGAAATCTTTATTTAGAATATTTTAGAAATAGTACGTAAGTACAGGAACATGGAAATCCCCATTCAAAAGACAAGTAAAAGAAGAAATAAAAGGAAAAAAGTAAACTGAAAAGATACCTTCTACATAGGTTAAGAAAGTACTCATGGACACTAAAAATGTAAAAAATAAATAAGCAGGCCTTATATGTTTCTCTAAAAGCTAGAAAGCTAGCTGCTTCCCTTTGCAAGGATTTATTAAGAAATATTTGCATGACCGTAAATTATCTGAAGTTCCTAGTGTAAAGCAGGTAGCTACACGTGCCACAGTATATAATCTCCTTCAGGTACTTTGCAAACGTAATAAAAATGAAGACTCAGAGTCTTCAAGTTTCATTCATACTCCTCTGCACAGTACATCAGCAGTGATTTTAGGCATGGCATTAAGAAAAGAAATCCCCTACCCTAAACTTCATGACCTAGAGTCAAACCAATCACAAGTGTGTAGGCTCCAAGCTTCCAAAGACTTGATTTCAACTTAGTGCATGCCCACACTTTGAATACAGCCCTCGTTCACTGCAGCAGATGTCAGCTAGTAGCTGTGTCACATTTACATTAGAGGGGCCTTTTATGACACCTGTTTAGCAGAAATCATTGCAGATAACAAGGAGACGGGTTAGTTTGGTGTTTTGCTTTCCCTAAATGCACACGCAGTCAGAGGCAGTGGATTGTATGGTCGCAGATTTCCCCTACATCCTTTCTTGCCCTCAGCCCTACACAGAATTTTTTTTTCAGCACTCCCTGGTGCCTTGAATCAGAAATAACACCTTTCCAGGATTCCCCCTTCCAGCCGTGAATTCCAGAGCAGCCTTTTATGGGAAGGCTTCGGTGGTAATTTCTGCCCAGATGGGAAGCCAGAGTAGGGTAGGGTAGAGCAGGCAGCTGCTGATCCCTGTACCTGCAGGTCTGCAGGCATCAGGTTGCAGGCCCTGTCGGTCACATCACACTTTTCCCTGTTTCCTGACACTTCAAACGGGGCCACTCTGTGTTTGACAAGAAACATCAAACATGCCAGGTGAGTTTCCCCAAGCCATTCTCTTTGATGACATCCTCTTAACGTTTTCTGTCTTATTCTCTTCTGCAAAGAGAATTCCTTTTCACCAGCATGCAAAGAAAAGTTTACATTTACATTTGGAGTCTAAATATTTCTACTACCTTTTTTCCTGATGTGGGGGTTTGTTTGTTTGTTCGTTTGTTTGTTGGCTCAAAGGGTCAATGCCAAAAGTAAATTAAGATGACACTAGCAATTTTTCCTTTGTGCTGGTCAGATCTAAACACCCTGAGTGCTCACAAGGAAATCAGTGCAAGCACTAGGGCTGGGAACTTAAGTAGGAACAATTCCAGGCTCATCTGGAGTTTGTCTCTTGGTCTGGTCTGTAACCACTTTTTTCCTTACTTAATATCACTGCCTACTAGAGAAAAATGTTGTGTGTGAAGAGTCTGGAGGAAGACGTCAGCTGATTTCAAAGCAGTTACGACAGCCTGTGTGTCTAATTCAGGTGCTTTCCCTGAGTTGCACAAGCACTCGTAGCAATCTGACCCTCTGTGTCCTGCAAAGTCAGGAAGCTTTGCAAGAGAGGCCAAACAGGAATGGCAATGTGCCCAGATGCCCATGTTTATAGAAGCCCTGGAGAACTGTTGACCTAGTGCACATGACTCCAAAAGCTGGCTCACTGGTCATCCTGCCTCCTCTGCAGAGGAAATGGTGTGCAGCATGCAGGTTCATACAACAGAGATGGTGCCTGCACTCCATAGGCAAAATGTGACTGTGCACATGACATTTTCTGTGCCTTTCTTGTTATTTCATGCAGGAGTTACACAGATAGGAAGGCAAGAGGCTTCTCCTCATTCAGGGCAGAAGGTGAATGCTGTGAGCCCATGAGGTTGGTATTGCCTGTGATGTGGCAGCACTAAAATGGATGAGCATTGACACCATTGTACAAGCAATTTTTAAATTTATTTCCAACCTTATGATATGGCTAGTGATAAAAGCACAGTCTCACTGAGTGAGAGCCAACAAACTGTTGCTGCTCCCATCATGCCATGAGCAGGGAGACAGCTGGCAGCACCTAAGATGGTGAAACAGCACATAAGGCTGGCATGTGGCACTTACCACTGTTCTTGTCCTGGCTTGGCAAAGCTCTGTATCTGCCTTACTCATATCCACATTTCTGTCTGACGTGAGCCACTCCCTTCTTGCAAACATAAATGGTCTGGGCTGAGGTATAACTTGTCATGCAGGCGAAACCCAGTAAAATCCTTTCAGAAATATTTGCTGTCACTGACAGCTGAGACCAAATAAATCAGAAGGAGATGCATTTCCATCTTCACCAAAATTATTAAAACCAGGTCCTCATTTATGCATCTGCATAGACAAGCAGAGTCTAGCCCTGACAGTTCATTAGAGAGAAATCTTATGAATAGCAAAGACCCCTTGAAAGAAAATCAAGAGGAAGGCTGAATGCAGTATGTTTATGTGTGCCCCCTAGGAGCTGTTATTTTTATGTTTTGTAATGTTTCTTTAAGAGTCTCAGAAGGCACTGTATATCTAAAGCTCATCTTATACTGGGAAAAGGCACTAAACAGGCATGAAGTGGCAGGTGTAAAACATTGAAACAAAAATAGCTTTTTATGTAATGTAACAGGTATCTTAATGAAAACTACCTATGTTTTGAATATCATAAAATAGAATATTTCATACTACAGTGGGTGCAACCATACACCAGGATGTGATTTACTTTGCAGATTAATAAGTAGTAATAAGTTCCCAAATCAAACACCAACATGAACCAGCCATGTGCTGTTCAAAAGGGAGCAAGTCCCCTCAGAAGTCACCAGTGAGGCTACTTAAAACACAGCAGCACTGCTAGGGAGCATCATGTGCCCTTGGTCCTATCACAGGGAACCCCAATGCACCTTGCAAATCCCAAGGCCAGAGGAGAAGATCCAGTCAGCCCCTGCGCAGCCCCTGGATTTTGCAGTGGGGATATGTGCTGGCCACTGCAGACAGTGCCCCTCCTGCCACAACTCCTGCCCCATGTAGGGCTGAGCTAGCAAAATTCCCTCTTGCTCATGCCCTGCAGTGATGCAGGGATTCAATGGCCATGCCTCAGTCCATGGCACACAGGAAGAACTGCATCTCTTGGCTGAAGTCTAAACTAGGTAAATGCAGTCATCACAGCAGCCTTCCTGACATATCTCCCTGCCATCTGTTTCTCAGGAAGTCCCAAATTTGGGGGTAGTGGAAATGGTAAAAAACTGTGTGCTGCTTTTCTGGGATGTTTTACATATATTGTTATCTAGAATCAATATATAAATGGGAGGAATCAAAAGCCAGTGAGCTCACAAATATGTGCATGTTACAAGATGCCTTCTGACTCCCTATACTCCCTCTGTCACCCGATAGCAACATGCCTTTTATGCCAAAAAACAAACCATAGCACGAGGCTCCACACATCCTCTTGTGTTTCCCTAACTAGCATGTACCAAAGGTATTTGAACCAACCATTCAAAGAATACTTGTCACCTGCTTTTTTTAGTTGCCTGAAATGAATAGAAGATGATGATATATCTATAGTTTCTACATACAACCAAGAACCAATAATATCAACTTAGTCACTACTATGTTTGAGGAAGAAAACTAAGTATTCCTTCAACATTTAATTTAGGAACTGAAAGTTCTTTAAGCATTACAGAACCATGGGGGCAAAGGGACCGGCCATGCTAAGGCACCAAGTCAAGTCAATGGAAACACATGCAATAACTCAGATCCTGCAGCAGTGAAGCCTGGGCTTCTTTTCTTCTTTTTGCCCCTCCTCCAGTCAGAATTTCTTCCCTTCTTTACCAATGAGGTAATCTTTATAAGGCATCCTGCAAATGGCTGAGGCACTCTCATCTTTTCTCTGGCACTGGGTAGGTACAGACACCCCTTTTTCAGCAAAGCTGGGATGTCCCTGAGAATCCAAAGATTTCTTCCTAGGGACAAAAGAGCTGGAACCTCTTTGGAAATGTTCTTTACTTTGATACCCACACTTGCCTTTAAAAAAAAAAATCCTTTAAGCTGTCATTTTCACATCAATCATGCATAATGTTGTGCTGAGTTAAAATTTTGTGGTTCTTAAATAGATACTTTTTTCTGACTGTCCTATTTTCACCTGTTTTAAAAGTAAGTGTGAACTGCTGGGTCATAAACCAAGACAGTTTGGAGAAGAAAACAGCTATTAAAGTGTTAATTCTGGATGCAGCTCATAAAACAGAAATCATCCATTTTGTAACAATGGGGCACATTGATAGTGGTTGCACCAAATGAAAATGCTATGTGTGTTCCTGGTTCTTCTAACAGGTGGCTAAAGAAGAAATGCCATTAGCATGGAAGCATACTAACAGTATTTGAAACTGGAACAACTGGCTTCATTTTCAAAGGCTAGTCACTTCTTTATGTTCTTCACTGAAAATAAAGTTTTTGGTCCCTTAGAAAGCCAAGCACTCACCTGCAAATTAAATGGTCCTTATAATTCTACACCCAAGCTTTACACAGTGTGACTCTTTCTCGCTGTTGACACACAGTTTTGTCAGAAGATAAGAGGGAGCAGGTATGCATGAGGATGGGTCACAGACTGCAGATCTTCCACAAAGCTTAGACCCCTGCCTCCTTATAACCAAAATGAGAAGTTCAGCAGGTTAAATCTAAATCAGCTGAACCAATCCATTTACCCATCTGAAAACATGGTGAAATAAAAAGGCCTGACATATGACATTGGCTAACTCTAGCAAATTTTGTAATTTGATGCAACTAACAGATAAAAGTATCAGAAGTGTAATGAATCTGAATACCCTTCCTCATAAAAACCAATGTAATTTTGAACAAAGTGCTTTTCATATTCATAATCAGCACTAAGTTCCATAGGGCAAGATGGCCATTTTCTTCAGGCATCTCTTAATCATAAGCTGATATCAAAAATCCTATTTCTAGCCACTGGATGGCAAATCTGGACGAAAGCTGGACAACTTTGCAGCTCTTTCAATCTGTGTATGACCTCAGGAGTGGAGGGAACAGATATTTGCTTGTGACAGAGTAACAGAAAAACTGGAGAAAAGCAAAGTTTTCCATAAGCCGACACATAAAATGCAAGAAACCATGCTGCATGCACTTTGGGTAGGATATACAATTAAAGCATTATCCACAGTGTTTGCTGATGAACACAGGACCTCTAAGGTGTGGCAACAAGTGTAATTTTTTTTGAGATTACCCTGCTAATGTAAATTTAGCAGTTAACATCTTAAATGGTTTCACACTTAATTTTGCAATCTGTGGTTTTTACGCTTCTCCTGTAAGGACACACCAGCCACAGCACCAGCACAGCACAACTACTGCATTCTCATCCTGGCAATGGGGTCTGGTGAGATACCACTGAAAGGCAGGTGGGATTTGCTATCCCAGTAAGGTATACCATGTACTGGGAGGAAAATAACTGCATCGTGCTACATTTATGACATTGTCATTCTGTCAGCTTTTCTTTTGTCAGCATTGAAAGGTAAGAAGAAAAGCATTGGTGAGGAGTGATGCAGACAGCAGAAGA
Source organism: Phylloscopus whistleri (assembly GCA_017589585.1). NCBI lineage: Eukaryota > Metazoa > Chordata > Aves > Passeriformes > Phylloscopidae > Phylloscopus > Phylloscopus whistleri. The sequence goes on along the minus strand of JADMLD010000758.1, from coordinate 8,446,650 downwards.
GAAACCACGTAAGATCTCATAGAGAAGGCTTCTCAGCTCTGCTTCAAAGCTAGTCATTCATTGTTCATGCACAGTGCTTGGATAGTAGTTGATCACTGGGTACGGTACTTTGCAGATTTTTTATTACTACCCATTTTAACTTAATAATGTTTCACTTATCCTCATGAAATTTCACAGGACATTGTGCATTTGTTAACTTACAGCAGAAATCACTGATGCCAGATGTTTTCTACTGTCATTTTTCCCAAAATAAATGTGTTGCATTTTGCAACGTTCAGATTTGGTGCAGCTGATCTGAGAACGAAAGTGATTTTACAGGTAATCATGGGTTGTAAAGTCTTTCATAACTCCATTCCTACCATCAGGATACAGGCACTCTGCAAAGGAGTCATTCTGTCATCCTCAAAAAAATAAAATGGTTTTTATACTGTTAAGAAACACACTTTTCAAAATTGCATTGTCATAGAAGAAAAGAGAGAGAGAAGAAAAAAAGAACAGCTAGGTTTCGAAGGTCAACATTTTCTCAGTGGTGGAGGTAAAATTCTGTGTTCATTTGTATTTGAAAGTTATGTAGTATTTCATTAGAAGTGTTATATACTGAAAGTATTTTGTTAGTTTTGGATATATCTTATCATTGCAAATTGGTATTAAGTGTCAGAAATTACTGCACCTGTGACAAGCATTCATTATGTGCTACCCTTAAAGGGACATGTGAGACTGTGGATGTGCAGCAAGTTTGCGTTTGTGCATAAAAAATACAGCACAGACATTTTCTACCTTCAAGTGCATAAATTGCTAAATTTTTGTGGTTCTGTGTAAACACAGACATGTTAGACTTTCAGACTCCAGAAGGCACCTTACATACTCTGGTTCTTGTTACAGAAACATAGATCCCTAATAATTTTTTAGGCTTTGGGGGCTCTCTGAGATGTCTGAATAGGCTGACAGATGGTGCAAGACCTCCGTGCCCTTCTGGAAGCAACTGGGAGGCCCCCAGACAAGGCTCATTAGCATGTCAGATAGCACAGGATGACTGCATGGAGAGAATGAAATCCCAGCCTCCCATGTCCACCCGCCAAAATCCAGCTCTCCTGCAACTAGCCTTTTCTTTTTTTGACCTCTGATGCCCCCAGTGCATTAAGCCAGAGCTGAAGGACAGACTACTGGCCCTCCACATTGTGGAGTGGGATTGGAAAGCAGCCATTCCTGAGCTGGAGAGCTTTCTGATCACACTGTATTTACATGGGATGTTAGTCCTGGAAGCTTCAATTATGTAAACAAGCTTTTATAATGAATCTCTTTCTGAGCCAAACCTCTAGATAAGCCCTGAACTTTAATTTTACCTGTTACACAACTCAGAGTAAAGCTCAAATCTATTAAATTGTCGTGTTATGAACACTTACTGTTAAATTTTGAAGATGTAACATGTTTAAATCCCTAAGAATAAATCAGGAGATCTGCTCCCTCTGAAGCCTTCAGACTGCCAGCTAGCAAGATAATACATCCCTGCTCTCTGTGCAGTAACAGGCTGGCCAAAAGGGTAACACATCTTTTATTGCATTGAGGTATCACGTAATGAAATGAAAAAGGACACTTCATGTCAGCATAGCAAATGCCCAAGACATAGTTGCTCAAATTGGCTAGAAAAACTGAGAATTTAAAAGCCTTTTCTTCTCCATGTTTGTGTCTATGGTATGACATGGAAGCACTATTTCACAAAAGAGAGTCTGTGAACCACATGTTGTCTTGTAGAGATGGGTGCATGTCTCTCATTGAAAATTTTAACATATTACTGAAGGGTTCCAGAGAAACCCTGTTACTACTGTCAGTATTTTAGCATTAAGGGCATGGATTCCCTAAAACTGGGCCGGAACATCGCAGTACTACAGACACAAAAATAGACCCCTGTTGGTTAAGCAATCCAACACAATAAACATGCACACTCAGATCCAGCCTGCTGAGCGGCAGACTCCTCAAACTCAAAGCCATGGTCCTGCCTGATGCACCCTTAATCTCCAGCAGCCTTTAATACAAGACATAGATCAAGCAACAGGATGTACTGAGGTTTTCATTTCATTGTTGTGGGCAGCTAGCCTGCTATGATTCCCATAAAAGCCTTGACAGGGATGAACCTTGACACCAGAAACAATCTGTAAAGCCATGCCCAGTAAGCTTTCTGAAACAACCTCTCACCCAGAGGAACTATATGCTGAATTAAGATCACTCACATAAACGTGTTTAAATCAGCCTTAAAGAGAGTTAAAGTGGGCAATCCAAGCTTACAAATCTTTGGGCATGACTTAAATAGTTCAACACTGGAGTCCTATCTACTGTGACTCCAGTTTCTGACTTTGTCCTCAGCAATGGTTTTGACAAAATTGAGATGGTGAAGTCACATAACCCCAAGAGAAAGTAAGATGCGGCAGGTTTCAGCAGAAGAGTTCAGCCATTCAGGGTTCAGCGGATTGTTCAGGTTCAGAACAGAACATCAAACATCCTCTGTGCCACAAAGAAAATGGTGCTGCAACCACTGCTGCTCCTTGGAGCACTTTGGCTCCAAGGAGAGTCCCTTCCATCTCCCCCTTAGGCATCTGAGAAGGCATTTTTTCCTAAGTTTTGCCCAGGCTGGGCACGCTGAACACCACAGAGCCAGATGAGCCATAGATGAGCCACTCATGTGTTAGTCATTTCACCTGTTAGCTAACAGGGCTGCAAGGGCTTTCAGCAAGCCTGTAAGGCAACAGGACAGGAATGTGGCAACCAACACAGCATGGCAAGGTAGCCCACAAACTGCTATTTGATCATACTGTCACGTCTAATGTGTGTGTGTACACGCAGGAGGGCACAGGAGAAGAGAGAGCAGACAGATAGCCATTAGATAGGTTTACAATAACAAACCAGCTTCGTATTCCCCTCCTCAGATTTCAGCTATCAAATTTCCTGCAATCAGGTTCTGACTGTCATACAAGCTGCAAATTCATGCAAATCCTGAGTCACTGTTTGGCAGGGTATAGTTTTTTGGTGTACCCTGCTGTGGTTAATCACTGCATCTGAAATTCAGTTCTTCTTTGCCCTCTTCAGGAACGTGTTACAAAAAATCATCATTTAAACACATAGCTCATTAGGAATCTGATGAAACACTACCAGAGAAAAGATTGCTCTCTGATTGAGTCATTTGCACTGGATGTAATAGCTATTTATTCACAGGTTTCATTAAAACAAGCAAGTCATTAAATTCATGGCAATGCTATATTAGTTGAAAAGACTCCTAGCATTGCTGTTTAGATTCATAACTTGTGTGAGAGCACAATGGATTCAGCTGTGTTAAATTATCAAAAGTTGGCAAAGGCACATGAAAATTTCACTTTCTTACACTTACAGGATGTCACTATTTATTTGATGGGGAACTTCGCCAGGGAGCAAGAAATGGGTATTTCTAGAGGGACCTTCACTCAAATTCACAGACAAAAGAATGAGGAATTTGAATGGGTTGGATATAGCTGATATATACATGTTTGACCTCACCTGCTCTGGTGCTATGCTGGTTTTCAAACACAGATGTGAGGGCAGCAACAACTGCTTCAGAGTAACCCTAACCTATAGCTGAAACTGCAGCCTGGGACTCTCTGTCAATAAATAGGACCTGGCATCTCCTCCTGGAAGTTCTTTATGGTTAGAAGGGTAGAACTCAGGCTACCCTTTCCCATGCCTCAGATTTGATCAGTAATGTACCTTTAAGAAACAAACATTTTTTATAATTCTAGTTATTCCACCAACATTTTTTTCTCAGAAATGGAAAACAGATACAGCTCAGCTAGGTGTCTGAAAAGAGCATCATCACCAAGGAGCAATGTGCAGACACCTGGCAAGACCATAAGTCTTTATATTGCTTTTTATTTTCTGAAGTCCTACAGAGCTTTTTAATTATATGAAATTTCTCAACTAATGAAAATCAAATACAAAGGAATACATAAAGGACAAGTATCATACAATAGCCTTTTTCCCCCCCAGCACCTTTTTAATATCTATCTTACGATATTAATGTTATAGATCATATGTTCCTTGTACACTCTTTCATTTCTGTGGTGCTTTCTAGAGGCAGGAGCCATACAGGACAGGAATTTATTAACAGGCCAATAAGATGTTTCTTTTTTATGATTTTCTGAACACTGATGTCTGCAGTACATTCAGCAGCTCAAGCAGAGCCATGTTAACATGGCTAACACCTCCACACTCTACATGGCTTGTGAAAGATACCTTCCCTGACCTCACTATCCTACACAAGATTGAATTCATTTATTCTGTCAGAACATAAACACATATAGTGATGGCCCAGTCTCCTCCTCGTCTCGTGCCAGCTACATGGAGTCCCCAGTCTCTAGACAGGGAGAGAAGCAGTATCTCAGGCCACACCACAAGCCCAGGGACACACAGGCAAAGGAACCAATACCCCTGGGGAAATGCTGGTCTGGTGCTGAACACACTGGAGGCTCCATAGGCACTTTCCAGCAGCTGGAATCACCATAAACAGCAGCACACATTTGCAGGCTGGCCTCCTCCACCAACCACATCTCATGGAGACAGTTCTGTTGCAGTTGTAACTGTGTCAATAGGGAAACATTCTTCCAAATTCTCCATTAACCACTTCATTTTCTATATTAAAACTACCAGGGTGGATAGATGGGAGCTGGCAGTAGAAGAGGGTTGTGCCAAGTAAATCTCTACATTTAACTGCTCTGATACACTACACTAGGCTAAAGTGATTTTGCTACTATTCCAATAGGAAGAGTAGAAAAGTCAGAGTTTTTGCTCATATTTTAAGCACTCCAGTTTGCAGCATGTTCATTTCAGCTGCTGACCAAGGTGGGTTGTGCAGTTACAGTACTCCTGAAGCTCAAGGCAGCTGCACACTTTATCTGGTGCCACTGCAGAGTAGGTGGTGAACAGTATTTGAAAAGCTGTGGAATGCAGCTAGGAGCAGTGATGTTTTAAATGATCTTAGAAGATCTTCTCAGGCTTCTCCACCTTAAAAGCAGCAGAGACACCTGCAGACTCGTCCACTACATTTAAACACCTAATCTAAGGCCATCCAGTTTGAACATTTTTGATTAAAATAAAAAATTTGTTTAAACAAGTTTGATTAATTTAACAACCACATAGCCACAAAGGAGAAAATATGTTTGCAAATGTCTATTCAGAACTGTTACAGAGGCAGACAAGACCAATCTCAGTTGTAAACAAAGTAAATATCCTCTGATCTCACTAATGAGAGTCAAAAATACAACACACAGTATGTTGCGTAACGTTTTTTCAATTAAGCTACTGAGGTCTTTATCAGGATGTCAGTTAAGGTGATCTTTCCATCTCTCCCACTCATACATGTGCTTACATATTGCTCTGACCCCAAACAGGAAAAATCTACATTTGAAATCCCAGGTGAAGCAAATAGAAATGTCATAGCAGAAAGGCTGAATGTAAAATAAGTGCCAACTATACTGCAAAGCTTTTTTCCATTGGTAAAAACTGTTTTAGAGGACTGACAATTTTTTTGCCTTTTGTTTCACAACTTTTTGCCTTCCTCTTTCCTTCAGATTTGCACTTTTACCAGTGGTACAAACAATTCTCTCTGCCAAGCAGTTACCATAATTTTATCACTACCAAATCGTTCTTCCCCATGATTTCCTCAGGCTGCTGTTCAGTGATTCATTGTCACACCATGCCTTATAATTTAAGTTCTTCCTATCAAACCTGCTAAGAATTTTTGGAAAGGTGAATCAGAAGACATCCTCTCCTTAAGTATCATCACTTAAGTATCACAATATTTATTTCCCTCATGGATGAGTTATTGTTCCTCTAGTAGTGAAATGAATGTAAAGTGAGTATCAAAGATCAGTGTCAGTCGTTTGTACAATAGAAAGTAGCAACCACTTGGGAGGAGAATCAAAAGAACTACTCCTCAACTGTTGTAATAGTTTTTAAAGAATCCATGCAACAGTCTTGCAATGCCACTGAAGAGCCTTTGTGACACACAACACTGTAAAGAGTGTCCCTAGCCCTGCAGGGTTCAACTAGATCTTCACAGGTATTAGATACTCAGTTTTACACCATCTCAGTGGAAGAAGGTGCAAACTTTGAGAGGACTTAGACTTTTACAGGTCTCCTGAGCTCTCTATGAGGGGGAAGGAGGGAGAGACAGACAGAGACAGATGGACAGACAGACAAAGATCTGGAGTAGAGGAAGGTAAATATTGCAACTAGTTTTTCAAATATAGACGGCATGCACAGACACTACAGGTGAGATGTACAAAAGTGCACAGTACTCATTTAAACATTCAACAATGGGACATCAGAAGCTCCATTTTGTTTTAGTGGTCCTCAATTAGAGTAGCAGAAGGAATTTTTCAAAAGTCAGCTATGGTCTTGTCCATAGTCCATGGCAGAAATATGAACTGAAACTAAAGTTTGAAGAAGCCCACTAACTGTATTCCACTACAAATATTGCGGAGTTTTATCAAGTTGCAGACTGTTTTTTACAGAAAGAAAGCTTTTGTAGGAAAGTTTATGACTGCTATTCAGCTTCATCATGCCATGTGTTACTGACAGAAAGCCAGAGTGTACCTGTTGCAGTGGTTGTGTGTCATCTATATGCAACAGCTTATCCAATAGGAACATTACAATATTAATACTTGTGGCTTTGCAGGGACAGTTTGTTCTGTTAAACAATTTACTTCAAATGCAACATCTGTTCCAAATGCGGCTACGGTTTTGTAAATAACACTGCTACTGTTATGTAATTGCGTGTGATTTAATATCTACACACAAACAAAATCAACAGTGGAGTTTACAGTTTCAATTCCACTGGTACCTTTGTTGTTGCATTAGAGTATCCTACAGTCTTCAGGTCTTTCATAACTCAATTTAAAATTCCTAATGTTATTCAGTTTCCTGATTTTCCATGGTGATATCCACTAACATTATGTCAGAAACCAAATAAACCGCTTGTTACAGTGCCATCCCTTGCATAGTCTGTGTAAGTTCATCACAGATAGATTCATCTTGGTTGAAAATTTGGCCAAATAATGAACCTCTCATCAAAATATTGTAGGACCAATAATGTCACCAAAAAGCACCAGAACTGTATTTGGATAATGCAACCATGAAAAGTTTGTAAAGGTAAGAGCGCATATACAAAATTAACCTCACCTCTGGAGTGAAACATCCTGAAGAAATACAAGACACTCACTGAAGGCCAGGGCATTGCAAGCTGAGCAGTATGGACTGACTTCAGTCATCTCTGCCCTTGTCTTGGACCAGCTAGGGCACTTCTGCTTGCCCAGGTCTCCTTGAGGTGCTCTGCAATGTCTGTAAGCTCAAAAAAAAAAAAGTTGTTCCACACCTCTCTGTCCAAAATAACAAGAAATTACATCACAGTTCAGTAGAGCATTTTTTGCAGCCTGATGGAAGGATCTGGAGAACAAATATCCCAGCAAAGAAAAAGAGTAGAAAAAAACCCCAATCAAACAAAGAGCAAGACACATTGACACTGCAGACACACGAAATGAGTCAAGCAGATTCCTTGGCACAAACCCAGAACTTTAGCTACCAAAGTCCCCACCGGAAAGCACTGCGATGAGCACTGACGTCCTCATGCGTCAGCCTTCAGTATCAAAGGAACACAGCTCAGAGCTTCATAAAATTCTTCATTATCAATTAATGCAAAACCATGAATCTGTACATGTCATATAGAGTAGCCTAAAATTTTTCCACCTGACTGCTGACAAAATGGTGTGAAATGCACTACATCAGGAACCTGTAGGGAGAGTGTCTCCTTAGACACACCTGTTAGTGATCCACAGACGAAGGGATAGTTGCACTGCTCATTCTAAGAAAACATTTACACAGAGAGTCAAGAAGCATTTTTAAGACTCATGAATGTCCACTGTTCACCTCTAAGGCACCCAACATTCAAAAGCTTATATTGAGAAGCTTAGTGGAAGTTCATAACATCTGTCTTTTAGACCTCTAATTAGGTACTTATGTCAGCAACTACAACCCGCTTGACAGGCAATGGAGAAAAGCCTGCCTTAACACAGAAGTATCAGTACTATGTTAGGTCAGAATTTTATGTAGCAGAATATCCTCTTCCCACTTGTGGTCATTATTTTATTAAGGATAGCCATGAGTACCACGGAACATGGGCATCCCAGATCCTAGCACAAACTCATCATGGAGTTCTGTTACTGTCCCTTTCCCAGCAGGAAAACTCGCCATTCTCCGCCTCCTCAGTGTGGTTACTACCTTTCAGCTTATTTTTTAACTGTGCTTTTCCTTGTACATCTTGACTATTTATCTAGTGCACTTCAAAGACCTTGCTGAAGGAATTTTGCCAAAAGCCTTTCAGAAATCCAGGTAGTTTGTATCAAAAGGTCTCTCATAGCTAACATGTTTTGGCAAATCACTTTAAAGAACATACAGGTTATTGAGGTAGGACTTCTCTTTGCACAAGTTAGTATTAACTCTTTGCAAACACATCATATTGGTCTATGTTCACTCTTTCCATTTTTTTCTTACCATTTCTACCAGTTTTTCTACTATGCATATTATTTTTACATGCCCCTACCTTGCTGGGACCTCGGCTGAAATGCTGGAAATTTTAGTCTGGTGTCACATTTACCAGCTATGAAAGCAGTGCAAAACAAGCAGTTAAACACCAGTGTTAACCATTGGTGTTTCATCAGAGTGTTTCACCTCTGAATTCCTCCAAAACTCTTAAGTCAATGCCATCTGCTTCTAGTACTGTGTTACTGTTCATTTACTGCTCCGTAATTTTAATTTTGGGATGGTCATCTGATGGGCTCATCACAAAGAAAAGCTCCAAGACGGGAATCTCCCTGGCTTCTTCTACTCTGAAGGCTCTATTTACTTGTTCTGCAACAGCTTTGTCTTACCTAAGTCCTCCTTTGATACCTGTATCATCTATCCAGCCCTACAAACTCTCTGGCATGGTTCCTGTTCTTGATGCATTTGAAGAGAGATTTATTACATCTGTTAACTATTTCCCAACTCTCTTTTGGACAGGTAATTGTATTTATACACTCAACCTGCCAGGGCTTATGATTCTTTTTATTTTCTTCATTTGGATAACACTTCAGCCTTTTGAAGTATTAACTTTAACATGGGGTAAGTTTTCTCTCCCTATTCTACAAAATTTGGCTTCCTTTTACACTAAATCCTTTCTTAGTAGGTATAACCTCTGGTGTGTGCATTTATTATGGGTCTGCAGAAAGCCTCCACACAGTCTGAAAAAAAAAAAAAAAAAGGCAAATAAAAAGTTCAGGTGCTGTGAAAGACATATGGATGTAACCTAACTTCTGACTTGCTCCAGGATTGTATTATGCTTAAAGTTTGACAGCACTAATTTTACCTATAAGTATAAGGAGGAGGGATCGATCAGCCAAACCCTTTAAAAAAAAGTCCATAATAAACAGTGACAGGATTTACAACTGAAAGACTTGGATGGTATTAACCACATATTTACTAACAGTACATTTCTTAATTAGTAATGAAAAAGTATTACAGTGGTAGAATGCACCCATAAGAATAAACACTTGGGGCTCAGTTCTCAGAAATGCCATGCACACTTCATGGTTTAGACTGGCTCAACTTTCACTGTCCTCCTCTGAAGGCAAAAAAAAGCAGACTAGGTCCCTTTCCCTCTGCTACAGATGTTCTTTGATGTGCACAAGCCAAGGATGCAGCAACATAAATGCACTTCTTGAAAGAGCAAGATTTGACTCTGTCTGATTAAAGGTAGTGAGTTAGTCCCTGGAATTAAGTGTTACAATATGGCAGATGGAATGGCATTATACTTCAAACTTTCAGCAAATGATTCATTCAAGAACAGAGTCAGTCATAATCTTTGAATTTCTTGTCTTTGAAGATGCTGATCAATGGAACTTTTTTTGTAACAAATACCTTTGAGGGTTTATTAATACAGGTCATTGAAAAGTTTACTATCCTACTAACTACAGAGAAGGGAAATTCCTCCTAGCTTTACATGTACATCTGCAAATACACAACACCCTAAAGGCAGCTCCCAGAAGACCAAGACTCCTTTCAATTTTCAAAGCAAAGTACCTTTTTCTTCCAGTGATCTGTGAATCCAAGAAATCCTACTTTCTTGTCCTTGAACACTGAATTAATAAGGACAAGTCACATTTCATGACCATGGCAAAATGCCAGTTAACATTTCAGAGCCCGACAGACTATGAAGCAAAAGGCTGCAATCAGAACCTTAGCAGAAAATACTTTTTCAGCTAATTTATAAAAAGGACAAGTGTTTCATCTCTGATATTTATTTAAACCTTGAAAGAGATGTGTACATTTCTTAATGCAGCTTCTTTCTTTCACATGCATCTCTTTAATGTGCCTGGAGTCATGTTGATCCAACAGGGGAGTGAGCTGGCGATGGGCATCTGCCATTGCTAAGAACAACTAATACAATCCTGGAGAAAGTACCAACACTTCAGTCCTTCTGAATGACACTTTGGGAGTGAGGGACACAAGGAAAAGTGCTATATGTAAGTACAGTTCAGCAGAGAAAAGCCCACTTGTCTGAGCCCAGTGTTTACAGAAATGTGGATACACTGCTTGAACTCAATCAGGCACTGCAGATGTCACTTCGTCTTTATGCAGCATGTACTATTGATTTTGTTTAACCTTGCAACATCTTCCTGCTGTTTCTGTTAAAGTTACTGTCTCACAGCTCTGCAAATGTCTGTGGCATGGAGACATCTACAAAGGGATGAGAGCAACCCTCATCTTGTAATAGACCAAAATCATGTAGCAGAATGCAGGAGCTGATCTCACTGCTGGGCAAGTGGTGTATATCCATAGACGTGATCTGCTCCAGCTGGATGGCACTTTCTTGCTACAGAAGGAGTAGAATTTAAATAAAACTGCAGAGGAGGGTCTGATAGGAAGACCAGCCAGGCATGACAGGATACTTGCACAGATCAGTGAGCACAGAAATCCCCTAACCTCTCTTCCCCTACTCCTTCACATGGGAGGCGACAAAGTGATGTCACCCTGAAATCTGCTTCCCTTCTAAGTGCTGGAGGGGATGGCAGAGGTCCTGGGAAACATCTAAATTACATTCTTACACTATCATGTTTTGAAGACTGCAACCTGCTGTATGAACAGTTCACTTTAATTTGCTGCAGGAATGAAACTCCAGGGAAGGGGTCTGAGGACTTACAAGAGCTGAGGCATAACAGGCCCTTACTGCTCTGATACTGCTCAGTTTTGTAGTTTCTGAGAGGGTTGAAGGCCTGGGATGCAGGTTATAGGGATAACTCTTCTTCCTGGCACCACTGTTTCACAAATGAAACTGGTTCAGTCCATCAGAAAACTAAAAGTTTAAATAAATAAATAGATAAATAAATAAATAAATGGAAAATAGCTCCACATAACCAATACAGCATAAAATAAAGAACATACAGAAACTCTGACCACTCTATAAACATTATTTTTATATGGTCCCTTCCAAAAGCACACAGGAATTCCCAGATTGATCAAAGTTTGTGTACTTTTGCCAGGACTTTTCCTTTGAAAAAAAAACTGTATAAATAATATTTTTTGTACTAAGAAGTATATCTTAAGCATTACTGAAAGTGAGTTAAATCTCCAGGTTGCACAAAAATATGAATGCACGTCCGCAGACACAAAGCAGGACTGTAAACTGGGAATTTCCTATAGGCCACCCAGCCAAGACAAAAATACCAATGAATTACTCTTTAAGGAACTAAAGTTTGCCTCTAAATCAATGGCCCTTAGCCTTAAAAGGGACTTCAACTTGTCATATGTCAAGTCAGAGTACCACACACCAGGTACAAACAGGTTTAGAAGATTTCTAAAACATGTGGTAGCATTTCTAAAACACATGATAACTTCATGGTGCTAAGGGAGCCTACCAGGAAAGCTGCCCTCCTTGACTTGTTGCTTGTCTATAGAGAAGGTGTCATGAGTGAAGTGGTGGTTGTTGACTCTCTTGGTCACAGTGAACACAAAAAAGACCAGTTTAAAAATCTCTGGTGACAGGAGTGAAACTGTCAGAAAAACTTCCACATATGGAGACCAGTCTCACTTCAGTGGCTGGCAAAATTATAGGGAAAATAATTCTGGTAGTTATTGAAAAACACCTGAAAGACAATGCAGTCATCAGTCACAGCCAGTATGGCTTCATGAGAGGGAAGTCCTGCTTGACAACTCAATTTGCTTTTATGACAACGTAACCCACATGGCTGATCAAGGGAAGCCAGCTGATGTAATATTTTTGGATTTCAGTAAAGCTTTCAGTGCTGTCTCTCTCAGGATCCTTCTGGACAAAATGTCCAGCCCACAGCTGGGTAAACACACCACGTGATGTGTGAGCAGCTGGCTCATGGGTCAGGCACAAAGAATTGCAGTGAATGGGGTCACATCAGGCTGGTGACCTGTCCCTGGTGGGGTTCCACAGGGCTCTGTCCTCAGCCCCGTGCCCTTCAATGTCTTCACTTGGACACAGCATTCAAAAGTACACTAAGTTTGACAATGATACTTGAGGACAGAGAAGCCCTGCAGAGAGACCTCAGCTAATCTGAGGGCTGGGCAATCACCAACCATGTGAAGTTTGACAAAAACAAGTGTCGGATTCTGCACCTGGGTGGGGCAACCCTGATTGTACGGACAGACCGGGGAAAGAGAGGCTGGAAAGCAGTGGAGAGGAAAGTGCCCTGGGGGTCCTGGTCAGTGGCAAGTTGAACATGGGTCAGCAGTGCCCTGGCAGCCAGGAGGGCCAACCCTGTCCTAGGGTGCATCAGGGCACAGCATCACCAGCTGGGCAAGGGAGGGGATTGTCCCACTCTGCTTCTGCTTGCTTTTGATGTTCTTTATTTCTCACACAAACATCTTCTTAGTTACAAGAAAACTAGTTAAAAAATATCCTAGAGTCTTTTTTATCTTAGAACAGAAAAAGAAAACTAAAAGCAGGGCACTGTCTTTTCTAAACCACCTGCAATCTCATGAAAAATCTTCAGACTTAAAAGAAAACCTTGCAGAGGTGTTTAAACAAAACAGGTTGAGAATCTATTGAAAAACCACAAGAAAATTTCCCCTCTTATGTGGGAAGATTATTCAGCAGGGCTAAATATTAATGGGGTTTTGTGGGTATTATTACAAATATCAAAGAGGAACTCGTTACATTAAAAAGAAAAGTAAATCAGTGAGAAGCAAAAGTTTTCAGGATGTTATTCATTTGCAAAGATTGATCACATTTTGATTTTTAACTAGTGTTTTGCTAGTATCCCATACATTTTATTCAAAATCTTAAATTGCAGTGACTAAATTCCAGTCACAAATGTATCTGGGAATGATTTGCTCCATCAAAGATATTTTTGCTTGACCCACTTGGAATGGCTGCATTTTAAAACCAAAGCAGTATTCCCAGAAATATGCAACTGACCCTTGCATTCAAAACTGTTATGTGTTTTCTCAGATCCTGGATAAGTGCAGCAAAACCAAAGTGCAGCCAGCTTGCTAAGCACTGTTTTACCTGTTTGGGCATGTAACAGAACCAAGAGATAGAGAGAGGAGAATGCAGAGGTTTGTTTTTGTTTCATCCACAATTACTGTTTAACAAAAGCACATGTGAGACAAAGGTTACCCTGTACAGAGGGCATGACAGCCACTTTTCTATCAGGTGCTTGGATAACCTGTGAGGACGCTGCTAAGCTTTCACACTGCCAGTTGTACCCCGCTCCCCTAAAAATAATAGCATTTTCTCTGGATTCCAAGCCCAGACTTCTGTAGGCTTTGATTTCATCCTGACAAAAGAAATTAGCTACATATTTCCCACTAGTGCTAACACTGATGCAACTCTCTGACATCAACCAAGGCACAACCCATTGTTCATGTCAGCATTTAGATTTTTGCAATGCCACATCAATTAGATCTGCCACTTGCACCCTCCGAGCTCCAACACCCCAGCTGGTTCTCTTTTGTCTCACACAAGCAGCAAGCTCCTTCTGTGATATTTGCAGTAACCCCCTCCTTCTCATCTTGGTAAGGAAAAAGATGTGTTGTGGTGGGTTTTCCACACATATCACCCAATAGATTCCCTTTTGGACAACAGCAGTCCTCCCCTCCCCACAAATGCAGGCAATCTATGTACATGGCAGATCCTGAAACTAACACTTAAAAACTGACATGCAAGGGGGCAACCTTGGAAAATACCTAGATTTTTTTTCACAAGGTTCGTGGGTAATTTTATATCAATCTTGTCCATTTCATGACAAATCAGAAAATATCTTTTACTTATTTGTGTTTTAAAACTATTTAAGAAGATAATCAGATCAAATATTATAATAAAGAAGGGAAAATTACAAAGATGTAAAGAGAAACATTTGTAAGAAAATACAATAAGCTAAGTAGAAACAACAAGGGGGAGGTTATATTTTTTCTCTAAAAGATGCTTTAAGGTGTGAAGTTTCTATACATTTCTGTGAAAAAATATGTCATATAATTTTGTCCCTTTCAGACAGTTTGTCTGGTTGCATTACAAAGCATTTGTGTAACTCCTTTAAAAGGTTAGCTCCCTTAAAAGTAGGGTGGTCAACTCAGTCCTCAGCAGAGCAAAGGAAGGAAGAATTTGAGCCAATTCAGCTGCAAAATAACACCATTTGCTGGAGACCCATCCAAGGTGACAAAACGGCACTGGCTTCTTCTACTGATGAGTGCTATCTCTAGCTTCAGTCCAGGGAAACAGCATCCTGACCTTGTGGGATTTTTTGGTGCAAGTCCTACAGCTGCTGCCTCTCTCTCATACCTGGGATAAAACCTCTAACAGTCCCCAAAATATAAACCCTAGCACCAGCAGTGCTTCTCCCAGAGAGGATGCTAGGCTTGCAGGGTGAGCAGAGGCTGCCCACAGGGTGCTGCTGCCAGCAGACCCTCCCTTCCTAGGGGCAGACCCTCATCCTCAAAGTGTTTGCCATCACTCACAACACCTACACCCACGGTCTGGTTGTAGTCCTTTCTACCACCAGACACTTCTAAGAAAGCAGAGGGGATGTTGTGGCATATTGACTTTAACAATTAGAAAGCTTTTCATAGACCCTCATTGTACCTGTCAAGGCTGGCACACAACTCAGCCCTAAAGACTCTTTTACGCCCAAAAGCACTCGTGTGGTGGATGGGGAGGGCAATGTTCACAGTCCTGGCTTCTTGCATACATCAGGTCTCTCCTTGGTCTGTCAAATTTGAGACATAACTGGACTAGAAGGTGGTGCACTGACCCCGGCCTAACAACTGAACAAACTTTGCAGCCATAAATTATGAAAACACACAAAGAGAAAGGTCAGGAGGAAGTGTTTCCTCCTCATCACAGCCAAGTGACAGGTTCTCACTCTCAATGTGAGTGCTGCCCCCCATATGAGCTGCACTGGCTGGACAGTTAAAGAAAAGCAGCTGGGAGAGAGAGAGAGGATGTGGTTACTTTTTTTTTTTTTTTTTTTTTTTTTGGTGTTTCCTTCAAAGCCTTTTCAAGTCCATAAAACCTGATATCTATGTGTGTCCTGTGTGCTGCTATCTCCTCCAGCAGGAACTGTTACCTCTGAAACTTACCCATTTGTCTCCAGTTCATGGTTTGTTGGTTTGGAGGAGTTTTTTTTTTTTTCCCCTATATTTGCCACATATCTTGTTTGTGGTTTTATTATCACAGAACCTGGATCAGAGTTTTTTTAGGGTCTTATCATGCCCTCCTGTTTATCCACTCCTGAAGTAGCTATAAATAGCTCCAAATCTGCACCGAGGTAAAATGCTCTCTCACCATCTTTCCTCTTCTTCTGCTCAAGGGTAAGTGCACTGGTCCTTAGAGCACTACTCTTTGCTCTCCTGTTTAGACTGGAAGTTGGTAAGACAAAAACTCAACTTCACAGCTCCTCTTCCATCTGCATGGGGCACCCTAAACTGGGACACCAGTCTGCATACTGCAATGCTTGAAACACAACAAGAGGGACTGTACCTTTGAGTGGCCACCTCTAGCAGTGCTTCTCCACAGACTACTTGTGAGATGGTCCCTCAAATATGGCAAAGACATAGTGACAGGGGGAGCTCTCAAATAAACTGCTGTGCTGTGGAGAGGAAAGAAAGAGAGAGGGAAAAATATTACCAAGAAAAAACGTCAAAGGAGAGTTCTGAAAAGTCATTAGTAGCTTAGTACATTTTCTCCCTAAAAGCTTTTAGCAATTTATTAATAAAGACCCTCTTGAAGAGCAGTCTAATACATTTACCTTATTTTTCAAAAGCCTTCAGTTTTGCTTAGGATGTAATAGTCAACAAACAAACAAAAGCATGCTTATTTTAAGAAAATAATTAAACAAAACAAAAACATACTGATCCATTTTTTTTGTAACAGAGCACCATCAGTGCTTGCCCCTGTCCTTGACTATTTTGATGGCCAGTGAAGGCACAGAGTACTGTATCTGGGTTGCCAAAAGGGACAGGTTAACTCTCTAGCTGCACTACATCACCTCGAAAGCTCAACACTCTCAATACTACAGAGACTGAGCAGTAAGTGGTACACCCTAAGTCAGTGCTTGGATGATTTTTTTGTCAGTGTTTCTGCAGCATGTATACTATCAATGAAGGGTTTCCTACATTAGGGAGGCCAAGGCTTGACGCTGGGAACTCAGGACAACGCAAATGAACCAAGAGGGGAAAAAACCAAACCAAACAAACAAAACGAAACACCAAAACAAACAAAACAAAACAACAAAATAAACAAACCACCAAAATATTGCCTTCTGTAGTCCCTATATCAGTTATATCTGCAAGACAACCATTAAAAACTAGAGTTCAGTGCTGGGGCTGGCAAAAGCACACATGAAAGAAAAAGTTTTGTCATTTGATATTGCCTGAAGAATGCAGAAGAGAAAAGGGGGAGGAAAGGAGAAGAGAAACAATAGGTTACATCCAAGAAATCCTCTTGGGTGTAAAGTCAGACTGTAATAAACCAGTGAGTTGGAACACAGCCTCTTTCAATCCATACAGGACAAGATCCACAGTCCTGTCCTTCCTGTGACAGAATCTATTCTCAGGCTATTTTTTCTAGGAGAGAAATAATGTTCTCTAACTTGCAGGAGATTGACTGTTTCTATAGCTAGAAAAATCCAGGTAAGTGTGGCAAAAGAGAAAAACAGTCATCCACTCATCCGCTAGAGAAAGCCTATTAACATATTAAGTAAAGTTTTTTAACAGATAGGGTTTTAAAATAATTTCTCTCAAAAGTTACTGATGATTTACTCCATTTTTAAGCACTATGAAATTCTATCATAACAGTAAGTAAACAACTAATTATGCTGAAGGTGCTGAAAGAACAATATGTTCCAGGAACAAAATATTACAGAAAACCAAGATTTTTATGTTGAAGTGTGAAAAATTCATGTGTTAAATATACAATTCTAATTATAATAGCGTTTATGTACTGGGGAACAAACAGCTGACAACAGCAAGAGCTTTGCAACTCAAGCCATTACTCATATTTATAAACTTTATAAAAGCAAAATTAACTCAGGGTGGGTTTTTTTCTGTCATTTATTGGCAATGTAATACATAGCTATGACACTGCCAAAAGCAGTTTGATTTAAATAGCTCTGCTTCCAAAAAGTTATACTGGTTTAGTGTGGCATCTCAAAGAAAACCTCTTTATTTTTGCAGGTATTTTTGTTTGTTTGTTTTAGGTCGGAAGTGACAAGCCTGCTTACTTTCCAAGTTGTACTGGATTACCCAAAGCACCCTACTGTTTCTTTTTTTTATGCCTCTCAAACAAAATATAAATACTCTAAGTGGAATTCTAGCCACAAGGCATACCACTCAGTGCCACATTACTCTTGAAGTTACTCCTTTCATTATTACACCAGGAATACACAGAGCACAAATAAAGCCCATCCAAACCAAAGACTATTTGTTTGGATGGGCTTTATTTATTTGGGCTGTGCCATTAGTTCTTCAGCACTTTTATGTATTCATCCTGTATTTATGTACAATATACCTGCACCATGCCCTTCTATAAGGCAAAGGGTTTTCACCACTGGTCAATTCTCACGCATGCATAGATCTTCCCTCCCCTGCTGAGCAAGAGAAAACCCTAAAAAAGCCATTTCACCATGGGAAACAGATTGATAAACATGTTCAGGGAGGACAAAGGAAGATGGTCTTCAGCAATATCCATTAAATCAGGTATACTGACTGTAACCTCATTGTGTACCACACGCATCAGAGATCACTGGAAGCAGCCCTGGAAAAGAGGAGGAAATACAGTTGGTTCACGTAGATGCAGGGAGTCAGGTAGCACACTCAGAGGAAATGCTGCTGGTGGCAGTGACATCATTAAAACTCCCTGATATTCCCATCCCCGCTGCTGGATGTCCAGCACAGTTGGCTCACTCCAAGGCAGTGATCCTGCCTGCCTTACCCCTGTGCCTGTGCACTGCCTGTGCCCTGGATGGGCTGCCATGGTGACCCCTTGGCCAGGTCCCACCCCACCACTGCCCTGCACAGAGGGGCCATGGGGCTGACCCTCTGCAGGGCACTTCCTGTGCCTGTCTGGGGTCTGCTGTGTCCCACCAGGCCCTGTGGTGATGGCTAGTAGGCTGTTGTGTCTAAAAGGCAACAGACACTTCCCTATGCCTGCCTGATTTTTATTTTGGATTTTATGAGGAGTTCAAACTGCGTTTCCTTAATCTCCCTAACTGATTAGAGAGCTGTGATGCATGCATTTCTGCCAAGGAACATGCTGTGGGAGGACGTCTCAGATCTCCTGACACTTTGCCACTAGTATTGGGCCTGTCTATCAGGAAAAGGCAAAAGACAGTAGCTGCAGCTACTGGCGTAAATCGAGTGTGTGAATGGAACTCTTTGGCATGGAGTAACCTGGGACCCTACTATTAAACCTCCCTTCTTTCCAGAGGAGGGTGGCTGAATGTAAACTGCCTGCTGGATGTGGGCCATGGCCCACACTAAATTTCAAGTGCCTGGCAATTTTCTAGGAGAGTTCTATCTGGCAAGGGTTGAAACTCGAAGTGTTTTAGCAATTTGAGAGTATAGATTACTAGGTTCCTGTGCCTGGGAACATTCCTTACACTGTATAGCTTACAAATATAGACACAGCCATCACACATAGCTATGCACTGCCCTACCCCCACAGGAGCACAGTTTGGCAGACAGAGAAAGGGATAGCTGGAGCACTGGGCTGCACTCTGCAAGGCACAGGGCATCACAGCTAAATCACAGCCTTCAAGGCTGACTCAGTGCTGACCCTAATGATACACATTTGATTTTAAACTGCCTGCCCCAAAAGGTAATAACTATTTTTTCCCTAATACAGAACTGGAGAACAGTACGACCATAGGTCACCTGCTGCTCTGCTCAAGTGGGAAGTAGAAACAAATCAGTTTTTACTTCAACACCATCAGGATATAATCTAGCCTATGCATTGAAGAGTATGCAGGTATTTCTGGAAGAGACTTGAAATAGGACATACAGGAAGTATAGGTATTTTGATGAATCAGTGTAAAAAGAAGAGAATAAAGACTGAAAATGTGATCATGATAAATGGTAGATTGCAGACAATAAAGAACGTTAGAAACCATACAGTGGCATGTACAAAGAGCTGTAAGTATAAAGAGTCACAAGCATACAAAAAAATTATTTCCTGAAAAAGCAGGAAGACAACAACTACCATGAGACTTTTTGTCATATTAAAACAGAAAAAAAAAAATCAGAAGGCTTGAGAAGATTTTTATAATTACTGTTATTGTTTTTGTTGTTATTGTTGTGGTGTTGTTCTTTCTGAAGCTTCCCTTCTTCTTCCCCCTTATCAAGATCTCTCAGCAACACAACAGTACTCGGAAAACAAGAGCCCCCTACCCTCATCAGAGGGCTGCATACAGTGGGGAGAGGAACCATTCCTGCACAGTTTGAGAAGTTCCAGCAAGGACCACAGACACCCCTCACTCTTTTTGCAGGGAGAGGTGGAGAAAATCCCCCAGAGTCCAACACTCTTCCAAAGCAGCATAGCTCCCAGGAATGAAAGCTATCGAATATTGATCGATCAAGACAGAAATGGACCTTAGGTTAAGAACATATTTCTCTTTGTTGCTGCAGAGAGCAAGACTTTTAATCGACCTCCTATTAAAGAATATATCTTATAGTGAACTCTGTGTCAGGGTTCAGAAAACAAAGAAGGCAGCAGGAAACTACTTGAAATAGGTAAAAAAAAAAAAAAAAAAAAAAAAAAGCCAGGACTATAAATGGTGTGGTACCAGGACACTCTTTTCCTACATTAAGGTTCATCATCATGTTCATTACCTCTACCAGTGAGCAGCAGGATTCAACTGATGGCTACAAGTAAATGGGTTATGTTTCAGGTGTTAGAAAAAACCTTTACATTCTAATGTTGCCCAGAACAAATTCTCCTTTTTAAGTAAAGCAGGTGTGAACAGTTACTTTCAAAGCAGAAGCAGACAGGGAATCTCACATGCAGTGTCATCTCCAAGGGGAAGATTTTAATCAACCTGCAAGTGTTCGGCTAGATGCAATACACAACGGAAAACCCCTCTCCATCATGTTTTACCTTTCAGGAAAGTGCCTGTAAAATATGTGCGAATTATCTTAGATTTGCTATCTCTGATGTAGCAGTGGGCTAGGAAATCCAGTCCCCTAGATATTTTCTGAGAAGATTGAACTTTTCATATTCAAGGCAGTTTTCAGACACAGTATTTAATGTTTATACTGAAAAATAACAAAACACAGAATCATAGTATCATACAATGTTTTCAGTCAGAGGGGATCTTCTAAGGTCATCAACCCCCTGGAATGAGAAGGGACACCTTCAATTTGCTCAGAGCCCCATCCAATCTGACCTGAAATGTTCCCAGGGATGTGGCATCTGCCACCACTCTGGGCCACCTGTTCCAGTGTTTTACCACTCCCATAATGAAAAGTTTCTTCTTTATAACTTATACAAATCTACCCTCTTTTAGTTTAAAATCTTTACCCCTTGGCCTACTGCTACAAGTCCTGTTGAAAAGCTTCACCCCATTTTTCATATAAGAGCCTTTAAAATACTGCAAATTCACAACAAGGTCTCTCTGGAGCTTTCTCTTTTGCAGGCTGAACAATGCCAACTCTCTCAGCCTTTCCTCATAGTGAAGGTGCTTCAGACCTCTGATCATTTCTGCGGCCCCTTCTCTGAACCTACTGCAACAGGTCCACATCCTTCTGGTGTTGGGGGTCCCAGAGATGCACACAGCACTCCAGGTAGGGGCACAGGGGAGCAGAGGGGCAGAATCCCCTCCCTCCCCTGCTGCCCACGCTGCTTTGGATGCAGCCCAGGACAGGTTTGGCTCTCTGGGCTGGGAGTGCCCATGGCTAGGTCATGTCCAGCCTCCCACCCACCAGCACCCCAGGTCCTTTTCCCCAGGGCTGCTCTTTGTCTTTTCATCCCCCAGCCTGGATGGGCTGGGAGTCTCCATAGCCCAGCTGCAGCACCTTGCACTTGGTCTTGTTAAACCTCATGAGATTCCCATGGGCCCACTTCTCAACCTTGTCTCCATCCCTCTGGAGAGCATCTTATCCCTCAGGTGTGTCAACTGCACCACTCAGCTCGGTGTCATCTAAAAATCTGCTGAGGGTGCACTCAATCCCTCTGTCCATGTCATTGATGAAGAGATAAAATAACACTGGTCCCCATACAGACTCCTTAAAGACACCACTTTTCACTAATCTCCATTGGGACCCTGAGATATTGACCACTACCTTCTGGATCTGACTGTCCAATTAGTTTCTCATCCACTGAACAGTCCACCCATCAAATCCATCTCTCTCCAGTTATCCAGTTTAGAGTGAAGGATGTTAAGGGGGAATGTGTCAAAGTCTCTACAGAAGTCCAGATAAATGACGTCTGTGGCCCTTTCCTTGTCCACTGATGGAGCCACTCCATCACAAAAGGCCACTGGGTTGGTCAGTCAGGACTTGCCCTTGGTGAAGCCATGCTGGCAGCCTTGAATCACCTCCCTATCCTCTGTGTGCCTTAGCATAGCCTATAGAGGATTTCTTCCATGGTCTTCCCAGGAACAGAGGTGAGGCATCGCCATTTAACAATTTCTTTCTTCCATACATGACCTCATCAGTAAGAATTCCCTAAGAATATTGCATTATCTGTACTGTGGAAATTACACAGCACAGCAGTACTTACACCCCAGATTTATCTATGCTGTACAGAACAAATGAATTAAATAAATTTTCCTAAATATAAAGCTTCATACAGCAGGTGGGACAAGGGACTACAGTTGTCATTTAACCACTTAAGAATAATTAATTGCCTTTATCTGACAGCTGGATCCAGTAAAACCAGTAGGCATTTGACAGCTGCCAGAGCTTGAGTCTGACTGTCTTCAATGTGATATGAGCTGACCTGCTGCTTCACACAGAAAGCGGGCAAGGGAAAAAAAGGCTTTGTCAAGACTGCACATCAAAACTTTTGCCAGTGCCGTTGTGTCAGCAAGGGGAGAGACTTGTGATGATAACCCTGTAACAGGAAAATACCTGGTTTAGATCCTGCCAGAAAACTGTTTTCACCTTGTAGAGTTTTTCCCATGTAAGCCATAAAAAGAATGCACCTTTAAAGATATATACAAATAAGACAAATCTGCAAATACAGCTATCCAAGCTAATCTTACCATTATAGACCACAACAAAATAAAACAAGCCACACTTTCAGCTACTCCTCGAATATTAATCCAGATATCTTCAGTATATGCAAGTCAACACCAGTCCAGTGACTTTTGTGCAATTGCAGTTAATACCACTGAGAAATTGCGTTTTCCAGATGGGAAGAAAAAAGCTAAAATTGTCGAAGAGGACATTCTAGGTTTCATTTGAAATGCCACATCTAAGCAGACACTTATTCCCAGAAAATATTTGCTCTAATCTCTTGAAACAGCTGCAAAAATATGTATCTTTAGCGTTTGGGGCACAAGATATTTTCTGACAAGTTCTGAAACTAATCTCTTTGTGTCACAAGAGGAATCCCAGTCCTCTTCCCTCTTTTGATTTAAAAGACATGTCAAGCAGAAGAGAGGTGGTCACATTAAGAAGGAAACTCATCCCCTGGCAAAATGGGCCTGAAGCAAAGTATATCACTTGGGATCTGTACTCAGCCCAGATCCCAGCCTTGCTGCTGGGAAAGCAATGTTGTTCCTAAGGCATAGATGCCATCTCTGCTTGGCCATCCTCAGTGGGAGAAGGCAGAATCCAAATACACACAGGTCTGACACTGGAATCGTGACCCTGGGCAAATCACTTCCTTCACCATCACAGTTTCTTCTGCTGCAATATCATTGCCTGCCAGGATGAGAGGATTTGCTAATCGTGGTTTATAAAACTTCAGGATAGTTAAAGAAAATTAATTAAATTCGATACAACCCCCTAGAAATGCCCCTAGGAAAGAAACAATCACTGAAAACAATATTCTTCAAATTGTGTCACAGCAGTAGGTCTTGCTTTGCAGTCTCAGGGACTGTGTCCCACAGCTCTGCAGGGCGGGATGCCAGGCTGCCCACCGAGCACAGGGCAGTTGGCTGGCGCAGCACCAGCGCGGGAGGGAGCGGTGCGTGCTCCCAGACACACTGCTGGCTGTGCCACCCAGCCCTGATCCTCCCATGGCTAAAGCAAAGAGTCCACAGGACCCACCCACACAGAAAGGCAACACCTCAGCATGGCAGCCCACAGCCCCCCAAACCTCTCCCCAAGTACTCTACACTGAGTACAGTGTGATGTCTATCAAATGCCACTGTGATAGGAGAGAGAGAAAGTGACTTAAGATACAGCACAAAAAGAAATTTGAAAATGTTCTCAGACCAATATAAAATCAGTGTTTTAACTGATGAGAAAAGCACTATCCAAATATATTGTTTTAAAATGCAAATATCAACAATTCAGTTACATGATAAATATGCATCCACAAAACCTACTCTAAATATAGGGACATCTACCATCAAACATTTAAACATTTCATCTGCAAGTGCAAGTGCCTGTGCATATTAATGAATGCCAAAGGCACTGTATATCCTGAAAGGAGACAGTCTTCACAGCAAGTAAGGCTTGCATCATTTATGTTTTGAAGATGTCATTGAAGTAACCACTACATCCCTGCAGAAAACTCAATCCCAGTATTACTTAAACTATATTCTACCAGGCATCATTAGTAATTTTGCAAAAATTACTTCTTCCCAGAATCAAAGAGTTATGTAAATTTTTGTCTCAAACTAGAGAAAGTGGAGGAGAGAATCTGAGGAAAAAAAGGTTGCTCTCTTTATCTACACAGCACAGTGGGTTATATTGAAAGGAAACCTATTTGAGAAAAACAAAAGTAGATGCCCATTAGTTATGTAAAGACAAGCATAAATACGTGTGTAATGAAGAAAATGAAAAAGAACACAGTGTACTAAAATGATTTGTGCGTTTGCTTCTGTAATCTTTAAATTTTTCCGAGGAATTTAATCTTGTTTTGCTCATTTGTACCAAAATAAAAAGAAACCCACCTGTTTTTTTTCTGCCCTTTAGACAAGATCTCAGTGTCTATAGCAAATTTTTACTTGAATGTGCAATTGAAAATCTGTTTCATTTGTTTAACTGATGAACACCACTGCCCAGCTATTCTGCTATGATTAGACTATAATTGTTTGGCATGTCCTGAGTGATTTTGTAACCTTCACTCCAGTGTTTCTGTCTGGAATAACAAACAACAAAAGAAAAAAAAAAAAAGGAATGGACAAGATGTTCATTTAACACTGTGTTTGTCTAAAATTTTTGGGCTTGTTCAATTTAGTTGAGCTAAACCTCACATACATCACAAACAGATACTATCAATCTAAACTGAGTAATTTAAGGTCTGCAGAAATTTTGTATAGGAGATCATGTCAGGTTTGAATTTTAAGTCTCCGTGTCCCAAACAACATATTTGAAGTTTTTGCTTTGGACGGGACTGTGCCATGTCCCTGATTTTTATGGAGCTAGTCTGGGTGAATGGCAGTGTTACTAAGAACAAACAAACAAACAAACATAAAATCTATTCCAAATGAGTTGCATTCAGAGACTGTGCAATGCTCCATGCCAGAGTTTTAAAAACTGCCTGTTAGTAAAGCCCATACTGCAAGACACTCAGCCTGAAACTACAGACCCATTTGGTCCTGGTCTCTGGGGATGATAGGTCTATGCAGGAAAGCCATTTCTGGAAGGCTTGCATCTTTACTTCTCTCTTCTTCCCCCTCCACAGCATTCACTGTCAGTAAAGCACCACTTTGAATGCCTGTTTCCTGCCTTGCTGGTTTATTCAAGCAAACCACTAAATCCATGCCAAAGAGGGCCTTCCTAACAGCTGTGGACACATAAGCCAACAGAATTAATTTTTACAGATCAGAGAAATCTGAGAAAGTTTACACAGCCCTAATATAACCACAACTATTTTCAGCTTGAGGGAAAGAAAAAAAAAAAAAAAAAGAAAATGTCCTGGCCAAATGCACTTCACAAGTCAGTAACTGACACAAAATACAACTTTCTACCTGATCTGTATAAATTATTCCCAGCATGGAAACAGCTCCAGTGCACCGCATGCTTCATTGGAGTAGCACTACTGAGTTTGCACCAGCTCCCAGACCCAGCAAGCAGCCCCTGAGAGATTTTACACACTTGTTTCACATTCAGGCAATGCTAATAAACATAGCACACCTCTCCTCTTGGCAGAGGAACGCCCCCGGGCCCACAGAAAGAGCAAATTGAAGCATGCAGATGCTACAGAAATGAAAGCAGCACAAGTGCCCCAGTTCCAGTCAGAGAAATTACAAAACCAGCGTGACACTGAATACGCCTACCCTAAGCACTCTACTCCTGTGCTGTTATCACTCATCAGATTTCTAGTAACAGTGCTTCCGGCTCCTACACAGCCATCACATCTGAGGTTTTTTTCATTTCATGAATTTCCTTTTTTGTGGGAAATCAATGCTTACATAAGGGCAAAGTTCAGAAGTGGGGAAACTTAAATCCTTCTTTCCTGGAAGAGATACCTGAGGCAACCTGCAACTTCAGGTACCAGTGGTATGCCTCACTCACTCAATGTACAATTCAGTCCCAGCACTGTTTTTACCCTCAGTCTCTTGTCAGTGGCCCATTTCTTGTCATGAAAAATAAGCAGAGAGGGAGAGAGAAGCAACTTGTTTGGGGAGAAAATGCTAAGCAATCTCTTCACCTAACATCAAACAAGTAAAGTTCATCTGAAACAAGGGAATTGTGCTGAGGATTGGAGTCTCCTTTTTGTGCTATAAGAAATCCAAAGTTGCTTGTGAGGTTTTTCAGGCAGATCTCAAAGGCTGATTACAGAGGAATTTGAAAGATTAGAGAGAGAAGTTGAAGTTTGACAGCTGTCTGGCAAAATGTCTCAGCAGTAAAGTCTGATCAAGGAAGGCATGGAGGAAAAGTCACTTGCTGGGTTAAACATGCAGGGACTTTGGCAAAGACAGAAACAGAAGTCATTGGGCCTGTGTCTCTGCTAAGGGTTATGTACATCAGCTATTGAAGCAAATCTTAGGCCTCTCCCAGCAAGAAACTGCCAAAATCTGCAAAAGGCTCTTGCTTGTAGCAATTGCTGCTGGAATTCCCTTGCCATGGACAAGTCCTGGAGGGCTCCCCTTGTCCTGGTCCATCCAATGCCTCTGGGAAGGGGGAGGCTGTCATCTACAGCTCTTCTCTGGTGTTGTCTCTATTCACAGTGGGCTCAGATGCCTCTGTGCCCCATCCCTTAACAATCTCCCACTAACCTTTAAAACCTCTTTAACAGCAAAAGACAAGAACATCTGTCCCCACCACGACAGGTCTTAATGCTGAAGTGGGGTATAGTGTGGATTTGTTGATGTTACTTCTTTGGCTCTCTTTCTTACACCAAAACTAAATACACCACAATTCAGCATGCTCTAGGGGAGGAGCTGAGCATGTTCACTTCCACAAGATCACTCACTTCTCCTGTTGAAGTTCAATCACCAGCAAATAAACTATTCACAGATGGACTACTCAAGGAGAGGAAACAGGCATGACCAAACTCTCTACTCGATGGAGTTAGATGATGAACCTCCTATTTCCTCATTAGAGTTACTTATCATTTCTAATGAACATCAAGTAAAGCGTTGATTTTTTTCTCTGCCTTCCTTATAGACACTATTTTTAAATTGTTCTCTTCTTTCTTCCCTTTAATGATTGGAAACTTTTGCTCTTCACATAAGATCTTATAATATTTCCCTCTAGTGAAGTCCAAGTTAAAACTGTTATCCTTTTGACCCTTGACAATATTATACTTTAGGAATGAGAGATGTCACCACATTCTCTCATAGTATGACTTGTAGACTGAAATTAACAGGAACCCTCAGCAGTCACCAGCAATCTCAGGTACTTCTTATCTTCATGTCATGAAAGAAAAAATTAAAGTATTAAGCAAAGCTCCATGTTCCAGGCCCTGCAGATCTCATCCCAGGGCAAACACTTCCAGCCCTATACACCAGAAGCTGATTTTCCAAGCGGGCAGGGACTCTTTTGCAACAAGGATAAAAAATGTTCTTGGGAAGATACTTATTTTACAGATCTTAACTTCTCTCTTGCAGGTACCCTGGCTGTCAGCAGTGCACTGCTGCTTTTCACATCATCTTCTCCACTGCCTGCCCAGGAGGCTGGCGGTCATAGCAAAGCATCCCAGCACCTGAGCATTCCAAGGATGATGAGCCCCACCACAGCTACACCTCCTATGCTTAGCCAGGGCAAGAGTGTGAGGGACATAAGCGTGCTTCTGGTATTCTGGGGTCCTAAAAAAAATGACCCATCTATTTTGGGCTTAATATGCACAAAAATTATGCTATTCAGCAACATATAGCATGCAATTTAAATTTTCTTACATGAAGAAAGATCACAAAGGAGTTTTCTTTCTGTTAATTTCTGGTAATTATTGAGCATTTATCTCTATTTCTTGAAATCAACGTAGAAACAGGCTCCAAAAAGAAAAACCAACCTGTACACTTTAGGCTCGAAGGGAAAAACTTAATGCAAAGGAAGCGGAAACCCATAAAGAGTGATCAGTGCTGGAACACAGCAGTCTCTCTGCTGATCACCCTTACTCTGGAGCAACACAGATGAACCAATAGAAAAGAACAGACAACTCCTCAAAGAAAAAATGAGATTTTATAGGGATGCTGAGTGGCTAATACATTTTGTCCCCATGCCTCTCCTCAGCAGTGTGAAATGTCAAGCTTGGAAAAACATTTATATAACTGTGTGTGAGAGAATCACATGTATGTACAACAGAGTACACCAGGATTTTGACTGGGCATTGAGAGGAGCAAAATAGGGATAAGAATACTGCTAGTGCACTGCTCCAGAAGCAGACCCTGATAACCAGAAGAGTTCACCTGGAGTTCTGCCAGTAAAATATACTACCTCTGACACAATTCCACAACAGTTGTGGTGAGAAACTATGCCTCTGTCTGTAACTAGATGTGAGATCAACAGCACTGCTGGTGATATAACAGCAGTTTAACTCCTAGTGGCAAAGTTAGTTAGGTCTTCTTTTGTACCATTATCTACCAAATCACATTTCAGGAGGTCTCCAGGCATTTAACCTGTCAGTGTCGCAGAATGCTGCAAAGGTGGAGTTTAAGTACAAAGCCCAGTACTTGCTTTATAAACTTAGTAAACAACAATAAATAACACCTTGTTGATAATAAACTATTATAATCGAATGAGTGTATTAGAACCATAATTGTGCGTTTACTTGAAAACAATTATGTAATCATTTGGGGTATTTGTGACATATTTGTGAGTGAGATGGAGAAAGAGTCATGGAACAACTTCCCAGGCAAAATTCTTGTACCATATTATTGAAGCATTCAAACAGAGTAGAACGAGGCCAAGAATGGCATGGCCCAGCTCAGATGGAAAGTAGCACAGGTACCATTGTACAAGGCTATAAAGTAAACAAAAAAAGAGAGTTGCATGGAAACACACATGAGTGTGAGAAGAGAAGGAGAAGAGAACAAAAAGCTTTAATGCACCACTCTGCTTTGAGCCTGATCTAGACCAGGGATTTTTGCAAGTGTTTTAGTACTCAATAGTGTACTTAAAACAAAGACCCATGCATTGCAAGAGATCAAGAAAAAAATCAAACCAAACAAACACCAACAAAAACAATCAAAAAAAAAAAAAAAAACACCCCACCAAAAAAAAACCAAAACCCAAAAACCTAACAAAATCAAACCAAAATATAAAAACCACCCCACAAAATAAATGTGGCTACCTTTTACTCCTCTGTTACAGATTTTAGAATATTTTTGGAGAAGTGAGGCTAAGGATGCCTTTTTTGGCCAAAACAAAGGCACACATGGATTTTGCTTCCATGTATCTGCACATTCCTAAGGTCTGCAGTAAGCACATTCACTGGAAAAACACTGGTGAGGATTTTCTGATAAACAACATATTCTACTTGGAAGCTAAGCTTTAACTTAAATAAAGCTGCTTCCTCAGTCTCTAGACTATATGGACAGCATTAAGGAAAGAAGAGGGAGCAAATCAATACTGCAATTAATGCTAGGTCTGTAAACAACCTTAAAACAGCTTGAGAGATGTGTGCTCCTTTGATTCACTTCAATAAGGTCTTACCTCAAACCATTAGCAGGTGTTAAAAGGAAGGAAATGGAGGACCTATTATTGGTATGTTTCAACTTTCTCTGAAATGCAGAATTTAATGCATCATGATACACTTGGTAGTTTTTGAGATCACTTCAAACAAATATATGTATTATATATTATTATTACAAATTCAATCTCAGTACTACCACATAGACTCTCTCTCCTTTTTTTGTGGGTGGTGACTGTAGTTTACACAGAATAATGGTGTCCATGATTCTACATTGATAGGCAGCCACTTGATCACTGCGTGGGAAAAAATGTGTCCTTCTAAAGTAATATTAATCAACTTCTTCAAATTCTTACTCAGCTGGCATCCTAGGAATTTTTATTGGCTTTGCTCTGAGTTGTAGTTAAGCCTTTTAAGTTATTAAGGTATATTTTAAGTTGAGTCTGAATCTTGAACAAAGCAGCTCAAAATGATGATTAGCACATCTGCAATATTTTGTATCACTAAACCGAGCACCCTTTAATACTGAAGACAATACCCCAGTGTTGTCTAGTGTGGCTAAAGCTTAAGTGTTCAGCTGGAACCCATACTTCCCTCTTATTAAAGTAATTATACAAGAAACTTAAAGTCGGTTCATTGGCGGACATGTCTTGGCCCTGAACATTCAGTTCACTCTTAAATGTTTCATCAAAACATCTCTTGCATAACAGTAGAAATTTATGTGTCATTCTAAGTCTGTAGTGACTTTGTAAAACATTGGCTGCAGCCAGGGAT
Source organism: Phylloscopus whistleri (assembly GCA_017589585.1). Lineage (NCBI taxonomy): Eukaryota > Metazoa > Chordata > Aves > Passeriformes > Phylloscopidae > Phylloscopus > Phylloscopus whistleri. The sequence goes on along the minus strand of JADMLD010000758.1, from coordinate 8,416,109 downwards.
ACCAAGCAGTCTATTTTTACAGCTTTATTATATGGAAACAAGGAGGATGAAGACATACTAACTCTGAAAAATGTAGGAACCTATTGATGGAAAATAATATTTCACCCAAGTATTCTGAAGAAAATTACTGTGCTTTTTTGAATTTTATCACAAGGACTCTTATTTATTATTAAATTGCTAGTGTTTCCAACTTATAACTAACAGTACTTCAGGGTAAACCCCGGCGATGAACGCCTGGCTGATGAAAATCTGACTCATACTGGCATTTTGATTTAAAAATGTTCTTGATGTACATTCTTGGGCTCAAAGCAGAGGAGGCTGCCTGCTTTATTAATGTCCTCCTCAGCTCATACCAGTGCTGGTGAATTTGTAAGATGAGGATGTGACCAAACTGAGGCCACTCCTTGCCAAAGACACTCTCTTTCTTGAGGCTAATTTTTAATTAATATACCAACTAATGAGGGCTGTACCTGACACTTTAGCCACTCTTCTGCTTTGAAGCAAATGACATTTGGCAAAACAATTTATATACAAGGGATTAAAGAAGTTTGTCCTTATCTGCTTTTACAAATAAATATACCATTGCATTAACTAATGAACAACCATCAACTACAGAAAATTTAACTAAGTTTCTGCTGCTGGGGAAGCTGCTTTCAGCAACTCTGAACATAGTCTATTACCTTATTCCACACACAATGTTCCTCTCACTGTTTTATTTTCACAGGAATTTGCAGAGCTGGAGGCTGGCATGGAGAGCACCTCGAGGTTATCAAACTGCCCCGATGGTGTAAAGCAGTTCTCTCTCCAAAGGATGAACTGGAGACTACAACACATGACAATAAGTTGCTTGATAGAACTATAACAACAAAAAACCAAAAAACCAGTAACAACTTAGAGCCAGTTCATTCACCCAAAACCAACCAACCAAAAAACAAACCAAAAAATCAAAACACGCCCCCCCACCAAAAAAAACCCCAAACACCTCCCCCAAAGAAAGAAAGAAAGAAGAGAAAAAAGAGAGGAGAAGAGAGAAGAGAGAAGAGAGAAGAGAGAAGAGAGAAGAGAGAAGAGAGAAGAGAGAAGAGAGAAGAAAGAAAGAAGAAAGAAGAAAGAAGAAAGAAGAAAGAAGAAAGAAGAAAGAAGAAAGAAGAAAGAAGAAAGAAGAAAGAAGAAAGAAAGAAGAAAGAAGAAAGAAGAAAGAAGAAAGAAGAAAGAAGAAAGAAGAAAGAAGAAAGAAGAAAGAAGAAAGAAGAAGAGAAGAGAAGAGAAGAGAAGAGAAGAGAAGAGAAGAGAAGAGAAGAGAAGAGAAGATGAGAGAAGAGAAAAAAATGCCAACAAACCTGTATTCTGATACATAGAGAACAGGGCAGAGGCTGGGAAGGCTTGGAACTTTCTTTCTGGGCCCCAGTCCCAGCCCCTCCCTCCCCAGTGCATTGCACCAACACTGCATATTCAACCTCTTCACACTCTGAAAGTAAGTGTGGGGTGTAGTGGGGACAGACAGCACAGCCGTTCTCCAGAGGGAAAGCTGAAAGGCCCCTCGGCACTGACTCCCCATCCAGCAGAGGAAATGCCACATGCATGTCAAATGCTGCCTGTGTGGGACTAGGAAAGTTCTGCTGTCATCTACCATTGCTACAGTGATGTTTCGCTGACCTGCCACTCTCTAATGTCTTCAAACCTCTCTCTAATGTCTTCCCTGAGGAGTCTGGCCTTTGCTCTAACATTAAGAGGTAAATGCAAAGACCTCTCCAATGCTCTGCTATTAAACCTATCACTCAGACCCTTTTTCCTATCTACATGGGCTTCTCTGAATAATCTTGATTTCCACATCCCCTATGTTCCACTCCATGGAAGAAGACAGATGCTGTGATAATTTTTTTTACCCACCACATAACATCATGGCACTCTTCTATTTTATGCAGCTTCCTTTATCCTTTCATGATCTCCACTTTTCTACTAATAAAGCTCAAATTCTTTGGTTTTTTTTTTCCTGGAGGCTGAGGATATCTCTGTCCCTTCTCCATCTCCTGCTGTAAACCCTCTCGTGGGGACAGTACCAGTCATGACCCACACACTGGTTTTGAGTTCACTGCAGAAAGGGAGGGCTCAGGAGTACTAAACAATAGGAGGGACATTTCTGTGATGCCAAGGTGGCTTTCTGCATTTTCTTCTATATACCTTATATACAATTTTTATGTATCCTCAGCATTCTTAGCATGCATACTTGTAATTCCTTAAGTCTGATAACTTGGCATGGTCCTAGTATTTTGTTAGGCCAGGAAGCCAAACATCTTAAAGGCCTCATAGTAGGAAGCCAGAAAACCGTACATTATCTTGGGAAACCAAGAAACCTCTCTAGAACATATCCTGTAAACTAGAGATGGCCAATCCAGGGGGGGATTCCACAGATGGGGGGATATTACACCATTCATCCAGGCCTCCCATTGGGGCATCCTTGTTAGATACGCTATTTTGTAAGGTCTATAAACTGTACATGTGATCTATCCTGTGTGTGCATAGCATCACATTCCACCTTGGCAAAGTGGTGCACCATAAGGATCCTTATTAAAATATCAAGGTAAAACCCCTTATCCTTTAACTTTGTCTGGCTCTCAATTTTTTAAGACTGGGGAAAAGGCATCATCTACATTGTTCATATTAGACATGGAAAGGTCTCCTTGTTTGTTTATGTTCACTGCTGCTCCACTAGCACTGAGTGCATTTGCTTTTCAACCAATATCCCTGTCTTTGCCACTGTCCTGACATGGGTAAACCCACTATGTCTCACTAATACTTCCTCTTGCAGTTCCTATTCCCAAGCCTCTCTACAGTTTTCTGTTTTAGAATCAGACCAAGCTTTTAGTTTCTGACTCACAGCTCTGACCAGAAACAAATGCAACTCAGATCAGCCTTTTAGGTCCTGCTGCCCTCACTCAAGGCACTTGCAAAAAAGGAGGCTCAAGCTCCCATGCCCCCCACGTGGGGTAGATACTCACTCATCCCAGGACTCAGCCTCGGGCCAGAAAAAAATCTATGGCATCCCAGTTTCACTGCAACTGGTCCTTCCCTTCAGTGAACCAGAAGCGTGGCTAAAAATTCTTTTCCCTACCTGGGGCAGGATTCAGCTCCATTTGTCAGTAAATCTGAGTGCATGCAAGATCCTGTGATACCCTGACAACAAGGATTGCACTGCTTCAAAGATGACTCATACACATTGACACAGCCAGAGAGGAGCTCCAGCCACAGGGGTTTGGTCCAAGTGTGAACCTTTACCTAGTTTCAATCCCGTCTTCTGAAAGTGACTAAGAAAAACTGTGCACTACCCATCCTGGAACAGGGCACTCCTATGGAAAGCATTAACACTAATCTGGAAACCTCAAGGCAGCCTGGTGAGGATTTGTGTTACTGGCATTGAAAGAGGGCTACACCTGAGCTAAAAAGTAGCACACCTTTCAGCTGCAGAAAACAAGTGGGAAGAAAAACAGCAGTTTGCTGACTGCCAGCAATGAGCAAGCTTGAACCCACAGCCTAGTGAGAGCAGAGACATCAGTTTCTGATGTGCACACATTAATGTGATTTTGTTTATGACCCCAGTAACACAGAAAGTGCTGCAGTGTCAGAAGCTGCTGTACAAGGGCCCCAATTTTGCCTGTCCCCGCTGGATTAGACAGGGTGCGGCACGCTACAAACACAGCTAATGCAACCCCTGCTGGAGAGCACCACCCAACAAACCTCTACCACTCACAGGCCTGGGGCTCTGCAGCTACCTTGCTCAACCAGACAGAGCAATCACTGAGCAGGACTTTCAAGTTCATGGAAAAGTACTTGGAGCAACTGAAGGAAGGAAAGGAAGGATACACTGAGCTGCTGAAGGAAATGTAGGTACAACTCTAGAGAAAAAAGGGAATTCCCAGATATGTAGAGTCATTCATTCCTAAAACAAGGACTGCTGGCATTGAGTCAAAGTTGGCTAAATGGTCTGTAATAAGTCATTGCTCACGTTGTTTTAGGGCAAAATATATTTATGTGGTTGTATTCAGATAATGTTACAATTTCTGTAGCTGACATTCCCTGAGCTTTACCGAACATATGCATGGAAGCTCCCTTCTCCATCACCAGTTTTTCCACTTTTTTTCTTCCACTTCAGGGTGCATACAGTCATCATGGCAGCACCTCAGAGCATGTGTTCCCCGTCTCCTCACCCTTCCCTCCTCCTGTGCTCCAGCTATGACTGCCCCAGGGCTGCAGGCTGAAGCATTCCTGCAGAGAAGAGGTGTAAGCTACCAGACACTGAAGGCAAAGGGCATTCACCAGAGCTCTGCTGGATCCGAGCCACGGGGGCAGTGCAGCAGCACAGCAGGATTCTTGAGGGTCAGAGGAGTGACCATAAGCACTTCTGTCTGTCTTTCTTCTGCTCAGTTGCAGGCACCACCTCTCTAAATGCACACACACTCTGCCTGCACACACACACACACACACACTCATTAGGAACACAAAAGCTGGCATTGATAGTCACACTGCACCAGGCTGACACATGAGAAGAGGGAAGGGACAAAACTGCTGCTGGCCCACAAACTGAAGTGCAGCCAACACACTTGGTCACCAGGCCTGCTGCAAACAGCAGGACAATCAGTAGCAAACCAAAACTGCACAAGCCAGAGTTTGTGTTTTTCTTCTGCGTGTTCCTCATCTTCGCTTTTCCTCTCCTTCACTTAACCCACAGTTCAGGCAGTAGTGAACTGTTTCTCACAGTTGTGCTTAAGCTTCCGCAGGAAAAAAATACGAGAAGAAGCAAAAGCTGCAGGTTTGGGACAATGGACACAAAAGCTTTTTCTTATGACAAAACCAGCAAGGAAAGAAATTTTGTTACAAGCATCGTGTAAATTGAGAGAGTTCTGTACTTTTTAAATTTTTTTTCTTTTTGGACCCTGGATTCTGGAGAGATGAAAGCAAAATTTCAGAAAGAAAACACTTAATTTTTATGCTTACAAAGAAATTGTCAACATTTCCTTTTAGCAAGTGTTGAAATTGGCCTGGGGCAGGGATTGAGGGAAAAGATCAGGATATGCACATGTGCATGTATTTATTAGGTCATGCACTCATGCAAAACAAAGTCAGAAAACCCTGGGCAAGCCCCTAGCCTGGCACTACCCAGACAGGGGGTTGTGTCTTCCCACACAAAGTCCTTTTAGCCCATATCAAGTGTTCAGGCTCACCCAAGGAGACATATTTAACTCAGGACAGGGTAAGGATTTTCCAGCAGCTGTATGTGGAGCTGACTGAGTTGTCTGACACAGCACACACAGTTCACCTGAGGCCTTACCTTCTTCATAAGAGTAAGGAACTCCAAGCCTTTCAGAGAGTGCAGAGAATGTCAGCCACACTATCCTTTCCCAGTATGAGGGAGTGATGAAAAACAGTTGTTTGGTATTTCCCAGTACACTTGGTCCACATTTGAGAGATGGGGATTAAACACTTTTTTTTCACAACCGTAAACTTCTTTTTTCTCACTTGCTCTTTTCTTCCTTCCTTACTCAAAAATTTAACAGTGCAGCCCACTGGTGTGTCTCATATACAACATTTAAGGTACGTAGAAGTCAACAAAATTTTTTTAACAAAGACACAAATTTTCCTAAAGGTTCTGGTAAATACACCTGAAGGAAAAGTTGTTATTTGAGTCACAATTAGAATTCTGTCACCAAAGACAAGTTTTTTAAATCAGATCATAGAGCCACCACATTACCTTGCTGGGATCCAGTAGGCTGAGAACATGGTATTGCTGTACAGTTGATACAGGATGACAGGTCTTATTTTCACAGTGCCATAAAACACATTAACTGGTGTTATGTGATCCAGAAGTAGAAAATCCAGTTCTTTAGACCTTAGTATTGACTATGGGGGCACATTTTTTTTTTTCCCCTCTATGGTCATAGAGTAACTGTGGGGTTTCTTGCAGGGAAACCCCAATGCATGCCTCACCCGAGATGATTTATCACTTCTGTGCACAGTAGCTCTGCATATGTTATAACTGGCATCCGGTTTTTATGGGATGAGTACTGAGTTTTGCTTCTGAGGGATATTTTTTCCTTGTCCATGACTGAGTAGTACCGGTGGTTGTACCCATGGCAGGTTCAAGCAGGTATGATACGCATAAAGATGCTTATCATAGTTACAACAGTTAGATAGTTTCCGCTGAAACTGAGTCATCAGAGCTCCTCCAGAGTCACTGAAAAAGTATTACACACAGTGGGTGTTCAAAGCACAGAACATGGTACTGCACAGTCAGAAGCACTTGAGTAAGTGTGCAGTTTACACTGCAGCAGGCAGGCACAGAACCGGATCTGTCCTGGGCCATCCCCGAGTCTGTGCCTTCTGCTGCCCTGGGAACCAAGTCCCAGTGAGCAGCATTGTGCCTCCAGGCTGGTTTGCTTTGGTCACAGACCAAATTCTGGCTTTTGGACATTTAAAGAAAGAAGCTACCAGTGTGAAAATGCACAGTGACATTTGATGTCAGATAACATATATGTTCTCAGCATTCAGTAGACTCAGCATGAGTGGAATATGCTCACCTGCTCCCAGGGTCCCCACTCACCTTCCCACAGAAGGATAGAAGAATGGGAAGGAACCTGCACTCTTTCCTGTTGTCTGTGCTGAGAAATGTAGCATCAGGCTAGATTTGCTGTAAGGTTGGTATTTTCAGTTCAGCACAGTTTGTTTTGAACACTCACTGCTCTCTTGTCCTGAGGACAGCCACTGCTGTACAACATGCTATCCCAAACATGCACAAATCCATCTGGAAAACAGAATAATTTTCACTGCCAAAACCACACACGTTTCAACTTGCTTTCCTCCTTTCTGATTTTTCGTGTTATCCTCAAGCAGAAAAGAACTAAGGTAGCGTGCAAGGAGCTTCACAGATGTGGCCATTGTAACTACCCACACAGTACCAGGCAAAGTCCACATGACAATGCACTCTGTCACATTATGTGACATATATTAAGAGCAAAAAAGCCAGGGAAGACCACACATTAAGCAATTCTCACTTCCTTGGCAGCCACCACTGAAGATTATAGTGTCTATGGCCGTAGCCCTAACAAATGCTCAATCCTTGGCTGCAAACATTTGCAAGTATGAGTAATGTGAAACACTGAGACACCCCTGAAAGGTCTGTACATGGGTGTGCAACTCTTTTTCACAGCGTTCCAGAGCTTGTAGCTAAGATGTAGGTGAATTCCCTTTGGGCAATGCTTGCCCAAATCAGCAGGAAAAACAAGTGCATTGCTCCTCAGCTCAGTGGGTTGTGCCTCCCAGAAGACCAGCCTAGAGACTGAGCAGATTGAGCCAGCTGATATTCACCTGCTCCACAGATGAGACAGCAAGAGACAGAGAGAAAAACAAATGGGACCCCATTGCTGCTGAACTGATGTTATCTGCAGGCAGCTGTGCCTTTTGTGCAAAGAGCACACAGTGCCACAATTTGCAAATGTCTCTGATGAATTGCTGCTGTCTCTGCAGCGCATTGTAAAGAACTGTCTGCTCTTAATTTCCAGGACTGCTTTTGAGGCAGTAATGCAGTAATGTCATCTACTAATGAGTTAACCTAGTCCACAGGAAAATTAACTTCACGTTAAACAAAGCCCTCTCTACATTTTTCATGTAGTAGCATATGGAGGAAATATTGAATGGTGATTGCAGCTTTTAACTCAGGCTCCTTAAATCTGAAGCTGGTATGTGTGGTGTGTATCATTAGAAGGGGGAAAGTAAAAGTACAGACATACAGTATGTTTGAACACATCAGAACACAGGTTCTGTTGCAGATCATCATCGATTAATGGTTAGCCCTGGGAACAAGGCAAAGAAGTGATCTGGGGACTTGAGACTCATACTTCAAAGAGAGCTAAGTAGCTGAAAACCCTTCTTCAGACAAGACACAAAACCTAGCTGTGTACAATGTGTACATCAGTTCCAGTGTCCAACTTGAACACTCTTATCCTGACACAGTTCTTCTAAAAAGAACACCTAATAGTAGTTTTAAAGCATTAATGGATTCATTACCATTTTTCACCTTATTTTCCAGCTGAACATGGACTACTGGTACTGAGGGTTTAACTTGATCTGTTGTATAGAGATAGGAGTAAGCACAGTGAGACCCCCTCATTCCTTTTTCAAAAACTAATTGCTCCAAAGGTTTCAGCTTTAGGCTTGTATTTCATGCCCCTTCATATTGCACAAGGTGAACAGTTTCAAGTTGAGCATTATGAACAATATAATGTCATAAAAGCCAGTAAGCTAGCAATTAAAAGATGCTGTCTTATGAACTGTCATTACCACTTTTGTTTGGAAACAGTTGTATTGCCACTTTTTTCCCTCTAAATGGCAAAAGAGAGTCCTCATAAATGCCAGCAATGTTTTTCGTTCTCCGTATTTTTCTCAGTGAATTCTTCATTTAGGTTGGTTTTGGATTGGGATTTTCAGGGGTTTTCTTTTTCAGGGGGTGTGGGTGGTTATTGCAGTAACCAAACAAAAGTGATGTGACTGGTACACATGGTGCCAGGAGTCCCTTGCTAGATCAGAACAAAACATTAGGCCAACTGCATTTTTTACGTTTACCACTAAGATCATTTTCGCAAGGCAACATACCCTAAATCCCCTGTCCTTTCTGCAGCTTGTGTTATTTAAGCAGGTCTTTTTCTCTTCCTAATGTTTTGCAGAAGACTGGCCCATGCTTTAACTTTTGAGAAGTTGCCTGTGTGTACTTTGAGCAGGACAGCACACAAACACTGCACAAGCACCACGGATGGCAGAGTACAGTGTCAGCCCTTGCTAGCTAGACAGGACACTAGGACAACCAGTATTTCCCCAGGTAAACATCATAAAGATTAACCTCTTAATTCTTGAACTATTTTCTTTGCTTGTTTGAAACTATAGATTATGTCCCCTATGACAAAAATCTGACATAGCTGTGCTTCTGGCAAGCTGCCAAGGTTTAGCTTGACACCTGTGTTGTGTGCACAAGAGTGATTCAATTTTTACTATACAGTGACTATGGCCCAGACTATCTTACACCTGTTTTACTTGGGTTGTTTCCACTGCCATCACTGCTGTCCCACCAGCTGTAATTTTTTGGCTGAAAAGAAGCCTGTGCTATATAATTATCAAAGAACATTCTAGCATTTCTAGTTCAAACAAGATCAAAATGTATATCCTTAACACTACAGTATTTCCCTGTGCATTCTTTTCATCCTTACCACATTTTTTCTGTACTTTATATTCCAATTTTTCAGACATGGTCCCATGTTGTTTGATCATCCAAACTTCTGTCCTTCTTTTCTGGGGAGAAGAGTATAATGATTAGATAGAATATGGTTTCTCTGATATTTTAGCACCAATCTCACTTTTTGAACTTTGAACAACTTGAAAATCGCTCAGGAAAAGAAAAAAAAAAAAGGCATAATCCAAGTGAAAAAAAGTACATGTTTTTATTGGGTTATCCTATATTGAATCTTTTTACAGAAAACTGGGAAAAATCTAAAGTGCAACAGGAAGGCTTGAATATATGCTGTAAATAAAACAATTGCTTCTATTTAATAACAAAAAGGTAACCCCATGAAACAAAATCTTTTCCTGATATGAGGATTTGTCAACATGATATACAGAGTCCTTACATTTATGCCAGTACTTTCTACACATTCCAGGCAGGACTGTAATCCTGTTCTACACGGTGACTACAAAAATGTCTGCCCTGAAGGTGTCACACTATATCACACAGATGACAATCCAACATCTGCTGTTAAAAGGGGCCTTTTATATCAGTGTGATCTAACCAGTTCAAACCAGTCTAAATCTTTCCCAGTGTTCTCCTCTGCCCCCTGAAAAAGACAGAAAATTAATTTTGGGGAAGAGTGGCCTGTCTGGTGAGCCACACCTTTCTCTGTGCATGGAACAAAACACAGCCAAGGAGCTCTCTCAGCAACCAGACCATGAACAACGCACCAAATACTGGCATCCTACTCTGTTTCAGCCACTCTTTTGCTGCACCACATTCAAAGCACCACAGATTTTAAGTAAATTACCTTAGCTACCTAGAGGTGCAGTTAATGACTAAAGGGCCATCATAGCCAGCTGTCTTTTTGCCTTTTGCTTTTGTCAATTGCAAAGTCGTCTTTCAAGTATAAAAGACTCACGAATCCCCTACTATTTTTGCTCTTTTGCTGCCTGGCCCGTATTCTTCAAATTACCATCTCTAATGCACAACATAATCTCCTTCAGTTACTTCCTTCTTTGACCATAACATGATCCACCACAAAGTCAACCGCATAACAACTTGCCACTGAACTGAGCAAAGGCTGCTGACTCTGTTGCAGAAATCTTCAGTGGAACTGCAGAGGCTGACCTTAAAAATCGGTACCACTGTCGCCATGAGTTCAGTAAACACATACTGACAGATTTCAAAGTGATATTCAAGCACCACACTGCCAAAAAGCAATGTGGGGAAGGAAGGAAATGGTAAACCTCACTGCATGTGTACCTGCCAGCTTTACTGACTAGCTGGAACTGTCTGGAAAAGGACTACACTAATATTTATTTGTCGTTTATTAAAGTTAATATCAAGCACAGAGAGTCCATACCCTGACCTTGGGCAGCAATAAGGATGATGCTCTAAGAGATCTTTCTTGTGTGAATTCATTTCTACTCCCTGTGCAAGGGTTTGTTTTGTTTTTTCCAACAGAGAAGTATTAATAAAGTTATGAGTTGCCCCTCCTGGCAGGAATTTTCACAAGCAGTATCTGAGGCAGTGATCAGACAGGGAGGCAAATCACCACTCTCAGTGCAGCTCTGCCGTCTTCTGATGTGAGTGGTCCTGTCATTTCTCAAGCAGGTGTAGGTCATAGTAATTTCAAACAAACTGCTCCAACCGTACCAGCAAACCAGATTCCAGCTCAAGGCCAGCAGCCTGGCAAAATGCCACAGTTGATACATACATAGTCATATATGTCTGTGGGTGCCTTCCTCCATAATGCCTATCGTGGAGCATAGCTGTTGCACAAACTTTTAATAGCAGGGCAGGGATTTACTTCCCCCTCTGGTCTGCGGCACACTTTTCTGCTGTTCTGTGATGTACTTTGACTAATCATTTCTTAGTCGTCTAGATGCAGACCTTTAAAAACACTAGGAGCTCTCAGTCCCCCTTTTCAATTGCAAACGATTCATTTTTGGTGAAGTGTGGCCTCCCTATTCTTCTGCCAGCCGTTGTGTTTGTGAAAGGACCGTCTCAAATTTCTTGTGTGGGAGCAGCTGTTGCTGGACCAAGGCAGCCTTTTCAGAGGCCTGCCGCAGCCGCTTTTCACTTCTCCTCCTCCTCCTCCTCTCCTTCCTCCCTCCTTTTGTCTCCGGCAAAGCAAGAGCCCCTCTGACCCTTCGCCTCCCTCCAGCCTCCCTCCTTTGTCGGCCGTTGCAGACAAGTTCCACCCTAAATCAAGCATTGTCTCCATCTCCAGAAGCCAGCACGTGCCCACATCCCCCTAATCTTTTAATTTCCCCCCAGGAAAAGGCAGCTGTTAGCGATACATGCAATGCACAGCTGTCAGCTGGGGCCTGCCGCCTGCCTGCACTGAACAATGAGGAAGGCAGCGCCGGGGCCGAGGAGCAGCAACATCTACATGGATGTGCCTTTGGCAACAGTTGGCAGCACGTGCTCTGAAATGCGGCATTGTCGGGAGAGCCTCCCCCGCCTGCCCCCGCCGCTGCTCCGCACACGTATGAGCTTGAACTTTGCCTGATTTCAGAACAAAACACCCGGCTTCAAAGGGCAGGACTCCCCGGATAGCTGCATTATACCTTCCCCGCTGAAACAATCCCCTGCAAAATTACAGGGTATGAAAAGGACAGGCCTCCAGTAGCCTGGCACGTGGTTCACCCATTCTCCTCCTCTGTACACCAGTCGTTTGAGAGTTTTGTCCTGGAGAGAGAGCAGCGTAAACAATCTGGAGGGGCAGAAAAGACCTATACATCATGGTTTTACCTTTTTCCCCGGCTGGTGAGGACGGCACGGGGAAGGTTTCTAAGGAAAGCAGGGACATGTGTATAAAGTGCATTAAAGTGTATGTGGCTGAACTGGTGATCTCGCTACCTTAAGGGAGCAAGGGACCTGCAAGGGACAGTCACCCCAGATCAAGATGAAGAACAGGACTGTGATTTAGTACCATAAAAAGGCAAGGCACAGTTGCATTTGCACAAACATAAGCACAGTTGCATGCCCAATTTCTGCCTGCAATGACAGCAAGTATGCACACAAATGATAAACTGCACACTGCAGTCATTGGCCAGTGCAGTTGCCACAAGTGAGCTTGCAAGCATAGTAGTTACAAATCCTAATTGGGCCCGTAAATATGCTTGTCTCTTCCCATGTACCATGGTGCATGTAACTTTACAAAACTCGTATCTCTGTACTTCACATTAGCTCCTATCAAAACACAGAGTTTCTTAAGGAAATCCATTTTGCAAGCGTATGTGTTGTGGAGAGGATATACAAAAACCTCAAACTCTTAAAACTGTTTCATTTCCTTTTCCCATGTAGATTGCTTTGAAGTGTGCATGTTTTCTTGTCACCAGCCTTCTGGCTAATCATTAAATGGGAATTTGACTGATTTCTACACACTACTTTGCATGGCTCCCAAAGGCTAGGCGTTTAAAAAGGAACTGTCTCATCTGTTGCTTTTGCAGAGATCTCTTGCATAGTTTCCTCTCTAAGCAAAGGAACAAACAAGCCTCACTCCCAAACCTTTCATCGCCATAACCTTTTTGAAGTCAAGTGGACAATTCTGGGTTTACTTCACCACTCTCAGTCATTTCACATGATAAGGAATAACTTCTGTGTTACTGGTGCATATTCCCCAGCCTGCTCTGTGCACGTGTTTTTACTTGCTTTATCTTACCTGGCCTGTAATTTAAAGAACTTAAAAGATACACTGTGCTAAGCAGGCCATATGGCATATGGTACACCTGACCCACGCTTAGCACCTGCTGAGCACACTGTGAGCGTCACAGGCTGTTTGATACAGCACTCCTGGCCAGAGGGCAAAAACATATCCATGCATTTGCATGCTGGATGGAGGCCATGGTGATCTGACAGAGTATCTGGACAGGTCTTCCAAGATTAGCAAATCTGTAGAAAGCAATGGGCTTAACCAACAAAGGAGATGCCACATCATGGAGACCTACACATATACAGACACCTTGGGGTCCTAATAGCCTTGCCCTGGTGAGCAGGGATCTTCAACAAATGCAAACGTGCTGTGAGTGGGGAATGTCAGCATTAATCACTGGGATGCAGTCAGGGTTTTCCTAAATACTCAGAGAAAGCATAAGGAGATGTGTTTTGATATCACTTGGGGAAATATAAGTGCCATCCTGACTTACCCCCTTGTAGACCAATAAGGGCAGGAAGCAACATGCAGTCAAAAACAGATGTCTCAAAATAAAAATAATAGACATCAAGTAGAAAGGGAATGCATGAAACTTTAATGCTCATAAGGGTTCAGCAAGCATAGCCTGAAGAGTGGCCTGCAAGATCCAACCTTTCATTCATTGCTGATTCTGCTGGACCGTGGCTCACTTTCTCTATATGCAAACAGGTCCATTAAGCCTGTATTTTTAGTGGAAAGTTCTGTGAGATTCATACAGCAGGAATAGCGTGCAAAAGTATCTTGAGATGCATTACCAAATAGGTAATTTGCATAGCAAATCTCATAGCAGCAACAGCAGCCTTTGTCAAAGCAGTCCAGGTATTCAGCAAGGGCAGAAGACACCTTGTTGGTCCATGTGGGAGTTGTAGCAAACAAGGAATGGAGCAGCCAAAAGGATTTGTCTCTTACACTGCTCAGGGAGAAAAATTTAGCATGCATATGATGAGCAAGGGGACATTTGTTGCAGACAGGGTGGCAGAGCCCTGGCGGTGTCCTCAGCAGTGTCTGGCAGGCTACAGAGGAGCTCAGTCTTGTACCAAAGGCAGAACCAGACCTTGTGCAGAGCAGTGCTAGCTGCAATGACATGGACATCAGTGGGGACATTGAAGGGTTTCTCTTTTCCAGGAATTCTCTAGCACAGACTTTGGAATTGCCCAGTTTAGGAGATTTCCATTTTACACTCTGCTGCTTCTCAACAATATGCCTTGATTAATCTATTTGAAATAAAATTGGCTGAAATCTTTCTGTCTTCACGTTGGAATGTTATCAAACAAAAAATAGAGCTATTATCGTCTTTCATTTCTAGTTCTCTCTCCTGTTACTGGAATAAAAATTCTCTGGCTGGAAAAAAGGCGGTCAGGCTGGAACTGTCTTTATGTTCAAGGCTAGAAGAATCTCATGATTGCATAGGCCTGATGCCAATGACCCTCTAACAGGGACATGATTTTCCTTACATATTTGCAAACCTATCCCTCACAGCAGAGGATAACCTCACCCTCACAGGACAGGCTCTTTCTTCATTCACAGCACCACTGAGGCTCACTGTCAGGGGGTTCTAATCAGGCCACAGAATAGATTCTGTCAGGATGTGGCCTTGCATGGGGCTGGGATACAGGTGGGCTCCCCTGCCCCGTGCAGGGAGCCCAGCTGGGAGGTCCTTCTCCTGCCTCGCTGCTCTGTATGGTGAATCTGTGGCGAGCTGAGCCGTGAGTGAGTGCTCCAGGCTCCAGTCTAGCCTCGAACTACCCCGGCTCCATCTGTCACCCTATCTGGGGCATCTTTGCTGCATGATTGGCACAGGGCTTGAAAAGGCAGCACAAGACAGGCCATGTGGCAACCCTGCCGGTGGGGAGGGGGCGGCGGGGGAGCAGGATGAAATATTGTGACAGGACACTTCAAGCCCCAGCTAATCACAGCTGCTGAGGGCTGAAGAGTGCTATACATCCCCTCGTATCAGGCAGTGCATTCCTGGCAACATTATTAATTCAGAGGAGTCCCTTTAATTTGAAGCAGAGATTAAGACTTTCCCCGGTTGGCCTCACTGCGGCTGTAAAGGCAACAGGCAGGGCTATTGTAAGGCCATTAGGGAAGAACAATAGGACGCTGAAAGGGGGATGCGGGTGAATAGGGGAGCGAGGGCTGGCTTGTGCCAGAGGCCGGCTCGCCTCATTACGGGAGCGGCAGATGGAGCGTGGCCGGGTTGCTGGGCAGAGTCGGGGCTGGCAGCTGGCGGCGGCTCCCCCGCACTGCAGCGCATCCCCGCCGCACCCCGCCGCGGCACAACAGGTGCGGACACACTGACGCCCTCAGCAGAAAATCCCAAAACTTTTTAAAATAGGAAGGATTCCATTTTTTTAGTTTCTGCCTCTTCCTGCTGCGTTTGCTCCGACATTCCCGAACTCTGCCGAACAGACTTCAGGATGGCACGGAAACACACTCTCTCGTCCTTCCTATTCATGGTCATGCCAGACTATGCAGGCATTGCTTCCTTCTCAACAGGGATAAATGACAGCACAAACCTGGTGGCTGTGCGGGAGATGGTGTTATGCATCCGGGTCATTAACCTGGTCAGGCACCTAACTGGATTTTTAAAAGTGCCTACTTGCAACTGGCTTCAGAGGAAATTCCCCACCTTATGCTAACCAAGGTTTTTCTTTTCCTTGATGTGCTTGAACTCATAGGTATGTCATACCTGGGAGGAGTGGATAGGACACTGATGGAAGTCCAGCCTTGCAGCCTACCAGGTGCTGTGGCATGTGCCAACCCCCAGCAAACCAACCTCTGCAGCTCCCTGACAGCCCCCACTCCCAAAACTCTCCAGCTGGGGAGCAAGGACAAAAGTCCTGCTAGAAAGAAGCCCTAGAAAGCATCACAGAGGCAGTGGGGTTTTTTTCCTTTACTAAGTTGGTGAAAAAAAAAATAACATTTTTCCAGTTTTGCTGTACTTCAACCGCCAGAGCTTGTGAAGTAATGATTCTTCAATCAGGGCTCCTGACTGGGGGCCTGACAACTACCAGGAGAGACAACACCTTCCCCTCTCCCCGGATGTGGCCCAGGAGCAAGTGTATGGAGAGACCGGCTCGAATTTGACAGTCCCCTAACACTCTGGGGAAGGTCATCCAAAAGATGCTGCTGAACATCACAACAGAAGTAATTTTATAAGCATTTTTTGTTGTATGGCTGGATCTCTCAAAGTTGTTTACAATGCTTTTATGCAGTTTTAAGTTTCTCCCTCTATAGAGGAGAAACTCCCACAACCTGAGCTAAGCTTATGGCTGAGAAACCTGTCATGGTCCCAGGTGAGTGCAGGACACACACACCAGGTACTCTGCCTTTAACAAACTGATGTCCCTTGGTTCTTATGGTCTGTGTTCCCTTCCAGTTCATGGCCATGCATGTAATTTTTGATCAAAGAGCAACGGCAATGTTTTTCCATGGAAAAATAATTTTAGGAATCTGTGGAGAGTATTTTTAGCTACAGATGTAGAAACAAGGAGAAGGAACAAGCACCCTGTTAGCAAGTCACTTTGTGCAGACCATCATCAGGCACTGCTTGGACCACTCCACTACACAAAGTGTTCTTTGACAGCAGTAGAGTTATTAAAGGCGACACCTGCAATGCAGCATGCAGAAAGAGGC
Organism: Phylloscopus whistleri; assembly: GCA_017589585.1. Classification (NCBI taxonomy): domain Eukaryota; kingdom Metazoa; phylum Chordata; class Aves; order Passeriformes; family Phylloscopidae; genus Phylloscopus; species Phylloscopus whistleri. The sequence continues at coordinate 8,399,502 of JADMLD010000758.1, read as the reverse complement.
CACAATATTCAAAGCAATACTTTTTAGGCCCTGTGCAATCATCTTTTCCTTCTCTGCACCATAGAATACTCACCTTAGTTTCTTATATCTTACCTGAATTTTTTACTCATTTCATGTTGTATGGCCAGTTTATCCAGGGTGCAACTCTGTTTTCATAAAAAAAAGAATGCATCAGAAGTGATTATGAAAATTTATTTGATTCCGTTTATTTTTACCACTGCTGAGCTATAGTCTTTATTTTGATTTCTTACAGATCCGATGAAGACTAATCCAATCCTGCAGCACAGTGTTCACTCCCATGTAGCTGCTGCTGCTGGTAGGGAGCTGCTAAATGTGGTACAAGGTGTTTAGTGGCAAAAACAGAGGGCAGGGACTGGTGTCTGCTTACACCGGTTTTGCCATTGAAGAGACCACAGCTGAATGAGGTTCATTGGCAGGGTAAGTCATGAACACTGTCCTGAATCTGAACTCAGACCCAGCCATGAAGCACATTTCTGAGTCAGATTCATTTGCACAAATATAGATGTGGTCAGCTCTAACTTTTCAATTGCAAACACAATTATTCTCCACTCACAGAAACAGGCAGAAGAGGGACCTAATGCTCAAATATAACCTTCCAAGAGCTGAGTCACCTGACCTGTCCGAATTTTTTGACAGCTGTGGTACCTTCTCGAAGGAAAGACAAAAATTCTTTTCTAGTTATTTAGGCAGAAGCAGATGATTATACAGCCCATCCTCAGGTATCACAGTAATTAAAAAACAGTAAACATTTGAACAAACAGGCAGATTTATTTCCAGAAACAGGTGCAAAATGGGAAAGCAAAGCTTTCATATGTGCATCTGCAGAGGTTTTGTCCTGTGCTAAGATCAGTGGTATTTGCCCATCTTAGTTTTGAAATGTGCTGATTATCATTTGCAAAGCCTGTGTGAAAATTGAGAGAAAAATAGGAGGAGCTGTAAAGAAGTCGTGCTCTGCAACCAGCTGATGCTCTAGACATGTGGACTACCATTTCTTGCCTAAAGGCAAAGTTTGTGCAAGGAAGGATCTATCTGTCAAGAGGAGTTAAACCTGCTGCAGAAAGCTGGATAGTTTAACAAGTGGAGAATCAGAAATTGTTGCAGTCTTTTCACACAAGACTTTTTAAATGAATGTTTGCAGCAATCCACTTGCTTGATTTCAAGCACATTTGAGACAGGTCCCTGAAGGTCTTTCTATCTTTCTGTTGTGAAACCAGGATGTTTATTGCTGTTCATAATAACTCAGGGATTCAAACCATCACTGCCAGGAGCTGTAGGCTGCTTAAACTGGCCACTGAGTAACAGTCTTGTACCTACATTCCCCCATCTTATAATTTCATGTCAACATTAATTCCCTGAATATTGAGATTGGAGGATTTGAAGAGCAAACACTTTGATTGCCACTGGAAACTCATGGGATATGGGGAATAGTGAGAAATAACCATCTGGCTCTGACACTGTGTTCCCAGCACAGGGCTCTCTGTCCGTCACTGTGGGTGAGTTCATGCCTCCAATGACAGCAGCTTTGCTCTCTGACCCTGCAGCAGATTCCCAAATGCCAGCAAACACCAGAGCCAAGGCAAAGTCAACACACACGCAAGCAGTGTCAATAGAGAGCTTCTTTCTGAGGAGGAGGCACGGGCCATAGGGTTTTGCTGCTCTTTTGCTGATGTATTTTGGCCTGGGAGCTCTGACAGCAGTGGTAGCTGCCAGGGGGCAATGCTGTGACTGCGCGTACACACTGTGCAGCACCTCTCTGGAGAACAAAGGGTTCTGTCTGCTGAAGACAGAGGAGATGAGCCATATCTCACAACTCTGTAGTCTCTTTAAAAACATGGAGGAAGGTCAAGAACTGCATGTGGATGTGTCTGTTCAAAGGTGCACATAGCCCACCTTAAAAATCCTGAGAAGTGTTTAGGTCATTCTGTTGTTCTCACAATCTGAAGAGCTTAAATCAAGCATTTATGGTTTGATTCACAGAAACTAAGATATACAGAGAACTTCTGATCGAAGTAGCCACAGTCCCGTGTGCTACTTAAGTGTTTCTACAGACAAATCCCTGTTTGCAGCCTTCATTTGTACATGAAAATGGTTTACACTTTCAGCTCTGGAAGCAGTGACTGCAAACCAAGGCATGCCTCTCAACATGTGCTCTTGTTTATGGGACGTGGTGTTCACTTTTTTTTAAATACATTCCTAGGTCAGTGGACTGAAGGAGATCGGTCACTGCCAAGGGCTTTAAAATGTGTTTTGTCAATAAAGGTTACCTTGACCCAATGTGTCCTCTAACACGGCAATAAGATCAACATAACTGTCCGTCCTGTAATGATTTTTCATGAGGCTGCTCAGGGTGAAATAAGGTGCAATTAATTTCTACCTGTGGTAAGTAGACTGTAAAGCCAGAAAAACAATCTTTTATGTAAAACCCCATTTGGAGAGAGTGTTTGCCGTGTTCTTGTGTTTCAGCCTAATTACGTGAGACTAAAGGAGATACATTTATTCTGGCCCTGGTTTCCAAATGTCAAACTGTGCTCCTACCATTTTTTTGGTGCAAAAGTCATAAGTCCCTTCAATCCATTTCCAGTATGAGTAGACTACTCATCTTCAAGAAAAGCATTTCCTGAGAATCACAGTTTGCAGAAATAAAGCCATTTTTTGAAGGATATCTATTTAGCAACCTGGACAAAAATGAGAAGTGCGCCCACAAGAACCTCACAAAGTTCAACAAGTCCAGGTACAAGAGCTGCACCTGGGTGAGGACAATCTTAGACATGAACACAGACTGGGAGAACAACCCATTGACAGCAGCCCTGCAGAGCAGGACTTGAGGTTTGTCATGGATGAAAAGCTGGACATGAGCCAACACTGTGAGGTCACAGCCCAGAAAGCCAAACGTGTCCTGGGCTCCATCCAAAGCAGCATGGGGAGCAGGGGAGGGAGGGGATTCTGCCCCCCTGCTCTGCTCTGGTGAGACCCCACCTGGAACTCTGCATCCATCTCAACACAAGAAGAACTTGGACTTGTTAGGGTGGATCCAAAGGACGCCACAAAGATGATCAGAGGGGTGGAGAAGCTCTCCTACTAAGACAAGCTGAGGGAAATTGGGCTGTTCGGTCTGAAGAAAGAGAAGGCTTCAAGGAGACCTACCTATGGCCTTCCAGTACCTAAAGGGGGCTTATAAAATGGAAAAAGGGACTTTTTATGAGGCCAGATAGGGACAAGGCAAGGGCCAATGATTTTAAACTAAAAAAGAGCAGGTGTAGATTAGCTGTTAGTTTTTTACTCAGATGGTGGTGAAGAACAAGAACAGGTTGCCCAGAGAAACTGTGGACGCCCCATCTCTGGAAATGTTTAAGTTCAGGTTGAATGGGGCTCTGAGGAACCTGGTCTAGTGATGATTAAATAGTTTGATGCAATGTCCCATGTCAGGGAGATTGGAACTAGATGATTTTTAATGTGCCTTCCAACCCAAACCATTCAGTGTTGGTTCTATAATTCTAGACAATAGTTCTATAATTCTACTTGCACTTGGTCTGCAGGAAAATCTGTGGATCTCAACAAGAAGTACCATGCATTTATTCTTCCTTTCCACTCTGAGAACAGATTCACCCATAATGCTAGTGAAATTTGTGTGTAACAGTGCATTTGTAAAAAAGGTTTCCACATGCTGTTTTAAAGAAACCACTGCATGCGTACTTGTGCCTTTTTACAAAATGTTCACATACCTGCAGATGGTCTTTCAATAATCTACATCTGTAAGTATGTGCATCTGTGTGTCCATAAAATCAGCTCATGCACCTGCACCCTAGTGAAGGTCAGAGCAGAGCTAATGAAGATTCCTTGCAAAACCCATCTTGTGAAGATGAAAAATTCATACTGGAAAGGCCCTGAGAAGTTGATTGATCACCTATTGTGATTTTTTAGACAACACTGGCTAAACTGAGTGTCAGACTACAATTCACATCCTTATTTTTTTTTTTTGGTATATTTACTGTTTTTTTAGTATATTTTACTGTTAATTCAAGACCTATATGAGTGTACTCAAGTGGACAAGATTTTTGCCTGACCAAAGTTCCTTGAAAGCAATTTTGCTTTCCTCCTTGGCTGCTGTCCCCAAGCAGGGGTGAGCCATGGATGCATCCTCTCCCCATTTGATAAGCCTGGAGTGGGCATGGGAACCATGTCCAGACTCGTGCAGTTCAACAGGAAATTAGACAGACCTTCACAGTGGGCAGAGTGGCAGCTTTCACAGTTAAAGCTGCAGAACTTCAAAGGATGTTAGTGTAGCTACTGAGAGATTGACCTCCAAATTCACATTTACAAACAGCTTCCAAACACATGGAGCAGCTTACACAATAAGGTTCAGAACCTACTGCCCATTGCCAGGGTGCTACACTGAGAAGGCTTTAATGAAGAAAACAAGGAGACAGTCCTTTGTATTTTGGATTCCAGCTCTTGCAGTGTATTTTGTGCCTGAAAAGTCAGCACTGGAAAAAATTATTGGGATATGAATGATGATGGCCCCACTGCCCCAGTACCCTGAGCAGCACACTATCTGTGGCCAGTACCTTCTTTAATTGCAGAGGGTTATTTTGCAGTGTGTTACTAATTAAGTGCCAGCTTCCTTGTGTGCTTGCAGAAAGGAAACCAAGATTTGTTTTCTTCCTCTCATGATCATCAGCAGGCATTGTTTTCACAGGGATCTCGAGGAAAGGGACAAACAGCTATGTAAATTGTGCAATTTTCACAGTATTACTTCTGCTGTTTCCCTCAGCTGCCCGAGACCTCTTTTGCTCTAAAGAGAAAGCAACAACGCAGGACAGTTTGTACATAAACAAGACTGTGCACTGTTAGATGAGCAAAAGCCAAGCTGAATATCGTAACTAGATGCTGTCCTAGTCATCAGTTACTGTGGGAGGCAGGAAGCTGTTTTCTCTCTGCGAGCATTGCTGCTGTTGGGAGTTTATTTATCAGCACTTTGTCTCCAGGAATAAGAAGCTGCTCATTGAAAGAAATGTTGCTGTTTTCTAGCTGTCAGGATACTGCCCTTATTCCCACCCTCCATCCCCCTTCCCACCCTTTTTCCCCCACCATGCCCCTCCCACCAGCACACCACGCTCGTCTCTTGGGAGCAGCATTTTGCCTGGATAAAGTTTTGTCATTGATCCAGGGAGAGACTAAGACTTCACTAGAGCACAAGAGTAGAAGGAATTGGTATCATTCTCTCACATCAACAAGTAAAGTCAGGTTCAAGTACTTTCCAAATTACTGGAGACTAATGAATATAAATATGATTTCTTAGGGCCCTTCACAAATGCTGAACGTACTCAGTATGATTAAATGATAAACAACAATGCTGGCGAGTTTGCATTTGGTCTGCTGTAGCAATAACATGGTGTCCTGCCAGCAACAGCACAGAATGCAATGCTGGGAGAGCAGGAAACTAGTGGGAAAGAAAAAAAATATGCAAGCCTTGCCCTTTATGCTTTGCTGATGGGGAAAAATAAATAAAGAGCACAACCTTTCACAAAGGGCTGACTCTGGGATCACTCTGAAGGGCTGGACCATGCATGAATCAGTAGAGCAAGAGGTGAAGGCTCAACTGCTGCACAGAAAATAGCCCCTCAGCAAAATGGGCACTGGTGCTTGATCTCTTCATTACTAATCCTGCCACATAGATCTGATATCACAATCTCTTTCCTTCTTTTATGTCTTAATCTCTTGCCCAGCTTCCAGGCTATAGTAAAAGTACATTGGCTAAAAGGATGGGAAACTGCATTTGGCCTAAAGAGAGCAGTAGTTAAATAAGCAGGCTATGATTTCCTAGAAGGTGTAACATCCTTCTCCTCTGTAAAGTTGTTTCTTCTTTAAATCAGTAAAAGCAAGAGTGGAAGCATGACAGTCAGTGTTGAGCATTTTAAACAATTGCTCTCAAGACACTGACCTGTTTGTGGCTAACTCTTTTCTCCCGGAGGTCAAGGACAAGTGAAAAATATCACTACACATCTTGCACAAGTCCATGGGCATAGGACAAGGAGGGTAGAGGAGTAGGAAAGGTGGAGACTATGGCAGGAGAGTATCACTGGGCTGCCAGTGTGCAAAGCACTTCTCAGTCATACTCCTGCAGGCCCGAGACACCCCAGGCAGCCTCACAGGGAACGTGAGGGTCTTGGGGAGGAGATCTGCCAGCATAAGTTTCACACTTCCCTGCAGGCCAGCAGTGCAATGGTTGAATCAGTACTTTTTAAAGCTGTGTTAGGAGGAAGGTTCTCTCTGGGGTCACACCAAAGCAGTGGTGCTTTTTCTCAGTACTGCTCTCAAGACATTGGGAAATTCATCCTGTGAACTTGCATAGTCATGCACTCACTGCATTTGAATAAACATTGTTCTTACTTGGATTAGCTCTGCTGACTGAAACCACATCCACTTTTTATGCTGGCTGTCTGTCCTGTAAACTAACACAGAAATGTCTAAAAAACCTCAGGGGCCGTGTAGTGAGTATCCTGCTAGTTACTTTCTTTTTCCCTATTCCTATACAAAGAGATGATAATATCCTGTGAGAAACTACTACGGAACTCTCATTTTCATTTTTGCCTTTCTTCTCTTTCTTCAGTTCCCACCATCTCTCTGTTTATACTTCCTACCGTGATACTGGAGCCTTCAGCTATCTCCTCCTCTCAAAATAGCCATAACAGCTTGTCCCTCCTTTTCTCCTAACAACTGCATTGATGCTTCACTCTAACACACTGCCGTAGCGTGTACCTCTCAGCATGTGGTGTGCCATCTGAACATACGCACGCTATCACCACTTCTCCTGCTTGCTGAGGCTTGCCATGGCAACAGCATGCACAGGAGCACTAATGCTTCCTTGCAAGCTGACAGACAGAGTCTCTGTCTCCATACTCCATAGGCTGCCATTCGCACTCATTGGAAGTGAGTTACACATCACAGCCACACTCACCTCCTGATGAACTCCCAGATTTGCACCCCGTAGGGAACATACAAGGGAGAAATCCAGCACTCAGAGATGGTAGACAGGCAGGAACAGTCAGTGAGACCATCTAGAAATGCCGGCAGATTTGTGGTCTTCCTTGCAAAGAAATATCAATCTAACTTTGCTACCCCACCAGGGCTTTCATGACCTATAAGACTTTTGTGTTAGTAGCAAATATTCTTGCACCTCTTCAGATGGGCATGGCTAAGGGAGTCTTTCTTGGCCCAGAGAGCAGGTGAACTGGCCTACTACTCTGTCTCTTAAAAACACACCTCAAGTGTACAAGATATAAGTCATAATAATGATCTATCTCTTCATCAGCAACAATCAAAAAGGCCGTAAAAAAATACTGTCAGCAAAAGTCGGCATATTGCTGTTTACCAGACTTACCAAAGAACAAGCTGTACACATAACAAATACAATACTTCCTCCATAGTCAGGTAACAGCCATGAAGACCACAGGAACGGTTGCACGAGGGAGAAATGAGCCTTTGTCCCAAGACTTGAGGAGAAGAATTTAATGTCTTTTTGCATGTACCCATAGAATGCATATGCAAACAAGATGAGTAAGGCATTTGTGTAGCTGGATATGTGGCAAAGACATTTTTAACAATCTCTGCCCTAGGTCAATTGTAAAGGCAGATATTTAAGGTAGTAGTTAGAAACCGAGAGTAGGTGACAGGGTGTATGTTGATATTTTTCTCTAATTAATGGGCGTTTACTTACAGGTTAAAAGAAGAGTTGCTCTTGGAAACAACTCAATATGAGATGGAGGCTAGCTTGAATGAGACAGCAGTGTGTCTTGTTGCCTACCCTGCAAATACTGCCACTCAGTCTACACCAGAAAATCATGCACCAAGCTCCAGTGCCTTGATATTCTCTTTGCTCCAGCAGTTTTTGTTTCTTCTGCAGTAATGGGATATAAGAAAAATCACTACCTCCCATGGCAGTTGTAAGACCCCTTTCCAAAGGCCCTTTGCTTTCTCTTCCAAGTGCTTTTACAGGCTTTCACACTGCTCAAAGCTTGTATAACATTGTCAAGGTGTCACAGGCAGAGTGGGAGCTTCAGACGAAGTTTATTAGAGAAGCCCTGCTGCTGAGCCACAAGGACCCCCTTGCATTCTAAACTCCTGCTCAGAGAGGAGCCTGGGTGCAGTTAGACCCAGTCTTACTCCTAGACTTTGTAACACTTTAAGAAACTTTATCCAGCAGGATTTAAAGATGGCAAATCAGATGTATTTATATTATATGAATTATTTATGATTAGACAAAAGATCTTCAGAATTATTTACTACACATTACAAAAGCTAAAACTGCTAGAAAGATAGTATAGGATAGTGCACTATATCAATGCAGTTGTATTAAATTATATTAAAGCTGACAAAAAGAAACAATTATTAAATAGAGATTGGTGCAACTAACCGATATCAACACTTGTGGGCAGGTCTCTTTCTCGTAGCCTTGAGGAGTATCTTTGGTGGGCATCCCCCTATCCAAGGGAGGAAACTTCACAAACACACTCCAAGAAGGAATAAATCAGAGGAACCTAACTGTACAAAAGTGGACTGGACTTTTATAGTGTAAAGTAATATGACTCCCAGTCATACCTCTTCAAGTCATCTTAGCAGATTGTCTGCCAAATTTTTATCTCACTACCAGAAAGTTAATTCAGAGTCAGTTAATCTGTTTTTAGCATAATTAACCAAAATAACACATGGCAAAGGCACCACATCAACAGAGTTCAGCACTCCACCTGCAACACTCTGTAAAATAACCAGAAATCCTGAAGATACAATCTGGGAAACAGACATTGTTTCCACATAAAACATGGCTTCCCTCACATATATACAGAAATCTTTCAGCGGGTACATATTCTACGAGATTTTTGCCTTGCCATGATATTTAGGGGACATCAACAGTTGCCCCAAAACACAGTCAAACAATCTTAAGGTCAGCATGGTCATTGCAGTACCATGGCCCCTTCGGGACTGACAGGCTCCTGCTGAAATATGCTGTGAATTTCCAGTGCTACTAGATACAAAGATAGTTGTGAGATGCTTTCTTTAGAACTCATAACTATTTTAGTTAGCCTTTACCCCCCTTTGCTTCAGAAAATAAAATTGCAAAAGCAACTATTACAGTGCTAAAAAGAAGGAAGGAAAATACAGCGAATAAAGTATACCCAGTCTGAAAAATCAAGCAATTGTCAGACATGTACAAATGAAACCAGTCCATGCTAGACTTGGACAAGTGCTGTCACTACAGAACAAAATTAGAGCTATCACATTACTGTATTTATGTTGGTTCACAAAAGGGTGCTTATAGGGGAGCACTAGTTCCATGTATTTGGGTATTCTCTCAATGAAATATATTTGAGGAAATGCCCTTGTATAGTAGTGAACTTTATCAAATGGGATGTATGCTCTGTGAGTGTCTCAGAATAACCAGCCTAACTTCCACATATGTGTGATAAATGCTGTACACTCACTGAAAGCATTGCCTGGTTCTGGTGGCTGCGATGTGAGAGGAAAGAAGAATCTGATAGTTTTAATCAATGACATTTATGAGGAAAAGAATTAATGTTAATGTGCATAATCTGGCTGACTTTCAGGGATCTTTTTATGCTGGAACTAGGTAAAATTTAAAATATCTAAAATGCTAAAATGAAGGGATGATCCAGTCTTAGGCAACAGATGATTGCCCCAACACATTCATCTATCTCTAAAGTAAACAGAAAATGTTAGGCAGCTTGTGACAGGTATTGAACTAAGACCTGAGACGCGCTGAGGAAATGTGTTTCTCTTCAGCTGGCAGCTAAAGAAGGGGCCCAGAGCGGCTGAGATAAAACACCCTTCCTGGGTCTATCAGGTGAGCTGGAGGGTGTCAAGCTGTGGCGGTGCATAGTGAGCCAAACAAACCTTGCAGCAAGGTCAGAGTGGAAAATATTTATTGATCCAGCCCTTGTTGTGCACTGAAAGAGACTAGAAAACATGAACTGGGATGCTGATATCAGTTTGTGGCAGAAGCTGGGCAGTAACTCCCAACAGTGCCCTCACCACCCACTCAGGCAGGGGAATGAATTCCCTCTTCTTTGCACCTTGTTTCTCAAGACCATGCCAGCAATATATTTGGCTGATAAAGACATTTTGGACATTTTCAGAATCTGTGCATTTTATTAAGTACATATTAGCAAAATACACATTGAGAGATTGTAAAGGTAACCATTTAGACTGAAAACCGAATTGTAAGTTACAGCAGCTCTCTTGATAAAAAGAGGTGACAGCATTATCTCAATCAAAACCAGACAACACTGCTAGTGTTCCAAAAGAGATTGGCTCTTTATGAAATACAGAATGACATACATCTCACCTCAAACAGTTTACAAAGAAAGGCTTTGACCTGTCAGATAAGTGAGTGGACATTTAACCTTTCTCACTCTGAGCAATGAGAGCCACTGTGGTTTGTGATGCTGCCTGATAGAGACAGGTATTGTATTAAGACTGATGTTTAAAATCCTAATCTGGCATGTGAAAACATGGTGAAACCAGTGATACCCCTCATGTCCCCGAGCTGAAGAGATAAATAAAAAAACATGTTTTTGCTGCATTCCAGGGAAAGATAAGTGCTCTCTAGGTTGATCACATGTAGCTGCTGACAGACTTTTGCTGTGCTGATTGAGCTCACTTACTGAAAATTTGGGTACCTGCACCTCACATGTTTCTCAGCTTTGCAGACTGACCTGCATGACCTGACTTAGATTTGCAAGCGGCTGCAATAACATCAGTCTTTCGTTATACTGTCTTCCTAAAACCTTTCAATAGTCACTGGATGAAATGGATAACCAAAAGTACACAGCATGTGGAGACTGCTGATTTTCAACCAGCCCTATGTTGTGATCATGAAACACACTGTACCTTAGCAACTAGAGCTTTGAATGTCTAGCAAGTAAAACACATGTAGGAGCTGCATGCAAGAGAAATTAAGTTTGACAGAAGAGACTGAGACAGCCTGATGAAGAACAGTGAATAATAACACAGTATTCACTGGGGACATGAGAAACATAAGCCCATCCTCTTTTGTGAATAATTTCTAGACATTCGTGTGGTCTCATTAGAAATACCCCAGGTGGGGATGATACATACATCTTGTGTCAGAAATTGGTTTTTGCATGACCTAGAAGAGACATTTCTTGGATTATAATTTCTGCAATGAAAGTAAAATGAAATTTCACTTTGGATCAGTCTTGAATTTCTCTGACAGTTTGATAACCAAATTAAAAAAATCAAATGTTCAGACACAGCCTTCTACTAGAATACTACTGGTCTCCAGCAGACAGAAGATAAGTGATAAATATAACTGCTTTAAGAAAGTTTACTGAATGTCTACTTAGATGCCATTATGTCCCCATAAAACATGTGATTCATCTCCTTTTTATGTTCCCGCAAAATATGTAAAATTGGGATGCTTGCTGTTCCCACCAGCACAAAGTCTCAAGTCCAGGGTACAAACAGTTAAGCTTCTGCAAGATAAAATCTGAATAGCCACGTAGGTATCATATTGACTTATGAACTCTCTCACTCATCGTGCTTCTTCATACTCTAATGAAAATAAGACCCATTGTATCCACCCTTTTATTTCCCTGGTCCCCTGCCTTTGTTCCATTTACTTCTACAAAAACCTGGCTTTCAAAGATCACCTTTCCCTCCTCATGGCTGAGCTGACTTTCTGTAAATGGACCATCTGTAGGGACTGATTTGCACACTAGTGGAGTTGCACCCACTCCCTGCTCTGCCCATAGATAAAATGCAGGAAAGGAAGCCTGGACTACTAACACACTCCTAGCTCCACTGGCTAGCCAGAGTTTTGTCCCTGGTACTTGGGTTTGCAGGCCACTCAAACAGATTATGAAGGTTCCCTTCAGCAGACTTTCAGCATGATCAGGATGTCTGGAAAAGGAGATGACCCTGAGGTATGACTCAATGCCTGCTAAGAGTCATCAGGAGCTTTTCCAAGTTGGCTTCTATGGAGATTATGCTTTAAGACAATTGTCCAGACAGCATATCCTCAGTAAGCCACCACAAGTGAATCTCGATGGGTCCACAGGCTCAAAACTAGGTGGTGGGCAAGTTTCCATTGACTCAGAAGGTGAAAACCCACAAACAGACAGCACACACTGCCAGGCTCGTCCTTACACCTCACCAGACCTCCTCAAGGCAGTATTCCTGAAGGTTTTGTCTCTGTCCTCTGGACCTGCTGGTGTGCCAGTAGTGCAGAGATCATGGTTCTGAATTCTCTGCAAGAGCAGCTAGGCAAGCATCAGTCCTGCTGCCCCTGGTGTGAGCCTGCAGCAGCAGAGCTGGCTGGTGGAAAGGACAGCCTTCCCCCCTCCTCCAGCAGTGTGCCCCAACCACTAATCTGGGGTTATGGAGCTGGAAAGAGGTCAGGTGCATCATGCTCTGTGGTTGCAAACAAAGGTACTAATTAATGTTTGGGATATGTACAAGATCTTGAATTTAGCAGAAGGCACACTTATAGTAGAATAGGAGAGTCTGTGCCGTAGCAGACAGACTCTAAAGAAAAGCAATAATATGCCTGTTGGTGAAGTCCTTGGTGGACATCTCGCTGGCCTCATCCTCAGGATACTTCTGTAGCACCATGACACCGTTTGCACTGTGGAGAGGCCCTGCCCTTGCACGTGCTGGAAAGGACAGTGCTGAGCATTCATGGAGGATGCTGAGAGGCTTTCTAAGTTACCTGGAGATATGAGGGGCTGACAGTAGAAAAGAGAAATACATTAAAGCTTCTGAAGCTTGCCTGGCACCACCTCCTACACAGTTGTGGTGTCCTGACAACCTCATGTTGGTGTAGCCATGGCTTAGGGATGGAGAAGAGGACACTCAGGGTGCTCTGACACTGGCAGCTGCACAGAGACCTAGGACCTTCTGCACATAGGGCAATACTCCCATCACACTGAGCCTTTGCTTGCCTTGTTTTGTGTGCTTACTTGATATAAACTTTTTGCATCCCCTTCCCAAAATATGCTGAATAGACATTCTTAGAAACAAGAAAACCTGAGGCTCTTTAAGGAGTGTGCAGTGCCAAGCCTGAGGGCCTTGAAGTGGCTGGCAGCAACCAGGGACCCTGGGCAAGCCAGTGGTGGGAGGGACAGTGGTGTAGGACAGCCAGCTCTCTTTACTGGGTCTAGCTTTGACCCCACACGGGTGACCACGGCTCGGCTGCATGTCACCCACAGCCTTTGGTCCAGCTGGTACACAGCGTGTCTGGGTCCCTGGGCCAGCCCAGCCACAGAATTGCCATATGTTTGCACAATGCTTCCAAAATCTGTTGGCTCCACTGTCCCATTGAGTAATGTTTCACAGCCACAAGCCTGAGCACTGTGCACACACTGACTGCAGTGCACACAGTGACACAGTGCTCTGGATAAATTTCAAACGGGTGAGAAAAGGATTTGGGACATTAAAAAAAAAAACAACAAACCTTTCTTTTTGCAAAATAATATGTTCTCAGTGAAATCTAGGCAAGAAGTGTATGTCTTCTGGAAATAGCAAGTTACACTCTGGTTTCTGGTGGATGCTTTTTGAAACATAAATTTTTGAAATTCAAGATATGGGAGGTGTTGCTTACAAACAAGGCCAAGGAAATCACAAAACAAGATAAAACAGGACATATAGCTACTTTCATGAAAGCAAATTTATCAATGAAAAGAGAAAAAAATTGTGTCCTGACAATTCTAATACAAGCCCCAAATGGTTGTGAAACAATTGCTGCACATCTCTGGCTCAAGTACTACACATGTATATGTGCTTTACTGTTGATACATTTAGCCATCACATCTCAGACACTCATTTGAAGGGAAAGTTCCTTGGGAAAAGTAGCTGGGGCTGAAATAACAACATCAAGGAAGAGAAACTGGCAGCTCTCCATAAAGCTTGCTTCAGCTTACCACTTGTTTCAAGACGCTGTCCTGATGACTGATCACAGGAATGCTGAGGACGCATGATCCAAATGGAGCCACCACAGACTTGTTGGCCAAAGGCTGGAAAAATAACCGAGCTACCAGTCCGGGTTTGCTCTAATATGTATTTATGCTCAGCCTTGGGGAAGGGAGTCAGCTGAGTAATTGCAGACCTTGTTTATGCATTGTCCTGTTCATGTGACTGCCTGGATCCAGCCTTTTTACTCCTGAACCACTGTGCTCTCACTGCGGTGGCGGCTGCTGAGATGCTGCATGCCTGCCTGTGAAAGAGGCTGTTGCTGCTGCTGCTTCTGCTGCTGCTGCTCCTGCTGCTCCTGCTGCTGCTCCTGCTGCTGCTGCTGCTGCTGCTGCGTGGAGAGAGGGCCTTGGCAGGGCTGCCTTTGGGGCATCTCCCCTTAGGCAATGGAGTAGTTCTGCACTCCCCAGCAGCCTGCATACTCAGAGAAGTCAGCCTGAATGTGGAAACATGTACCTACTTTTCCCACAGAAAATCCCAGCAGGAAAATGGAGGGAGTTTACTCCAGAGTATCACTTTCCACATCCCACATTTTTTCACCTCTGACCCAAAGATGTGCAGCAATGACATAACAGTGATACAGAAAAGCCAATTCAACATTAGGCCAGAAGTCTTTCCTTTGCCCCTCCCCTTCTCCGTCCTTAAAACTTTCAGAAGATAAGCTTTATGTCTGTGCACCACTCTAATTAGAAAAAATTTTAAGTGTTTGAGCAGAATGCATATCACAGAGGTTTCTACTGGCAACCTGAACAGATTAAATCTCACTTTTAAGATGCAATCCCTTTATCAAGTTATAAGCCTCCCAGCCTCAGCAGTGCAACATTACTGATACTCCCACATAGGTTCAAGCTGTATAAGTAGAATGAAGAGAGTATAGGCCAGAACTGCAAACAGATCTGTTTTCTTGATCCTCCTGCCAGCAGGGAATTTTTCATGTGTCTGGTAGCATGTAAGCACTGTCACATCGTACCCCTCTGCATGTCATTCTGACTCAGATGCCTATGAGCAGGGACAGATAAAAAGACCACAAACAGCACTGTAGAACTGAAGATCAAATATGCAGAGTTTCTAGCATGACATGCTACTCTAGAAAACTGAAAGATTTTTTTGATAACAAGGAAATGGGGTCATATTTGGAAAAAGGGTCATATTTGGAAATGTGGGAAAGGTGGATTACAGGAGGGTGTAACTTGAACTTCCATCACTTACAGTAGCAGTGAGCAAAATTCAGTGATCTGCCACATAGGAAAAACAATAAATCCATGATTTTGCTGTGGTTTCTTTCTCCCTTACAGATATCTTCTTCACTGAGCTTGCATTTTACCCTCAGTAAAACATATTGCAGGCTTAGCAGTGTGCCCTGTTTATGAATTGAACTTATCTTCTGGCTACACCTTAGTAATTCCGAGTATATGGCAAATTGTTCCTGTTACAAAGCCCTAGCATTTAATTGATTCACAGATTATTTACATGAACAATTTACTATAGCAAACACTCACCTTAAATGTGTGGGCTTTGTTCTGTGATTACATGATTGCCAATTTTTAAAGAAGAGAAGCACAGCCATAGAGAGTGATCCTGCACCTGACCAAAGAATCACTCCCTCAGAACACTGCAAGAAACTTCTGCATCTGGCTGACATTTGAGAACTACAGAGGTTTTTTGAACTATGTCAAAATGCTGAATTTGTGAGTTTATTCACAAAAAATAAAAATACAAAATCACTTTTTGTGATTTGTCCTGGGCATGCTTTGCTGCTGAAAAAATCAACAACCTGAGCTAATTTGCTACATATAAATAAGCGTATATCAGTGCAATTGTGTCTAGCATTGTAATGAGCCAAATAAAAACTGGTGTAATGGACCAGTATGGCTCAAGAAAGGCAATGTGTTTTCCTACAGAGGACAGTACACAGAGCAGCTTTTTGACCATATTTTGGGAACCCCAGAACATCATTGCACTGTCTGGGACTGACAGCATCCATGGAAATGTTACATGATTTAAGAGTAAGGCATGCAAGAGGAGAAAGAGAAAGAAGGGTGGGATTACAAGCTTTGCAAAAGCTCCACGTCTGCATTTGCAGGGGCTCTGCCAAGTGAAGCAGCTCCTGGATCCAGACATTGGCAGGAGCCAGCATCAAGGGACAATGTCAAAGAAGGGAGGAGCAAGCACTGATCAAAACAGAGTAGAGTGCATATGGGTTTCATGTGAGGCCAAGACGTCTTTAACCAGGCGGGAATGCTTAGGGCACAAAAGATTTTTAATGTTTTTTGCATGTGCAGACCCACACACTGGCTGCAGCAGGAGACAAGCGCAGTGTGGAATGCTCTCTGAACATCTGCAGACCAGTCACTGCTCTTCACCAGAAATACTCTCCAGTCACCCCGTGGGTGGGAGCAGCATAAGCCAAGAGAAGTGAATCCTTCATGGGTACACACCTGAAATAAATTTTCAAATGCTTGGCCAGCTCCTTCTATTAGCAGGCTCTGTTACTTGATCCTCAATGACACTGACAGCTGATTTGTGTTTCTCTGGCCTTAACTATCTTTACAAGCCATTTGGGAGCCAAGATGAAAGGGTGAATTAACTCATGGCAGCTCCAGGAGATTGGTAAAGGAGGATGTAATCTAACAAGGCTTTCCTCCTCTGTCCATTCTGAGTAGTGATCAAGCAGGTGAATTTTCCCTGAGTATCAAGGTCCAGAAACAAGTATGTCCTGAGAAGCACCTCCAGAATAGGAAGGCTAATGGGTAATTTATGGGTAAAAAGATGGGGTAAAATTTAGATTTGAAAAGCCTACTGGGAGGCATCCAGTCCACCATCCTTCTCAAAGCAGGGATGATAAACTCTGAAGTGAGACCAAGACCATTTTTTGTCAAGCTCTGAATACCTCCTGGGATGGGGACACCCAGCCTGCCCAGTGTTCAATACCCACCAGGAAAAATACTGTTTTTTCTTATAGCTTCCTCCAATTTCCCTTTGCTGAAATTTATGGCAGTTTGCTTCTTATCCTCCTGCTGTGCAGGGCCCAGCAGAGTTTGGCTCCCATCTTCTCTACAGCCACCCATTAGGGAGTTGACAGCAGCAACTGATCAAGCACTCCAGTTCCCTCATTGCCTGGACTTGTTCCAAGTTATCAGTATCTTTCATGTGCAGGATGCAGGACTCCAGCTGCAGTCTCACCACTGCTGAGAAGAGAGGAAAAAACCACATCCCCCAAAGCAGGCCAGGGTGCAATTTGCTTGCTGGATGGCCCACTCAATGTGCCAGCCAGCAGGACTCTCACCACTCTTTCTGCACAGGAACTACTCTGGACTGCCAAACCACTGCTCACAATAATGCATGGGGTCATACCATCCTCAATGGCAGGTTGTATGTTTATTCCCATCGGAGCTGCCACGAGCTCCAGCTTGTTGAGGTGACCCTCATGGCAGTGCTGACCTCCTAGCCTTGACACTGTATCCTCAGACTCAGGGTGTTCTCAGCCCAGCATGCTGCACATTGCTAAGACTGGGACAAATGTCCAAAGCTTTGGATGGTGGAAACTTCATCACACTTTTCCCATTGGCTTCATATGTCTCTTCAACACATGGTAACTGTGGACCAGCCCCTCCTCCAAAGGAAAAGGACAGGGAAGTTTTTTGCACAATAATGCTACTTTTCTTACAAGAAATGCTTGATGGAGTCTCTTCCTAAGTGAAAATGGCGGGGGAGGAGGGAAGTGGGGGAGCAGGCACATGTCTGAGGTGAACATTTTCAGCCCCATTACTAGTAAGTTCATAATACTTTCAACCGTCAATGTAAGCACTTTTTTTTATTATTTATGCATTCTTACAAGTAAAAGATTCCTGCAAAATATTTGTTGTCAGTTTTAGAAATTTACTTCATACTCCCTGAGGATTTTTGCTATACCTAAAATTAAAATCATCCTTTTAAAAAACTCCTCCTTAGTAAAATGCATATTAGCTATCCATAGCTCTTCTTTCCTTTGAGGCACAGCATCCCTAGAGCAGAAGTTGCTTTGTGCTGGCTGATTTCCTTCAGTGTTGCACAGTTAGAGTTATCATTTCTATCATTTCTCTTTTTTTTTATTTTTATTTTTTTAGCAATTAGTTTCAATTTATCAGTCCACTCACAGTTTCAATATTTTTTTACAATGAAATTTTAAAGAAAAATTATAGAAACTGTAGGCCTGTGATATTTGAGAAAAGTGTTCTGGATCTCAATTTGGCTTTCTTTCTAAGGTGAAATAATACATAGGCAAAGGTAATTTCTACACATAACCAGTAGAAATATTTTCCTCTCACAAACTAGCTTAAAAACCTAAGATGACATGCATGTCACTGCATCAAAAGACAGAACACAAATAAGTTACTTTCCTCGTTTCTCCTTCCTTAAGATGAGATAATGAACCATGCCCATAGTAAAAATAGCTGTGGACCTACTATTCTCTTCTTTAGGTCAAGAGTTTAATTCCCTTTCACAGAGTGTAGTTGCAGAAGGATATCAGAATCTGCAAGTATTTGCTCTGAAATGCTGTCTCCAGTTTACCTGATGGGAGACTTCAAAAACAGAGAGGAAAAAATTACCATGAGATCCAGACCTTGACCTGCAGGCATCATCCACTGAGCAGTTGATTTTTTAAGAAAGGTCATTTTGTCTTTGCCTTCAGCTCACCCTAAAGACAACATGGCTGATGTTTTTGGCTCACAGAACTCTTTTTCTGCAGAAAGATTGTAGTGACCCACAGTTCTGTTTCAGATTCTCAAAAAGTCAAAATCAACCTGGACACAGTTCTCTTCACAGCATCCACGTTCTTAGAGCAAGCTATATAGAAGTCATCCAATACAGTTCTCTTCCAAGGTACTAGAGAAGGATATATCCAATACTTCACAGGAAAAAAAAGTACAGCAATATCCCTAGCAAAGCACAATGGTGGAAATAAATTACCTATGTTTTATCAAGACTTGCCAGGACATTGTCCCCTTGCTAGGTCCTCCAAAACCTTTGTGGAAAAATACCCTTTCATTTGTGGGTAAAATATTCCTCTATACAGAGCTAGTAAGTAACACAAGGGTCAGCTTCTGGGCAGGAATAAAATAATAATAAAAATAATAACCACAATAGCAACAGCAACCAGCTCTGCTAAACTTTTGACCATGCTCCAGTTTAAAGAGTTCTAAACAAAGGAGTATCACCTTACAGCCAAGTGGCTTACCCTGGCTGCTGGTCTCCACGGATCACCCTTAGCACCCATTGCAATTCTAGACTAGATTAGTTCTAGATGAGTGTTCCTGTACATGTAAAATGACAAAATTACCAAAATAACATTGCCTCTTTTGTACGATTTGGGTGGGAGGAAAAAACCCATCATGTTTATTTAGCTTTATTTGACATAATTTTGTCAGCTCTTGGCTCCTCAAGGTGATATTCCTGAATATTCGGGGTTCCCTGCTTCCTTACCAACTTACAGCCTCATCTTCATCCATCAGATGTCTCATTGCATGCAGCACATGGAGTAGGTCTGCCCTACACTTTTCTTTTGTGAAGGGTAAACCATCCCTAAATTTATAAGCAAACAGCTTCCCAAACTTCATGGTTGCTTTTTTCTTGAAGGGGGTCACATTTGTCAAAGACCTTGTTGGCTCTTTGAAAAAAATTGTGAATCACAATCACATGCATAATGGCTACATTTCAGTTTTATGTTTCTTCCCTGTTTCATTTTTAATTTTGACTGCATTACTGCCATGCCAGGAAAACATGCCTTTGTCTTTTTCAGCCTGCATGACTGTGAGTGTGGGTGAGTGTGCATAGTTGGAGTGACAACCCACATGCTTACAAGATAGACTTGTTGGCTAATCATCCTGGCTGGGGAGAGAGAGAGAGAGTGAGCAAGAGAACAGCAACTGAGGTAACTGTGCAGGAATGCAGAGTGCCCAGCACTGATGCCATGCTAAGTTTCAGTCCCCCACATACACTCGAAAAGCTAAAACTGCATATTGAAATCATCATTAAGGTAGAGAAGGTAGACCAAACTCTTGGAAGAGCAGTGTTCCCTTTCCTACAAAAAGATGTGTTCAGGTTCAGCTGTAGAATCTGAAACCCATTTCCCTACTTCCTCTTTCATACACTGTAGAAAAATCAGTAGGTGCCTTCGAAGGTGTTTTTTCTTGTGTTGCTGTTGTGCTTTTTTGAAAGGAGCTGCACACAATGCCTCCATAAAGGAATCTAATACTTCAACATGAAGGCCTAGGTGCTGCCTCTAATTAAAAGTACATACCAAAAGTAAAAACAGAAGCATTTACCAGAAGCTAAGCAAAGCTGAAGACAGTTAAACCGTAAGGGAGATGTTTTCACCCTACCCAACAGAGGGATGTATCTTGGCTACACCATGCTCACACCTTCCAAAAGGGTATCCAGCATAGGTACTGTGTGTTTCAGATCCTTTAGCAACAGGAGCTACACTGGCATGATGCTTATAAAGCCTCGAGGTCACAGTTCTCATTATCATGCAAATACCAGGGTAAGTCAAGGGTGGGATAAATCCCAAAGGACTCCGAAGCATTCATGCAGCCTCCCATGGAAGACAGTCACAAAGTGACAAATTTAGTTCTCATCACATTGAATTAGACAGAGCTACCACCATAGCAGTTTGGTTCAATGTTTATACTTTCCTATTAAGATAAGCACAACATCACTCCTTTTCCAGCAGCAGCACAATCTCTGTGAATTATGTAAGGGTGGCAGTTTGCAAAACTGCTTCAGTGGCTCTTTCTCTCTGACTTTCTACTCTGCAACAATATCCTACTATATAAATACATTCACAAACAGAGACCTCGTGGTTCCTTAAGCTTCTAAAAAAATTGGTATTTCTCCAGTGTCATTGCATGTTCCTGATGCAATAACAGCGGATGCAGAGGAGAGGTTCTCCTAATCCATGCTGGGTTTTCTGGTTCTCTTGGGGGGTGAAAAATTCAGCGGTTTCAAATGTCCACACCTGTTCTGCTTATGCCTGAAAAATGATGGCAAAGCAATGAAATGTTCCTAGAGAAGGGGCAAGAGTTTTTCTGTTTGAGGGAATTTGTGACAACAGACTGATGCTCCTCATGAAAGGGTGTTAGTACTAACTCTTGTGCAGTTTCATTCACATCTCTCCTCAAGCCACGCAGCAATGAATAATATGACTAGTGCTCCTGTACATATAAAGTGATAGGGCCCAAACCAACATTGCTTCTTTGTATGATTTGGGTAGGAGGAAAAACCCCTTCAGGTTTACTCAGCTTTATTTGACAGAATTTTTTCAGCTGTTCCTAAGTTTGGGGTTCCTGATTGCTCAGGGTTCCCTGCTTACTTACAACACCAAGGGTCTATGAAATAATGCTGTCTTAGCCAAACACCTAAAGATGAAAGTGTTTCTTGAAAACTAATAGAGGTGACATTTTGCTGCAGGTAGAACCTAATTTTGGTTTCAGACAACAGCTGTCTTCCTGCATCTTTGCTCAGGTCCACAGGTTGAGTTCAGAATTCAGGAAACAAGTTGCAGTCTTCGCCTTTAAAGTCTCCTCTGACTTCTGTTCCCACCACTACCAGAGAACCTAATGCCTGTCTGGAGAGAGCCCTATATATTGAGATGGATCAGTAGGCAAAGGAGGCTGACAGCAGCTTGATCATCTTGCCAAAGTGACTTTTAGGTAGTGTAAAACCTGCCTCCCTGGGGTCTCTTCGGCTTGTATAAGGTAGTACAACCCTCTAGTTAGTAAAATTAGATGACACTGGAAAACACCTGGACTAGAACCTGAATCTCAAGAATTGACATTTGTATTTTTCTTAAACTTCTAATTTGCAAGATATTTATCTTTGAACACACTCACATCCTCATCTTGGATACATCCAGGCATTCAGGTTTTCACAGAGAGACATCCCTTGCCCAATCACACCAAAACCAACCTTTTTCTGACACACACATAGAACTTCACTTCCCATGTCTCTAAAAGATTTCTGGTTATGGTTTTTTCTTTCATTTCTCCAAATAAAGTTTAATTGTCTCTCTTCCTATAGTTTAAGTGTGCCTGCATTAATCAGATACCACTTAACCTTATTACTCAAATTTGGCATTAATAAGATGATTACGGTCACTCTTTTTCTTTCACGGCAATAGCAGGCATTAAATAATTATCAAAATACTACCATCAAAAGCATATATTGAATAGCAATATTTTTTCCTTAGTAGGCAGTATAGCTCTGCTCGAGTTCTAAAGTATAACTTAATCAGAATAAAAAGCCTTTCTTCCAGACTAAATTAATAGTGAAGGCTGCAACCCTCTTTCGCAAAACTCATACTCATTGACCTGATTATTGGACTCTTCCAATGATACCTCTGCCTTTAAGAACAAACAGAACATGCATCTTTCCCTTCCACTCTACTGAGAAAGAAAGGATCTAGAAAAGCAAATTGCAGGGAGCTGAGCAATCTCCTTGTCAGATATCTTTATGCACTCCACCTGAGAAATCTATTTTTCTGTATTTCTGGAACATTTTTACTATGATTTTGACCACACACTTGCTATGTACCTATCTCCAGTACCTGAATTTTAAGCATTAAATCTCTAAATAAGTTATGTTGAAAACATGTATCATTACTACTGTGCTAGACATCAAAGTTCCCAGGGCTGTAAGTTTCTTAGGAGCTTCATACTTGGGAAGGGTCCCTATGGGCTTGCCCTTCTGATACACTTCTCTAGACATCTGCTCTTTGTCAGCAACAGAAAAGAATGTTAGGCAGGATAGACCTTTGTTTTGAACCTGTATGGTTATATGTTTTGCTGAACTTTGTCCAAAAATCAAGCTATATTCCTCATTGTTCAAAATGAATGTAAATGCTGGGAAAGGTATTTATGAATGATCAGGTGTTGCTACCTGACTATCTGTAAGAAAGAAAACACTGGTAACACCTAAATGAAACAAGGAAAGTCAGTAGTGACAAAAATATATTACCTCATCCATCCTGCCAATGTCCAGTATACTCTATGACTTTTTTTAGGGATTTTTCTGGTTTACTTTTAAAACTTGTTGTAATGCAGCATAGCAGAGTCCATCATTGGTACGTCTCATCTAATTAGTATCTTACAAAAAGAATAAATACAAATAAGTGTTAAAATAACAACTGTAAGCAACTGGAAGGACAATTTATCTTTCAGGAATAGGTCACATCTCAAAATTAACACTATCATTTTTCTCTTTTGTTTTAATAATTTTTTTAAAATAACACTTCAAGCACCAATAACTGCATGAAAGAGAGGCATTAGATAACAAAAAAGCATATATTCTTAAATATTTCCTGTGCTTTCCAACTGTGTAAAGTCAATCTCTGCTACTTGGAAGCAGAAAGTCAGTAAGGAGTACAAAAAAGGAGAAGGGCTGGTATTAAGGCGCTTCTAGCAGGGATGATTATTACAGGCAATTAGGCTATATAATTGCCCCAGGAGAGGAAATCATCTGCTGCTAAGAAACAAAGAAACCTTAGTTTCTAGTAAGAGCCCCTACCAGCTGATATGCTGCTGCTGTGAAAGGCTTTATGTAAGTATGTTTGGTAACCTCAATTGTGAGTTATATTCAGTTTTCATTTCAGTAAACCATATGCCTGTGGCAGATTAGAATGTTGCTGCAGAAGCTGAATCAGGTGGCTGCTTTCTTTTGCACTTATCATTAATGGAAATTTTATCTCCAGCTTGTGGAAGGAACTGCTGCTTCTGAAGTTTCCCACTAGTCTTCTGGTATTCTTCACAGCTTCAGGGGAACTTTTCCATGTTACACTTTTAGCAGACAAGCAATTGGCTCAGTATAGATAAATCATCTGGGCAGTGGGGAGCTTTGTGAGGCTGGGGCAGAGGGGAAGCCCATTCCCTTCCCTTTGGGCAGTAGAGTGGGTGGACTGGGTGGTTTGGCCACATCGGGATCCTTGGGGCTGAAACACCCCTGAGGCTACTACACCTTTGGCTTCTCAGAGAGTTACAGCAGTGGCATATTTCCCACACTGTCCTGCTTTAACTTCAACCCCTGCCAAAGAGGCACTGCAGAAACCTCAAGAGGACGACCAAATCATACAGGCAGGCCCCTAGAAAGCCTGGAGCAACCTGCTCCTGGACAGGGAAGCTGCACGGATGTGTCTGAAGCTGTGGGCTCTGCAGAGACAGCAATACAGGATGTGGGCCTAAGGGGGAGAAATGCAGGTTTAGGAGGTGGGGAACCAGTTCTTGCAAAATGTCCTCAACTGGCCAAGGCTTGCACAGTAACGTCAGCACTTCTGGGAGCAGAGCATGCTCCAGCATCTCCGCAGGGTCCTCCTGGATCTGGCCTGCATGGGTTTATTATCATAATTACGCTGCAATTTGCTTCAATGACACACTACAGTAAGTTATTAGTAATTCAGGTGAAGGTACAGAAAGGCCAGTCAAATATTTACCTCGTAAACAAAGCATCATGTTATTCTTCAGATCCATGTGGATGGTCTCATGCAACTTGAGTGATGCAGCAGGGCTGTTATAACATCCACAAGCTCTGTGCCTGTTTTCTCCTGGATGCCTACCTTAAGGGATGATTGTGCATGCTGCCAGATTCTGTTTCTGAAGCTGAATCATTCAGAAATCCTTTCTCCAAAGATGATTTTCTGCAGTGTGTAATAAGTTATGATCACATGTAGCAGGCTTAGCACCAGATAGCACCTTGAGCAGTTCTCATCTATCTGGACAACAGCTTTTATAGGATCTTGTAGGACTTGGTTATTTTCAGGAGTTCTGGTCCAGCTGGTTCAAATATTCATTGTAGAACCTCATATAAAGTATTCAATCCTGCAATCATAGGCATAGGATGTGTCTTTTTGCCAGCAAACTGCAGTGACCATTTCCATACCTGATGCCTCCTGCTCAGCCATCTTTCTACCGTTGTTCTTACCTAAAAGGGAGTTTTACTGCTTCTGCATTCAGGCTAGGTAGAACACCACTAAGCTCCTCTGGCAAGCCAGATACAGAGCAACATGTATTTCTTAGTGGTTAGATATGGAATAATTAGGACACCATAACTTTATTATTCCATTGCTTTGAAAAGCTTCATGTCATGTTACTATTACCTGCTTGGTAAGCTGCTCTTGCACAACTCCTTCCTTTCTTGCTCAAATAAATTCAGTGCTACCTCACTGACTCCTGCATGTCAGATGCCAAACCATGAGCCCTTGACACCAAGTGAACTGACAACTGTTGAAAACACAAGACAAATAGTTATTTGAAAATGCAGTCAAGAAGTATGTGTAGAGGAGGTACAAGGGTTGAGAAACCCTTTGCATAGTTTTCTGAGGGCTGCTATTGTTTTTCCACCAAGTGACCTGCCCCATGGGAACTGTGCAACACAGGCAGACCTTCATAGCACAGCATAGAGTTTGTTGGTTTGTTTCTTCTCTTGAAACAGGCAGGCTTACTGAGAGGCAAACCAGGGAACTCCATTCTGCAGCAGTCCTCTAGAGGTAAATTTTCTTCTAACAAAAGATGGAGCAGTGCACACAGAGACAAAATACAAACCTATTTATGTAGTGTCAGATTTGAATCATTCTGCATCTTCTTCCCGTGTGTATATGAACAAATGCTCCTGCATGAGAAGTGACAAGGATGTGTATACTATGTTTAGTTAAATGCAGTGTTTCTCTTCTGGAAATATGTCTGAATTATTTTACAAGTACAACTACCATGAGTCAGTGCTAGTGTTATTTATCTACTTTTTTTTATTTAGCCACCCAGCTCTTCCAGTGCTTCTCAGGGCTTAGTTCTAAATTAGGAATTATTTTACATATTATACATATCTTGAAGAGAAGGAAAATAGTATAAAATTCAATATATACCTTAGCACGGGGATAAAACCACAACATATTTCCCAATTAAACTATATTTTCACATGGTGTATTACAGGCCATGGAGAATGGCTATATGCCTGAAAGCTGATTTAGATGTTATAAAAGCAAACAAACAGCACTTTTTAAAAGTTATTTAAATCAAGAAATCAGATTCAGAAATGGAAAACATCTCTTTCCAGAAAGCCATGCAATCTACCTTTGCTGTAAATTAGATTTGATAGCCAGATGGTTGGAGAGACCTGAAACAATTTCTCTCATCACATTTGATAGGCAGAAAGCATGCTTCTATTACCCGTGGCCCCATAATACAATCAAAAGCACCTGTTTTTACACTTGTACAATACAGTCTGACTTCGTGAGGCAGTAACCTATGCAAGGCTGAGCCTGGTATCAGTGGCATGAGTGATTCCAATCCCAGACAAGACAGGTTGTCTATAGCCCTTCTATCATTCCTCTGAAGGAGGTGTAGCTTCCAGGTAAGATGATCATTTTGCACAAACCATGCAGTGCTTGTTATTGCTTTCTTCATCTTCAATTTGCTTGAAGAACTACAAAACATTTGTTTTTATAGCACTACAGAAACAGAGCAGAATGTAAGACAGAGAGAAGAATCTCTGCATTAGCAAAAAATGCAACTAGTACTTTGGAAAAAGGGAAGTGCTTTACCATGCTTCCATGTTTGACCACATACAGCTTCATTCCTCACATACCATAAACATGCCTTCAACAGCACAGAAGCACCTACTGACATTATTCATTTTTTTGTTGCATTAAATCCTATATCTGGAAAAATAGCTTAAAGTAAGCAGGTTACTTTAAACATGGGCAGACATAAAGCACAGAAATGTTCTACAAGACCAAAGACAAGACCAATTGTGGCACTGGTGTAAGATCCCATAGCCTCTCACTTGGTAGCTACCATCTCCTACCATGCAATAAGAGGCATCTCCTTGCACTTACTATATTTTAAAAATGGTTTGTGACATTGCTACAACTTAATTCAGGGATTCAGATCTTAACGTGAGGCATTCTCTTGGGGTATGGTCCTATTCATCCTTATGTCATCTGGAAATCATCTGCAAGTATTTCGTACCACTGCACCTGTGTGGAAAGCCCAGCTATGTGGGCCAGTTGTGGCAGTTGGAGCAGGTAGGTTCTGCACGGGGGCAGCCCCCGCTCTGGCCAGCGCAGCAGCATCCCTGCCGTGCCTGTCTGTCCCACGGAGCGGCACAGCGGCAGGGCGGGAGCACCACGCGCGGCTCACCAAGCCACCTGCTCCTCAGGCACAAAGGCATCAGGCCAGGCAAAGCTGTCCTGACGCTGCCAGTTGGGCAGTGCTGGCCTATTACAAAAACTACCTTTGGCAACCACTTCTAGAAATAGTCCCATTCATCGTTCTTGCCTCAGAAACAATTAAATTCAGCAAGCTGCTGCCAAAGCAGATTTTTAACCCTGTTAATTCAAGAGCATGCAATTGTTTAAAACAAATTGGTATGTGTATTACACTAAAATCACTTCTTTTGTGAAAAGTAGGCCAACGTACTTCTCTTTTTTGACTGCCAAGACTTGCCTATTTACTCTTAATCAGCAAATAATTGTACTGTATGTACCTCAAGTGTGGTCCCGTGAACTGAATGCGCAATGGCAGCTGGAAAGCATTAGATGGTCCTTTAGAGTATGTTTTCTGGCTTGGCTTCTTCCAAGAGAAATCCTGTTTGCATGGTCCAACTCTGTTCTGCTGTGTGAACCAAAGCAGGCTAGCAGGAGAAGATCCACAGATTCATTCCAGCCACTTGACTGATCCAAGCTAAAACATTTAATGCAGCTGTGCCCTTACAGTACACATTCTTAAGCAGAGGAGCAAAGCCTCAATCTGGTAAGCAAGTTTATGGCTATACAGCTAAATAAGCTGATTGACTGGAGAGTTTTGGCTCTGGGCTCACAGTTGAGCATATTGTTATCTGAATGCGCTTAGTACATCTTGTTTCTGAAATACAAATTTGAAACTTTGGCCCTTAGCTATTTATCCATTTAAATAGAAGTTACTAAGCACCATTGCTTCATGCTGGCTTCAATAGGATGTGAAAGCTAGGTTGCTACAGCTTAGATATCCCCAAAAATGGAATGGGAAGCAAAACTCAAATTCCCCACTCTGAAAATTCTTTAATTCTAAGTCTAGCAGGACAGAAATTCCTTGTGACATTAAATTTCATATTACATGTTCTTTGTTAAATTTTGTCACTATTCTGCAATGGATTGTAATACATGGGACTCCTATCAGGTTTATAACAGCTTTTGTCAAAATAATCATTTTTAAAAGGTAGCTTTTTTCTTGCCATTTGTAGCACAGAGGCAATATAAAAAGAGACACTAAACTTCATACTATTTTTTATAGCTCTCTCTCCAATCCAGGGGAAAAAAAAGCAAGCAAGCAAGCAAGCAAACAAAAAAAACTCCCAAACCAAAAACAAACAAACAAAAACCAAAACTAACAAGAAAAATAGTTGAATAGACTAATTTTGAATTAACAGTGTGTGTTGATACTAACATTACAAAGTCATGATTTCAAAGTAGTCAGCTCCACAGAGAGGATTACACACAGAGAAGGAAATAACTTTGTATTATTTTCAGGCATAAAAAGAAAATAAGCATGGCAAAATAATCATATGCCATTGCAGTGGAAGACTGGAGGAGATATTATAAACACTATAATTGTGACATATGGGATCTGATCATACTTTTAAAGATACCAATACATTCAAATCAATATTTCACATACATTCCAATGGTCATAATGTTGTAACACTATCTTATTTCAGAACGATGCAGAATAATACAAGTATTCACTCAGTCAGTATGAAATAATTATACAAGAAGTATTAACACAGCTTTTTCAATATCCTATTGTTGCATGTTCAGACTTTATTAAATGAGTAAATCATAGCTGCCATAATGAAATGGATAAGGAATAAGCAGGAATGAAAAGCAGTTATCATAAAAAACTGTAGAAAGAAAGGCTCTGGTGCATGTACTGCCTGTACAGCTCCATCCCTCCGCCAGCCTTGGATTCTGCCACTGCTGCTTTTGCAGTGAATGAAGTCTTGTGGATGCATAGTCATGAGCCCAGCTGTCCACAATGTGTGCCCCTACAAGGAATACAATGGTCAGACATCCTTCTCCACACATCTCTCTTGCACACACATGTGATGGCATTTGCTTACACTTGGAAGATGCTGTCTGCATACTTGCCATGTTCTAACATGGGCACACACTCCTCTTTCCTCCTGATGTCAGGGGAATCTGAGAGCTGGCATAAATAGATTTGTTGAGATGAGCCAGGTCTCCCTTATGTGTCAGACAGCAGTGCTATGGCATGTTTCTGACACTAGCAATTTTGCAAAGATCTTCTCCTTACAGAATATACATTAAAATAGCCTCCACCTATAACTAAAACTCCACCAGTCTGCAGAAATCTAAGCTCCTTCCCTGAGCATCCAGAGTTACATTCACTGTTTATATCATCTAGCACGTGCACAGATTTTATGCAAACTTTATTTTGTGCAGTAGTTTGCCTTCCTCTTCATAATATTCCCTTTATTATCTTCCTTTTTATATTTTCTACTCCACGGGAAAAGAGGAAGCATTGTTTACAACTGTACGCCAGTATTTATACATGTATCCTGATAAGATGATGATGCAGTTAATATAGCACAAAATAAAACTGTCAGGCACCTGAAGAGATGACTATCTATAACCACAAAGAGAGAAAGGTAAAGTCATGCACAGAAGTGTAACAGGAAGAAAACACCATTAAGAGAAGGAAACCACACATGAAGGGAAATTCCTGTCAGTTGTTACCATTAGATGGTGAAGTAGATACACAGAAAAAAATGCAAAATTATTGCTCAAAAAAATTGAAATTAAACTTTATGCATCACTTCATTAAAAAACATACCTAGAAATATAGTCAGCACAACACCAGAGATGATAATGACAATATTGAAATACACAATTTTTATCACCTAATAGCACACAAGTGAATAGCACACAAGTTTGATGGAAAGCAAAGCCAGAAGCACCACCACTCTGTAACTCCACTCCATGTCCTGCACTTTGTGCCATGTCCCTCAGCTGGTCACATCCTGACGAATTACCTTTATTATTAACATCTCTCAACTTATGTCTTCTCTGCAGAACCCACTGAGGTGACCACCCTGGCACAGCACAAGCCAGCCTGTGCAGACTGTGCAACACAGCTGGGAGGGGGACACGTTGGCAGAGCTCCCAGTGGCTGTGGACACCCATAGTGCCTCTCTCCTGGGTACTTGTGTTTTCTGGGAAGGCAAAGTACTTGGGGCGTATTGTCCACAGATACAAGAGACTAGTGTCCCAACCTCCAGATCTCCCAGGTACTTGACAAA
Organism: Phylloscopus whistleri; assembly: GCA_017589585.1. Taxonomy (NCBI): domain Eukaryota; kingdom Metazoa; phylum Chordata; class Aves; order Passeriformes; family Phylloscopidae; genus Phylloscopus; species Phylloscopus whistleri. Next base: position 8,369,157 of record JADMLD010000758.1, on the reverse strand, counting down.
ACATCCAGGACATCTGGTGAGCCAACCATCTCCCGACCAGCTGTCCCCACTACAGTCAATAATACCCAAGTCTACTCTCTATCTTTAACAAATGTATAGTTGCTCTTTGCGCAGTTACGTATCTGAGCATGTAAAGATGTAGATACCAGCTGCTGAATTTTTGCTACATTAAGTAGTGTTGATTATTAGAGATACTTGCAGCAGCACATAACTTGCACGTCAGAGCTGCCTTCAGTTGCAGCACTGTATTAATAACATTTGCAGGCTAACCCAGTTTTGTACAATTTGCATGACAGTGTATTTGCAGTGATCAAGAAGGGATTTCAGGAGAATTGTATAGGTCACTAAAATAAGAAGTCATGTACCTCTCATGGGGCACAGCTTATAGTTTCACAAGGCTGAAGGAGAAGCTCATCCTACCATCTTTTATGAGACTAGAGGAAACATCCTCACAAGGGTATTTTGGTGTTGCCCCACTAATTTTATTGTTTGCTGCATAGTATACTTCTTTCTTAAAAGTTGGAAAGTTAAACTTCCCACCAGGCGCCACTATCCTATGCCTACAGTCTCAGTCAACAGACCAGTTACACTTACTCTCTGCTATACTTTAATGATTTATGTAATTGTATACATGCATGAGAACTTCCTTTAGTCTTCTCAGGCTTGTTTAAACCACTCAAGGCTGTGAAGTACAGCTTATACTTCACATGAAAGTTGATTTCAGAACAGTCCACTTTATTCTGTTCTTGGCTCTGAGTACTGATTAGGCCCCAAGCAAAGAGCAGAAATATGTTTCTTGGCTGTAAAATGAAGAAACCTGCATTTGCTAAGAGAAAAGTATAAAAATGTCTAATAAAGCACCCACACTTGATATGTTCTGTGTATCAAGGCAACTGCCTTGAAGGCAGTTTCTGTTATCACAGCTGCCAGAGTTGTTTATTCTCTTGCTTCTCCATGTGACTTTTCTCAAAGTCCTAGACAGACACCAGTTGCTGAGTGCAGGTTAAGTAGAAAAACAGGCTGTGCAGAAACTCCTATATCTTACAGAATACTTACAGAGTCTGAGGGCCCCGTAGTGTTTACCTCAGTCTGAGCTGTGGTTATGCTGCCAGCCTACAGCCTCTCATGACACAGTTACAAAGGCCAAACACTGCTAGACACATCCTGTACAAGGAAGCATATTCCAGGAATGCTGGAGCTGAATTTGTACTTCCCTTATCAGGAACAATGAAACTGAGAGCAACCAGCTTCCTTGCTCAAGTGGAAATGACCACTTTTCAGCAAGTGCTACTGTCAATCACTGCAAGTCAGCCCAGAGGAAACACAATTGTGATAACTGAGTGGTTTTAGTGCCTATAAAGGAAGTGAGTAGTTTAACTTTCTTGCACTGTGGAGAGGGGATTATTACTGTGCCATTTTTAATGTCAGGTCCTGGAAGCACATGCATAGTTTGTGCACAAAAAATGGGGTGATGTTTTCCCTTTTAACAGGGCCAAATCAACCCACCCATATTAACTTTTCATGACAGGATCTCTAAAAAAGGCCACACCATCTTTAAATTGTTTTGGACTTAATTTGGCGTTGTCATGCAATTAGGTTTTGCAAAATTGGCTTCTGGACTGACAGCTTCTATTGTTACAGCATATGGCAATCAGAGAGCAGCTTGTGGCAGATGTGATGTTTATTCATCATTTGCTAGTTTTAGATTTAATGATGTCATTCTAATCAAAGCAAATGTTAGATGTGTTTGACATCTAAGGAGTTTTGCAGCCCCCCCATCATGTTTAAGCTGCTTCTGTCAAGTGGAAACACGTCAGCTCTGAATGCATCTAAGTCATATTTAAGAATCAATGATGCAATTTACTGGAGGTCTGTATTCCAGAAATCCATGTTTCTAACACGCATTGTGTTCCTCCACCAGACTACAAAGACCTCCTATTACAATAAGTGAGCTCATTAGGCATGCGACTCCTTAGTCTTGCAAGCTGTTGCGATAAGCAGCTGTTGCAAGAGGGTAAAAGGTTGAATTATCAACTTGGACAGCACAGCACTTCATTCAGCCAGCCCAGGAAAGTATTTGAGCAATAACTCCATTACTGTGGAGCAGATCTTTGACTACAGCACACAAGCAAAACATCAGTGGTATTTCAGAGACATGCTTCCCCGCACCCAGCAAGCAAGACACTCCCAGAAATTAATTGTCAAAAATTTATTATGAAAGCTTCAATAGCAGCAAATATTTCAATAAAAGTTATTGCAATATTAAAACAGATCTGCAGAGTGACCCAAGAGGCCTGTTGAAGTCTGTCTGCTTTGGAATATCTGCATTTGTCTTAGTAATCAATCCCCAATACTCCATAAATATTGATACTTTCTCCTGTGTTTTGCAGACAGCACCAACAGTTCCTAGTTACAGTACTCTATCCAGTCCTTCTGGAAAGTTTTGGCCCACTTCCCTCAACTTTCTCTCTCCCTTCTGAAACAGCTCCACATAGCCAAACTTGCAATACTTCTTTCAATTCCATGGTATGTCAGCCTCTCCACGGTTGCAGCCTACTGAGGCTCACTGGTGAGATGAGCTGTTTTCCTTTCTCCTCTGTAAGAGCCCACTGCATGCCAGTCTGAGTGACTTTAATCCAGTCTCTTGACCAGGCTAATCCATGGAATCAGCAGCTTGTTGCACATTTTGGTGAACGCACAGCACGTTGAGAATGCAACAAAGGTTTCAGCCTTCCCAGTGCACCAGGTGACCATCACTCAGGCAGGGTGATAGTTGGCACCCAGTCATTAACATTTCGGCTTTCTTCACAGAACAAGTTCAGCTTCTCCAGAGCTGGGTCCTTCCAGCCTTCTTCGTTTGGGTTCTGCAAGAAAGAAAAAAGTTGCACACCATGAGTGCTGCCCGCCAGCTGAGGTCATCATAATATTTACAGAAGCATTAGCTTAGGACTGAAGACACTTCCAGACAGTTTCTGTCCTGACACAGACAAGACAGGAAGCACAGATGCTGCCCTTGTGGACAGCGGAGGAAATCCAGTTACGAGAAGTTCTGCCTCCTCCTCCTACTACTACTCAGCTGACTTGCTGAGTCTGAGTGCTCTGCCAAGCACTCTATCTGTGCCCAGCAGGGAACTCGACCACCCGCAGCGGGAGAAGGGTCCGCTCCCGGGAGGCTCTGGCAGTGCGGGGCAGAGCCGGGGGTACAGCGCTCGCCTCCTGCGGGACACCCACCGTGATGAGGATGCAGTGGAGATCCCGCGGCTCGCCGGAGTCCTCGCTGGGCCCCACGATGGCCGCCAGCTTGGCCACGTCGTTCACCCGCACGATGTCGATATCGTTCTCGCAGCAGAAGGCTTGGATCAGAGTGAAGTGGATCTGCAGGGCGATGTCCCCCTCGTCCTCCTGGTCCGCGGCCAGTACACAGAACGCGACGTTGTCGGGGTCGCTGCAAGAGGAGAGCAGCCTGTAAGTCCCGCGGTCGGCACTGGCCACCCCGCAGCCCCGCCGGGCTGACTTACACACTCCCCCTGCCCCCGCCGTCCTACTTACACATTCATCAGCTTGGCCGACTCGTAGACGCCGGCGGTGAGGCAGCCTCGGCGCTGCGCCGACACCAGCAGCTCGTGGAGGGCCGTGCCGGCGCCCTGCATCCTGCGGGCCGGGAAGAGGACACAGGGTCAGACACCACCGCCTCCACAACCGGCACCTCGAAACCGCCCACTACCCGTTTTCCTCGGCTCCCCAGTTCCCACTCGCACGTACCAGTCGTTGCCCGCAGGCATGGGCTGCTGTCTGTGGATCTCCTCCAGAGTCATAGCAGTTACTCCGCACAGCCCGTCGGCGGCGGCTCCCTCAGCCCTCACTCCGCGTACCCCGTGAGAGCTCTGAAGCGACAGCCGCCAGGCGTGCGCTACTTATAGCCCTCGCGGGCGCCTCCCGGCCTCCCATTGGCCGGCGGGGGAGAAAGGGGCGGCTTTATTATGCTAATCGGCGCGCGCCGGAGAGGAAGCTCGGGGCGGGGGGGGGAGGGGGCGGCAAAGAGCGGCTCGTGCCGGGAGGCCACGTGGGGCGGCGGGGGTGGGGGCGTAGGGGCGCAGGCACGCGCCGGCCCCGGCCCGAGCCGGCGGCGCTGCCGGCGGTGCCGGCCCCGGCCCGAGCCGGCGGCGCTGCCGGCGGTGCCGGCCCCGGCCCGAGCCGGCGGTGCTGCCGGCGGTGCCGGCCTCGGCCCGAGCCGGCGGTGCCGGAGATGCGCCTGCAGGCGCGATCGCTCCCTGCACACCGCTGGCCGATAGGTACTGGCACAGTAGTAGGGCGATTTGTGTCCAAGACGTGGAACGGGAAATCTGAACAGTGCAGGGGAAATAAAAATAAAATAAATTTTTTAAAAAGGAAACAAAAGGTTTATTAATATGGTGTCTGCAAATGTGAAGGGAGAGCCCCTGTAACCACTAGTGCTGAGGACAGCTCTGTAGAGAAGGTGCTGGGGCTGCACTGGGCGTCACCTGGGGATGTTCAGCAGTGGCCCCGGCTGCAGCAAAGCCCCCCTGTGCCCTGGTGTGTTTGAACAGCAGCATGGCCAGCCGGCCGAGGGAGGTGATAATCCCCCTCTGCTCAGCACTCACGGGACAACAGCAATGTAGTTTGTCCGGTTTGGGCACCCTCAGCAGGGGAAACACATCAATAAACTGGAGCAAGTACAGACGGGGGCACCGAGGTGTCCAAAGCTGCGGCGCTGTCCTGCTCTGCCGGCTGAGGGACCAGGGCCAGCTCAGCCTGGGGAAGGCAAAGTTTGGGCAGCAAACTGCAGTCCCCAAAACCTGTGAAGCAGTCATTGAGAAGAAAACACCAGGGTCTTCACAGCAATGCCTAGTGGGAAGGCAGGAGACAATGTGCCTAAGGTGAATCAAGAGGCTCAGATCTTGATGTAAGAAAATGTAATTCAGGGGTGTAAGAAAAACCCTTTCTCCCTGGGAACAGTCAAGCAGCAAAGCAGGCTCCCTGTCCAGGAAGGCTGTTTAGATTTCATCCTTGCAGAACTGCAAGCCCCGATGCAGACCTGTTCTGAGGTCACTGGTAATCTGGTAATCTTTCTGCAGCTGTACTGGCCTGTGATCCTGGGTGGAGGGGTGTAAGCAAATAGATTTTTTTTTTTTTTCAGTCAGGCTTTATTAAAAGGAGCTGTAATTTTGACAGTGTATCCTTCATAATTAATTCTGAGTGAAACGAGTGGGATTGCTGAACTCAGAATTGAACATCTTTGTCAGCAAACCAAGCAATAATAAAACATTTCCCGCTGTGAATGAGCACAGTCTAAATATTAAAAGGCAAATCACTTTTCACATCCCTTCAGCATCTGACACGCTTAGGCTTAAGATCAGAGTTAGCACTTGTCTCCACCGAGTCACCGCTTCAGAGCGGTTTCACAGAGGTTGTGGAGAGCCACCTTGGGGTAACCTGTGCCACTGCGACCTGCCCGGACCGACTGCAGCGGATTGCACACACAGACCTCTCTAACTTGTCACCCTTGCTGTTCCCTAGCCTGCAGCCGCATCATCACCGTTCGAATGTGCTGAAACCCGGTGATGTCCTTTCCAGTACTTCACTGGGAGTCTTGGATGAAGCACGTCTTATTTGTGACTGTATATGCTATAATCTGCTCAGTAGTGTCAGTCTCTTCGAGCACCAAAAATTTTGTTTGAGTTTCCAAAATGCCTCTCAAACTGAGCCACTTTAATGAGCTGTTGTGTTTCTACTTCCAGTTGTTTCTAGTTAGTGCCCTGGTGACACTACAGGTGACAGCATTCGACCTGGCAATAATCACTTAGTGAGTTTCCATTTTAAACTAGTGACGACATAGGCATGATGTCTGCCAGATACATCCAGCCTCTCTAAGAACATTTCTCTGATGTCTACAGAGCTGTGAGTACCAGGGAGAAAACTCTTCGTTGTAAACAACAATTCTCAAGCTTTTTTGCCCTACTAACATGCAAAAGCGTTCTTGACTTGGAAACCAAACCAGTGTCCTGTCAGTCTGAATTTGCTTGACAAGGGTATAAATTCTTACTTTTGTTTTCTTTAAATAAGATGTGAGAAGTTTCCAGAAAATTACCTCCCGGCCTCTATTCAGGCAAGTGCAATTGTCTCCACCTGCTGAAATTAGCATTGTGTACGTAGCATATACCATTCATTTTTAAAAGATAAAAACCCTTCATACATCTGCCTCTTTTTTTTTTTTTTCCTTGTCTTTCTCTAAGTATATAAATGGCAATGAATGGAGAAGAATAGCTCAAATGGTAAGACACATTAAATGGTATGTCTCTTAGAAGTATTCAAGAGCCTATTTCTGATGAAATAGGTGGGAAATCCAGAACTGACTCACAGCTTTGAAAGATGCTGATATCAGCTATGACTTTGATGATGTTCTCATTACAGTAAAAGTGGAAGTTACTTAAAATGGATCCAAATTAGTAAATCAAAGTAACTCAGCATGGAGAACAGTGCATATATAATAGTAAAATATATTTAACTGTCTAGATAATAATGGAATAACTGTCTAGATAATATATGAACCATATTAATGCACTAATCCTTCAACATGCAAGCTTCCAGTTTCAGTTTAATGATGCAGCACCCTGGAATTAGGGCTTCTTGACATTACACTTTTCAGTTTGCCCCGTTATTCCCAAGTCTCCTAGCACAGATGGTGCTGAAGGCCATGAAGCATTCAGTACTTGATACTCGATCCAGCTTATTTCAAACCATAGTATCAACACCAGGCCTCTGACGCAGAAGAGGAGGTGTAGAAAGGAGAGCTGTGCAAGCCCAAGGTCCCGTCCCTGGTTTGAAGGCATCAGCTCAGCAGATGTGATACCTTTGATGCCTAATAAGCAAACTGAACTTTAGTGAAGGTCGGTCTCCACTGCTTGCTTTCTTGGTCTTTTCCTCCCATGTTTTTAGTACATTTAACTGGTGGGCACAGACCTTTGGCGGATCAACGCTTGGGTGCTCGAAATCATCCTGTAGGTCAGGGGGGAGGTGAGGGACGGCGGTGAATATCACACGGCAACAGCACTCAGCGTGAGTGAGTGGATTCTGCCGTCGCGGCTGACAGCCCTGGTGTAAAGTCAGCGCCACTTCCCGGTGCTCCGCACAGCGCGGCAGGCCCGAGGCAGACCCTTCCTTGGAGGCGGGCCCGCGGTGCCGCTGCCGCCGGCAGCAAAGCCTGCGCTGACCTCTCGTGGTCACCCGGCGGATCGCTGCTGCCGGCCGCGGCACACACCGACCCCAGCGGCACCAGCGGCGCCCTCCTCTCCCCGGGCACGGAACGCTAGCAAGGGAGACACAGGGAAAAAAAAAAAAAAAAAAAAAAACAAAAACAACAAACCAAAAAACCAAAAAGAACCTACAAAAAACAAAAAGACAAAACAAAACCAAAAACAAACCCACACCACTCAAAAAACCCCAACAAAACATCAGCCAACCAAACAAACACGAAAGTAAACCTTGATGCATCCTACACAAAGAAATCCCCTAAAGTGTGTTAGATGAACCATAGACATGTTCAAGGGTTTAGGAAGCCTCTGGACAGACTCAATCAATGGGCCAAAGACAACTGCATGAGGCTCAATAAGGCAAAGTTCTGGGTTCTGCACTTTAGCAAACCCATGCAGCACTACAGGCTGGGGAAGAGTGGTTTGAGAGCTGCTCAGCAAGGAGGGACTTGGGGGTGCTCATTGAGAGCCAGCTCAGTGTGAGCCAGCGTGTGCCCAATGGCATCTTGGCCTGAACCAGGAATAGCGTGGCCAGCAGGACAAGAGGAGTGATCATCCTCCTGTACTTGGCACTGCTGAGGCTGCACCTCGAGTCTGGTTCTGGCCCCGTCACACCTCCAGGACATTGAGGTGCTGGGGCTTGTCCAGTGAAAGTCAACAGGACTCATGAAAGGACTAGAAAACATATATTATGAGGAAGGGCTGAGGGAGTTTGGTTTGTTTAATCACGAGAAGAGCAGGCTCAAGGGAGATCTCATTGCTTTCTACAACACCCTGAAAAGAGGTTGCAGTGAGATGGGGGGTTTGTCTCTTCTACTATGCCTGCAGTGACAGGATCAGAGGAAATGGCCTTCAGCTGAGACAGGAGAATAAGATTAAATACTAGGAAAAAAAAATCACTGTTAGGGTGGTCAAGCATTGGAATAAGTTGCCCAGGGAGGTGGCGGAGTCACCATCCCTGGGTCCTTAGGAGGCACCTGGATCTGCTGCCGGGTAATGTGGTTTAGTGGTTTAGAGTTACAGTGGTAGTGCTGGGTTGGCTGTTGTACTGGATAATCTTAGAGGCCCCTTCCAACTTTGATGATTGTATGGTTCTAAACCAGCCCCCTAGTATAAAAAGTGAGAGACAGAGTAAGGGGGAAATAATAGTATATTCAATCCCAACAAAGGCAAGAAACCTGGCAGAATTTAATAGATGAAAGTGCAAAAGGATTACACACCTGTATACCTGATAACAAACATAAGCTGTGTCATTTTGCAGAGAAAATAACAGCGTGTCTGCAGCTGAAGTGCAGCAGTCACAGACATAATCTCTTGGCCTAAGTGAGAGGAGATTCAAACCTTCCATATCAGAAAAGGCTTGCAAGCCATGGCAATAGACACCTCAGCCGTGGGGCTCCTACACTGTGCTCACCTGCCTAGTGCTCCCTTGGCTTGTGCTGTACATCCAGACTTCCTATCAGAAAGATTCTCTTTACCAAGATAGACCAGTCCTTTTGGCTCAGATGGAGTACTCCCTCCTCAGTGTCTTTCCAAATCCATCAGAGCTTCTCCCTCTCCCACTCCAGTCCTCCATCCAGTTCTCTTCCCTTGCAGACCTACTGTAATCACCCAGCAGCCTTCTTCTCCAGGTGCAGCATCTCACAAAATAAAAACCAAATCAAAAACCTTTCTATGGAACCCAAGTTTTAGGAGGCTCTACATATCCTCTGGTTAAATTCAAGCTGATTTCATGTTTCCAGCAGATCAACAGGTCACCTACCTAATCCTCATATAATTTTTTTCCCCTGAACCTACACAGATACTGCTGATTCCCACGCCTCGTAAACCTGATAGCATCCTCTGTACATAAACTTTTGCCACAGATGTGACATCAGCCAAGACCAAACATCCACCATCTGTAGGCAACAGGAATATTTCACTTACTGGGAAAGCAGTGAAGTAAGGCTTTTCATAGCTTTTCCTTAAAAAACCCAAAAACAAAACAACAAAAACCCCCACCCAAACAAAAAAAAAAAAAGAAAACCAAAACAAAACCAAAACAAAACCAAACCAACAAAAAAATCCCTGCATGTCACAAGTCTTGGTTAATAAAATACGTTGTGGTAATAGAAGCAGCAGTCTTCTCAATTAAGTGTTTTACTGTTTAGTTAAAAATTTTGAATATTCTCATAAATATAAGTGACATGCTGTAGAATGGAGAACACACAATTGTTTGCATGGGCCTGATTATTAGAGAATGTTGTGCAGATGAGCACAGAGCCCTCATTCCTGTCTTTTCAGGCTTTGCACCAAAAAGGGCAAAAGCAGATGCACAAATTTTGAGTATTTGAGTTTTTGTACCTCAAAATACAGTGCTATTTTCCCCAGCAGGTTTGCTTTCATTGCAATACTTAAATGGAAATATTTAGCAAGTTCAAGCCTTTTTCCTCTATATAAATGATTTATTTACTGTTTAGATTCCTATATAGCATACATCTAGCCATGTGATCCTCAACAGTCACATATAGAACCAAAGAATCGTTTAGGTTGGAGAAGATATTTAAGATCATCAAGTTGAACCATTTACACAGCAAGTCATGTTCATCACTAAACCGTGTCCTTAAGTGCCACACCCACACATCTTTTAAATACTTCCACTGGTGGTGACTTGACCACTTCCTTGGGCAGCCTATTCCAGTGCTTGGCAACCCTTCAGTGAACAAATTTCTCCTAATATGCAATCTAAACCTCCTTTGGCACAACTTGAGGCTGTCCTATCACTTGTTACCTGGAAGAAGAGACAGATCTCCACCTGGCTACAGCCTCCTTTTAAGCAGTTTGTAGTACAGTCGTAAGGTTTCCCCTGAGTCTCCTTTTCTTCAGGCTGAACACCAGCTCCCTCATCTGCTCCTCATTAGACTTGTCCTCCAGACCTTTCACCAGCTCCACTGTCCTTCCCTGGACACATTCCAGCACCTCAACATCATTCTTGCAGTAGCACTGCATATTTGGGTTTCATATTTTTAAAAAGATCATCTCCACCAGGAGTGACTAATAGAGTTACAGACAGAAGATGTTTTGTTGTTTTTTGGTTTTTTTTTTTTCATGCTTATCTCCACTGTTGCACTCCTGGGAGACCCACTCTAGTGTGCATTAAAAATAATTTTAAAAAATGACAAACACTCAGACTACGGTGAGCTGCAATTGTCTGGGGTAGCTCCCTCCCCAGACCTGTACTAAAATCTGCATAATTCACATCCTACTGGATCTTAGAAGGTCAGTCCAAAGCAGTAAAGCAGTTTGTGGGATAGCTGATAACACATCAGTGAACCTTCTGCAACATCCCAGCTCAGGAGTCTCTCAGAAACGCTGGGAGACGTGACCATTTTTTTTTCCTTTTCTTTCTGTTTTTCATTAACAACTGCTGAAAGCCAGGTTTTCTTGGCAATGCTTTCTTTCTATCAGATCAGAATTTTATCAGGGCAGATTTTTCAGGACTCTCTCCTGGGATTTCTGTGTGTCTGTAAGTCCAGCAACTGAAACCTTATTGTGCATTCACAGCAGCTCTGACTGGCTGCTGTGTGACTGGTAATCCTAGACACATTCACAGCCCATAAGCACTACGGCTGCGTAACACCCAGCTCAGTAAATCCTATGTTTTCTGGCCAAATTGGACAGATTGTGCACACATGTTCAATTGAAGCCTGTGTGCCAGGGAGTCTGCAGTGTCAGATTTACTATTCTTGAGCACACACTTTGTCCAAGAATGCCTGGAAATCTTACTTAATAGGATGGCTTCAGATGGAAGGTTAGAAAATTACATAAGTGACAGAAAAATTACATTTGTTAATAATTCAAGCCAGAAGAAAGGGGGGCAAATCAAAAATCCCAGATTCTGTCTCTCCATTCACTCAGCACTGTCTTCTAGATCCTGCCAAGTCACAGTCTTCCAGATGCTGCCAAAAATAATCTCAAGTAAGGCTCAGTTACAAATAAAAATGGGAGTTTGTTATAATGTAGTTGTTTTTTATCCCCACTTACCTTAGTTCCTTAATTTTTTTTCTGCTGTATCTGCTAATGCCTGCATGTGGGCCCCTCTCCTCCAGCAGAATAAAACTGCTGAAGCACAGCCTTGTTTTGCTATCTCTACAGTCCAACCAGATGACATTAAAGACAGATTTGAATGATGACGTTGGTTTTCCCAGTGAATGGCTCCATACAATGCCAAAGTGAATTTTTAACAGTTGAACATAACTCGATCAGCAATTTTTTTGTTGTGTACTGATATTTTGTAGTGATGCCCAGAAAAGTTAAAAATCAAGTGCCTAAGAAGATCACTGAAGAGCTGTCTGTTAAGAGGAAAAAAGAGCAAAATCTTCCCTCAGCCCAGGTGCTGTCAGAATTATTCACTTCACTGGGTAATTCTGCAGCATGAAGAAATGTAATTCACAAAGAAGACAGATCATAAAATCATAGAATGGTTTGGTTTGGAAGGGACCTTTGAGACCATATAGTTCCATCCCCACTGCCATGGGCAGGAACATCTTCCATTAGACCAGTTGGTTGAAAGCTCCATCCAACCCGGTCTTGAACTGGGCAACCTGTTCCAGTGCTTCACCACCCTCACAGTAAATAGTTTCTTCCATATATCTAACCTAATTTTCCCCTCTTTCAGTCTGAACCCATTACACTCTGTCCTACCAGTACAGCTCCCAACAAAGGATCCCTTCTCCAGTATTCCCCTTCATGTACTGGAAGGTTTTTATGGGGTCTCCATACAACCTTCTCTTCTCCATGATGAACAGCCCCAACTTCCTCATAATGTCCTTGTAGGGGAGGTGTTCCTGTGCTCTGATCAACTTGGTGGCCCTCCCTTGGACTCTGTACAACAGTTCCATGTCCTTCCTGTGCTGGGACCCCAGGGCTGGATGCAGGGTTCCAGCTGGGGTCTCACCAGAGCAGAGCAGAGGGGCAGAATCCCCTCCTTCCCCTGCTGCCCACTCTGCTTTGGATGCAGCCCAGGACACATTTGGCTCTCTGGGCTGGGAGTGCCCATGGCTGGGTCATGTCCAGCCTCTCACCCACCAGCACCCCAGGTCCTTCTCCCCAGGGCTGCTCTGTAGCCCTGGTTCGTGCCTAAGATGTTTTGGTTTTCTGAAATTCTTTTCCCAGGGAATTTTCTGTAAACCAGAGACATTTTTTTGTAACTGTAACTTTGTTTACATTCCTTTCCCTAGGAGGGACTTCTTCTTGATGTCCCTCAGGTCTGACCAATATGATTGAAGAAGTTTGTTTCACCCATCAAATTGTTCTGTGTAGAATAGTATAAAAAAGAAGATATTCCCAGTAATAAATATAGTCATTTTCAGCCTTCTGAAATTGGAGTCTGTGTCATTGTGGTGTACAACAGCATCACTGCCCTCAATCACTTCTCTGCCCAGCCTTTAGGGTGACTTTAGCCTGGAGAAAAGGAGGCTCACGGGAGTTGTTATTGCTCTCTACAGCTGCCTGAAAGGAGGTGGTAGCAAGGTGGGGATCAGCTTCTTTGCAAAGCAATCGTGAGACGAAATGGCCTCAAGGTGCATCAGGAAAAGTTCAGGTTGGACATCAGGAGAAATTTCTTCACAGAATATTCTGAGTTGGAAGGGACTCTCAAGGATTATCAATTCCAACTCTTAAGTGAATGACCCATACTGGGATTGAACCCACAATCTTGGTGTTATTACTACCATGCTGAGCTAAACTCAGGGTAGAAAGAGTTGTTAAACATTGAAATTGGCTGTCCAGGGAGACGATGGAATCACCATGGAGGTGTTCAAGAAATTACTAGATGTAGCACATAGTGCTGTGGTCTAGTTGACAGGGTGGTAACCAGTCAAAGGTTAGATTCGATGGTCTTGGACGCTTTTTCCAGCCTAATAGATTCTGTGTGATTCTGTGATTCTGTAACTTGCAGATGTGTTGCCCTATGTCAAGAGCCTCTCATATCTCAGCAGAGATGTGCCTATCTGAGCAAAATACTCTGATCCTTTGTTAATCCTTTGATGTCTTCTGCTGTTGGTGTAACAGAATGGGTAACTGGAGAATGAAAATTCAGATGGTCTGCCTGGACCCTTAAATGTGTAACTGTGAATTTTTCCATATGCTTTTTTCTTGCCTTTAAAAAGAAAACCTATGAAACTGGCTTATATCTAAACAGGTTGGAAATGAGACCTGATGAGGGTGGGGTTACCTTCCCTTCACCCTCTTCTTTAAAACAAATGAAAGGTAAGAACAAAAAAAACATCTTTACTGATCTGTTATTTGCTGAGACATCTCTTCACTGCCAATTTTCCTTGCTCACAAGCAACATCAAATCAAAACATTTGTATCCAACAATCCTTGGGACTGTAAAAATAGAAAAAGCTTAAAATTAGAAAATGGATAAATTTTCTCTTTTCACCTACAAAGACGTGCAGAGGTATTTCCTTTAGATATAAAGAAACACATTAATTAAACTACCATGTAATGGTATCTAAAAGTTCAGACTTCCTCTTTGAGATCTTGTTAATCAAATGCTCCAAATATCATAGTGAGAAGTGAGCCGTGAATGACCCCATAAAGGGAAATCCAGTTGCACTCTTTGATGGGTAAGGTTACAGAAAGCAAGTGGTGACAGTTGATGAATGTGCAGAAATATAACATAACATTCAGATGCAGTTTAACACTGTATAGGACAAAAGGCCAGTGGAGAGCTATTGAGCACAAAGTAACTGCAGGACTATTACTCCTCGCTATCACATTTTACTAGTTAATTGTCCATCTTGAAATTCACTGAGATAGCTTTAACTAACTGAATTAAATTATGTGAATACCACCTGGCTAAGTTATCACAGTTGCTCTGTTGCTTTTTACTTTCCCATGTTGCTATATTTAATTCCTTGTCATTTTCCCACATAGCCCTATACCTCAGTTACTGAGTATGGGATTTTAGTTCAAACCTAAATCACAGGTTTCCCCCTAGACCTTAGCTGCTTGTCTGGTATGGGGAAAGTGTGGTAGGCAGGGGCACAGATGGTGTACATAGGAAGTGGGGTGGAAGGTAGCCTACTCTTGAGGCATGTACTGTGATCAGTTACTGTCTGATCATGGTATGACACTGGGCATGGGTATAACACTGTTTTCAGAAAGTGTGAATATCTAAAACTTCTCTGATTCCAGTCAGTTTGTATATGACCCTGGACATCAGGTAGATGCTCTTACTGACAATTAAAAATTCAGTATCCACACTAACAGTATAAGCTCTGTCAGCTGTGACTTATGCCTAGCTCCTGACACATGATATTGTTTGTCATCAACAAGCCTTAAGTGAAAGATGCTGAGGTGCTCCACATGGAACAGGAATGCATCTTCCCAGTCCCAGCTACCTCCCATAAACAGTAGAAGCAGAGTGTCTGAGCAGGACTCTCTCAAGTGCAACACATACAGGAGTTTGGTGAGGAGCAGAGCTCTCTACTTGTCATGCCTGAAGAGAGAGGGTGTCAAGAGAGGGTGTCAAGCACGGCCTGTGGCAGTGGCATGTAGTTTCAACCAAAGATATGCCCAGCAAGAGCTTCTGACAGCCCTGGGAATGGAAACTGGGATGTAGGACAACACTGAGCAAAGTTTTTTCTGCTCTGCTGAATAAACAGGGGCAGAAGTAACAACTCTGCCCCTGGTCCTGGGTTTGCCCAGGCTGAACAGTTGCATTTAGTGCTCAGTCTGGTTTTAAAGATGCGGACTGTACACTCTGGACTCTCAGGGCTCAGTTACAGGAAGCAGATTTGGCTGAGCTGTAGAAAAGTGGCATTGAAAGTCTGAGATTGCTCTAGACACACACTGTCAAGAATTCAGTTTGGGATATGTGCCTAGTGGAAGCTAAGGCACAATACGGTCATGCTGGAGGAATAAGATCTTTGCCCTTCAACTTGCACCCAACAAGCCCTACCCTTCAGACTCTTTCTGTAGTTGTTTACCCAAAGCCATGCACAACATCTTTGACTGGAAAGGCTTCTTCAAAGTCACAGACAACTTATTGAATAGTGACTCCTCTCCTCACAGCTCTTCATTTGATAATTCATTTTAGGGCACAGTGTTTCATTTTCCAATATGGTGCTCTGTCTCTGTAATTTGTCTAATATAGATAAGAGGGGCCATGAGCAAACTCCTTTGACTTGTGCCTCCAAACATTCTGAGAAAAAGATAAGGATGCCAAAGTGGGCATTTGTGACTTCTCTTGCACAGTGACTTCATCCTCTGTATTTAGGAGTGAAAAATCAGTAAAATTACCAGCAGATACACATTAATGTATCTTCTTGTTTAGTATTCTTCAGTAATCTGCTGAACAGATGAGTGTTTAAAAGAAGAAAAAAAGGTCTACCTGTTACTGCAAGAACCACTAGAAAAACAAAAAATGCATGTTATCTTTTCAGGTGGCATTCTCCTACCGGTCACTTAAAGCAAAATAGTTTAAAAATCGGTTAAAATATTTCTTACAGCATGCAAGAGTTTAAGATTTTGATACTAACACAGAATACTCCGTATTCTGAAAAGGACTTGTGTGAAACGGACCTCTAGTGGTTTAAACGGGTACGTCTTCAAACCCTCAGCATCCCATGAGGTACCTCCCACCCTTCCGGGCAAAATCTCCATTCGGGATCCTGAATGTATATTTCAAAATCTAAGAATTACTTTTTTAGAAATATAGTTTCCCTTAGCTCCAGTTTGTGTGGATACAACAGGAGGAAGATGTTAACCTCACCAGTTATTCAACTTAACTCTGTTTCTAATCAGTGTTTAAGATAGACATATTTGGAGAAGTGGCCCTCTCCCAGCTGATTAATAAAGTCTGGGGACATTGGCAAGGACATTTATGTAATAATAATAAGAGTGAATTTGTTAGAGAGATCTTTTCCACTGTATGGTACTCTGCGACGGGCAGTTGTCATCCAAAACACAGAAGCAACTGTAAAACAGTAAGACAATTACTGAAGAAAAGTCCAGAAACCATACATACACCTTGGTGTTTGCTAGCAAGGATTAATGAGTGGTAGCCAAATAACCTCATATTGCGATTTGAAATAGAGAATATGCTGTAAGAATTCAGTCATCTGTATTTTTCAGAAGAGGAAGACTTTTTAGTAATGTGGACATCAGTACATCTAACTGTTCAAAATTGTATGTAACCCTGGACAAAATGGTAAATCTCTCTGTGCCTGGCCTAGTTCCGCATGTGCAAAACAGGATTAGCAGACTGGCTGAAACCCTGCATGTTTTCTGTAATTTTAAATCTTCCAGTTCCAGGATTCAGGCTAC
Organism: Phylloscopus whistleri; assembly: GCA_017589585.1. Taxonomy (NCBI): domain Eukaryota; kingdom Metazoa; phylum Chordata; class Aves; order Passeriformes; family Phylloscopidae; genus Phylloscopus; species Phylloscopus whistleri. The sequence continues at coordinate 8,352,571 of JADMLD010000758.1, read as the reverse complement.
TGGAGAGAAGCTTTTTGTATTTTGAATTTGAAAGCTTTTTGACCCTCACAGCTTGAGAGAAAAGCTGGAAGTGAATGAAATATATAGACTGACAGATTATTTTTTTTTACAATAATAAGTATTTTTTTACAATAATAAGTAAATAAATAATCTGTAAACCAAGCTTCTTTTGTTATGTGTGGGGGGGCCTTGGTATTTGGTGAAATAGAGCACATAACTATTGTTGCCAACTGGCAGTTTTCAGCCTTGTGGAGGAAGGGTGACGAGTATTGTCACCGACTGGGCAAGACCACCCTGGAAAAAAACTTGCTCTAACCCTAACCTGCCAGGCAACTCCTCAGAAAAGCTGAGGACGACTCTAAGCAAAGACAGGCTCTTGGTTTTCATCAGTGGGTACCACGACCAGGCGGAGGGGCCCTCCCTGCCGCCGGGTCCCACTGGGTGTCCCGGTAGCGTTTTCTTTGCCTTGGTGTGCCCATGGCACAGGGTCGGCGTGCCTGTGCCTTTTTCCCCGTGCTGCTCTCCCCACGCTCGTGGCGGGGGGGTCGGTAAGAAAAAGAGGCAGTCCTGCTCCCGCAAGTTCTGCCTGAGTAAGGAACTTGGCAGCAGAGACTTGACCAGCTTTGCTCACAAGGTGTCACCCACGGGTTACACTCACGCAGACTTGCTGAACGCAGCTCCTTGAGTGACTTTTACAAAGCTGCGAAAAGGCTTCCATTAGCGCTGGTTTTTTCTTACAGCCACGGATGGGCAGGTCATCCGTGTCTCATGGTGAAACCAGACTAAACATGTGCTTACTGGTAACTGCTACACTAAGCACACCTAAAGAGTTTCCACTGACATCACTTTTTGAAATTAATTGCATAGTGTTCTCTTTTTTTAATTTATCCTCTGCATAGAAAGTGGTCAAAATAGGATAGATTTTGCATACCTGAGTCTAAAGAATGCTTTGCAGAACCAGTAGGAAACAAGGAAACAGGTTCCCCTTTTCACCTATAAAGCCCTTGACTTTCAGAGAAAAAAACCTGTGCTGAGGATTCCTCTGGCAGGCATCTACAGAAAGTATTACCATTGAAAGCTGAAAGTAGCCAGGACATTGGAAGAATGAAAGTGACCATGACTGGGAATGAAAGAACAAACAACCGCTACAGAAGCAGATCAGCCATCCCACAATGTCAGTCTGACTGACACAGTACCCTAGTGTGACAATCTAGAATCAAATATAGTTAGTATTCCAGTACCTGAAGCCTTCCATATATTGTGATGAGGTGTATTAAGGTAATTGTTACTTTTCAGGATACTGCTCCTTTAACGATTTCTGTGCCTGGGTTAGGTTATACACAAAAGTGTCTTGAAAGCAGTGTTGCAACAGGGCTGCTTGCAAATGCATAGGTCTAAGTGCGGATTAAATTCTTGCTCAGTCAGGACCTAAAGATTTGCTACATCACACAGATTTGGAGTGTCTTAACACTGTCCTGACAATTTTCTGACACATCTGTAACAGACAGAAAGAGGTTAACAGCATCCCATCTGCAGTCAGACAGTCTCAGATCCCTGCAATTAGATGTTATCATTGCATTTATGCTTGTAAAATGTCTGACAGATCCTATGATTTCACTAATTTGCAAACCCACAAGTCTGGTTAAAATTATACTAGAGTAAAAGCTGAATAAATATTTGCAATTTTACACAACAGTTAGATGATTATGATGATAATAATAATAGCAATCATTAATGAAGCTGAAGGTTTTACACATTGGTCTTTTTCCCAGCATCTAATCCCAGGAAGGGAACATCTGCAACACTTGAAGTGAAGGCAGAAAAAATATGTCTCACACTTGTGCACCCTCCCCCCTGCAAGACACTCACTCCCTTGGGTCGCCCCCTCTTCCTTCCGCCTCTGCTCGCACCAATTCCCCTGGCACGCACAGAGGCACCAGCCTCTTCCAGGGGTCATTACGCTCTCACTGGAGTCTCTCCACTCCCCAGAGAAACACGCTAATACCCTTCCCCCTAATTTCCGTGGTAAACTCATCAGCTGCATGTCCCTATTCCTGCCTGCAGAGCTGGCTGACACCGTGTAAATGCACCATTTGCAAAGCACAGACCTTGCATCAGCATTCAGGAAATTGAGAATGAAGTTTGCAGCTTGACCAAAAGAAAAAAAGAGAGGGCGGGAGGGTGGGGGTGGAAATCCCATTTGACGCAAATAGCGTAAAGGCTTCTGCTTTCTCATTCAGGGCTCTCAAGAAGCAAAACAGAAACAAAATATTTTAGGCTCTCTTTTTGCAAATTTGAGGCCTCCCCTTGACAGCATGTTCTTCATGACAGAATATGGCCTGGGTCCTGTCATATATTTTAATGTACAGTATACCCCAGAGTCCATACCCAGCCCTGCTGGCTGCATGCTGGTCCTATGGAAGATCTCTGGCATATGACTTACGACTAAAAAATAATACCATTAATGCACTAATGTGCTTCAAAATGTCACATTGTTGTTTCACAAAAAAACCTTCAGAAAGCGGTGAGAAATCTGCATTGATTCTTCAGATAAAGTTTGCTGCCACGCCAAAAACTGTACTGCTTTTACACCCCATTTCTAGCGTAAAAGGAATAAGCCCTCACAATTACTTTCAAGAATATTTGTGACCTCAAAATGCCCATTGCATTGCCAAACTGCAAGGAGAAGTTAATCTGAACTCATTCCTCTTGCCACAGTCCCAGTCAACGCTGGCCACAAGAAAGAGGCTGGGGGAGAAGACCAGGGCTGGCCATGCCCTAATCTATGTCCCTGTGACACCTGGGTGCCACGGGCCCCGCTCTGAAAGTACTGCAGAGTCCACTGCTGGCAAACAGTGAGAGCCAACTCCTCAGTCACCCACCTAACGTGAGGTGTGCTGGACAGCACAAAATGGACACTGCATGCCCACAGACTGACTTGTCTAGTGGCAGAGGCAGGGGGAGCATTACATGGGAATGTATGAGATGTTGAGTTTATTTTAGGCAACCTGGGCCTGGAAGTCAAGTCCTTTTTGTTACTTAACAAGGCACACTGCTCACAGTCTCTCAGACGTACAGCCTTCACTGAACATTAGATCTCATCTTCTTGTAATGAATTCAGATAATTTTGTTAAACTAGAATTGCAGACAGCCCAAGGACATACACTAAATAATTTGCAAGAGTCTGACAACCATTTTGTAGCTGTTTGGGCCAGTTCAAACAAAGAAAGATAGCTTATGAGGAAGACATGTAACCAAACCACCTAGAACCCAAAGCCAGCACTATCCCTTGAAAGGAGTGTTCATCTTTTTATGCAGTAGCAAAAGACAGATAAAAAGTAAGCCACTGGTAGCCTCAGTTGTACTCTGTCCAAGGCATAACAGGAAGGGCTGTTCAGCTTTGATTTTTAATTTGCCATAGGTCTGGAATCTACAGCAGGAATAGCATCATGGGAATAAACAAATTACCGTCTTGACCCAATTTAAAACAGTTTTGGCTGATTCACACCATCTACAGAGTAGTATTTAACAGATAGTAGCAGCTATATATTCCTAAAAATGCATGACACACACTTGCATATGGAGCAGTGGGAGGCAGAACTCAACCACACTAGTTTTCTGCTTTATGAGTGAGATCAGATTTAAGTATATTGCCTTCTATCTCTGAGGAACATATTTGCTATCCCAAGGAGAGCATGGCACAGGGAGCCTGCGTTCAGTTAGGCATATTCATAGAGCTCTCCTGTTCTTTTAGGAACCACAGCACTCCATAATGATCAGCCTCCCTGGTGGCCTATATTCTTTATTTCAAGATCTGCCAGTTGGTGGCTTTGAAATATTACATTTCAGTGACAGATAGACAGCCTAGCTCAACATATTTAGCTAACCTGTTCATACCACTGCTTAGTGTTACACCAAGCAGCGAAGTCAGTCCCACATTTGACTTGTGACAATTTCAGGGTTTTCTTTCAGAGAAACACTGGGTTGAAGGGTGCCATGTGTACAGCAGATTCTTTCAGGTTCAGCTGCAAATAGACAACAGTTTCCCATGTATGGTTGCCTTTGCACTCAATGGTTTCCTAGTTCTTAATTCATTCAGTAGGGGGCTGCAGTCATTGTGTATAGTACCAATTACCACTGGTTTATAATCAACCTGTGATGGAGGCTAGGACCCTTCACTTTGTCGATTGCATCCTGTACCAACCACTCCATTCCCTCCTGTGATGGATGTCAGGTTCAGGAGCATTTACTGCCCCACTCATTCCATTTACTCTTTTAAAAGATTGGCTTTTTTCCAACCCTTTTCAATGTCTTCACTGTTCCATTTTTTATTTTTCATTGTGTCGACACTAATGGTTCAGAAAGCTCTTTGGCCAATTCCTGGAAGTTATCCAATCCTGCAGACATTTAAATGTTTAAGCTTAATATCTGCCATTTAATATCCTCCCTAGTCACTCACTAATGGAACAGAAGGTAATCATCACCGTATCCTCATACCTTTCACACATCCATCAAAGACTAAAATGCCTCTTCCACAGAGAAGCCATTTCAAATCCCTTGCCTCTGTTGGTGGCCCTCCCCATCACAGCCAGGTGCCTGAGGCAGCATGAAGGCAGGGCTGGGGCCATGCCAAACTGACACCTTGAAGTCGTGTAGGAGGGGAGCCCTTAAGCTCCAAACTGACTTACTTCATGGTTTCTTGTACTATTCCCTGCATCCCCTATATTGCTCCAGGCCTTCCTTGTTATCCAAGGAGAGACGCATGCATCCCTCTATACAGCTGCACAGAAAGAAGTCCTGCCTTTTCTGTTACCACCAGGGAGCAAACCAATGCCCTCACAGACTTTCACCCTTGGCTGGGATTTGCCTGATTTCCTTGCCATCTCCTCCAGTAGTCCACTTATGGATCCAGGAAGCATTGCACTAAGCACTGGATTAGGAGAGGCATATGGACCCAGCCCCAGAGGAGTGCAGCAGATCCCAGCTGGGTCTGAGCAGTGCCATCAACATGGTCCTCCACAGACAAGAGGAGCAGTCCCAAGGAACTCATCTAATCTCACCTCGCTGAAGGTACCTCAGATCTGCGAACAGCAAAGTACAATGCCAGGACGCTGCCAGAAAGGGGAAGGGCAAAAGCACAAGGCACACAGGGGAGTAGTCTCTATAAACAGTCTGAAGGTGTATTCAATACTTCCTGCTTTTTTGTATGCCTGAGGTCTCTGCTTCTCCTAAATGACCAATGCCCCAAACCAACACTTTTTATAAAAAGTGAACTTGGATTAGACACTGGATTAAACTAGCTATGGCCTCAAATACATCCTGGTTTCTGTCAACAAGCTGTAGACACATTTTGAAAAACGGTGTCATAAATAAGGGGATTTCAGCTTGGAAATAGTCCCCTAAAGCTACAAATATTCTGATTCTCCAAAGCTATGAAGAAATATGGTTGCTTTCAGACAATAAGAAACAATTATCTGTAACATTGGATACTGTTTTTCATCACTGGGTGTAAAAGCCTTTTTACAAAGGAGACAAAGTATTATTATTCTTATCATAATCATCATCATTATCATTATTATTGTTCCTATGTTACAAAGGGATGAACTACCCTACAGAAAGGCCAAGTTACTCATTTGGTCACTGATGGAGGTAGATAGTCATTTGATTTCCAGTCAGAGCTTGTGGCCAGTAACTTGCCTAGAGAAGTAGGTTATTTGCAGAAACTTGTTCCTGTATGACAGGTCATGACCACACAAATGGGTAACCAACAGACAGAGGAAATTACTATTTTATTTTTAAATGCAGTCTATTTCTGTCCTTCTCTCTCTGCAGAGGTCTATGAGATCTGTGTTTCTGAACTCAAACAGTCCAACAGAGATGATTCAAGCAGCCATCAAAGAACCCCACAGAGATTTATGGACTTTCCAATAATGCCTGACTATCCATTTAATTCAGCTTCCTTGTGAAAGAGAGAAAAGCTTTTACTGTTAGTTACACTAACTTCAGGCCTGCGGAACATTTTTACATTTTCAATGCTGTAGCAGGCTGGTTTGTTAAAAGAACAGAAGATTTCTAACATGCAGTATGAGGCACTGATGGTGGTAAAATGCATTCATTTCCATAGAGCAGCTTGAAGATTGCACATTGTCATTAGGGCACAAGAGCTGGTTAGGAAAGGATGCTTGTTGCTGACACTCCTGATGGTGGGACATCACAGTATGCTTGTCCTCACAAAGCAGATGGAGTACTCCAGCTCTGCTTGCTACATATCCCTGCAGTCCCTAAGAATGGTAGTGGTGAACATGACAAACCCTCCAGGTGTGAAACTGTTAGTGAGTTGAGAAGAAATAGGTCTCCTCGTTCCAAAAACATGGATTAAGGAAACCTTTCAATTCTACACAGAGGCCAGACTTTGCTGGAAAACACCTGAAAATAGGTAATGGGAAATAAGTTTCCTCCAAATGCCAGAGACATTTAAGCAGGACACAGAACTACAAACACTTTAGGCGATGAATACATTGCTTTGAGGACAAATTCTCCATTTGATGTAAAGTGAAAATGATGTTCTTGGTATCAGTTCATGCTTCAGTGATGTAACTATAAGCAAACTTAGTCGACTATTAAGAATACACATCAGAATTTATAAACACATGTTTTGGTTGAAAACATCTGAATGAGCCATATTCTTTTCCCTGTGGCATGTGTGCACAGCCCTGCACCCCAGCAGAGCTGAACAGCCCGTAATACACCTAACCTATGTGCTTCGTGGCTACCTAATCTTATGAAAATTAGAAAACTGGCACCTACAGAAACATTAGAGTTTTCCCAAGTGCATTTCAATTCAGGGTTGTTTATCCAATGACTGTAACTGTAGAAATCATTAATTGTTTTATTTAATAATTTACATAGCAAATGAAATCACTCTGTGAAGAATGTAAGTTTGCGAAGACAAGGCTGTGGGCTAGATGCAGCAAAGATGTGCAGAACTGCAGTGCTTCAATGATTTCTAAATACTGGAGCCTTGAAAAAAGATCAATAGCTTTCAGTTACGTCCTGTGGCTGCTGAAACAGCATGCTGGAAGTCCTCGGTGCCTCAGACTGGCAATGCAAAACACCCGCTTCACAGAGGCACAAAAGAAAGCACTGAGCACTGAATACGTGGGAAATGTCACCCCACTCCAGAGGCTAAATCTCGGTCAGGGCTGCCAGAATCCACCATCCTCAATCCTGTTCTGAGAAACCATTCAACTTAGTGCCTCTTGGTGCAATATTGAGACTAGTTACAGTAGAGAAAGAAATGCAAGACTAAGCTTAGCAACAAACTCTGTGAGACCTGAGCTGCAGACCTCACTCCACAGAGGATGTTTCTGTGTATGATAAAAGAGACATTCATCACAAGACCAGGATATGGAGCTGCCTGGTTCCCTTACAGGTAGGCCTGTATTATGTCCCCTCCTGAATTCTCTCCTTCTCATTCATTCTTGTTCTGAAATACTAATGTCAAAGGACTTTTAGTAAAGAAAATCACTTTTTTGTCCCAGTCAAGTCAATTCCTTGAAAGAGTCAAAACTCAAGCAGAGTGTGGGGGAAAACCGCTGACTCCCTGTAGAGAAACTACAGACCTGTGGCTGACCTGGGCATGCTTATGGGATGAGCTGCAACCTGCTCTTGGCTCTGAAGACTGTTTTTCAGGTGTCTGCAACTGCTGCTGTGCAGACACAAGGGATGCCTCAAAGAGCCATGTGTCTGCTGACACATCCCATGGAACACCCAGGATGGCAGCTGAACACAGAACTTGTAAGCTTGGAGGAGTTGATTTCACAGAAGCAGAGCATTCAGTAATTACAAATAATACAGAATTAGCTATGTATTTTTGCTTTAGAACATGTAAAAGACATGGTCTGGACGTAAGAAGGAGAGGAGAAATCAGATTTCACTAACAGACTCTGCATTTTACAAAGCAGCAAACAGCCCAGTCATGCGACTCACCGTATTTAATGGGTAAAATCAGAGAGACCTGTTTAGTGAGGCTTTTTACAGCACTCTCAAATAATTATGCTGTGTTCCTGCCAGCCAGAAATGTGTTTTAACACGTACTTTGGCCTCTCTCACATGGCATATTGCTGCACATTTGTCTTGACAAGCTCTTTTGCTTTACCGTGTTGTAGCCAAACCAATGTGTGGTGCAAGCAGGTTCAATCCCAGATCAGCTATTGCAGCGAGGGATTTGGCATTCAACACTTGTAATTGTTCTTTTCTCAGGCCTGCTCTTGCACAGCCTTGAGCACTGACTTCTTTTAATGCAAGCTGAAAATTCTCAGCCTTTTTTAGGATTGAATTTAAAATAATTAAGACAATCTTAAACGCACCAATGTAAATTGATGGGTAGATTTCCTCCTCCTGATTTCAGGCTTGGGTATGAACTTTTTGCTGATCAGATTATTGACTACATTAGTAAGACTTTGCACAGTACTGGGTATACAATTCAGCTATGCTTTTGGAAGACATAATTTAAGGTTGTCACAGCTGCTATAAATCTTTGCATTTTAGACATAAATAAAATAAGTATATAGTATTTTTTCTTATAGGTAATGTTATAGAAAAGGTTTAATTGTAGGAAAGAGGTCCTGTAATAATGTAATTCTGAATGCAATCCACTTCTAGCTGTGTTTGTATAGATTCTCTAGTCTAAAAATGTTTGAAACATGTGGACCTACTTACAGAATAAAATGTACCTATAGGATAGGAGTCATGTCAAGCTGTCTTTCCCAATACATTTGCTTATTTCATTTTGGCTGCATGGAAATGGTGGTATAATAATGTACTTGTGACAGAAACCAGTATGCTTTGGCACATTTTGAGGATAACAACTTTCCTGAGAGGACTTCAGCTAACACCAAGCCAGGGAAAAAACAAGTATACTGATAAGTGCTGAGCTTTGGTGGAAAGACAATTTAATGGGGAGTAATAGAAATATTAAATGTATAATATTTTGTACTATGTAACATGCTTTTCATGCAATGGTTTGGTGGTAACAACACTACTGAACAAACAGCTGGCCAATACCTTTCTCTCTACTTGTCTGACAGTCTGAAGTTCCTGGGAGGAAACAGTACATCAAGCAAGCTGCAGCTGATGCCAACAGGACACTACTACAGGTATCAAGAGTAACAGAGGGTGGGAAAAAGTGTCTGGAGTTTTTTGGGTTTTTTTATCCATATGAGGAATCTGGATAAATTAAAGTGAGATTTGCTGCAGCTTAATATGCAGACAAATATGAAAAAGAAACCAAAACAACAAATAAAAACAAACCCATTCCCCCCACCACTCCCCCCCCCCCCAAAAAATCAACCCAAAAAACCAACCAATCCACCCCTAACTTCAAAACAAACAGGAAAGAGGATCACTTTGCATTAGTCTCATGGTACTGGTAGCTTGGAAGGCTGCCATACAGGAAGCAGTGGGGAATTTCTGGGGAGTGTATAACTGGCACAACACTCTGTGCTACCCGCTTCTCTGGACTTTCTGCTGCTAGGGGGCACAGTAGAATAGGGAGGAGATTAGAGGAGATATTTCCAGACTCCCAGCTGCATTTCATTATAGGCAATTGGCTTCTGTGAGAACTGGGTATTTCAAAGCACTGAAAGGAAGTTCCGGAGCGTGATTATTCCACAGCATCCCCCAGGTTACTCCTAAACCAGAGAGGCCATTGCAAACTGGAACCCTCCGTGCTGGGAAGAGCTCCAGGTGGTAAGGACTGGCTTCCCCGCAGTTACGGGTCAGACCTGCACTGCCACGGTTCAGTTAGAGCTCACCCTGATGCAGTGGCTCACTTGCCTCATTACTCACGCACTTAAATGTCAAGAGCACAAGTGGGCCAGAATGAGCAGGGCATTTCTCTACCCTGCAGATGAAAGGCCATAAAAAAGATGTAGCTGAGCATGTCCAGACACTGGAGGCCCCAGTGAGGTGACAGGAAACGCTGATGAAAGCACCAAGACCTGGAAAGCAGTACAGGATGGAAGAGTGCCTGCGCGCAGGTGCCTGCATCCCAGGCTGGAGGCCGGTTGCCCTCCCAGGCTCCCACTGCCAGGATGGCTGGGAGATGCTGACTCAGACCACCAAGCCCCAACCTGCTGCAGCTGCAGTGCTGCCCAGCAGCCTCACCACCCTGTGCCCTGCAAAAGCAGGAACGCCGCACCAGCCTGCCGGCCATGGAAAGCCCCAGTGCCACAGACTGTGAGTCAGCACAGCACTGGGGAAGGACCTGCCGTCCCACCACCCCCTTTTTGCCCATCTGCAGCAGGAACCAGATCCAGACAGCGGCAATAACTACTGCATCGGCTTCAGCACAGCAAACCCCACTTCTGCAAGACCACCAGGACAGAAAGAGCTGGAAAAACCACAGTGCAAAAGATGTCTGAAGGTTGTGTGAGCCCTGCACCCCTGGCACATTCTCCCCACAGGGAAAAGAGCAGGTTTTCTGTGATGGTTAACCAAGCTGTAGATACCATGTATGTATTTCAAAGTCATCATGATAATCCATTACTTAAACCTGGATATTAACATGCAGGAGAACCATTGCATGTGAACAAAATCACACCCTTTCCCTGGCAGCTAAATACCCAAATATGTACTGTGCTCATATATAAATATGTATGTCACTGTACACCTAATGAATATGTCAAAAACTGGTTGGAATGTATGAGATCTTTAGGGCATTTTTCTCCTTTATAAGCTTTTAATGAAAGTTAATTTAGCACTGAAATCAGGCAAAAGCTCACTTTTTTATTCATCAGTTACAAAATGAGGACACAGACAGCAGGCAGACTCCCAGCTCTGAATTCTACTCTTATTAACACAGACAACCATAGGAGACACAGCATAACAGGAGACTGTTGCTCCTGCAACAGTCTCCTCTGGGATGCTGGATCAGAGGCAGGTGTATACTCTTTTCAGGAAGCAAGCCACTCATGACAGAGCTTGTGTGTGGATGAAGATGATAGATATCCCTTTAATTAGCTTTCTCAAGAAAGGCAGATCTGCATCAGGTCTAGCTAAAACTGAGAGCATATTTTATCCTGATAGCACCCCTCTGGCTTGGCCAGCCATCTCTGAAGTTACAAGAAGGATTGGGGACTGACTGGGGCTCCTGGTCCGGACTCTTTGATAGTGGCGGCTCTGTCACATGATAAGCCCATGCACGATCTGGGTCTCCAGAAGTTTTCAGCACTTTCTGTTGCTGCTGGCATGAAGGTGCAGTGGGTGATCTGCCCCTTGCCTTCTCCCTTCCCCTCAGTGGCTCTTCCTGGGTATCTCAGGAGTGAGGATGCAGTTTGGCACTGTCCCTCTGAGAACCAGGAAAAACTACCCTTCAAGAACCAAAATTCATCTTTGGGGTGGCAGCATCTACCATCCTCCTGGATGCCTTCTGGGAAGTGATCTGGCTGGCAGGTCAGCACCACTGGTGCTCAGCGAACTATTTTTATGCTCCTGATCTTCACACTTCTTCTACTCTCATAGATTGTCCTCTGCTATGAGCAATCTTTTCAGCTAGTGTTTCTGTCCTCTACAGGCACTTACCAGGGGACCCTGGAGTCTTAACAGCTAGGGCTGAGCTGAAGCCCTGCCCTGAAAGGAGGACAGCAGCAGGGAGAAGGGGAGAAAGAGAGAATGGATGCGGTGGTCAATGGTTCCAGGAAGGTCAGAGGCAACCAGACCTGTGAGGGAGCGGGCAGCTCCAAAAAAAGCTGCTCTCCTGAGTGGGCAGCTACCAAAAAAGTCCTCAGGTCCTTCCCATCAATGCCCCAAGCCTGCTCTGGGTCCTCTGACCCACTCCTCTGGGTTCCCTGTGACTGCTCCTCACCTCTGGTTCTGGTCCTTCATCTGCAGCAGCCAGTAAACACTGCTGTCAAGTGATTTTTGGAGGCTGTGGCCCCTTTTACAGTGATTATGCAGTGCTGCAGCTAAGACTGCTGAACTTTTCACCCTTTTGCTCATTTTTACAAATCATGGCACCATCACACTTTTTTCTATTGCACAGCCAGAGTCCTAACCAAGGGGCTTGCTTGCAGCACCACGGAAAATAAAAGGAGAAATCAATATTCTAGAGGTTAAAACAGTCCTCAAAGGCCAGACACTCAGCAGTTATAAATCAGTGCAGCAGGATTCACTATAGAAAAGCTTATGTTCGTTTAGTATCTGGCCTGAAAAGAATTCAAATAATAAAACTGCAGCAACAAGATGGACAAGAATGATTAGATCATCTCCTCCATCCCTCAGGGCTGGGACATCAGGCCACACTGAGTGCTTTGTGCTGTGGTCAGTAAAGCTGTAGCTGGTTCAGGCTCTGCTAAGGCTTTCCATTTCTGTTTTCCTAGTGCTTATTCTTTGACAAATGTATTTTGAGTGAATAATTTATGCTTGGGATATTTAAAGAACAGAAACCTAAATCCTCTATTTACTGAATTGAAGCAGTGCTGGCCTAGAAGGAAACAGCTGCAAGGCCTCATTTCCCACTGCCTCATCTCTGCTGACCTGCTCAGGACCTTCAACCCAGCCCAGGAAAAGCATCCTCTCCAGAGGAAGCAGTTATTAGAAGAGCAACCAAAAGAATTAATAAATGACCACACTAAAAATGGTTTACTTAACATGTTAGAGATCCAGGTGTACTACAATATGTTTTGGTTCCTTGCATGTTCTATGACAAAGATGAAAGACATACCATATCCTCAAAAAAAAAAAAAGATCAGAACTGTTCCTGGTAATTTCACATTACCAATTCCTGCAGCTCCAACCTTCCCTCTCTTTTGAGCACAGAATCCAAATTATGCTGTCTGATGCCATCTGGTGAATCCACAGGGGATGAGTAAACAATACCAAGCTGATTTCCCTGTACCAAGGGAACTTGGCTTGCATTCACATTCCCTTGGAGATAAATCATTATTATTCTGATTGCTAAGGCAGATTCCACTAAGAGCAGAAGGAAAGGAAGGGAAGTGATAAAGAGACCTCCTTTTGCAGCAAGGATGCAGTGGAGATCATGGAGACAAGCTGCAGTAATAAAAGCAACTGAAGTGATAGGGGCTGCTCTTTTGATGTTCTGGTGAATTGCAAGCCTTGATTTAAGCAAGTAGGTCGGCATCTGTTCTGCAGATAAGCAAGGGAAGAAAAGTGTGGGTGAAAAATCTACTGATTTTTAATAAGAGTAGGCAGTCTGAAGTACATTGTGTTCTCAGTTAAATTGTCACATAGTAAAAAAAAAAAAAAAAGTAAACCAGAGAAACTTGAAAACTGGGTGTAGTAGATCTAGAAATATATAACATAGCGGAGGGGGATTTAATTTAACACATACTAAAATTATTTCCTTTTGTAATTAGATATAATTATAAACCAAAACTATGCAATAACTTTATCCTAAGAAAGTGATAGGGAGAATTTTGGCCCTGCAAAGACATAGAAGTGCATGATAACAGGCATGTCCATAGGTGTCCCATCATGTAATTGGGCAGCTGCAGAGTTTTCAGAAAGAAACACAGAGAAAAGATTTTGGACAAAAGTCCTACTAGAGGCAACAGAGTCTAAGAGATGACCAGAAATGAGTTCTTTGTACCTTACAGGTTTTCAGGTGAGGTCACATCTGATTTTTACTGACATCTGGTTTAAGCCATTAGTGCCTTGCTCAGGGGCAAGGGTCCTTCCCAGTGCCTGTTGCAGACTTCCCAACACACTTGACTCAGGCTTATTCCTGTCCTTATCAATTGCATCTCCCTGACAAATGCATCCATGCTGGCCAAGTCTGAGGGCAGCTCAGTATGCCCCACACCTGAGCACTGCATCTCCCCAGCAAGGCCAGGTCATCCCAGAGTGCCCAGAAACATTGGCATGCAGAAGAGTTCTGCACAGGACAAGCCCCATGTAGGATACATCCCAACAGTTGCACATCACTGTCCTTGCTCCCAGCATGTGCAAGAGCACTTCTTCAGGATGGCTGCCCAAAGCAGCAGATGACAGATAGCTTAGCACAGTGGTCTGCTGTCAGAAGGAGAAGGGTTGTCAGGAATGTCCTACTTAGGAGATGAAAAATGCACCATCTATACACTCAGGAGCCATATGAGTCATTACGGCAGATGTAGAAGGGAGAAGAAAATAGTGTCCCTTAAACTTATTGCTGTATCATGGGGACAATGAGGGGAAAGAAAAAAAAAAACCAACAAAAAAAACCGGAAAGTCACAATGCCCTTTAGGTACAATGCAGGCTGCAAGCATCTACAGGATGACAGTGTACCAAGAGTAAACAGCTTTTTATCTAACCCAGTGGATAATAGTAATAACATGAAAGAAAAAAAAAATTACAAATAAGAATGAAGAATATCCTATAGAGAACAGCAAGGTTAACATCCAGAAGGGACCAAAAAAAGGTGGATGTACTAAACTACCCAGGCAGTAGATATCAGGGAAAGAAAAAGGACCCCCAGTCTTCCCTCTGGCACTCACTGCATCTCAGGTGGTGGCAGAGAGGGAATCAGTGAAGACAGGCAGGGTGTCTGACTTCCTGCCTCAGAGAGGGATGGGGAAAAAAAGCTGGGATCAGACTCCCACGGGGAGCTGCTGCAGGCAGGGATTTGGCAGCCTGTCCAGACAGGTCCTGTGAAGGGAGAGCTTTTCTGTTTCACTCTGGTTTTTGTTTGTTTTTAAACACCAATAGTATTTCCCAGTGTTTATACTCATGTTTGCCCTCATTAGCAGCAGCTAATACACCATCTTTGCCATGATATTTGTGGATTCGTAAGGCATTGGTACAGCAGAAACTTCCTCAGCCGCAGGGTGTTTGGTTTGTGCAATTCGTTTTAGGAAATCTCTCTGGCTTTTCCCAGGTTTTGTAAAGAGTTAGTTTTATTGATGGTTGTGTCTGCAGTTCAAACCCCTCTTTGCTTTTGATAAGTTCTCATGGCTCTGCTCCATAACACTCAAAGGACAGCTGGGAAACAAAAGGAACCTCTGAGATCAAAAAGCTTCCAGCTAGAATGTGACCTACACCTGTGACAGGCTTACCTTGAGAAAAAATCTGCTTCTGAATATTTTAAGGAGAATGTTAAGGATGTAACATGAGTATGTATATGTATATGTATATGTATATGTATATGTATATGTATATGTATATACAGATGCAGATGTATACATTTTTTTATTTTTTTTTCCTCACACATTGACAGCCTTCTTATTATTACAGCTCTTCCAAATAAAAGAACTCGTGTTAGCTAGGTGTGATCAGCTTTGGGCTCTGGGCCTCACCGTGACCCTCTAACATCCTCTTAAGCATAACTATCTTTGGTAATTCTTGTGGATTCACATCTGATTCTCTGTTAGGTCATATTTTCTTTTTTAATTTTAGTCAAAGCATAATTGATATTGAGTCTATACTTCTTGTAATACCGTGTTTCACCACCCCTCTTCCTCAACATGGCGTTTATAATATACTTAGGGAGGTTTTTAATTTAATTCTTCCAAAACGAGAACGAGCAAGGTCCTCGCTTCTGCTAAGGTTTTGTCGGTGCGGTCTATCTGGCTGCACAGAGGCAGGCTGCAAGCTACTCCGCAAAAATAAATTAGAAGCGAGCAGGGCTTAAGCAGAGAAGCGGCTTGTCCCCCCGGTGTCCCCCGGCCGCCCTGGGGGCTCCCGGCGGGCCGGGGCGGGCTGGGCCGCGGGCGGCCGGGACAGACGGGAGCTCCCCCGGCCCGCCCGGGGCCTGCAGGCCTGGCGGGGCATAGGCTCCCTGCTCTGCAACGGGCGCTGGGAATTCAGGCTGTAGCCGAGAATTCCCAGTCTCAAAGGGAAGAATTCGGTGCAGAATATGCATAACCATTAGCCTAAAGTGCCAGGGCAAACGGCCTGTTCTCATGCAAGCGGGCAGGTAACACAAGCTCCAGGGACATGCCAATGCCCTCCTAAAGCGAGGACAATGTCACTGCTATCAGCCTCTCCTATTCTTTTTCATAGCTGAAGGCTAAGCCCTGATGCTTACACAAACGCCAGCCGTAGCGGAAGATTCTTTTTCCGCCCCTCATAGCCCTGTTGTCTAGTCTGAAAGCTTCATTAAAATTCAGACTTCCACTCCTACCTGATTATTCCAGCAGAGATCCGCAGGAGGTCTGACAAGACCCGTGCAGGTGGCAATCCCTGTCACATGCGATAGTTTCTATGCTGCCTTTTTGGAAAGTGGCCAAGACCAGCACCAGAAGCACCGAAATTCACAAACTAACAAAAGATATTTGGGGCGGGGGCGGGGGCGGAGGGATGTGGAGCAGAAGGGCCAACATTCAGACAACCCAGAAGCGCTGCCCAGGGGGTCTTCTGGGCAATCCAAAAGCTGGAGCTGCCATGGACCTCGTTTATCCCTGCAGCTTGACCTCTTACGGAGATTAAATTCTTGAAAAGGAAAAAAGAAACCTGCCTACCTTTCTCCAGAGATTAAATACACCTCTGCAGGGCAGCCAGCCAACAACAGCACAACGTGGTGCACATCTGCCTTGGAGATCTTTCTTTCTCATTTCAGCTCCAAGGAAACATGGTTCACAAATGAAAGGACACTTTACCAGCCTTACAGCACATCTCGGAGGAAATTCAAAGGTTTAATGTCAAACCATTGTTTCAAAGAGAAAACTCCCAAAACCAAAATGTTATACTATTTAAATGATAGAAAAACACTACTTTTTGCCACATCCTTCCTTCATCAATACGGCAAAGCCAAGAGCAGTATTTTCTGCATACTGCAGTGCCTCCTTGTTTAATAGTAAACAAACACCACCACCCCCCCCCCCCACCCACCCCCCCCCGTTTTCGCCTTCTGTAACTGCCTCTGGACTCACTAAGCATGCAATAAATTAAAATTACATTTATTAATGAATGGCCATCTTCATTCATAAGAAACGCAGTTATGGACCTCCTCTGAAAGGGTTAAAGTGCTTTTTGGCTGCTTACCACTTACATCAATTTGAGTAGTTAACCCACGGGGGACTGAGGAGTCAGGCTGGGAATAGCTGTGTTTCCAGTCTACATCAAGGATGGAAGCCTGACATTGCATAAAGTAAACAAAGATGGAGTAGTGCAGAATACTTATTTTAAGTAAGGACTTTATCCCATTTGAGCAAAAAGGATCAAGAATGTTTATAAATAAACCATTGAGTGCAAATACTTTAGACTACCATAACAGGGTAGCAATAAACAAGAGATTTCTGTAATATTAATTCTGATTTAAGCAGTAACTGTATGCATGCTGAGGAAAATTAAATTACACCAAATTACTTTGCATGGGGACAAGTAATTTTTACCATTTTATGGTGCTGCACAAATGGTAAATAATATCATAATGTAACTGCTTTCTACAAAACCTGATCACACATAATTTCTCCCAATTTATCATGCTGGTTCATACCAATAAGTTCCCAAAGGAGCAGATTTGTTAGTAGCAGGTATTGATTTCTGAGCTCAGACTGCATCTTCCTACTATTACATTTCACTTGAGAAATTAAAATGTTTCCGAAGACTGGCAGTGGGGCAACACACCACCTTCCTGGCAAGGGAACGTTACAAGGCATTTACTGCTGTCAGCACCAATTCCATCTACAAGGCTGTAGTGCATGGGAAGCCTTTCTGCATTACTAATGAATAACAACTTCTGAAAGATGGGAAATTAATTTGATAAGAAGCCACCCAAACCCTTGTAGAGCAGGATAAAGGCATCCAGGAGGAATGCATAAACAGGATGGCTGAGTCCGCAGGGTAAAGCAGGAGGGCTGTCACAGCAACACTTTGACTTTCCTAGGAGAAGCTCGTCAAGGAGCAGCTTCTCGGAGCCCTGCATGCCACATCAGCAGGGCACTGATTTCACACCCAGCTTCACCTTCTGGTACGGCCCTCCTCACATCTCTACAGCAGTAGTAGGTCTGGCAAGAGCCAGGAAGGTACCGAGGGCTTCAGACCTCCCTAATTAACTCCTTAGTCATCACAGCCCTTGATCTTTCTAGTATGGCCTGTCTTCCTTGTACTAATCCATGAAATCAAGAGAAGTGCTGACAAAAGTATAATTACTTGGGCTGCTGTTTTATGGTATGGAGCATTTGGTGGCAAGACTGCTTGAAGGTGTTGCTGTTCCCCTTGCCTCCCCACTGCTTGCTTCTGGTCGGGAGACCACTCCAGCAGCCTTGCTGCAAGCTGCTTGAGGAAATGCCCAAGCTTCAAAAAAAAACCCATAAAAATGAAACCTACAAACAAACAGACACCACACCTGAGACAGATCTGTGTGTGCAGAGGAGAGATTAGGAATGAAAGCTGATTTCAGGGGAGAGACCCAGAAGAAAGGCTGCCTCAAGCTTGGATCATCACCAAACACTTGGTAGCCTTATACACATGAATGTTCAGGTAGATTTCTGCTCCTGGAGGAACTCACTGTATTTTGTAGGCCAGGAGACAGCCATGGCCAGCAATAAAATTGCTACCAAATGTGATAATATTTCCATTAGGGAAGACGTGTTTGCATTTCTGTACAGCTAGGATAGCTTTATGCCCAGAGAGTTATCAATCAGTGTTTCTTCCTTTTTATTCTGCACTCTCAAGTCTGATTGGTATTTTTGTCTCTGAGGTTAGAGACAAATTTATTGTTTTTTCTTTCTAATACCATTAAAGCTTTGTCATTTTGGCTTTATGAGATACTTTATTTAATCAAAAAGGTGAATAAGGGATTTTATTTCTACAAAGACAAGCAGGAGGCAAGAGCTGGTATTACCAAGCTTTGAGAACAGTTGCTATCAGGAAAATTATTCTCCAAATGGAGGCTGAGGGCACTGACCACGGTGAACTGAACTGCGACATGTAATTTCATTACTTTGGCTGGGCTAAGCTGCCTAAGCTTATTGCTGTCTTCAGCAAGGGAGCAGGTTGGCTTGCAGCCACAGTGGAGGGATGTAAAAGGCTTGAGGGTTGCTACAGTTTTCTGAAGTGCCTAATAAGTGTCCAAGTGGTCATTAGCTGATCACCTCTTGGTTTAAACAGATCACACACTGCTTGATCTGAAAACACACTGGTTAGGCAGCATTGCTGTTACAGACTTGCTCTTGAAGAATCACCACACACACAGGAAATCTGTTTGATTCCCACATGTGTTTGGTTTTCAGACTTACAGGCTCCACGGTGGGGTAGGGGGAAAACCAACAACCAAACCATCATTAATTCCCTTGAGATCTGTGCTGCATTATTTTACTGTATGTGATCCTTTGTTCTTCATGAGGCTATATATACCAGTGCAGCATTTCTTCTCCTTCCTGGCTCTTTGAAAGTAAGAGAGTAGGATGAATAACAACCTTGCATGGCGGGTATGTATATCTGTCTGTAAACATTTATATGTGACTTTCATGTCTGTGAATTGTGCTGGGCAGATAATCATGAAAACTCGACAGTCTCTCCTTCAAAGAAGAACTGTGAGAAGCAATTACATAGACTTTGAATACCAGCTGGACAAGCTTCCCACACCATAAAACACCGTATTTAATTTTGAACCTGGAGGAGTTGCATCCTTCCATCTTTACTCTGTCTTCAAATAAGATTATTGCACTGTGCTCCAGGAAAAAAACCATGATGCTTATCATTTGCACTAGCTGCAGAAAACCCTAGCTGAATTCACTGACCTCTGTGATGCACAGGGTAGGACTGAGTGATCAATCATCTTTAATCCTTAAAACCTACCAACAGAAAGAGGGAAGTGCACAGCTCTCTCCAATTCGAGCTCTTCTGTTATCTGTGGCAGAATCCCTAGTACATAAGGATCTGAGCTTTATAAACTGCCTCATAAAATCCTGCATTTATCACGGGTGTCAGTACTGGGTGTAACTAAACCAGCATGGAGAGTGGTTTAACAACATGTATAAACATGACCAAGCAATGCAAATCACAGTTCCTGCAACTCATTTTGAGCTGTTCCTAGAACAGGGAGGAGCAATGCACAATAAAGGGTGAAAATCATCGGTTTTCCCCTTTTTGAACTTTTACTTCTTGTTAATTAATTCATACAGTGAATTAGTTCTGGTTGGTGGATACATTTACGTGTTTTGTGAATGTGAGCGCATGTCCTACCTCCATTCACATTATGAAACAAGCACAACAAACATGCCTAGTGACTGGGTATCTGTATTGCATCTGGTCATTTGAGAAATGTGTCACCATAAAGGTCACTTGGATGCCTGAGGACAGGAGGAAGGAAGGTGTAAGTGTGGAGGTCTATACATTGCATAGGGGCTGTCAAGCGACAGGAGCTGTGGACAGGCTCTTTTGCACACTCATAAAACCTGCTACTCCACACACTACTGACAGCAATGTGTTTACTTTTTTTTAACTCAAGGCATATACCTGTGCTCAGTCAGTTTCAAATTATCATTCATCAGCACTCCAAAACTACCCTGAAGTCTTCATGCACTCGTTGCTGTAAGCCAGTCAGCCAGACTCACTGCAGAACACAGGAAAAAAAACTTGTGTGATTTAATTTACTTGGTCTGAAACATCAAAAGGAGTGTTAAATATGTGGACAAAAATCCTATTCTGATTTATCAGGACTTAAATACATGTTTTTAAATTACGATTTGCCTTTTTCCCTAAGTATATTTCCAGCTAGATACTAGAAGAACAATTCCTGCTTGAGTGCCGGCTACACCTGTTTATGATAAAGCAACTGGAAACTGGCCAAGAATTACTAATAAAGCCTAGAATATGATAGAGGCAGAATTGGCAAAATTAAGGAAAAAACTGTAAACATTCTAAATAATGGCATGTTCTTGTGTAATTTCCTTCTATGGGAAAGCTCTGTGAAGAGGGCTGTGTTTGCAGGGATTTTCACAAATCCTGCTGAGAAGGGAGGTGTTACCTGGGAGGAACATATTGTCCTCCACATCTCTACTTTTTGCTAGAGATGAAGCAATTTGCCCTGAAACTTTGTTGCTCCATTATCAGGTCAGGATTTTGCTCAACTTGCTCCCGAGCTGAGCTGACAGCACGCTGCTGACACTTGGGAAAAGGGGAGAGAGGTGGTGACACGGAGGCGCAATCGAGTCTCCCTTGCACTCACAAGTGCAGCATGGCAGGGGCAAGTTGTCTTGCACCACCCCCGATCAAATTCAGAGATGATCAGAGAGTTGGGAACAGTTGAGACCATCCCACAGAAATTTTTGCCCAGACTAAGGTTTGAAGACTATGGGGAGGATGGTCTTTCACTTCTGAAGAGATAAGCAAGTGCCATTAAAAGGCCCAGAAAGGGACCTTGTTTAAATTCTACTATTTGCCTTCTCCATTTAATTGAAAACAAAGTAATTGGCAAGATTCAACAAGACACAAGACAATAATGCCTCACAACTAGGACATAGTATTAATAGGCTTAAAATCCCTTGGAACAGCAGTTGCTTATCCCATTTTTAAATGTATTAAATAAGTACATTGCATGAAACTGTAATGATACATAGTACAAGTGCACATTATGCCACCAGTCCATTGCATTGAGATTGGAGATAATTTGGCTTCTCAACTTGGCCTACTGTACCACTGGCACTGTTTTCCCCAGCTCCTACCACTGGTAATTTCCTGCACAAATGGGCAATCCCAGCCTGCATTTTAAATCTGTATTTAGACTTTGGAAGATCTATCACTTAGCGTTTGTGAAAGTATCTGTTATTTTTGCAAAAATAGCAGGCAGTTTAACATGTTTGGATTGGGGCTTGGCTTACTTCTTTCTTTGCTTCACACAGAGTTTCATGAGCGGCTCTTTTGATGCCATTGGCTTTTTCAACACTACATACTATCTATTAATTTCATACTACCAGACTTCCTTGGCCGTTAGGTATAAAATGATTTCCAAGTGACTAACTTGCAGACAAACAAATGAGGTTGGGCTCTGGACCAGGTAAGGGAGCACCAGCCAGGGAGTCTGGTGCTGTCTTTGTCTTTGCCTAAAATGATGGGACTTCATGTGGAAAGAAGGCAAGAGGATCTGTATGAAGTGTGACAGTGTGCACAAGGTGCTGATATGATTCTGATCCCTGAAATCTATTCAGACAGTCTTTGACTGAGCTATTTGTGCAGCTGCAAGGTCAAAGAAAAAGTGGGCACAGAAAGAAGTAAATACCATTTCCTTATCCTTTGTTATGGGGTCATTTTTTTGTTGTAGGGTATTTTTTTTCCAATAAAGGAATGTACACAACAGATATAGACTGAATACACAACGCAAGCAGACTTCCAGTGACTCTCAAAAGCATTGGTTTAAAACATCTGCCCCTAGGCATATCACTCAACAAATCCCAGAAGCTGGAAACTCCAGACCTGCCCTAACACTGAAGATATATAACAACCAGAAACAACAGGCCTTGAAAGCAACTTCAAAATCCTAGGAAGTCTGGGAGTGAACTTTCTTTATTGCTCCTAATTACAGAATATTTCTTATCTTTCTCCTTATCTCAGTGGAAAAACATATTTTAAATGTGAGAAACATATAAATAACAGGCCCAGCTGAGTCATTAAAGTTTTCTGATATTTTTCTGATTTTTTCTCTGATCTTTTTTCTCTACCTCCTGTTTTTTTCTTTATCTTGGCTATTTCTTACTAAAGATGCTTGCTTTCTACTTGAATTTCCTTTCTCTGTTTTCAATCCTAAAGCCAAAACAAAGAACAGTGGCTATCAGCTAAGGTCCTTCATAATTCCTTTGCTGACATTTTTCTTAGCCTTCTTCTTACCTCTCTTAACCTAAAATAGAAATTTTAAGCCTTAATCAAAGAAAAACAAAGGGTAAACACTATATTCTCCCAGTTCTTCTAGTTTACTCCTAAGGGTTAGTAGCTATAGCTGTATCAGCTATACCTGCTTGAATGTAGCAGAGTCAGGGTTCCTCAGCAACGAGGTATAAGGAAGAGGTTCAGTTTTTGTCTAGGACATAAGCCCAAGTGTCCAGTACAGCCCTCCCATGCTCCTTCCTGCCTCCCTTTATGCCAGTGACCACGCTGTGGCACAGGGAAGAGAGACAGCTGTTTGGGTAACAAATCACTTTAATGTCACATAAAAGAATGCAGAACCAAAATCTGAGCTAAAAGGTTTTACTTAACAGTTTTGCCAGGCTCAGCACAGGTAAATTAGTTACCAGGGCCCAGCCTCAGGATGGCAGCCTGCATGGGTGACCACAGCCCCCATACCTCTGACGCAGTGAGGTCATGAGATGTAAACCTGAGTGACCAGCAGACTGCTACTGTACTATTTCCTATCGTTCCTCTATTACCCTGAAGGCTACCAAGAATTTTGGACACCTCCTTTCTTGCCTTAGAATTTTCCTTGATATTAAAGCGTTGCAAATTTACACCAGATAATCAATAGAGAAATTGTTTCCGGAGAAATGGTTAATCAAATTGTTTCATCTGTAATTGAATACATATATTTTTTAGTGTTAATTAACAAACATTAATTTTCAAAATGAGAAGACCTTCAAGAATAAAAACTTTTGGCTAATGGATAAAAATTTTCACCAACTTGGTAATTTTAGTTACAAAATCAGTGTTTAATCACAGGAATTGAATCTCTTTCCTTGTAAGTGGTTTTTGTTAAGCGATGGAGAATTTTCAGGATTATATAAAAATAATCCAAATTTGCTCTACTATAAAACTTTTGCTTCCTCTTCTTCCCAAACTTCTTTTATTTTTATTTCTTTTCTTTAATTTTCCTGCATGGTCTGGCAGTTTGGCAGAAACATGATACAAAAAACTTCTAAGGAGGGGAACAGATAAAAGACTTCTTTTCATGACAGCCAAACTGCTTGATGCACACTGAAGGCAGTAATCATCAGTCTTTGCATTTTTCTTTCCCTATCAGGGCGGACAGCAAGATACAGATGTGAATTCTGATTTTGTGCACATCTACTCACATTGTTACACAAGTCTTAGAGAAACTATAAAATGTTTGCAATTTCAGCATGCTTAAATGACCTTCTAAAATTATCTATTTGAGTGTCTTGTCAAAGACTAGCCTTGGTCCTTTCCAACCTATCTTTTATTTTTCCTTTTGTTACTCCCTGGACTACAGCTCTGTGTTCCCAAGAGGGTTTTGATAGTAGCAAATTGCTCATATCAGCTTAGAAAAACCCATCCTCTCCTGTACTGTATGTCCTTTTATTTAATTTATAATAGTGAGGCAACTGGATCCTTTGCTTTGTTCTCCACATAAAGTAACAGAAACCTAATAGGAGCAACCAATGGATAAGAAAACCTTACTCAGGGAGAGGAAAAAAATATCCCTGTGACGACATCACACTGGGAAATCATGACCTGGTTTAGCTTCAGCCAAAGAGGTGGTTATTAGGGCACCTTAGTTCAAGAAGCAAGTTACATAGGTTTTTGCATTCTTTGGGAGTGAGAAGGACAAGGGATGCCGGCACAATAAAGGAAAAAAAAAAAAAAAAAAAGGTTACACAAGGAGAGGAGAGCAGTCTGCTTTCACCTTTTATTCACAGTATATTTCCACTGCTGACTTCTCATTTTACGGATTCATGGTTGTCTGGCTGTTGACAGGAATCAATTAGCTTGTCATTACTTGAGACAGATGCCCCATACAAGAACAGGAGCAACTATGAAATACATGCTTTAACATTAATATTGCTTTTCTATCAAGCTTCAAAGTTGGGAGTCTACAGGTTTTAGCTGGGTAATTCAGCAGAAGTTACAGTCAAAGGAAGTTACAGACATAGAACCAGGTCAAAGAATCCCACTAGTCTTGTAATCCTCTCTGGGTAAACCATGTGAATAGAAAGTAACTGAATTAAAATAAAATGCTATGCTGAATGATAAAAAAGCAGACTCTTCACTCACTACTGTGGTGATGCATTCCCCTGTTCTAAGGTCACACTATGATCTGAGACATACATAAAGGAGACAAGTCTGTGGTTACTATCTTTTACAATCAAGTTTGTCACCAGAAAAATCTCTCTTTAATTCCACTTATTAATTTGTTTTTGTAAAGCATCATATGAAGTTATTAGTCTATAAAAAGAAGTAAGAAAAATAAGAAAACATCATAAAATATTGTAATAGTGCAGGCAGTAAAAATAGGATCCATATAGGAAGAATGAAAGCTTAGTACAATGTTTATAAATGTCTCAATCCACTACTGTCAAACCCTACATCTGCTTTTCCTGTATTAACAACGGAACACCTTTGTTACTACTCTGGTTTCATATTTATTCATGACTAGCACATGTTACCCCACACCAGTAGTTTGATATTGATATTATACATGTGCAAAACATGTAAACAGAAATAATTCCTGTGATTGGTGATGACTCCATTAAACAATTTTCATTAATTTGATCTTTTTGGAAATGTAATTGCATTTTCAAAATACATAGAAACAATATATTGAGTTTTAGTTTCATTATTCTTAATGTACTACATTATTGATGTTGCCTCATTGACCTTGTCCCCTGAGGTAAGCACTGCTGACACCTTTTTTATTATTTTTCTCATTAATAAACATGTGCCTCCTTCACTAGCCCATGTACTTTCACCATGTAGAGTGGATAAAGTGTCTTTTATCATCCATTTATTATTCATTGACTGTTGATTCTAAGTATAACCATGCCATCTTCCTATGAAAAGACCACTGGAGAGGTTAGTTTCTTAATTTTGTACCCATGCACATAACTTTGGTGTTTGTGTAAGAATTACAGGCTCTGTATTTGGACACTGGTAAGTATAAACACCAAATATTTGTTGTTGGTGCTTTGACCAGGAGAAAAGTATGTTATTAATGTAATTTGCTAGCAAGATCTCATTTTAAAATACAAATGCTGACACAGCATCAGAATGAGGGGGACCACTTTTGCGTACCACTTTCCTTCCCTAAATTCACTGTGTCCCTTACCCCTTTAGCAAACTTTCTAACAGGCTGTGCTGTGAGATTTAACAGAGACTGGATTACAGACAACTCCATGGTTAGACACTAGCCTTCGGGATAACTCCACTAAATCTCTTTTTCCAGATTAGAAAATAAAAAGAAAAGGAAAATATTCTCTGTGACCTTTATAGCATACTTAGCCACACAGATCTACCAAAGGCAGAGAAAAAGACCTTATTCTGCCACGTCATCTAAACATGCACTTCCCCTACGCTACATCACCTAAATGCAGATGTCTGTGTAGCATTTACTTAGTTCCCTCTTCTTCTGTCTTAGGCATACTAACATGGTAAACACAGGGACAGTTTTACAGTCTCCTTTTGACAAGGAGTGTATCCTCTACATAATTGCCATGTTTATCCATAATGATATAGGAAGCGTTCAGTCCAAAAAAACCAAAAGAACCCAAGGTTAGGAGATAAAACCCCTTGACTATTATAATTTAGTTTCACTGCCTCTGTAATTGCAAAAGTGAAGCCAATGCATTTTCTCTGCCTGATGGGGAAGATACAAAAGTAAAAGGTCAAGGCTTTATCCATCTGTGGTTCTGCCACTGACTTAGGGTATAATCTTGCACAAATCACTTTGAGCTGTTGTGTATCAAGTCCTAACTAGGATAGTTAAAGGCATCTTCCTGCTCTGCAAGTAATTTTAGGTCTATGTCAATTCTAGTACCTTAATAATATTAATCAAGATTAATTTTTTGGCAATGCTTGTAAATGCTTTTTTGTGTGCTTATTTTTCTGTATTAATGTTTCAAAAACTGCCACGAAAAAGGTATTTAAAACCCTTATTTTTATTATGTTATTTTCCCACAATTGGTAGTGAAAAGGGATTTTTTTTTCAGCAGTGTATGCTGCTTTCTTCTAATGCTGGCTTAAGTCAATGACAAGTGATCTGAAAAGTCATGCCATCATAGCAATATAAAGATATACCTTGGAAGTTTGACTTTATTCAGAATTGTTCACAGTTGCATTCACTCAACCCAACTATTTATTCTTTTATTCTCTCACCCATTCATTCTGTCATGCACTCTGCTACTGACCTATTCCCTGCATTATATATCAGTTTGCAAACCTCTGGGCATGTTAGCTGCCCTTTTCACCGACTTAGTAAAAACCTAGCACCTGTTCATTCACTCACTCTTGGACAGGTCTGCCCTTGGTCTCAGACCTGGCTTCTGAGACAGTTTTGGTCTCCTCTCATTCCATCCCTACTCTGCTCCTGTATCTTCTACCCTGTAGCTGATTTGTCTGTGAGTTTAATTAAGGACTGCAGGTTTAAGAGCACCCTCAGCTCTTACAGCTTTCTTTAACCCCTTTTTCTTGATTAATTGCTTTTTTTCTTTCCTGGCACAGATTTGATACAGCTTGCCCAAACTTAAAATGTCTGTGTATATATTCAACCTCAACACATTGTCTGAAATAAGTGTATTAGGACTGAGGCAATCTTTACATATTATTACTTTGCAGAAAGCATTATGTCCTTTTGAAGATTAGACTTTATTATGCTTATAGTAGAGGTTTTTAAAAGCATGTTTCCTCCGTGTCCTTGGAATACCCACAATGGAATTGATGTGGACATGTACTAATAATCATACATTATATGATCTCATTGCCACAGCATGCAGTATTCGGAAGATTATTATCTTTCTTAGGAAAACAAAATCAGTTATAATTACTGTGAGGACCAGTGTCTTTAGCCCTACACCACTAGCTCACATACAACCCAGATTAATATTACAGGCCTCTGGAAAACCTCTCAAATTTGTGTTGGAGGCCATTTGTTTTTTAGTCCTGTGAAAGACTTCTCACTGGAACCAAAAGGAATTTTCAGTGCTGCACTTTACAGTACTAGCTGTATATTCCCAACACTGTTATTACTAGTGTTTTCTTTTTCTCATCAAATCCCATTTGGTAATATATTTTAATTGAAAGAAGGTTCTAAATGTGACTGAGAATCTGCCATTTTACAAGGTACAAATATCAATTTCTTGTTTTCCCTCCAACCTTCAAGTCTGCAAGACTCTCCAGGTTTTGCTGAGAATAAAGACTGAAAACTACACTATACAAATTAGCAATGTAATTCTTAAGAGGTCATGACATCTAACCTGGATGAGTAGGAAATAAAGGAAATTTTATCTTGGTGCTAGCCTTTGCTCCAGTTCCCTTGCGCCACTCCAGGTTTTTGGAAATTTGTGCCGACTGCAGGCTCCCTGGGGAAACCTGGCAAAATCCCTGCGATTTTCCTACTCAGAGCTAAGAACTGCCCAAGCCTAGATTTTGTAGAAGAGAGATTAAAAAAGCATCTTTGTTTCTTTTCTTGGAATATCATTTCATAGTTGTATCCCTCAGGAAATGCTTAGTCTTGTCTACACTAGAGGGTTTTGCTAGCATATTAATACCAGCAGTCAATCCCAGTGGAGATGTAATCTTCTGATGGTATAAATTACAGCAATTGCCCTAATAAAATATAATAAAATATAATAAAATATGATAAGGAATTGTTATCACGCTACTGTATTTGCAGCAAGGATTTTCTGGCATGGGTTCCTTTGACCCTTTTTATGCCCCTGTAGGACTCAGGTTAATCATAAGAACTGGTTCTCCCTCTTCCTGGCAGACCATGGCTTCTCGGCCCCTCCTGCTCCCTGTTGCTGTCGTCCCCCAGAGCTGGGTATGACTACTTTCTTCTCCATGCTCCATATCCAGTGTTTTGATGGTATTATGACCCTATTTGATGTCAATGGTGTGATGAACACTCATTACCCAATGTTAAGCTAGACTAAGTTAAATTACCATTTTGAAAATGTAACACAGGAAAACAGGTTTTCCACCGTTTTCCACGCAAAAGAATGTTTCCTGGCTATGCTAATACCCTCCTTCAGACTCTGCCATTTCACAGACCCTGAAATATCAAGGTTGCTTTGCATCTAGACTTCCTTCAATCTGAGGTTATCAAGGCTCCATGTCTTTAAGAGGCTAGATTTCCTCCCTCAATGATTTCTTCCTGACATTTGTTACCTACAGCTAATGTGAATTATTAGAGATTGACCAGCATGTTATTGTAAAAATACAATCTTGTGTAATGCTGGAATTTAAAGGTCAGCCAGTAAAGCAAGCGCCAGTATCTGACAAACTAAGTATTTTGTTCAGTCTTGCTTCAATGACTGTTGCTAACCAAGCTATGGCAATCTCATGACACTGGTATCACCTGTTTCACAGCAATAAAAAAACCCAAATCAAACCCCAGTCCAAAACCAGACACCCATGTGTTCCTCCATGTCATTCATCTGAACAGTCACACCAGGCGTGCACGGACATGATGGTAATCAATAACTCATCAGTGACTCAGCAGAAGGATCGCGGGTGAAATCTGTGCATTTACTGACCTATTTTCTGTCCTCCTTTTATATACTGCCAAGTAGTCACCTAAGCGAACCTATGCTTTAAGGCGCAGTAATTCCAGTAACGTTCGTTTTCGATACGAGTTATTCCATTCCCAGGGTGCCCAGAGGATGGATCCCAGGTGCGGTTTCCCCTGTGGTCTGCGGCGAGCGGATCCATCCTGCCCGAGACGAAAAGGCGGAGGAGGAGCTGCGGAATGCGACAAGTGGCACTAGGTGCGAGAGGCTACGGCGGCTCTCGCACGGCCCGGCTGAACTGCGGGACACCGCACCTGCTTTCGGCAGAGGCGCCTCGGTGCCTTGCCACGCCACGCAGCCCCAGGTGGCGCGGGAGGAGCCGCCGTGACCGGGCTAAAGTCACCCGGCGCCGTTGCCGCTCCGGCCGCCTCGCGGGGCCGCTGCCGTTAACGGGGCCGCGCCGGGCGCGGGGAAAGGGACGAGCAGCACCGAGGCGAGCTCGGCTCAGCCCCCCTGCCGGACCCCCGGGAGCGAGGGCCGGGTCCGCCCCCAGCGCCGCTCGGCCGCCATACTGCGGGGCAACCCAAACTTGTTACACACGGGCACCAACTCCTCCTCCCGCTCCTGCCCTTCCCGCCGCCGCCGCCCTGCCCCCGCCGGCGCGGGGAGGAGGGGGCTGCGCCGGCCCAACCCCAGCCGCGAGAAGGCGCCGAGGCGGGCGGGGGCCGTGCGAGGGGAGCGCCGCAGCCCCCCGCAGGTAGGAGCGCCCGGCGGGGCGGGCTGTGCGCCGGTCGGGGGAGGAGGAGACGGCGGCGTGGGGCGGGCGGAGGGAGCAGGAGGCGGCGGCGGCGGCGGCGAGGGAGCGGTCGGCACTGGAGCTGCGACCGTCCGTGCCCGCCGCGCCTTCTCCCGCCGAGGTGGGTGCGGGGCTGGGGGACCCGGCGTGGGGGCGGGCGGCGCGGCCACACCTACGGAACGCAGTCGGTCCTGCCGCCTGACGGGGCCCGGGCCGCCGCTGGGTTCGGGCGGGGGGCGAGGGCGCTGGCAGCCCCCGCCTGCGACGCGGCCGGAGCGAGACGGAGAGGAGGAGCCTCCAGTAGCAGCAAATGAGCGAAGGCTGCCAGGTTTATAAATCTGCTTTTCTTCCCACCGCCCCCGAGCCCCGCTGACTCCTGCGGGAGCGATCGCCCGCCTGCCGGCTGCGGCTCCGCCAGGTGCGTGCCCGGGGCGGCGATCGGGACCCCGCCGCCAGTGCTGGCCGCACCTGCCGCGGAGACTGGGGCCGGGGGCGCGCCGGAGGGTGGTGAGGACGGATGCGAGGAGTTTTCACCCAGCTGAGAAGCGGTCGGTTTCCAAGGGCCAGCAACCCAGGTTGCCAGGAGTGTGTCCGGGCGCTTCGGGGAGGCCGCTGTTTGCTGGGAACCGCCGTCCCTCGTTCAGCGAAGAGCAGGACGCGGTACCGGGAGCTTGCTGTTGGGTAACCGGCTGCTTGTGTTCTGAGGAGCTGATATGTGCTGTTTTATTTTTTCAGCTGTCAGGAGAGTTTCAGTCAGGTCTCCACAGAGGTGCCGCGTTTGCAAGGTACTGGTGAAGAGAGTTTTCTGTCCCTATTTGCCCCTCGGCTAATTCTGAGGGGATGTCTTCACTGTTTGCTGGAGGTGTGGGCTGTTGAGTGGTATTTTCCGTGTATACAAAACTAGGCATCATGGGCGTTTAGGGGAGAAGGATTGAGTGGGTAAATGCAGCCGTGGTAACTTCATTGTTGCAGCTCCTTTCTATTACGTGACTGCCTTTAGCAGGGAGGGGAACGGTAGCTTGATCCTGCCCTGGTGTGGGAGTGAACCTGCTGGATCTGTAGGTTGAAGGGATTTTTCAAGGCTGCCTTTTGGTTTAATGCTGAAACATTTTCCTGTCTTCGTTCATGTCTTTATTATCGCATACCTTTTGTGGGGAGTTACTTCGGCTGAAAAATGTGAAATATCACCTTTATGTTTATAGCACCCAGGTATTTCTAGTAGCTCTGGAAATCGGTGTAGTAATAAAGCCTCTTTTTTAAAGAAAATTAAAATTCCTTCCGTAATTAGCACACAGCTGTTGACTGCTTTGTGTCCATCAGGCTCAGAAATAGCTACTGATCTCATACTCCCTTTTGGATACCTGTATGGAGGTTTTGTTAGAGAACTGTTTAATGACTTCTTTTATTAGAAAGAGTGCGAGCTCAGGCAGTTACGCAAGTGCGCCTAAAGGAAGCTGTGCTGGCTGCATGGATGGCAAATGTGGAGGCCGAGCCGGAGTGGGAGTATCATTTACAAACTGAGTTAGAAAGGGGCATTGTAAGAGAGAACCAAGTGGCAAGCGTCGGGTGAAACACTGTGCGTACCACGTTCCTTGCTGTGCAGGGAAGGGCCTTAGTACAGTGTGCTGCCTGGGATGAGCAGGCTATGTATGGATGGCCACTCATCATTCTTTCCGGTAGCAGAGATGAGATATAGGTGACTTTTTTCCACTGAAAGTGAATGAGTGGCATGGGAGTGTGTTACTGCATGTATATTCTTAGAGGGGGAAAAAAAATAGCTTTGTAAATGGGGAGCTGGATTGACAGATGAAGTCTGTCTTTACTGTGATCTCTTGTAGAGAGCTTGCAGAGGAAGTATTTCACCATCTCTCCCCTCTTCCCTGAAGCAATTACTTTATATACCTTTTTCAGTGGTCAGGGATTGCTGCAGCATCTGCTGACAAAAGTTGTTTGCATTCATACCTGCCAAAATAGGTCTATAGCTGTTTTTTAAATTCCTCTCTCTCTTTTTTTAAGAAACAAAAGCCGTTATAGTTAGTGGGGAGGGTGGTAGCTACTTCCACAACAAGAGAAGCGTTTGATGTGACCGTTTCCATTTCAAAACTGTAACACTGATTCATAGGTTTTTCTGGACACTCTAAGTACAGGTGTGCCCACAGACTTAATTTAATATGCTGTGTTGCTGTCTCTTTGCTGGCATTATGTTTCAGTCCCCTCTCCTCCCCCCACCCCGTTCCCTGTATAAACAGCTATTACATTGAACACTCGATAACCTTTTTTGTTAACCTTGCATGGATACAGCAGTACCCTGCCAAAATATGTGGATTTATGCCACTAAGAAGTCCTGCAAGAAGGAGAGAGGTTCTGAATGCCTTAGCGCATCCTATATTGGCCTGCCTTGTGAGCAGCTGAAGTTCAGAGTTCCCTGCTTCATGCAGCCTTCTGCTGGGGAGGAGCTGGAGAACTCGAGAAGGTCTGTCATCTTCTGAAGGCCACTTGGGTGGAGTTGCAATCTGCACTGTGCTTGCTCTGCAGCGCACTCTTGCCCTCTCTTCCAGCTGTCTTAGAAGGTGTATACCAAATGAATATTTTTGTTTTCAGATACGTTTTCTTAGCTGTTTTCTTGCAGTGAAGCAAGTGGGAGGTCTCTTTCAATCATGTCAAAATTAATTCTAGTTCTGGGCTGCTAGCATTAGATGTAATACTTGCATATGCTGCCTAGGTGTTTGCAAAAGGTGTTGAATAAGTTGGTAGATGGTTGTTGCATAATCTGATTTTTAAGGATGACTTTTCGAAATGGGACTCTAAATCAGTAGAAATAAAATCTTGGAGCATTTCTATCATTGTTATGTTATCTTGGAACTCTGCCGATTATTTTGTTTTCGTTTTGGTTTTCTCCAGGAAAAAGGGAATCTCAAGCCAGTTGTTGCAATAGGGATTTTGTAGATAACAAGAATATAAAGTATTTCCCCTGAATGTTCAGAGCTGAAGTTTATCCCAGGTTTTGCTGTGCAAAGGTAATGAAATAATTGCCGAAGTTGACTAACGTGTCTTGTAAGCCTCCAGTGCTTCCAAGTGTTGGATCTTGTTAGATTCATATTCTGTGATTTAAATCAGTTGAAAAATAGTTTCTGAAGGTATATGACTATGAAAGTGTTATTCATGAGTGGGTGGTGATCTACTATGGTTATTATTAAACTAAAAATCATGTACTTGTAGACATGACTGAGACAATATTAAATAGAATTCTGGGTAGCCTGTGAGAATAAGGTTGGAGATTTAAAGATGACAACACAAACAAGTAAAGCAGATAGTAAACTTCCATTGTGGTAATATTAAACAATTTGGTGGGGGAGTGTTCTCTGTTGTGCCTTATACTCTTTTGCTATATGCTGTGTTAATTAACTGAAGAAATGTATGCTCACTTGGGAACCTGCATAATAAACAAGGAGCTGGGAACTGCTTTTGGCTTTTTGTTTGATTGCTCTTTCTCTGAAGTTTTCTGCCTCCTTTTTTCTGACTAGTCATTTCTCTGATGATAAAGCAGTGTTTCATAAGGCTTTCTTCATCGGGCTTTGCATAGTAGTCCTGTGCTTGAGTGTCTAGGTAGATAGGTAAAAGAAGTGTATTGAAAAGTGTATGAGAAAAGTCCCACTTAAGTTTACTTGTGTCTTGATCTTGGGAAGCTGAAGTGGCTGAAGAGTTGCTTTTCAGTGGAGCATGCAACTGGTTGAGTACCAAAAGGAGCTTGGGAATGCCAAAAGGCACTGCCACAGCTTCTGTTTGCAGTTAACTTGTCTGTGTGCTGATATAGCTGTGCAGGCTAGATGTGGAAGCTGTTTTAATTGTTGCCCTTCTGATTATGAGGGTTTTGTAGCTTTTCAGCTACAAAGAAAAAAGTAGAACCCCTTATTTCAGACTAATGTTTGCTGTCATCCTAGATTGGGAAGTTACAGATCTTACTGTCCAGAACTGGATTAATGAAGTCTTACATGTAATTGTATTCTGGCCAAGAAGCTTGTATATTCTTTTATCTGCCTGTAAAGTTTCAGAAATGCAAAGGCCTGTTTAGCTTCTGGAGGTGCTGCTGTAGCCTGCTTTCACCCTGAGGGAGAATATTGCTTGCAGTAAGAAATGTGTTGAGCTCCACTTCTAGCCAAGGGTGTCTAAGAGCTGCTCTGGTTCCTCCTGCTCCCTTTAAGACCAAGTTGTAGTGCAGCGAGCTTCTCAGTATGTCAGCATTTCTGAAAACAAAATGAATAATATGCCAGAACTTACTTTCAGTAGGTGTAGTGCTTTCTCTTCTTTTATGATATGATGGAGGAGGAAAAAAAGACTTGTATTGAATGCGGAGCATGAGTGTTGTTTTCAGTTCGTAATTCTGAGACTTTTGACACAAAGTCTTTTAAAGCAACAAAGAGCAGCCTTTACTTCAAGAGTTACGTTCTGCACTGAGGGGGCCAGTTCTTGTGGCCTGGGAGGAAACAGATGACAAAATAATAAAAGACTGTGAACAGGTGAAAAAATAATAAAAATCTTTAGATGTAAGCAGGTAAGGAACTTAGGAACCTTTGTAAATAGTTAATTATATAGTTAATTGAAGACCACGTATGAAGTTTAGAACCAAGTTTGTTGGTACAAGAAGTAGTGGACACACTTTTTTGTCTTTCTCTCCTCTTCCACCTATTTCTTTTTGTCTCTGTTCATGTACAGCAGTGAACTCATAATCCACCAGGCATTTTCTGCATTGATCCTCTTAAAAAATTAGTATTAGCCTATATATGAGGCAGGCTAAAGAGGCTTGAACACTGCTGCAAAATTAGTACCTGTTGGCCTCATTACAAGGAGAGGCAGGTTTCCTGTTTCTTGCACAGAGCCTGGTTGTGTGTTCCTCTGCAGGGTTGTGCAGGCCAAGCAGATGTGTAGATAATAGAGCACTGGTAGAGAAGTGACTTGGAAATATATGGAATTAGCAGACTGAAATTGTGACGACATTAGCGCATCTGATTACTTACCTGGGAGACATGAAGGACTATGCAAAGCAGGGGAAGGTTCGTGAAGATGGCCAGTTCTACTGGGAAAGCAGGGAGGAGAGGAAAAACTTTTACAGGCTTGATTAGCTCTCTGCTGGTGTGCAACAGAGAGACCAGAGGTTGTCTGGAAGCTAAAGCAGGTCTTAGAGAACTGCAGCACGATGAGACAATGGGGGCGGCTGGTGTTCCCC
Source organism: Phylloscopus whistleri (assembly GCA_017589585.1). Lineage (NCBI taxonomy): Eukaryota > Metazoa > Chordata > Aves > Passeriformes > Phylloscopidae > Phylloscopus > Phylloscopus whistleri. The sequence goes on along the minus strand of JADMLD010000758.1, from coordinate 8,317,220 downwards.
ATGCCTGGGTAAAACCTCCAGGTCCACACAGATTCACATGCATTGCAAATGACGGATCCAAGGAGTAGGGGAAAAAATGCATGAAACGTGATTATAGTTCTTGCTTTGTTGAAGAGTAGTTTTCACAGCCAGTCTTTAACAGTGTTTCTGAGTTTGACAGTTTTGCCAATGTAAAGTAGGCATTCTTCTTGCCCCAAATAATTGATTTATACATATATCCTCAGTTGTGCTTTATTTTTTTAATAAAGAAATGATACTGTATGAACTTTGTCATTGAATATACAAAGAGATGTATAGAAATGTTGAAGCATTTTGTTTTTTATAGAATGTCTTTGTTCTCATTTCCACTGAAAGAGATAATGTGTTATGATTGTGTGTTACTGAAAAAACAATGCAGGATGTGGGGAAGAAACCTAGAGATGTGGAAGCTCTTTGATTTGTATTTGAATTCTCTCTCTGTGTAAATTTTATATGTTCTGGGGAGAATGGAGCAATGTAGACTTTTTAAAAAACAAAGTGCACATTGAATTGACATCTTAAATCAGGTCATTGAAGTTGTGTTTGACATTTGTTAGGTTTGTTGAATTAAACTCATAATTCTGGAATACTTCAAAAGGAGCTGTTGTTTGTTTTGCTGAGCCTGATATAGACTGGTCACAGTTTGTGTGAGGACACAGTTAATTCTGTAATTTATCTCCATAAAATGCATTACTTTACCTTTCTGGTTTGCAGATCATTTCTTTTGACAGTAGGAGAGCCTAAACTGACAATACCTTGTGATGTTAGGGACTGTCATATGTACATGGATAACACTGGTTTGTTTGCTAGAATTACAGTAACTTGTAAGAATGTATGTTAATACAGTATTTTACAGATACTCTGTGTTTTCACCTCATCTAGTAATGCTCAGATTTATTCAGAAGACATTTATTAAGTCACCTTTAAGAAATAAAATCCCAGTTGTTAGTGCAAGCAGAACATTTGACTGTTTAGTAAAATCAGATGAGATTCCTTTTGCTTGGCAGAAGATGTAAGGAAGACAGTTTGTGGAAGGGAGGGTCATTGGATCAACTGATACAATGACAGGCTTTGGGACAATCAGTATTCTCTCAATTTTACAAAATATTTATTGCCCTTCTTTCTGAGCCCCATCTTAGATGTTCTCAGTAGACTCTAATTCATGCCAGACATTGCAGTGTGGGCCACAAGATATTGCTGTATCTAAATGTGTACTTAATTTGATTATGGTAAGAATTGTTTGCAAAGCATTCAAGAAGAGAAAAGTAGTCTGCACACAGAATCAGGGCCCTGGTCTTGCCACCAGGTTTGTGTGGGTGGAACCTAGCTCAGGCTGGGCACATGCCTACAGAGGTTGCCCTCTAGTTACCGGGACCTGCACAAGTATACTCTTCTGGCCGTTCAAGAGAACGATGACAAAAATCCAAACAAAACAACAACTCCTCCACCCCAAACAACAACAACAACAACAAAACAATCTAAACCAGCCAAACACACACAACCCCTAAAAAACAAAAACTCCTAGAAACAAACTTTAGTTGTCTGCAGACTTTAGGAGTCTGCTGGACCAATGCTGTGCTCAAAGCTTTTTTTTTTTTTTTTTCCTCCCATATATCTATTGTTTCTTTTCACAAAAAGTGCCTAAAATGGCCAGAGGCAAGAAATTCAGGCATTCCTGTTTCCACTCAGCGATTGCATATAATTACTAAGGATTTGCCAGAGGTGCAGATGTGTCCACATAGATCTCCATCTCTGTATGGTTTATGGTTTCATGGTAGATGTTCCCCACCTGAAGTGTCCATTTGTCAGAAAATTATTCATTGATCAGAGCTGTAAGTGTAAGGAAAGTAAGTACCCTTGATGGAATTAATATCCCCACCAAGAAAGCAAAATGACAAAAAAACTCTTGCAAAGCCATTAAAAAGTGTCTGTATTTTGCTTAGTGGTAGGAATTAAATTTTTCTTTCCTTTTAAAATCTAGTCCTGTTCAGATGAGAGGATGACTGCCTTTTTCTTCATTAAATTATCAGGATCATTGAAGATCTACAGTTAAATGTTTAGATGCTTGGCCCTATGGAAATAAATTTACTGCTTAGTTTAATCTGACTTTGGTTTTACTCAGCATCAGTGAAATTGATAAACTGCTTTGAAAGGTCACCCTGATTATCTTCTAGGTAAGTGAGACATAAAATGTCATTTCACTTCTTTTGTACTGGAATTAGTTGTGAAGGATTGTATGATGAATATGTGAGAGCTTTTCATAGGCTTAAGAGCTTTTATGTCTACAATTTTCTCTCTCTAAAGAACTAAAAACTGAAAGAACCAACCCATAGGTATACGTTCACACTATATTAGCTGTTTAAAATATTTCACTGGCTATTTTTAATGAGGGTGGATACTACTGAAATAGTTTTTTTTCAAATATGTAGATAAATTTGTTCTAACTGTATGTTGAATCTTTTATGTGTCTAAGGGATTTATCACTGCAATGTCAGAGGGTATGTGACACAAATGTCTCATGCAAACACGTGACTGCATAAATTAAATGTGTATATTGGCTCATGTGTGTATTAAGATGTTGGTAAGAACACATTCTCAGGTGGTTGAATATGCCTCTTTGGAATTGATTTAAAATAATAATAAAAAAGGCAAGTGTTTTTGCATTTGCCTGGGAGTAGGCCTCCTATGTGCATAAATTGATTGTGCATCAAATGATACATGCTGATGTCCAGGAATTCCACTGAGGTTTTAAGAACTTCTTTTTTCCTCTCTAGCATGACAACCACCAGAGGTAAAAGTAACCATTATTCAGAAGCTGTCTTCTCTTCTATAATTTAATTGTTGGCTTTTATGAGAGTTCAGTTCCTGTCGCTGCATGTCTGCCGCCGTTTTTCTTCACAGCTCTGCTTTCCATCTTCTGGAATAGGATGCAGATTTATTGTGTGTCAGTTGTTTTGTAAAAAGAAATTTCTCAGCAGATTATGAAATGATGCTCTTGATCAGGTGAATCTGATGGCCTGTGCAACCTCTGTTTTCTGCTTAGTGTTTGCTGAGAAGGCAGTATATTTGAAGATGAATTTGCTGTAGTGTGAGGAATGCTGAAACAGGTTTGGGAGCATGTCCTGGGAGAATGGGCGAGTGCAGCAGAAAGTCAGTTGAGCAGGAGTAGTTACTGTTTGTCTGTGGAAGGTGAATGGAGTCAGCTGTGCTAATTTCTATGCAATAAACGGGCTTTGAGAGTCAAAGGTGCTAAAGTGGCCCTGTCATTACAAGGCGCCCAACAGTGAGGGGAGCTTTGAGGTTCCCACAGAGACATGTTGGCCTGCGTATTTCCATGGTAACAGCCATCCCTTACACATTTATAACCGTTGATTAAAGATACAGAAAGGAGGGAGAAACCTTTTAAAAGTTACAAATGTATAGCTTTAACTAGATCTTTCATTTTAACAATATCCCTTATTTACATTCCTTGGAGTGTGGTGATTTTATATGAAACACAGCTGTCCTTTCACCATTTGGCAGACTTCAAGATGACATTTGGGGGCATATATGATGTTCTGGAGATGGCTATCTGACTTTGATCATAGCTGTACTAACATCACTCCACCAATTTACTTGTTATTTATTTACGTTAGTTTTGTACCAAAATTGTACTCAAAGTTTATTATGTAAGGGGATTTGTTACTCCAATAAAAGTGTTTGAGGAAAAAAACCCCCAAATTCTCTGCTGAATAAGACATATTTTCAAAGAGGAGGAACGTGAGATAGCCTAGATTATAGTTTTTTAATCTGTATAGTGGCTGATGCACAAAAACCATATGCTGGTGGGGAGAGCAAACCATTCCTGCAGAAACTTAGGCTTGCTCTTGGTTTGCACGCTATGTGGAAGGGCATATTTATGCTTGCTGCATCTTCACATCTTTCCCTCCTTTACCCACCTCTGTGTTCTTGACAGTATTTTGCTTCATGCAGTGGTGGCCAGGTATCAGGATTGCAAAAGGAGTATTCTCTGTCCCGGTTAGCTATTCTCACACATAATTCTTAGGTGCACCATGTTGCACTTCCTGGGAATTTTTGTTACTGAAAAGGAACGGAATTTTGCCACCTATCACTTTTCTTGGATCATCGTTGTGAAAAAAGAGTGAATTACTTTCAGATTTCACGTTTATGCTAGAAGTTGTTGAGCTGTAATACCAGAACTAAAGCAGTGGAACCTTTGCAGAGGGATGATGTAAAACTGTGTTTCTTCTGTGCCTTTACTTTGGACAGCTAGGCTTTCTTTCTGCTTTGGACTAATCAGTGCTAACTGTAGGTGAGGCCGTTGCTGTCTTGGTGAGGGAAAATGACAGATGTTTTGTTGGGACTGCATGCAGAGTCTCTCCAGCATTTTGCCACCATTTCTTTCAGAAGGAAGAGGTGTATAGATGGTGTATAGATGCTACTAAGCTTTGTGGTTGGTGATAGATAATTTAAATGGACAGAGTTGCCTAGGGTTGCCAAAACAGGGAGTTTTAATCCTACAGATGTATTGTTCCATCTCAATTGCTAAGGCTGAGCGGACTCTGTGGTTACTAAGAGCCTCGTGTACTTCTTCTGCCTAAGGGCATAAGAAAAAGAAAACTTTGAGGAAAAATTAGAAGGTTTTTTCATTCAGGCTGCAAAGGATATTGATACTGTTACTAATCTATGTAATTTTTTATTAATTCCCATGTATTGGGAATGGTTTACAGTGTCTGTTGTGATATAAATAAGTATTTCTAGTCACTCTGAAATAAGAGATAACTGTTGTCTGCTTGGGACCTAAATAAAAGCAGATGATGTGGTCTGCATGGTATCAGGACCGCATGTGACATGGACGTGGTGGCATTGTTACAGTGTTTCCATCAATTTTCATGAATTAGAAAGGGGAGGTTTAGCGCTTAGGTTTAGTCAGTGTGGATTGATTTTTTTTTTTTTTTTTTAATAGACAGAGGATAAGGCATTGTATTGGCAATTTTTGGTTTTAACCAGAGTTAAACAGAGTAATTTTAAGGCCAAAGTAACTTTTGGGTCAAGTTGCTTTGCCACCTGAATGTAAGATGTTATGCAAGTGAATACTTCCTTGGAGAACTTGATCATTTGTCTTCTGAGAGAAGAGTGCTGTCAGTAAAACACCAAAGTCACAACCCCCCTCTCTGAGGTTTTGTTCTGGAGATTACCGCCAGAGAAGAAAGCTGTGCTGTTTTTGTCAGCTTCTGCACTGTGACAGGAGAACATTCCCACAGCAGTTTTACAGTGCCAGGGGTTGATTGGGGTAATGCTTGAGAGTAGAAAACATTATTTATTAGTTAGCTTATCTTAGCTGAGATTCTAACCACTATTTTAGGGTCCTGAAAACTTGTTTGCAAGCTTTTTGAGGGTTTATGTCCTGTGTCATTAAGAGGGAATAAAACCAAGCAAGATCCAGATAAATAGCATTAATTGAAACTGCCTAAAAGGGAGATAGAGATGTGTAGAGGTGGGGATCAAATGGTTTAAAGGATGCTGAGAGCATGTGTTGGAGTTTGAAGATGGGTACATAAAATGCAGAACAGACTCTGATGATCTAAACATGTGCTTTTGGTTGGAGAGGTGCTGTGGCAGTTCTGAACTTGAGTGTTCAGACCGTGATGTTTGGGCAGTCTTTGAACAGTTCACCCTGATCCTGAAATGTCTGCCTGCATAAAGCTCAGCTGGAATAGATAGGCATCTAGAAGATAATACTGTAGCCTTTGTTCAGGATTTGCAGGTTTTTATGTTTGCTTTTGAAAAGCATTTTAATGATCTCACTAGGAAGAGCAGTGTGGATTTTTAACGTGGTACTTACATTACAGCCAGTAGCACCATGAAAATGTTTGGTTAGATGTCCTTGCGGGATTGCTGCCGTGACTTCAAAACTTCTTCAGATGTGATCAAATGACTTCAGCAGGCTCTTTGAGACCCTTCCTGAGGTGTTGAAAATCCTTTGTGGTTGCATGAGTTCAAGATGTTTCAAGCCTTGAGATTTAAGACTTCATAGAGTTGTAAATTGTAAATGTAGCTGAGATTCTGTATTTGGTTACTTAGGCAACATGCTATTAGTTTTTTTCTTTATACATTGCCACCCGTGAGCGTGCCCTCTGATCAGACAGACTAGACATTGGTTAGGGTTAAAATTAATCGAATATTAGTAGTAAAGCCACAAGCACTTTTTATGGGCCATACATACTATCTGAAGGTGGAATATACTAAGATTCTTATGGGAAGCAAGAAAAAATGAAGTTTTATTGCTGACATACTAATAATGATGCATATCAATTTTAGCATTCAAAGAGGGAAAGTATGGTTTTGAGCCACTGTTATTTGTTTAGGTAAGTTGTTTTTGTAAAATGCATTTATGGAACTGTTTGTACTGTTGTGAGCCAGAACAACGTCAGGTGGGTACTGCATGTACTGGAACAAGCAACTTTAGTGTTTCCTAAATCATCCTGAGGAGAGGAATGTGAAGGACAAAACTATAATAAAAACAGATTACTGCTTTTCACTGAAAGAGAAAAAGTGTAGTTCAAATTCAGTTTAGTTTTAAGTTCTTGATGTTTCATTTGCTTTTTACTCCAAAGGAGTTCATAAAAACATAGTTGATACTTTGCCTTTGAAGATAAATATATTCCATGGGACTTAGAAGTCAAGCTTCATTAAAATTAAAATCACTATAGTTTGTTTTAATATCAAGCTGCTTAGAAATGGTTTTAATCTAAATTTGAGAGTTAAACTGCATAGATAGTTACAGTTGGTTTAGTGCATATTTAGTGGCTGGTAAACATATCTTGTTATATAAATCAGGTTATATGTGTAGGTATTTCTAGTACCTAGGACAAAGAGGTATTTTATATAAAGCTTGTTTTTCAGTTGCCTTAAATTCCTAATACTATCATGTACAACAAATTACACGCATGGCTGTTTGTTCTCTTTGCACATTGGCACAGATTTTCCAGACTCATCATGCCAAACCAGTAGTGGGATTTGTGCCAAAGGGTTAAGTGTATAGAATAAGAGGCAAGGCATGCAATATTCAGGACAGCACCAGCAGTGTGGTGATGGTCTTTTCTGGGGCTCTGTTGTGATTTCTACAGTCTATGTAGCAATTGTTCAAAACCTTGTACTTGTATTTGTACTTCGAGTGCATGTGTTTGTGGCAGAGGCAAGAAGTGGGAAGATGAAAGCTGTTAACTTTTCATGAAATGCACGGCAAGGTGCAGAATTCATCAGAGGCTCTGTCGTGGCCCAGCTGGCAGCCAGCGAGTTACCCATAGGAGTAAAGTACTTGTGTTTGAACTTGTGGCAGGTGGAAATTGTAGTTCACTAAAACAGCTGAGTGTTTGCTGTGGTAATTGTGGCATGTGTCTGGACTTTGGCTGTAACCCCCTGCTTAGCTCTTTGGCAGGAGGACAGTGTGATCTGGTCCAAAGCCTGAGGTCAGCTACTCAGGCTTTTACATCTCTGAGAGGCATGTGGAACAGCCTAGCTCTGAAACTGCTAAAGGGGGAGAAACTGTGATAGCAGGGAGGATCAGTAATGAGGCTTAATGCTGCTTCTTGTGGCCATCTGCAGAGTTGAAAAAGTGTTGGTGAGGTTCACTGTTCATTGGGTAATGGCTTTGTACTTGGGGGTCATGTAGACATGCATCATAGATGAAGAATCATCACAGGAAAGTGTTTCTAGTGTGAACAGGAAACACTTAAAAACCTGAGCTTTTCATTAGCACATCTGTTTCCCTGTCTAGCTTCTGTATGATGAAATACAGGAGTTAATTTACTACTGGACTTGAATGTCTTAAACATTTGGGAAAACTTTCTTATACTCAAGGTTTATCTGCTTACATTGCTGCCATGTTTCTCAGGATGCCTTGATCATTTTCAGTATATAAAGCACATCTTACTTTTGTTTCTCTCAAAGCTTAGATTTCTTTCTCCAGTTCCAGAAACTTACTTTAATTTTAATTCCTAAGTGTATTAGTTTTATAGAGTTTGTGTGAAAAGATTGAAAACTTTCTGTGTTACTGTGATGAGACATGAAACAAGGCAGTTTAATCTTTTATAGTTGATGAAAATGTGAACTTTAAAAAATATTCAGGAAACAGAGAAGAAATATAAATGATTTCTTGAGAGATTGAGGAAGTGATTATGAAGGCTTCAGAAACTGTCTTCCAACAGTCACACTGTACCTGATAAAGCCAAATTAGGTAGCTCCCTTTATGTGGGAAAGAGGGCCTTGGCGGTTGTGAAAGGATGGTGTTTGTTGTTTTCACAATTAATCCAAAGTCTTTAGGCTCAAGTGTAATTGATGACTTTATGGTACTACCAGGGCTGTCATATTCTGGTGGCATTCGAGGACCCCAAACAGGCAGGTGTGTTATGAGTTTATGGTATCTAAACACCAGTAGGAAACACAGTCACTGCCATATGAAGTTGACAGCGTGGTTTGAAACAAGAAGAAAGTGAGCCTCATGGAAGGAGGAGAAGCAGAATTTTAAAAGATAATTTGAGTGGTCTTGTTCCTTTGAGTCACTCAACGTTGCCTTTGGCTGATTAATCTGAAAATGCTTTCCAGGTAAGTCTTTCTGTGGAAGCAAATCCCAAATGCTTGGAGGAGGGAAAGGTGGCAGTAGCTGTTAGTTTATTGAATATACAGGAAAACTAAAGGAGTGTGGGGGATATGAGCATCAGCCATGTGTCTGAGCTGAGTGTGTGATGTCTGTGTGTGGCACAGACATCAAGAGTGGATAGTTAGGAAGGGTGTGGAATTGGGAAGGATGGAAAACTGGATAAAAAGAAAAGTATGGGATTTATGTGTTTTTACCGAAAAGGTGAATTTGGTGCTTTTGAGAAGGACGATGGGAAGGATCATGTCCAGATTTTCAGACAAATGAGTCATGTGGAAAGAGAAGGTGACTTGCTCTGAAGAAATGCATCTATGCAATTTCTAGATGTTGATGTTTCATTGTGGAGTGAAACAATAGCATGTATTACTGATCTGATGAAAGCTGAAATACATATTATTCTGATTCACACATTACCTTCTTGGTATACCTACTGCAAGTATATTAACAAAGCCCATGATATGTTTTTCCTCTCTATCCCTCCAATTTGCTGAGAAATAGGTAACTAGTTTAATTTTCTAAGGTATCTGTGCAGAGAAAAAATTTTGTAAATCTAGTAGAATTTTACTGGTATGCTTCCTACGCCAGAGCATTAGAACTTCAAACCTGCTGCTGCTGATTACCATGTTCACACTATGACAAAAATTTAAAGATAATGCAATTGATTATTGCTTATGTTTTTGTATTTAGGTATACCAAACATTTTGGGAGTTCATTTCTACAGATGGATTTTCCCTGAGGTTTGTATTCAGGCTGCACTGATTGATCCTTGGCATAGCTGTATCAATAAGCTAAGTCCTAATAGGCAGCTGATAATAGAACTGGGTTTTTAGAGGGCAGCCTTACTGGCATATGGCTCTCATTATGGGAGAGTACCACATCTAAAATCATTTTAGTTCTTGATGTTGCAGTAGTGCCTTTTAGAGATGGTGCGATTGCTCCAGGGAGAAGATGGAAATGCCTCACATCACTCAGCTGTCCTCGTGCTGATTAAGGAGTGAAACTGTCCAAGATGCCTTTAGGAGGCAGGCAATTATTTTCAGACTGAGAGATGGTAACTAAGAACTGAAGCCTTCTGGGAACAAACGATAAGCAGGGCTGGAGAGGGGAGAGGCTATTCTCAAAACATTTATTTTGCTGCTTCTTAGTACTAGTGTCTCTTTAGAAAGGCTTTCTATTAAATGGTGAAGCATTTAGCACTTGTGAGCTGACTTTGTGAAGTTCTGTTTCGTATTCTTTATCTTTACACTTGCTCAAATGTAGAACAACATAGTGCTAATTTGCATCCTGTTAGTGAGACCAGCACTGATGCTCTTTTTTCTTTCTACTCATTTCAGATAGTATTAGGGGGTTTGCTTGATCCGAAATCTAGTTTTAAGCAGCAAAGGGATTTATATCCAGCTGGCTGCTGCCATGTGGTCATTATTTTTGTGGCAGACTCATTACTTGATGACAAAAACCAGGGCGTTGCCAGCTCAAGGCAACCTTTTGCTATGGTCGTTGTAATAGAACTCTGAGAACAACCATGCAGCTTGAGTTGCAGGTAAGAAATTAATTTTTTAGATATTTTGTTACGCAGAGCAAATTGAAAGCTTATTTAAAGTTTCTTCTAGTGAATGAGTTGTCACAATAGGGACTAATTTAGTGGCAGTGGAAAATAATTTTTTAACTTGTAAAATGGTGTAATCTAGGCTCCAAATGGAAGAGGTTTACATAGTGTTGTCACTGTTGACTGGTCAATTTCATTACATCATAACTAACAATGAAGCTATTTGAGTTGCGTAGCAGATTGAAGTTTCTTAAACTGACTCTGAGTCATGTTGCTTATGTGGAGATTAATTGTCAATGTTCTTATTTGTATGTGTACATTGGGATCTCTTTCTGTGACTAGTTTTCATCATTTCTGTAATAGCCTTGGTCCAGCTGGAGCTGTATGTAGGTGTATTTCCCAAGAATAGCAATGCCTGAGTAAGGGCCTCGGTGTTGTCTAGTAAGACCTACTGGGAAGCTGTTACCTCTTTTTTTTTGTTGTTGGTACATTGTTTATATATCTGTATGCTTTCTATGGCCATACAGCTTAAACATGAAAAACACTGGTGCCTATTTTGTGTAAAATGTAGTTGAACAATTGGCTGCTTCTGTAGCTTGAATCTTGAGATTTATTTTGAATACATCAGGCTTTGATGTGATTTGTAGAAATGAATACAGAATAATCTGTGTTTACAAAAGTGAATGACAGTTGCTTATCAGTATTTTTTGCCCAAAGACATGCTAAAGTTAGATGAATAAATGGGACTGGGATGACAGGCAAAGACCTCAGTTGTGCTTGTGCTCTAGAATGTATTATTGCATTTTCTGGTTATTGCTTCTGAATCATGCCAGTGCATTTGCTTTTTTATTAAAACTTGTGGTATGTATTGCATAACTAGCATTCGCTTTTTCCGGTTTTGTGATTCTAAAAATTTAACAGTACCTTTATTATCTGCATCACTGAAGCTCACTTGAATAAATGAACAGAATGCACTCCACACAAATGCAAAATCAGTAGGGTGTTGTTTGAAAATATGTGCAAAACAAAAGGCAAACCAATAATAAAATCTGCCTTTTAGAAGGCATCAGAATAATCTTTTAGTCTTCTAAAAGATCTATTTTTTTTTAATAACAGGAATCTATTAAATATCGAAAGGATACTTTTACATTTTAATGACATCAATTCTTTGTCTAATAAAATAAACACGTGGAGGTGAATCTGTGTGCACTCTGAGAAGCTAAGAATTTAAGAAGAAATTTACTTGGTGTTCACTTAACAATGTTTATTTTCTTCAATTTTTTTAATATGTTAATTTTTGCTTTGATATATTTTCATATGATCTTTACTGAACCTATGAATTCCCAATTATTAATTTTTTTAAATTTGGTCAGAAAAAGAAGACCAAAACTGTAAAAAAAGACGGAAGAGCAGATTCAGAGAAATGAATGTCACTGAGTTGGTTTGTGGTGGTTGGGCATGCAATGCTATCTGAAGTTTGATATCTTGAATTTTTTCTCTCCTACTATGAAAAACGGTCTATATATATGTTCATTTCCAGGGAGATCAGCAGATAGCAGACTAAATAGAGATGATGAGGTAGTGTGCAAAATGGGGATTTTACAGCGAGACAATTACACACAGAGAGAATTGGATATCTCTCTTGAGGAAGTCTGTTGGGAGGAGAAACTCTCTTGAAGAATGTGGCTTAATAAATGATGTACATAGATCAGTGTGCAGGGAGCACTGGATGGCTGCAGGCAGGGGAGTAGAGTTTGGTCTGGTGGTGGAAGGGTCCTTCAGGAAGAGTTTGCCACAGCATGCTTTCCTGAGTTTTGGTTTGGTTTTGGAGGCTGCTGGGGGATGAGGATTGTTTATGTGGGTGCAGGTGGTTTTTCTTTGCAGTCATTTGGAGTAATTTGAGAGAGTGGTCCCAGTCAGAGGTGGAGATGTGTGTTGTACAGACCTTCTTTTCTCCTGAATGGCTGAAACCTGGCATATGGTGTAAGTTTCTTTGGGGAATGCTAAGTTGATACTTCTGGTCTGCAGTAGCTATCATTGGTGTTTTGCTCTTGCCATTTTCTGTCTGGGTGTGTAGCTGTGTCTGCTTTTTTGTATTTTTTTCCCTTTTTAATTTTTCTTTTTAAGCTAATGCCGCATGACTGCTGTCTTGCATAACTCTTTATGGCTTTGTTTATTGATGCCCTTCAGTAGAGACTATTATTTTATCTTTGCTTTTGTTCCTGTTGTTTACGTGGTAATTAGTTTTCCCCTGAGCTCTGCAGGTGCTGGCAGACAGGGGCAGAGGTGCCAGTGGTGTGAGGCAGCTCAGGAGGTCCTCTGCTGACCTGGCAGCAGTGACTGCTGCTGTGGGAGCCTTGCTGGGGCTCCAGCCTGGCTGTTTGCGCTGGCCTCCAGTCCAGCCTGGCCGTGGGCTACCCTCTCCAGGATTAAAAGCACTGGAACAGGCTGTTACGGAACCCTCCCAGAGAGACCCTCTGGGCTGCCCAAATTGTCAGGGCATAAACCACAGCTGGTGGTAGCAAGCGGAACTGAGAGTATTCCTCACATGAAAGTTATGTCCTTCTACTCTGCTTCTCACATTTTACATAAATCATATTTTGCCATTGTTTCTTTTCTTTTTTACCCCACAAGACCCTGAATTTGCCAAGTAATTTTCATAATTATTTTGTATTTTATTTGTGTGCTGAGAGTTACTGCTTTTTAGTTGCAGAATTGTGCTGTAAACATCAGCTGAAGAAGTGTATTTGCAGATTAGCAGTGGACAGTGTTCAGGTTTTCTTTCTCATTATTCTGTGAAGAATAAAATGGTTAAAACAATGAGAGGTTTCCGGTTACCATGTTTGTATCAGCTGACTACGTGTTTTTCTATTAATGAAATGTAGCTGAGTAGTTGGCATCTGCTGTTAGGGAGGGTGAATGGGAGAGGGAAATTATCAACAATCAGTTTTGTAACTGCTTTGTAGACCAGCTATTTAACATTGTGCAGTAAAATTTAGCAATTTTGGTAATTCAGAATGATGCTGGCAGTTTCACATTGTTTTCTGTGTGAATGAAGTAGCTGTGGCTGTTTTGGTTGTTGCTGTTAGACTCCATCAGTGTAAAATGAGGTGCACAAAAACTGCTGTGAAACTAATGATCTCTTTTGAAAAAATCACAAATGTTTGGGATTAGTGTGGCTGCTTCAGCAGCGTGACCAAGGGCCAGACCGCAGGGGTATGCAGCATAGCATGCCAGAGCAGAAGCCAGTGGTGCATGCTGGCTTTTGCAGTTAAAATGGTTTTGCAGAGATAGTGCTGACAAAGTCACCCCATTGCATGAGCTACCAGAGATGCAAAATATCAAGAGGTTTGGGAAGAGCTACAGTGACTGAGTTGCCATGCTTTGTTTGGCCTCTGGGAAAGTAACTGTATGAAGTGTAGCTGAACAAAGAAGTTTCTTTTAAAAAGTAGTTTGTTCTAAAAGGTTTCAAATTACTTTGGGTGATAGCCCCATAATCTTGAAATTAGTTTATGTGGGCAATTTAAATTTGCTGTTTGAATTTTACACCTGGGAGGATTTCAAAAAGCTCAATAAAGTAAAGTGTTTAAATTTGCTTGAAAAACCAAAGCAAAATGAGTGTGTAGCCCAGTTTTCGTGACTTTTTTCTTTTATATTAAATGTTTCATTAAACTTTAAATGCATCAGTGAATGAAAGAAGCCTGTACTTTTCAATTTTTTTCTAAGAAATGTAAGTAATTATATCACTTTATTAATATGTATTTTAATACCTAACATATAATATATACTGCTATAATATTATAAGTAATTATAGTAATTACATTATTAATAATATAAATACAATTTTTCTTGTCTGGAAATCTAGTGCAGGTCAGGATTCTGAATGGCCCTATTTGCTTGAAGTTCAGTATTACTCTGAGGATGGATGAGGAGCTTCAGGAAGAAAAACAAGTTATACCTGTTTCTTTGATTTGCGAAGGTACCTAGTTACACGCGCAGGAGTGTTTACTGCTCTTATTATAGGATCTGCCTTCTTGATTTGGATTTGTGGATGACAGAAGCAGATGAAATATTTCATAAAGTAGTCAAGAATGGAGAAGGCAGACTCCTTGGGCTCATGGTCAACTGGCTACGTTTTGTCCATCTTTCTGGGTCGTAGGGATTCATTACTTCCTGAAGGGACTCACCGGTGCTTTCAGAGGCTCCAGACATACAGGTTTTCTGGGAAAGGGAGTGTGTTTAACTCCGTATCAAGAGTAGCACTTCAACACCAGGCACTAGATGACTGGTCCTCCTCTGCTTGAGAATTTGTAGTCTTATGAAGGGAAAGACTGGTGTAGGAGCAAAGATCCTCACTGTGCTTGCACTTCATGTTGACTTCAGTTTGCCAGATGATATGCAGAGTAAGATGTTCTGCTAAATACTCCAGGCCACATGCCTTCTTCAGGATAGTAACAGTACAAGCACAAATACTTCAGTCAAGGTGTGTGATACCGGGAAGGGTGAAAGAGTTCCTCCAAACAGTGTTGCTACCATAGGCAAAACATGATGTAGTGCTGCTTTTCTTTCGTTCCAGACTGTCCCAGACAGCTTCAGATCCCATGTCAGGTTTTCAGAGAAAATTTTCTGGGGTCTGGCATGTATGCGGAATAGACAGTGTCTTGAGGCTGAAATTACTTTCCCATTTATTTGATTTTATGGTCTATCACTTTCCAGTTCTACAATGAAATTTTTCTTCACATAGGATTTCTCGTGAAGGGTCTTAATTATCATGTGCAATTTGGGGAATTCCATTTGCATTGTTATGTTGTATTTTATAATTGTTGTTTATGAACTGCACTATGCTAGAGTTTATCTAGAAATGGAGAAGTAAATGGTGTGGCACTGTGTAAGCATAATATGTGAAATACATGTGTACTGAGTTTTTTTCCTTTACATGGCATGAAATCTCTCAGTTTAATATGTAAAAACATGCAGAGAAAACATTTTTAATTATCCCATGCAAAGTTGAAGGAATTAATACGGAGAACTTGTATTGGAATGATTCATGGTAAATAAGAACAGACTTTGAGAAGTGTGGCTTTCTGACAGAAACTTTTTAATAATCTAGGTGGTATTTTTAAAAGCTGTGTATACAGCCAAAGAGAAATGAGGAAGGTTTCTTCACAACAATTTTCAGATAGGTTCCTGAGTAGAGCTTTGCTCTGTAGTGAATAGACATTGTTTCCAAAGCACATATGTACTGATGCTATGGTTTCGCTTCCAACTTGACAATGCGTTGGGCAGATTGATAATGGAAAAAAAATCTGTGCTGTAATTATGAATTACTGTTTTCTGGTGTGTGGAGTTGGTTTTGGTTTTTTTTTGTTTTGTTTTGTTTGTTTGTTTTTGTTTGTTTGTTTTTTTGTTTTGTTTTGTTTTTTTGTTTTTTGTTTGGTTTTGTGTTTTGTTTTGAGTGAAAGAATAGAGAAATGTATTTAAAGCAGCCATAAGTCTGATTGCTGTCTTGGTCTTTGTTGTCTCTCTGAGGTACGTGTATGAAGTCTTTCAGAGCACTGCATGGGATTGGTGAGGCAGCTGCATGTGTAGCAGCAGACTGCTGAGTGGGTTTTGCCCTGAGAAGGGGCTGTGCCAGAGAGCTACTGCTCTGCTACTACTGCAGCTGTGCTCTCTCCTTCACTGCTTCTGCAGCTTTCTGGCACAGCTGCCTTTTAGAACTATGTAAAAAATGTAGAAGATAGTAAAATTCTTGACAGAGCTGCAAAATCAGTTTTCTTGTAGCACCCCAGAATTACAGCATTTGGTGTTCTTTCTCTGCCTAGTCTTTCAATGCCCTATTGCCTGAGACAAGGTGAGGGCGGGGGTGTAGAGTGGCAAGCTTCAGCTAAAAGTGGAGAGATAACCTGATGAAAAAACTGAGCCACTGCTTCCCTCGGGGAAAAAAGCAAATTAAAGGTATTATTTTAGCCTCTGAGTAACACAAACCTCTGGAATGACTGAGTGAAATTTTGTAGCAAGCCTTGTCCACTACTCTCATGTTCCCCCTGCAGAAAATGGATCTCTCCTCATTTTGATTCTAATGATTGCAAATCCCCCATGTCATCTTATTTCCAAGCATTAATTACTCTCTTCTGTGAGAGCCTGTGCATTTTGTTGTTGATCATCAGTTTCTGGCTGCTGGATCTTTTCATACCTTACTAAATGAATGACCATGCTATTCAGTATCACCTTCTATCACCATGATAAACTCTTAAATTGCTTGCATACTGCTTAGACTGTAGTAGGTGTTTCATAGGCAAGTAGGTTGCTGTTGGAAGTATTGGTCTTTGTGGACAGAGAGTCTATCATTTTTAGTGTTAAAATATCATTTGTAGTGTTAAAACAAAACAATATAGTTTTGCAAAAGTAGAAGCCTTCAAAAACTGTAAAATGAGATCATAGAAGTTACTGAGCAAAATCAGTACTGAATCTTGTTGGTTTTTTTTTTCCCATTGATTTACTAAATGTTGGAAATACAGTGCTGGATAGTTCACCATCTAAAAGCACAGTCCCAGAACAATCAACCTGATCATTCGGTTTTAAGTAAACAATTTGTCTGCTTTTGCTTTTCTGTGTGAGGGTTGAAGAGGAGGATGAGTGATTATGTTATTGAATATACTAGTTTAATATCCTAGGCTGTTTACGCTGTAACTAATAAGGCTGATTAACTCTGGGAGTGAACTTGTTTTTACTTTGAGTAGACAGCTACAATAGTTGCATGCTGTATTAAAATGCAAACAGATTTAAATACAGGTGGAGGTGGAATTTTTGGACCAGCAAATGCAGTAAAACTTGAATTCAGCTTCTTGTTCAATTAGTTGCATGTTGGTGTGTGTTAGTCTGTTGACCTGAGTGGTGTGGTCTTCTGCCTGTCCTCTCTGTAAAAATGAAAGCAATATCTACCTTCAGCAAATTTAGGCTATGTCTGCCTTCAACCCTACTTTTGTGAGCAAGTGGAAGGGGGGGTGTTTTAAAGAAAAAACAACCCTGAGGGAAACAGCAGAGGCTTGGTGAATGCTGTAGTAGACAGTGTATGTGGTGGTTAGAGTCACAGTTTGAGTCCTCGGAGGTGTGAGATGGGGCAAAAGCTGCTTTGTACATTGCCTGTAGATGGGCTTTGCCAGTGAAATAGACTGAGCAGCCGGAGTCACAATCCTGGAGAAATAACCTTTTATTACGTTTTCCTGTAATACTTTAGTATAGGGAACGGTTGCTCAGTTCCTGGTTGCTTTTTTTTTGTGTGTGCATATGGGTTTTTCTAATCTTGATGCATCTTTCTGAAGCTGGACCCAAATTTGGTAAGTTCTTGAAAAGCTTGTAGAGAAGTATGTACAAAATCAGTTTAGGAGGAGGAAATGGTTGCTAGCGGTTACATGAAACTGTTCATGCAGATGATGCTGACTTGGAATGAAAATCTGCACTCCTAAATTTATTCCCTTAACTTCAGGATGCTGATGTGCTTCAGTGGCGATTCTCATGACATGTATATATTCAGTCTCAAGTGTGCCCCTTTACAGTAGCTTTTTGTGACGTAGTCTGTTTTTCAGCACAATTTACTTTGACATTTACTTGAGTAGGTTTTTCTATTGAAAAGGGTATTTCAGATATCATATGCTAAGGTTTACAAAGGAGTTGCATCTAATTGCTCAGACTGAAGTGCTCAACCCTCCCCGCTTGCACACACACTGCCCATGAAACATGTTAATCCCCTCCTGCCCTCCCCCCATTGAAGAAGCCTGATACATTTCCTTTTGCATTAGTTAGGCCTTCTGGGAAATACATGCAGAAATAAAAGACTTTTCTATAGCCCTTTCTCCCTCAGGAATGCATAGAAACTAGCTCCTTGGATCTGGTCCACAAACTTGAAACTTGATTGGGGGGTGGGGTGAGGGAAGGAAATCTATAATCCCATGCACATGTTACTCAGAGAGTCCTAATTACAAACTGAGGTAAAGGTATAGAAGCTCAGAAGATCTCACGGTACTTTGCAAATAAAGAGTATGTTTGATTGGTTTATTTTCTAAACCTGTGTTTTGTTGAGGTTAGCCTCCAAAGCAGGTATTTAAAACTCTCCTAGCTTTGTGACCTTTGTTTGTCCTTCATCTTCATTAGCAGTGTCTACCCAGACAGTCTGCATTGAAGAGGCTTGTTTTGTTTGCGAAGATTACTCAGGTATGGTAGTAGTTTCTCAACTAAAGGTGGTACTCAGACATTTTACCTTAACTATAGCAAGAATTGAGCCCCTTAAATTGCTTGACTAAATAATTGTGGAATAATTATTTGTGCATACTCGTTACACATGCATGAAAACCCACAAGAAAGGTGACTGCAGGTTTTTACATGGTATCACTTTGTTGGTAATTGATAGCTGTAGTGTACTGCAGGCAGAAAGGCCAAGCTGAGATTGGTGGAGTGCTCGGTTGTATAGGAATGCCTGCAGCTTGGGATGGGCTGGCTGTCATGTTGCAAAGGACCCTGAGTTTAGAGCTGCCTATGTTTAGAGCTTGGGGCATGCAGGTGCTGCCCCTTTAGAAGAAAAACCATGTGAGGAGCTGACCTGGGCTTGGTTAGATGTGGAGGTATGGCAGTGCTACCAGGGCATAGAATATGGAGTGCTGTGGTTGCCTGTCTATGTCCTTGGGCGTGTGGCAGTGTCCATGCTGCCCTCCTGCCTGAAAGAGGAGTCAGTATGATTTGAGATACGTGAAGCACGAGTGAAAGCCCTTACGAGTTAGACAGTGTGGTTGTTCCCAACATAGGCTGGCCTGTGGGTTCGTCTTTACTATGGGCAAACCAAAGTTGCCTCTTTCTTCTCCGTGATTATATTTATTGTTTTAATGTAGCCTGAAAATTGCACAATGAAACTCTTTATTTATGAGTACATATGCAAATCTCCAACGTCGCCACTTGCTCATTAAGATCAACTCACATACAGCAGCATTAATGGTGCTTTATGTGTTTCTCATGGTCATGGCATTCATGGAGGCTTGTGCCTCTCAGTGTTGGTGCACCACTGCCATTGCATATGCCAGAAGAGCCAGTCAGAGCTATTTCTGCCAGTCCCCACCCTCTTCTCCTTGCTCCCACACAGCTTCCTCAGAAGTGGTAGTGCCGCTGCTTAGAGGCCTGATCTGGCACCACATCACTGCTGTTTGCTGATGGCATGTCCCTACCAGTGACACAGCAGTACTGCTGTGGGGCCAGGGGCTGCCTCAGCTGGTTTTGCCAGCAAAGAGGAGTGTTGGTGAAACCGTGGTGTGTGCTGTGGTGAGCTGGAGCATGAAAATGGGCATCAACAAATTAAGGGTGAATCTGACTTGACTGAAGTGACAGTTTCTTTCAGCTGGCAAAAATATTTCATAAGTTTTGGCTTTCTTTCACTTATTATTTAGTGTGGAATTGTAGGTCATGTTTGTTGGCAGCCACCAAAGGAGGGAATTATTTTAATTCCACGCCTTTTCCTGACGCAAGAGATTATGATCTCTGTGATGTCAGGCTCTTTTCCCCCCAAGTTTTAGGATGGAATTGCAGAGGATGAACCTGTTGCACAGTGTCTTCTTCTTTTGATGCTGATGTCTTTGCCTCATGTGTCAGTGCTTTCTGCACCGTGACTTCTGTTATGGTTCAGTTTAATATGAGCATCTGGCATTCTAATGTCTCCAGCTGACAGTTTCTTAGAGCAGGCTGCATTATTTTATTTTTATTTTTTTTTTTTGCTTTGATTTTAATTCAGGTTAGTAGTTGTGTGTTAGTAGTTTTTTAGTGCAGGCACAGGTTTTCACCATGTTGTTTGCTCTCAGTAGAGGTGACATCTTGTTCTGTGGGCTTAGTTTAAGGCCGGGCCTTCAATGTAGAGGGAAGGCTCTCCTTAAAGTATGTAAGGATGGTGTAATCTGGCTTTGTAGGCTTCTGGGGACACTTTCCAACACTGACAAGCTCACTGTAATTAATTACTTGGCTACTAATGAATTGGGGGATGTTTTCTGCATTTTTGTTATTGTCAGTGGTTGGTGCTTTTTCTCAGCTTGCATTCTGCTTAAGTAGTTTCCCTAAGATTTAATATGCTGCTTCCAACCTATATTTTTTAATTATGTTGAGCAAGTTGCTGATTGTAATATGGAATCTTAGTTTAGTAATGACTTCTCAGGCTGTAGGCGATGTTTTGCTACAAAACTGGTTCGCTTGAGCTCACCCATATGTGACAGTTGCCATGAAGTTTGCTGGTCCAGTTGTCTTAACAGCAGACTAGTTACTAGGTAAGAAGGCTGAAACCAGAAGTTTTTAGTTAATTTAGAAACTGTTAACTTTCTGTAGCTTGGTACACTTTGCAGAGAATCACTCAGTACGTAAATACAGCATATGGTTAATCTTTTATGGGAGTATTGTTTGTTTTTGAATGGTGGAAAAATTCTAAGAAAAGTGTGTGGGAAAACACAGCTGTTTAATGGCAGGTCTTAATTTACTCCTTGATTTGATGTTTAAATTTTTAAGTATGCAGAAATCTTTCTGTATCAAAACTTGCATCATAGGGGCAATATGGTGTGCAGCTTCTTTTTAATTATCTTCCTGAAAGAATGGTTGCTATAGACGTGATGGATCTTCAATCTATTTGCTGAGGGGTGCCTGGAGAAAAGATACACTTAGTCATACTGTGTGTGTTTGTTTAGCATTTTAAACTCCTAATTTTCCATATTGTTTCAATTGCATTTATTTCAGATAACACATTTGCCTATGGATTAGGGTTTAGGCATGGAGAAGGTATTTGCTCCTTTTACAAGAGTGGCATGGTGTTGTTTTGTGCCCATGGGTTAGAAGACTATGTCAGCAGAGTTTCTTCAAAGCAACAAACAAGTAAAAATTAGTGGTGGAGATTTTTTTTAAACATCTAGTTAAAATACAGATCATTTGACAATCAGGTTCTAGGTGAAAAACTTGGGCAAGAGTTTCAAGGTATAATATGTGAACTGATGAAAGCTGTCTTTGTATGCCTTAGGAAAAGAAGGTTGACCCATAATGTGAAACAAACTGATCAGCTGATGTTTTTCAGCATGGATAAGATGCCTTTTAAGGGTCTGATAAATCAGTTGTGTGGTTTAACACTGAACAAAGCCCTTTTTAAAAATAATAAAACTGATACTGTGTCTTAAGTTATTAATGGTAGATGATAGCTGTAGACCTCCTTCCTTCTTCTGCAAGGTATTTCAGTGTCTGTTGTGTAGGGGACCTCTGGCTGTTGCAGCAGTGTTGGCCAGCAGCTGCTGGCTTGGTATGACCAGAGTCTTCTGGGGCAGCCAAAGGCTGATTGGGACTGTGAGATGTGGTAGGGATCCAGGAGGCTCTTACCCAAACTCTTCACCAAACAAAAACATCACTGGGCGTCCATTAAGGAGAGACAGTTACTGCTGGGGTGGCAGGCTCTTCAAGTTTGTCATCTGAAGATCGTTAAGAGTGCAGAGTTAATTTTCTTTCTTAGTTGGGTGTTTGGCTTTCTTGTGTTTGGCTGTGACTCTTACTTTGAGTGTCTTGATGTTAACTTTTTTGTTCCTCCTTTGTTGTAAGTATGTGGAGTCTGGTATAGCAAGATCAGCCTGGGTATCAACAGGGCTGTCCTCCGAGGCCTTTATGCCGTTCTTGAAGGCATGGGGCAAGGAGGAGTGGCTGCCGAGCTCTTCCTTGCTTTCAGGTGGTGTGACAGGAGAGCCATCCCTGTCTAGCACCAGACTCTGGGAAGGGCTGCTGGAGCTGAACAGGGCCAGAAGGAACCCATTCTGAAGGATGGGTGGGAGGCACATGGTTTGCCTCAATTAATGATTGAGAAATTTGCAGTGCCACAGCTCCTTTCGCCAGCACTACAAAAATGGCCTCCATCTCTAGTAATTTATGCCTCTTACCAGGTTTTTACACTCACTGTTTTCCATGATGATTGCTGCCTCTGTCAGCTTCTTGCCCAGCTATATCCCCATCTGCCTAGCTGCTCTCTCACTACCTTCCAGTGCCTGCCAGAGAGAGCAGGCTCTGAGCCTCTGGGAAGTGCATCCTCCATCTTTTACCTTCCTTGTGGTTTTTGGGGAACAGTGCTGTGTGGCATGGTTTGGCTTACATTGCAGACAGTTGAAATGGTGGTTTGTGAGCATACAGGTCCAGACTGGCTTCTGATCCAGCACCAGAGATGGAGAGCAAACCAAAACCCTCTGGCACTGGCTGTACTTTGCTGGCCCTGGGCGGTGGAACTGGGTGTGCCATACCAGCTCCATGTTCCATTTAATGTTGGTAAAGAAATGTGAATCACCTCTTTGTATTTGTAAAAATTGGAATCAGCAAAAATGGCATGGTTTAACAAGATACTATTCTAGGGTATTTGTATTTGTTGACGACAATAGGGCCTGTTGTGAGGGTTGACTTCTGTCTCTTATGGGTAGGGATGCTATTAATAAAGTTTCCTAACGTGTAATCTGGGAATGTTCTTTGTCCAAACTGATCTGTTTTGTCTGAATGCTAACACATGCCATCTGGGTCGCCAGGCTTTTACAGTTTCCAGGGTTCACTTAAAACACACTATTGGATTGTATTTTTTTTTTTCTTCTTTTCCTGTTTTGGTGTTACTTAACTCTTCTCCGTAATCCTCTCAATTCTATAGGCATCAATTTTTAAAGTATTTTTGCCTGTTTGTTGAGGAACTTTCTATTGCAGACATGGGAGCCCACTACCTTAAATTCCTGTGGCTACTGCTGTCCTGGTGCCCTAGAGTACTGAACCGAGATGACATCAGTTGCTTCCCATGTAAGTCAAATTCTAAACAAAAATGGGCCCCTACACCAGAAAGTCAGCTGGTGGAAAACACAGGACCCTTTCTCTGGCCTTGCTTTTTTTCCCCATTGTTTTCATCTCTGTGGTTGAGCAGGGCATTCACGTCTGGGAGGACAGGAGCCAGATGCAGTGGTGGTCAGACTGGCTGCAGAACACAGGGAAGCAAAGCTGTCTTGTGGGGCATGTGCAGCACTGGGCATTATAGTATGAGGGAGCTCTTGTCTTCTCTGATGTTGCACGTGGGTGGCCCTCCCCTTGCTGCTTCTTTGTACCCACCCTGAAATTGCTTTTCTGTCATCCATGTAAGGTTTAAGATCAGCTGAGAGGAAGACATTGGGATTCTCACTGCCTAGAGAAGGTAGGTTCAGATGCTGATTAAGCTGAGTGATTTCTGCTAAAAGATGAAGGCAAGAGGTTTGTTGGCTTGTGGTGAGTGAAAGGGGAAGAAGGAAATAAGTCAAAAGGTTTAATTTTGTTTTTATAATCCCTTTTTTCCTTTCCTCTTGCTAACTTTTATGTAGGTTTTAGTTGATGGGAATAAGAGGATGAAGGGGATTTTTTTGTCATCTAGCAATTTAAGAATTGGAGTCAGATTGAAGAGAAGTACATGTATTCATGGCATGGCCAAAGTTACGCCATGAATACATGTACTTTACGAGACAAATATCTTGTGTTACTAGCTTATCTCTGCTCTTTGGTTAGAAGGATTTGTACCTGACACACCTCCTTTACCCCCATGAAGTGATGTAGCTACAGTGGAAAAGGAATGCAGAAATGCACTAAGGCTTAACTTTTTGCTTCTTAACCTTAAGAACTGTGCTGAACCGACTGAAGTGTGACTTAATGAAAGACCTTGGTGTACTGAAAAATAACTGTTTTAAAAAGAAAAAAAGAACAACCAAAACAAACCTCAAGAAGTGGCTTTACCTATGTCCTTGACATTTTAAAGAGTATCTGTGTCTTATAGATTCTGGAGAGTAAATGCTTGCTGTAGGCTTCTCTTTTCAGTAACTAGAGCTACCTAAATAGACGTCTGAGGACTCCAGTGCTGACAGCCCCCAGAGGCTGCTGGTATCAGTCGTGACTTTTAGTTTTGAACCTGGTTGCTTTGAAAACCCAGAATTTTGGACAGGTGTTGTCTGAATGTCTTGAAAAACAGTTTTGAAAGACACTTGCAAGGATTCATTTGAAAGTTTGGAGCTTTATTGTAATGTCTTAGCGATTGTGAACAGAGTCCATGTATGTTTTTAACCTGTGATACTTGTAATGCATATCAATTTAGTGAAGTTCACAGAAGCTTGGTTTAGTCTTCTTCCATTATCTTGTTTGCTTGTGAGGGAGTAGAGGATGTTAACTGAGTCGTGGAGGGCTGATAAGTACTAGAAAATGTTTACAGTGGGATAAATTCAAGAAACACTGCCTGTGTGACTTGTCAAAGAAATGGTAACGGGCATAAATGGATAAATACAAAATATGAGGAAGAAAAATTTAGCTCACTTCTCAAGGGTAACATATGTAAGACCCCAATGCTTGGAAACTGAAGGCAGGTGTTTCAGAGCAGTAAAAAAGCACACTTCCATAAAAGAGAAGTGGCAATGGATTCTACTGCTGCAGGAGGCTGTATGTTGGGAACTGCTTTTCTAGGAGCAGATTTTCACTTCGCTGGACTTGTAGAGGGGTTTAGCAGCCTCTGTTATGTGCAAGGGCAGACCAGTTTGCAATGGCAGCTTGGACTTTGGTAGCTGTCGGGTTTTTTTCCCATCATTATCTTCCCTTCTGTAAATGCTTGTCAGGTAGTAATTGTTCTTTGTGAGTTAGTTTCATTTCTTACAGGCTTCACCTGATCTAATTCACAGCACTGTGTTACCGACTTGTGTTTTGGCTTTATACATTGTTTCATCTGTATCCTAGTGCAGAAGCGGAGATACTTGAAAACAAGAGAAATGGTAGTTGGGAGAATTACAGCTAGTATCTAGTATCTAAATTCTTTCAGTTGATTTTGAAGATAACATTAAGGCATGTCTTCATAAACTTAAGGACATAAAAGGTAATGAATTTTAAGACTTTGTTTAAAGCATTCATCTATCATTTTCACGAGATTATTACTTACAGGCACTTTACATCAGCCAATTCAGATCCATATTGCTAATTGAAAAGCATTTTATCACTACATGAATTCCTAAATCATGTGGGTTCATTACATAACCTGACACTAACAGGCTGTGATAGAATAAATCACTACCATTAGAGGCCCTTTGCTTGCTGCTGTTTCATTTTATTCTGGGATTTCTTTCTTCACTTGTTTCTGAAGCTTTGTATGTTCTTTCATCATACTTCTTCTTTTCATGAAAATTGGGATGCAAGTATTTATTGTGCTCTTTTCAGTTGGTCCTCACTTTGTGGCGCTTGTGATTGCTGATTGTAGTTAGTGTGGTTGATCAAACATCACTATTTAGAAACAACATTAATGATTGATTTTTTGTTTTAAGTGTGTTGTATATCTTTATGGAACACCACCAGAAGGTCAAAATCCTTCTTACCTTCCTTTATGAAAGGAATGTTCTCCTTACCCTTTCCTTATGCAATTACATGTCATATTTTTACTGAATAATAACTGTCATATCACAAATGTTTTGGAAGAAGTGAGTATCTGGGTTTTTTTAGATGTTTGTTTCATACTCAAGTGTCAGAGTGTTGTATTTTCTTCATAGGTTTGGAACGTTTCAAAAGAGTGCTAAATAATGGTTTTCAAGGAGGATGGAATGAAGATAAACTGTCCTTCTTGGGGAGGTTTTTTTTTACTATCTTTTCTAGCTAATGGCAGTAGTTAATTAAGTGATACGATGGTGAACTTAAAATCTGATGGCTGTAATGAAAAGGTGCTGTTTAGTGAAAAATTGTAAGAGGAAACTTTAGGGAAACTTTTTTATTTTTACTAAGAGTTTTCACCTCTTTCAGTGCAAAATCTTTTTTCACTGTTGTGTTTGTTGAGAGATGAGAAGTGAAGCTACCTGCAGAAGTTCAAGTCCTTGTTGACTGTACAACAGTCACCTTTTGTTCTCCAGTTGAATATGTAAAAGACTGACTAACAATGGTTTCTTATGTGATGGCTCCTGAATGCTGTTGCCTGATGGGCAAGGAAGTGTCAGCTTTAATTAATGGACAGTCTGTTAGTACAGCTTGTTTGTTTGAGCTGTGCTAGGAGGCCCATTGCTCAGTGATACACTCACTAACTTACAGGAATATCTGTTGTCTGCCTTGGAAACCTTTCAAACTGGTGTATGAGTTGCAGCATCTAAAATTCATTGATTGGCAGAAAAGTTAGACTTGTGCCAGTAGCTGTGAATTATGATTTATGTGTTTCGAAGCTCTGCTTCTGAGAGTGACAGGCTTAGTATCCAGTTCTTCTGACAGGGAAGCAAGTGGATGCCACCACGCTTAGGTAGGGCTTTAATCACAGACGTGGTTCTGTTTCTCAATTTACCCACCTAAACCCAGCTAAACTGTTCAGTACTGCAATACTTTCTCTTTGGGGGACCCCCTTATGTTTACAGTAAGGTAGACAAACCTTTTAAAATAAAGTTTTGCATACCCATTACTCAAGGGTGCATAGCATGAAAAGCAAAGGTTAATGAAGTGCCTGTGTGAAAGTTTTAGTTGTATGTTAACTTTTTCTTTGGCAGCTCTGAACTATCCTGATTGCAGTTTTTGTACAAAGGGTTTTCTGTCTGCTGCAGCTGTCGTGACTATACTGTGTCATGATCAGTCTGTCACTGTTCATTGATCTGGAGGGGGTAGCCATTAATTACTCACTCCACTACCTGCTTCTCTAGCAGTGTTGCTTTTAGAATCTTCTCTTGAGAATACTACTCTAACTTTGGTAGAGTGAGAGGGCACAATTCAGTTAAACATCACTGTATTTCAAATTAGTTTATTTTGTGTTGTTTCTATGCAGAACTGCGTCTTTCAGATTGTTTTTTTGTTCTTGCAGCCTTTGTTTGCTGCCTGAAGTTGCATCAGGATGAGGGCTGTGAGAGTTTGTGTTAAAACTAAATGCAGTTAGTTTCTGTTTGCCATACCCATTGTCTTGGTTTTCTAAGTGATCCTTTATGGTACATTTTCAGTCTTCAGCATGTGGCAAGTAAATTTTAAACATGCTAACAGTGCTTGTTCATACTTTTTTTGTGCTATCCAAGTAGTGAAACCAGCTTGTGGTACAAATTATACTTGCTAAACTTGTCATCAGGCATTTATCTGCTCTGTCTCACAGTACTCAAAATGGCTTTTGGTGTTCTGCAGTCAGTGAAGTTGGAAGACAAATAAAAGTAAGTAAATAGGCTTCAGCATAGGTGGCTTGTCCCTTTCTGCTCTTCCTCAGTGTTCGTTTTTGTGCCCTGCTGCTGACCATTTGTGATGCATCATTATATTCTCATAATGCTAAATCATTATGTCCCTGCCACAGTCTGCTAGTTTTCATCAGCATGGGAACAGAAGAGGACTGTGGGACCACTGTCATTCAGTGACTTATTTATTTATTTATTAATCTTCTGCGAGCAGCTCACGTTTTGGCTGGGAGTGAGAACCAAGTAATGTGGGCTTGGCAGACCCCTTACACTGCTGTAGAGAGAGGCTTTGGAGGCAGCTGAAGCCCACATTATCTGTCTGCTTAAGGGACTTAAGGTCTAGGATGGGAGAGAGCAAAGGTAGTGGGATTAGTGGGATCTGCATTGAGTCCTGCTATTCTGAATTTGAGATGTTCCACTTTTTAGTGCACCTGTGTTACAAGCTTTGACACATTAATACTATTTCAGATCAGAATCCTGTCTGTGGCTATGTTTCAGTGATGCTCAGACTGGTGTTTTTGAAGTGCTCTCCTGTGTCTGTGTGTGACAGAAGCACAGCTTGTGCACTTGCACTTAGGCTTATTCAGTCCTCTGGTATCAGCACAGGGTTTTCAGAGGCTCAGAGATGGAGCCTCTCTGAATGTTTCTCACCTTCACTGTAGCTCAAACACAAGTTAACACAGATTTCAAATAAAATAGGCTGGTATTGTGCAGTGTTTTCTTATTCGTTTAGCAAGAGCATTAACCCTGTATGTGCTGTGAGCTGAAGAGGTACGCATCACAGGTTGTCAAGTCTCTTGTGGAGCTGCCAGAAGGAAAATTCCGAACAAGAGATTCAAAAGATGCACATATGCAATTAGAAATTGAAGAGACAGGTGGATCAGTGGAAATCTGAACTTGTGAAGAACACATTCAAGGTGCTTTGTTCCATGGCAGCAACTGGTCTGGTAGCTTCCAATGTGTTTTCTCTGGTTGGCAGAATTTCAGTCAAAAACTTAACACTTTCCAAAACTGTAGTTCTACACTGTGAAAGAGAGCATATTCTTCCTGAAGATCTGCAGTTAAATGAGCTTTTACTTGTTTCCTTGCATTAGTAGTAAAGCTTGTCTGGCTCTATACTGAGCAGCATTTAGAAACTAATCTGGCTGAAAAGTGATGTCACACCTCCATTTCTCCCCATAAAAGCAAATAGCCTAGTTTTTCTGCTGGGTAAGTTTTTTGAAACTTCAAATTTAGTGTTTTCATTTGTCTGTAAGAACAAGGGGAAGAAACTTATGCATGGGTAGCTTTCTGCATCTTTCATACTAAAACATATGCTAAGCATATACTGCTGTTAAAGTGTCATTTCAAACACTGTCAGTCTGGTGGTTGTATAAAGTCTGAATTTTTCTGCTTGTGTGCCCAGTCCTGTTCTTCTTGTCCTTTGGGTGATGACATTCTGTTCCTGGTTGGTGGAGGTAGAGAGTAGACTGTGTTGCTGGCAGATATCTATATCTCCATTAACGCACTGCTAATATTTATTCAAATTATCTTCCATCTTGTGCCCGATAATCTTCAAACAAGTGAATTTGGGGGCTTTTCCGATGGAGGGAATTTTAAGCACTTCATAGTTGGCATTCTTTTTAATCTTTGGTAAGTAGCACTGATGAGACAAGGGGAAGAAAAAAGGTGCATGTGCAGATGTGACTCTAGCAGTAACCTGGAAAATTCATTTGTGCTTAACTTTTTTTGTATATCCCAGAAGTATATTCTCCAGAACATGTCAGGTCTGAGAAGTGCTGAAACAAGCAGCAGTATGGATCCCTGCCTTCATTCTTTCAGCTAGGATCCCTGCCTGAGAAAGTGGTGTTTGGGGAGAACACTGTTTCTCCTTTTGCCGTGTTGCTAGGGAATGCCAGTCTTCTCTCCATATGGCTTAGGCTGGTTCACTTTGCAGTGGGATATGATGCTTGAAATTTTCATTGAATGTGAGAAGGAGCTGAATGATGGTGCTGTTTGAGCAGTAATTTCTGAAGTAGCCATTGACAGCCAGGTGCAGACTCCCATTCCAGCTTTGGTGGGAGCATCTTTTGCTTGCTCTTGGCACAGTGATTAGATGTGTTGTTAGCCTGGCCTGAGACCAGGGGTGTGTAGGGATGGAGGGCACAGCATTCTGGGTTCGTTCACAGTTAGGCCCATCTTTCCATCCCTCTGCAGATGTGCCTTTTTTTATGGCACAGAGGGTGATGCTCATACAGTTCAGTTAGTAAAGATTTTATTGTCATGGCACAAATTCGCAGGCCAGAGCAGAGAAGCAGAGGTATATTTGTGTGCTTTATATCAATGCAAACATTACACTTACACCATTTCCCTTTGAATTGGGGACTGATTTTGCTTCTTGGAACAGGGGATGCTGTGTGTTTTCAACACTTATGGCACTGTCTTAGTGCCTTCTGATTTGATTTTTATGAATCTTATGCTTCAGTTGCTTAACACATGCAGAATGAGGAAATGACACCATTTGCAACAGGAGAACTAGCTTCTACGAGAAGTTTAATTTTTGCCTTATGGAGGCCCTTTGATGGCTTCGGCCTAATTTGGAAGCTGTCTCTGTCAGCCACATCTTATTTCAGATGAGTTACCTATGGCTGTGACAGTAGACACGTGATTGCTTTTGAAGAATCCCAGCACTGGAAGAAAAAATACTGCTTAATTATTACAGTACGTTGCAGTTCTACCTACTTTTCTCCATGTATAAAATGCCCAAATGACAGCCTCGCTGTCCTTTCTCTTATGATCATGAAAAGGCCAAGTTTGGAAGATGCAATTCTGGTTTTATTACAGGGAAATCAGGAAGAAAAAAAAACTAAATAGAGATTTTTTTTTTCCCCTCTCTTCATGCTACAACAGGCTTGGCTCTCTAAAGAAGCAGCTCTTTGACAATATGTTCTGAACTGCTAGCATGGAATTTTGACACTCAGTGCTGCGAGAACACAGCAAGTGTTCACACCCAGGTTTTGGTGTGGAATCCCACTTTTTTTTTTTTTTTCTTTTTTTCCCGGCAGCTTTGGTCTGATTTTAGTCTGTCCCGTCCTGTGCTACTACTGTAATTCTCCAGGCACCAGATGATTACTGAAATTTTGGACATGCAGTCTTATCATGTTAAGTGTGAGTCCCACAGAGAAACCATGCTCTTTGGAAACTGTCGTAAAAAACATTTGAAAGAGACTCTTCTCCATTTCTTGTCCCCAGCCTTCCAGAAAGTCTCGCTGTGGAAACAAACCCAAAACATGCATGTCATATATTCAGGCTATTGCACTTGGTGTCTGAAGGCTCTGTTTCCCTGCAAAAAAATACGGTGCTTTTATTGTGCCATTTTTTGTGGGTGATTTTTTGTTGTTGTTGTTTTGGGGGCTTGTTTGTTTGTTTTTCCACAGTGTTTTGTTTGTAATTTAGTGATCTAGAAGAGCCAGGCAAAATTGAAGGTTCTATTGTGCTTGGTACCATGATGAATGTATTTTCTGTTTCCTGATGTGTTTGCAGCACTGTTGATTTCAAAATTGTGTTGGATGCACAATGAAACAGGTTTTGAACTTGTGGGTAAAGGGAGTATTTTTCAGTTGGAAAACCACGCTTATTCTTATTTGTACTGCCAGATGCAGCAGAAGTTAATCCTTTGCTGCAGTATATCTCCTTGAAAAATCATGTTTTAAGCTGCTGCCAGAGGGATGCTAACAGATGGGAAATTGAAGAAATGTGCCTCTAAGTTTGTAGTGTTAAAAGTCAATATATTTTCCTATCTGTAGGATAGGAACACTCCTATGTGTAAAAGTAGTAACTTCACGTAGGAGACCAACCTCAGTTTCATTCTTGCCTAGTTGTGCCTAGTTCCAGTACTCTTCCACTTCCTGTACATCCCACATGGATGGGTAATATCCTGACAGCTGAAACCAGCTGTCACAGGTGTGTGGCAGTTAAACACGGCACTCTCCTGCAGCCCCTACAGGAGTTGTTTTAAATCTGTAGTTCCTGATAGCTATTTTACAGATGCATTGGATGGAGTTTAAATTAACATAAGTTCTTAATTTCTTGGTTGTGCTTATATGAGGCTGTAACCCTGACGTATTTTTAAACTGTCGATCAGTTAGCTTCCTCAATTGGACACTGTTTACGTTACCAGTTAATCTGTTCAAATATTTAAAAACAAGCATTCCAAGATTCAATTTGCATTCCAATTTACTAGCCTTTCTTCAAAATACAAATATTGCCAAAAATGTTTCAGTAATGTGCTATCTGCATATGATATATGCAGATACTGAAGTATTTTAATGTAAATATGAACAAAATATTTTCAGGATTTATTTTATGTTTCTTGCTTTGCTTTCTGCAAAGGTTGTAGCCTTTGGATGTTGTCCAGATTTTGAACTGTAAAAGAGAGCATAAAGAATGCAGGATGTTTTTAGAATAGACTGAACTGTGAGCAGATGGCTTCATTAAGTTCTTTTTAGGCAAGGAAAGCAGTTGCTGCTTTTGGAACAAAATTGGCTGGAGCAGCTGCTTGTACATTGCCATCCTAAGTGTGTGGCAGGTAGAATATTTGTATAATTCTGTGTAAAGCAATTAGTCCATGTACCTTTAAAATATATACGCAGGAGATTGGTGCCTCTGTTCTGTGAAATGATAGGTATGGATTACAACAGAAGACTGAATGTTTCATCCGTAAACTTTCTGTGCATGTTTAAAATATTGGGCAGAGGGGATCTCTCCTAATTGATTTTTTGCTCCTTGACCCCAGAATTCTGATCTTCACCACAAAATCCTGTTTTACTTTTGGTTTGCTTTCTTTCTGGAGAACACAGTGGATAACTACATTTATAACTAAATGTAACAAAATGGAATTATAAATGGCTTTTGAAGGAGAGTGATACCTGAAAGGTGATTTGCTTCTTTTAGAGCATAAAGGCTTCTGGCTTAAGTGTATCAAGAGCATGGTTGCTCAAGGTTTCGGTGTTCTTGTGTTGATCAGAGTTTTGTGTGTACAGTGTGAGCAAATTTTTGCACCTAAGCTGTAATTAGATATTTCTTGCTCAATTTTGTCCCAGTTCTTCTAGCCCCAGTATTAAAAAAGAACTTCTAAAGTTTGAGTCAAAGCAAATACTCTCAAGTCACAATATTTGAATACCCTCTTACAAGCAGAGTGTCTGTTGAGCTTCAAAGATGGGGATAGCTTTAAGGAGGAGAATTTGAAGGGCTGTTAGGCTCTTTCAGAGTTGAGTGTTTCTTTTAATTTGTTGTCTTTAATTTCGAAGGCAATAAACTGGGTATCTGGGAAGACACTGTCCGGCTGTAATGCTAACTTTATTCGTATTGATTACAGCATATCCATTCTTTTGCCTGTGAAATGCCTCTTTATTACAAATCAGATATTAGCTTGTTTTAAGTGGTGGAGGAGAACTGGTATGTCTGCTGCTGGTAGGTATGAACTCATGGGTTAATACTTGTCTGTTGGTATATGGTATATTCTGGGGAAGCTGTGCTCTAAACAAGCTTCTTTGGTGGTTTCAGCTCTGTTAAAATGCTGCTAGCAGATAATCTGGGATGATAGTGTTGGGATTAATTTGTTGTGATTGAATCAAGAGAATGCCTTTATTTGTGAAGGTGCTTGAGCACCAGTCTGTTTCACCATACCAACCAAATACCTCAGTGTAGTAGTTCTGTGGAAATTTGTTGCGAATGTTTACCCATATTTGCATAATAGATCAGGTCCATGGTTTTTACCCGGGTTGCCTTTTTAAGGGTAAATTTGTAATGTACACATGCATCGTGGAAACTGGCTGAGCCAGACATCATATTGCTGGAGGAAATTTTGTGCTTAATTAGAATCAATACATTCCACAATGAGAGTAGAAAATGACCTTGAATTTGGGAAGATGAATTACTGGCGTGTTATTGGCCTTGTTTGAAGTTAATCCATGTGTTATTTGCATCCTGGATTCTTCTGTTAAGCTTTCTATGTCTATGATACTTTCTTTTAAAATGCTATTTTTATGTATGTGTTTTCCAGAACTGTATGTGGTACTAAGCTGGACAGTGCCACTATTGTGATAGAGGTATCTGAGCAGATCCACTGTAAATGCAGTTCTGGCCCTAGCTATGTCATGCCTGCTACTGTCAGGAAGACAAAGCTTTTGGACTCTTCCTGGTACATGTTTATGAGAACAGTCATGGCTGTAAGTGGAGCACTTCAACCCACCCCATGGTGTATCAGGTATTCACCAAGATTGGCAGCATTTTTTTAACCTCGTTTTTCCTCTCTGCCTCTTGTTGCTGACGGGTGCTGCACTGCATCATAAGGTTGTGGGGACCCTAATGGGCAGGGTTTTAGATTCTAGATTGTACCCATTTTCACCTTTATTTGAACAAGAACTGAGTGTTGTATAACCATAGTTCTAGTACATCACTGAGTGTTAGCAGTATGTGCTATGAAAAGTAATCTTGTTAAACGCCAGGCCTTGCATGTCCTCTGGACAGGAACTCAGTCCTATATTTGTGTCTGTCATTCTTTATTGATGTTTTGCAAACAAAGACTGCTAAGCCATTCAGACATCTGGGCCTGAATCACATTTAACCAGCTTATGTGAGCAAATGTTTCTAGCCATTCACGTAGTGAAACGTTAGCTGCAAAGCCTGGGATATTCTGCACAGAGATGAATGGCTTAATGTGGTTATGATTTAACTAAATTCACTCAGCTTGTTCTAACTATGGCCTTTTCCTCATAAAGGCAGAAATGACTGCCACTTGCAGTCTAGGTTTAATCTTTCCCGTGGAAATGTTCAGCTTTTGCTCTTGCTCTCTTTAGCTTCTGTCAACCACAGACGCTTTATTAGCAGAAGCAAAGGAAAGGGTGTCTGCAGACATATTGCAGATCAGATGCCTCTTGTGTTTGGTCAGCCTTGGTTTAGACCAAATAGTAGTCAACATCTGAAAACATTTTTGCTGGTTTGGTAGTGTTTTTCTCTGCTGGTGGAGTAGATTTTCAGCTTCCTTGAAACTGGAGATGTAATAATGATCTGTATGTTATGGAGATAAAATGTCTGCTAAGACTGGAGTGCAAATAATTCTTAGTTGGTGTCTGCCTTGTTTCCAGATTTTTTCTAATATGCAGCATAGGAAAATGAATCTGTTGTTCCCATATTCTCTCCTGCAACTTTCATCTAATTGTCAGTGCTGCAGCTCATAGGTGCGGACGGCTTCACACTACGCTGCAGAAAGTGGCCCAGGAGCAGGGTGGGAGGAAGGCCAATACTCTAAGGATGCAGCCTTAAGTCATGGATTCAGGTTGCACGTAATTGAGTAACTGCAATTGTCTGTTCTTTGTCCTTTTGCCCCCTTCCCTGACTTTTTGTGCTGCTGGTGCTGTTTCTCTTGAATGATGTTGATGGGACTGTAGAGTGTCCTGGTTAAAAGTTTATTCTTTGTCTTATTCCCCTGAGATAGCTTTCTTCTGAAACAACTGTCTCATTTTTAAATTTGATTTTTATTTTTACTTTTTATCTCCACTCTGCTATGTGGTGTGTTACTTGCCCAAACAAGCGGTGCCTCTTCTGTTCTTGTATTGTTCTCTTTAGTGCTTAATGCAAATCCTCCTAATCAGTGGTGGTTGTTTCTGTTTCAGGTACAAAAAACTGAGTCATTGCTACGCTAGCTTCCTCACTAGCTTCCTAGAGTCCTGGTTGATGGGCAGCATCCACTGTGTAGATTAGGAGTCTGAATGCTGTGTAAAGCCTGTCCTGACTACAGTATTGTCTGCAGAGTAGACTAATAACTTGACTTTCAGGCCTGCAGACTTGCCTTATCCTCCCTCTGCTGTTGATGAGCCTTTTACAGTCTCATGGATATAATTGTCACACATAGTCTTCTAAAAGTGACTTGTCATCCCTTCTGATCCAATAGAGTTGGACTATGAACAATTGACATTATTGAAACAGGGTTTGACAATATTTACTTTCCCTAAGCATTTTCATTTGCTATTTTCTGTTTAAATTTGGCAAGCTAGCAGCAGAAACAACTCCATGTTCTTCCATGGCTTTGCTGCTATGAAGACGTCTTTCTTTGAGAAACAGTTTTTATGTTTTGTTTAAGTCTTCCAATGTGCTGCAGTAACACACAGAAGTGTTTGCTTTATCTACTTTAACAGATCACTTTAAGATCTTATAATCTTATTTGTCTCAATTTCAAGCTGAGAGGGCAAGGATTGGAGGACTACAGACTTTCTATTGGATGAGCATTTTGCCTGAAAAATACCATGCAGCTCTAGGTTGTTTAGTTTCAGTGAGGTGATCCAAATGATGGCACATTTATTCCTTGAAATCATGCATCTTTGCTGTTGATATCCCAAGAACAGGCTACCTGCTTTGCTGTTTGAGAGAGTGCTGCTTGATGCTTGTTAGTTTGAAAATTTATCAGTCATCTTGGAGTCGAAACTATGGAACAGGATCCTGCATAGCAATGGGAGAGAGACGTCCACCTGACCTTTGCCTCTTCTGGCAGCACGGAATAGAGAGTCCGGCATGTGATCTTTGCTTGCACTCGCATTTGTTGATTACCAGCAGCTCATGGAGATGGGTTTGTTTAGGGCACAGGGTATGTGGTGCTAAAAGACCAGACGGAGTGCTGCTGAGAGAATAGGCACTTCTTCAAATCTGTCTGCATTCATATGCATGAGGTTGTCTCTGCTGATGGGTGTTTCTAGCCTTGTGTGTAGGTGTGTTGTGTGAAAATGTGGTTGTACTACCCCATGGCAGGCGTGGGTCCCTGAGTCATTAGGTGCAGTTGCAAGAGTCCTATGGTGGCAAACGGTGGCTGCTAGAATAAGGTAGCTCTGGTAGGTGTCATGGTAGCTGTGAAGAAGTGTAGTGTGGCTGGGAGATCCTCACACAGGTGGATGGAAAGTGGTGGGAGGTGCTCACAAACTATACCAGCTCTTCAGACAGTTAAAGAAACAGTTTAATGTTTATTTATGTTTCTATTTATTTATTTATGTATTTATTAAGTTTATTATATTATTATAATAATTAAGTTTCTATTAAGTTTATTATATAATTAATAATTTATGTATTTATTAAGTTTATTAACTTGTTTTGTCCCTGAAACCTTATGAAGTGGCTCAGTAGGAGACAATTATTTGGGAAGTGACACGAGCGTTAAGATGTGTAAGCTGAAAGTAGTGCAAATTTTTGCTGATTTGTTGAAATTGTAACTTTTTCAAGCCACATGAAAGTGCTCACTAGGTAGGCTTGTCACTCTCTTTCTGTTGGAGTTGCAGAAGTTTTCCAAGTCTTCCTGATTAGTAAAATTTTGCTTTTTCAAATGTTGTTCTAGTGCCCTACCAGGAAGGGGCTTTCATTGAGTCCACTGTGACATTTTGGTAGGCTTCCTGAGCCAGGCTTTCACCAGCAGCCTTTTGTGCCACAGGAGCTTACAGAGTGCTTTGCTCAGTACCTGTTTTCCCAGGCGTGGTCACCTTCTGTTTTTGCACTTACTGTGTCCTTCAGAAGTGAAGCAGTTGATCCCAGCCTCTTGTACTCTTGCCCAGATGTGGAACTGGAAACTCCTCTGTGTATCAGAGGAGAGTGAACATAATGCATGTCTCTGAGAGCTGGAAAATGTACCAGAGCACTGGAGGGAAGATAAATGCCATTGACAAAGTCTGGGCCTCAGATGAAAGAAGACCCACCACCCATGGACTGTTCTGAGTGATTTCTAGTCAGCAGCTCATCTTTGTCAGGACCTGACAAGATTGTTTTCAAGCCTCTCTTGTTAGACAGGAAGGACTCCTGTAGGAAATCCTGCAAAAAATCCTGTAGTAAGTAGAATGGAGCAACCAGTTTTCATACTCTGAGAAGCAGCAGGAGATGAATCTTTGGTTCTTGTGCATCACTAGCAATTTGGAGAACTTAGGTGGATGTCAGCATGATGAAAATTTTATATCATTGCTGAAACATACATGAAATAAACCTAATTCTTCGGCCTGTCACAATTGTGTCATTGTCTTGAAGAAGGCTCATTTTGAGCAGTACTTTCAAATGTTAACATTTTAATTTTTTTGTTTCATTCTAACACAAAGGTAAGTAAGGAAAAGCTTTTTTTCCTGCTGAGGGGTCATGCCATTTAACATCATCTGTGGTGACACAGCATGACAAGTGTTTTGCTAGCAGTCTTGAGGGAGGGGTCAACTGTAGTGAAATTGCTTCACCATTTTCTGTCACTTAAACACTGGATATGCCATCAGCCTTTCTGAGCATGTTAGAATTCAAAAAACTGTAACCTATTCAGATACTTTTACAGTGCCATGGCTCAGAAGAGCTAGTGGTGAAGTGCATAATGCCCATTGTGTTAGAAAGATAGAGAAGCTGTTTGGGTATAGATACTCCGGTACCTATATTTTTTCTGCAGTGATTACTAGTTGTAGATTTTCTCAGAGAGCAATCAGGGAAGTTTTGTGATTAATAATGAGCAGCTTGTGTTGTGCCTCGAGGTATGCAGTTGGCTGACCTTGCTAGTGAGCAACTTAGACCATTACATGCAAACTGTAGCACAGTTTCTCATATGTCACTCAACAACAAATCTGTTGTTAAAGACAGTGTTTTGCCAAGCAGAAATATGTCTGCAGCTTGTAAGAATAAGGAAGCTTAAATGAAGCTTGCTAGCAAACAGTCCAGCAGGAGACAGGATTCTTAGCAACAAAAATAATGAGATGTGTCATTCTGTCTTAAATTGTAGAGGAGCGGTAGCAAAGCAGCTAATACATGGATGTTAATCTGGAGTACTGATTTCAGTTTCTAGTGTGTGTACTCGTGGTTACCTTGGATGACTTCTTGTAGATCTGCAAAAGCTACTTAAGAAAAGCAAGCTGATTGTTAGTAGATTTAAATTCTCAGTGCAAGTCTGCACATCCTATAGGAAACTTGAAGATTAGTGGTTTTCAGTTTCTAAAAAGAAAAATTTTCTGGATTCAAAGAAGTCTAGATAATAATTTGCTGGAAAGAAAACTGTATATCAGAAGCTACTCCACAAATAAATAACGTTATCTAGCTGGGTTCACATTTTAATAATGAGACATTGTTTTATGGGTTTTTTGTTACAAACTCTTGCAATAATTTAAAGATAATATTCCAATTCAAGAAAATTGGGGAAAGTGTCAAGGGAGAATGAGAAGGAAACCAATGCTTAGTAAGAGTTATTCATCTGTTTACCGTACTGTTCGTTTGTCTGCCCTTGTCAAACAAAAATAAAAAACAAAACCAGCAGACCCAAAACAAACCAGACTTTTAGCAAATGAGATGCAAAATTTAAATTTAAAAAATTAATACATCCACAAAGAACTTTAACATTAAAAGTTTAATTGATTTGAATTAATGTAGGATGATTTTTTGTTTTACTTTGTAGAAAGGGTCCATTTATTTTATAGACTGTATGGGGGCTTTTGTTTGTTTCTTGCTTTAGTAAGTACACATTAGAAGAGAAGGATATTTTGCAGTGTAGAATGACACTTGGAATATAGACAATGAAGGTCTATATAGACAAGTCCTGTCTCCACTTGTTTTGGGTTATGCAGCAAGGAAAGGGGATATGGCAGTCTCAAGGATGTTCTTCTTTGCATATTTTCTGGTAATGTGTTATAAGTATCTGACGACCTCAAAGTTATAAAGGGATACAGGGAAGCAGCTAATGGCTTGAACACCTCTGCAGAATCTGGTTCACAAGTAACATTAATTGCTACTGAATTATCTGAATTATCTGACATATAATAATCTCTTGTTTGGGATTAACTTCTGCATTTGGCTCAGCTTAGCCTGTTTTTTCCACTCTGACATTTGAAATGTGAAAGCTGTGCGTGTTCTAGGGTAGGAATCTCTGGTTTGAGATAAGACATGAATGGTAGTTGCTGTGGCACTTGGAGGTCAGCATTGCCAAGGAAAGCTTTGTTCCTCTGTTGAGCCCTAAACCTTGGAGGAAGCACATAAATCTCATCTTGACTCTAATGCCTCCATGTAATTTTCCAGTTCTGCTTTTCTGTAATACTAAAAATCCTCAAATTTAGCTTTCAACAGCTAGAAACTTGTAGTAATTATCTGTTCTGTCAACGAAGTTTGAGGCAGAACCTTTGTGGTGTGCCTATCTCCTATCTTTCCTGTTAAAATATCTATAATGATAGTGCAAACAAGGTTTTCAAAGTTAATCATTGAGTGTTATAATGACTCTCTCTGTACCATTTCATTTGGCATAAGAAAAAGCTCATTTTAGGCTTTGCAGGAGTTAAAATCCCAGTAATGCTCAGGAGAATGTTTTGCGAGCAAAGCTGCTATTAATCCTGTTCCTGACATGCTCATGCATAATTTGATGTGAAACCTGAAGCACTTTTACTGAAAGATCTGCACCTGTGTTTTTGGATGTACAGATAGCAGTAATATGGGCACAAACTGACACCTAGTTACTAGGTAAAGGTCAGAATGACCTTTGCATTATTAATATCAACACAAGGGTTGTATTGAGGCAGGAACATTTATAATTGATGCTCCGTAACCTCTAAGAATAAATGTAACAGCACATGATTAACTGCTGCATTTGTGGGAGATATCCAAAAGTCAGAGGATTTGGGGTTTTTTTCCCCAAACTCCAGTCAGTCATTGCTGCATTGTTGCTGACTGAATTCTGCTTATGTTTAACAAGTTTTGTGCAAACATTTTTGTGTTTGCCAGTATCTGTATTTTTTTGCATATCTTAGAGAAGAGTGCAGACTCCCTGGCTGTACGTAGTTTAAAAAACAGCAAAGGTTATTAGTGAGCAATGGTAAAATAACTTAAGGATGATTTGTAAAATCCATGTCTGTGCTGTCTGTGAAAACCACTAGCAGCTTATTTCAGAATTATGGTTCTGTTACTTTTTAGCGTAAAAAATGCAAGGGTTGATGTGGAGGTTTTAATACAGTAAAAATGATAGTTAATTTTTGACCTAGCACAATCTTAAACACGGCAAAATCCCAAACTTTTTAAAATGCTTGCCACTGAAGCTGTCTGCACTAGCTGTATCTGTTAGAGTGAAATGATGATTTCTTAAATTTCAGGGCTATTTTATTGTATTTCTGTGATGCTTGGCAGGAGAACATGAGTTTTGCTGTTGGAGATAATCTCTTGTCAAGATCTCAGCTATTTAAAATTACTTTTGCAGTGTGTGGTGAATTCTGAATTTTGACCCTAGACCTTCTGTGTCCTGTTTTGAGTGAGATTGGCCGGAACATGTAGTTGTGCCATGGTATGTGATCTTTGCCAGTCCTTAGAGACAGTGGAGTTTCTTGAATATGAAGGCAAGTGTAATGGTAACATGCTTGTGGCCAGGGTTGAAGCTGACGAGAAGGAATTATAGTTGCTTATCACTGGCAGACTCAAGTAAGTTGTTTTCATAATGATGTTGCAGCAGAAGAGCAGTGTTTGCACTTGGGGAAGTGGCATTACCTTGATTGGACTTTAGTCTTTTCAACATTTTTTTCAGTAGGCAGTCTTGCAGAAAGCTCTGTACCCAGTGGGTGCTATACAGCGTTAGAGGGGAGAGCTGCATTATGTCTGTCGCAGGCCTAGTCATATACAGCCCTCAGACCTTCAGGATTTTCTTTTAGGGACCAGGATGTCTCATCTCTTCCTCACTTTTTCTTATTTTGGCCCTGAGATGAGGTGAGGAGGACTTGGAGTGAGTCTAATGCTTACTTGCCACTCCCATTTTTTTCCCCTGCCCAAGGAAGGCCCAGATTTAATGTCTCCTATAGTGTCGCACTTAATTTCAATCTGCCACAAGCTAGTATGGCTGCTGAAAGGGACAATATGTGTGGATTTAAACTCCCTTCATCCAGCACCTCCCCAAAGTCGATTTTTAGCCTGTGGAAGTTGATCAGTTGGCCTCCCTGATCAGTTGCACTGTGGTGTAGGTCTGGGCAAGGAGTTATGTATGGAGACCAGAGGACACAGAAGTGGCCAGAAGCAAATGGACAGCTTAAGTAAGCAGGCTGGACGCCTTGCAGGTGTAAGGAAGAAGAGCAGTTTCTTGGTTGTTTTTCCTAGCCTCATTTTGGGGACCCAGGGGATAATTTTTATAGGCCATTCTCCCTGGCACATTGCTAAATTTATGATGAGTGTCTTAAAACTCAGATGTTCATGTCATTTATCAGCTGGTGTCTAGGACCTATAGAGCCTGAATGTGCTGTTTTAACAAGAGTGAGTTACCTCATCCTGCAAGTGGAATACTGCAGGAGAAAGAGGAAGAATATTGTTACCTGGTAGTAGACCAGGTGTGGGAGCTAAAAATGTCAGACTCTACTTGTGTCAGTGCAATGAAACTTGAAAAACTGCATTACTTCTTTATGCTGTTGTGGTATCTAAAAATAGAACTTCACATTTGTTGCCCAGAAGTCAAGTATCAAAGAATGGGTATGGAAAGTTAAAATAAGATGTTTCTGTTATTTTCATGAATGCAGGGGTAAGCAGACCTGAGGGAAATTACCAGTTTTATAGCATGTTGTTAATTCTTTACTCTGTATCACGTTTTTAGTGGGAATACATTTAGAAACCAAGACTGCGTTTGCTTTGAGAAGATTCCCTACATAACTTTATCCCATGAATGGGTGACAGGGAAAAAGGAATTGAAGTTCTGTGTAAGTCTTAACATCCCTGTCTCTGTCATATGGAAACCCGAGTGGTGAAACTTGTTGCTGAAAAAGCAGCTTACAAAACCAACAGCACATGCATAAAGGCACTGGCTTCAGTTTGGAGCTTTGGAAAGAGAATTGACAGCATTTGATGGTGACTCTTCAGCTAACTGCCGTAGAAATACAATTAATTGAGGAAAAAGCATTTTGACAGAGGGCTTTACTGCACCGCCTTCAACATGTAATGCCAGATGGAGGAAAAATTGCACAGATTTTACTGTTCAGGCAGCATGGTTCATGTCAAATACACAGCAGGATGTGTGTGGGGCAGTAGAAGAAGCTCTGTTTAGGGACAGGTAAAGCACTGAGAGTGGTGATGATTCCATTCCCTCACTGCATCCAAAACTGAGAACTCAATTATTATTGCAGATTGTTTGGCATTTTGTTGGTGTAGTTCATCTCAAATATAACTGGGAATGTGGTACAGGTGGATTCAAGAATGTCTGAATTTCTTGTGGTCCGTTCTGGTTGTCATGCTATATAGAATTGGCATGCTTTTGTCATGCTAGGAAGTGTTGGCCTAACCAGTTCTAATGATGTTGTCATTACATTATGATTTGTGCAATTGAACATGATAGGAAGATAGTTTCAAAGTAGCGTGTGTGATAAGGCAGGTGTAATGCATGATAGTAAGATAAAGATACTCAGAACTAGAACAAATATTACCTGTTCATAACTCAGAGATGGCCTTGCATAACATGTAATGCTTGAGGAAATCCCTTTTTATAGCTTTTTAGGTTTTTTTTTGAACAAAAACTGTTTTGTTTTGTTTTGTTTTCACAAAGAATGGGTGCATTCCACCTGTGAATTTTAATTGGGTAAATAATAGTAAATACTGCTGCAAGGTTCAATTTCTGATTTTTATATAGCCAAAGACAGTAAAGTTTTGTTTTCGTTACTTCCACTGTTTTGAGTAACTTGGTTCAAATTTCCTACTTCAGCAACCTTATGCAGCTCCCTCAGGGAGGCTGTGCTATGTCTTTAACAACCAGGGAGGTGACTCAGGCTCCTTCAACTGAAGTTGCCTGTTTCTTCCAGCACAGAAGCTTTTTCTTAGGACAGACAGGTAACCTCTTCCAAGTCTGCTTTTTAAGGTGCAAAATGTTTTGCTGTGCAGTCGAAGAAGTACTGCTTTGTAATTTTATGTGTTGAGGTGAAAATTGCTCTGCTTTTTCCTTCCACTTAATGCCACATAACTTTTTTGGGGGGGGGGGCGGGCGGGGAGGGAAGAAAAAGGAAGGCAGTGTTTTGAGCTTGCTTTCAAAGTTAAGTTTAAAGCTGTTTTTGTATTGTGTTGTTTCATAGTTAGTGTCCCTGAACAGTGCATAGTATTGACAGTGTTGTGGGAATATGTACAGCCTAACTGAGAGTGCTCTCAGTGCGCAAACTGGCCCAAAGATGTTTTGGTACTGAAAACTGCTGCTGGGTGGAAAAGGCAGTTGTTGGTATTTGCCTCTTCTGAGAGTCAAGGAACTTCAGAGTCTGGAACCTGTCAGTAGCTGGCATATTTTGTTAAAAACTGGCTTGAAAGCCTGAAAAACTAGAATCTGATACTGAATAACTGCGGTTTTTTTGCACTATCAGGATGGTAAAATACTCAGTTCTAAAAAATGTGAAAGATTCTTCATGTCTTTTCCTTGCCTTTTTTCTTTTTTGTGGGGGTGGGAGGGGCCATGTGTTTCTCAAGGCAGGAGAGAAAAATACCAAGACAGTGTTCAAAAACACTAAATAAGAAACACTGGGAAATCTAGGTATTTTGTAATCTATATTCAGATAACTCTTAAACATATTCAGACTATCACCTGTAAACTGCTAATGCAGTTTATGTAAAGAGTCCAGAAAAGTAAAAACAGGAAATACTGTAGTTTTATGTCGTTGAAAAGCAACAAAACTTCTCTGAAAGTGAAAAAATGTTTGATATAAGCTCTTAAGAAAGCAGGTGGTCTAATAAAGCAGTGTGTTGATCTTAGTTT
Organism: Phylloscopus whistleri; assembly: GCA_017589585.1. NCBI lineage: Eukaryota > Metazoa > Chordata > Aves > Passeriformes > Phylloscopidae > Phylloscopus > Phylloscopus whistleri. The sequence continues at coordinate 8,273,097 of JADMLD010000758.1, read as the reverse complement.
TTAGCTTTCCTGGGTTTCCTGGGTATGTTGTCAGAATGAATATGGAAATAGGTAACTTCTCTTACTAATATTAGGAGGTGTTTCCCCGTAATTGGCAGCTGATAGTCTTTGGGTAAGACACATGTTTTTGTGGGGTTTTGAGGGCTTTTAACTCTTGATTTCCTTTTAGGGACCTTAAAGAACATCTGATAAAGAACATTACATTAATGAAAAATGCAGGCAGAATTTAGACTTTAATTTTCTGTTACTTTTCATTGAATACCAAAAGTAAGATTTGGAGGCTTATCTGCTGTTTCTTCTTTGCTGTTTTTTTAACCAGAAAATAATTTCCAGGATTGCTCCCTTTCTGATAGAAGGAGACATGGATTACATGGGATTTTATGACAAGAGGAATAGTAATTGTCTCCTTTGTATTGATCTTGTTGAAGTAGAAAAATTGTTGATCGTGGAGGTGGTTGCAGTGATCTCTGCTCTTCAAAAACTATGTTTGTTTATTGACCATATTGAGAATATTCCAGTGCAGCTTCTGATTTTTTTTTTTCTTCCCTAAGCAAAGGCTGTGTGAATACATAAAGATTTTTCATATCTCTGAAGTGGTGGCTTAAAAAAATTAATTTGAATCAAAAGTTCTGGTACTTACTACTTTCTTTATGCATTTGTGCATCCTTGTTTCTTCTCTCATGTGCTGTGGCTGTTG